>CM030360.1:33499426-34997088 GCA_017893485.1 Hemerocallis citrina
AGAAAATCTAGATGATATAGACGACCCTGTCGACTTGCACACCCAAACTCTTGACCAGTGTGTGAATATGTAATAGAACAACCTAAAGTATCAAATGTAACGATAAGAACACTATCGCACAATGCACTAATGAAAATAAGGTTCATGAATAACATGGAGTCTAAAGTACATAAGGCAATGTGAGAGCGGGAAAGCTAATAGACCCTGAGTGTGTAGAAAGAAGTTGTGAGCTATCGGCTGTGTGAAAGGATGGAGAGTGAGAGGAAAGTGCAGTGCTGGTGGTGAGGAATGTGTAATTACTAGTAAGATAATGTGATGCGCCAGAATCTAAAATCCAGAAAAAATTCATACAGGGAGTAATAGAGAATGCAAAGGCAGAGAGGCCAGTAGTGGCGACTGAACTAAGAGCTGAAGTTCCAACTAAGTGAGGTGATGCTGAAGATTGGCCCAATCAGCAGGAGATGGCAAGGCCGGAGTAACGATCATGACTGAAGATGTAAGAGAAGTACTGCAAGGAGAAATAAGACCGGTATTGCTGTGGTAGGGATTAAAATGATAACGGAGACATTGCTCATGTCGGGATCAAGATAGGGAGCTGGATGGTGCTACCGGTGTCGGAAGAAGGGGTGGGGCATGGTTAGGGATGATGTTGAGAGGATGGGGGGAGACCAGAATTAGGATGATGGCAGCGTTGCTGCTGTCTAAATCTAGATGGGAATCGGGATGTGAGGGAGAGTGAAGAGGAAGATGTAGCAGTGAGGAAGTAGGTGGAGATGGGAAGATACTAGCAAAATTGTGGTTCTATTGGATAAGTTCAAGAACCTGCAAAAAAAATTAGAATTTTGTTTTGTTTTGTTTTGTTTTGTTTTTAACTAAAACAGCGAATGACGGTGATCGGTGGTGGCGGCGACAATCAACGGTCGATAGCAACAGATGAGCAAGAGGAATAAGAGGTAGGGTTAGGGTTAGGGTAGGGTAAAGTTAGGGTTTTGGGGTTTGCATTTGGTTTTTGGATGTGGGTTTGGGTGTGGATTTTGGGTTTTGGGTTTCGGGTTTTTTGGGGGGGGGGGGGGGGTATGGGTATAGGGTTAGTGTATTTTCGGTGCAGAATGGGTATATGGTTAGTGGGGTCGGGTATGGTATTTGAATATGGGTTTTTGGGTTGTTTGGTTTTTGAAAAGAGATGAGGATACGGGGTTAGAAGAGGGTGGGGTGATGGTGGCGGCTAGGGTTTTAGGAGGGATTAGGGTGGCAGTTAAGATTAGGGTGGAGTTGGGTTTTTGAGTTGATGTGGAGTTTTGGAGAAGATGGGTTTCGATTTTGCTAAAGAAGAAGATGGGTTTCGGGAGGGATCAGGTGTAGATCATCGGAGTTGATGCTAAGATTTGTAAGCAGGGGTAGGCGGGAGGTAGGAGGAAGAGAAACTAGGATTTGGGGAGTTTGCAGATCTCGCAGTCGAGGATGGTTTTTGCAGATGTCGATGTTGCAGATGTGGAGATTAGGGTTTTGTCGAAGTTGTTGTTGTTGGTAGTCATCGGAATTCTTAGTTGCTAGAGTGAAGAAGAAGGAAATTTGTGTAATTAGGATTAGGAATTAGTGGGGGAGAAATAAATTTATGGTTGGTGGTCTGATACCAAGTAATGTTAACAAAGAGATTGAGAAAAGATTATTGGATTGATCATAATTGAGTACAATATCTCCTATATATAAAAGGCAACCAAATACTAAACTAATACATAATCCGATATAAGACTAAATATATAACATAATATCTAACAATCTCAATAAAAAACATCCAGGAATTGTTTGTAGTTGAAATGGCTGATAAGGATATGAGGAAGGATAAAGATACCAAGGAAGCTATTGATGTTGATATGGTAACTTCTGAAAATCCTCAAAATATCTCAGGTAATCCCCCTGCTAAAAATGTTCATACTTAAAAGGAGAAAATAGAAAAGAAATTGAAGTCAAAAGTTTGGCTAAAGATGTCTAAAGAAAAAATTGATGGTGTTGAAGTAGCAATATGCCCCTATTATGCGAATAAATTTTCTAGAGCTAGTACATGTGGCACTAGCCACTTGAAGAGGCACTTAAAAATTGTCCTAACAAAACGTCTAAAGACATTAGACAACAACTGTTGTGCATACATATTAGCACTTTGGGTTTGGATTTGGGGGGGGGGGGGGGGGGTCAATAATAAAGTTTGAGTTTAGTCAAGCACGCATCAGGGAGAAACTTGCTCAAATGATTATGATTAGTGGGTATCCTTTTTCCATTGTTAAACACTGGCGTTCCAAGAGGTATATAAGATTTGCAGCCGGAGTTCAATATGGTATCAAGAAACACTATTAAAACTGATGCATGCATTGGGGTATATGAGAAAGAAAAGAAAAAACTACATTACTTTTTTGATAACTTTTCTGGTCGTGTTCGCATCATTATTGATGATGCTTGGGTTTTACAAAAGCATATAATTAATTTTCAATTGGAACCTTCTTCACACACAGCTGAAAATCTTTTCTTATCCCTTTTCAAATGCTTGTTAGATTGGAACATTGATAGGTAGATAATGTCAGTAATTGCTGATAACTGCACTACAAATGATTTAATGGTTGAGTTGTTCAAAGATTAGATTTCTAGCAATCTTTTACTCGGGGGTGATTTATTTCATGTTTGTTGTTCGGCGCATATACTTAATTTAATTATCCAAAATAGACTTAAGGCTTTGGGTGATGTTGTGTGGAAAGTAAGGGATAGTTTTAAATACGTGACGAGTTCACAAGGGAGGGAGCAGATGTTCAAACATATGAGCAAACAAGCAAAGATTAGCTGTGAGAAGAGTCACATTAAAGATGTTCCAACCCGCTGGAATTCTACATATAAGATGTTGGAAGTAACCTTGATTTATAAAGATGCATTCCAACATCTTGAGCATAGGAATTTTGTTTTTTAGACAAAATGTTGTAGCTTCTTATGATGATTGGCAAAGGACCAAAGTTGTTTGTGATTTACTAGAAACTTTCTATAATGCATCAAATTTGTTTTCAGGTACTTCTTATCTTACAAATTTTATTTTTGATAAAATTTATGACATTAGATTAAAATTAATTCTTCAATATCATTTCTATAATGCATCAATTCTATTTTCAAGTTCATATTATCCCACTGTTAATCTATTTTTTGATGAAATTTGTAAGAAAAGATTGAAATTGAATCAAGAAGCAGGAAGATATAACTATTTGCAGCCAATTATTGCTGCTATGTTGGAGAAGTTTATGAATTACTAGAAAGTATGCCAGCTATCGTTAGCATGTGCAATTTTTATGGATCCAAGGTTCAAGTTGAAATTACTTGAGTATTATTATCCGAAGTTCTATGATTCTTTAACTGCTAAGGTAGAAGTGAAATTGATAGTTCTTAGTATTAATAACCTTTAGAAAAAATATCTTGCTAAGGGCATTATTTCTACTAAAGTTGGCTCAAGTGAAAGTAGTAGTTCTAACTCAGTTTCAACTGCAAAACGTGCAAAAAGATACTGTTACTTGATTTTATACTTTTTTCATGTTGATTTGATTATGAACTATGGAGGCATGGATTATGGTGTGAAATAATTTACTCTTGATTGTTTGTCATATTTAGTATTTAGCATGTTGGAAAATCAAGTATTTCTATGAGGTTATTGATAGTTTTACTTCTAATAATGATGGCCATAAGAGTGATTATCTTTTAGAGAAAAGGGAATCAACTTTTTTTTTACGGAGCTCAAGTATAAGTTATGATAAAGACAACACTCTACACGTTGTTACCTTCTACTCATGAATGTTAGTTTTTATATATAAGTTGTGGATTGTGATATTCCTTCATGCAAGTGAGAAAAAGGAAGAAAACCTGAAAGTTCATTTTCTGAACTTGGGCTTTGTTCCACACTGCACATCCACTAGAATCAAAGTAATTCTCTTTCTACAATCTAGAAACAAATCACCCCAAATTGCCTATGGCCGAAGTCAAAAGGAAAATTGATCCCAAGTTCAGGTTTTATTTTATTCTTCTTTCTTCTTGGCATTATTTCAATACTCTGAAAGGACTTGCCTATTATAATTGATATTTAGTCCTCAACTAGCCATCTAATAAATGTTTTCTGAATTCATATTTAATTCTCTCGACTCTCCAACTAAGGATTATGTTTTCTAATGGTTTGGGATCTATTATCTCATGTCCCATGAGTTTGAGTTTAGAGAATGTTATGTAAACTGCACTCATCTTATGTTCCAACAAGTTTTTTTTTTTTTTTTTTTTTGACATGAAAATTTTGATTGTCATTGCTAACTCGATAATTGTTAAATGTATGGCTATCAAAAAAAATTGCAGAGCAAGTCTATCAGGCAAAGATGCAATTTTTTTGACATCATTATTTTATATGACCTATAGGTTATAAAACTCCTAATTTGGTTATCTAAGGACACTTAAGATATATTGTCAGCTTCTGCCAAGTTGCAAATAGTTTTTATGGAAAGTAGCTCTTCCAATTTATGATTTCCTTAATTTCAGTTTTCATATTGATATCAGTTAATTGTTCGTTGCAGCTTGTGTGCAGTTGTAATATCCCGGACAGTTGTAATATCCCGGACGGATATTACCGTGTATAAATTATTATTTTATTATTATTTTATTATTATTTTGTTTTAATTCCAAAATTAGAATATTTTGGTGATTTTCACCCGGTTTGCCCTTAGACATTATCTGTATCCAGATATCGGTCAGTATATATCCGTATTGTATCAAATTGATATCGTGATCTTCCGAACTAATAATAAAATTTATTTTATTATTATTTCCAAGATTTTATTATTTTTATACGGATTATGCAAAGATTTTTCGGTATACGGACATATATGCGCACATACGAGTAGTATGTCGATTAGTGCATTATACGAATTATGTGTTGTGTATTTTGGACAACACTTATTTTTCTATGACAAAACCTAGTAGGGATGGTTAAGGGTTTGATTAGGAGGTTTAACCTAGGATAAGTATACATGAGAAGGTTAAGAAAAACCCTTCTAGAAACCCTCATATAACACCTCCCCCCACATATCACCTCCCTCCACCTCACCCCTACCTCTCCTAGGGTATGGCCGGCCATCACCCCCTCCTTGGGGTTTTTTTTGCAAATGTGAGTGCACATTTTGCATTTACCCCCTCCTATCCCCTCCTATAAATACCCCCTCCTTCTCCTCCTTCTCTCATTTTAGAAAGATCAAAAGAAAGAAAGAAAGAAAGGAAAAGAAAGAGAGAACAAAGGCTAACTTGAGAGTTTGGTTTTGTAGGGTGTTAGAAGCTTTCTAAAAGCTTAGGGGAAGGAGAAGTTTTACTAGCAAGTTCTTCCTACAAGTAAAATAAGGTGGGGGTTTCTTCATGCTCCTTTGTTTGTTTGTTTGTTTGTTTGTTTGTTTGTTTGTTTGTTTTGTTGTTTGACTTCTTCTCCTACCTTCTTGTTTTGTTTTGTTTTTTGGGTTTGTTCTTATGAATGAGTGTGTTGTAAATAAAAGAAAAAAAAGTAATAGTAGTGACTACTAACATATAAAGATCACATCTTTATTATTGTAGTTGTTGTTTTGTATGTTATTGGACTAAAAATTCACATATTGCATATGATCTTGAACATACAACCACTTAAGGTTGTAGGACTTGGATGAGAACTACACATAAGCATATGAATACATTTTTACAACCATTTTGGTTGTAGGACTTTATGGAACTTGGACTAATAATAATAAGCATATGTTTGTTGTAATTTTCTTTATTGAATAAAAAAGATCTTTTCTTTTTATTAATCACTAGTTGTAGATTAAAAAGATCTTTTCTTTTTATTAAATCACTAGTTGTAGATTAAAAAGATCTTTTCTTTTTTATTAATCACTAGTTGTAGAAATATTTAAAAGATCTTTTCTTTTTAATCACTAGTTGTAGAAATATTAAAAAGATCTTTTCTTTTAATCACTAGTTGTAGAAATAATAAAAAGAGATCTTTTTCTTTCATATTTACTAGTTGTAGAGTAAAATAAAATAAAAATGACCTTTTCTTTTATCACTAGTAATAATAAAGACTAGTAAGCAACTAAGTAGTAGCATGCTAAAATATAAAGTAGTAGTATGTGATTAAATGAGGTAGTAGTAGCATGTTGATTAAATAAAGTAGTAATAGTATGTTGATTAATAAGGTAGTAGTAGTATGGTTGATTAAATAACGTAGTAGTAGGTTGATTAAAGGAAGAAGTGGTAGTAAGTAGTATAGATATCCATAAAGTAGTAGTAGTAATAGATAGTTGTATGTTGTGATTTTGATGAGAATGAAGTAGTAGTAGTAGTAGATAATTGTGTGTTATGTTTTGATTAAAATAGGAGGAGTAGTAGTAGTAAAATGTTGTAGGATCACTTCTAAAAATATTTAGAAGCAATATTCATGCTTCAAATGTTGTAGGATCACTTCTAAAAATATTTAGAAGCAATATTCATGCTTCAAATGTTGTAGGATGCCTAATAAAAATATCCTACCATGTTTTTATGCTTCATTAGTTGTAGGATGTTTTCTAGAAATATCCTATCATGCTATTTCATGTTAGAATGTTATAGGACTTTTTCTAAAAATATCCTACCATGTTTTCATGCTTAATTAGTTGTAGGATGTCTTCTAAAAATATCCTACCATGTTTTCATGCTTAGTTAGTTGTAGGATGTCTTCTAAAAATATCCTACCATGTTTTCATGCTTAGTTAGTTGTAGGATTATTTCTAAAAATATCCTATCATGCTATTTCATGTTAGAATGTTATAAGACTTTTTCTAAAAATATCCTACCATGTTTTCATGCTTAATTAGTTGTAGGATGTCTTCTAAAAATATCCTACCATGTTTCCATGCTTAGTTAGTTGTAGGATGTCTTCTAAAAATATCCTACCATGTTTTCATGCTTAGTTAGTTGTAGGATGTATTCTAAAAATACCTACCATGCTTAGATTAATTTATTTGTGTTTAGAATGTTGTAGGATTTCTTCTAAAAATACCTAGCATGTTTAATGATGCTTAGAATGTTGTAGGATTCATTCTAAAAATACCTACCATGCTTAGATTAATTTATGTGTGTTTAGAATGTTGTAGGATTCATTCTAAAATTTCCTATCATGTTTTATGCTCAGATAGTTGTAGGATGTTTTCTAAAAATATCCTATCATGTTTTATGTTTAGAATGTTGTAGGATTTCTTCTAAAAATATCCTATCATGTTTAGAATATTGTAGGATTCTTTCTAAAAATATCCTACCATGTTTTTATGTTTAGAATGTTGTAGGATTTCTTCTAAAAATATCCTTTCATGTTTAGAATA
This sequence comes from Hemerocallis citrina, assembly GCA_017893485.1. Taxonomy (NCBI): domain Eukaryota; kingdom Viridiplantae; phylum Streptophyta; class Magnoliopsida; order Asparagales; family Asphodelaceae; genus Hemerocallis; species Hemerocallis citrina. The sequence continues at coordinate 33,506,809 of CM030360.1, forward strand.
TTGTAGGATTCTTTCTAAAAATATCCTATCATGTTTTTATGTTTAGAATGTTGTAGGTTTTTTTCTAAAAATATCCTATCATGTTTTATGTTTAGAATGTTGTAGGATTTCTTCTAAAAATATCCTATCATGTTTAGAATATTGTAGGATTCTTTCTAAAAATATCCTACCATGTTTTTATGTTTAGAATGTTGTAGGATTTCTTCTAAAAATATCCTATCTTGTTTAGAATATTGTAGGATTCTTTCTAAAAATATCCTATCATGTTTTTATGTTTAGAATGTTGTAGGTTTTCTTCTAAAAATATCTTATCATGTTTAGAATGTTGTAGGATTCCTTCTAAAAAATTTACCTATCATGTATTCATGCTAGAACGTGGTAGGATGCTTTCTAAAAATTTACCTATCAAGTTTTCATACTAGAATGTTTTAGGATGCTCTCTAAAATTTCCTGTCATGTTTTAGGAACACTATTTCATGCTTAGAATGTTGTAGGATTAATTCTAAAATTCCTACCATGTTTAGTTTAATCTATTTATGCTTAAAATATTGTAGGATTAATTCTAAGAGTTTCCTACCACGTTTAGATCAACTCATTTATGCTTAGAATGTTGTAGGATTCAATCTAAGAGTTCCTTACCATATTTAGATTAATTATGCCTAGAATGTTGTAGGATCCATGATAAAACTACTTACCATGTTAGAAGTATATATATACATATATACTTAGGAATGTTGTATGTTTATACTAGTAGTTACCCATGCTTAGTAAGACATTCATGCTTAGTAGTTATTCATGCTTAATAAAGATTCATGGTTGGATGATAGTGGGAAAGTAGTATACCATGCTAGTTTCATTTATCTATGCCTAGATAGTTGTAGGAAAGTGGATATCCTGATATATAAATTTATCCATGCTTACATGCTTATAAGAAAAATGTACACCATGCTATATGTTAAGATGAAAGTAGCATACCATGTCTAGGAATGAGGTATACCATGTTAAAGTTTAAATACATGCTTAGAATGTTGTAGGGTTAATGTTAGAAGACCTACTATGTCTTGGAATGTTGCATGTTCATACTAAGTTATATATCCATGCTTGGATTGTGGTGATTAGTCATGATAAATAGTAAGCTTTCACGCTCAAGTTATAACCCATGCGTGACTATAGTAGACTTCATGTCTAGGTCGTGGTGATTTTCATGATTAAGCTCGATGTAAGCACAAACTTAATCATATTCATACTTAGGAGTATCATGGTGAGTGGTTGTGTTATATGATTAGATTGTCGTAGGAAGATGCTTGCAATTGTGTGCCATACTTAAGGCGCTATAGGTCGAAGTAATAAGATTGGGAAGACCACTAGTAATAGTTAGTTGATAAAGGCTGTTATGTCGCCTTCGGTTCTTCCTTAGTAGAATACCGACCATAGACTATTAGTAGATTCTTCTGTTACTTCTAATAATAGAAGATTGAGTTTGCTAGTAAGCACGCTTGGTTGCTTCTAGGATTGATTACCTGTATGGTTGTTTGCACACGGTTGTGCTCGTACGTGGCTCGACTGGCCCGTATGTAGTTGTTGGTCTCAAACGCAGCTTATTTGGCTAGTATGTACGCGGTTATCTCCTACGGGGCCGCCTGGCTCGTAGGTAGTTATTGTTCATACGTAGCTTATTGGGCTCGTATATGGTTGTTACTCGTGTATAGCTTGTTAGCTAGTACACAGTTCGTTGTGCTCGTCTAGGGTGATATTACCACCCTAAGGGCTATCGACCATCAAGACATAGGGTAGCGACTTGCATGTATATTCGCAGGGTCGAAGTCTTGGATCGATGAGCCACGAACCGGATCCTGAGGGGTTCTGGTAAGTCTAGGTTGAGCAGCCTAGTAGAGTTGTCTTGCGAAGCCTAATTTAAAGCCTAGCATGTTATGTTATAATATTATCGTCCCTAGGATCGTCGAGTCAGGGACATCATTAGGATAGTGACTTATAAAGGTCATTTTGCTCAGACCCTTGGCGAAGAGAGAGGAGTTGGTTGTAGGGGGCACCTTACGACCAACTTGTCCCTTGAGGGAGGCCTTAGGTGGTGACATTGGGTTGTACCTTCCCGTCAAAGGGATACGTACGGTGGCGTCTCACAAGTTGAGAGCACGGGTTGCGTATCTCGCTCTGTTAATTCCTGAAATACCGTGGCTGGGGTGCCACAGGATGCATGGTGCAGTCCTGTGCTTGCTAGACCCCAGAGGGTGCCACAGGGTAGGCTTCGAGCTATCCTGCGCTTGCGAAACCCTATAGTTTGATTATGGAATGATGCCCGATATACTGGGATCGAGTGAGGTCTGGCATGCCGGGTAGTAGTGGAAAATGGAGACACCATAAGCAGACTGCATGGGGGGGACTTGACCCCTTCTGCAACCTCACAGAGTCATGGAGTATTGTCAGGAACAGGTCATGTACAATTAGAATTCTTAACGCGGGTTCAAATCCCTATATATGGAGAAACAGCTTGAGATGGAGTCGCATGTAGTATGGGCTGTATGTTGCTTTCGGAGACTTGCTGACATTAGAATAGGAGGCGTCCTAGTTCTACCTTCCCGTCAAAGGGATACGTACGGTGCCGTCTCACAAGTTGAGGACACGGGTTGCGTATCTCGCGCTGTTAATTCCTGAACCACCGTGGCTGGGGTGCCACAGGATGCATTGTGCAGTCCTGCGCTTGCAAAACCCCAGAGGGTGCCACAGGGTAGGCTTCATGCTACCCTGTGCTTGCGAAACCCTATAGTTTGATTTTGGAATAACGCCCGATACATTGGGTTCGTCTGTTTTGAGAGAGGTCCGGTTAGCTGGGTCGCAGTGGTGAACATAGACACCACTGGCGAACTGCATTAGTGGGACTTGACCACATCTGCAACCTCATTAGCCACGTGTAGATGTCAGGAACAGGTTGTGTACAATTAGAGTTCATAACGCGGGTTCAAATCCCTATATTTTTGCACTCACGAACACTTAAACTACACCAACACCATTGCTATATTCTGTATGTTGTTTGGGAGATTCGCTGCTATATGATCAGCCTTTAAGCGTCAGTGAATACTGACGTCCCCACTTCAATAGGTACTGGATAGCAGAAGTACAGGTGCGAGATTCAGGAGGACTCAAGGCAAGGAAAGCAAGGAGTCAGTGTTATGTTTAGTTCCGCTGCAGTATATGTATTGATTATCTATTTAGTTGAGAAGTAGAGTTACCAAGTGTTGTTCTTCATTCCTTGTACTCTGATGTAAGATGTTGAAGGTTGTAATATTTGGAAATGTAAAGGTAACATTGTAACTCTATCGTAATGTATTGCAGTTGTATAATATTCAGACTTGTAATACATTGGGTGTTGAAATAAAAGTTTTAAATTCTCCTGTTTTTCTGTGTATTGTGACTAATTGAAGAAAAGATCTTGGCTCATGTCACGGTTTCCCAGTATATGGAAATCGGGGTGCTACAGCAGTAGTACCTGTCTTCCATGCCTTCACAAGCTGATGAAGAAGCACATCAACTGTCATATCTACAGAACCATATGGCCACTATATGACTGAGGTCTTTCTTTTTGACAGCTTTGTGCAGCCTTGAACATAAACAAACCAAGCGTGGATAAAAACCTTGATGTATACCGCAACCTCCTATCTAAATTATTATAAATTTTAATATATACATCTTTGTAATTGTCTTTTATATAATGAATTAAATCTTACATGAGAAGGGCCCAAGTTATATGTATTTTAATATACGTAAAGCGATGAATGATAATTACTTTATATAAAAAAAATCATGTAACTATCTTTTTTTGAAGGAATCGGGCCGGGGGCCTTCTTGTTTTATTTGGGTCCAGGCTGGGGCCTGAGTTTTGGAGCCCAACCCAAAATTGGGTCGGGCTTGGACCATACAAATAATTTCGGGCTCAGGCTCGGACTTGTATAAGTCCGGCCCAGCTAGCCTTACTCCTTTGCAAGGTAGTACTTTATCTTAGAGTTTTTCATTGTAAACATCAAGTATCTTCTAGTGAGGCTTGAGAGACAGATAAGTTGTTGGTGAGAGTGATTGTAACTCTTGTATCTACTCTAGTTGAATAATATCTCGATTTTATTTTTACCACGGATTAGGCTCGTCCGAATTGGAACAAAATTGTGCTTTGTGTGCTTGGTTTGGTCTTTACAACCACTTCTGGTGCAGGATAAATTCCTAACAACTAGTATCAGAGCAAATGTTGCTGGAGTTCCTTGGTGAAGATGACAGATCAGGATTTCATGAAGATCAAGCAGTTTAATAGTAAGATCAACTTAAATCTCTGCAAGGTGGGCATGTATGATGTACTGAGCTTGTATCTTTCGCTAGAAGGAGAAAAAGGAAGCTATCCGACATGAAGAGAAGTGGGATGAGATTTGTTTGAAAGCCTTGAGTTTAATTCGGCTGTCAATGGCGGACGAAGTCAAATGTAACTTCCTTGAGGAGAAAAGCGCAGAAAGATTCATACGAGCATTTGATAACCACAATACTACACGAGAAGGTTGCCAAGGATCCGCCTTCGGTAGCCGATCAAGGGCTTGAAGGAGGATGCACTTAGGAATGATACTCAGAAATCAGGGTCTACTTTGTGAGTTGTACGGTGATGGATGATACTTCAATTGGAAGGTATAGTGCGCGTAAGGGTGCGGTTTGTTGTCACAATTGTAGAGGGATTGGGCATTACAAGTTTCGCAAGTGGTTGAATCAAAAGGGTGCCAACATAGTCAGTGTCGGTGATTCAGGTGATAATTTAGACTGTCTCCTTATTTCAAGTTCTTTTTATGTGGATTCTGGCTTGTTTCTTGATTCAGGTAGTTCTCATGTATTTTCAACTTATGTAACCCCTATTTTTCCGTTTTTAGACTTTTGTTGTAATTTTTCTTCTTTCTTGATTATTGTATTCGAATCTCTTTTAAATAATGAATTTTGCTTTTCTTTGGGCTCATTTATTCTCTCTTGATCATTTTGTACTCTTTTTGGCTTGAATCCTGAATTTTTGGCTCACTACTAATTTTATTACTTTGTTCTTCGGGTTCATATTGATCCATTATATTCATATCCCATTTAATTCTATTTATTCTTCTCTTTTTGGAGCCTAAACCCATACCCTAAACCCATTAACCCGCTACCCAAAACCCAACATCTTAATTACCCTATAAATATTAATTAACCCTAATTATTATCCCTTTCTCTCCTCCGTCGCTTTCTCTCCCTTCACATTTGTTTCGTTTTGAACCAAAACCCATCCCACTCAACTTCCTGTCCCGTCGTCGTCCTCCTCCGTTGCTACTCCGCCACTCCGATCACCCCCATCCCTCGTCGCTCGCCATCCAGCTCGTCATCGGTCGCCACTTTCGAAGTGTAACGCCCCGATCTCCCCGTTGCTGGGAAACCGTGACACATGCCAAGATCTTCTCTTCAATTAGTCACGATACACAGAAAAAGCTGGAAAATTTAAAACTTTTTATTCAACACAGAGTTACTATGCAGTAATTACAAATATCAGTTTGTAATACCAAACTGTACTGCCTGCCCCTTTTCTTTTCTTTTTGACTCCAAAATCAATTCTTCCAATTTCTATACCATTTTAAACATAAACTAAAATAGTTATGTTTCAAAGAAAATTTGGGCAGAGTCTCCCTTGTATTTTTTGCCCAAAACACAGAAAAGCTTACGAAATTTTGCTCTAAATTCCGTAGCTTACATCACAGGCAATAATAATACGGGCTCCCCAGGCCAAAATGAGCATCATCACACAGGCAATATATATATATGCTCTGGGGGCCAAACTCATAACGGTTTAACAAATATCAATTAAAAAGCATAAATTTCTTTGAAAACGTAGTGAGTTTTTAGAAAATAACCTGTAAAAACCTACCACGACGCCCGGCACTCCACAACGAAATGGGTACGGGTCCCAACCATATCCTGCTGCCTCACACTATACTCTTCGTCATCATCCTCATACTTATACATCAAAAATACAATTTAAAGCATAAATCTTTACTATTTACAATTAAACATAACAACAAATTATAACTGGAGCTCCACTCCACGGAACCTGTACCTACACCTCACCTCTGCACTGCTGAGGACCTGTAACAGTAGGGACCTAGGGTAGCCCAGGGACTCCCTAACCCCCAAACACTAAGGGGTTAGCCATTTCTGGTGTGAGTATAATTTATTAAATAAGTAAATAAATTAAACTTACAAGTAAAACATAACGAACTCACAATTTCCAAGATAAACAAATCTTACTTGGCATCTGAACATGTAACATCATAAATGAGATTTTTCATCAAATACTCTCTGAGTCATCACCTGTATGTATATCTATACCCGCTCATAACATACTTGTATTTAGTAACCCTTTGAATAACCACCCATAATACAATATTGATTTTGTTTCCTTATCTCACGTATCACATCATAAACATATGCCTTCATCCTCATACTACCACATTCATTCATGTCCAACCTAACATCTCATTCACCTTACCATTTACTTGCATTTTATCACAATACACCCCATATCCCAACATAGTTTGGTAATAACGCAATCACATCCCAAGCCCATAGCTTGGTTATTAATCTACTCCAACTATCACACTCGCAATTCAACTTGAATGGAAAAGACACGTGTATATATAATTTGTGCCAGTGTATGTTATGACTTAACTCTAATGCAAATTACCAATACAATGATACTCTTATTCTAATGCAAGATTACTAATGCGATGACGCTCTTATTCTAATGCCAGATTTACTAGTGCGATGATGCTCTTATTCTAATGCCAGCAAGTCTCCGAAGCAACATGCAACCCATAAATACATGCGCCCCATCTCAAGCCGTTTCTCCATATATAGGGATTTGAACCCGCGTTATGAATTTCTAATTGTACACAACCTGTTCCTGACAGATACTACATGACTGATGAGGTTGCACATGTGGTCAAGTCCCACCATTGCAGTAGGCTCATGGTGTCTATGTTTGCCACTACTACCCGGTACACTGGACCTCACTCAAAACCAGACGAACACAGGGTCTTCCGAGCCCATAACTCATAGACCGCTATCTATGGCCTGTTCGCTTCTCCCTGGCCAAGGACCCGACGAAGTTCCGGGGTCCATCCCCCTAGCTCAGCCCGCCTTATCATGGCACTTCAGGAATTAACAGCGCGAGATACGCAACCCGTGCTCCCAACTCGTGAGACGGCACCGTACGTATCCCTTTGACGGGAAGGTACAACCCAATATCACCACCTAAGGCCTGCTTCGAGGGACAAGTTGGCCGTAAGGCGCTACCTACAACCAACTCCTCTCTTTTCGGCAAAGGGTCGAAGTAAAATGATCTTCATAAGTCACTACCTTAATGATGTTCCTAACCCTGAACAATCCTAGGAATGACAACATTACACAGCATGCTAGGTCTTAAATTAGACTTCGCAAGATAACTCTATTAGGCTGCTCAACCTAAACTCACCAGAATCCCTCAGGATCTGGTTCATGGCCTATCGATCCAAGACCCCGGCAATACGAACGTATTCGCATGCTACTATCCTGAACTTGGATTTCGTCACACTCCGGTCCGCAATCAACCAACGGTTAAGATCTGACGGCACCCGCGAAGTGACTCGTCCACAGTCCCTTAGGAGTAAGCTAAACACACGTCTTAATGGTCGATAGCCCTAGGGCAACGATATCACCCTAGATGAGCACAACAAACTACGTATTAGCCAAGAAGCTACATACGAGTAACCAAAAACACATACGAGCTAAACAGCTACGTGTGGGACCAACAGCTACATACGGGCCAGTCGAGCCGCGTATGAGACAACAACATGCATACGAGCCAAATAAGCTCCGTATGAGACCAACATTTACATACGGGCCAGTCGAGCCGCGTATGAGGCAACAACACACATACGAGCCGAATAAGCTGCGTATGAGACCCACAGCTACATACGGGCCAGTCGAGCCACGTACGCGCAAAACCACATACAAACAATCATACAGGTAATCAAACCTAGAAACAACCAACTGTGCTTACTAGCAAACTTGATCTTCTATAATTAGAAGCAACAAAAGAATCTACTATAATCAACTTAGCATGGGTTTCTTCTAAAATCAACTCATCATGGCATACCTACTATAATCGACTCAAACATGAGTTTCTTTCTAAAATCGACCCAAACATGATATTCTACTACAACTTAACCATGGGTTTCTTTCTACAACAATTCAAATCCATAGGATGGGTTCTTTTTACTCAATACTACTAACAACTAAAATGAGTTCTTTTTGAGACTCTTAGCTAAAACCACTACTATACTCACTTAAGCATGGTTTCTTTGAACCTTAGAACAACTACTCATCTTAGCTATTTTCTCAAGTTCTACCATTCATACTTTTTATAGGATCCCTTTGATCCATAAATTTTTATATCAATACTTTAGTTTATTCGAACTTCTTCAAAACATCAAAATACGTATATAAACCATACACCCATATTTTGATATCATCATCTAAAAATAACTCATCCATTATATAGGTTTTTATATACTCATGAATAGTTAAAAAATTCACCATATTTTTACAATCACAAAAATATGTAAAATAAATCAATACTCACATATTCTTTAACCCACAAAATATATTAATATACTAACTCACATATATTTTTAAACCACAAAAATATATAAATAATATAACTCACATATTCATCAAACTACAAAAATATATAATAAACCAACTCACATATTTCTAAAATCACAGAAATACATATAATAAACTAGTACTCACATATATCTTTAACACACCAAAAACACATAATAAATTAACTCACTTATTTTCCGCGAAGATCCGAAGCGCCATGCCACTTCGCCTCCAAAGTCGCAATATATCCTATCATCAATTTCAAAGCCATTAAACTCAAATAATTCAAACTAATCATAAAAACTAATAACACTATCCCCAAATATCACACAAGCATTTACTGAACGCTTGGAATATACACATGCGATGCACGTGATAATCTAATGCTTACGGTATTTTCATTTCCAATTAATCACTAAAATCACCCCAAAAATATTCTAATAGTCCAACTATACTCTCCATTATTATAAGAGAAATAGTTCACACTTAAATAATTCTCTTTTTCAAACCCAAAACCCCAATTTACTAATAACTTACAATCTCTCTAATAACCTCCTAATCTTTCACATCTACAATTTCCAATATCTCTAAATCTCCCTACCAAAATAATTCTACTCAATAAAAATTAACCCAACTAAATTCTATACACTAAAATAGTTAGGGTTTTACCTTCCGAAATCCAATCGAAAATCCGACAACACCACCATGTAGAGAATCCCTCCATTAATCTAACCCTCAACTTAATTCGAAATTGACGAAGGAATGGAGGTGGATTTTGAGGTGGGGAAGAACTGTCGATGGGTTCGTTTGGGTTTGTTTTGGGTTCGGAATGGAAGGGGAAGGGAAGGAGAAGAGGAAGGAAGGTGGGGGGTCGGGGCTCCTTCCGATCATGGCTGGCGTGCGAACGGGAGGAGGGGAGGAGTAGGAGGCGGGGCTTCTTTGGGTTCGGTATCGAACCAGGAAGGGGAAAAAGAAGAAGAACGAAGGAGGAAGAAGTAGGGTGGGTCGGGGTTTCTTCGATCGGCTGGGTGCGAACGAACGGGGAAGGGAGGAAGGGAGAGGGAGGTCGGGTGGGTTCTCTTCGGGTTCGGGATGGTGAACGAACGGGAATGGAGAAGGAAGGAAATGGAGAAGAAGAGTTTGGGTTTTCTTTGGTTTGGGAGTGAATGGGGAGAGGAAGAAGTAGGGGAAGGAGAAGTAGGGGGGGAACCGGGGGGGGTGCTTTCTGGGTTGGGGTAGATCTGGACGGGAAGAAGAAAAGGAAGGAAGAAGAAGAAGAAGGAAAGGAGAGAGAGAAGGTGGGGGTCCTTTTTGTAAAATGTAATAATAAATAAGTAGATAGATAAATCATGTAAATGGATGTTTCGTATAAACCCTCTAGTCTTAATACATTTCAAATAAAACCCAACTCTTTACTTTAATAATCCAAACAATACAAAATACATTAAAATTACTTTGTAGATAAACCGTATAAAATAATTTAAATTCGAAAATAAAAATAAAATAGACAATATATCTTATATTTCTCAATTAAAATAATTATTATCAGAAAATCCATGATCGCGCGAAATTCTCAATCGCGCACACATTTCGGTGCAAAATAGCCATATGCTATTTTTCGGGTCATTACACGAAGCCACCATCATCCAGTCATCCCTGTCATCTTCACCCTCTCATCCAACCTCCGAGAACCCATCACACCACTATCATCTTCCTCGTCCTCATCCACAGCCTTCGCATCGACGCCAGCAACCGTCGAGCCACCCTCGACCGAGTAGCACCGTCGCCATCAATCTCTTGCCCACCCAGTCAGAGCCCTATCTTCTGTCAACAGCACTTCCCCTGAGCGTCGTCGACCACCACGTCGACCGTCCTCGCCCTTGTTGTGGATCGCTGCTGTCGCCTAGCCACCGATCGCCATCACACTCTCCCTCCTTTCTTGCTGTCGCTATTTGGTATTCTGAAGTAGGGGTTGGATTTTGTGTTCGTTGATTTGTGAAGAAGGCGGAGCTGGATCTCGTCGTTGTTTGGTGTTTGGATCCAGGTTTTGGAACTTGCTGTATTGTTGTTTGGATTTAGTTTTGCTGTGTTCATGTTGCACGTAGAGCACATGTGCTTTCATGTTCTGTGTTTCGTGGTTCGTCGCCCGGGATTCTCATCCCGTTATTCTATTATATTCGAATTCATCATCTAATAGGCAAGCCTCGATTGAACTAGTTTTACTGTTCTTGTCCAAGATTCTTTGATCCCCGCAAGTAGATCCCAATCCTTTTATCATTTTGCTATTTGAATTTTGTTGAGTATATTGAGGGTTTACACGAGCTAACCTCAATATTCTAAACATCGTTCCTATATCTTTGATCCAAATCCTAGTCCCTATTGCACATTGTATATGCATGTTATACATGAAAAATATAACTAGATCCATGTTATAGAATTGTTTGATGAATTGAATCTTTCCGATTGAAATTGAATTGATGAATTAAATTACCATGAATATAAATTGCATCGTGAATCTAGAAATCTGCATGTTAATCATCAATTAACACTTTATTTGTTAATTGTCATGAATTATATGTTTGGATGATGAAATTATTGTCTATTCATATCAAATTATTTTCTGGCCTACTGTTTATTTCTTTTTGTATCAGATTTTCGACCATGTTTGTTAATTTTCATGAATTATATGTTTGGATGATGAAATTATTGACTATTCATATCAAATTATTTTCTGTCCTACTATTTATTTCTTTTTGTATCAGATTTTCGACCATGTTGCTGTAGTAATTTGAAATAACTTTGTGAATATGAATTTTAGCCCCATGAGTCTATTTTCTAGAACATTTGATGGAATTGAATTCCGATGTATAATCTGTGAGATATCTTGTTTTTAGTATAGCTGGGTCTGGATTTCCAGATTCACAAATTTCTGTGTATCTCCTAGATTTAATAATAAATAGAACATGATAATAGTAAAATAAAAATATGAAATTAATTTGGCTGAGACTAGACATGCGTAGGAATCACTCTAAATTTTTGTAGATTTAATTGATGAGCTTTCTGACCTGAAACATATATGTGAACACAATCTATAACCTGCTGCCTGAACATAAAATCTAAAAAGAATAGGAGTTTGAACCTAATTTATGGAACATTTACATGTCGTTTGTATATTCGCTGGAACCGGCAGAAAGTCTAGTTTCTAGAACTTCTGACGGATTCAGATTTGCTTTTCTGTAGAAGCGGAAATATCTGTTTTTGTACAGTAACGTCCTGCTGTCCAGATTTTATAAATTGTGTTGATTTAATATATATGCTGCTTGCTTTGCCTGAAATGAGTAGAATTAGTCACACCTAGCATGATACAACCTTGACACCCTCTTGCATACTAGGATGAAATAAAATGATAACAAGCCGGGGTATTATGGGTTGACTTGGTAGTGAACAATCAGAGATTGTACTCGGTAAGGGTCCCTTGCAAGCTGATTCCCATAAATCTCAAAATTCCCGTAATTCCCGTACATCCTGAAATTCCCGTAAATTCCCGTAATTCCAGTACATCCCGAAATTACTCGCAAGGTGAGTCGACTTGCGAGTTGGAGGAGGAGATCCAGGAGAAGTTCCCTCATTTGATTGAGTAGTTTTGTTTTGTTGTTTTTCTTTTTCGGGGTTTCCCTATGTACCACTTGTATGAATTTCGAGGACGAAATTCTTCTTGTAAAGTGGGTAAGAATTGTAACCCCTTTTTTCCGTTCTTAGATTTTTATTGTAATTTTTCTTCTTTCTTGATTATCATATTCGAATCTCTTTTAAATAATGAATTTTACTTTTTTTTGGGCTCATTTATTCTCTCTTGATCATTTTGTACTCTTTTTGGCTTGAATCCTGAATTTTTGGCTCACTACTAATTTTATTATTGTGCGCTTCGGGTTCATATTGATCCATTATATTCATATCCCATTTAATTCTATTCATTCTTTTCTTTTTCAAGCCTAAACCCATACCCTAAACCCATTAACCTGATACCCAAAACCCAGCATCTTAATTACCCTATAAATATTAATTAACCCTAATTATTATCCCTCTCTCTTTTCTCCGCCGCTTTTTCTCCCCTCACATCTGTTTTGTTTTGAACCGAAACCCATCCCACACAACTTCTTGTCCCGTCGTCCTCCTCCTCCGTCGCTCCTCCGCCACTCCGATCACCCCCAGCACTTGTCGCCCGCCATCCAGCTCATCGTCGTCCACCAAATCTGAAACCACCATCATCCAGTCATCCCCGTCGTCTTCACCCTCTCATCCAACCTCCAAGAACCCATCACACCACCATCGTCTTCCTCGTCCTCATCCACAACCTTTGCGTCGACACCAGCAACGGTCAAGCCACCCTCGACCGAGCACCACCGTTGATATGGCTAAAAATGGCGTTAAATCGGAACCGTCCAAACTTGGCACGAATCTTAAAGCCTGAGGGTAAAAAGGTAATTTCACCTACAAATGGGTTTGAAGCAGGTACTGGGTCTTCTCCTCTAAGACCCACCAACCCGCAAACAGATCCATCTCGGCTGGGTGCGGGCTCCAACCTGCGATGAACCCAGTCCATCAGGATAGAATTAGGGTTTCTGATTGCATTCAATCAACGGCCTTGATTCACTCTATCATTTCACTGGGAATTAGAGATTACATTCCTAATCCGATCCCAACGGCAGCTATAAATACCCCTCATCCACCACCATTAAGAGGTAATCAATCTTTTGCCAATTTACGCTCTCTCAGAATCTTCTCTGATTACTGACTTGAACGTCGGAGGGTGCGTCGCCGAGATCAACCCCGGTGTCTCGCACTTTTTGCAGGTGAACGGCGGAGTCAACTGTAACACCCCGAATTCCAAATACCACTGAATTCGAGATTTCCACAGGATCTTTTCGTCTCATTCGGTACAATTTTACAAGGAATTGAAACTTTCCATATCACATTAGAGTTACATGAAATTTTACACTTTACATTTTACAGCAGAAGCATATAACACAGTAATTTACATGTAATGAAAGTGGAAGCAATTTACATCATTTAAATAAATGTACATCATCAATGAATAATTTATAAGCATCAATTCTCCTTTCACTTTTATCAAGCCACTTATCCTGCATATAAAACTGTGGGTACGTCAGTTTATTCAACCGACGAAAATTATACATGGTCATCCTCTCTATGCCAGAAACAGTATAACGATTCTCATTTCTTAACAAATCACAAACTTGTTCACATATCAAATTAAAGGGAAGATCTTAATGATGTCGTGTTGTGATTGTGCACTTAATCCTTAATGCAATTATTATATGACACTAATGCGCACTTGTTCGGATTCTATGCATCCCATACTACATAGGTCCGAGGGCAAGCCCTTATTCGCACTTCATTTTATAGGGTTCAATCCCTCGCCATGACTTAATCAACTACTGTAACTACGGTAAGTATCTTAGATGTTCTATGATCTACGAGCCCATGTCCAGGCAGCCTGGAGGGAAATCCTACGCACTGACACGATGCATCGAGCAGGTAACCTATAGACAATTCAGCCTCCGCCATGGAACAATGGCACCACCCATAGCCACTCAAACATCCCACAAGCGTCGCCACCGGGACGATAATTCTGGAGTAGTGCCCACGCCATGTCTTGACGCATCAAGCAGGCAGCCTGTGCACCACTCTCACACCGCCAATCCGATGGCCCTCATATTCGTGTTTTTCTCTTACTTTCATCACATCTCCACTATGTATCTGGTCCTTATTTTATTTGAATCATGAACAAAATTCAAAGCTCTAGAGTTAGCCTCTCTACTGTACCGGACTTAATCATTCATTCAACATGACCAACCTTGGTCTTTCTTTTCAAATTTCCATATCATTTCATTTCTTTCCAATTGCCGGTAGGAGACTTAGCTACTCCTTTCTTTCCATTTCAATTCACAATTACCAAAAGTTTGAGCATTTCCAGCTCATGAGTTCATTTTCATAATCTCAATAGATTTTTCTTCTTTCCATGTTCATAACTTTCACTTTCATAATTTCAAATAAAAGGTTCACTTCATTTCATGTATAAATTCATGCAAAAACAAATAGAATTTACTTCTTCTAAAATGTCACACCCAATAATCGTTCAACATAAGATTCGCAATCTTAATCATAAAACAAATCATAGAATTTCTGATATGCCAAAAAGAGATCTGGACAGTCGACTTAGAGCTTATCCAATCGACTTGTTCAGCCAAATAAAGTTCTTCAATAACCTGCTCGGAAGAGTCGACTGCTGCACATGGCCAGTCGTCTGTTCCGCAGCGTTCAAATCTAAATATACTTTACGGGGAAGTCGACTGTCATTCGTACCAGTCGGCTGTTCTGGATAGTTCAACTATACAACTTTTCATGTTCAGTACAGTCGACTGCTACCAATATTCGGTCGACTGATCAAAGCTAATTTTGATTTAAGGAATATTTCTTCCTTCTGTTCTTCAATTAGCACACAGCATTTTATTCAACTACATTATGTTCAATGTCAACATAAACATGCGATTCTTATCCATTTACCAGCATCACAACATAGTTTACGATTAAATGTAAGTTTCACAATACTAGCATTTCTTCCATCCAAATGCAATTTCTAACCGTACATTTGTCTTTACTCATCATTCGTCTACGGAAATAAATATTAACTCTAAATTAGCATGCTAGAAGAATCAAGATAACAGCACACATTAAATACATCATTTCATGGAATTTCGAACTGTATATATTTTATTCCGTCGTACCAGTCGACTGTCAACATGATCGGTCGACTGTACAGGTAATCTCCAATTTCTCTAAATGTCTTTGTTCTTTTTCATTTATTCACATCTTCCACAATAAGTATAACACACAATCATTTTAATATACGATCACCCTATCAATCCACTTTTCACAAATATGATGACAATCAATATTAGCCCTAGCATGATCTCTATATTAGAAGTCCTGAGAAATACCCACCTTGTTGAAGAAATAATCGAAATCCCGTAAAGCCTTCTAGTGTGATAATGTGACTCCTTCTCCTTGCTCCTGCCACCGAGAATCCTCTGAAGTGATGACCGGCCTCCAAGATACTCACACATAACTCTCTTAAAATATAACTTTCTCTCCAATAAAGTTCTTAGTGTAGAAGACAAATGAGTGAGAGGGGTATTTATACTAAATCTTTGGGTGAGATAGAGGGCTAAGATTGAGTGGATGGTTATAGGATCAATGGTTAGGATGAGAGTAGGAGTTGTAGTAACTACCCACACTCTAGGTAACTACCCATGCACTAACTCCACCTCTTCAAAAATCGGCCAAGGAAAGTGTGCTCATGCACGTGTACGTGCAATGCACGTGCATGCACTAGTCTCCATATAAAAAAACTTGTACATTATACAAAAAAAATAATCTTTTAAAAGATGTTACCTTACAAGTTGTTATTAAAAGAATCAATTCATGGGCTTAAATTGATGGGCTAAAATATTTATTTTTACAAAATAGAATAAATTAGATTTTTGCGCTTGTGTTTATTTTAGGAAAAGAGCTTTTATTAAAGATAATTTAAAGAACATATATACATACTTATGCATATACTCATCATCCATAAGGAAAATAATTATAAGATTTCATATTACGTAAATTGCACGTGCACACTATGTGCAAAATAAATAAATAATTTTTATAAATGAAAATCGGGGCATTACAACACTCCCTCCTTAGAATAGTTCCGTCCCCAGAACTACAGTCAATAGCGAGGAACAAAGAAAGCATAAGAAATACAAAAAAAATACAAATTACAAATCAAACAAAAAGCTCAGGATGATCTCTCAACATCCTCTCCTCGGACTCCCAAGTAGCCTCTTCAACCAAATGGTTTCTCCAAACTACCTTGACCATCGGTATCGTCTTATTCCTCAAGACTTTCTCTCGACGATCAACAATCTCGACAGGAGACTCGATGTAATTCAGATCCAACTGCAAACCTTCCGGTACTTCAGGCAAATGATGACTCGGGTCTAGAATGTAACCTCTCAGCATAGACACATGAAAGACATTGTGCACCTGAGACAACTCTTCCGGTAACTCAAGCCGGTAAGCAGTTTTTCCAATCCTTTTCAATATCTTGTACGGGCCTATAAACCTCGGGGCTAACTTCTCACTCTTGCCGAAACGGATCACGCCATTACTGGGCGATACTTTCAGAAAGACAAAGTCACCAACCTCAAACTCAAGGTCCCTTCTCCGGTTGTCTGCTTAGCTCTTCTGCCTGCTCTGAGCTTCCACCAACCTCTTCCTGATCAGATCAATCTTTTCAGAGGTCTACTAAATAATCTCAGGCCCAAACAACTGACGCTCCCCAACTTCAAACCAACAAACAGGCGTCTTACACTTCCTGCCATACAAAGCTTCGTACGGCGCCATCCCAATACTAGTCTGAAAACTGTTGTTGTAGGCAAAATCTACCAAAGGTAAGTGCCTTTCCCAACTGCCTCCAAAGTCTAGTATACAACACCGAAGCATATCCTCAAGAATACGGTTGATTCTCTCGGTCTGCCCATCGGTCTGGGGATGAAAAGCAGTGCTGAAATCTGTCTTAGTACCCAAAGCTGTGTGAAGACTCCTCCAGAAATGCGAAGTAAACCGTGCATCTCGATTAGACACAATAGTCAATGGAACGCCATGAAGCCTGACAATCTCACCAACATACAACTCAGCTAACTTGTCCATCGAAGCAGTAAGTTTCATTGCCAAAAAGTGAGCAGACTTGGTTAGTCGATCGACTATAACCCAAATCGCATCATTGCCCTTAGAACTATTGGGTAAACCCGTAATGAAATCCATACTGATGTTATCCCACTTCCATTCCGGAATAGGTAACGGTTGCAGTAGACCTCTAGGTTTCTGATTCTCGGCTTTGACTTGTTGACAAACCTCACACCTCGACACAAATTCGGCCACATCCCGCTTCAAACCTGACCACCAAAAATGCGGTTTGATATCTCTGTACATCTTAGTACTCCCAGGATGTACAGACAAAAGAGTAGCATGCGCCTCTTGAAGAATACTCTCTTTCAGGTCTGCCTGATCCGGAACACACAGCATCTCTCCAAACCACAGCACTCCATACCTGATTTGAAATCCGGGCAACCTGCCAGCACCAACCTGCTCCAACACCTTCTGAAACTCTGCATCAGCCTTCTGACTCGCAATAATCCTTTCATTCAGTGTCGGTTGAAGTCTCAACTGAGCTAAGGATGCTTCCAAGTCATGCAGAACAACTTCAATACCTGCCCGATCCAACTCCTCTGCCAGCTGCCACTGAGTCGTAATCAAACTCACCCGACTGCTCTTGCGGCTAAGTGCATCAGCAACAACATTAGCCTTCCCTGGGTGATACTTAATCTCCGGACGAATGTCCTTAAGTACCTCCAACCATCTCCACTGCATCAAATTCAGATCCTTCTGCTGATAGATGTACTTCAAGTTTTTGTGGTCCGTGTACATGTTCAATTTCTCACCGTTCACGTAATGTCTCCATTGCTTCAGGGCAAAGATAATCGCAGCCAACTCCAAATCATGAGTCGGGTAATTCTTCTCATGCGATCGTAGTTGCCTAGACCCACACGCGATCACTTTTCCTTCTTGCATTAAGACACAACCAGCCCACGGTGTGAAGCATCGCTATAAACATCATACTCGACACCTGCTCTAGGCAAAGCCAAAATGGGTGCAGTAGTTAGCTTATCCTTTAACTCCTGAAAGCTCGCCTCACATTGCTCAGTCCACTTGAAGTTCACATTCTTCTTGGTCAGACCAGTAAGCGGTACAGCTAACTGAGCATAACCTTGAATGAATCTCTTGTAGTATCCAGTCAATCCAAGAAAATTTCTGACTTCCTTCACTGTAGTAGGCCTTGCCCAATCTCTCACTGCCTCTATCTTCTGAGGGTCAGTTGCCACTCTCTCCTTAGAAAGGATGTGACCTAGGAATGCCACTTCAGATTTCCAGAAATCACACTTGGATAACTTGGCATACAACTCCTGCTCTTGAAGCTTCCCCAAAACTGCTGCCAGATGCTCAGTGTGCTCCTCCTCTGACTTGGAGTACACGAGGATATCGTCGATAAACACTACTACGAAAGAATCAATGAACGGCCTCAGAACTCTGTTCATCAAATTCATGAAGATTGCGGGCGCATTCGTCACACCAAACGGCATAACTAAGAATTCGTAATGCCCGTGTCGAGTTCTAAATGCAGTTTTATGCATATCTTTAGCTTTCACTCGAACTTGGTGATATCCTGATCGAAGATCTATTTTGGAGAAAACAGCTGCTCCTTGTAGACGATCGAACAAATGATCAATTCGGGGAATAGGATACTTGTTCTGAATAGTGACCTTATTCAGCTCTCGGTAATCGATACACATCCTCATCGAACTATCCTTCTTCTTTACCAAAAGCACTGGTGCTCCCCAAGGTGACGCACTAGGTTGAATAAAGCCTTTCTCCAATAGTTCCTCAATCTGCCATTTAATCTCATCCTGTTCCACTGGTGCCATCCTATACGGTGCCTTAGAAATGGGTGCACTCCCTGGTTGAATAGTGATGCTGAACTCTACATCACGATGTGGGGGTAATCCAGAAAAATCATCCAAGAACACAGTCGGATAGTCCCAAACCACAGGAATCAACTGCACCTCTGCCGGAATCCCTTTCTTCTGACTGATAGCAGCAACCAACTCCGACCATCTCCTCTTCCCTTGGAAAGTGACTTCAGGTCCACCTAGAGCCTTCACTATTACCGTCTTGGTCTTGCACTCGATGCTTGCACTGTACACCGACATCCAATCAATGCCAATGATAACATCGACTCCCAAGACATTCAGCTCGATCAGATCGATCCCAAAGATTCGATCACCAATCACGATCTCACAGTCAGCATAGTACCGATCAGTGGTTAGAGTCTCCCCTGATGGAGTAGCAACTGCTAAAATCTTGCCTGGAAAGATCTTTGGTTCAACTCCCAACACTTTAGCAAATTTAGGAGACACAAAAGTATGAGAGGATCCTGTATCGAATAGAACAACAGCTTTCATTCCATTCAAATAAAGTTCGCCTGTTACATAATACATACTCATTACGCAACAGTTCACTAAATAAGCAGGAAAAAGAAAACACATGAACCTCTAAACATCTGCCCTCGTACCAGTGATGACATGATCTACCTCATCAGCATCAGCTTCGGTCAAGGCAAATACTCGCCCTGGTTGGTACGGTCTCTTCCCAGTCTGCTACATTGGCACATTGTGATTGCCAGTCCGTGGTTTGAGGCATTGAGATCGATAATGCCCCGTCTCACCACAATTGAAGCAATTTACCGCAGGAGATCTCACAACATTGTTCCCAGGTCCTCCAACCACACTAATAGCATTCGCCCCTGTCGGTTTGAACCTTTGTGCATATGGTTATCCCTTGAAATTTTCAGAATTTGCGGGCCTCTTTCCAGACTGCCAGTTGTTCCTCCGATTCTGAACAACATGAAACTGCTCCATATCTGCCTCTGTGGCTGCTGCTCGCTTGACCAACTTGTCAAACCTCCTGATACCAAGAGGTATCATCTGGGACCTCAAGCTCGGCCTCAATCCATGCTCGAACTTACGAGCCTTCTTCGCCTCATCCATCACTAACTCAGGAGCATACCTTGAGAGTTGAGTAAACTTAGTCTCATACTCCCTGACTGACATGCCACCTTGCTGTAGTGACAGAAACTCCATAGCCTTCTTCTCCTGGACATCGGAGGGGAAATAGTGACTGCGGAATTCTTCCAAAAATTCCTCCCAGCCAAGAACTATGCCTCCCATTGTCCGCTTCATCGACTGCCACCACACAGCCGCATCCTTCTCAAGCTGCAGAGTCGCCAACTTCACCTTGCTGCCTTTCAGGGTCTCCAGCACTTCGAAGATGGTCTCTACCTGACGAATCCAGTTGTCAGCCGCATCAGGGTCTGACTTCCCTTCGAACATAGGTGGTTTCATCCGCTTGAACGATTCTACGAGTTTAATTGCCTCGGGCATTGGATTCACAGGTACCCTTCCTTGGTTCTGATTCATGGCCACGGCGTTGAGTGTGTGATAGACCCTCGCAAGTTCCGTTTCCAGATCCAGACCTTCACCGTTCTAGCTCCTTTTCTAGCCATATTCTGATGCAAAAGATCCATTAAATTCGAAGTATAAGACATGAATTTTAAATCAACTTGTATTTCATTGAATGTCAAACTTTATACATTCGAATTGAAAAACATTTCTTGACATCAGAATAAAAATAGTAGAAGCTACAACAGTCTAACTCCTACGGTTCCTCTTCGCTTCACGAAGTTCTCCCCGTAGTTCATCAACTTCTTCCTTCAGCACATCAGTCAGATTCTTCCTCTTCTCGAGTTCCCATACACGATGACTGAGAACTGCAAAGTCGTCCTTGCGCTTTGCCAACTGAGCCTCCAATAACCCAACTCTCTCCCGCAGTGATTCAACCTGCCTCTGAAGAGATGCAACAAGACTATTCAAAACTGGTCCCTCTTCTTCATCAGAAGAAGAGTCGTCAGACGAGTCTGGAGGTGGGGTAATCTCTCGAGACTCAGGCCATTCCTCTTCATCAGAATCTGCTTGCTCAGGATGGTACTCGTCCTCGGGATCTGCTTGTCCAGGATAGTACTCTTCCTCAATGATATGCCAATTGTCGTCGCCAGCAGGGTCGAAGTGACCAGTAATCTTTAGAAATAGAGAGGAAGAAACATAAGTCATAGAGCAATACAAATGTAAGTAACTTACATTTAAATCTCTAGACTCAAACACACACTCTGATGTCCACTTCTAGGGTGTCGTTCCTTATAAATTTGTACCAGTGTGAAACGAAGCTCTGATACCACTCTGTAACACCCTAAATCCCAAATACCACTGAATTCGAGATTTCCATAGGATCTTTTCGTCTCATTTGGTTCAATTTTACAAGGAATTGAAACTTTCCATATCACATCAGAGTTACATGAAATTTTACACTTTACATTTTACAGCGGAAGCATATAACACAGTAATTTACATGTAATGACAGCGGAAGCAATTTACATCATTTAAATAAATGTACATCATCAATGAATAATTTGTAAGCATCAGTTCTCCTTTCACTTTTATCAAGCCACTTATCCTGCATACAAAACTGTGGGTACGTCAGTTTATTCAACCGACAAAAATTATACATGGCCATCCTCTCTATGCCAGAAACAGTATAACGATTCTCATTTCTTAACAAATCACAAACTTGTTCACATATCAAATTAAAGGGAAGATCTTAATGATGTCGTGTTGTGATTGTGCACTTAATCCTTAATGCAATTATTATATGACACTAATGCGCACTTGTTCGGATTCTATGCATCCTATACTACATAGGTCCGAGGGCAAGCCCTTATTCGCACTTCATTTTATAGGGTTCAATCCCTCGCCATGACTTAATCAACTACTGTAACTACGGTAAGTATCTTAGATGTTCTATGATCTACGAACCCATGTCCAGGCAGCCTGGAGGGAAATCCTACGCACTGACACGATGCATCGAGCAGGTAACCTATAGACAATTCAGCCTCCGCCATGGAACAATGGCACCACCCATAGCCACTCAAACATCCCACAAGCGTCGCTACCGGGACGATAATTCTGGAGTAGTGCCCACGCCATGTCTTGACCCATCAAGCAGGTAGCCTGTGGACCACTCTCACACCGCCAATCTGATGGCCCTCATACTCGTGTTTTTCTCTTACTTTCATCACATCTCCACTATATATCTGGTCCTTATTTTATTTGAATCATGAACAAAAATCAAAGCTCTAGAGTTAGCCTCTCTACTGTATCGGACTTAATCATTCATTCAACATGACCAACCTTGGTCTTTCTTTTCAAATTTCCATATCATTTTATTTCTTTCCAATTGCCGGTAGGAGACTTAGCTACTCCTTTGTTAAAATTTCAATTCACAATTACCAAAAGTTTGAGCATTTCCAGCTCATGAGTTCATTTTCATAATCTCAATAGATTTTTCTTCTTTCCATGTTCATAACTTTCACTTTCATAATTTCAAATAAAAGGTTCACTTCATTTCACGTATAAATTCATGCAAAAACAAATAGAATTTACTTCTTCTAAAATGTCACACCCAATAATCATTCAACATAAGATTCGCAATCTTAATCATAAAACAAATCATAGAATTTCTGATATGCCAAAAAGAGATCTGGACAGTCGACTTAGAGCTTATCCACTCGACTTGTTCAGCCAAATAAAGTTCTTCAATAACCTGCTCGGAAGAGTCGACTGCTGCACATGGCCAGTCGTCTGTTCCGCAGCGTTCAAATCTCAATATACTTTACGGGGAAGTCGACTGTCATTCGTACCAGTCGGCTGTTCTAGATAGTTCAACTATACAACTTTTCATGTTCAGTACAGTCGACTGCTACCAATATTCGGTCGACTGATCAAAGCTAATTTCGATTTAAGGAATATTTCTTCATTCTGTTCTTCAATTAGCACACAGCATTTTATTCAACTACAGTATGTTCAATGTCAATATAAACATGCGATTCTTATCCATTTACCAGCATCACAACATAGTTTATGATTAAATGTAAGTTTCACAATACTAGCATTTCTTCCATCTAAATGCAATTTCTAATCGTACATTTGTCTTTACTCATCATTCTTCTACGGAAATAAATATTAACTATAAATTAGTATGCTAGAAGAATCAAGATAACAGCAAACATTAAATACATCGTTTCATGGAATTTCGAACTGTATATATTTTATTTCGTCGTACCAGTCGACTGTCAACATGATCGGTCGACTGTACAGGTAATCTCCAATTTCTCTAAATGTCTTTGTTCTTTTTCATTTATTCACATCTTCCACAATAAGTATAACACACAATCATTTTAATATACGATCACCCTATCAATCCACTTTTCACAAATATGATGACAATTAATATTAGCCCTAGCATGATCTCTATATTAGAAGTCCTGAGAAATACCCACCTTGTTGAAGAAATAATCGAAATCCCGTAAAGCCTTCTAGTGTGATAATGTGACTCCTTCTCCTTGCTCCTGCCACCGAGAATCCTCTGAAGTGATGACCGGCCTCCAAGATACTCACACATAACTCTCTTAAAATATAACTTTCTCTCCAATAAAGTTCTTAGTGTAGAAGACAAATGAGTGAGAGGGGTATTTATACTAAATCTTTGGGTGAGATAGAGGGCTAAGATTGAGTGGATGGTTATAGGATCAATGGTTAGGATGAGAGTAGGAGTTGTAGTAACTACCCACACTCTAGGTAACTACCCATGCACTAACTCCACCTCTTCAAAAACCGGCCAAGGAAAGTTTGCTCATGCACATGTACGTGCAATGCACGTGCATGCACTAGTCTCCTTATAAAAAAACTTGTACATTATACAAAAAAAAAATAATCTTTTAAAAGATGTTACCTTACAAGTTGTTATTAAAAAAATCAATTCATGGGCTTAAATTGATGGGCTAAAATATTAGTTTTTACAAAATAGAATAAATTAGATTTTTGGGCTTGTGTTTATTTTAGAAAAAGTGCTTTTATGAAAAATAATTTAAAGAACATATATACATACTTATGCATATACTCATCATCCATAAGGAAAATAATTATAAGATTTCATATTACGTAAATTGCACGTGCATACTATGTGCAAAATAAATAAATAATTTTCATAAATGAAAATCGGGGCATTACATCAACGGTCCAACTCCGGCGGAGAAGGTTAATGTTTGATTATTCAGTTTCCCTAAGAATCCATAAATACTATCTGTTTTCCCCCACACCAGATTTAGTGGTAACAACCATCGCCATCAATCTCTTCCCCTATTTTCTTCCAAAACAGAGGACCCGGTCGGAGCCCTGTCTTCTGTCGAAAGCTCTTCCCCTGAGCACCGTCGACCACCCCATCGACCGTTGTCGCCCTTGCTGTAGATCGCTGCTGTCACCCAGCCACCGATCACCGCCGCTCTCTCCAACCTTTCTTACCGTCGCTGTTTGGTATTCTGAAGTAGGGGGTCGAATTTTATGTTTGCTATTTTGTGAAGAAGGGGGGAGTTGGATCTCGTCGTTGTTTGGTGTTTGGATCCAGGTTTTGGAACTTGCTAGTTTGCTGTTTGGATTTAGTTTTGCTTTGTTGGTGTTGCACGTAGAGCGCATGTGCTTCCATGTTCCATGTTTCGTGGTTCGTCGCCCGGGATTCTCATTCCGTTATCTGTTATATTCGAATTCATCTTCTAACAGGCAAGTCTCTCTTGAACTAGTTTTACTGTTCTTGTCTAAGATTCTTTGATTCCCGCAACTAGATCCCAATCCTTTTATCATATTGCTATTTGAATTTCGTTGAGTATATTGAGGGTTTACACGAGCTAACCCCAATATTCTTGACATCGTGCCTATATCTCTGATCCAAATCCTAGTTGCTATTGCACATTCCATATGCACGTTATACATGAAAAATATAATTAGATCCATGCTATAGAATTGTTTGATAAATTGAATCTTTCCGATTGAAATTGAATTGATGAATTAAATTACCATGAATATAAATTGCATCGTGAATCTACAAATCTGCATGTTAATCATCAAATAACACTTTGTTGGTTAATTTTCATGAATTATATGTTTGGATGATGAAGTTATTGCCTATTCATATAAAATTATTTTCTGGCCTGCTGTTTATTTCTTTTTGTATCAGATTTTCGACCATGTTGCTGTAGTAATTTGAAATAACTTTGTGAATATGAATTGTAGCCCCATGAGTCTATTTTCTAGAACATTCGACGGAGTTGAATTCCGGTGTATAATCTGTGAGATATCTTATTTTTAGTACAGCTGGGTCTGGATTTCCAGATTCATAAATTTCTATGTATCACCTAGATTTAATATTAAATAGAACATGATAACAGTAAAATAAAAATATGAAATTAATTTGGCTAAGACTTGACATGCGTAGGAATTACTCTGAATTTTTGTAGATTTAATTGATAAGCTTTCTGACCTGAAACATATATGTGAACACAATCTATAACCTACTGACTGAAGATAAAATCTGAAAAGAATAGGAATTCGAACCTAATTTATGGAATATTTACATGTCGTATGTATAATCGCTGGAACCGGCGGAGAGTCTAGTTTCTAGAACTTCTAATAGATCCAAATTTACTTTTCTGTAGCAGCGGGAATATCTATTTTTGTACAGTAACGTCCTACTGTCTAGATTTTCTGAATTGTGTTGATTTAATATATATGCTTCTTGCTTTGCCTGAAATGAGTAGAATTAGTCACATCTAGCATGATTCAACCTTGACACTTTCTTGCATGCTCACATAGGATGAAATAAAATAATAACAAGCCAGAGTATTATAGGTTGACTTTGTAGTGAACAATCGGAGACTGTATTCGGTAAGGGTCCCTTGCTAGCTGATTCCCGAAATTCCCGAAATTCTCGAAATTCCCGAAATTCCCATACATCCCAAAATTCTCGTAAATTCCCGTAATTCTCGTACATCCCGAAATTCCCGTAAATTCTCGTAATTCCCGTAATTCCGGTACATCTCGTAAATTCCCGATTACTGGGCCGAGTACATGATCTGTTGAGTTCACCATCAGTCTAAAATGTTCACTTGTTTGCTTGCACCGAACCTGTGGAATGGGACACAATAGTACGTGCACTACATAGATTAATAAAATGAATAAGAACCCGCATTTGATATTTTATGCTTGATCCCGTATACTGTCACTGATATTAAACCTGAAGTGAAATTGTTGGTTATTGCATGATTAAAGATAAACCCTTGACATTATTGCCGTCCCTTGTCTTTGTTCTTGAGTTTGATCCATCCCTTTGTTTTGATATACCGTGTTCCTATTATTCTCTGTTTCCCTCTACTTGTTGTCCATGACTTGCTCTAAGGACATTATTTCCTCTATTTTTAGATCACTTGTTTACAGGTACTGAAGGATCACTACCAGAAGGAATTGGTGAGCAACGATTCTAGAAGATGGAGTCCAAGAATATATTGCTTGAATTATTTTATGATATTTTTCCCTTTGAATATTTTCGTTGATATTATACTTTGTTTTGGGCTTTTATGACCCGGAGTTTGTTTTATCCCAGATGTTGGATATTATTATTTGGATTATCTCATTTATTATTGAAGTTGATCTTTGTTTATGTGATTATATCTCCTTGCACGGTTGTGATTGTTATTTTATATTGTTGAGTTAGACTGGTACAATTTATGGATGGTGTTTTCATCATTCGCTGGGCCTTCGTTACGTACTCGTATTCCTATATTTTGGGAAGCGGGGCGTGACAACTTACAAGTCTACAAATCGTTGTGTGAGAACGGTGACTGGTGAGATTTGAGAAGTAATGAGTGAGGGAACAGTTGAGTTGGAGATGTCAGATGGAAAAGGGGTTCACATTGGAGAAGGTCATGCATATTTATTTGCTAAAACAGAATATGATATTCTTGGAAACTCTGAAAGCACAGGGCTGGAGGTACACAGCTTGGGGTGGAGTTCTATCAATTTTGGAAGGTCGTCGTATGGTAATGAAAGAAAGGATGGATGTTCAGCACAATCTATACAAGCTTTGTGAAAACAAAAAATTTTGTGCAAGTGTTTCGAAGCCCAATGTTCCTAAAGCAATATCTAGTTTGTCGCCAATGAAATCATCGAAGCGAGATCATGACATTTGAATATCTTTATAAGGTGGAGAATGTCTCGGGGTAGGTGGAGTTCGTGCAGAGGGTGGCGCCTTCATGTTGACGCATACTAGGGTATGCCCTTGAAGGGGGCATGCGATTGGAGAAATAACTGGTGGAGGTAAATTAGACTAGCAGAAGAAGTCATTAGACCAATGATGTGGGTAAGAAATCTGGCTCAATCTGGGTCGTCCGATCCCCTCAGGATCTGCAAAACTCCCACAGAATTAGGCCTACAGTCCTTATGAGCCTTTTTATGTTTCAAGCCCATAGAAGTGGGTCACCTGACCCATTAGGGTTAGGGTTTCCTCTCTCTGCCTATAAATACCATACCTCCTCATCTTTCACAATGTAATGAATTTTTCTCAGCTGAACCCTAGCTTTTCTTTCTCCCAGTGACTGACTAGATCGTCGGAGGGCCTGCCACCGGGATCCCTCCTGATGTTTCTAGGTGTTGTGAAGGTGTTCGAGGGCGGCCAGTTACCAGCAGCACCACCTCTCTTGCTCCAAACAAAATTCCCATCTCAGATCTAGATCTGTGGCTGAGATCTGTTCAAACCTATCCCTTCCACTATAAATAACAAGAACTCACATTTGTTGCTCCTACCACTAAATCAGCAGTATCAGATTGGCACATGTCATTAAACAATTTCTAGAGAGAGAAGCTCCACAAATTAGAGAGAGGAAGCAAAGTGAGAAATGAGAGGGGGAGTGAGGGATATATAGGTAGAAAATGGCACCTCGATATCCCCAAACAATCTAAGCCACCAAATCTAGATCATCTAAATCCAATGGTGGATAAGATTTAGACACCTAGATTTCTACAACCATGACGTCAACATCACATGTCCAACCCATGTGTCCACTGCAATCACAGTAAGCAGCTGGCAGCTTGCTTTTCTCACAATTTTTAGCAAGTGTGCAATGTCCGACGCTCGGCATGAATCTCGAGCCAGCAGTAAGCTTTCTTATAAAGCACACAACGTTCGATGGATGGCACGAAACTGGAGCTAGCAGCAAGCTTTCTCCCAAAGCATACAACGCTCGATGCTCGGCATGCACCTGGATCTAGTAGCAAGCTTTCTCATAAATCACGCAATGCTCGATGCTCGGCATGCACCTTGAGCTAGAAGCAAGCTTTCTCACAAACCACATAATGCTCGACGCTCGGCATGCACCTCGAGCTAGTAGCAAGCTTTCTGGCAAAGCACACAACTCTCGACGCTTGGCATGTACCCCAAGCTAGCAACAAACTTTCTGGAAAAGTACACAATGCTCGACGGTCGGCATGTACCTCGAGCTAGCGACAAGCTTTCTAGAAAAGCACACGAAGTTAAACACTCAGCATGCACCTCAAGCCAGGAGCAAGCTTTCTCACAAAGCACACAATGCTCGAGCTCGGCATGCACCTCGAGCTAGTTGCAAGCTTTCTGGCAAAGCACACAATGCTCGATGCTCGGCATGCACATCGAGCTAGCAGCAAGCTTTCTGGAAAAGTACACAATGCTCAATGGTCGGCATGCACCTCGAGCTAGCGGTAAGTGTACTGGCAAAGCACACGACGCTCGACGCTTGGCTTGCACCTCAGGCCAGCAGCAAGCTTTCTCACAAAGCACGCAACGCTCGATGGTTGGTATGAACCACGAGCTAGCAGCAAGCTTTCTTACAAAGCACAAAATGCTCGACGCTCGGCATGCATCTCGAGGTAGCAGCAAGCTTTCTAGTAAAGCACACAATGCTTGACACTCGACATGCACCTCGAGCCAGCAGGATGTTTTCTCACAAAGCACACAACGCTCGGCGTTCGGCGTTCGACATGAACCCTCGAGCTAGCGGCATGCTTTCTCCCAAAGCACACATTATTCATAAATGAAGAAAAGCCTTGTACTTCTCCCCTTTTGATATAGACAAATTTTAAATCTATTGCTTCCATAGATATATCTGCAAAATTTTTGTAAACACAGATTGTTAAATTAATATTTAAAAATTTTTAATTTTAGGTTTTGATATTTTTTACAAGGACTTTGATAATCATGTTTCCAAGGTTATCAAAATCTTTTTTTGTTTCAGTAGTATCATGTAGTTTTTCTGTCATTTGAATAGTTGTTCCTTCAATAGATGAGTTTTTTCCAAGCTCAAGTTTTTTCTATGTATATCTTTCAGTATATTAAGTGTCAGTATTATAGATGCCTCGTTTTCAAGAAGTAAGCCACTATCTCTTCTTATAGAGCTAGAACTCTCCTAGTTGATCGATGTTACCATTTTATTATTGTCGAGTTTTAGCTGTTTGATATCATCTCTTAGTTGACTGATGTCCTTGGTCTGGAGTATTCCTATGTTATGGCTAGCCATGTTGTTACTGTTCCCACCATGCTTTTCACTATCGTTGTCTTTGCTGGCTTCATTGTGAAATAGCTGTTGATTAGGCTCTTCAGAATCATTAATTCCCTCTAACTCTGGGATGAAGAATTGTGTTGGTTTTACCTGTAGACCATCGCAAGAAATTGAGTCATGCTCTTCTAGATATTCTTCAATCACATTGTATACTTCATAACATCCTGGATAAATATAATAATCATCCTCTAGATTAAATGCTAGGTTTCTTCGAGTCGTTGCAACTAATATTTCTGCTATTGGAAGTAGCTAGTTTTTTTTTTGCTGTAAAAATATTTTTATGCTCTCGTACCTTGTATTTCTCCCCTTTTGATATAGACAAAATTTAAATCTATTTCTTCCATAGATAGATCTGCAAAAATTTTGAAACCAAAATAGTGTGAAATTAATATTGCAAAAATTTTAATTTTAGGTTTTGATATTTTTTATAGGGACTTTGATAATCTTGTTTTCAAGGTTATCAAAATCTTCTTTTGTTTAAGTAGTATCATGTAGTTTTTCTATCATCTGAATAGTTGTTCATTCAATAGGCTGAGTATTCCCAAAGCTCAAGCTTTTTCTGTGTATATCTTTCAGTATATTAGGAGTCAGTATTATAGATGCCTCATTTTCAAGAAGTAAGCCACTATCTCTTCTTATAGAGCTAGAACTAGATCTATTAAGAAAATGTGTTTGTTTTGATGAAGAATTTTCTTCTTTAGTATATTTGTATAAAGTAGTAATTTTATTTTCTGAAACTATAAATGTTTCTTCTGTAATTTTGGCTTGTTTAGGCTTTAGTTCATTTATGAATAATGCTATATCATTATTAAATGTAATATGTTTTTGTCAATTATCTTAGTTGAATAACTTTTCTTGTTCCAACTTCGAATAATTGTATGTAATCTTTAGATGTTTTGTTTTTTGAATGTAGCAACTTCATTAAGAGCTATACAACTCTCCCATTGACTTAGGATTTTTTATACGGGTTTCATCTCTATACATTTCAAATTAATTCATAAGGTACAAATATCAGTAATGTTTTTATATGTTAATGCAACAGAAAAACCAGGATGTATATCAAACACAAATATTATGTTAGTTAGATTTGATTTAATTCTCTCAATTATAGAATTTAAAGGATCGTTAATCCTTTCGCTCTTACTACCATCAAATTTTGTGTTTCTATTCTAGCATGAAATTGTGCAATAATTTGTTTTGGTACCAATCCTAGATGAAGATAATTCATCTTTGGATATCTTTGCTTTATTCTTTTTACCTTATCATCGCTTATAAGCTTTGTTGATGAGAGGTCTTGATAACCTTTCAATTCTCTTTTTCCTTGTTTTTAAAAAAAGAATGTAAGTATTTTTTGAATTAAACCTTGATATAATAAATTTTTTACTCACATCCTTTTTATCTAGATGATGAATCATTTCTAATAGTTTTGTTTAGTCATCATCGAATATATCATAGGCCTCTCCGATGCTATTATCGATATCAATATTGGTGGTATCTTCTCTTAAAAAATTCATATTTACTCTGTATTCTGTACTACATATATGTGTACTATTATAACTAGTTTCTTCTGTTTCTCGAATTCTTCCAATTGGAAGTTCTTCGTATTTGAGTATTAATAATTGTGCAATAATATCACCTTGATGTATTTGTATAGCAAAATGATTCAAACTTTTAAAGAATATTGAAATTCTATTCCAGTGTTCAGAAGTTATTATTTCATTTATAACAAATAATTGCTTTTTCGATACAGTAGTAGTGTTAACTATTTGCACATAATATCTCTTGGGGATTATTATTTGTAAGTCCAATGAGACATCTAATGCTAAATATCTTTCTATTATCATGCTTCAGCTGCTCGTAAATTTAGGGCAGAAAAACATGTATTGTCTCTTGTTGATAAAAAAGGCTTTTGAAGAAAGTGTTTTTACCCAGATAGCATTAGCTAATTTATTAATCGTTATCATATTTATTTTTATTGATTCCATTTCCAAAAAGAAATCAGAGTTATAATTGCTTTCATTAACAGATGATAATTCATAAACACAAGTTTCTTCATTTGTAGGAATTTCCTCAAGGGTTTGGGTATGAATACCATACTCTTGTAATTTATTTATTATAACATTATGATTTTTTTCAGTGCATTTATTTGCATAATGTCCTTTTTCACATTTGAAGCATTAGCATCCCTTTTGGTATTTAGGAAATTTATTTTTTATATAATCTGTGACGAATGTTTCTAAATCACATATATCACATAATTTCATCATTAATAATTTGTTTTCTTCGTCTATAGTCTTTTGTAGTGTTTCTCCCCTTAAATCACTATAGAAAGATAATAACAATCGAAAAATCATTTTATTAGTAGTTTCTTGAGGTTCAATAATGGCTTTTTCAACCGCATTTGTAGCTTCCAAACTTCTTAGCCAATTGGCTGCATATCCTTCCCATAAGGAACATGTATATTAAAAAATCTTTGTTAGTTATCCCTTTTAGGAGATATCTTATACCGCGCATATGTTGGCCCCAATCTTTAAAATAATTTTTTTAGATATCTATGGAGTATTTTATCAATATTGAAATATGTACCCATATGAGCATTTCGTTTACCATATGCTCCTTGTACTATTCTAACATGATCATCTCTCCAATTAAGGATATTATTTTGGTAAAATAATCTTCCTGATGTTCTACCATATCTTAGAAATTCTTCCAGATTAGAAGGCTAAAAATCAGGTAATGGATTTTTTGTCAGGTTCTAAAGGTCTTTTTCATCTAGCTTCTGCTCGAGAAATTTCACAAACTTGTGTCATTTGTTGGTCAATTGAAGTTTCTTGATCAACATATATAATGTTTTTTTCCTGCGTTTATTAACTCTTTTTTTTTTCTTAGTAGAGCTGGAAATTTTTAGCTCAGTAGTGCTTTTTGAGTCAATAGACTCTGGAGATTCTTGCTCAATAGAGCTCTTTGAGTCAGTAGATTCTGAATATTCTTGCTCAATAGAGCTAATGGAATTTGCAAATTCTATTTCTGAATTAGAATCAGATTCTACTTTAGACATAAAGTATCTTATTGCATATTCATGTTTTTCAAAATATGATTGAACATCATTGCAAGGAATGGTTCCTTTTAGTTCTTTTTTTTCTTAATTTAAGGAAACAATTGTAATATGTTTTTTTCTATTTCATCAACTGAAGTAGTATTTTATTCTGAAGATGAATATTTGACCATATTAATTATTCATAAAATGAAAACTGATTTTTTCTTCTGTTGGAGAAGGTAACTCATCTACTTGTCTAGTGATAGACTTTAAAATTTGTTTTGATTGACTATTATGATCAATACTATCGAGTTCAGGAATTTTTATATTATCAATTTTCTTTTCGATACTACTTTCTAGGCCAAGTAGACTAGACTAAATACTAGAAACCTTATCAACAAAAGTGTTTACCATTCCTATCATGTGATGGAATTGGCAGTTTTTAAAGTGTTAGGAATATGTGCGAAATGATTGTAGTCACTAGTTTTTAGTGCAAGTGTGCACTCTTCTTCTTCATAGATATGATGTTGGTGATTATCCATGGAAGGGAGAATTCATGTTGGTTTTGCTATACTATAATAAACTGTCTCTTTTTCAAAAGATTTCTTGTTTAACAAAGCACATATTGTAATAATCATTATAAGTAATTTATGATATGGCTAAGCTCTTACTATAACAAGTATTAAAAAGATTTCTTGAACTACTTTTGTGCTTTGACTATTTCTAACTTCTCTAGTATCATACTCCCACACCATGAATTTATATCGGGATTCAGAGCTACAATGGGAAATAAACAACACATAAGCAAGCCCTACGGGCAACTAGCACCACAAGCTTATATGATTGCTTTAGAGATGAAGAGCACAACTCACAAAAATAATTAAAGTTTAAGAATATATACCTAAAACATGGCTTTTACTCATACAGTCTAAAGATGAGTGTATTACTACATGACCTAATTAGACAAGTCTAAGAGCAAGTGTTTATTTTCATACCTAGTTTAACCAATATGAAGGAGATTACTCCTCCATCCTAACCTAACTACACAAAGAATAGTTTAGAGAATATACCTGATCGAAAAAGAAGAACTCTGAATTCTTTGCCAAGCTCTAATACCAGTTTGATAGTGGATGTAGAAAATCAATCCAAGTAGAATAGATAGAACATAAAATAGAAAAGAGTTTTATTTATTTATTGGATACTAGTAGCGCGCACACATACACTCTTTCTTTTATACTTACAAAGAATCTTATGCCTTAACACCAACTCATGGCTTCTTCTTATATAGGTGGAGAAATGCTTAGGATACCATTACATCATGCATACATAATTATACAAAACATACATGAAGCTAATATGTTTCATGTTTTCTTAGGAAACTTCTTGAAAAAGCACTAAATATATATATATACTAGATTTGCCCGTTGACACGTGCCTACGGCACGTCTTTAAAACGGTGCACCTTGTTTGATCATATAAAATAGTTTTGGAGATCTAGTAAATTAATTGAAGTAGTAAACATTTCATATGAGAAACTTTTGGGGGTCTAGCAAAAAACATATTATATGATTTTTTTTTTTGATTTTTTTTATTTATTTTTAAAGTTTTTAATTTTTACTGTTTTTTAGTTTTTTAGTTTTTTATTTTTTAAAATGTTTTAAAAATTTTATTTTCTTAATTTTTTGAATAGAAGAGAGAGAGAGAGAGAGAGAAATAGTTACATAAATATAGGAGTTGTTTTGGATGAGAGATTTGAATTTGAGTTTTGGGGGGAAACTTTTGGCGGAAAAAATATGTTTTGTGAGGTTAGATCTGGACCTTTAATTTTCTAGGGGATTGAAGGAGAGCCACTTGATAGCTTTCTTTGTGTTTTATTTTATATATATATATATATATATATATATATATATATATATATATAATAATTTACTTTGATAATAATAATAATAATGATGATGATGATATATATTGTAATGCCCCTGCCCCTAGCTGAGACAATTTATACAATTTAGAAGACAAATTAGATACTATGTAGTACAACTGCCCACCACAGACTGCCTCTCAAAAGGTGGTTAACCGGATTGGTGACTCTTGATCATAGGCTATATTATTTATATATTATTATATTCATTTCTATTCCTGATGTGAGATTATTCACACACTTACCTTTTTCTCAATCCCGTTCTCTGTCTTCACATACAGAAGGTGGGCCCCCATCAACCAAATGCCACGTCATTGTTCAAAGACAAAAACAACATTGAAGCTGTGCACATTCAGAACAGTGGGCCCCCTCCCATTTACTAATCCACTTTTCAAATTATTACCAATATGCCATTTATACAAACAGCCAACTTCAACATATACATACACATATATGTTTTTTTTTAACACGGGGTGTTACAGACACCCCCTCTTCAGAAATCAGCGTCCTCGCTGAGCACGGGCATGCACAATCTAGTGCAGGATCTCCTTTCTAGCCGTTGTGGAGCATCTGCTCTTTTATTTGCCCGATTATTCATGATCCCGAAATCCACCGCCTGATCAATCATAATCCCGAATTTAATTGAGCCGCCCTCCTATCCGCCCGACTAGTTATGATCCCGGAATCCACCGCCTGATCAATAACAGTCCCGTATTTAATTGAGGGTTCACCACAGTCCCAGAATCCACTGCCCGACTGGGTCTATAGTCCTGGAATCCTCCGCCCGACTATATAGACATGCCCCACACCCGGTGTCGAAAGTCGGCTCTGATACCATTTATAATGCCCCTGCCCCTAACTCAGACAATATATACAATTTAGAAGACAAATTAGATACTATGCAGTACAACTGCCCACCGTACTGATATATAATAATATATAATAATTTATTATTGATATGGCTAAAAATGGGATTAAATCGGAATCGTCCAGATTGGGCGCGAATCTTGAAGCTCGGGGGTAAAAAGGTAATTTCACATTCAAGTGGATCCAAAGCGGGGACTGGATCTTCCTTACACAGGTCCAATAACCCACGAACGGATCCACACCAATTGGATACGGGTCCCGACCCGAGGCGAACCCAGACCAACAAGAGACAAATCAGGGCCACTGATTTGACCAAGTCAACGGGCCTGATTTACTCTCACCGGGAATCAGGGGTTAGTTTTCTAAACAGACTGTGAGGATTTTTCTCCTAGCAGTTACACAGGGAATCAAGCCTCTAATCATTCCCCTGGCGACTATAAATACCTCCCCTCTGTCACTGTGACCGGGTAATCACTCTTTTTCCACCTTAAGCTCTTTCTTTAATCACCACTGGTTACTGACAAGAGCGTCGGAGGGTGCGTCGCCGGAATCAACCCCGGTGTTTCGCACTTCTTTGCAGGTTGTGGCAGGAGTAAGGAGGCTTGGATCAGCTGTTCAGGTTTTCTCGAACTCACAAATCTTATCTGTTTACCCCCACACCGAAATCAGCGGTAACAGATTGGCGCCGTCTGTGGGAAAAACTACATGAACAGCCTCAGCCTCTTCCTTGTTGTCCTCTCCAACCATGCCTCCAAAGAAGGTCAGATCTAGAGGGTCCAACCGCGGGACCAATCCCGCCGATCCTACAGAGGAAGCCCCTGTCAATCCTATTCCACAGCCCGAACTTCCTCCACCGGCCCAGCAGGGCCAACCTCCTCTTCCCAAACAGCAACCCCCCAATGGCCCTTCCGGTCATAACGGTCGTAGGCAGAAGCAGCCCCTCAACCCGGACCATGTCTCGGTCCATAATGAATCCTCGGATTCAATGGCTTCTCATCACCCCGACCTCCGCAACACGATTCTGAACCGCCAAAAAGATGAGGACCTCCGCACCCACCTAGACGAGAGGCGGGCCCGAGAGGGAGCCTCCCGCCAGCATCATAGTGAGCGGTCGCCTCACCGCCGACACGGCAGAAGGTCTCCGGACCGAAGGGGCTGAGCGGCATCGCCCGAGCGCTGAAGGAGGAGGCCGCATTCCCCCGCGGATCGGCATCATCCGAGGAATAATGAGGCACCTATCACTCGTGCCGAGTTCCTACAATTTCAGGACACCATGCTACAGGCCCTCAACCTTCGCCCCACCAACCAAAATGCCCAGAGGGTTCCGACACCCCCGCGGGTTATCAGTCCTCGCCGTCGATCCCGAAGTCCCCTCCCGGCTCCCAGTCGGCAGCAGCAGCACTACAGTCCTCGTCGATCCCAGGACTACCGGCGCTGCAGTCCCTGCTCCCCTTCCTATGAGGAAGAGTCCGGGGGATCGTATGATTACCAGCGGAGGGACGATGCCCTCAACTGCCGTCTCCATGAGGTGGAGAGGCACATTGGTCGCATGGACAGAGAGGAGGAGTCCAGAGCAGGGACCGTTCGGCCCAGCAGACCCCCTTTCTCTCGGTCGATCATGGAGGCCCCCATACCGAGGGGTTTCAAACCTTCGCAGTTTGAAACGTACTCAGGAGAGTCCGACCCAGTTGATCACGTCGAAAACTTCAAGACATTAATGCTGATCCATCAAGCTTCCGACGCCATGCTTTGCAAGACCTTCCCCGCCACCCTCCGGGGGTCGGCTCGGGAGTGGTACTCCAGGCTCGCCCCCTCTTCGAGCAGTTCGAGACGCTGTTCATTACTCACTTCGTGAGTAGCAGGCGAGCCGAGAAGACAAGCCTCTCCCTACTCAACCTGCGGCAAGAAAGGGGAGAGAAGTTGAGGGACTACGTGAAGAGATTCACCGCAGAAGTCAGGTCTATCGCCTCCTTAGACCAGTCAGTGGCGACTGTTGCGTTCCAGTCGAACGTCCTCAACTCCAACCTCTGGTCGTCCCCCGCGAAGAAGCCCCCGCACAACTTCGCCGACCTTCTCCTAAGGTGCGAGAAGTATATCCGGGCGGAGGAGGCCGAGTGCCTCCCGAACTTCGGAGGATCGGCCTCCGGATCGAAGAGGAAGGCGACAGAGGAGGAGGGGTCGAAGAAGATGCAGAAGGACAACGGCGGCCAGCGCCGCCCTCCCCATAGGTTCGAGAAGTTCACTCCCCTCACCACCAATGTCTCCACCATCCTGATGGAAGTGGAGATGGAGGGGGTCATCCCTCCAGCTCCGAGGATGAACACCCCGGCTAAGAGGAGGAATAAGGAAAAATTTTGCCGTTACCACAGGGACCACGGCCATGACACCAACGACTGCCGAGCGTTGAAGAATGAAATAGAGGCCCTCATCCAGAGGGGGCAACTGGCCAAATTTGTTAAGGCAAACGATCGGGCAGATCGCAACACTCCTCCACCTTGGGGGGCTAACAAGCGCTCCGAACGGCGCAAGGAGACGCCCGAGTTTGAGGAAGAACGGGTCCTGCACCTCATCCACGGAGGGCCTATGGGGGGCTCCTTCAACTCCTCTCGGAAGGCCTTCGTCCAAGAGGTCAACTCGGTTCACAGTGCCCCTCCCCCCAAAGGCCTCGGAGTCCCGGTGACTTTCTCCGATGAAGACCTCGAGGGGGTCCGAACTCCCCACTGTGACGCCCTCGTTATTGACCTTCGCATGGCAAATTTCAAGGTGCAGAGGGTCCTAGTAGATAACGGGAGCTCGGTCAACATCCTCTTCCTCTCGGCCTTCTGAGGCCTGCAGCTATCACGGGACCGTCTCAAGCCGGCCGGTTACACACTCCACGGGTTCACGGGGGTCCCAGTAACGGTCGAGGGGGTGGTAACCCTAGACGTAACTGCTGGGAAGACCCCTACTACCCGGACCGAGCCGATGGACTTTATGGTCGTCGACGTCCCGGCAGCGTATAATGTCATTCTAGGCCGACCCGGCCTAGCCGCCTTGGAAGCTGTCCCCTCGGCCTACCATCTTAAAATGAAGTTCCCCACTCGGTCGGGAGTAGGGGAAGTCAGGGGAAGCCAAGAGACGGCTCGGAAGTGCTACATGACTTCCACTGGGGGACCGGTGCTCTCCCTCGAGACACTAGAAATCCCCGAGCCGAAAGTCCGACCCACGTCCGAACCGGCGGACGAGTTAGAAGAAGTGCTCTTCTCGGACGAGGACCCGAGCCAGAAGTTCCTCATCAGCAAGTCCCTACCGACTGCGCTGTGCTCTGACTTGGTTAAATGCATCCGGGATAACCGCGACCTGTTTGCTTGGTCAGCCGCGGATATGCCCGGCATCTCCGAGGAGTTGCTAGTCCACCGCCTAAGTGTCGAACCGGGGTGCAAACCGGTTCAGCAGAAGAGACGTAAGTTCGCTCCCGAGCGACAGCAGGCCATCAAGGAGGAGGTGGATAAACTTTTGAAGGCTAAGTTCATACAGGAGGTAAACTACCCCGAGTGGCTCTCCAATGTTGTAATGGTCAAAAAGTCCAACGGCTCTTGGAGAATATGCATCGACTTCACCGACCTGAATAAGGCGTGTCTGAAGGACCCATTCCCTCTTCCGAACATCGACACCCTCATTGATGCCACCTCGGGCCATGAGCTCCTCAGCTTCATGGACACCTTTTCCGGCTATAATCAAATCCGAATGTTCCCTCCGGACATTCCGAAGACCTCCTTCATCACCGATCAGGGCCTCTACGGCTACCGGGTCATGCCGTTCGGGTTGAAGAACGCGGGCGCGACTTACCAGCGCCTCGTCAACAAGGTCTTCCAGAGCTAGATAGGCCGGAACATGGAGGTGTACGTTGACGACATGCTCGTCAAGAGCGTCCGAGGCACTGACCACGTGACCGACCTCCAGGAGGCCTTCGGTATGTTGAGAAGGCACAGCATGCGGCTGAACCCGAACAAGTGCGCGTTCGGGGTCTCTTCGGGGAAGTTCCTCGGCTTCATGGTGAGCCAGCGAGGGATCGAAGCCAATCCCGAGAAGATCAAGGCCATATTGGACATGGCCCCACCCCGAAACGTCAAAGAGGTGCAGAAGTTAACAGGTCGGCTCGCTACTATCGGTCGATTCCTCTCGAAGTCTGGGGAAAAGTGCCTCCCCTTCTTCAAAGCACTCAGGGGGGCTAAGGGTTTTGAATGGGGCCAACCACAACAGGAATCGTTCGACCAACTGAAGGCCTACTTGGTGAACCCCCCTCTGCTCAGCAAACCTGTCCCAGGGGAAACTATCTTCATCTACTTGGCTGCTTCCGAGCAGACCCTAAGTGCTGTCTTGGTGAGAGAGGAGG
The DNA here is from genome assembly GCA_017893485.1 of Hemerocallis citrina. Classification (NCBI taxonomy): domain Eukaryota; kingdom Viridiplantae; phylum Streptophyta; class Magnoliopsida; order Asparagales; family Asphodelaceae; genus Hemerocallis; species Hemerocallis citrina. Next base: position 33,546,989 of record CM030360.1, read on the forward strand.
ACCGGGCCCAAAGGCCCATTTACTACGTGAGCAAGGTGCTTCGGGACGCCGAGCTCCGCTATCCGAAGATAGAGAAGATGGCCTACGCCCTGGTCATGGCAGCACGGAAGCTTCGGCCGTACTTTCAATCCCACTCGGTCATCGTCCTCACCGACCAATCCCTAAAGCAGATCCTACACAAGCCTGAGACCTCGGGCCGGAAAATGAAGTGGTCCATAGAGCTGAGCCAGCATGACATCTCTTACCAGCCTCGGATGGCAATTAAAGCACAGGCCCTCGCCGACTTCATCGTAGAGTCCACTATCCCCGAGGTCAGCCACGTCCCGAATGGACCTCCCATTTGGACAGTCTTCGTGGACGGCTCCTCCTGTAACGAAGGAAGCAGTGTCGGTATCATCCTGAACGGCCCTGATGACTTCGTCCTCCAGTACGCGATCCGTATGAACTTCAAGGCCTCGAACAATGAGGCGGAGTACGAGGCACTCATTGCTGGTCTCGGACTTGCACGAAGTGCTGGGGCGCAGCGCCTCCGAATCCACAGCGATTCCCAGCTTATCGTAAACCAAGTCTTGGGCGAGTACGAGGCCAGAGACGAGCGGATGGCGAAGTACCTCACTAAGGTCCGGGTCCTCATGAGCCGGTTCGAAGAGGCGCTCATTCAACGAGTTCCTCGTGAGGAGAATTCGCAGGCCGATGCCCTCTCCAAGTTGGCCTCATCCTCCCTACAAGGTCTTGAACAGACCGTTTTGATCGAGGTCCTCTCTAGGTCGAGCATAGAAGACGAGACACCCTACTCGGTAGAGTCGTTGCCGGTCGTGTTGCAAGATAATTGGATGAAGCCGTTGGTGGAATTCTTGAGGGACGGGGTCCTGCCCATGGATCCCAAAGAAGCACGCCGAGTCAGAACCCGGGCCGAGCGGTATGTCTTGATCGAGGGTATCTTATACAAACGCTCCTTCTCTCAAATAGACGGCCGACCATACCTAAGGTGCCTCTCCCCAGAACAGGCCGACTACGCTCTGCAAGAGCTCCACGAGGGCATCGGCGAGGCACACTCAGGATCCAGGTCCTTGGCCCGGAAAGCTTTGAATTATGGATACTTCTGGCCGACCCTCCTTCAAGACGCCGAACGACACGTTCGGCAATGTAACTCTTGTCAGAGACACTCCAGCATCCGTCGCCTCCCCCAAGCCAACCTCGCCTCTCTATCAAGTCCTATCCCCTTCGCAATGTGGGGGATGGATTTACTAGGGCCTTTTCCTCCGGCTCCGGGTCAGTTCAAGTTCTTGGTCGTAGCCATCGACTACTTCTCGAAGTGGGTCGAGGCCGAACCCCTCGCCACTATAACCGAGAACAAGGTGGTACAATTCTTCTGGAAGAACATCATCTGCAGATTCAGCGTTCCCCATGTCCTCGTGATGGACAACGGAACTCAGTTCACTGGCACAGCATTCCGAGCTCTGTGCGACGACCTTGCCATCCAGCAGCGCTTCTCGTCCGTCTCCCACCCTCAGTCGAACGGACAGGCAGAAAACGCTAATCGGCAGATCCTCGCAGGCATCAAGAAGAGGCTGGACAAAAGTTCCAAAGGCTTATGGGTCGACCAACTCCCCAACGTCCTATGGAACTACCGCACGAGCAAGCGAACCCCCACAGGCGAGTCCCCTTTCAACCTCACCTATGGGTCCGAGGCCGTGATACCCCTCGAGGTCGGAATACCTTCCCCTCGGCTCGCAGCCTACGACGAGGAACAGAACGCCAGGGACCTCAGGACAGACTTAGATCTGATAGATGAGCTAAGGGAAAGAGCGTCGATTCGGCAGCAGAATTACCGAAGAAGGGTCGAGTTGGCATACAACAAGAAGGTCCGACCCACCAACCTTAAGCAAGGGGATTTAGTCTTGAGAAAACTGGCCATATCCTTTCCCAATCAGAAGAGCAAGCTGGCTCCGAACTGGGAAGGGCCGTACAAGATTACGAGGATAGTTCGACCCGGAGCATATCGTCTTGAAGATCTAGAGGGCAGAGAGATTCCGAGGACCTGGAATGCCGACCACCTCCTAAAATACCAAGAAAGCGCCCCGGCGCCACTCTAAGTATCATAGGATATCGAGCCATTCCTCTCCTCTGACTTGTAACCTACTATTAATAAATTGTAATATGTAAAACGGTTCGCCGTCGATTATCAATAAAGAAAGCTCTTTCATACTTACGAATTTGCATGCTTCTCTCTGCCCTTATCATCTGTTTTTTAAAATTTTGATTTCAACCAATGGTTCGGAGTCCATGTCCGGCTAGACTTCACTTCTTCGGCTCGTCCCCGGACGAGCCAGAGGTAGACCGTCGTTCGGAACTGCTCCCATAACCGTTGAACTACACCAATGGTTCGGAGTCCAACACTCGGCTCGACTTTACCTCCTCGGCTCACCCCCGGACGAGCCAGGGGTAGATCGCCGTTCGGAATTGCTCCCACAACCGTTGAACTACACCGATGGTTCGGAGTCCAACACTCGGCTCGACTTTACCTCCTCGGCTCGCCCCCGGACGAGCCAGGGGTAGATCGCCGTTCGGAATTGCTCCCACAACCGTTGAACTACACCGATGGTTCGGAGTCCAACACTCGGCTCGACTTTACCTCCTCGGCTCGCCCCCGGACGAGCCAGGGGTAGATCGCCGTTTGGAATTGCTCCCACAACCGTTGAACTATACCGATAGTTTGGAGTCCAACACTCGGCTCGACTTTACCTCCTCGGCTCGCCCCCGGACGAGCCAGAGGTAGATCGCCGTTCGGAAATGCTCCCACAACCATTGTACTACACCGATGGTTTGGAGTCCAATACTCGGCTCGACTTTACCTCCTCGGCTCGCCCCCGGACGAGCCAGAGGTAGATCACCGTTCGGAACTGCTCCCACAACCGTTGAACCACACCGATGGTCCCGGAGTCCAACACTTGCTTCGCGGCAGACTAGGAGTGGGCCACCCCTCAGCTTCGCAAGTAGAGGGATACCGAAGCAATGTTCGACCACATAATCTGAGCAATCTTGCCTAGCAGCCGAAGCCCGAGACCCCACGCCTTCGGTCGGCTGCCGAGCAGGGGCCTTCCCGACCCTGCAAACGGAGAAAACTCACTTTTTCCTCAACTTTCGTGCCGGATCTCGATCATACGGCTCAGATATTGCCACCGATGCTAAACGACAAGATAGCATTTTCTTGGGAACTGAGCCGCCTCGAGATTCGTGCCAACATCCGACGGTTCAGATCTTGCCACCGACGCTAAACGACAAGATAGCATTTTCTTGGGAACTGAGCTGCCTCGAGATTCGTGCCAACATCCGACGGCCCAGATCTTGTCAGAATCGCTAAACGACAAGGTAACGCCCCGTCAGGAGCTCGTTCGCTTTGAGATTCTCGCCGACGGCACCATGTGCTCGGCTTGAGGACCTCGGCACGGCCAACACACTCACAAGCAAAATAAGTACGCAGAGCCACAAAGGAATTTTATTAATAATTAGGACACAATACAAATCAGTCTTTCCATAGTTACAAAGTGTTAGAAAACAAAAAATACAGCGCCGACCCATTACACTTGGTCCTCAAACAGAAATGTCTTCACTGATCTCTTCGATTGCCAGCCCTTCCACCTCAGCTGTTAGCTCCTCCGCCTCCTTCCGAAGCTTCGCCTCCACAGTCTGTAAGTGATGGATCTCGGAGAGCAAATCGTCCCGCTCGGCTAATATCTTCGAATGATTGTGTCGAATACACTGAACCCGAAGAGCATTACTAAAAGCTGTCTGCGAGTCGTCGTCCTCTCCTACGGGAGTCGCCTCGATGATCCTGTTCTCCAGATGTTGTATCTCGGCATCTCGTTGTCCGAGGACGGACTGAAGGTGGGCCCGCTCGCTCTCAGCTCGACGTAACTCCAGCTCCACTCCACGACGCCGCTCTCGGCACTTCGTCGAGCGCGACTTCGTTCCCCATGAGGTCACCTCGGCATCAGCTTCACTGTCTGAGCCGTTGGGATCGGTGTATTGGTCTGACATGACGAGCTGAAAAGAAGGAAAAATGAATAGCAAGATTTCAATACACTTCCGAGGCGCAACACTTGAAGAAATTTCCAACCAAACTTTCAAACTCATATTCAGATATAATAGCTCCACATACAACAAGACCGACTCTACTACAAAGCTTTGCGACAATCAGAAAGAACATAAAACGACATGATCAGGGCCTCTTCGGAAGGGGAACGCTTCGGTTTAAGGAAATGCGAGGACGACGAGGCCTGCCCTCCGAACTCGATCCTAAACCAACGAAATGTGACCCCCCTTCGCTACTGACCGTAATTGCGGTGCCGACCGAGGCACCGCTCGACGAGACGGCCGCACTACTCTGAGCGTCAGCAGGGTTCCGCCTAGCTACAGGCAAACGTGTCACGAGTTCGTAAAAAAATCCCTCTCTCGCTCTCTTCGCGAGTGCACGACATACTGTGGACGTTGGCCCTCTCCGGCAGAGGCTTGAGTGACGCAACCTCTTCCTCCAGTTTAATGATTCTGTCTCTCAAAGCGTCGTCCTTTACCAACTTCTTCAAACGAGAAGGCCTTGACGAGCCCGAGACGTTGACGCTATCGGTTGCGAGCCGTCGGAAGTGGGTGACCTCGATCCCCCTATCTATAGTGATCCTTCTGAGCCTGTCGACCTCGGCCAACAGCCTCTTACGCTCGGTCGACACCTTCTCCAGCTCGGAAGCGAGTTTCTCCTCCGCCGACTGATGAACACAATATTATTCACATTTTAGAGCAATAACATTAGTGCAATTAGACATTTAAATGCTCTATATATGGTATTTTACTCTCCTTTTTTCTTTTCCACAGGAAACAACATAAAAGTGCGAAACGAAGCAAATTCAGGATTTTAAGGATGATACATAAGGAACTGAAGAGATCAGTTGACTGATTATGCTAACAGGTGACTGGATAGAGAAGCTGAAGCTGCTCGGCACAGTCGACTCCTCCAACAACAGTCGACTGGGCTGATGAATCATGAAACTACTAAAGTCTCGACACAGTCGACTTATATCAAACACCAGTCGACTGATCGGCGGCAGAGTCAACAGATAAGATAATTAAAGATTCATCCAAATCCAAATACAAATCAAAGCAGATACGGAAAGAAAGAAGAAAAGAGAAAGATATATATATTGCCAATCAGATAAGGAAAAGAATAAATAAAAGAAGAGGGCATTTATGCAAAAGAGTAAAAACCCTAAATCTCTAGCCGTGTTCTATAAATACCAACCAAGATGCAGGGGATGGGGGATGCGAGGAATATCTCAAGACGGCTGGACCGACCAAGAAAGGCCATCAACAGCTAGCATCAAAGAAGGAAGACGATTGCTGATTGGGCTCAAGATCAATATCATACAAATCAGTGTTCTTCTATTCTTCTCTTTATTTTCATTGTAGTCATGAACTCTATTATATTAATCAATAAAGGTTGTATTATGTGCAACTAATTTAATAGTTGGGTAGATTGAGCCCGTAGTCATGTGATGCTTATATTTTTCTAAATGCTACGTTATTGCTTATTGATTAAACCTGAGAGTATTGGAATAGATTTATAGTAATCAAACTAGTTCAGAAACCTAGGGCAATCGACTGAAGTGACAGCCAGTCGACTGGTCCGAACCTGGGATTATAAGTTTGTGTATTGTAGATCTGAATCTGTTATGTGAGCATATTGAGACGACCCGAATCTCGTGCTCATAACTTGTAACAAGGGAATCTTTAGGGTTCTTGGTTTAATCAACTTAAGGGATCTGGATCTTATACCAATTTCTAGAACCTTGAGTGTTTGTTCGTTTCCACTGATCTTATGTTTTCTTCCAGTACAACTTAGTAGATACCATGCTAAACACTTGATGAAAGAAACGAATTAGAGTAGATACCATGCCTAATTCTTGGCTTAGGGAAACATTACTTTAAGGAGTAGATACCATGCCCTTGAAGGGAACAAACATGAGTAATAAGAGTAGTGGATAACTTCGCATTACTGACTATAGGTGGAAATCAATGCCCAACTACTTAAATAGATATTCGTGACTCAAATCGTGACACTTCTTAATTTAGTTTTAATCTTTTCATTTCTGTTAGACTTTTAGAACAAAACTCTATGATTGGTATTTTCTTAGGTTTTATTGATTAGTAAGTTAATTTCTATAATCTCTGTGGGATCGACCCTTGCTCGTCACTACGCTTTTCCAAACGATTCGTACACTTGCGAGGTTTTTAATTTGTGTCTAGTTTATCTGTTTATTTAGGTATCTAGATTTCACAACAAGTTTTTGGCGCCGTTGCCGGGGATTGTTTAGTATTTTAACTTGCAAAATCAATACAAATCTTTTTCTTTTTATTTTTATTTTTATTTTTATTTTTTCTTCTTTTCTTATATTTTCTTTTAGATTACTTTCTGTAGATTCAGATAAGTCGACTGTCTCCAAGGATCAGTCGACTGAACAGAGGATTTTTCCAAAAGCAACAATGGGGGAGAAAGTACCAAATCGAGTACCAATGCAAGACAAATTCATTCCAAAGAATATTGAGCAACCGTCTTGCATAGCTTTTCAACCTAAGGTCACAGGAAACATGCATCTATCACCTCAATTACTCAGCATGGTACCCCACTTCAGTGGCAGAATAGACGAGGATCCGCATCTACATTTGCAAGATTTCTTTGATCTTTGTAGGACACAAAGCATCCAAGGGCTTACCCCTGAGCAAATCAGGTTAATCTTGTTTCCTTTTTCTTTAAAACTTAATGCTAAGTTGTGGTATAATTCTTTGGAACCAGGATCAATTAATTCATGGGAACAATTGGCGACAAAATTCTTGAAAGAGTTCTTTCCAGCCCAGAAAACCAGACAACTAAAAAGGGAAATTCTACTTTTCCAACAAAAAGATGGTGATTTATTCTTCGAGGCATGGAAGGACTTCAAAAACAGGCTTTTCAAGTGTCCTACGCATAACATACCTAAGGATGACCAGGTACAATCATTTTATGAGGGTTTAAATGATGCTAACAAAGCAATTGTAGATGCAGGTTGCAATGGAATGTTGATGAGGAAGAGTGCTGAGGAGGCCATAGAGTTATTTGAAGAACTCAGCGAGAACTCACAACAATTCTCAACTAGGAGGGGTCCTTCGAAAAAACAGGGAGTATACGAAATTTCTCATAATAATAACATGCAATTAGAAATGGAAACCATGAACCAAAAGATTGATATGCTTGTAAATTCAACGTTGGGTGGCGTAAAAAACCAACCAAAAGAAATTTGTGCAAATTGTTTTCAATCTAACCATACAACTAATTCATGTCCCATATTTTCTTTCGCAGATCAGGAGCACACAAACTACGAAGAACAGGGAATGTACCCGCCCCAGAACAATTTTTTTTCAAACACGTATGACCCAGGGTGGCAAAACCATCAAGGCAATCAATTCGCACCAGGGCATACGCAGCAGTTCCAAGGTGGGAATGGGTATGATAAGCCAGCACAAGAACAGACAAAGTTGGATTTCGAATTCACCATTCTTCAATTACTCCAACAGCAACAGCAAACAAACAATCAACAAGGACAGGCCATTCAAAAATTAGAATTTCAAATTGGTCAAATTGCTCAGGAGATAAGTGAACGAAAGGCAGGAGAATTCCCATCACAAACCATACCTAACCCTGGAGGACAGGAGCAGCTCCAATCAAGGACAACACTAGAGGAAGAGATTGAATTTACAATGTTTGATGCACCACAATTTCCACACGATGATCATGAATGTTATAATATTGATGTGGTTCAGGAAAGTTGTGACCAAACATTTCAGGAACATAGTGTTGATCCATTACCAGCAACAATTGCACACCCTCCACTACTATCGCAAGTTGAAATGGAATACGATGACTGGATGATTGCAGAGACAGAACATCACCTTGAACCTCCAACATCATATTCAGGTAAGCTTGCACCTGCATTTAAAAATTTTTTGTCTGATAACATTTGTGTTTTCCCAGACCAGCCGACTGATGAACAGGATAAGTCGACTGGTGAACATAACAAGTCGAATGGTGAATGGAATAAGTCGACTGCTACAAGGTCACCAGATGTGGAGCTGAAGTCATTACATGAATATTTGGGGAACAACCAGACAATACCTGTGATAGTTGCTGCAAATTTCAAGATGAACGAAGAAGCAAGGCTGCAGGGAGTCTTGCAAAACCACAATGGTGCATTAGGATGGACCATTGCTGATAAACTGATGTCAAGATGGTACGGTCCATAACAGGTTACAAAGGTTTCCCCCACATAGAGCATTGACGAAAAAATCAAACGTTCTAGGTGAATGGGCAGAGGGGGGAAACCTTATAATAAGATGAGTTGTGAGCCGCGAGTCATTCAATACATGGCACAACTCATCAAGTCTAGCTGAAGACAAGAAACACAGCGCTTATTGGGAGGCAACCCAATTTTTCAGGGGAGTACTTACACTCTCTTCCTTTATTTATATTTCTTAGTCATTGCTTTATTTCTTTATTTTATTTTTCCTTCAAACTGGGTGGTAACACATGCCTATTTATTTTAAATTTTTGTGCGAACATTGAGGACAATGTTCCATCTAAGTTTGGGGGTATTAGGGGTATTTAGTTATATGGAGTCTTTTGATATTTTTTAAGATAAACAAGTTCTTATAAAGTAAGACTAAGAATACTTATTTACTCTAGGATTGTTGAGTTTCATAATGCCTTACAAAATTGTATGAGTCATGCGATTATACATAATAAACAAATGTGATGCTTTTTCATGTGATTATTCCCTTTGATCTAGTCCTAAATTGAGTTTAAGTAAATAGAGTGATAAATCATATATATATATATTTGAATAAAGTCAAGCTACTCCAATGATTTGAGTGCTCAGTAACTAGGGGTATTCATCACCAATATTTACCTTTACGTCAAACGGCAACTTGGAATATGAGTATGCAAAGCACTTTAAAGTTTGTGACTTGTTAAGTAACCGGGTGGATTCATCACAAATGTTTTGCATTCGCGTCAAAAGGCAAGTGACAACTTTAGAGAAGCGACTAAAAAAAAAAAAAAAAAAAAAAAAAAAAAGAAAAAAAAAACCTCTAGTTTGCTACTCGGTTTGTAGTAGAGGAACGGGATAATCACAGAGTGAGTAATCGCATACTATAACTACATTAATGGCATGACAAATATGATTGGATTTGGAGATTATGACTAAACAATTGCACTGGAGAAAATGGGTATGCTTAGTTTTACTTCATCTGAAATTGTTTATACTTTTTACTTTGATGCTCATGAGAATTCTTGGTCTGATAGTTGAGTCTATTATTATTATTCCCTTATACATAAATTCACTCTTTGCTTGAGGACAAGCAAAATCTAAGTTTGGGGGTATTTGATGAACACAATATTATTCACATTTTAGAGCAATAACTTTAGCGCAATTAGACATTTAAATGCTCTATATATGGTATTTTACTCTCCTTTTCTCTTTTCCACAGGAAACAGCATAAAAGTGCGAAACGAAGCAAATTCAGGATTTTAAGGATGATACATAAGGAACTGAAGAGATCAGTCGACTGATTATGCTAACAGGCGACTGGACAGAGAAGCTGAAGCTGCTCGGCATAGTCGACTCCTCCAACAACAGTCGACTGGGCTGATGAATCATGAAACTACTAAAGTCTCGACACAGTCAACTTATATCAAACACCAGTCGACTGATCGGCGGCAGAGTCAACAGATAAGATAATTAAAGATTCATCCAAATCCAAATACAAATCAAAGCAGCTCCGGAAAGAAAGAAGAAAAGAGAAAGATATATATATCGCCAATCAGATAAGGAAAGGAATAAATAAAAGAAGAGGGCGTTTATGCAAAAGAGTAAAAACCCTAAATCTCTAGCCGTGTTCTATAAATACCAACCAAGATGCAGGGGATGGGGGATGCGAGGAATATCTCAAGACGGCTGGACCGACCAAGAAAGGCCATCAACAGCTAGCATCAAAGAAGGAAGACGATTGCTGATTGGGCTCAAGATCAATATCATACAAATCAGTGTTCTTCTATTCTTCTCTTTATTTTCATTGTAGTCATGAACTCTATTATATTAATCAATAAAGGTTGTATTATGTGCAACTAATTTAATAGTTGGGTAGATTGAAACCGTAGTCATGTGATGCTTATATTTTTCTAAATGCTACGTTATTGCTTATTGATTAAACCTGAGAGTATTGGAATAGATTTATAGTAATCAAACTAGTTCAGAAACCTAGGGCAGTCGACTGAAGTGACAGCCAGTCGACTGGTCCGAACCTGGGATTATAAGTTTGTGTATTGTAGAACTGAATCTGTTATGTGAGCATATTAAGACGACCCGAATCTCGTTCTCATAACTTGTAACAAGGGAATCTTTAGGGTTCTTGGTTTAATCAACTTAAGGGATCTGGATCTGATACCAATGTCTAGAACCTTGAGTGTTTGTTCGTTTCCACTGATCTTATGTTTTCTTCCAGTACAACTTAGTAGATACCATGCTAAACACTTGATGAAAGAAACGAATTAGAGTAGATACCATGCCTAATTCTTGGCTTAGGGAAACAGTACTTTAAGGAGTAGATACCATGCCCTTGAAGGGAACAAACATGAGTAATAAGAGTAGTGGATAACTTCGCATTACTGACTATAGGTGGAAATCAATGCCCAACTACTTAAATAGATATTCGTGACTCAAATCGTCACACTTCTTAATTTAGTTTTAATCTTTTCATTTTTGTTAGACTTTTAGAACAAAACTCTATGATTGGTATTTTCTTAGGTTTTATTGATTAGTAAGTTAATTTCTACAATCTCTGTGGGATCGACCCTTGCTCGTCACTACGCTTTTCCAAACGATTCGTACACTTACGAGGTTTTTAATTTGTGTCTAGTTTATCTGTTTATTTAGGTATCTAGATTTCACAACAACGACGAGCGTTCTCTATCCACTAACTCCAAGTGTCGGATCTCGGCCAAAAGCTCGTCATTCTTCTGCTCGACGACGGTGAGCTCTCTACGAAGCCGTTCGACCTCACCCTCGGGACAATCAGCTTGGGGTTGCTTCCGCAGTTGCCACAACTCGCGACAATACTTCCGCACAGCTGTCTTCGTCTCCTCCAGCCTCAAGAGCTTGAGAAACCGCCTCTGTCGGCTATTCGAGAGCTCACCTTTCGTTTTGGCCAGCTCCTTACGAAGGTGTGCAACCTCCGTAATCGGACCGAACCTTACCTGAAAATCAGAGATAAATCCGAGACCCAACACTTGGAGAATTCTACGCCAAATCAAACACAAAATCCGAGACTCAACAAACAGTTTTCATTCAAAACCGAGAAGAAAGTTTACAAGAGCGGTGGCCAGTCCGCAGTTAGGCTTACAAAAAGAAACAAAACAACGAAAGACTAAAAGAGACAACCGAGTCAGGGGTCGACCTTTTTGTCGTTCGGGTCCGTCGACCCCCCGGCCTTGTCCTCGCCGTCGCCCTCGTCTTCGTCTTCACTCCTGCTCTCCTCCTCGGAGTCGTCTTCGTCCTCACCCTCGGCCTCGGTCTCTCCTGGGCCTTCGACGCCTTCCGTCTCTCCCTCGGGGTCGAGCATCCCCTCGGGAACCTCCTCCTCCCCTTCCACGGGGTCGTAAAAACGGTAGGAAGACGAGTCGAAGCCCGGGTTCCTGGCGGCCACGTGGAGCAAGGCTCGACCGTAGGCGTCCTCCATGTTCTGGAGCATGTGTTGCACGGCCTCCTCCTGCACAGCCTTCTTCACCTTCTTCACCTTCCTCCGGTGTTTGGCCATGATCTTCTCGGCCCTCTTCCGAGCCCTCTCCGCTTCCGACCGAGCATTGGCCAGCTCCTCCTTCAGCTCGGCAACCTCTTTCTCCGAGGCCTCAAGTTTGGTTGCCGCGTCCTTCGACAGCTGAATGGCGTTGGCCAGCTGCTTCTCCAGCCCTGCCACTTCGGCACCCTTCTTTGCCAAGAGGAGCTGCTCGGCATCAAGCAGCTTCGTGGCCTTGACACGCTCCGCCCTCTCCCGCCCATGCTCCTGTTCCTTGCTCGCGAACTCCTCGAGCAGGAAATTGAAGTGGCAGAGGGTCTGAAAAAGAACAGCACATTAGAACCCGAACCCAAGAACTTAGAAAAACCTCAGAAAAAATTTGGATGAGGAAGAGCTCGGACTACTTACCGACATGGTGTTCCGAGCAATCTGCATCGCGTCGTCCCCTGCTAGCCCGGCCTTTAGGGTTGCTCGATCCTTTGGGGTCGGCAGGTGCCTCACCGCTTCCATGCAGATATTGCCGTCGCCTAAGAAGCCGTCGACATTCATCACCTGCCAGTCAGGGACGAAGATCTGCTTATGATGCTCGGTCAAGATCTTCTCCGCCTCGGTAGTGAGGGGCGGAACTTGGAGGGACAACACCTCCTTCATGCCGAACGCACCGCTCGACGAACCGGGAGCACCCCCCTTCGAGGTCGGTGTCGGCGCACCTGAAGCAGGAGGGTTGGGGACCATGACCTCCCCCTGCTCGGAACCAGCCTCCGACGCAACCACCTTCGGTTGGTCGGGCACCTTCGCGACCGAAGGTATCTTCGAGGCTCGGCCACCTTGAGGCCTCGCCGAAGGCCTCTTCTTCTTCGTCTCCTGATCCGCCGCCCTGGCCTTCGCCATCAGAGCTTTGTAGTCCATCTTCATCGTCTCTGCACAAGCCGAATGAAAAAACTTAGGAAAATTTTCATGAACTTTAAACAAAGAGTATAAATACCAGAAGCATACTAGGGTCGATTGGACTGAGACCCCTTCGGAACAGATCCTCCTTGGTAATATCTTTCCAGCTTAGCGCTGGCAAGGCGAAGAGCTTCTTGTGGACCTCTGTCTCCCCGTCACTCAGCACCGGCTCCTTCTTGGTTCGCTTAGGCAGGCCATCCTTCGCCCAAACTATCGGTATCACCCACGGCGCGGGGGCTCGGATGATGAAATACTTCTCCTTCCAATGTTTGATCGAGTCCGAATTCTCGATCAACTTCACGCCCGTTCGTGGCGAAAAATAGAACCTTTGTTCGTTTCGGTTTGGCTGACAAGGTCGGTAGAGACTCCGAAAGAGAAACATACTCGGCTCGGCACCAACCTCTTGGCACCGGAGGACGAATGCCATGATGTGCCTCCATGTGTTCGGCATCAGCTGGGCGGGGCTCAAACCGTACCATGTCAAGACATCAACAACGAACGGGTGGAGGGGAAAGCGGAGTCCGGCGATGAGGGAGTCGACCGGAAAGACGCACACATCTGACGAAGACTTCGTATTGGCTCGGAAACCCGGCCCGGGGAGGAGCAGCCCGTAGTCGGCAGGGATCCGGAAGCCCTTTCGGATCAGGTGAAGGTCGGCCTCCGTAAGAGACGAGATGGTATGGTCCACCTCAAACAGCTCTCTCGGTTCATTCTCCTCCACCGACTTAGCCGTGCCTTGGGTCACTTTCTCCAAGATATCCTCGGCATAGTCCCGTACGCCTCCCATGCTCGACAGAGCAATGGGCTGCCGACCGAACGCTCCCGCTGTCTTCGGCGTTTCCACGATCGTGAGCACCGCTTTACCCTTCTGGGACGCTGCCGCGACTTCCTTAGGCGGCTCGGCCACCTGCCCTCTCTATCCGGACGTACGACGTGCTGATCGGTCGGCTCCACCACCTCCTTCCCTTTACCCCCTCGGCCTACTGCTTGCTCTGAGGCGGGGGTCTCATCCGAGGATGTAATCTTAACCATTTTCTAAAAGAGAAGGGAGAGAGACTGACCTTGAAGTGACAGCTTCGGTCGGAAAGTTCACCGGAGACAAGGAACGCCTCGCCGCGACAGCTAGCACCACCACCAAGGAGCTGAAAACTTTGAGGGTGAAAGTAAAAACTGGAGAGAGAGAGCAAAAGTGAATAATGAAACTTGGATTAGGGGGGGTGAAGATTTATAGTAAAAAAGGAACGTCCCTTGGACTTCCAAACGAAGAAGCGCGACTCTTGGGCCGCTCTCGAAACGTTGCGAAGGCCCAACACAACTGTCTTCTTCACCAAGTCAACTAGCTCGGCATAACGGGACCGGGAGCCGAACAACACGCAATCCGACCGCGCCTGCAAGAGACCGGTCGGCTACCGAGCAAGTACCAATCTGAGCTGGCAAACGGAGAAAACTCTCTTTCTCCTCAACCTTCGCATAAAATCTCAATCAGACGGCCCAGATCTCGCCGAGGACACTAGACGACAAGATAGTGTTTTCTTGAGAAATGTGCCCATCTTGAGATGCGCGTCGTCATCCAATGGCTCAGATCGCGCCACGTCGCTCGACCTGTCGAGACCGGACGCCTTCGGTCGGCTACCGAGCAAGTGCCTTTCCGACCCTGCAAACGGAGAAAACTCACTTTCTCCTCAACTTTCGCGCATGATCTCGATCAGACGGCCCAGATCTCGCCGAGGACACTAGACGACAAGATAGTGTTTTCTTGAGAAATGTGCCCATCTTGAGATGCGCGTCGTCATCCAATGGCTCAGATCGCGCCACGTCGCTCGACCTGCCGAGATCGGACGCCTTCGGTCGGCTACCGAGCAAGTGCCTTTCCGACCCTGCAAACGGAGAAAACTCACTTTCTCCTCAACTTTCGCGCATGATCTCGATCAGACGGCCCAGATCTCGCCGAGGACACTAGACGACAAGATAGTGTTTTCTTGAGAAATGTGCCCATCTTGAGATGTGCGTCGTCATCCAATGGCTCAGATCACGCCACGTCGCTCGACCTGCGGAGACCGGACGCCTTCGGTCGGCTACCGAGCAAGTGCCTTTCCGACCCTGCAAACGGAGAAAACTCACTTTCTCCTCAACTTTCGCGCATGATCTCGATCAGACGACCCAGATCTCGCCGAGGACACTAGACGACAAGATAGTGATTTCTTGAGAAATGTGCCCATCTTGAGATGTGCGTCGTCATCCAATGGCTCAGATCGCGCCACGTCGCTCGACCTGCGGAGACCGGACGCCTTCGGTCGGCTACCGAGCAAGTGCCTTTCCGACCCTGCAAACGGAGAAAACTCACTTTCTCCTCAACTTTCGCGCATGATCTCGATCAGACGGCCCAGATCTTGCCGAGGACACTAGACGGCAAGATAGTGTTTTCTTGATAAATGTGTCCATCTTGAGATGTGCGTCGTCATCCAATGGCTCAGATCGCGCCACGTCGCTCGACCTGCCGAGACCGGACGCCTTCGGTCGGCTACCGAACAAGTGCCTTTCCGACCCTGCAAACGGAGAAAACTCACTTTTTTCTCAACTTTCGTGTAAGATTTCGATCAGACGGCCCAGATCTCGCCGAGGACACTAAACGACAAGATAGTGTTTTCTTGAGAAATGTGCCCGTCTTGAGATGCGCGTCGTCATCTAATGGCCCAGATTGCGCCACGTCGCTCGACATGCCGAGACCCCATGTCTTCGGTCGGCTGCCAAGCAAGTGCCTTCCCGAGCTCGCAAACGGAGAAAAAAGCATCCGAGCGGTAACTCCCGTTGGATCTCACAGAAATTCGTGCTTCTAATGATGAACGGCCCAGATTGCGCCACATGCGCTAAAAGACAAGATAGTGTTTTCTTGGGATTCACACCATCATCCGACGGCTCAGATTGTGCCACGTCGCTCGGCCTGCCTAGCCCCTATCCCTCCGGTCGGCGGCCGAGCAAGTGCCTTTCCGAGCTCGCAAACGGAGAAGAAAAGCTTCCGAGCGATAACAGCCGATGGGTCTCTCAGAAATTCGTGCTCGTCCATGATCAACGGCTCAGATCAAGCCACGTCATAAATCGGTATTAAAAATCATTTTTTATTTATTTAAATCGTTTTATTTATTTAAAAATTGCAAAAAATTTGCTAAAAATTCGGGAAAATTAACTAAAAATTCTAGAAAATAATTAGAAATTCGAGGGTATATTTTTGAGCCCCTGAACGAACAATTATTGCCTAGAATGTACTGCTAAGGCCCCCGAACAATTAGTAAACACATCGCAAAATTAAATAAATAGTCCGAAAGAATAAATAAAAGCCGTCGAATACTCAATATGGCTAGAGAACAGCACATGGCATCAAAAGATCACCTCACTACCCCCTTCGAGATTCACACTCCTCCATTCAGACTCCGATACAACTCCACTAGCCACCAAAACAGTCAAACTACTCCTCAAAGGCTGATCACACTCAGTCTTTAGGAGTGGGGGGCTCGTGATATGGCTAAAAATGGGGTTAAATCGGAACCGTCCAGATTGGGCCCGAATCTTGAAGCTCAGGGGTAAAAAGGTAATTTCACATTCAAGTGGATCCAAAGCGGGTACTGGATCTCCCTCACACAGGTCCAATAACCCACGAACGGATCCACACCAATTGGATACGGGTCCCGACCCGAGGCGAACCCAGACCAACAAGAGACAAATCAGGGCCACTGATTTGACCAAGTCAACGGGCCTGATTTACTCTCACCGGGAATCAGGGGTTAGTTTCCTAAACAGACTGTAAGGATTTTTCTCCTAGCAGTTACACAGGGAATCAAGCCTCTAATCACTCCCCTGGCGACTATAAATACCTCCCCTCTGCCACTGTGACCGGGTAATCACTCTTTTTTCACCTTAAGCTCTTTCTTTAATCACCACTGGTTACTGATAAGAGCGTCGGAGGGTGCATCGCCGGAATCAACCCCGGTGTTTCGCACTTCTTTGCAGGTTGCGGTAGGAGTAAGGAGGCTTGGATCAGCTGTTCAGGTTTTCTCGAACTCACAAATCTTATCTGTTTACCCCCACACCGAAATCAGCGGTAACAATTATAATAATAATAATAATAATAATAATAATAATAATAATAATAATAATAATAATAATAATAATAATAATAATATACATAGTATTATATATACATATTATATACATATACATACATATATATACATACTATATACCTACATAAGGTGTATATATATATATATATATATATATATATATATAATAAAACACAAAGAAAGCTATCAAGTGGCTCACATTCAATCTATCCCAAAATCAATGGTCCAGATTTGACCTCACAAAACATATTTTCCCGCTCAAAAGTTCAAATCCCACACATTTCAAAATTCACACACACACTCTCTCTCTCTCACAAAATAAAAAAAACCCCTTTCTCTTTCTCACTGTGTCTCTCTCTCTCTCAACCTCTCTCTCTCTCTCTCCGCTTACTCAACCTCTCTCTCTCCCTCACCGTCTCCCTCTCTCTCTCTCTCTCCGCTCTCTCTCGCCCAAAATTACCACCCCCACCTCCACCTCCAGTCGCGAACCCTCTCTCTCCCCACTCTCCCCGCCGCCCCGCACCTCTAGTCGCGTCCTCGCACCAAACCAAGCCCGACGCCGCAATCCCCCTCCCCTCGCTTCTCCCTTCCGCTCTCTTTGCAACCATCGATACTGCGACCCCGTCCAACCACCGACTCCCTCACCTTCACCAATTTCACCATCTCAGGTATGATCAAAATTTCCTGTTTTGTGCCCAAATTTCGCAATCATTTTTTTCTTCTTAACCCAACAGTTCTTGATGGTCTGATCACCACCGACGCCACCGATGCCAACTCTTTCCTGTTTTGTTCCCAAGTTCGCAATCATTTTTTTCTTCTTAACCCAACAGTTCTTGATGGTCTGATCACCACCGACACCATTTTTTTCTTCTCTACAGTCTCAGAACACCACCGACACCAACTCTTCTAGGGCTTTTTTCGATCGCATAACCAATTTCGATCTCATAATAATTTTCAACTTTATTATTATGATGAATTTTTATGTTCATTGGTTAGTTATACTTTGGGTTTTGTATTTTGTAGGTTTTGGATGCTGATCAGAAGAGGGTAGGCGGAGCTGTCTTGCTCAAAGGAATCGGCCCTAAAACGGTTAGTTTCTTCATTTATGTTCTTTCACGATTAGCAAAATGCCATAGGACAATTGGCATTTGTGCTAACTTCTAAATTAGAAATTGCCCTAGATAGATATCGAGGAAGTTGTGATAATGCTTTTGTAAAAGTATGCTATGTCATGTTTAGATGGAAAAGGGAGGACTGAGGAGGTTTAGATGATTGTTTAACTTTAACAGAGGTAGAATCTCTAATTTTTAACTGTGGATTGTTTAAATTTGATTTTGATGGGGTTATGTTGGTTAATTTGGGATCATGAGATTGTTGGGTTGGAGTCAAGTAAGTTAGTAGAGTTTTATTTCATTAATGTGTTAGTTTATTTATATGATTGTGATTATATTTAATTAGTTGTTAATTATATAGTTGCTACTAAGCTCATGCTTTGATGACATATGTTTGAATGTCTTTTAGTATACCATAGGACAATTGGCATTTGTGCTAACTTCTAAATTAGCAATTGCCCTAGATAGATATCGAGGAAGTTGTGATAATGCTTTTGTAAAAGTATGCTATGTCATGTTTAGATGGAAAAGGGAGGACTGAGGAGGTTTAGATGATTGTTTAACTTTAACAGAGGTAGAATCTCTAATTTTTAACTGTGGATTGTTTAAATTTGATTTTGATGGGGTTATGTTGGTTAATTTGGGATCATGAGATTGTTGGGTTGGAGTCAAGTAAGTTAGTAGAGTTTTATTTCATTAATGTGTTAGTTTATTTATATGATTGTGATTATATTTAATTAGTTGTTAATTATATAGTTGCTACTAAGCTCATGCTTTGATGACATATGTTTGAATGTCTTTTAGTATATATGTATGAAATTTGCATGTGTCTTTTGTTGCTTTATGTTTGTGAAGATGTTTTTGTATGCAAGAAATCGTACAAAGGCTACGAACTTGCTCTGTTTGATATTGCTGCGAACTATAAGTGCTTTTGCTGTAAATTGACATAAGTGTTACCATGATTTTTATTATTGTTGGGTTAATGAACTTTATTGAAAAGCTAAAAACACCTGTTCAGGTGTGGTGAGAACGAAGAACCTAGGATGAAGAACAAAGAGTGAGAACGAAGAAGAAGAAGAGTTACGTGTCAACGGGCAATCATATCTGAAATTAGTACAAGTTTGGAAACACCAATCTTCCTCTTTCACCATAGTTTGCAACCGACTACCAACAGATTTTGTTAGTTTTGAAGAATGTTAAGTTGGCGAAAAGTGAAAAAAGATTTCTCATTGCTGTCAAATTAGAGGTACATGATCCTCTCTTTTCTTTCATTTTTCTTATAATTTTTTTAAGCTCGGATTTTGAAGCTCTTTCTTTATTATTTGATTTGATTTCAGGTATGAAGATAAAAAGAACGGGCTGTTGGGACAACTTTCCGGTGGAATTGAATTGGGAAAGAGAGGTATGTCTAAATATTGGCTAGAAGTGGAGGAGGATTCTCCTTCCCTTAATTTTTATTTTTGCACAGATTTTAAAAGCATTTTCTTTTGATTTCAGTTATGATTTCGGCTTATAGGGTAAGCTCTTTCTCTCTCATGAATGTTTTGTGAACGTGTTTGTGTATTACGTGGTAAAAATATATTAGGAAACTTGATAAAATTTGAATTGTGTATGGAGAATTTATTAGGCTCTTGGCTGTTGATGAATGAACTTGAAATTACCTACTATGGTGGGTGATTGTTGTTTTTTGATCTTATTGTATAGTTTATTAGATGAGAAAAAATGAAAGTAGAGAAGTGAAGAACAGATTTGGAAAGCAATTTAATCAAGACTCCGTATAGAAATGAGGTTGTTTGGTAGGAAATTGCCAGGAGTATGTTCACTTAGATTCAATCATTTCTCATGATGGTAAATCATTGAGTAATTCTTTAATTAAAGATAGTATGAGTAATTCCCAAAATGTGAGTGTGAAAATCAAGATTTCCGAAAATGTTGCATTACTATAATATATTGCAAATCTCTACTTTTACTTAAAATAAACTTCAGTTAGTCTAAATTCATTCTTAAACACACCCTTATAGGAGTTGAGTTAACTATAGATATCTCCAAGTTGAGATAACTCTACTCAAATCTAATTCATTTAAATTTTCCAAGTCTTTCTCTAAAGTAATTAAATTAATTTAACTGTACTTGGCTTCCCAAACACCTATAGAATGATGACTTTTTTAGTGCATGTAGATGTGTGATAATTGCTACCAAGTCTATTTGTAACAAGGAATTCATTGACTCCATTCGGTGGTCGGGTTTGTTGGGTTTGTGTTACATTTAGTTGACCCGGCCACTGACTGCATTCGTTTTGTTGAGTTTGTGTATAATTTGGGTTTTCATGTGTTACTTTTTTTATGTGTAACCCAATTCACATCTAAAGATCGGATTGTAACGTAATTCTCATCTAAACAAAACACTGCATTGTATTTTGGATTTTTAGGTGCATTGTAGATTGGATATTAGGTGAATTGTAGTTAGAATTTTGGTTAGAATTGTTAGAATTTTTAGTAAGAATTTTTAGTTTGCAAACCTTGAATTTTTAGAATTTTTGCACACAGTAATATGATTACTTATTCTGCAAAAATTGGAATTTTGGGCAATTTTTAGATGGAATAAGGAGAATTAGGTGGAAAAGTGATGGATTGTAGTGATGAGTTGCAAAAGACTTGATCATAAATCTTATAAACACACAGTCCAATGAATAATCTTCGACACAGAAGAGGAAGCTGCACGGTAGCAGTTTTTTTTGTCGGTTTTGTGATATTCAATATTCATTTATTGTGTCAATTAATCTTATATATATTTGAGATTTATCAGGGGTTATGATAGAGCAGCAATTAAGTATAATGGTAGGGATGCTGTGACCAACTTCGATCCTAAAATGTACGAGAATGAGCTGAATTCTGTTGGTAAGTCAAGTTAGTGATTAATGTTTAGAGACAATGAGGACAAGAACTATTTGTTCTGTGTGTTGATTGTTGATGTTTGTGATAATGTTGTAGCTGCTAATACTGATCATGATCTTGAGCTGAGCTTGGGTAGCTTGAGTTCGAAGAGAAGTAGTATTGAAGCTATGGATGAAGAAGGGTCGAACTCAATGGGGATGGACCAGCAAGTGCAAATAGCGTTCAATTCAAATTGGAATCGAAATACCAGGCCGAAGGTACTGTCTTTGATTATTGATATCCATCCTTAAAAAAATCTATGGTTTGGTCTCTTAATTGCAGGATTTGTGATTGAATAATGATTTTGCCTACATAGTTTTGTCAATCCACTAACACTTTCTCTTTTAGGCAAACATGCATTGTGTTTTACCGTATTCGAGTAGAAACCATAATAATCACTGAATACCTGATTTAACAACAAATGGGTTATGACATAAATTACGCAAACTTGGAAGACACCAAGGACAAACATTTTTATATTTTGAAAAATGTAGAAATCATGTAAGGTAGAATACATCAATGTCTACTGCCAAATACACATTTATGTAAATCATTCTTCACGAAGACATGCATATATTTAACTTTTTACAGGGCTTTTATATACTGCATCGTTCTCGGAAACGTGCCATAGGCACGTGTCCACGGGCATACCTCCTCCAAAATCTCCTCCAAAATCAATGGCCCAGATTTAACTTTACAAAACATATTTTTCCGCTCAAAATTTCAAACCCCCCACATTTCAAAATTCACACATATTTCTCTCTCTCTCCCAAAATAACCCCCACTTCTCTCTATCTCACCGTCTCTCTATCTTCAATCTCAGAACCAATTTCCCCTATTGGCAACAGGTTGAGAATAATTTTCAACTTTATTATTATGATGAATTTTTATGTTCATTGGTTAGGGACACCTTCGAGGCTTTTGCATGCCACCACATCAACATTCCCCTATCCATTTAGGAAATAAAGGTGTGGAAGTGGTTATCAGGGAAGATTGGGCCTTTAGAATTTAGGATTTTAATGAGACTGGAATTGGAGGTGATATCCCTTTTTTTAACTTCAAACTTAAGATTAGAAGTTTACATAGAAAAGTGTGTTTTTTATATAAAAAGTAAGCAGGAAAGGAAAACATATTAAAAGGAAGAAATGTTTTTTTGACGATCCGTATGCATCTTGAGAACTGATGTCCATATTCCACCATGATAGAAATGTTGTAGAGCTTCTTTCCTCATGGATTCAAAATCTTCTCACATTACATATTGCTTATGACTAAACTTGCTGAATTCAACTTTCTATTTGATCTAAATTTCCATGCTTTTTAGAAAATCCCTTATATTCAGTTTCTGGATCAACTGAGGATTGCTTTTGACCATTTAGCTGTCATTTAAATTAATCACCTCAGGAAGAAAAAAATGTTAGCTACCGGGCAAGATCCATCATTGGTACTTGATTTTTTTTATTAGGAAAAAAGCTGACCCTCCACATTTTGAATAAGAATGATCTTCTGTAGTTACGAATTTATATATCAGGCAGCTTTACAAAGAAAGTGTTTATTTTCGAGAATTTATTGATCATATTGGACTGTAAGTTCTATTTTACTTCAGTTCTACGGAGGAAGTATTTAGTTTTTAGAATTGTATATAAGTCTTACAAGTGTCGATACTAAATACTTCTTTTGTGTTGATAAAGTAGACAACAACAGTATACGTTTGATTGAACACACAGAAGATGGTGATGATCGCCCCTAACTTTTTGTTCTGATAGGCTATTAAATGTTGATATTTGCAGCAGTGACAACAGAGAGTTGTCCATTATCTTTGGATGTTCCACTTTTCTCACTCGATTCAGATCTTTTCTCACTCCATTAGCAACTGCCAAGTTTTAATAACCAAACACTCGATGCTAATATTCAGAACATGCATTGACCGTGTTCTGGTCAGGTCATGAATTGCTCTTTGTCCTAATAAACTCCGGCCTTGGTATACAGTAATATTTTAGAATTTTGATAGTATATACATCAATTTAATCTTATCATCCTTCTGTGGGTTTTATTTCTTTTATGTTCTGTATATATTTTTAAATGGAATTTGGAGCTCATATTTGATTTTAGTGATTGCATCTTTAATGGTACTTATTATATAGATTAATTAATTTTATTAGGTGGAAGCAGAAGAACAGCAGGAAATTTCAGAGGCTTATGCAGTTGCAGCAATGCTATTCTTCGTCTTTTGCAAGGTTCCATTCACCTCTATTATTTTTTTGTTTTTGTTTTTTTTGTTTTTTTTGTTTTTGTTTTTGTTTTGGCATGATTCACAACTACTGTTGATGTTCTTTTTTGATTAACTGTTCTCTACCATTCATTTTATTTATATACTTCATTGAGCATAAGCATAAATGTTTTTTTTTGGCATGATTCACAACTTTGGGTTTTGTATTTTGTAGGTTTTGGATGCGGATCAGAAGAGGGTAGGCATAGCTGTCTTGCTTCAAAGGAATCGGCCCTAAAACTGTTAGTTTATTCATCTATGTCCTTTCTCAACTGTGGCATGTTCGATTTGATTTATTTTTATTCTTTCACGATGTATGATTGTAACGCCCCGAACTTCCTATATGGAGAATTCGAGACATGAGCCAGGACCTTTACATTCAATTAGTCACAATACACAGATTTGTGGAGAATTTTAAAACTTTTTACTACTACAATATTACAGACCGAGTGGTTCCATTGATTCCACATTACATCAGAGTATAAGAATGAAAGATGACAATATCAGGCACTTCATTTGTAAGCCATGCCTTTACTGGAGTCCTCGCGGTTGGTGATCCTGTATCCACGACTACGATCCAATACCTGTACTTCTACACTGTGGTACCTATTGAAGTGGGGACGTCAGTATTCACTGACGCTTAAGGGCTGATCATATAGCAGCGAATCTCCAAAAACAAACATATAAAACATGGTAAAATATGTCGGTGTAGTTTAAGTGTTCGTGAGTGCAATGACTAGAATCTAATGCAATGTCAACTTATCTAGGATGCTCCTATTCTAATGCAGGCAAGTCTCCGGAACAGTATGCATCCCATACTACATACGCCCCATCTCAAGCCGTTTCTCCAAATATAGGGATTTGAACCCGCGTTATGAATTACTAATTGTACACAACCTGTTCCTGACAGATACTGCATGACTGATGAGGTTGCAAACGTGGTCAAGTCCCACCAATGCAGTACGCTCATGGTGTCTATGTTTGCCACTACTACCCGGTACACCGGACCTCACTCAAAAACCAGACGAACACGGGGTCTCTCCGAGCGCAGTATAGCATACAAAGCCTATCCTGTGTCGCCCCTAACTCATAGACCGTGATCTATGGCCTGTTCGCTCTCTCCTGGACAAGGACCCGACGAAGTTCCGGGGTCCATCCCCCTAGCTCCGCCGCCTTATCATGGCACTTCAGGAATTAACAGTGTGCGATACGCATCCCGTGCTCCCAACTCGTGAGAAGGCACCGTACGTATCCCTTTGATAGGAAGGTACAACCCAATAACACCACCTAAGGTCGGCCCCAAGGACGAGTTGGTCGTAGGGTACCCCCCTACTACCAACTCCTCTCCTTCTGGCAAAATGGTTAAGTAAGAATCTTTATGCGTTACTAACCTAACAATGTCACTAACCTAAACGACCTACGAGACTTTAACTAAGAAATTCTTGATTTTATCATGGTCCCTCCCTATGGCCTGTTGATCCAAGACATTAGCGACGGGATCTCCCTTACTCATCACTACCCCTAACTTGGATCTCGTCAACACCCTAGGCCCGCGATCAACCCACACCAGTTAAGATCCGTCGGTGCCCAAGGTGAGATTTCATCCTAGTTCCCAAGGCGGTAAGATGCGAGTCTTGATGATCAATGACCCCTAGGGTAGCTACAAGACCCTAGACGAGCTTTCACCAAGCTATCCACACTAGTAACTTTCTCAATCCCTTAATTTCTCATACAAGGAAGATGAAGAATGTTCTCATGATAGGCTCCAACTTTAATTAGAACCTCACACTACTAGAACTCATGGGTTCTTTTTGCCCTAAATTGAACTAGAACTACATACACTAGATTCATGAGTTCTTTCTCAAGTTGAGCTAGAATCACGTAGAACCTACGTGAATGGGTTCTTATCAAATTAGCTAGAACCATCATGGAGCTAGTTTCATGGGTTTCTTTTCAAGAGTTGGCTAGAACAACCATGGAGCATTGGTCCATCTCTTAGAATCATTAACTACAACAAATCTTTAGCATGGTAGTTCTCTTTTTTGACATAGCACACAAACTCAAACATGATCTAATATAATTCAAGCATGGTAGTCCTACATACTAACTCAAGCATGATGAGTTAACTAGACAGTCACATAGCATGAATGGGTTTCTTTTTGACATAGACAACAACTCAAGCATGATTTAACACAACTCAAGCATGGTAGTCTTACTTACTAACTCAAGCATGATAAGTTGCTAGAATGTCACATAGCATGAATGGGTTCTTTTTGACATAGTCACCAACTCAAGCATGATCTAACACATCTCAAGCATGGTAGTCCTACTTACTAACTCAAGCATGATAGTTAACTAGAATGTCACGTAGCATGAATGGGTTCCTTTTTGATATAGACAACAACTCAAGCATGATTTAACACAACTCAAGCATGGTAGTCCTACTTACTAACTCAAGCATGATAGTTAACTAGAATGTCACATAGCATGAATGGGTTCTTTTTGACATAGTTACCAACTCAAGCATGATCTAATACATCTCAAGCATGGTAATCCTACTTACTAACTCAAGCATGATAAGTTACTAAAATGTCACATAGCATGAATGGGTTCCTTTTTGATATAGACAACAACTCAAGCATGATTTAACACAACTCAAGCATGGTAGTCCTACTTACTAACTCAAGCATGATAGTTAACTAGAATGTCACATAGCATGAATGGGTTCCTTTTTGATATAGACAACAACTCAAGCATGATTTAACACATCTCAAGCATGGAGTCCTACTTACTAACTCAAGCATGATAGTTAACTAGAATGTCACATAGCATGAATGGGTTCTTTTTGACATAGTTACCAACTCAAGCATGATCTAATACATCTCAAGCATGGTAATCCTACTTACTAACTCAAGCATGATAGTTAACTAGAATGTCACATAGCATGAATGGGTTCCTTTTTGATATAGACAACAACTCAAGCATGATTTAACACATCTCAAGCATGGTAGTCCTACTTACTAACTCAAGCATGATAGTTAACTAGAATGTCACATAGCATGAATGGGTTCTTTTTGACATAGTTACCAACTCAAGCATGATCTAATACATCTCAAGCATGGTAATCCTACTTACTAACTCAAGCATGGTAAGTTAGCTAGAATGTCACATTGCATGAATGGGTTCTTTTTGACATAGTCACCAACTCAAGCATGATCTAACACATCTCAAGCATGGTAGTCCTACTTACTAACTCATGCATGGTAAGTTAGCTACTTATTACAAAACTATTTCCTTTAGGGATTACATGTCC
Organism: Hemerocallis citrina; assembly: GCA_017893485.1. Taxonomy (NCBI): domain Eukaryota; kingdom Viridiplantae; phylum Streptophyta; class Magnoliopsida; order Asparagales; family Asphodelaceae; genus Hemerocallis; species Hemerocallis citrina. The sequence goes on from CM030360.1 coordinate 33,573,553, forward strand.
CATTTATTACAATGACTAATTTACCAAATTACATGTTCCACATAAATGATAATCAACTCTTATTGAGTTAAAATAAACTTATTTTCCTTGAATCCTACAATTTCTTCATCAAGAAAACTTACCCTTTTTGATGAACAAAAGTTAGTAAGACATGATCTTTATAAAGTAGGAAACTACATACAACAATAATCAATTCTTATTGAGTTATAAATAAACTTATTTTCCTTGAATCCTACAATTTCTTCATCAAGAAAACTTACCTCTTTTGATGAACAAAAGTTAGTAAGACATGATCCTTATAAAGTAGGAAACTACATACAACAATGGGATTTGTCTTTGATTAGCAAGTTAAGTTCTACAACCACCAAAATGGGTATGTGACCATTCTTACTCACTTAGCCTCATATGCACATAATACTTAGTCCAAGATGTTAACTTTATGTTTAACAAGGTAACCAAAAATAACAACTACCACATGACAAGTTCAAGGTTCCATTTTTATGAACTTTTTGTGAGTCCCGCCCTTCCAACTTTTCCTTATGCATAAAATTTAGTCCAACTAGTGAAATTTAACCATGGAGACAACATAACCATAAATAAGCTAAAGATCTCATCTTTATGTTATTTTCTCAAGTTCTACCATTCATACTTTTCATAGGATCCTTTTGATCCATATTACTCCTTATATGCACATAGTTTAGTCCAAGTTTGTTTTAGGCAACATAAAGCATACATACACATATTTAGACATAAGTAGAGAACAAATCTAACAAACAACACATAAGAAAGTAGAGAAACCCCCACCTTTTCTTTTCAATAGGAAGAACTAGCCTAGCAACCTTCTCCTTCCCCTTTGTTTTTCTTTGAAAGCTCCAAAACTACAAGAGAACTCTAGGGTTTTTCTCTCTTTCTTTTTCTCTCAAGAAATGGTAAATGAGGCAAGGGGTGAGGGGGGGGGGGGGGGGGGGGGGGGTTATTTATAGGAGGGAGGAGAGGGTGGAAAGTAAAAATGTACATTGGCCTTTTGCAAAAACCCCCTTGGGGCTTTGTGTGGCCGGCCAACAATGGGGGGGGGGGGGGGGGGGGGGGGGTGAGGTGGCATGGTGAGGTGGAGGTGGAGACTTGTAGAAGAAGTCTTCTTTAATCCCTTATGTAGTCCTAATTAATCCCATCTCTATGCTTAAACCCTTAATTAAAACCTAGCCATCATGACAAAAGATATTTTCTTTGTGTCCAAAACACATACTACCTAATTCATACGAATGTAAGAAATCGATACAATAAGCGCACGTGTAGATTATTAAGCGCACCAATAATTTTTGTTTGTAAAACTGCACAATCTGTATAAAAATAAATTGATTCTGCAAAAATAATTTTTATTATCGGGTCAGGAGTTTCTAGTACCAAAACAGTATATCGTACATGCATATGGACTGGTATATATATACAAATGATGATTAATAATTTAAGCTAAGTAATACCCAAAAATATTTCAATTCCGAAAAATAAAATAAAATAATAATAAAATAATAATAAAATAATAATAAAATAAAAAATAAAAATATTTATTATTTCACAGGGCGGGATATTACAATGATGACATAGACCAATTGGCTGTAGAATAAGTACAATTGAAGGAGCATTTGTGCTAACTTCTAAATTAGCAATTGCCCTAGATAGATATCGAGGAAGTTGTGATAATGCTTTTGTAAGAGTATGCTATGTCATGTTTAGATGGAAAAGGGAGGACTGGGGAGGTTGAGATGATTGTTTAACTTTAACAGAGGTAGGATCTCTAATTTTCATCTTAGTGTGGTAATTGGATGAAACAATGAAATTGCCCAAATTGGGGGTTATGGACAGAGTTGTCAAATCGTATCGGCTTCTTAACCCTGCATATGTATAAGACATGACCTTAATCTGAATCAATATATGATCAAATTTTCTGTTTTTTCTTCTTAACCCCAAAGTTTTGTGCCCAAAGTTCGGAATATATGATCAAAAAGGCAGAAAAAAGGGTTTAATTTGATTGTTTAAAAATGTACCCTTGAAACACAGTTCTGAACTATTACACTTTAAACTCAGTTTTGAAATTTTAATTACCTTCTTTAAACACAGAATGATGAATATACCCTTGGATATGAATGCAATATTTCAAGTGGATGTCTTAAGGTCATATTTTTTACATAACAAACATGTTAGATATTAGCTATTTTTGTTGATGTGAACAGTATGTTAGATACTCAATGAATACAGAAAATATATCCATTAAGTACAAACTTTAAAAACATACAATAAAATACGGAACCATTTCAGAAGTGCAAAAAAGGTGCCTGAGGTAGTACGGAAGTGTCAGTACCCAAAACATGTTTACATTCCCACAAGAACATGATTCATGGTAGAAGCATTCATGCAATATAGGTAGAAGCAGTTACTAAGTTGATATGGAAAGGGCAACAAATGCTCATGTGACTCATTTTATCTCAACATGTTTACATTCCCACAAGAACATGATTCATGGTAGAGGCATTCATGCAATATAGGTAGAAGCAGTTACTAAGTTGATATGGAAAGGGCAACAAATGCTCATGTGACTCATTTTATCTCCCTCGCTCTTCTTATCATTTTGTTCTTTCTTTCAATTTGGAATTCACATAATAAAACATCTGATACATTACACAAATATACACTATAAGTTTATGGGCAATTGCTATGCTTAGGGCTGTCACAAATACATTCCTAATTAAGATTTCCAAATACTATAAATATAGAGAAGAGAATATTAATAACTATTTTTGTAATATTTGGCTACGGCCTTTGCTCAAAAAAGAAGAAAAAAACACAATTTAAAATATGTTTGACAAAAAAATGTACCCTTGAAACACAGTTATGAACTATTACACTTTAAACACAGTTTTGAAATTTTAATTACCTTCTTTGAACACAGAATGATGAATATACCCTTGGGTATGAATGCAATATTTCAAGTGGATGTCTTAAGGTCATATTTTTTACATAACGAACATGTTAGATATTAGCTATTTTTGTTGATGTGAACAGTATGTTAGATACTCAATGAATACAGAAAATATATCGATTAAGTACAAACTTTAAAAACATACAATAAAATACGGAACCATTTCAGAAGTGCAAAAAAAGTGCCTGAGGTAGTGCGGAAGTGTCAGTACCCAAAACATGTTTACATTCCCACAAAAACATGATTCATGATAGAAGCATTCATGCAATATAGGTAGAAGCAGTTACTAAGTTGATATGGAAAGGGCAACAAATGCTCATGTGACTCATTTTATCTCCCTCGCTCTTCTTATCATTTTGTTCTTTCTTTCAATTTGGAATTCACATAATAAAACATCTGATACATTCAAGTGCCAACTACAACTAATATCATCTATAGAAAACAAGATAATCAACTAGGGCGGTCTGAAAACACCAACTGAAATTCATCTCCATTTACCAGCGATATACACAGTTATCATGAAAAAATTTCATTAGCTGCAAAAGATAAATGATCACACTTAGCATTCTTTAAAGAAAAGAAATTTAAACAAACTAATATTAACATAATTAATTTGTTATAACAGAGAATAATACGGGAGGATAAAAAAGCTTCGCGAATAAGAACTATTTCCAATTTGAGTACATAATTATCTCACAACTAATGTTACTGACGATGTGAATTATCTCAAGTATCAAATGCCAGGATTGACATAAAACTCCACATGTTCCAAGAATTGTGTTTGGGGAAGAATTGGGGAAGAATTGTGTTTGGGGAACAATTGTGCCAGGAAAATGTTTGCAAAATAATTTCATGTAAAATGCAATGAACAAAATTAGTTTGGGGAAGAATTGACAGTACCAAAAAACTTGCTTTTAAATGGACCAAATATTCTAATAACAGGCTGCAAGGCCCCAGCGGCAAGAACTTGCTTTTTTATGTTTGGGGAAGAAAGGACCAAATTACCAATCACACCTACCTAATAGGTAACCATCATAAAGAAATAATATGAAGCACATTAATTGAAATAATATGAAGCACATTAATTGAAAAACATAAATATTCTCCATTAATATGAAGCAAATTTTTTGTTCATCACTTTTTTTGATAACAGGTGAAGCAAGAACTTCATCACTTTTTTTGATACACATAAAAATTCTCCATTTTTAATTGCTGGCTACACTTGGTTAGTTCAAGCTTCCGAGAATGAGTGTAAAAAAGATAACTAAAAGTAAAAGTAGTTTAATTCAAAACTCTACCTATTAATCAAAACATAATCAAGCCTTTAGTGTGATCATATTTTTTTCAATTCAAACTTCACAGTTACACTATCAAGCCTTTAGTGTGATCATCTTTTTTTCAATTCACATTTCACAGTTACACTATCAAGCCTTTAGTCTGATCATCTTTTTTTCAATTCACACTTCACAGTTACGCTACTCATATGTTTAAATCTGTAACTATGGTTATCTTAAACACTTCACAATTCACACTTAACAATTCACAATTCACACTTCACAGTTACACTTCACAGTTTTTCAATTCTTTACTTCTTAAACACAAGTATATATATATTGAATATCTCTTTATTTTTCTACAAGACGATGCTAAATTTTCAACTATATAGCAATTGGAGTTGCAATAACAAACAATTATTTTAGCAAAAACAAGTATCACCATTTCTATTATTTGATGGCAAACATTAAATCAATAATGAGCCAGCAAACTCATCAAATCAATTAACTTTTCAGTAATGAAATATTGACACCATATATAAGAAGAAAAAAATAGAAAGAGGGTCGTCTATTAACTTATTATTTTTTCTTTAATGAAACAAGACGACAAAATAAATAAATCCATTTGTATATGATAGATTTACCTTACTAAAACTTATTTTCATTGTTGTTTTACTTTTGAACTTTAATAGAACTGGGAAGCAGCTGATATGGACCTCAAATTTATAAATGCAACTACATTGATGAATTGGGGTTGCAATAAGGTAAATTTCTATTTACTACAACTACACCCTATGTTAACCGTTAATTGCTGCTAATTTAATGCTTCTTCTTTTTTTCCCAGATTGTCGTCCACACTCAAAACCGTCATGTACATATTGACAATTTAACTTTTTGTAGGGTGATGAGGAACATGTTTGGTTGAAGCCATTGTTCTATTTGAAAGGTAATGGTTTCAAAACTATTACTATTGTTTTAATTGTTTATTGTAAACTCTTACTATTTGATTCAAAACTCAACTGTTTTTTTAGGCTCACTGTTTGGTCCTATTTTGAAGACTTCAACCTTTCTGTTCTCCTACAACCATGTAATTTTTGTTTTCATTCAGTTGGTTGGTGTTTAGTATGGTGGAGGATGTAATAGTTGTAATAATTGTAATATTTAGCATTTTTGGAGATGATGTAAGTAACTGTATATAATGATGATATAATATAGTTATGTTAATACCCGTATCCGCAATTTTGTGGAGTATTGGGTTCTGTGTTTGGTTTTTTAAAGGTTTTTCGAAGGTTTTTCAAAAAAATTATTACACTTTCAAACGAATTTTTGGTTTTTATTTTGTATCTTGCATTATATTCTGATTTTTCCCCCAGAGCCTTATATATATGAAGCCTGTGTGATGTTGCTTGATTGAGCCTGGGGAGGATTGATATTTATGAAGGATTTCGGGGCACAAACGCAGCGAAAAAAACAGTCGTAAACCCATAAAATCCGAAACCCTAACTCTAGGATCCGTGTACAAGATATGGCTGATTATGGAGAAACGAAATTTTTACCTTTTAAGAGCTTTACGAAGGCTGAAAGATGGAGGTCCTGTTATACAATCACCACGCAACCCTTGTAGCAAGATCCGCGTCTCTAAAGCAGTCCACACGAACGTCCGATCGTCCAACGATCAAGGGAGCCGGTACTAGCCGATGATGCTTGCCTCTATCTCTCTCTCTCTTGCCTCTCAACAGTTGGAGCGGCTAGGGTTTTTGTGGAAAACGAATTTGCCAAAAGATGAACCCTAAACCAATACATCTCTATGTATTTATAAGAGAGAATGAGGTGAGCATAACCGTAATCGGTTTGGGCTTCTACTAAACCAAACTGATTCGGTTTAAAGATTTAAATTCGAATTACACTTTAATTAATCAAGTCCAACTCAATTAATTAAATAACTAATTTCGAATTTATAATCATTTAATTTAAATTCCGAATTTAAATTAAAACTCCTTTTAAACGTTCTAAGTGTGTGACCCTTTAGGTTATTATTACGTTGGCAATAATTTTATTATCTAATAATAAAATTATAAACAATGAGCGGCATCTAGTAATACATCATTGCTACCCAAGTAATAACAATAATTGGTGATTCAATTAAACTTTTCGTGACTAATGTCTCCGTGTAATATAATCCTTTTAACCTTGATATTATAGATTAAACTAGAGGCATGGTTCGTGTCATCCTCTTAATAATTTAATCTTTATTTTCTTGATCGATGAGTAGACTATTCAAACAAATCAATATTTGAGCATGGCCATGCATTTCATAGTCTCACTCAAACAAGAGGCCGATAATATCGCTCCTAAAATTAGGAGGGTTAAATTCCATCTAGATCATTCACATTTCTCACACAGTTCATAATGAACCCAATACTATCTTTATCATTACCCGATTAAAGATAACTTTTGATAGAATCAAAGTACATTAATTCTCGTGTAGAAATATAATGATTTCAGGTCAGAGGACCATTACACCATTATCACAGTGAGATTACTTATGACACTTATTTATTTATTCCATGGTTGAATCTCACAGTGGGTCTGTCCAGTACAATGTACTCTTACATTTACCTATGTATTGATTTTAGTATCTCTATACTAATGACCCATGAGAGGTGGTCATTGTAATACCCCGATTTTTCTTAATACATAAAGACTAGTTATTTTTCATATGGTATGTTTGTGTAGCATGTGACTATTATTTTCTCCACATGATAAATAAAGTGTATTATTTCCTATAAAGCATTTTCTTAAAGCCCAATGTTGATTTACTTATTTTCTTTTAAAAAAAAATATTGATTTGGCCCAAATGAACTTAAGCCCATGAATTCAACCTTTTATTTTCCTACAACTTATTTTGTGTAACACTTTTTATATGAAATGAAACTTATTATATTTTTGTACAATTTTATTAGTGTGAGTTGCGCATGCACGTCCATTTTGCATACACGTGCATTGAGCACACTCTTTGGCCGGATTGAGGGTAGGGTAGTGGGATCATGGGCGGTTGGATTGTGTGAGTGTGGGTAGTTTCTCAACTCCCTAATGCATCTCAACCTTTGATCTTGTAACTCCCCAATAGATCTTAGCCCTCTATTATATTTATCTCCTAGTATAAATACCCCTCCCATCTCTCTATCTCTTTTACACTAAGATTTTCTAAGAGTAAGTGAGAGTATTTGTGAGTTGTGTGTGTGTGCCGTGCTGAGGAGGCCGAGTAGCATCTGAAGGTTCGGTGTGGAGCAAAGGAGCAAGGTGCAAGGAGCAAGAAGGCATTCACTATCTTGAGGAGCTTTTTGCGGGATTTTCGATTATTTCTTCATATAAGGTGGGTGTTTCTCAGGACTTCTAATGTAGGAATGATACCATAATTATTATGATTGCTATCATGTTATAAAAAGTAAATTGAATGTAGTAAAAATTGTTTGATCATGCTATTAATATTGAGAACGGAATTATCGGTACAGTCGACTGCCATGTGAGCTAGCCGACTGGTATGAGACACTATTTTCATAATGTGTTGATAAACATGTGTGCAAATAGACTTGGTGGTGTGATTACTAAATTGATATTTTTCCCTATGACACATATGATGGAGGGAAGGTAAATGAATGAAAAGAGCTAGTGATGATTAATAACTTAGAATTGTCGGAGCAGTCGACTGATGTTGTGTTAAGTCGACTGGTACTTCAATCTGATTGTGACTATTTGGAAGTTCCATAAATTAAGATATTCCAGTATGTAGACCCAGCATGATGATTTGAAATTTATATCTTTACCTTCGTAAGGAAGTTATGAATATGTGTGAATGCATGTTTAAGAGATTTCCCTTGAGGAAGAGACAATATTCGTAACTTGAAGTTTCGTGATTTTAACATTACTGAACAAGAGAACTCTATTTATGAAACATGAATTTATGTATACTGTAAATTGATATCATGATACAAGTACATGTAAGAACTGTAAGATAATTCTTTAATTTGAAAAGTGGATCTGTCCAGTCGACCGAATGCGTGTAGCAAGTCGACTGATCTGGACTTGGAATTGTGCTGTTGAAATCCCAGGACAGACGACTGGTGGATGAACAGTCGACTGTCATGTGGACAATATTGTGAACATGAAAGTTGCGGGACAGGCGACTGGTTGTGTACAACAGTCGACTATCCCGAGCATTTATGAAGAACCTGTATGTGACTGTATGAGTCGATTGGTGTTCTTCCAAGTCGACTGTACAAAGTGGACTTTGATATACTTGAATTCATGTTATTTACTGTTGGTAATTGTGAACTTTATGAATTAAGTCGATAGACTCTGTTTATGGCTGTATGAATTATGTGAAATGAATCATAATTGAGAATTGAGAATTAAATGAAAATATAAAAAGCTAAGATCATGATGAGAAAGTCTGTGAGACTCTAAAATGAATTATGAGCTGATGATGCTCAATTGGATATTGTGAAGTTGAAATCGAACGAAAGAGTAGCTAAGTCTCCCCGACAGTGAAATGAAATGATATTGAGAAATAGACCAGGTTGGTCATGTAAAATGAAATGATAAGTCCGGTTGATAGAGAGACTAACTCTAGAGCTTGATTTTTATTCATGATTCTAATGTAACTTTAATACATAGTGTGGAGGTGATGAAGGTGAGAGAAAAACATGAGTATGAGAGCTAGGGTACGGTGCGGATGTGTGAGCCGCAGAATGCATGCTTGATGAGTCAAGACATGGCGCGGGCACAACTCAGTAATGATCGGACTTTAGTCACGCTTATGGGATGTTTTGGTGACTGCAAGAGGATTGTGTTCAGGGAGAAGGCTGAATTGTCGCAGAATGCATGCTTGACGAGTCAAGACATGGCGCAAAATTCTACTCCAGGGGCTAAGATACATGTTTGTACTCATAGAATCATCTAGGATACTCACTGAAATTACAGAAGTAGAGTAGGTCATGGCGGGGGATTGAACCCTACAAAAATGAAGAACGATTAAGAGGCTTGCCCTCGAACCTATGTAGTATGGGATACATAGAATTCGAACAAGTGCGCATTAGTGTCATGTTAATTAAATAAAATTGCATTAAGGATTAAGTGCACAATCACGACACGACATCTTTAAAAGTTCCCTTTTGTCTTTACATGCTTATTATGAACAAATCGTGATTTTGTTAAGAAATGAGATTCATTATACTGTTTCTGGCATAGAGAGGATGGCCATGTATAATTATCGTCGGTTGAATAAACTGACGTACCCACAGTTTTGTATGCAGGATAAATTACATGTAAAGAGGAATGGATGCATAAAGATCTCATTATGTTGTTGTTCATTTATGTAAATGTTGTATATTTTGCTTCCGCTGTGTAAATTTAAATGTAAGATGTTGTAACTCTGATGTAAAAAGAAAAGTTTGAATTTCCTTGTAAAATTGTACTCAAAGAAAGTGAAAAGATCCTGAAGAACATCTCGAATTCAGTGATTTGAAATTCGGGGCGTTACAGAGTGGTATCAGAGCCACGCTTTCTACACTTTCACACTTGTACAAATTTATAGGGAACGACACCCTAGATGTGGACATTACAGTGTGTGTTTGAATCTAGAGATTTAAATGTAAGTGACTTACATTTGTGTTACTCTATGATTTATGCTTCTTCCTCTCTATTTCTAAGATGGCTAATCACTTCGACCCTGCTGGAGGCGACGACTGGCATATTATTGAGGAAGAGTACCATCCTGGATAGGCTGATTCTGAGGACGAGTATCACCCTGGGCAAGCAGATTCCGATGATGAGGAGTACCCTGAATCTCGAGAGATCACCCCACCGCCGGATTCATCTGACGATTCTTCTTCCGATGAAGAAAAGGGACCAGCTCTGAGTGGCACTGTGGCTTCTCTTCAGAGGCAAGTGGATACCCTGAAGTATAGAGTTGGAGCTTTGGAAGCTCAGCTGGCACAGCGGAAGGCCGATTTCTCTGTTCTCAGTAACCGAGTATGGGAACTTGAGAAGAGAAAGAACCTGACGGATGTGTTGAAGGACCAAGTGGATGAACTGCGGGAAGAACTTCGAGCAGCGAAGAGGACCCGTAGGAGTTAGATTGTTGTAGCTTCTATTTCTTTCCGTTCTGATGTCAAAAATGTTTTTAAATTCGAATGTATAAACTTTGGAATTCAATGAAATGGAAGTTGGTTTAAATTCTTGTCCTATACTTCGAATTTGACAGATCTTTTGCATCAGAATATGTCGAGAAGGGGGGCAAGGAATGGTGAAGGTTTGGATCTGGAGACTGAACTTGCAAGGGTTTACCAGACGCTGAATGCAGTGGCTGCGAACCAAGGAAGGGGACCGGTGAATCCAGTACCCGAGGCAATTAAGCTAGTGGAATCGTTCAAGAGAATGAAACCACCTGTGTTCGAGGGAAAGTCAGACCCAGATGCGGCTGACAACTGGATTCGGCAAGTGGAGACAATCTTCGAGGTGTTGGAGACACCGGAGGGCAGCAAAGTCAAGTTGGCGACTTTGCAGTTGGAGAAGGATGCGGCTGTTTGGTGGCAGTCGATGAAGAGGACCATGGGTGGCTTGTTGCTTGGCTGGGAGGAATTTCTGGAAGAATTCCGCAGCCATTATTTCCCCTCCGACGTCCAGGAGAAGAAGGCCATGGAGTTTCTGTCACTCCAGCAAGGTAGCATGTCAGTAAGGGAGTATGAGACTAAGTTTACTCAGCTCTCCAGGTATGCTCCAGAACTGGTGATGGATGAGGCGAAGAAGGTTCGCAAGTTCGAGCATGGTCTGAGGCCAAGCTTGAGGTCTCGTATGATACCTCTTGGTATCAGGCGATTCGATAAGTTGGTCAAGAGGGCGGCAGCGACGGAGGCGGATATGGAGCAGTTCCATGTTGCTCAGCACCAGAGGAACAACTGGCAGTCCGGGAAGAGGCCTGCACCATCGGGGAGTTTCAAGGGGCAACCATCTGCACAGAGGTTCAAACCGACAGGGGCGAACGCTGTCAGTGTAGCTGGAAAACCTGGAAACGATGTAGGGAGATCTTCTACAGTCACTTGCTTTAACTGTGGTGAAGTGGGACATTACCAATCTCGATGTCTCAAACCACGAACTGGCAATCACAATGTGCCAATACAGCAGACTGGGAAGAGGCCGTACCAGTCAGGGCGAGTATTTGCTTTGACGGAAGCTGATGCTGAGGAAGCGGATCAGGTCATCTCTGGTACGAGGGCTGATATTTAGTGTGGTTTTGTCATTTCTCCTTCCCGTTCATATTGTGAAACTGTTATGTAATGGTGTGTATTATGTAACAGGAGAACTCTATCTTAATGGAAAGAAAGCTGTTGTATTATTCGATACTGGATCCTCTCATACTTTTGTGTCTCCTAGATTTGCCAAAGTGTTGGGAGCTGAACCAAAGATTTTTCCAGGCAAGATCTTAGCAGTAGCTACTCCATTAGGGGAAACTTTAACCACTGATCGGTATTACGCTGATTGCGAGATTGTGATTGGAGATCGAATCTTTGGCATTGATCTGATCGAGCTGACTATCTTGGGAGTCGATGTTATCATTGGCATTGATTGGATGTCGGTGTACAGTGCAAGCATCGCGTGTAAGACCAAGACCGTAACAGTGAAAGCTCCAGGTGGACCTGAAGTCACTTTCCAAGGGAAGTTGAAGTGTTCTAAGCTGGTGGCAACTATCCGTAAGGAAGAGACTCCTGTGGAATTGCAAGGGATTCCGGTGGTTCGGGACTATCCGACAGTGTTCTTGGAAGATTTTCCTGGGTTACCTCCGCATCGTGATGTAGAGTTTAGCATCACTGTTCAACCGGGAAGTGCACCCATTTCTAAGGCACCTTATAGGATGGCTCCAGTGGAACAGGATGAAGTGAAAAGGCAGATTGAGGAACTGATGGGAAAAGGCTTTATTCAACCTAGTGTGTCACCTTGGGGAGCACCAGTGCTTTTGGTAAAGAAGAAGGATGGATCGATGAGGATGTGTATCGATTACCGAGAGCTGAATAAGGTCACTGTTCAGAACAAGTATCCGATTCCTCGAATTGATGATTTGTTCGATCGTCTACAAGGAGCAGCTGTATTCTCCAAAATAGATCTTCGATCAGGTTACCACCAAGTTCGAGTGAAAGCTGAAGATGTGCACAAAACTGCATTTAGAACTCGGCATGGGCATTACGAATTCTTAGTTATGCCATTCGGAGTGACGAATGCACCCGCAATCTTCATGGATTTAATGAACAGAGTTCTGAGGCCGTTTATTGATTCTTTCTTCATGGTGTTTATCGACGATATTCTCGTGTACTCCAAGTCTGAGGAGGAGCACACTGAGCATCTGGCAGCAGTTTTGCAGAAGTTGGAAGAGTAGCAGTTGTATGCCAAGTTATCCAAGTGTGATTTCTGGAAATCTGAAGTGGCATTCCTAGGTCACATCCTTTCTAAGGAGGGAGTGGCAACTGACCCTCAGAAGATAGAGGCAGTGAGAGATTGGGCTAGGCCTACTACAGTGAAGGAAGTCAGAAGTTTCCTTGGGATGACTGGATACTACAGGAGATTCATTCAAGGTTATGCTCAGATAGCTGTGCCGCTTACTGAGTTGACCAAGAAGAATGTGAGCTTCAAGTGGACCGAGCAATGTGAGGCGAGTTTTCAGGAGTTGAAAGATAAGCTAACTACTGCACCTATCTTGGCTTTGCCTAGAGCTGGTGTTGAGTATGATGTTTATAGCGATGCTTCACATCGGGGGCTTGGTTGTGTCTTAATGCAAGAAGGTAAAGTAATCGCTTATGGGTCTAGGCAACTACGACCGCATGAGAAGAATTACCCGACTCATGATCTGGAGCTGGCGGCGATCATCTTTGCTTTGAAGCAATGGAGGCACTATGTGTACGGTGAGAAGTTGAATATGTACACGGATCACAAGAGCTTGAAGTATATATATCAGCAGAGGGATCTCAATCTGAGGCAGCGGAGATGGTTGGAAGTGCTCGAGGATATGCGACCTGAGATCAAGTATCATCCTGGAAAGGCTAATGTTGTGGCTGATGCACTTAGTCGCAAGAGCAGTTTGGCCAGTTTGATTACAACTCAGAAGCATCTGATTGAGGAGTTGGATCGAGCAGGTATTGAGGTTGTCTTGCAAGGATTGGGAGCATCTTTATCTCAGTTAAAGCTTCAGCCTACTTTGAATGCAAGGATCATTGCAAGTCAGGAAGTTGATGCTGATATCTTGGAGATGAAGGAGCAGGTTAGTGCTGGCAGGTTGCCCGATTTTCAAACCAGGGATGGAGTGCTGTGGTTCAGAGATAGGCTGTGTGTTCCAGATCAGGCGGACCTGAAAGAGAGTATTCTTCAGGAGGCGCATGCTACTCTTTTGTCGGTACATCCTGGGAGTACTAAGATGTACAAGGACATCAAACAACATTTCTGGTGGTCAGGTTTGAAGCGGGATGTGGCCGAATTTGTCGCGAGGTGTGAGGTTTGTCAACAAGTCAAGGCCAAAAATCAGAGACCCGGAGGTCTATTACAGCCGTTACCTATTCCGGAATGGAAGTGGGATAACATCAGTATGGATTTCATCACGGGATTGCCTAAGAGTTCTAAAGGCAATGATGCGATTTGGGTTATAGTCGATCGACTAACCAAGTCCGCTCACTTTTTGGCAATGAAACTCACTGCTTCGATGGACAAGTTGGCTGAGATGTATGTTGGTGAGATTGTCCGACTTCATGGTGTTCCCTCAACTATTGTGTCTGATCGAGATGCGTGGTTTACTTCGCATTTCTGGAGGAGTCTTCAGGCAGCTTTGGGTACCAAAACAGTTTTTAGCACTGCTTTTCATCCACAGACCGATGGGCAGACCGAGAGAGTCAATCGTATTCTTGAGGATATGCTTCGGTGTTGTATACTAGACTTCGGAGGCAGTTGGGAAAGGCATTTATCTTTGGTGGAGTTTTCCTACAACAACAGTTTTCAGGCTAGCATTGGGATGGCGCCGTATGAAGCTTTGTATGGCAGGAAGTGCAGGACTCCTGTTTGCTGGTATGAAGTTGGGGAGCATCAGTTGTTTGGACCTGAGCATGTGCAGCTGACTTCTGAGAAGATTGATCTGATCAGGAAAAGGTTGGTGGAAGCTCAGAGCAGGCAGAAAAGCTATGCAGACAACCGGAGAAGGGACCTTGAGTTTGAGGTTGGTGACTTCGTCTTTCTGAAGGTATCGCCCCGTAAAGGTGTGGTTCGATTTGGCAAAGGCGGGAAGTTAGCCCCGAGGTTTATAGGCCCGTATAAGATATTGAAAAGGATCGGGAAAACTGCTTACCGGCTTGAATTACCGGGAGAGTTGTCTCAGGTGCACAATGTCTTTCATGTGTCTATGCTGAGAGGTTACATTCCAGATCCGAGTCATCATTTGCCTGAAGTGCCGAAAGGTTTGCAGTTAGACCTGAATTACATCGAGACTCCTTCGAGATTGTTGACCGTAGGGAGAATGTCTTGAGGAATAAGACGATACCGATGGTCAAGGTAGTCTGGAGAAACCACTTGGTTGAAGAGGCTACTTGGGAATCTGAGGAGAAGATGTTGAAGGACTATCCTGAGCTTTTTGCTTGATTGTATTTTTGTTTGATTGTATCTTTGTATCTTTTGTTGTTGTTGTGTTTTCTATTTTCTCGCTCTTGGCTGTAGTTCCGGGGACGGAACTATTCTAAGGAGGGAGTGATGTAATACCCCGATTTTTCTTAATACATAAAGACTAGTTATTTTTCATATGGTATGCTTGTGTAGCATGTGACTATTATTTTCTCCACATGATAAATAAAGTGTATTATTTTCAATAAAGCATTTTCTTAAAGCCCAATGTTGATTTACTTATTTTCTTTTAAAAAAAAATATTGATTTGGCCCAAATGAACTTAAGCCCATGAATTCAACCTTTTATTTTCCTACAACTTATTTTGTGTAACACTTTTTATATGAAATGAAACTTATTATATTTTTGTACAATTTTATTAGTGTGAGTTGCGCATGCACGTGCATTTTGCATACACGTGCATTGAGCACACTCTTTGGCCGGATTGAGGGTAGGGTAGTGGGATCATGGGCGGTTGGATTGTGTGAGTATGGGTAGTTTCTCAACTCCCTAATGCTTCTCAACCTTTGATCTTGTAACTCCCCAATAGATCTTAGCCCTCTATTATATTTATCTCCTAGTATAAATACCCCTCCCATCTCTCTCTCTTTTACACTAAGATTTTCTAAGAGTAAGTGAGAGTATTTGTGAGTTGTGTGTGTGTGCCGTGCTGAGGAGGCCGAGTAGCATCTGAAGGTTCGGTGTGGAGCAAAGGAGCAAGGTGCAAGGAGCAAGAAGGCGTTCACTATCTTGAGGAGCTTTTTGCAGGATTTTCGATTATTTCTTCATATAAGGTGGGTGTTTCTCAGGACTTCTAATGTAGGAATGATACCATAATTATTATGATTGCTATCATGTTATAAAAAGTAAATTGAATGTAGTAGAAATTGTTTGATCATGCTATTAATATTGAGAACGGAATTGTCGGTACAGTCGACTACCATGTGAGCCAGCCGACTGGTACGAGACACTATTTTCATAATGTGTTGATAAACATGTGTGCAAATAGACTTGGTGGTATGATTACTAAATTGATATTTTTCCCTATAACACATATGATGGAGGGAAGGTAAATGAATGAAAAGAGCTAGTGATGATTAATAACTTAGAATTGTCGGAGCAGTCGACTGATGTTGTGTTAAGTCGACTGGTACTTCAATCTGATTGTGACTATTTGGAAGTTCCATAAATTAAGATATTCCAGTATGTAGACCCAGCATGATGACTTGAAATTTATATCTTTACCTTCGTAAGGAAGTTATGAATATGTGTGAATGCATGTTTAAGAGATTTCCCTTGAGGAAGAGACAATATTCGTAACTTGAAGTTTCGTGATTTTAACATTACTGAACAAGAGAACTCTGTTTATGAAACATGAATTTATGTATACTGTAAATTGATATCATGATACAAGTACATGTAAGAACTGTAAGATAATTCTTTAATTTGAAAAGTGGATCTGTCCAGTCGACCGAATGCGTGTAGCAAGTCGACTGATCTGGACTTGGAATTGTGCTGTTGAAATCCCAGGACAGACGACTGGTGGATGAACAGTCGACTGTCATGTGGACAATATTGTGAACATGAAAGTTGCGGGACAGGCGACTGGTTGTGTACAACAGTCGACTATCCCGAGCATTTATGAAGAACCTGTATGTGACTGTATGAGTCGACTGGTGTTCTTCCAAGTCGACTGTACAGAGTGGACTTTGATATACTTGAATTCATGTTATTTACTGTTGGTAATTGTGAACTTTATGAATTAAGTCGATGGACTCTGTTTATGGCTGTATGAATTATGTGAAATGAATCATAATTGAGAATTGAGAATTAAATGAAAATATAAAAAGCTAAGATCATGATGAGAAAGTCTGTGAGACTCTAAAATGAATTATGAGCTGATGGTGCTTAATTGGATATTGTGAAGTTGAAATCGAACGAAAGAGTAGCTAAGTCTCCCCGGCAGTGAAATGAAATGATATTGAGAAATAGACCAGGTTGGTCATGTAAAAAGAAATGATAAGTCCAGTTGATGGAGAGGCTAACTCTAGAGCTTGATTTTTATTCATGATTCTAATGTAACTTTAATACATAGTGTGGAAGTGATGAAGGTGAGAGAAAAACATGAGTATGAGAGCTAGGGTACGGTGCGGGTGTGTGAGCCGCAGAATGCATGCTTGATGAGTCAAGACATGGCGCGGGCATAACTCAGTAATGATCGGACTTTAGTCACGCTTATGGGATGTTTTGGTGACTGCAAGAGGATTGTGTTCAGGGAGGAGGCTGAATTGTCGCAGAATGCATGCTTGACGAGTCAAGACATGGCGCGAAATTTTACTCCAGGGGCCAGGATACATGCTTGTACTCATAGAATCATCTGGGATACTCACTGAAATTACAGAAGTAGAGTAAGTCATGGCGGGGGATTGAACCCTACAAAAATGAAGAACGATTAAGAGGCTTGCCCTCGAACCTATGTAGTATGGGATGCATAGAATTCGAACAAGTGCGCATTAGTGTCATGTTAATTAAATAAAATTGCATTAAGGATTAAGTGCACAATCACGACACGACATCTTTAAAAGTTTCCTTTTGTCTTTACATGCTTATTATGAACAAATCGTGATTTTGTTAAGAAATGAGATTCATTATACTGTTTCTGGCATAGAGAGGATGGCCATGTATAATTATCGTCGGTTGAATAAACTGACGTACCCACAGTTTTGTATGCAGGATAAATTACATGTAAAGAGGAATGGATGCATAAAGATCTCATTATGTTGTTGTTCATTTATGTAAATGTTGTATATTTTGCTTCCGCTGTGTAAATTTAAATGTAAGATGTTGTAACTCTGATGTAAAAAGAAAAGTTTGAATTTCCTTGTAAAATTGTACTCAAAGAAAGTGAAAAGATCCTGAAGAACATCTCGAATTCAGTGATTTGGAATTCGGGGCGTTACAGTCATCAATCAATCAACATACTAGTCTCAATGTATTATTACTGTACTAATAATAATAATACTCGACTAGGGACATTTAAGATTATTATACTATATATAATCTCATGTTCATATAGTTCGTATTAATAATCTAAGGACATTTATCATGCTAACATTTATAACGCAGTAAATACGAAGCATAATAAATTATTAATATAATCAAATAGAACATAATGTCAATAATACTGATTACATAATATCATTGTATTGCCTCTAGGTCACCTACACTAACAATTTATTGCGTGTGATGTCATATATTTAATTGTTAGCAGAATTCCGTAAGGAATTTCTGTAAAAGGGCTAATATTTTAGGGGAGGTTCTGCCAAAAATTTTACTAAATTTTCTAAAACATGTTTTCAAACGATATCTTGGTTTTTACTGTTTACATAGTGTGTTCGGTGTAATCTACTATTTATTTAATGGTTTGTATTGATCGTGTTGATCGTGTTGAATCATGACTGTGTAATGTGACTTGGATTGGGCTAGGGAGGATTCAATTACTGTGTAATGTTTAGTAAATAGTTGTTTTTTTTCTATTATTTTTCATGTCAAGTACTCAATCTCAAAAAATATTTTCCTTTTATTCTTTTAAATTAATTTTGCAGATGAAATAAAAAAGACTACAATCAAAGAGAGACAAAACAGAGCCTTGCTTTCCTCTACAATAATAAATACACCATTGGCATACACCATTGGCATACACCATTGACTACAATCTATAAGACAAGAAGAAAGAGAATGATATGGAGATCAGTACAAAGAAAGCCATATTATCATACACCATTGGCATCATGTTTGTTCTTCCCATACTACATAGAACACACCATCCTTTGTTTGCTTACCTCATTTCTTCCTCACCTGAAATTATCTGCACTGTCATCCTCCTTGCAACTCTTCAACGTTACGGCGGCAGAAGGAAGAATGATGAAGAGGGTAAGAGGGCAGTTGAAGGTGAAAGTGATAACAAGGCCAAAGTGCAAAGAGATAGAAACTATTATTTTGAGAAGGATGAACATGCAATTAAATTGGATGGTGATGATCAAAGAAAGGAAGTCAAAAGCTTGATGTCAGATCGTGATCGCAAAACAGAATCACAGGAGAAGAGCAGCAACAATGATGAGGATGGTGAGAGGAATGTGATGGAACTCAGGGTTTGTGAAGTAGGAAGGTTTCAGAGGTTAGAGAGCTTGATCGAGAAGAAGAGATTGAGAAAGCTTCAGAGGTATGAAACTGAGAAGAATCTAATAGACATTGATAGTTACTACCATTTGGCGTCGATACCATCCATTTCAGCACCACGACGTAGTCTTTTTGATTCTGACGGAAATTACAACAACTCTCCGATGCCTAATTCTGCACCGTCGTTTCTGCAGCCAAGAGCTAACCCTTTTGATCTCCCTATTGAACCTAAAGACGCAGTCAGTACACTCTCTAATGAGTATCTGAGTCATCATGATTTTGTGCCAGCAGCTACTAAACGGAGTACGAGTATATGCATGAGACAAACAGACTTAGGTGAAACAAATCAAAATTACGGTATAACAAATTATTATATCCTACGAACACTGGAACTGCACATATTGAACAAGGACCCCAAATTGATTCAGCTGATAACCAAAATAATGAAAATAGGACAGAGACAGATAATAATGTGAGTACACCAATAAGCATCAAAGAAACTCATCAAGCTGTCTATGATGTTAAGGAATTGCTCTCAAAGGAATAATATTTCATCAGAGATTCTATCGAAATTTTTACTACAATCATGCCTGTAAAATTTTAAATAATACTGTCGAAATATTTACTAAACATTTTAAAGAAAGTTAAGACGTCGCGATAACGTGCCGTATGAAACATTTTAAAGACGTCGTATTAGAAATCTATTAGGAAGCAATATAATTTCAGAGGAGGCCTGTATGGAGTAGTTGATTGTATTAGAAAGGTGGGTGTATTTGTTTACACCCACTTTTTTTTTACACCCACTTATTCGTTAAAATGTTTTAATTTTTTTAGAAATTTATACGCAGTTCACCCAATCAAATAAATCTAACTAAATTTACATGCAGTCCCGAATACGTGCCGTAGGCACGTGCCACGGGCATACCTAGTATATATATATATATATATATATATATATATATATATATATATATATATATATATATATATATATATATATATATATATATATATAGAGTATGTTGAATGGGAAATGAAAAAAACTTATCACAGAAAACATGTTTTTTCTATTTTCGAAAAACTCATTTTAAGCATAGATTTTGAGTGTGAAATTTTAAAATGAGTTTTGCAAAATTTTGTATCCAAACAAAATTACTCTATGTTTTGATTTTAAAAACTGAAAACTGTGTTTAAAACCCGAAACAAACGCAGTTTAAAAGTATCTTCTAGTGAGGCTTGATAGATAGATAGGTTGTTGTTGTATCTTCTTTAGTTAGTTATTATCTCGGTTATTTCTTCCCCAGATTAGGTTCGTCCAAACCGGGACAAAATTGTGTGCTTAGTTTGGTCTACTTACTTGTTTGTCCGTTGTGATCGGTTATTGCTTCTCTACAACCACTTCCGCGATCGGTTATTGCTTCTCTACAACCACTTCCGCAATCGATTATTGCTTCTCTACAACCACTACCGCTGCGGGCTAAATTCCTAACCGACCCAAAACTTATTCTTAAGATGAGAAAAGAGTCATGCGAGTTGTAGTACTTCTCTTTAGCTAGTTAACTAGTGTGGTAGTACAAGAAAACACACTTTTTGTTAACATACTACGAGCTAACAGATCTTAGAGCATCCACAGTCGTTTGCTATATTTGCCAATTTGCAATTTTTTGAGAAACAAATTGTTGCAGTCGTTTGTTATTTTGTTATATTTTGGCAAAATCGCTACAGTCGATTCTCATTTCTGAGAAACGAAATTGCGATTCTCAAATTATAAGAGACGGGACAACATTTCTCGTCCCAATTTTTTTAATTTTTTTTAATAACGTCGGACGATACAACATGTATCGTTCTAATTATTTTATTTTTTTTACTAGCGTCGGACGATACAACATTTTTTTAAAAAAAATTTCATTTTTTTAATAGCGTCAGATGATACAACATGTATCGTCCCCTTTTTTTATTTTTTTTTATTTTTTATTTATTAAATCCAACGGTCAGATTCGCCAGAAAAAAAAAAATTTTGAAAAATTCTCGGACGGGACAACATGTCCCGTCCAGGAATTGAGGAGGGGTCAGTGGGTAGGTTAGGTTAATTAATTAGGTTTAGTTGATTTTTAATTAGGTTTAGGTATTATTATATTATTTATTTTATTTAATTAATATATTTTAATAGTTAATCAGTAATTAATTAATTTTATTTTTAAACAAACGAGGCGTCTCTCCCATTTTTTTTTTTAAAAATTGCGCGACGGTAAATGTTCTACCGTCCCACGCAAATTTGTTTTGAAATTTGAGAGGGACGAGACATGTCTCGTCTCTTTCTTTTTTTATTTTACGCGTCAACGGATAATATAACATGTATCGTCCGCCTATAAAAATAAGAAAAATATAACAAACAACCACTGCAAAATATTTCGCTAAATGCTAATACTGTAGTTGTCATTTTTAAAAAATTGAGAAATACCATTGTTGATGCTCTTAGGCCTTATTTGAGAAAACAGTTAAGATTACATTTACTTTGGAAGTACAAACTACACTGCTTTAATTGTCATGCGTTTACCTTCAACTTCAAATTATGTTCATACTAAATAATGAAGTTTACATAACTATAGTTTTAATTTCTCACATTTTTTAGTACGATAACGGAGTATTTTAATTCCAAAATATGGCTCAAACATGTTAAAATAGTATAAATTGTTAAGAAATCTGTAAACTAGGAATAAAGAGATAGGCGAATGGTAGCCGACAGGTGAAAGGAAGAAGCAAGCATCAAAAACTTTATTCTCTTTTTGCCCCCACAGTCCCGTGCACATAATCATTCACAACACTCACATTGTTTTTCCTTACTCTCTTTATGCAATTAAATGATCATCATGCTCCTCGCTAAAAGGGTAAACTTTTGCAAGTGGCTAACGCCGATGTGGCCACCGCCGTGAAAGACTCCGAACCCACAAAATCCTGCGGCAAATTTGCCCTTCTGACAATCCTCCTCATATTGTTATGTAAACTCTGTTGAACTAGCTCATTCACTGCTTTCCTCTCCTCGCTAATACCTATTTCGTCTTCCCCTTCTTCGTCGTTGCATTGTTCCGGAGTGCTGCCAAATAGCGGTGCAGATACTGGCGGAACACCAGAACCCGAACCGCTGCACCCAATGAAACCATCTGAGATTTGCTTTCCCTTGTCTACTCGAAGAATTTCTAGGATCCTAGAAGCTCTCTTTTGCGCAAGGGTGCTACCCATGAGGGTTAGCTCCAGGAGAGACGTCATAATGCCTGCTTCCACCATTGTTGTGCGATCATTGTACGATTTGTGTGCCATTACCATAAGAATGTACGCTGCCTTCTCCTAATAACAATTCCAAACACATATTATTCATTATTAATGAGATATAAACAAACAAAATCTAACTCAAAAGACAAAAAATCTAAATATATACCTGACATTGTGGCGAATCGCACCAGTTGAGCACATCCACCAAAATCGAGATTGCCTCAGGCGATCTGCTCACTGCCCTTCGACCCTCGGGCAAGCCGACTAGATTCGAGAGCACCGACAGTACTCTTTCACTGATCTCCATGTCACCAATCGCCGCAAACAGACAAGGAACCAGATCAGCTTCCACAAGGTACGGCACATTTAACGCAGTAATCGACAAATTAAACAGCGACCGAAGCGAATCCAACCTCGACTGAGACTGACTCCAACCATTCTCAACAGCCCTTCGAAAAGCAGTAACCAAGAAACCAATCGCACCGGACGCCCCAATGATCTCCTTGTTCGCATCAAGCGCACTTAAACTCAGAAAATTCGCTACAATCGCTTCCGACAACGACTCACAGCATCCTCCTCCTCCTTGTGCTGATTCAACCAAATTCAGCATCTTGTGCACCGCACCTGCCTTCACTATAGCAGCTTTGTTCCTGAAATTCAAAGCAACAAAACTAACTGGGTTATAACTTATAAATAAATAAATAAATAAATAAATAAATAAATGGGAGAGATAGATCTGAAATTCCGCCCGCGATAACACTTACACATCATTCCTAATACCCAGATTCAAAAGAGCATATAGACACTCAATCTGAACAGCAACATGATCACAAACAACTAACAACTCCACGAGCGTCGGAATCGCTCCCAGCATCGCCAGCGTCTCCCTCGCCACGGCATTGTCCTTCGCCAGCCTCCTCACCTCCATTGCCGCATCTTTCCTCGAACTACCTTCCGCCCGAAGCTTCCTCGCCACGCTCTGCAGCTCCTCGAGAAACTCGACCTTCTTTTTCACCTGCTTATCCTTGTCCGCTTCCTCCATCTCGGCTCTCAGAAGCTCAGCCAAATCCGACCGTCCGTTCCTCTTCGACGACGCCACCGCTGGCGTCCGGTGGTTGATTGATACGCCGCCGCATAGGACAGCTTCGAGAAGCTTCCGCCTTAGCGCGGCGGTCGAAAACACCGGCCATAGCCGGAACCAGTCGATCTCCTCTTTCGCCATTTTTGAAGGTCAGTTTTATTTGTTTGGTTTAATATTATGACGAGATTTAGATTAGAGGTGGAATCTTGAAGAGGACGCCATTGATGAAAGATTGCCCTGTGTGTTCTATATTTAGAGCGCGAAGGACGAGGAGGGGGACACGTGGCAGTTTTGACGGTGATTAAGTTGGGGGTTAATGTGGATTTAAATTGGTCTGAGGGCGGTGATATTTGTACGCTTTGATTTGGTGCATGCTGAGATTTGGGGGAGGGGGGTGACCGGACGAGGGAGGACGGAGGGGTAAGGTGATTTTGTTTGGTGGGGGTGAGAGTATCGAGATATTTTAAGGAGGTTGACGTTTGTGAAGCGGAAGAAATTACGGTGTGTACCGGGGAGGAGACTTGAGAGGCAGGGGAGTAATGGCACGGAGATCTCGAGGTATGGCTCCTCGGATTCCATGTACCCTCGGAGGGGAGAGAAATTTATGAAGCTGAAGTTAGTTGCACTTGCACGGCTATTTCACACTACTTTTGTTTCATCACTTTTGGTCTAGTTGTCAGTGTCGTAAAAACCGAACTGATCGTGGATGGATGATCAGTCCAGTTTTTCACTGTTTAACTGAGTTTAATGTCGGTCAGGTTAGAGCATCTGTAGTCGTTCATTTCTAAATTTTGGGTATTTGACTTTTGGAAATAAAAAATATGGCTGCGCGCTGCAGTCGTTGAAAGGTAAAATATGGCCGGACGATCGATTATCTCTCGTTCAAAATTTTTTTAAAAAAATTTTTTTAGCACTAAAAGACCCAATTAAAAAAAAAAAAAAAAAAAAAAAAAAAAAAAAAATTGGAATAAGGCCTGGACGGTGGATTATACACTGGCCCAGGCCATTTTCTCTTATTCACATTGGAAATGACGATGTATAATAAACCGTCGGCCAATTGGAAAGTTTTTTGGTTTTTTGGGTTTTTTTTTTTTAAAAGGTGGGCAGGCGGGATATAACCTACCGTCAATCTCCTTGGACGGTGTATAATAGACCGTTGGTTGACTTTGTTTATTATTATTATTTTTTTTTTAAAAAAAACCTAAGACGGGATATAATCTCCCGTCAATTGGTTCGGACGGGGTATAATTGGTCGTTCGTTGTTTTTGTTTTAATTTTTTTTTTCTTTTTTCAAACGCTGTTTAATCCTTCGTCGCTCCTCCTTTTTGTACGTCTCACCTACGAGACGAAGTTTTATCTTTCGTCAATTCTGACGGACGAAGTAAAATGGTTCGTTAGCTATATTTTGGTTATGGCCAAATCGTCTGCTATATTTGACAACGAACTGTTCATCGTACACCAAATTTTGGGTATTTGGACGACGACTGCAGCTCGTTTTTTGGATATTTTTCCAAATTTTGGGTATTTAGCCCACGACTACAGATGCTCTTAGGCTCAGTACAGAGAAATTTTTTTTAATGCCATTTTTTGAAAATATTTGTAAAAAAAAACAGTTACCAAACTATTTAACTATCGCCGGGACACGGCCAAGCCCGTCCCAACCTTAAAGCAGCCCAAGCTAGGGCTTTAGGCCTAAAAAAAACTATGTCTTTTTAGGCCTCAAAAAAAAAAAAAAAAAATCTAAACAATAATTAATAAAGGTCTCATCTGGCTGAGGCACTGTTCATCGACTCCTGGGTTACAATGGTAATCATAATTATTTTTTTTTCTTGTGGTTGCTATCATCTATTCATGCCTAATCTGGAGAATTTAATTTCTTCATTAAATGCAATCAAATATGTAGCTGCACTTTTTATGGGTAAATTAGCCACAACCTAGCTGCACTTTTTATGGGTAAATTAGCCACAACCTAGCTCAACAATCAGGAAATGTTCGTAGACAGTGATGTAAAAGCATTGAAGGGTTTCGTAGACAGTGATGTTTGCTGACTGGCTCTTCATCTTCTACAAGTCACTGGTTTTTCATATTCTAAAAAAATATCTAAACAATAATTAATTAAATGCAGTTGGCCATCTACAGGCTGGTCGGCTCTTCATCTTCTACAACTTCAAGACTTCATCTTCTAGACTTCTACCAGACTACCAGTCACCCATCAGCCAACTCCACATTCCACAACTCCTGTCTCCACCCATTGGCCATCGCTTGCTCCTCTCTCCTCATCGCCTGTCGCCACTCGCCACGCGCCAGCATCGCGGCATCGCCACTCCGATCGGCAATCGCCACTCGTCGATGCCAGCAATAGCATCGCAGCATCGCTTGCTAATTGCTCCTCTCCCCTCTCTCCTCAAATTTTCGAGTCACTCAGGATCTCAGATCACCCGTCGCCACTCCGATCGCCGTCGAGAAGATAACATTTAAATTAAAAAAATATTAATTTTAACAAAATATTATTATAAGCTTTTAAAAGGCCTCATTTAAGAGTTCGCTTTAGGCCTCAGTAAGTGTTTGGCCGGTCCTGGACACGGCGTGTCGAGTTCTAATTTTATTAGAGACTTGTTGTTCCCAACAGCGAGTTTAGTTAAAAAATTTCAAAATCACTCGCCGTTTCCAACAGCGATGGGAAAAGAGCTAAACTCGTTCCCAACAGCGAGTTTACTGGGGCACCACTTTATTCACCCGAATTCACTACCTTATACTATAATTTCACCAAGTCTCTTTCTAACCATTATTCATCTCCTTCCTCATTCAACCAAAACCCTAGCTCTCATTTTCGTCTTCTACCTCAATCGTTTGTTGACAAGTTCACTTGGCAGAATCTCTAACATTCCCCAACAAATCTAGCCACTACATTCGTTTTTTGACAACATAAAGGTATGTTTTTTACTTGACTCATACAATGTATTTGGATAGGGTTAGGGTTAGAATTAGGATTATGCTTTAACTTTAAATTAAATGTAGTGTTAGGGTTAAGGTTAGGAATTGAAGAGGGGTTGTGTTTGGTTTGAAGTTAAGGTTCGATTTATGTTATGCACATAAAGTATTCGATGAATTGCGTAAGTGATCGAATTCTTCGTTATGCACATTCGGTGTTCGATGTAATGCATAAGTGGTGACCTTTGAATGTAGGTGACCCCACCTTTGTTAGTGGTGACTTGTTTGTGATCAACTACACTCGTATGTAGTAGTTGTACCTAAGAATTGTTTGTATACATAGGATAGATAAATGCAATGTAGTTAACTTTATTTCTAACATTTTTTGCAGACTCAAAATGACATGACCTAGCGGTTCTGGATGTCGTCCTCCAACTGCATCCGAGCCGGGAAAAATTTCTGCAGTGGTAAGAGTTGTTTTTTATAGTTCCGAACTCCATGGTATATATCTATTTCATCCAACCAGTATCAATTAACAACAACTACAATTTCTTTCGTTGTTGGATGTTACTGACACCCCTATCGATGTCCCCAAAATACTACATACACATGCAGATGCACCTGCGGGGTCTCGGTCCAATATACCCATCACTACTTCGGATGCAAGCCTCTCATCAATCAAATTTTGTGTAGAAAGGTGAGTAGAATGACTTGACATTCCGAAAACACAAAACGTTGCTTCTACACGATCGCATTATCCCATACTTGGTGGAGGCAGGATTCTCTGCAGTTACCCTGATGGGGTCAGTGAAGTTAGATCGGGGTCTTCTAACTACTCTAGTCGAAAGATGGCGACCGTGGACTCATTCATTTCACCTACCACATGGAGAGATGATGGTAACTTTACAAGATGTTGCAATAATTATTGGACTTCCGATAGATGATGTAGCCGTGACTGGAAGTTGTGGTGCCGATAAGTTTCTTCTTATTCGATAATACCTCGGTCATGATCCGACTGAACATGCTTTTATTGGTACATCTCTTAAAATTTCATGGCTAATGAAGTCGTTCGATAACTATTTGAATCCAGAGTCGACTGAATATCAAGTAGAGTGCTACACCCGAGCCTATTTTATGATACTTTTTTGTGGTGCGATATTTCCAAACTCAACGGGCAACCAAGTACCGTTGATGTATTTGCAATTGATCGCGGGCATTAGACTAGCCAGCCAGTTTAGTTGAGGTTGTGCTTGTAGCGCCCCAAATCCCTATACCGACAACCTGAGACCCTACTCCAGGAGTCGAACTTCAAAATAGCCAAATCACAGAAGTACAGAAAATTTAAAAACTTTTATTCCATATAAATGTTATATTTACAAGGGTTACAACGTCCAAATAAAAATTACAATATTTACAATAATTTAACAGTATTTGTATATGTCCCTTGGATTCTTGGACTAACTCGAGCTCCGTGGTACCTGTAGATCGGCTCCGGATACCTATAAGGTGGGAAACGTCAGTACTTCGACTGACGCAAAGCTGGTGATAATAGCGATTCTCTAAAATTCAATCACAACCAATAGTTTATGCAAAATAGAAAGGTGATGTGCAAAAGATAGGGGTTTAGTGGATTCGGATTCTAGTGCAGTGTTATGACATGATCTTAAGTCTAGATGCAGCAAACTCACATGCCTGACTCTAATGCAAGCAAGATTTTGAAGTACGAATGCATCCCATACTACATACGCCCCCAAATCTAGCCATCTTTCTCCACAATATAGGGATTCGAACCCTCGCCATGCACCCTACTCTTGTACACACTCCAGTTCCCAATAGATTGTCCGTTGTCCAAGGAGATTGCAGCGGTCGGTCTAATTCTGCCCTGCAGTGCCCAAGTGGTCACCGCCAGTTGGTACCCGCGTACGGACCTCCTTAGAAACCACGTTGAACCTGGTCCTTACGATCCTTGGTTCCACATGTCCATTCATAGGCTCTCGCATGCGTGTTCACCCCTGGCCCGGGTTATGAACATATATATACCAAAACACAAAACACAAACCCGTGCTTGAGGGGCGTGAGCACCACGGGAGGTTAATTCCTCCGGGCCTCCCGCACCTTACTTCGGCAAAACTTTGGGAATCAACAGATCGAGATACGAGTCGGGGACGCAATCCATTAGCGGCCAAGAACGTATCCCTACGACTGGAAGATACAACACCGACTATGGTTTACTAGGACTAATGTAATTTTCCAACTCCTTAATAAACCATTCTAACCCCTACCTTACTCTAATTCTTTCGGGTAAGAATTAACTGGTTCCACACTTGCCTATCAACCTCTGGCCCCTGGCGACACCAGTCCGGTTCGCCACTTTCCCGATTTGGACTCGTCCAGCAAAAATGGCCTACGCTTGCCGCTACCCCAGCGGTAAATATATAATTGCCCCGTGAGCTCCACTCACTGGCAAGCTTGGACGTCCTACGCTCGGCAGAAGTCTAATAATATAGGCTTGATAGGTGCAGGGTATCATTTACCCTAGTGACTAACTCGAGTCACACATCCCACTTGGGGAAATCAATAACCTTAATAACAGAGATCAACTATCCCTAGACACGAGTCACCGACTCGGCTCACACACAAGGGAAAAATGCTTTCACCACCCTTAGTCCAAACCCAGACTAAGCGACCTACGGGTTTCTGCCCGAATCTCAAAATGGTCATCCCTCTATCGATACAACTTACCAGTAACACCAAATCTTACTCGTTCATCAGAACGACACAAACTCAAATTCTGTAGAAGGGTGTGGGTGTCCTTAACAACTCTCTAGTTGGTCATGAGTACAAATTATACCATTAAGTCACCCTAACACGCTCATCTATCATCAATACACCAATTTACACAATTGGTCTCTCCAATTCAGAGCACTCAGCTCTACTCTAGTCCTCTGTCCAGTTTTACAAAAATCATAATAATTCAACCGTTTACTGAAATTGCCTCAAATTAGTTTTTTTGGAAAGTTCTAGGTGTCCACTACAACTCTCTACAGGGTCATGATCCTCAAAATGTGCCTCTAACAGGCCTCAAATTCCCAATCTTTACAGAGTATCAAAACTGGCTGAAAACAGCACAGTGCCCAATCACAAAATCACAGTAAATTGCACACTTGTCCAATTGACACAAAATTTATGGTGGGGACACTAGACATCATACCCAACATCATGCAAAAGACCTCATATCAAAATTCTAATTATACAGTGAGTAATAGCCTTTGCAAGTTAGCACAGAAACCATCATGTTTTCTAATTCGACATCAGATACTGGTTATAGATAGATTTTTCTCATGCCTCTAAAATCATCCAAATAATTTACTGATTTCTTTAGATAATCCACATGCATTTAGGAACATTGAGTAAAAGTTTCAGATCAATATCATGCTTCATTAATTCACAAAAATTTCTACAATATCAGCCATCTTGTTTTTCTTTTTCTGAGTCTATCTTACGACACAAATCCATCTCACAATTTTATAAGAATATCAAATGATCATAGAAAAATCTGAAATAAATCATGAATGATCTTAATACATATATGAACAAACTATTTTAATTTTATGGTCTAATTCATCATATCTTGCTTTCGGAAAAATCCACAAAATGGTACTCCGAACTAGTTTTTTCCTAGTTCAATTTTGACTTCTACTTCTAACCTTAGAAGAGCAATCCTATGCATTCTAGCACACATGCATGCAACCAAATTAATTAAAAGACAAGAATTTCAAGTTTAGAGAAACTTCCCACCTTTGGTTGTGGTAGAAGAAGGAATTTCTTCAAGCTTCTTCTTCACTTCCTTCTTCTTTCTCTCCTCCTTCTCTTGTGGTGTTCTCCTTCTGAAATTTCCAGATCAAAAGGGAGAAATGAAGTGGGAAATGAGGGTGATGGGCGGTGGAGGCCGGATTTGACAGGGGGGGTAGGTTTAGGCTATAGGTGGTTTTGTAGACCAAAACCACGGCTTAGCTCATTGGTTTTGTGTGTGTTAGGTTGGCTGCCCAACATAACCCTTAACGAGCTCCAACGAGTGTGAGACGCGTGTTTTAATGAGCGCACGCAACCTATATTCACTGTAGTACCATACCGTGTTATATTTGCATGTGCGTCGTGCCGAAAACTAGCAGTTATACTAGTATCGGTCCGTCTCGTTCTCGTGCATCCTTGGAATGCAACTCTCCCAAAAACCGTCCCGTAGCCCTAACCATACACCACGATGGCAAAATCGACCCATAATACTACAATCAATTGCACGCATACTAACAATATACATACACATATGCATCTATTCAGGTACCGTACAAAACAGGGTGTTACAGTGCAACTGTAGCCGTCCTTTACAGAAAACTCTGTCATGCTTCGTTGAACAATGTACAGGTGGCATGGCTGATGTTGATACTACAAATATGGAGCTGGAAGTGATTCCACATTGGTCGGTCGCGCGTAAGAGTTCAACACCCGGTGTGGAGTTTGGGGGTGTTTGGAGTCAATAGGTTTGCTCATATTGGTGTTTATTAGACTGGAGACAACACACATTGTGGTAACACCCGTGGACCCCTCACATATTATCGAGATGAGCTCGATCAATTGTGTGCGAAATGTGCAGTTTGGAAACAGTACATCGACGAGAGATTGAAGAAGTTGCCGCTATGTTACACAAAACATAGCCATCTATGCTTGACAACTGCACCTCTCATCCACTTCTCCATCGTAGAGCATCCTCATGTAGATTCGACAATTCGGTCTACAACAAGATATACCAGTCGCACGAACATATGACACTACCTTGCATTGTGTCACAGGGATGGGTTTTTTGCTTGATATCAACTAGGCCGGATATCACCATAGTTATGTTCACTATTGGAACGAGCGCCAGAACAAAATTGTCATTGGCGGAATTCCTCCGTATGATGGATGAATGCATGACGCATGCATGGAGTGGTATACTAGATCACGCAGTTGGTAATCACACCTCCTATCAATCCACCCGCCCGAGTGATACTTCCGATAACAACGCGAGATAGAGAACCATCTCCCGAACACTGATCCCAACAACCGATGTTCCAACCAAATTCGAAGACTTTGACAACTATAGTAAGAAGGTTTAATAATTATATGTTCGTTTGTACATTCGTATCACAAGTTCGGAACACATCTTCTAACTGTTTTATTCGTTGTTTTGTTCAAATATTACATCATTTAATTTGTAGGAGGATAATGCATGGGAGATTACAAGAATGGTCGTTCGACGTTTGTCAAGTATTGCATCTGTTGTGACTAATGCTATGAAAGAGTTCGCACACGAGATTCTAGCACTGTGTAGACAATATCTTGATGTGGTTGGTGAAGGGCCCGCTTTTGATGCATTTATGGAACAACACCGTTTGTCAAGTCAACGTGGGCGTGCACCGCCTCCCACCACGCCAACACAACCCGAAGAAGAGATTCAACTGCAAGATGAGGGACAAGTTTCCGAACTTTAAAGAGTACCTCATAAAGACGAGCTTCTCGTATCCCAAACAACACAAAGTATCCCAACTCCAAAGAAGCGTAAAGTTTTTGCGCACCGAAATCGTAAGAAGACAACTAGGTACACGCCTGGTTTGGGATGTTGTCTATTTGGGTTCTATTGATGCGGTTGTGAAAATGATAAATTGTGAAGTTGTTAATTTTATGTCTTTTCTTTGAGTATGAAAGGTTAGTCAAAATTTGTTGTCATGCTTAGTTTGTGAAGTTGTGCTTTTTGTAGTTGTTTGTGAAGTTGTGATATTTTCATTTTCTATGAAGTTGTGTTGTTTGTAGTTGTTTACAAAGTTGTGATCCTTTGGTTCTATATGAAGTTTTGATGAACGTATTTATTTTTGAAGTTGTGCTATATTGGTTCCTCACAATGACAGCCTGTGAATTGACGAAGTTTTGATGTTACAATAAGTTTTTGAGGTTGTGTTATTTTGGTTCCTCAAACGAAGTTCATTAATTGCGGTTGTGGTGTTGTATGTAGCAAAGGATTTTTTTTGCGAATTCAAGAATTCACCAAGTGTTTCGTGTTCTTCAATCAGCAAACTCGCCCTTCCTAATGGCGAGTTTAGCTCTTTTCTTCTCGCTGTTGAGAAGAGCGAGTTTTATGCTTGTAGAATATATAGTCTACTTGTATAAGTACACTTGCCATTCCCAATGGCGAATTTAGTCCTTTCTCTCTCACTGTTAGGAATAGCGAGTTATTCTTTAGGAAGCCACAGAGAGTTTGACTCTCTGTGAAATCACAAAAACTTCACAGTCTCTATTCCCAATAGCGTGTTTAGTACAAAGATACTCGTTGTTGGGAACTGCGTATTCTTAAAGAAAATTTCCATTCCCTAAACGCTTTTCACAATAGCGAGGTTGTTTGTACTAAATGCACTGTTGGGAACAGCAACTGTGAAGTTTTTGTGATTTCACCGAGAGTCAAATATATTTGTTGCTTCCCTAAAGAATAACTCATTGTTCCCAACAGCGAGAGAGAAATGACTAAACTCGCCATTGGGATTGGTGAGTGTACTGAGACAAGCATACTCTCTAACTTCTACAAGTAGCAAACTCACTCTTACCAATAGCGAAGAACATTATACTAAACTCGTTTTTCCGAATAGTGCGTTTACTGATATTTGGTAGATGTGATACACAAATCTCACAAATTTTCTTGTGTACATACAAATCGGAAACTTGCCCCTATACCAGAATGAGATCCTCTTCAAAAATTTTATTCAACACAACTCAGTTCTGTACAAATTCATCACAATTGCAACAAACTTGAACACAACCATAAACTAAGAGAACAAGTTCAAAAGCAAAGAAAATATTACAACACATTCTTCAAATATTACAACAATAACAACACACTCTACAAATAGTACTACAAGTTCAACACACCCATCAAATATTCAGTCCAAGTTCAACAAGCAGAAAAAATTAGCTACCTTAATACTTCCAACAAGCACAAGATTCTATTACAATGACATGCAATAATATTACAAAAATAAAATTGAGTAAAGTCATCATCCAGCTTGCTGCGATGATGAGGATGAAATATTCGATCTTCCTGTTCCTTATCGCGATGATGATCCTGTAAATAGGGTACAAAATATATGTTAATTTGAAGTAGATTGTCCAAAACAGTATGTAAGTAAGTTTTGAAGTAGTAATTATCTTACCTATGTCCGTTCCTCGACAACAACGCTTGTTGTGACCTTTTAAACCATATTTTGAACAAGTTATCCTCGTATTGCTCATATCATCTCTCACATCCATATCGTTGTGAATACGTTTGGGCTGGGGATGACCTTTTCTGCATCTTCTAAGACTTGCATCAATGATAAGTTTCGGACCAGTTTGGATTGGCCAATATGCTTCATCAGGCATAGGATAAAAGACGTGTGCCCAAGTTAGAATTAAGTTTTTAACTGAAAAGAATTGATCTACATAAGGGCGATAATTAATAGCCCTAAATGTACTTGCCGCCAAAACATGGGAACATGGAAGATGGTATAGCTAAATTTTCTGACACGTACAAAATGAGATTCCAAATCTACCATATGCAATTTACCACCTTGTTGATGACCACGTACCTTTCTAAGTCCTGTTTTAATTTGAAGCACACTGGGTCTACGATTGAACAGTATAACCTCGTGCATATTCGCTATCTCTTGAACTGCGGAAGTGAATTCTTTGCCGTCACTTGGAAGCTTCGCCGCCAATCTACGATGTTGAGTAGAGTAGAGATTGAGGCGATAGAATATCATCTCGATAATTGCGGTCACCGGCAAACTATGAACACCTTTCAAAATAGAATTAAATACTTCGGATATATTTGTAGTCATCTTTCCATAATGACACCATCCATTTGCGCATATTGACCACTTTTCAAATGGTTTCTCCTTGAGCCAAATGACAGCCTCAGTTTTGCCTTTCTCTATTTCGGTCAACTTCTTCTCAATCTTCTTTGGTTGATTTTGACATACAGCCAACTTTAGTTTTTTACTCAATGCTTTATTGTGAAATTTGGTAAAAAAATTGCAGTAAAGTGTCACATACAAAACCTATGACAAAATACTCGGATGACGATCGAAGATGACACATAATCCTTGTCGATCTGTTACAAATTTTCTAATACAAGATATAAACCATGACCAAGTAGGTATACTTTCACCATCGATAGTGCAAAAGCAAAAGGAAATAACTAATCGTTTGCGTCAGGAGCAACGACTATTAATAGACATCCCTTATACTTTCCACATAAAAAAGTGCTATCAATGCTTATAACTAGCCTACATGACTTAAACCCTTCAATCGAGGGTCCAAATGCCCAAAACAGCGACTTGAATGTTTCCACACTAACCCCAGTGTTGACTTTATCCTAATGGACAACAATCCTCGGATTTGAAACCTGTAGCACTAATAAAAGAGCATGCAACTTCTCATATGCTTATGCAAACCCACCGTATAACCGCTCAATAGCTTTATACTTTGCACGCCATGCCTTGCTATATGAAATTTGATTATTGAATCGAAGTTTAACAATCTCACCTATTGTCTTCGGTGTTATTCCAGTTTGTGCCTTCACAACTTGGAAGATCAAACCCGAAACTAGCTTAGAATCCACTTTTGAGTGGTCTTGATTCATTGATGGATTAACACATGTATGTGCCCCAAATATCATCTTGACAATAAAGTTTGTTTCCCCTTTTGGAACAACCACACGAAATCTTCAAGCACAACATGTGCTGCTAAATCTCCCAAGTTCTAGATTTAGTGCCCTCTCTGCTTTTGTGTGTAGCTTTGGTGCCATTTTACATTTGACATTGTACACGGTGGTCGACGATTTCACTATTACAAATTCGCCGTGTTGATTGATTGAAAATGTTTTCACCGCATATTGGACATTTTCTTTTGTTTTAAATATTTACCCAATGTATAAAGCATCTTCACTGGCATCGGTAATTGAAGGAACTTTAGGTTGACGGACAACCACATTATTAACCCTCTCAACCGTTCTGACTCCACTAAATGTGCAGTAAACCCTTGTTAAGAAGAGGAGTGCCTTCAACCTTCATTGGACTGGACGTTATCTTCATAATTTCTTTGTGTTTCACCACAAACATTAGCTACATTATCTTCTTCATCTACTTCATGTTCTTCACCCGTCTCATCGTCATCACCATATTCTTCCTCATCGACATATAATAAATTGTTGTTCATACATGCACGATTGAATTCCTCACTCATATTTTCATTGTTTATCAAATCGCGTATGAATTGAGAAGGACCAGATAACTCGTCTTTCGTGTTATTTGGTACAGTTGGGATTGAGGATGTATCTTCGATGCTCCACAAATCTTCACAGGTATTCATCAACCCAACGACTATGTTCCTCGATTCTTGAGTCGAGACTTCACCTAATATGCTTGGAGTATGAAGAACATTGCACTGACGAATTGACATCAGAATTTTCTCAAAGTATAGTTCGACAACATTAGAGTTTGGATCTAGCGACCGTCCAATCACTGCAGCAAGAGCATCATCGTCGATTATGGGAACCGCCATGAAATATTGCCCTACACCTTTTTACGCAGAGTGTCCACATTGGATTTTAATCATCCATTCAGCTCGATCCCAGCTAGTAATTTTGTATATCTTATTAACTAGTTCATGTTTTCTAGTGTTATGATCAACCCAAATTACTTCAGTTTCAGCACCTTTATAATTGTATCCCACTTTTGGGTCACAAAAACTTTCTCCCCAGTGATAACATCAAACATGAATTTTGTATTCCATACCTACGCGTAAATAAATGAATTAACTTTTATGACAGTCATCAATCCACACTCAATTGGATATTTCGTAGAACACTATGTGGGCATCTGAAATGTCACCACAACCAACATAGTTAACACATAACTTTTAACTATAAGTAACTAATTTGATATTTCTCGATCCTAACCGTTCAATTTGAAGCAATAGAAATATAAATTATGTTTCGGATTTTGCAATTTCAAACAATTGAAACAATAGAAGCAATAGAAAGTATAGAAATAATACATTTATGGAGATGATATTCTTGATTCTGAGAAGGAGTGAAGAATGAGCGTGCTTCGGAATCCATGAAAAAATTCACCACACCTCTATGAATGCCAGGAAAAAGGAAGTTAGGGTTTTGGGTTTATGTGGAGAATGGAGGGTAGAGAGAATGAGAGAGAGAGAAATGAGAGAAGAGTTGAATTGAGTCGGGTAAGTGAAGTAGGGACCCAGTATACTCGCTATTCCCA
Organism: Hemerocallis citrina; assembly: GCA_017893485.1. Classification (NCBI taxonomy): domain Eukaryota; kingdom Viridiplantae; phylum Streptophyta; class Magnoliopsida; order Asparagales; family Asphodelaceae; genus Hemerocallis; species Hemerocallis citrina. Next base: position 33,610,300 of record CM030360.1, read on the forward strand.
ACAGCGAGTGTAGTATATTTGTCCTCGTTGTTGGGAATATCGAGCTATTCTATGGAGTTCATTTGAAAATTTCACCAAGTCCAACAGAGACATTTGACTCTGTGGAAAATCACAAAAACTTTGCAGTCATCGTTGCCAATAGCGAGTTTAGTACAAAGATCATCGCTATTGGGAACGGCGAGTTAATTTGAATTTTTTTAACTAAACTCGTCGTTGAGAACAGCGAGTATCTAATAAAATTAGAACTATGGATTTTTTTCTCGAAAATTCACCAAGTCCAACGAAGTATTTCACTCTCTGTGAAATTTCCTACATCCTCACCGTTCCCAACGGCGAGTCTAGTATAAATGTCCTCGCCGTTGGGAATAGTGAGTATTCATTGAAAATTTTGAACTAAATTCACCGTTTTCAAAAAACCCTCGCTATTGGGAACTGTAATGCCCCGATTTTCACTTATGAAAATTATTTATTTATTTTGCACGTAGTGTGCACGTGGAATATTTTTGGTAATCATTTTCATTATGATGAGTATAAATATTTAAATATGTGCTCTTTAATTATTTTTATATAAAGGCCTTTTTTCAAATAAACAAAAACCGTTCTTTAAAAAGCCCAAATTTAATTCAATTTATTATTTTTATAATTATTATTTTGGCCCATAAACTAAAGCCCATGAACTGTTTTTATTTTAAATACAATTTGTAATGTAGAATACATTTTAAAGATTATTTTTATGTAAAATTTAATGTACAAATTTTTGGAGACAAATGCATGCACGTGCATTGCACGTACACGTGCAATTGAATTTACATGTGCATGGCCGGTTTTTAGCTTAGGAGGGAAAAATGAAATTTTTAGTGGAGTCATGGGTGGTGGTTACTTGATCATGGTTGGTTATTGTAACTCCTCCTTAAATCCTAGCCTTTTAATCCGAACTCCTAAGTTAATCCTAGCCTTCCATTTTCCTAAATTTTTAGTATAAATACCCCCCCCTAGCCTAGTTATTCTTGTGCTATTATTCCTCCAAACCTATAGTTTAAAATACATTGTTAGTAGTTTAGTAAGTGAGTTAAAAGATTGAGAGTTGTGTGAGGAGTTTGTGCTTGCATCTAAAAGGAGAGGCCGACAATCAAGAAGGGGCTCGGGTTGGCATTGTGGAAGGCTCGGGTGCGCGCATCAAGGAGGAGGATCGCTCTTTTGGCAAGAACATTTGTTTAGGAGGTGTTGCTAATTGACTTCTCTCCAAATAAGGTGGGTAATTTTCCGTATTTCTAATTAGGAAGCATGCTAGAATGAAATTGAATGATGATGCATGAAAAAGATTAATAAGAGTACATTTTAATTGAAAAAATGGCTTATTGATTGATCAGAATGTTGATATGCAACTTGTATGTGGTTCTATCAATAAATTTAAGTTGTGTGTAAATTGATTATAGCCAAGGATTGTTTGAAGAAAACTTCATTATTAACATCAAGAATTATATGCAAAAATTAGTAGATTGACAATGTCGCTTTATGTGCTTAAATAGACTATTGTGATAATGTTGTATGAATGACTTAAAAAAAAAATTTGGGGGGTTTGTGAAATGATAAAAACAGATAATTGATATGAAGATTGTTAATAAAGAGAATTAGTGATGTTAAAATTTGATAAGAAATGTCGAAAAAGAAACATATTAGTAGTAGCTTGTAATTCAAATTAATTGTATAAATATGTGTTAATTATTAGAAAAAATTATTTTAATATACTGGATTATAATTTATGATGGGAATAGCCAATCTGAAAATTTACAGTAAGTTTAATAATGATTTTAATGAGAGCTTCTTGAACATCGAAATAATCTATTAAACAGAGGGAATTAATTTAATTAAAGTTCGAGTTGTACTATGACAACTTGAGCATATAGCTCAAGTGGTCGGGATGCTCTTATTTGCTACAGTGGGTTCGGGTGTCTTATAGGTTGCTGGTTCGAATACCGTGAGCACCATATAAATTGTTTTGTATTTTTGAAAACTAAAGTAACTGCAGCCGAGAGCATTTAATGCTCTCAGCCCTTCTTTATATCGCCTAGCGCGTTCGGCCTAGTGGTCTGTGCCTGTGGCTTGTTTCCCTGTGGTCGCTGGTTCGATCCTTGGTCTCGGCCTGTGTTTATGTTGTGGGAAAAAAAAAATTTTTTTGGATGATTGAAAAATTATGAAAAAAATATGATTATTATTCTAAAAATATGTGGAACTTATGAAAAATAATTTGGGAATTATTTACATGGAGTAGAGTATATTTTTGAGAACAAAAGTATAATTTAAAACTATGGTTCTACACTTGTATGTTATGAAAGTTGCACTTTGCAAAAGGACTTGAAATAAAATGTTAGAAAAGAAATAGAATAAAGAAAGAAATTATATGTAGTGATGTGATGTGAATTATTCTCATTGGAGAATAGTGTGAAAATTATGAAATGTGAATATTCATTTAGTGATGTGATTTTAATGTGGAAATGATATTTGATGAAATACATAAGGAATAATTGAATTCCATGTATGACTATGGACTCATGAATAAATTAGAAATCATGTTATTGGAAAAGAGAATGTTATTGAGCATGAAAACTCAAACATATGGATTATGAATTGAAATTGAAAATTAGAGTGTAGTCAAACTCACACCGGCAAGTAAAAGTGATGAATAATTATGATTATTGAAATTGAAAAGACCAGGTTGGGTCATTGTGAAATGAAAGTAATAAGACCGGTAGTAGTGAGAGGACTAACTCTAAAAGATTAGTTTTGTTCATGATTTCATTAAATTTAAGGAATTAGTACATAGTGGAGATGTGATGAAAGTGAGAGAAAAATACAAGTATGAGAGTTAGAGTTTACGATGCGGGAGTGAGCCACAGAATGCATGCTTGATGAGTCAAGACATGGCGTGGGCACTACTCAGTAATGATCGGACTTTAGCAATGCTTGTGGGATGTTTGGTGACTAGAAGAGAATCGTGTGCCATGAAGGAGGCTGAATTGCCACAGAATGCATGCTTGATGCATCAAGACATGGTGTGGAATTCCCCTCCAGGTTTTCTATACACGAGCTTATACTCATAGATCATCTAGGATTCTTACCGTAGTTACAGTAGTAGATTAAGTCATGACGAGGGATTGAACCCTACAAAGATGAAGAACGATTAAAAGGCTTGCCCTCGGACCTATGTAGTATGGGATGCATAGAATCCGAATAAGTGTGCATTAGTGTCATGTAATATAAGTAATTCCATTAAGGACGACGTGCACAATCACAACATGACATCAATAAGGTATTCCCTTTAGTTTGATATGTGACAAGTTTGTGTTTGTTAAATATGGAAAATGAGTTATACTATTTCCGGCATAGAGAGGATGACCATGTATAATGTTCGTCGGTTGAATAAACTGACGTACCCACAGTTTTGTATGCAGGGTAAATGACATTATAAAGATTAAGGAGGAACAGATGCTTAAAGATTATTCATTGTTGTTGTACTTTATTTAAGTGTTGTAAATTTACTTCTGCTGTGCAATGTAAAGAGTAAAGTTTTCATGTAACTCTGATGTAAAGTAAAAAGTTTTAAATTGCTTGTAAAATTGTACTAAATGAAGTGTAAAGATCCTTTAGAATCTCGAATTCAGTGTATTTTGGAATTCGGGACGTTACAGAGTGGTATCAGAGCCATGCTTCACACTTGTACAAATTTATAAGGAACGACACCCTAGAAGTGGACATTAGAGTGTGTGTTTGAGTCTAGAGATTTAAATGTAAGTGACTTACATTTGTGTTGCTCTATGACTTATGCTTCTTCCTCTCTATTTCTAAGATGGCTGATCACTTCGACCCTGCTGGAGACGATGACTGGCATATCATCGAGGAAGTGTACCATCCTGGACAAGCAGGTTCCGAGGAAGAGTACTACCCAGGGCAAGCAGATTCTGACTGAGAAGAATGGCCTAAATCCTGAGAGATCACCCCACTTCCGGATTCATCTGATGACTCTTCTGATAAAGAAGAAGAACCAGTTCCAAATAGTTTTGTGATATCTCTTCAGAGGCAGGTAGAAACACTGCGGGTGAGAGTCGGATTATTAGAGGCTCAATTGGCAAAGCGCAAGGACGACTTTGCAGTTCTCAGTCATCGTGTATGGGAACTCGAGAAGAGGAAGAATATGACCGATGTGCTGAAGGAAGAAGTTGATGAACTACGGGGAGAACTTCGAGAAGCGAAGAGGAACCGTAGGAGTTAGACTGTTGTAGCTTCTACTGTTTTCATTCTGATGTCAAGAAATATTTTCAATTCGAATGTATAAAGTTTGAAATTCAATGAAACGGAAATATTGACTTGAAAGTTCATATTTTAAACTTCGAATTTAATGGATCATTTGCATCAGAATTTAAATGGAATGAAAGCTGTTGGGTTGTTCGATACTGGATCCTCTCATACTTTTGTGTCTCCTAAATTTGCTAAAGTGTTGGGAGTTGAACCGAAGATTTCTCCAGGCAAGATCTTAGCAGTAGCCACTCCATCAGGAGAAACTTTAACCACTGATCGGTATTATGCGGATTGCGAGATTGTGATTGGGGACAGAATGAAACGCCCCGAATCCCAAATACAACTGAATTCGAGAGTTCTACAGGATCTTTCCACTTCATTTAGTACAATTTTACAATGAAATTAGAACTTTTCACTTTACATCAGAGTTACATGAAAAACGTTATAATTTACACTGCACAGCGGAAGTAAAATTACAACATTTAAATGAATGTACAACAACTTGAATAATCTTTAAGCATCTGTTCCTCTTTAACCTTTATTATGTCATTCCCTACATACGAAACTGTGGGTACGTCAATTTATTCAACTGACGAACATTATACACGACCATCCTCTCTATGCCGGAAATAGTATAACTCATTTTCCATATTTAGCAAACACAAACTTGTCACATATCAAACTAAAGGGACTACCCTATTGATGTCGTGTTGTGATTGTGCACTTAGTCCTTAATGCAATTATTTATATTATATGACACTAATGCACACTTGTTCGGATTCTATGCATCCCATACTACATAGGTCCGAGGGCAAGCCCTTAATCGTTCTTCATCTTTGTAGGGTTCAATCCCTCGTCATGACTTAATCTACTACTGTAACTACGGTAAGTATCCTAGATGTTTTCTGACATACGAACTCATGTCTAGGCGCCCTGGAGGGAATCCCAACGCACTGACACATGACTCATCATGCAGGCATCCTGTAGTAATTCAGCTCCTACCATAGACATGACACCACCCGCAGTCTTCAAACACCCCACGAGCGTTGCCACCGGGACGGTACTCTGGAGCAGTATCCACGCCCTATCATGACTCATCATGGGACATCCTGGGATACGCTCTCGCCGACAATCCAATGGCCCTCATACTCAATATTTTTCTCTTACTTTCATCACCTCTTCACTATGTAACTAATCCTTAATTTTAATGAAATCATGACCAAAAATCAAAGCTCTAGAGTTAGCCCTCTCACTACTACCGGTCTTATTTCTTTCATTTCATAATGACCTAAACCTGGTCTTTTCAATGTCAAAAATCACAATTTATCATTTTTCGCTTGCCGGTGTGAGTTTGGCTATACTCTAATTTTCAATTTCAATTCATAAGTTCACATGTTGAGTTGTCATACTCAAAAAATATTTCTCTTTTCCAATCATGATTTCTAAATTGTTCAATAGTCCATAATTATACATGAAATTCAACTATTCATCATGTACTCATGAAATGTTCTTTTCGCATTAAAGAAACCACATCACTAGTTATTCAATTAAAGATGGACATTTACACTTCATAATTTGTCGCACTATTCTCCAATGAGAATAATTCACATCACTTCACATAATTCATTTTTTATTCATACTTCTTTTCTAACATTCCATTTTAAGTTTTTTGCAAAGTACAACTTTTATAAAAAAAATGCAAGTATAGAACTTATAGTTCTAAATTATAAGTTTATTCTCTAAACATACTCCACGTCATGCAAATAATTCTCAAACTATTTTTCACAAGTCCCACATAATTTTAGGATAATAATCATATTTTTCCATATTTTTTTAATCATTAAAACACCCAAAAAATTATTTTTCCCACAACATAATCAACAGCCGAGATCAAGAGTCGAACCAGCGACCACAGGGAAACCAACCGAAGGCACAGGCCACTAGGCCGAGTGCTGCACGCGTTAGAAGAGAGGCTGAGAGCATTAAGTGCTCTCGGCCGAAACTGATTATTTTAAAAGTTCAAAACAAAATATATGGTGTCAACGGGATTCGATCCTTCAACCTCAGAGAAACCCCCGCATATACTGTAGTAATTAACAGCGATCCGACCACTCAAGCTATAGGCTCGGGTTGTCATAGTGTAATTCGAATTTCAAAATAAAATGACCCTCTCTGTTTAGTAAAAACATTTCGATGTTCATCAAATTCTCATTTCAATTTGCTCTTACTAACATACTGTAAAAATTCCAGATTAATCATTCCCATCATGAATTATACTTCAGTATATAAAAATAATCTTATTAAATGATTAAATATATTTTTCCCAATAATTAACACATATCTACCATACAATTTGGTTAATTTGATATACTACTACTAACACCTTTCTTTCCTTTTTCAACATTTTAATTTCACTAATCTCTACACCAATTTCCTTCTTTTATTTATTTCACAAGCATAACAATTACATTCTAATTCATTCATTACAACGTCATAACAAAAAATCTATTTAAGCACATAAAGCGACATTGTCAATTTATTAATTCTTGCATATAGTTTTTAATGCTAATAACGAAGTTTTCTTTACACACTCCATAGCCATAATTATTTCGCACACAACTTAGATTTTAATAATAGAACCACATACATTTGCACATCAACATTTCAATCAATTTATAGATCATTTTTCCAATTAAATGTGTACTCTTATTAATCTTTTTCATGCATCATTTTTTTCATTCAAATCTAGCATGCATTCTTACTTAGAAATATGGAAAATTTACCCACCTTAGTTGAAGAGAAAAACAACTAGCAACTCCCAAACGAATGTCCTTGCAAAAGAGAGTGATCCTTCTCCTTGTCGACGCGCACACGAGCCTCCAAGCACCCAAAACCGAGAGCTCCTATGGATGAAAGCCGGCCTCCCCTCTTCTTGATTGATGCAAGCACAATCCCCACACAATCTCTCAATCATTTACTCACTTGAATACTACTAAATAATGTATTTTAGACTATAGGTTTGGAGGAAATAATAAGCACAAGAATAACTAGGCTAGGGGGGGGGGGTATTTATACTAAAAATCTAGGGAAATAGATGGCTAAGATTGAAGTAGGAGTTGGAAGCAAATGGCTAAGATTTAAGGAGGAGTTACACTAACCACCCATGATCAAGTAACCACCACCACCATGACTCCACTTGAAATTTTTGATTTCCCTCCAAAGCTCCAAAACCGGCCATGCTTGGGAAGTGCACTTTGCACGTGTACGTGCAATGCACGTGCAAGTATTTGCCTCCAAAAATTTGTACATTATATTTTACATAAAAATAATCTTTAAAATGTATTCTACATTACAAGTTGTATTTACAAATAAAATAGCTCATGGGCTTTAGTTTTTGGGCCAAAATAATAATTATAAAAATAATGAATTGAATTAAATTTGGGCTTTAAGAAGAAAAGGCTTTTTGTCTAATTGAAAGAAGGCTTTATATAAAAATAATTAAAGACAAGTATTTAAATATCTATACTCATCATGAAGAAAATAATCATAACATTTAATATTACCAAAATATTGCACGTGCACACAACGTGCGAAATAAAGTAATTTTCATTAAATGAAAAAATCGGGGCATTACACAGAATCTTCGGGATTGATCTAATCGAGCTGACTATCTTGGGAGTCGATGTTATTGGCATTGATTGGATGTCGGTGTACAGTGCAAGCATCGAGTGCAAGACCAAAACGGTAACAGTGAAGGCTCCAGGTGGACCTGAAGTCACTTTCCAAGGGAAGAAGAAATGTTCTAGGCTGGTGGCAGCTATCCGCAAGGAAGAGATTCCTGTGGAGGTGCAAGGGATTCCTGTGGTTCGGGACTATCCGACTGTGTTCTTAGATGATTTTCCTGGGTTACCCCCGCATCGTGATGTAGAGTTCAGCATCACTATTTAGCCGGGAAGTGCACCCATTTCTAAGGCACCGTATAGGATGGCTCCAATGGAACAGGATGAGGTGAAATGGCAGATTGAGGAACTGTTGGAGAAAGGCTTTATTCAACCTAGTGCGTCACCTTAGGGAGCACCAGTGCTTTTGGTAAAGAAGAAGGATGGATCGATGAGAATGTGTATCGATTACCGGGAGCTGAATAAAGTCACTGTTCAGAATAAGTATCCTATTCCTCAAATTGATGACTTGTTCGATCGTCTACAAGGAGCAGCTATTTTCTCCAAAATAGATCTTCGATCAGGATATCACCAAGTTCGAGTGAAAGCTGAAGATGTGCACAAAACTGCATTTAGAACTCGACATGGGCATTACGAATTCTTAGTTATGCCATTTGGAGTGACGAATGCACCCGCAATTTTCATGGATTTGATGAACAGAGTTCTAAGGCCGTTCATTGATTCTTTCGTCGTGGTGTTTATTGACGATATACTCGTGTACTCCAAGTCAGAGGAGGAGCACACCGAGCATCTGGCAGCAGTTTTGAAGAAGCTGGAAGAGCAGGAGTTGTATGCCAAGCTATCCAAGTGTGATTTCTAGAAATCTGAAGTGGCATTCCTAGGTCACATCCTTTCTAAGGAGGGAGTGGCAACTGACCCTCAGAAGATAGAGGCAGTGAAAGATTGGGCTAGGCCTACTACAGTGAAGGAAGTCATAAGTTTTCTTGGAATGACTGGATACTACAGGAGATTCATTCAAGGTTATGCTTAGATAGCCGTGCCGCTTACTGGTTTGACCAAGAAGAATGTGAACTTCAAGTGAACTGAGCAATGTGAGGCATGCTTTCAGGAGTTGAAAGAGAAGCTGACTACTGCACCTATTTTGGCTTTGCTTAGAGCAGGTGTTGAGTATGATGTTTATAGTGATGCTTCACATCGTGGGCTTGGTTATGTCTTAATGCAATAGGAAAGAGTAATCGCTTATGGGTCTAGGCAACTATGACCGCATGAGAAGAATTACCCAACTCATGATCTGGAGTTGGCTGCGATTATCTTTGCCCTGAAGCAATGGAGACACTACGTGTACGGTGAGAAATTGAACATGTACACGGACCACAAGAGTTTGAGGTATATATATCAGCAGAAGGATCTGAATTTGAGGCAGCGAAGATGGTTGGAAGTGCTTGAGGACATGCGACCTGAGATCAAATATCATCCTGGGAAAGCTAATGTTGTTGCTGATGCACTTAGTCGCAAGAGAAGTTTATCCAGTTTGATTACAACTCAGAAGCATCTGATTGAGGAATTGGATCGAGCAGGTATTGAAGTTATCTTGCAAGGATTGGGAGCATCTTTAGCCTAGTTGAGGCTTCAGCCTACTTTGAATGAAAGGATCATTGCAAATCAGGAGGTTGATGCTGATATTTTGGAGATGAAGGAGTAGGTTAGTGCTGGCAGGTTGCCCGGATTTCAAATCAAGGATGGAGTGCTGTGGTTCGGAGAGAGGCTATGCGTTCCAAATCAGGCGGACCTGAAAGAGAGTATTCTTCAGGAGGCGCATGCTACTCTTTTTTTGGTACATCCTGGAAGTACTAAGATGTACAGAGACATCAAACCGCATTTCTGGTGGTCAGGTTTGAAGCGAGATGTGGCTGAATTTGTGGCGAAGTGTGAGGTTTGTCAGCAGGTCAAAGCCGAAAATCAAAGACCCGGAGGTCTATTACAACCGTTACCTATTTCAGAATGGAAGTGGGATAGCATCAGTATGGATTTCATTACGGGATTGCCTAAGAGTCCTAAAGGCAATGATGTGATTTGGGTTATAGTCGATCGACTAACCAAGTCCGCTCACTTTTTGGCGATGAAACTCACTGCTTCGATGGACAAGTTAGCTGAGTTGTATGTTGGCGAGATCGTCCGGCTTTATGGTGTTCCGTCAACTATTGTGTTTGATCGAGATGCGTGGTTTACTTCGCATTTCTGGAGGATTTCAGCACTGCTTTTCATCTGCAAACCGATGGGCAGACCGAGAGAGTCAACCGTATTCTTGAGGATATGCTTCGGTGTTGTGTACTAGACTTTGGAGGCAGTTGGGAAAGGCATTTACCTTTGGTAGAGTTTGCCTACAACAACAGTTTTCAGGCTAGCATTGGGATGACGCCGTACGAAGCTTTGTATGGCAGGAAGTGCAAAATGCCTGTTTGTTGGTTTGAAGTTGGGGAGCGTCAGTTGTTTGGTCCTGAACTTGTGCAGCAAACCTCTGAGAAGATTGATCTGATCAGGAAAAGGTTGGTAGAAGCTCAGAGTAGGCAGAAAAGCTATGCAGACAACCGGAGAAGGGACCTTGAGTTTGAGGTAGGTGACTTCGTCTTTCTGAAAGTATCGCCCAGTAAAGGTGTGATTCGATTTGGCAAAGGCGGGAAGTTAGCCCCGAGGTTTATAGGCCCATATAAGATATTAAAAAGGATCGGGAAAACTGCTTACCGGCTTGAGTTATCGGAAGGGTTATCTCAGGTGCACAATGTCTTTCATGTGTCTATGCTGAGAGGTTATATTCCAGATCCGAGTCATCATTTGCCTGAAGTGCCGGAAGGTTTGCAGTTGGATCTGAATTACATCAAGTCTCCTGTCGAGATTGTTGATCGTCGAGAGAAAGTCTTGAGAAATAAGACGATACCGATGGTCAAGGTAGTCTGGAGAAACCATTTGGTTGAAGAGGCTACTTGGGAGTCTGAGGAGAGAATGTTGAAGGACTATCCTGAGCTTTTTGCTTGAGTTGTATTTTGTATTTTTTTTTTCTTGTGATTGTTATGAGTGTTTGTTTTTTTCTCGCTCTTGACTATAGTTCCGGGGACGAAACTATTCTAAGGAGGGAGTGTTGTAATGCCCCGATTTTCATTTATGAAAATTATTTATTTATTTTGCACGTAGTGTGCACGTGCAATATTTTTGGTAATCATTTTCATTATGATGAGTATAGATATTTATATATGTGCTCTTTAATTATTTTTATATAAAGGCCCTTTTCCAAATAAACAAAAGCCTTTCTTTTAAAAGCCCAAATTTAATTCAATTTATTATTTTTATAATTGTTATATTGGCTCATAAACTAAAGCCCATGAACTATTTTTATTTTAAATACGACTTGTAATGTAGAATACATTTTAAAGATTATTTTTATGTAAAATTTAATGTACAAATTTTTGGAGACAAATGCATGCACGTGCATTGCACGTACACGTGCAACTGAATCCACATGTGCATGCCGGTTTTTAGCTTAGGAGGGAAAAATGAAATTTTGAGTGGAGTCATGGGTGGTGGTTACTAGATCATGGTTGGTTATTGTAACTCCTCCTTGAATCCTAGCCTTTTAATCCCAACTCCTAAGTTAATCCTAGCCTTCCATTTTCCTAAATTTTTAGTATAAATACCCTCCCCCCCCCTAGACTAGTTATTCTGGTGCTATTATTCCTCCAAACCTATAGTTTAAAATACATTGTTAGTAGTTTAGTAAGTGAGTTAAAAGATTGAGAGTTGTGTGAGGAGTTTGTGCTTGTATCTAAAAGGAGAGGCCGACAATCAAGAAGGGGCTCGGGTTGGCATTGTGGAAGGCTCGGGTGCGCGCATCAAGGAGGAGGATCGCTCTTTTGGCAAGAACATTTGTTTAGGAGGTGTTGCTAATTGACTTCTCTCCAAATAAGGTGGGTAATTTTCCATATTTCTAATTAGGAAGCATGCTAGAATGAAATTGAATGATGATGCATGAAAAAGATTAATAAGAGTACATTTTAATTGAAAAAATGGCTTATTGATTGATCAGAATGTTGATATGCAACTTGTATGTGGTTCTATCAATAAATTTAAGTTGTGTGTAAATTGATTATAGCCATGGATTGTTTGAAGAAAACTTCATTATTAACATCAAGAATTATATGCAAAAATTAGTAGATTGACAATGTCGCTTTATGTGCTTAAATAGACTATTGTGATAATGTTGTATGAATGATTTAAAAATAAAATTTGGGGGGTTTGTGAAATGATAAAAACAGAGAATTGATATGAAGATTGTTAATAAAGAGAATTAGTGATGTTAAAATTTGATAAAAAATGTCGAAAAAGAAACATATTAGTAGTAGCTTGTAATTCGAATTAATTGTATAAATATGTGTTAATTATTAGAAAAAATTATTTTAATATACTGGATTATAATTTATGATGGGAATAGCCAATCTGAAAATTTACAGTAAGTTTAATAAGGGTAAAATCAAATGAGAGCTTCTTGAACATCGAAATGTTCTATTAAACAGATGGAATTAATTTAATTAAAGTTCGAGTTGTACTATGACAACTTGAGCATATAGCTCAAGTGGTCGGGATGCTCTTATTTACTACAATGGGTTCGGGTGTCTTATAGGTTGCTGGTTCGAATACCGTGAGCACCATATATATTGTTTTGTATTTTTGAAAACTAAAGTAACTGCAGCCGAGAGCATTTAATGCTCTCAGCCCTTCTTTATATCGCCTAGCGCGTTCGGCCTAGTGGTCTGTGCCTATGGCTTGTTTCCCTGTGGTCGCTGGTTCGATCCTTGGTCTCGGCCTGTGTTTATGTTGTGGGAAAAAAAAAATATTTTTTTCGGGTGATTGAAAAATTATGAAAAAAATATGATTATTATTCTAAAAATATGTGGAACTTATGAAAAATAATTTGGGAATTATTTACATGGAGTAGAGTATATTTTTGAGTACAAAAGTATAATTTAAAACTATGGTTCTACACTTGTATGTTATGAAAGTTGCACTTTGCAAAAGGACTTGAAATAAAATGTTAGAAAAGAAATAGAATAAAGAAAGAAATTATATGTAGTGATGTGATGTGAATTATTCTCATTGGAGAATAGTGTGAAAATTATGAAATGTGAATATTCATTTAGTGATGTGATTTTAATGTGGAAATGATATTTGATGAAATACATAAGGAATAATTGAATTCCATGTATGGCTATGAACTTATGAATAAATTAGAAATCATGTTATTGGAAAAGAGAATGTTATTGAGCATGAAAACTCAAACATATGGATTATGAATTGAAATTGAAAATTAGAGTGTAGTCAAACTCACACCGGTAAGTAAAAGTGATGAATAATTATGATTATTGAAATTGAAAAGACCAGGTTGGGTCATTGTGAAATGAAAGTTATAAGACTGGTAGTAGTGAAAGGACTAACTCTAAAAGATTGGTTTTGTTCATGATTTCATTAAATTTAAGAAAATTAGTACATAGTGGAGATGTGATGAAAGTGAGAGGAAAACACAAGTATGAGAGTTAGAGTTTACGATGCGGGGGTGAGCCACAGAATGCATGCTTGATGAGTCAAGACATGGCGTGGGCACTACTCAGTAATGATCGGACTTTAGCAACGCTTGTGGAATGTTTGGTGACTGCAAGAGGATCGTGTGCCGTGAAAGAGGCTGAATTGCCACAGAATGCATGCTTGATGCATCAAGACATGGCGTGGAATTTCCCTCCAGGTTTTCTGTACACGAGCTTGTACTCATAGGTCATCTAGGATACTTACCGTAGTTACAGTAGTAGATTAAGTCATGACGAGGGATTGAACCCTACAAAGATGAAGAACGATTAAGAGGCTTGCCCTCAGACCTATGTAGTATGGGATGCATAGAATCCGAACAAGTGTGCATTAATGTCATGTAATATAAGTAATTGCATTAAGGACTAAGTGCACAATCACAACACGACATCAATAGGGTATTCCCTTTAGTTTGATATGTGACAAGTTTGTGTTTGTTAAATATGGAAAATGAGTTATACTATTTCCGTCATAGAGATGATGGCCGTGTATAATGTTCGTCGGTTGAATAAACTGACGTACCCACAATTTTGTATGCAGGGTAAATGACATGATAAAGATTAAGGAGGAACAGATGCTTAAAGATTATTCAATGTTGTTGTACTTTATTTAAGTGTTGTAAATTTACTTCCGCTGTGCAATGTAAAGAGTAAAGTTTTCATGTAACTCTGATGTAAAGTGAAAAGTTTTAAATTCCTTGTAAAATTGTACTAAATGAAGTGTAAAGATCCTCTGGAATCTCGAATTCAGTGTATTTTGGAATTCGGGGCGTTACAGGAACGATGAGTCGTGTTTGAAATTTTTAACTAAACTCGCCGTTTGGAATAGCGAGTTTCTAAAAAAACTCACTGTGTCCCAATGGCGAGCATGAAACAACTAAACTCGCCATTGGGAATGGCGAGTGTAGTTATTGATGCACGAGCACAAATAGTTTGACAACTGTCCTCTTTTTGCAAATAATTTTAAAAAGTTGCATTAAAAATAAATTTCCAGTACAGCAGAGGATCTTCATCAATTAATTACGTAATCATATAGTACATTATTTATATTGGTGTATGGTAAGTGGCATATGGCATATTCGTTAGAGCATACACCTTGTTTCTAGTTAATCCCAGTTTGGAACCCCATGTTCAGCCTGATTTAGGCGTTTTCAGGAAAATTTCGGTGGTTCTTCAACAAATGGATCTGAATTAGGGTCCAATTTAATAACTCATTCACAAATTGTTATTTTCATATTATTCCTTTGATCGACTCCGAAAAAGTGATCAGTCTGAACATCAATTGAAATATTATAGAAATTCTGATATATTGAACCAGCTTTGGAAAAATTCTTAAGTGGAAGGATCTCATTCTCTTAAAATACTCTTTCTATCGTTATGATCTTATTTCCTTCTAGATTATTTTACTTAATATTTTTATCATTAGTTAGTTTAATAGATCAAAATTTACGTGATATTGCAATTGGTGTCTAACAAACCACTTTAAGAACATGTCTTTTTTTGTTGAAGGAAAAGGTGGAGCATGACCACCCTGTTTCATTAATAAGGAGTTAATAAAACAGACTCAGAGTACTGAGCAAAGTACAAGGTCCTACAATACATATAAAGAAAACATACTTCCTCCCTAACATGGGGGGGGGGGGGGGACAAAAGTGATAGAACAAAACATCAGCCATCCATCAGAAGTACAACACATCATCTAAACTCCCCCCAACAAAACCCTAGGGTGGTGGGGATCAATAAGCAGTAAAGGGTCGTACTAGCATAACAACCTCGTCTCTCAGTGAAGCATCAGCCCAATCTCCACTTCATCATCGTCATACTCCTCTACCTGGAACACACTGGCGATCCTCCCTCGGGGACCTGTAGCAGTGGTAGTAACCCAAAAAGAAATAAGATGCATAATGTGAGTCAAATTACCTGAAATACTATTATTAGTTCCCCGAAAGTAATAGTTATTCCTATCTAGCCAAAGGACCCAGGTAGTAGCGGCGATAGCGGTAAACCAGGCTTCTCTCATAGAGCGTCTCTCAGCAGCGAACTTGGAGCCTACCCACAGATCCTCATACATATCGGGGTATTCGAACGTACCCAGGGCGTTGAGTACCTCTACGAGGACCACTTTACTACTGGGACATTCCATAAACAAGTGGTCTCGAGTCTCGGTCGCAGCATTGCAGAACCCACATGTAGAATCAATGTTCATTTGGCATTTAGCCAGATTTTCTCTAGTCAGAATTGCGTTATTCAAAACCAGCCAAATGAATATTTTAATTTTCAGCAGAGTTTTCGCCTTCTAGATAATACTAGCACATTTCGGGCGGCAACCCCAGAAATAAATGCGGTTATAAAGGGAGCAAACAGTGAATGTGCCATTCTTTTCAGGACCCCAAGAGATCCACTCTGGCCCCTGAGAGCATCTATTTCCCGAGTTGGCGATATGGGCCTGTAGCTCTCTGAGCCTGAGTAGAGAGTCCGAATCCAGTGGCTGCTTAAAAGGCCGATTTCTAGGATTTTATTTTCCAGGCTCCAGCCACCATGCATTGCGGTTGTGATGCTCGTAGGTACAGATCAGGAAACAGCCCTTTAAGTGTGTGATCACCACACCACTTATCCCACCAAAATCTATTGCCATTTCCAATATAAGACGTTACACAGCTATTGAAAGGTTCATAGGCTTTAGCAATATTTCTCCAAAACCAGGATACCCATGGGCCCATCCTGAAGCCCAGACTTCTCATTCCGTTCGCATGCAAGTATGTCTGAATGAAATCCTACCATCCCTCTCCGTTGGGGTGGAAGATTTTCCACCATCACTTACCCAGAAGGGCGAGATTCATATCTCGAAGGTCAATGATGTCGAGCCCTCCATGTATCTTCTTCATGCACGCCTTTTCCCATCTGATGAGGTGATAGCCCCTACTATTAGTTTGCACCCTTCCATAAAAACCGCTTCTGGATTCGATCAATTCTCTGAATTACCCATCGTGGCATTTCGAAGAAGGACAGGTAAGAGGTTGGTAGGTTCGAGAGTACTGCAATGATGAGCGTGACTCTTCCACCCAGGGATAAAGTTTTACCTTTCCACCCTGCTAAACGATTCTCCACCCGGTCAATGATGGGTAGCTAGTCCGCCTTCTTAAGCTTACCAAGTCTCAACGGGAGTCCCAGGTACTTAATAAGGAAATTTTCGACGAAACAATTTAAGATCGTAGCATGCTCATGTGCCTCCTCCGGGGTTAAAACAATGGGGTTAAGAGCGCTTTTTGGAAGTTAACTCTCAGGTCGGACCAAGCTTCAAAGCTGTAAAGAATTCCTTTGAAAACCGTAGTCTCCTCAATGTTTCCATTTCCAAACAGGAGAGTGTCATCTACATACTGTAGGATTGAGCATCCAGGATGGTTGAATCCACTGGCCACCGGTGCGATCCAGCCTGCCCTTTTGCAGTTATCCATTATTAACCGCGAAACGTCTGCCACTATGGTGAACAGAAAAGGGGAGAAGGCATCTCCTTGTCTAAGGTCCCGTTTACACGAAAAAGGAGCACCCGCTACCCCATTTACCATGATAGCGGTCCTGCTGGTGGAGAGGCATGTGTTGATCCATTTGATCCACTGCACCCCAAACCCTCTTCCAACCATTGCTTCCAAGAGACTCTCCCACTCAACAGAGTCATATGCCTTCTCGAAGTCCAGTTTCAGTAAGTAGCTCTTA
The DNA here is from genome assembly GCA_017893485.1 of Hemerocallis citrina. Lineage (NCBI taxonomy): Eukaryota > Viridiplantae > Streptophyta > Magnoliopsida > Asparagales > Asphodelaceae > Hemerocallis > Hemerocallis citrina. The sequence goes on from CM030360.1 coordinate 33,627,617, forward strand.
GAGATCGACCTGTGGCAGTGATGGATAGTTTCTTCAGCAGTGGCTATATAATCTTGAATGCATCGACCCTTAATAAACCCTGTTTGCTCGTAGCTAATGAGTCTATCCATTACCTTTTCCAATCTATTAGCGAGTGTCTTGGTAATAATCTTAACTGAGCAATTAAGAAGTCTAATTGGGTGGAAGTCTTCCACCTTCGGAGACTCGACTTTCTTGGCGATCAACACAATCTCAGCATAATTAATTCTCCCTAACTTAAGCTTATGATTATAAAAATTGATGAATAAGTTAATGAGATCGTCTTTGATTTCCTCCCAAAAGGTCTGGTAGAAAAGGATTGGGAATTGGTCCAGGGGCTTTATCTTTTCCAAGTTGTGTCACAACCTCCCGAATCTCCCCTCCTTAAAAGAGAGCTTCCAAGGAGAGAAGATCCAGGTCAGATTCGACTGCGGGGACATTCCAGAACTCATGGTCTAGGGGGCCTCTCAAATTTGCCTTTTGACCAAAAAGATGCTTGAAGTGAGCTTGGAATGCTACTCTGATAGCATCGTCATTTTGTAACAATCCCGAGTCAGTTTGGATCGAAGGAATGAGGTTGGATCTACGTCGGGCACTAGCAACCCGGTGAAAGAGCTGTATTCGTATCTCCCTCTTTGAGCCACGAAACCCTGGACCGTTGTTGCCAATTGATTTCCTCCGGCCTATAAAGCTGAGTAATGTCTTCTCTGAGTTGCAGTAACCTATTTCGCTCTTCTTGCCATAAATCTCTAGCCTCTTCCACTTTTTCAGGCTCCTCAATTCCTTCCAAAAGGGAGTCTTTTGCTCTCCAGATCAATGGAAATCAAGTCTGGTTCCACTTCCTAAGCTTGGTCTGCAGTCTTCTAATTTTTTCACACCAGATTGCCGATGCTTTTGTCCCTCTAGTAGGGCCAACCCAACTCTCATTGACCATGTGGTGGAAGCCTTGAATTTCCAGCCACGCTTTCTCAAATATGAACTTGGGTGGTTTCCTGGGTTGAACTTCACCTGTGGACGGGATGATCGGAACATGGTCCGATGTGGGTTTAAGGAGAAACTTAGCCCACGAAAGTGGAAACTTGTCCTCCCAATCCGATGAGACCAAAATCCTATCTAGCTTAGCCAGAATAGGCATCGATTGCATGTTTGACCAGGTGTAAATTCTACCAGTGATAGGAATGTCAACCAATTCTAGATCCACAATGACCTCGTTAAACGCTTCCTGTCAGAGTCACTGGAGCCTCTACCTCTGTGTTCGGAGGCGAACCTGGTGATATTGAAATTACCCCCACCACCCACGGGTGAGGCCAGTGAGAGTGAATCAATCGTAATTCATTCCAGAATGCCCTCCTGGAAGCAGCCGTGTGTGAATCATACACGGCCGTGAATGTGTGGGTCCACAAATCGGTTTTACGTTGGAGCAAGACCGATATGGAGAATTGCCCGTGGAACTCATCTAGGTAGTTAAGAATCTTTGGGTTAAAACCTAGTACTATACCCCCAGAGGCCCCATCAGAGGGGCGAAATTTCCACTAAGAGATTCGATTCCCCCCCAGTCTACTGAGTCTAGAAATATGAGCCAGTTTGGTCTCCTGCAGACCAACAATGCTGGCTTTAGATTTAGCGATGACATCTTTAACCATTTCCCGTTTCCCCTCCTACCCAGGCCTCGAACGTTCCAGAAAAGAAAATCCATTAAAGAGATTCTGACATTGGACCATGACTCGGTTCGTTAACCAAACCTAATAAAAGATTAACTCTATCGCTCTCCCACCTCCTAATCTTATTAAGGAGAAAAGCGTTCCGATCAGTATCGCTCACCGCTAAATCATAGGCTTTGGCTAGACAAAATATCTCAGAATCAGACATGAAATTAAAAAATAGAGGCTAGGAAGGATCACATACCTCCGTCGCTAGTCTTAGCAGATTTAGCTGTTGCAGCAATTTCAAGGTAATCATCCAAGGACTCTTCAATAGGCATACCTCCCTCTTCACAACTTTCTGAACTCTAAAACCTTTGTCTGAACGGCCAGAGACTGGGGCAGTCAATTGTGAAGTAGGGTAGGTGGAGGGAACGAAATCTAGGGAGATAGCTCGGGATTCAACATCAATGTCCTCTGAATCCAAAGACTCCTCGTCAGAATAGACAAAATCATCTTCGAGGTTCAACCTAGCATCACGATCGTCTTCTTCACTGTGGCTTCCGATCTCAATAATGGACTTTCCCATAGCTTCACAAGATATAAGATTTGGGCTTGGAGTATTGGGCTTATGAATAATGTGCGTGATTAACATGGGCTCAACGTTATTGGGCCCCTCAATGGGCCCAATTCTTTTCGTTACACGCTCTTCAAAAGTGCCTTCTTTGCTGCTCTTGGTTTTCAAATCGACAGCCTGTAGTGGGGCACGTGGCTCTTCCTCATAGGCTGACGGAGCGGTTGATGCATGTATTGGTGCTAGTGATGTCAGAAGCATCTTTTTCGGTTCTTTGTCACTTTTGTTTTTGTTTAGGCTGTTTGAAACTTTTCCCCAATCTCCATCTCTGCTCATCTGTTCTCCTCCCAAAATGGCCGCTCCTTTCTCTTTTCGAGCCACTTCAAAGGTTCCTCCATTCGTCTTCTTCCCCAAAATGGCCTTCCCTTGCTGTATCTCCCATCCCAAAGATTCAACCTTTTTCCCTTTTGGCGAAAGAGTTTGTCTGTTGGAAATCTTGGAGATCTTACTACTTTCAGCTGTGGTTTGCTCTTCCCCATCCAACTGCACCAAAATCAGCGCCTCCTCTCCAGTGGCTAGGTGTTGACTTCCATTTCTAGCTTTCTGTAAGCTCAGATTTCCAGGTGGAGGTACTGGGACTACCCCAACTGCCATTTTTGGTTGGGTTGCAGATCCACTTTTTGCAGTCCATCCTGACCGTTGGGGCTCTTGATCAAGCCTCGATCTTGGCTATCCAACATTGGTGGATTTTTGTGTGATGCTAAGCTCGCCGCCATACGTCCCTGGCGCTCCTCCATCCCCCTTGCAGCTCTGATGACTTCACGATGCGCCCATTCAATTTCATGGACCCCATCTATGGTATGTTCCACCTCCGGTGAGGTCACTTGTTTGTAGGAACAACCGTCTCTGAATGAGGGCGGTGGGAAAGAGAGCATCTTGAATTCCGCCTCCGACTCCGCTAGCTTATCAAGAACAAAGTGGATGAGGTATGAGTCCTCAAAAGAGAAAACTTATGCAAAACGCGGCATAAGGGTGATATTCGGGCTTGAGATTAGGATTCTGGCAGATACAATCTCTGAGCAACGCACTGTCTTGTTGTTGATATCTTCGATTGTTCCGTACTCTGAAATGATTTCTTGTAGTGCTTCTTTTTTACAGAAGTGGAGTGGGACATTATGAATCCAAACCCAATACCGTTCACCTTGCGGGAGTTCCGCTCCAAATCCGGGTGACCAAGGGAAGAATTCCACCTTAAAATGGCCAAAATCCACAGTACCCAAGTCACAGACCTCGATCAACTTCTCCGTTGATGGGAATGAAACCAGTAATTGATGGTGGCACAAATTTTTTGCTACCCAGTCCTTGTGAGCCCTCATTGGCCACTTCAGGTTTAGGGCATGGAGGTTGTGGTTCCCCGATGGGCTTCCTGATCTAACTTTAGCTATAGCACACCATTGACGGAGCCATTTCTCTTTATTTTTAATGATGTCTAGGCTGTTTGCAAGCCGGATAAAGGATGGGTTATCAGGTGACCTGCATCTTCTAATTGGACGATCGTCATCGTTGTTAGAGGTAATGACGTTCGTGCAATCGTACGACATATGCTCCCATTTCATACACTTAAGGCATCACACCTCTTCTGTACAATATTGCCGGAAATGCCCCAAGTCTCCGCAGTTGAAACATGGTGCTGGTTTGCATTTCCCTTTCCTTCACTTCTTTCCGCAGTTGAAACATGGTGCTGGTTTGCATTTCCCTTTCCTTTACTTCTTTCTGTTTTCTGTCTGAGAGTGGGCGGAGTTATGGTGTCTTTTCGTAGATTTACTGATAACTGTCACCCATGGCTCAATCTCATCTCCATTCCATGTAGCAGCCCTCTCCACTGTAGCCTTGTCTTGTGGATCCCCTTCATGGGCCCTCTCGACGATGGACTTAGGTGGAGATTGAGCCTTCCACATCTGAGCTGGGGGAGACTGAGTTGGGTTGACAGAAGGTTGTTGGGGTTTTTTGTGGTGATTGGTGGTTGGGGAGGTGGAGTTTGGCCCAAGTCGTGGGGTAAGGGTTTTGTGGTGCTTAGCCTCCCACTTCGAAGGTGGGGGAGCCTGTGGGGGGAGATAAGAAGTATGTTGGGATTTGTGGTTATGGCTGGGGGCCTTGGTGATGGTGTTAGAAGGGGTGTTGTGGTGGTGCCGTAGTGGGTGCAGTAGTGGGAGATGTTGTGGCTGGTGATGAGAGGAGTGGTGGTTTGAATGGGGGTGGTTTGAGTGGGGGTGATGCCTTTGAGTGTGAGGTTTTAGGTGGTGTAACCGCTGACCTTGGCCATGCTGAATACTCCTTTCTTCAATGAAGCGATGAAGATCTTGGGGGTGGTCATTCTTATGCTCGAAAGAGCCAGTAGGAGGACCCCCTCTATGGGTCTGTCCTCTTGGCAGTGTTGTAGTGGGGCGATGATGACTAAACTCTCGGCCAGACCGTCGCTGATGCGCACTTAGGTGTGCATGCACGGGGTCACGATGTTGTCTGAGCCTCCATTCCTCCTTGTCGAGAGGGGTGTTCAGCAGAGTGGGATTTTGTGGTATGGGGTGTGTTCAACACTAGGGGTTACAATGGGGGGAAGTGGAGGAGGCAGAGGAGGAGGATGATTTTGCAGAGATAAGGGGTGTAGGAGCATGGCCTTGAGTCGCTAGTGCAGGTATCTGGTGGTGGACTCTCTCTGTAGGCCCACAACCACTAAGCTCAAGCTCCGTTAGTTCCATTGTAACTTGGTAAACTTTTAATACCTGCTAAACTTTCTGATGAGTACTTTTGGTTTTGTAATAGGTCTTGCCAAAGACGGAGGTGGTGATTTAGAGTATTGGGAGATAGAAGAAGGAAAACAAGAAGACGAAGAAGAAGATGTTGCACCTCAGGGAGAGGGGGGGAGGACAGCTGAAGCTCTAGTGATGGGGATAAAGTGGGAGAGGGAGATACTTTAAGAACATGTCAAGGGGACTTATATGTAAAAAGAATTATACAAGCGATTTATATGAATTAGAATGTTGAAAATCATTTCATCAGAGTGGTCGTCCTTTGACTTTATACATTAAAAAAAAAAAATTCAAATTTCCCATTGAATTTATATTTAATCAGCTGGCCGTGTACGTCAGTTTACTACACAAACAAAACAAGGTCAAGGAAATACAGAGTAAATCTCTTGAGAAATAAAAATAGGGATGGTGTTAGAAAACCATTCCATATACAAGTTAAAATGCAGACAAAATCTGACAACGAGATCTGTTGTAATAACGCATATTAAACTCAATCTTATGGTAGGTGGAGGTCCTGATGACATGTCTCCATTAGTAAGATGCATGGAATATGTGTCAAGGTGGAAGTTCATGAACTTCATTTACTCAATGAACAACATTTGCACTGTCACAGATGATTCTACTTGAAATCAATGGACCATTCTACCTGGGCGTTGTGTCTAATAAAGGATGGAGCATATACAGGGAAGGGGGGGATCTTATGCTCTAAGATTTTCTAAAATATTACAATTACTAGGTTTGCCTGTGGGCACGTACCTACGTCACATCTTTGGACAAGGCCAGCCCAACACTTTTGAGGCCTAAAGCGAACTCCGAAATGAGGCCTTTTAAAAGCTTATAATAATATTTTGTTAAAATTAATATATTTTTATTTAAATGTAATATTTCGGGATTTTTTATATGCAAAATCATTTATTACATTATTGTAATCAATTTAGGGCTTTTTGGTATGTGAGGAGGCCTATTTCGAACTTTTTGGTATATGAGGAGGCCTTTATTATTATATTATTGTAATCAATTTTGGGCTTTTTGGTATGTGAGGAGGTCTATTTTGGGCTTTTTTGGTATGTGAGGAGGCATTTATTCTTTAGATAATTTTTTTTTCGGCCTAAAGCCCTAGTTTTGGTTGCTTTAACCTTGGGCTGGCCGTGTCTTTGGAACAATACAGCATACAAAAGTAAGCATTATAATGTTAGAATATAAAACAAATAATTAATTGATCTAATATGAAAGAGGTGTACATGTCATACAAAAAAAAACTTACATGGTCATATATAGTGATGTTATCCATTGCAGGAAGTAGTGAGAAGCTAGACAGACGTTGTTTAGTTCTGATGAAGAACTTAATCTGTATATGTAACACCCCGCAAAATTGAGTTATGACAATTTTTTCCACGGGTGTTACGCACATGTATTTTGTACTGTTACGAGTAATATCCATAACTTATTTTAATATAAATGTTCTACGTATTTCTGCATTTCAATTATTTATACATTTTTCGTCTTCTCAAATTTTATTTTATCTTATTCTGACCCAACTTAAACATTTATTTTAATCTATGTATTTTTACGTGTATTGCACGTGCTTTTAATACACGTGTCTATTACGTATATTCCACCGTTACGTGTAATATTATAAAAATTTTCAATATGTTCAATTATTTATTTTATAACTTATTCGAATTCGTTTCATAAATTGAAATTTATTTTTCTCCTATTTTGACTCAAATATATTTTTACACGTGAAGTGCACGGGTTGATTATATATATATATATATATATATATATATATATATATATATATATATATATATATATATATTAATGAACTTTCGCACGTACTTTGCAATGCACGTGTCGATTAATGAAAATCATCTTGAGTCATGAAATTTTTTCTCTTTTTACAAGTCACTAGTGTATGGTTAATTTTAATAAAAAACAACTGGATTTAAATCTATATTTTGTAACACATTAAAACTATTATAAATTATAGCCCTAATTTTTAGGTGTGCACTTAACGTGCAGGAACTCTCATTTAAAACTAGATAAGACTAGTACACATTACAATGTGTAATATACACACCTAATTTAACTAAAAACTCATAATAAAATTGTGTGAAGAAGTGTGCACATTGGGTGCACGTGCACGTGCTCTCCTTTCCCATGGGTGGCCAGCCAATGAGAGAGATGGGGAGAGTAGGTGAGTTAGTGTGTGAGTGAGGTGCTCTTTTAGAAAGTGGGGAGTTATTATAACAACTCACTATTTGAACCTATAAATACCTCCTCACTTTAGCCATATAGGAACACAAATCGAATCAAAACAAAAAAAAAAGAAAGAGAGAGAGAGAGAGAGAGAGAGAGAGAGAGAGAGAGAGAGAGAGAGTCAAAAAGTTTGATTTCTGAAATTTTGGAGCTAGGAGCGTGCGGATTTTTGGAGAAGATTGGAGTTTTTTGCTATGAGCCTTACTACTAGGAATTCTCTTTCTAAGGTGGGTGTTTTCATTCTCTTCTAAATATTTTTTAGAATTCATGATTAGGTGTGAATGCATTTGAATGATAATGTGGGTGTTCTCATTGTCTTCTAAAATTTTTGTAGATTGTGTTTGCTTAGCCATTGTAACCCCCATTCTCGACAATAGGTATTTTCCGTGTATTTTCTATAATTTGATTTTTGTAAATTTATTTTGTGCTAAATTCTGTTCGGATCTTTTATTAAAGTATTTTCTAATCGAAAATTTTATTCATTTCGAATAACGGTGTATTTTGATCTTATTTTCTATATCTTATTGATTGACTATTTATATTTGAGCCAAAATCAAGTGTATTATTATTATTGGATTATTTTAATAAAATTGTTAAATCCAAATACTATTTTATTGTATAATTTATTACTATTATGATTATGATTATTAATTGTTATTTCATGATTATCTATTTAAAATTCATCGATTAGATTATTTTTTTTATTATATCGGATCTGATTTTCTTTGTAAATTTTCAATTTATTTTCAAGCCCAGTTTATATTCTATTCATTTGTATTATTTATTTATTTATTGGGATTCAAATTTTTGTTCATGGAATTCTTCATTTTTCGTGATTAGACTATTTTTTTGATCCTATTTTCTTCTATCTAATTGTGGCTATTTTTATTTGAACCCGATTGATTTGCATCTATCTCTTATTGAACCCTCAAATCCAATTATAGTTTGTTCGCAACCCAACCCACTATTATTGGATCCTAAACCCATTAACCCAATAATCTACTTGTATACAACCCTAGTACAAATCCTAAAAACCCAAAAATTGCAATCTTTGATCCATCTATTCTCTCACCTCAAATTTCTCTCTCCTCTCTCCTCTTTCTCTGTCCCCAGATCTGAACCCAATCCCAAATGGTTTCTCTCTCCTCGCCCATCAGCCAAACACCCACCCCGACCTCCTTTCTCCGGTGACATCCCCCAGCACCGCCACACCCCCGCAGACTCCCTGTCTGCCTCCTGTTTCCGATCGACGAGGCTGTCGCCACCCAGATCCGGTGCTGCCCTTGCCTAATCCTCGCGCCGCCAGTCCCGCCGTCAACTCCATTCGGCCACCGGCCGCCTTTGACACCTGACACTGCCGCTGCCCCTTGGCTTTCCCGTGAGTTGCAGTTGCTGCCATTTCCCTTTTTGCTGTTGGTTGATTTGGGTTTCTATATTACACGCATTGTGCACGTGTTATATTATGTTTGTGGGATCGTATTGTTGCGGATTTGTGTTCGTTGCTCCGGGATCCTTATCCCGTTATTCTTGGTATTTATTTTCACAGTTTATTAGGCAAGTCACCGTCCTCTTGAATTATTAATTGTATCAAATTCAAGTTTCATTGAAATTCTTGCAAGTAGATCCCCTTGTTTATCGTATTATACCTTGTTCATCTCTTCGTTGGGTCTATTGAGGGTTTACACGAGCTAACCCCAATATTCTTGACATCATGCCACTTTTGACTCTAAAGTTTAGATCTTTCATGAGTGCATATGTAATTGATAATAGGGTTTTTTCATATAATCGTCACACAAATAAATTATTGTGGAAACAATTACTAGGTTGTATGTCGTTTGATCGATTGATGATTGATTGATGAAAAATTGATATATGAGCATGTTCTAATTTTATTTATCATGTTTTGACACCCATCATGCTGATTACACAATTTCTTGACTAAAGAATCGATGTCCATCATGTTTAAATTAAATTGTTCATGAAAATTACCTAAAACCTGTATATTGCTTGCTGACCTGTATGTTGACTGCTGTTTTTGAACCAGTAAACAATCTTAAAATGAATTACTTTCTGAATATGAATTGTATCCTTATCTTTCTAGTTTCCAGGACATCTTGAATTTTTGAATTCCGAGTTTTTAGCAAAAGTTATGCCCGTTTTACTACAACTGTGTTTTTACTTTCAGATTTTCAGATTCTTGTATCTTTCATATTTAAACAGTAAAAAGACTGATCAAATGATAAAATTTTACTCTGAAAATTTCCAGATTGTTTCTTAACATGTTTAGGAGTTCAGAAAATATTTTTAATGAATTTATTATTTAGTTTTTGCTGATTCTAAAATTATAATAACATGATGTCGAAATTCTGCTTGAACATGAAATCTGTAAAGAACAATGTGATTGACCTAGCTACTGTTGTCGGATTTTGAACCTTAAATATGAGTTGGAACTGTGTGGAAGTCTAGTTTCTAGAACTTCTGATGGATTTAGTTTTCGAGTTCTAAAACAGCGGGAAACTGCATTTTTGTACAAACTACCCTTGCTATCCAAAATTTCACCATTCAGATTTTAATAGATTAATTAACCCTATATCGTAGTATTGCATGAATTGAAGTGTGCACGTTGCATTGCATGATCCTAATGAGTTATTGTCATCATTCTAATTGTCATATTTCATGTTACCATTCTATTGTTTCCCTATTGTTATTATCGTTCATCTCATGTCTCATATTTGTATATTGTAGTGTTGTATTAATAAAATAATTAATACGCCGGGATTTAAGGGATTGACTGGAGTAGTTGATGATATGGTGACTGTACTCGGAGGAGGGGCCCGTGTTTCCCTATTTATCGGTCTATCGATCTATCGGTCTATTGGTCTATTGGTCATATAGGTCATTGATTAATTATAGATTACTGACTACAGTGTCTCGATTGATTCGGTCATTATTGAATATCGTTGCTGAGTACATGATCTATAGAATCTTCCACTTAAGTATAAAACGAAATTGATTGTATGCATCGAACCTGTAATATGGAATGCAGTAGTACATGCATTAGTTAGGATTAAAATGATTAATAGACTTAAAGGATTAAAATGATTAATAGACTTAAGAATTTACACATCACTGATACTGCATATTGTTTCTCATTGTTCCTATTGATATCGAATATTGGCTAAGTGTTACCGTTATTGATCATTGATTACCGTTACCGAATATTGCATCATTGTTTATAGTCATTGTATCGATTACCGTGATATTGATTATTGATTATCATGCCATGTTATTGATTCCTATTGATCCATTGATTCATTGCTATACCGTTATTCCATTTTTCTCTGCTTTCTCTACTTGCTGTCCATGACTTGCTCTAAGGACAATTTTTCTCATCTTTTTAGATGAAGTGTTTGCAGGTGTTAATGGAGAATTGCCTGATGGATTGGGAAACAACATTGGAGAATGAATTGATAGCACCACCACTTAATAAATTATTGCTTTGTCATGAAGAATTAATTATTAGACTATTGTTATTTCATTGTATTGTGGGCTTTTGACCCGCATATTGTTATTATTTGTTTCCAGATGTTGGATTATTATTGTACTTGGATATTTTATATTGCTTCATTTTAAGTATTATTGTTCATGAGATTATTATTATTGCCTGCGCTTATTGTTGAGTTAATCGGATAAACAGCTTATTGGTGACGTTAATCATTTGCTGAGCCAATGTCATGTACTCGTATTCCATATTTTTGGGAAGCGGGGCGTGACAGCTATGACATGTGTAGATATTAATTTAATTAGAGTGTATAAGTGTAGAAGCTTTCTATAGTTTTAATTGTGCACTCTTAGTCATAGTTAGTATGTGAATGTATGAGAGTTTTCATTGTCTTCTAAAATACTAGCAATTGTGTATGTTAGATATATGTAGATGAATAATGAAATTGACTTTGGTGCGTAAAGTAACATCTCTAGCAAATTTATTAATACATGCTAAATTACAATAATGTAGTAGATAATTGAATTAATAAGAGTTTTATACAATGCCTTCTTAGTAGAGAATTTATAAAAAAATAAATCCACGGAATCAAATCTCTCTATATATAATGTAGTATTGTAAAAACTCCAACAAAAAAAATGTAGTGGTATGAAGAACAATAATTTATATAGTTCAAATAGTAGAACTATGAACAATTCATACAAGTTAGGTAATAATTTTCTCATATTTTTGAGATTAGATGGCTATAGGATTTATTTCGGGCTAATACACAAATGTTGAAGTAACTTATTCTCTGAAAATGAGTAGAAATAATAATGCATAGCAAATGCAAAATCAAAGTGTATTTTACAGAAATTTAGAAAGAGGGAGTTGAAATAAAAGAATTACCCAAGTAATAATATCAGATGGGTAGGCTTGATTGCCTAGTCTTGGCGTTGGGTTTAAATCACTGTGTACAATTCTAAATGTTACGGGTTCGAGTCTTGGGAGGCTCTGTCTTTTTTTGAGACTTAAATTTTTATATAGTAACAATAGATGAGGTTTACAAATAACCGAATGGATCTTTCTTCACAAACTGTGTGTGGCTCACTGGTTTGGGTTGCGGTGTGGGTTGCTGAGTGGCCTGGGTTCGATTCTAGGGATACACATTTCGCCTTCATTTTAATTTAAAGTTCTTTTCATGATTTTAAAAATTGGGAAAAAATGTAGAAATATTTTAGAATATTATTAGAACATTTAGAAATAATTCTACACTATTTTAAGATATGTTTTGGAGATTTAAGTTACATTATATAATGTATTAGATAAGTCTAGTTTCTAGTCTAAATTTGAAGGGGGGTTTGTTTATGTTAAAATAAGCTAACTTTTAATGATCGAAATAATCTAATATAAATTTGGAGAAATTCATTTGGATGAAAAATTATAATATACATTATCTACTTTAAGAAGTGAGTTCTTGATAACATTTTTGTGATGAAAAATTGAAGTATGATAAAGTTTGCGTATCATATGAAAAATGATTTCATCCTAGATTTATGAAAAAAGTGGTGATTTATATGGTAAATTAAGAGATAAATAAAGAATGAATTTGTGAGAATAAACGTATGATATTCGTACAGAATTTTTTTATCAAGTTGAAATGCTCTCTTAAGATGTATTATAAGGAAATGAGAAATCATACGTTGAAATTGACAATTCAAAGTGAATGTATGAACAAATCAAATGAATTATGAAATGAGAAATTTTATAAGGTTAAGATTAACCTAGAAGGTCTCTATGTTGAGATAGATGGGTTCTAGAAGCTAAGCGAGGCCCGTAATGTCCGGCAAGTTTAATAAATAAAATTTTGTGAAATGGTCAGTATGGACCTGAATGTTGATGAGTGAATTTAAGTCCGATAGGGTAAGCTAGTTCTAGACCAGGATAACTACAAATTGAATTAAGGACAGGAACTAGAAAGGAAGATGTGGTGAGACCTGAGCAAACATAAGTGGTGCATTCTATATAATCGGACGGTGTACTCCGGGATTATAGATTCAGTCGGGCGGTGTACTCCGGGACTGTAATTACCATGATTCTAGTCGGGCGGTGTACTCCGAGACTGTGATAGCTATGCGGAGCAAGACAAGCCTTAATTAAATCCGGGATTATGAATGATGGGTGGTGTACTCCGAGACCATGAATAGTTGGGCGGATAGGAAGCAGATCTTCAATATATTCCTTGCTAGAGAGGCACTTGCGGGATGTTTGCATGAGGTGGATTATGTATAGTCGGGCGGTGTACTGCGGTGCTGGAATCCATACTCGTGGGATGTCTGAACTTTGTTTTCTTCACAGTAGTAGGATGTCATAACGAGGGATTGAACCATATGATGATGAGTACGATAAGGGCTTGCCTTCAGACCTATGTAGTATGAGATGCATAGAATCCGAACAAGTATGCATTAATGGCATCATAGTATGAATGTCTGCATTAGGCATTAGGTTCATATCATACACTGACATAATTAGGATAGTCACTTTTCTATTTCTACATTCAAGTTTGTGATGTTAAGATGGTGAAATCGCTATATTTTAGCATTGCGTCAGTTGTATGCAACTGACGTGCCCACAGTTTTTAGTTGCAGGATTGGATTTAACTTGGACTTGAAGACACTATGAAGAGTGTCACAAGATTGAAGAGTTTCATTTGTCATGTGTTGTATTGTATTCATTTATTTTCGTTGTGCTGTTGTAAAGAACCTTGTTGTAATAAAAAGTTTTAAATTCCTGGTAAATTTGTATGAAGTTGAAGTAAACGATCCTGTTGTGCTACGAATTACATATGTTTGGAATTCGAGGTGTTACAGAGTGGTATCAGAGTCGACTTTAACATGTAGTACAAAACTATAAGGAAAACACAATTAGGGTGGACATTAGAGTGTAAGTGTTAGTTTGGAGTCATGAATGATGTAGTTATTGAACTTGCATTCATGATACTCTCCTCGTATACATTGATATGATATTGTATGCTTGCATGTTTTCCTTTGTATCACGAGTGCTATGGTTGGTTTAAACCTACATTCATGATACCTTATGCGTAGACTAAATTTTCTCTTTTACTTTTTCTTCGTGTATTTTTTTCGTAGTGCTTTTTCATCTTTAACGTTTAATATTTTTTTTAAAGAATTATTTTCTTATACTATTAATTCACTTGGATATTTATTATTCTATCTATCTTCCTTAGTCTTGATCTTTTAAGTTTGACTTACTCATTTTTCTTCCTTGATGTTTTTATCCTTCTAACTTTCATGTGCTTTTACGTTACTCATTTATTTTTTTCTATTACTTTTACATATTATATTTTTCTACTTAATAAATTATTATTTCGACTATTATTATCTTTCATTATTAATTCTATTATATTTTAAATTTTTTCATATTTTCATTCATTTTATATGTGCTTTGATTTTACGATGCTATAATTTTTCCATTATTTTACATTGTCTAATCATTTCAGTATATTTTTAACAAAATTGTAATATTTTACTTATATAAATATGACATACTTCTACACATTATAAATCTTCTTTTCCTACTATTTTTGCATTATAGTATATATTCGATACTATTGTTATTATATATTATTTGCTAGTTTGTCTTGTTATATTTACTTTTCACTATTAATGGCTATTTATTAATTTTGTTGCTTTATACTTCTCTAACATTATATACACTCACTACTTATATTTTTACGTCAATTTTAATTATCTTTATATTCTTTGTTACTACACATACTTTCCACTGATGACTATATACATCATATATTTCAATATACTTACTATACCTATTATTTTATACTTATCTAATTACTACATTACTGTATATATTTTATAACATATGTTTATTATGTCAACCTACTACATTACATGTTTATTTTCTCATTCACATTCGCATTTAAGCCTAAGCATGTATTTCATTACATTTTCTTCTTACTTTGACAAATTATTTTCATTTCTACTCAATTGTACTATTATATTTGATATTTATAATCTATACATCTATTTTAACATTTCATCGTTGTAATCTTCTACTTCAATTCCTACTTTTACTTTTACTTTTATATCACAAGTTTCAAAAACATAACATCATAATTAATTAAACATTCAATATCCAAGTACACATGAAATATTATATCCTTCCATACACCGTTTTGGTGTAACCTGATGTCGAGAGGGAAAATCTACGACTAGACATCAATGGAGGCAAACTGTAACTGAATGTCGAGGAGGCAAAATCTGCAACCAAATGTCCAGAAGACAAACTGCAACCGGATGTCGTGGATGCAAATCTGCAACTTGATGTCAAGGAGGCATGCCTGCACTTCTTTTTCTCCCTCCCTATAATCCCTACTTCTCCACTTCTGCATATGGCCAATCTCTCTCTCATTTTTTCTCCTTCTCTACTGCCTCCACCACCCCTACTACTGCCCACTCCTCTCTAATCCGTCAACCCCCTCTTCTGTCTTCTTTTATATTTCAAACTACACTACTACCTCCACCCGCCCCCCCCTCTCTCTCTATATATATATAACATACACACTTGAATGCATTCTCTCTCCCTATATATATATATATATATATATATATATATATATATATATATATATATATATATGCATGCAACCAATCCTACATCTCTTATCTCTTTCTCTCTATCTTATATATATACATACACATAACACCTCACCCCTCATCTCTACCTCCCCTTCTTCCTCTGCCTTCTTCAAACCCGAGAACCCAAGCCAGCACAGGAGCTCCCCATCACCACCTTCGCCGAACTACAGTCACCACACCACGACTCTCCTCCGAACTACACTTTATCCTCCACCTTCGAGCCGACGAATCTGCTTCTACAGCTCCGTTAACCCCAAAGAACAACCCGAACTCACTCCGTCTCCGCACGCAGCGCCATCTCCTCATTGTAGTTGTCGCTCACCCTTACTACCGTTGCTCACTCGCTGCTATCTTGCTACCATTCTTGCAGCTGTTGTGCCGCCATCCGTTGCCGACATTACTTCTTCTTTCCGTGGTAACACCACGATCGTAATCGTCATGTTATAAGGCAAGTATCTTGTACACTCTTTTTGTTTCCGTACAAGCTTTTTCTTGGACTCGTGGCAAGTAGTCTTGTTATCATCATATTTTATTGTCAAATTCTGTTCTATTCACTTGTTCCATGCTATATCGACTCAAGTGTGAACCATTAACATACTTCGAATCATGTTATCGAATATCGAATATTCAACTTTGCTATCTCTAAATTTCTTGACCTTGCACTAAGAATTTGACCTAGTTTCCTTCATCGAAATTGTAAACTTCGTACATGAAAATCGTAGTCTATCGAGTGTAGAATTTAGAACATCTGACGGTTTTAAAATCCAATTTATAGATTGTGAGATATTATAATTTTAGTACTGTCATGTTGTAAATTTCAGAACCTGCACGAAACCACTACCCTGTCTCTTGGACTGAGAATTAGACCATATTCCCGATACTAGATCCAAGAACTTTACACATGAAAATCGTAGCTGTCATGCCCCGCTTCCCCAAAATATGAAATAAAAGTACATGACATTAGCCCAGCGAATGACTAACGTTACCCATAAGTTATTTATCTGATCAATTCAACAATATAATCAATACAGAATAATTGCACAGGCAATAATAATAATAATCTCATGAACAATAATACTTAGAATGAAGAAAAATGAAATATCTAAATACAATAAACCAATGTCTAGAAACAATAATAAAATTCGGGATAAGTCCAAAACAATAATAAATCCCAAACACAATAGTAACAAGTCTCAATACAATCAGTTCAATAAAATAATAAGCAATTAAAAAGCATTAAATCTTCGGAATCTTTGTTCTCCAATTTTAGCAAAAAATTCTCCTTCGTTACCTGTGTATACTTCATCTAAAAAGATGAGAAAATTGTCCTTAGAGAAAGTCATGGACAACAAGAAAGCAGGGAACAATGGAATAACGGTATAACAATGAGTTCAATGGATCAATAGGAATCAATAAAATGGCATGATATGGCTAAAAAATGGGATTAAATCGGAACCGTCCAAATCGGACGCGAATCTTAAAGCCTAGGGGCAAAATGGTAATTACACTCCAAAAATGGGTCTGAAGTGGGTCCTGGGTCTTTTTCCAAAGGCCCAATAACATGCGAATGGATCCACCTCAACTGGGTACGGGTCCCAACCCGAAATGAACCCGGTTCAGCAGGATGGAATTAGGGTTTCTGATTCATCCGAATCAACGGCTCTGATTCATATCTATCCGTTCACTGGAAATTAGGGATTACATTCCTTATCTGATCACAGGGATTATATTTCTAATCTGATCCCTAAGGCGACTATAAATACCCCCTATCCACCACTATTAAGAGGTAATCAATCTTTTGCCAATTTACGCTCTCTCATAATCTTTTCTGGTTATTGACTTGAGCGTCGGAGGGTGCGTCGCCGGGATCAACCCCGGTATCTCGCACTTTTTGCAGGTGAACGGCGTGAGTCAACGGCCAAACTCCGTCGGAACAGGTTTTAGGTTTGCTATTTAAGTTTTCCAAGAATCCACAAATTCATCTGTTTGCCCCCACACCAGATTTAGCGGTAACAGATTGGTGCCGTCTGTGGGAACAACAAATAGCACCCCTTCCTCTTCCCATCAGGTCAGACCTACCCAGCCATGCCTCCCTGAAGGCTGAGATCCCGAAGGTCCAACCGCGGACTCACTCTCCCTCAACTACAACAGGAGGTCCCTCTCCAAACAGTCCAGCCACAGGGACTTCCTCCTCAATCCGACCAAGCCCTGCAGCAGGACCAACTCCCTCCTCAGAATCTTCAACGCCCTCGCGGTCAAATCGGTCCCCAGAATGCCGGTGCGGGGGGCTGTCGTCCCGATCCTCCGAGACAACCTCTCCAGCATGATCACATCTCCTTGCACAACCCCTCAACTGATTCCATGGCATACTCACAATCCCCGGGCCTCTGATGACCTCCGCAACACCCTTAACAATCGACATAAGGAAGAGGATCTTCGCCGCCGTTTGGATGAACGGCGGGCTCGAGAGGGAGTCTCCCGCCAACAACGTCCAAATGAGCGATCTCCTCATCGCCGGGAACATAGGAGGTCCCTGCCTCTCCGAAGACGGAGAGAGTCCCCCGAGCAATATAGAAGAAGGCCTCGCTCACCGAGGGATGATAATGCTCCTATCACCCGAGCCGAATTCCAGCAATTCCAAGCAACCATTTTGCAAGCCCTCCATAACCGACCCAACAATAATGATGCTCGAAGGGTCCCCACTCCTCCTCCGATCCAAAGTCCTCGCCGATGTTCCTTGACTCCTCCTCCAGCTCCTAGCAACCCCCAGCACATTCCTAGTCCTCGCCACTCCTGGGGCTACTGCCGTCATAGCCCCCGCTTTCCCTCGTACGAAGATGAGTCCAGAGGCTCGTTTGAATACCGTCGAAGGGATGACACTATCTACCGTCGTCTCCACGAGATGGAGAGGCACTTGGGTCAGCTAGACAGAGAAGAAGAGCTTAGAGGAAGGACCCCCCGTCCGAGCCGACCTCCTTTCTCTCGTACCATCATGGAGGCGCCCATTCCAATAGGCTTCAAGCCTTCACAGTTCGAGACCTATTCCGGGGAGTCCGACCCCGTGGAACACATCGAAAGCTTTAAGACCCTCATGCTAATCCACCAGGCTTCCGATGCGCTGCTGTGCAAGACCTTCCCCGCTACTCTCAAGGGTCCAGCCCGGGAATGGTACTCTCGCCTCGCCCCAACCTCAATATTCTCCTACGAGCAATTCGAGACCCTCTTCGTCACCCACTTCGTGAGTAGCCGCAGAACTGAGAAGACCAGCATCTCGCTACTCTACCTCAACCAGAAGAAGGGTGAGAAGCTAAGAGACTATGTGAAAAGGTTCACCGCGGAAGCTTGGTCTATCGCTTCCCTCGACCAGTCGGTCGCTGCAGCAGCTTTCCAATCAAACGTCCTTAATTCCAACCTCCGCTCCTCCCTTTCCAAGAAGCCCCCACAGGACTTCTCCGATCTCCTTCTCCGAAGCGAGAAGTATATTCGGGCCGAGGTAGCTGAGCACCGCCCCAACTTAGAGGGGCCTTCCTCTGGGTCCAAGAGAAAGGGAACAAAAGAAGAGGGAGCCAAGAAGCTCCAGAAGGACAATGGCGGACAGCGCCGACCTCCCCCCCAGGTTCGAAAAGTTCACCCCTCTTAACGCCAACATTTCCACCATTCTCATGGAGGTTGAGAAGGAAGGGGTGCTACCCCCTGCCCCGAAAATGAACACCCCTGGCAAGAAGAGGGACAAAAAAAAATGGTGCCGCTATCACCGGGACCATGACCACGACACCAATGATTGTAGGGACCTGAAGAACGAGATAGAAGCCCTCATCCAGAGGGGGCAACTAGCTAAATTAGTGAGAAAGGACCGAACCGACCTTCCGCCTCCTCCTCGGAGAGCTAACAAGCGCCCCGAACAACGCGATGAGACGCCCGAATTCGAAGAGGAGCGTGTCCTGCACCTTATTCATGGGGGCCCGATGGGGGGCTCCTCCAACTCATCTCGGAAGGCGTTTATAAGAGAAGTTAATTCGGTTCGCAGCACACCTCCTCCTAAAGGCCTCGGAGTACCTGTCACATTCTCAGATGAAGACCTTGAGGGTGTCTGAACCCCCCATTGTGATGCACTTGTCATCAACCTCCATATGGTGAACTTTAAAGTAGAGAGGATCCTGGTAGACAATGGCAGCTCCGTTAACATCCTTTTCCTCGCCGCTTTCAAAGGTCTCAAACTGTCTCGGGACAGACTTAAGCCCGCCGGCTACACACTCCATGGGTTCACGGGAGTGCCAGTGACTATTGAAGGGGTGTTAACCCTCAACATAACTGTTGGAAAAACTCCTATTACCCGAGCGGAGCCGATGGACTTCATGGTCGTTGATGTCCCCGCTGCTTATAATGTGATTCTGGGCCGACCTGGCCTAGCTGCCCTCGAAGCCGTCCCTTCCGCTTATCACCTCAAGATGAAGTTTCCCACCCGGGCAGGAGTAGGGGAAGTAAGAGGCAGTCAGGAAATGGCCTGCAAATGCTACATGACCTCTACTGCGGGTCCAGTCCTCTCCCTCGAAACTCTTGAAATCCCCCAAAATGGTGTCCATTCGACATCAGAGCCATTGGATGAATTGGAGGAAGTGCTCTTCTCTGAGCAAGATCCGAGCCGCAAGTTCTTTATCAGCAAGACCCTCCCATCAGCCCTAAGCTCGGACATAGTTCAATGTATTAGAATTAACCGCGACCTCTTTGCCTGGTCAGCCGCCGACATGCTTGGAATTTCCGAAGAGCTTCTCGTCCACCATCTGAGTGTTGCACCGGGGTCCAGACCGGTTCAACAGAAGAGACGCAAATTTTCTCCCGAGCGCCAACAAGCTATAAAAGAAGAGGTGGACAAGCTCCTCAAGGCTCGATTCATACAGGAGGTCAATTATCCCGAATGGCTCTCAAATGTTGTGATGGTAAAGAAGGCCAACGGGAGTTGGAGAATATGTATCGACTTCATTGACCTGAATAAAGCATGTCCCAAAGATCCATTTTCTCTCCCGAGTATCGACACCCTGATCGACGCAACTTCGGGCCATGAACTCCTCAGCTTCATGGACGCCTTCTCTGGCTACAATCAGATTCGTATGTTTCCCCCGGATATCCCGAAGACCTCCTTTGTAACCGATCAGGGCCTCTACTGCTACAGGATAATGCCTTTCGGGTTGAAGAATGTAGGTGCCACTTATCAACGCCTCGTCAACAAGGTTTTTCAAGCACAAATCGGCCGAAATATGGAGGTATATGTTGACGATATGCTTGTGAAGAGCATCCATAGGGCCGATCATGTGGCCGATCTGCAAGAGGCGTTCGATGTACTCAGGAAGCACGATATGAGGCTCAATCCGAAAAAATGTGTGTTCGGAGTCTCGTCGGAGAAATTCCTAGGCTTTATGGTCAGCCAAAGAGGAATCGAAGCGAACCCCAAGAAGATCAAGGCCATATTGGACATGGCTCCCCCAAAGAATGTTAAAGAGGTTCAGAAGCTAACAGATCGCCTTGCTGCCATAGGGCGCTTCCTTTCTAAGTTAGGGGAAAAGTGTCTTCCCTTCTTCAAAGCTTTCAAGAGGGCGAAAGGCTTCGAGTGGGGTCAGCAGCAACAAGACTCATTCAACCAGCCAAAGGCTTACCTAGTCAATCCTTCTCTCCTCAGCAAACCTGTTCCCGGGGAAGCCCTCTACCTCTACTTAGCCGCCTCTGAGCAGACCCTTAGCGCTATCCTCGTAAGGGAAGAAGATAAGACTCAAAAGCCCATTTATTACGTGAGCAAGGTACTTCGGGATGCCGAGCTCCGCTACCCAAGGATAGAGAAGATGGCATACGCCTTAGTCATGGCCGCAAGAAAGCTTCGCCCATATTTCCAGTCCCACTCGGTGGTTGTTCTTACCGACCAACCGTTGAAGCAAGTCCTTCACAAGCCGGAGACTTCTGGTCGTCTCATGAAATGGTCTATCGAGCTGAGCTAGCATGATATAACATACCAGCCTCGGACCGCGATCAAGGCTCAGGCCTTAGCTGAATTCATAGTTGAAAGCACCATTCCCGAGGTCAGTCAAGCGTCAAACGGACCTCCTATTTGGACAATATATGTTGATGGATCCTCTTGTACCGAAGGGAGCGGAGCCGGGGTTATTCTGGCAAGCCCAGATGACTTCGTCCTCCAATACTCCATCCGCATCAACTTCAAAGCTTCCAACAATGAAGCGGAATATGAAGCCCTTATAGCTGGTCTTGGAATGGCTCGCAAGGTCGGGGCACAACGCCTCCGCATATTTAGTGACTCTCAACTGGTCGTAAATCAAGTCCTGGGCGAGTATGAAGCGCGAGATGACCGAATGGCTAAGTATCTAGCTAAGGTCCAAAATCTCATGGCTCTCTTCGAAGAAGCACTTATTCGGCGGATCCCTAGGGAGGAAAATGCC
The DNA here is from genome assembly GCA_017893485.1 of Hemerocallis citrina. NCBI lineage: Eukaryota > Viridiplantae > Streptophyta > Magnoliopsida > Asparagales > Asphodelaceae > Hemerocallis > Hemerocallis citrina. The sequence goes on from CM030360.1 coordinate 33,649,518, forward strand.
CAAGCAGATGCTCTCTCCAAGTTAGCCTCTTCCTCCCTCCAAGGTCTCGAGCAGACCATCTTAATTGAAGTGCTCCTGAAGCCGAGCATAGAAGAAGGAACTCCCGACTCCATGGAGTCGCTGCCGGTCCAACTTCAAGATAATTGGATGAAACCCCTGGTAGAATTCCTAAGAGAGGGGCTCCTCCCCGAAGACCCTAAGGAAGCTCGCCGAGTCAGAACCAGAGCGGAGCGGTACACCATTGTAGAGGGGGTCTTGTACAAACACTCCTTCACACAAATGACGGCAGACCTTATCTGAGGTGCCTCTCCCTCGAACAAGCCATATACGCCTTGCAAAAGCTTCACGAAGGCATAGGCGAAGCACATTCAGGGTCCAGGTCCCTTGTCCGGAAGGTGTTGAATTATGGATATTTCTGGCCTACCCTCTTACAAGATGCCGAGCGACATGTTCGGCAATGCAGCTCTTGTCAAAAGAACTCCAACATCCGTCACCTCCCACAAGCTCCGCTCGCCACCCTATCAAGTCCTATCCCTTTCGCAATGTGGGGGATGGATTTACTAGGACCGTTCCCGCTAGCTCCTGGCCAACTCAAATTTTTAGTCGTGGCAATCGACTACTTCTCGAAGTGGATAGATGCCGAGCCCTTGGCCGCAATCACTGAGAACAAAGTACTCCAGTTCTTTTTGGAAGAACGACATCTGCAGGTTCGGCGTCCCTCGAGTCCTCATAACTGACAACGGAACACAGTTTACAGGGGTCTCCTTCCGAGCTCTGTGTGAAGACCTCGCCATCCAACAACGCTTCTCCTCTGTCTCCCATCCTCAATCAAACGGCCAAGTGGAAAACTCCAATCGACAGACCCTCTCTGGTATCAAGAAGAGGCTCGATAAGTCCGCTAAAGGTTTATGGGTTGATCAACTCCCGAACGTACTGTGGAATTACCGCACTACCAAACGGACCCCCATAGGAGAGTCGCCGTTCAACCTCACCTACGGGGCCGAAGCGGTAATCCCCCTGGAAGTCGGTGTACCTTCTCCTCGTCTTATTGCTTATGAAGAAGAGCAGAATGCCAGAGAGCTCCGAGCAAATCTGGACATGATCGATGATCTCCGTGAAAGAGCTGCCATTCGTCAACAAAGCTATCGGAGAAGGATCGAGCTGGCCTATAATAAGAGAGTCCATCCTATCGACCTCAAAGAAGGGGACTTAGTCCTCAGAAAGTTAGCTATCTCCTTTCCCAGTCAGAAGAGTAAGCTAGCTCCAAATTGGGAAGGACCCTACAAGATCACCAAAGTAGTTCGGCCAGGAGCCTACCGTCTAGAAGACCTTGAAGGCAGAGAGATTCCCAGGACTTCGAATGCCGACCATCTCTTGAAGTACCAAGAGAGCGCATGAACGCTTCTCCAAGTACCGTTAGATGTCGAACCGTTCCTTTCCCTTCACTTGTATTTTACTTTTGCTTTTTTATTTCTCCCATGTAATAACGGCTCGCAACTTAGAAGCAGCCGAGTATTAGTTTTCAATAAAGAACATTTTTCTTCATATCTTACTTGTGAATTGCTTGTATCCCTCTGTTATTACCTTCTTTATACTCTAACGACGAGTTCAGAGTTCAACACTTGGCTCGACTCCGCTTCGCAAGCTCGCTCTAAAGCGAGCTAGAAGTGGTTTGCCATTCGGAATTGCTCCCACAACCGTTGAAACAAACTCTAACGACGAGTTCGGAGTCCAACACTTGGCACGACTCCGCTTCGTAGGTTCGCTCTAAAGCGAGCTAGAAGTGGTTCGCCATTCGGAATTGCTCCTACAACCATTGAAACAAACTCTAACGACGAGTTCGGAGTCCAACACTTGGCTCAACTCCGCTTCATAGGTTCGCTCTAAAGCAAGCTAGAAGTGGTTCGCCATTCGGAATTGCTCCCACAATCGTTGAAACAAACTCTAATGACGAGTTCGGAGTCAAACACTTGGCTCGACTCCGCTTCGTAGGTTCGCTCTAAAGCGAGCTAGAAGTGGTTCGCCATTCGGAATTGCTCCCACAACCGTTGAAACAAACTCTAACGACGAGTTCGGAGTCCAACACTTGGCTCGACTCCACTTCGCAAGCTCGCTCTAAAGCGAGCTAGAAGTGGTTCGCCATTCGAAATTGCTCCCACAACCGTTGAAACAAACTCTAACGACGAGTTCGGAGTCCAACACTTGGTTCGACTCCACTTCGTAGGTTTGCTCTAAAGCGAGCTAGAAGTGGTTCACCATTCGGAATTGCTCCCACAACCGTTGAAACAAACTCTAACGACGAGTTCAGAGTCCAACACTTGGCTCGACTCCGCTTCGCAGGCTCGCTCTAAAGCGAGTTAGAAGTGGTTCGCCATTCGGAATTGCTCCCACAACCGTTGAAACATACTCTAACGACGAGTTCGGAGTCCAACACTTGGCACGACTCCGCTTCGTAGGTTCGCTCTAAAGCGAGCTAGAAGTGGTTCACCATTCGGAATTGCTCCCACAACCGTTGAAACAAACTCTAACGACGAGTTCGGAGTCCAACACTTGGCACGACTCCGCTTCGTAGGTTCGCTCTAAAACGAGCTAGAAGTGGTTCGCCATTCGGAATTGCTCCCACAACCGTTGAAAAAAACTCTAATGTCGAGTTCGAAGTCCAACACTTGGCTCGACTCCGCTTCGTAGGTTCGCTCTAAAGCGAGCTAGAAGTGGTTCGCCATTCGGAATTGCTCCCACAACCGTTGAAACAAACTTTAACGACGAGTTCGGAGTCCAACACTTGGCTCGACTCCGCTTCGTAGGTTCGCTCTAAAGCGAGCTAGAAGTGGTTCGCCATTCGGAATTGCTCCCACAACCGTTGAAACAAACTATGACGACGAGTTCGGAGTCCAACACTTGGCACGACTCCGCTTCGTAGGTTCGCTCTAAAGCGAACTAGAAGTGGTTTGCCATTCGGAATTGCTCCCACAACCGTTGAAACAAACTCTAACGACGAGTTCGGAGTCCAACACTTGGCTCGACTCCGCTTCGTAGGTTCACTCTAAAGCGAGCTAGAAGTGGTTCGCCATTCGGAATTGCTCCTACAACCGTTGAAACAAACTCTAACGACGAGTTCGGAGTCCAACACTTGGCTCAACTCCGCTTCGTAGGCTCGCTATGAAGCGAGCTAGAAGTGGTTCACCATTCGGAATTGCTCCCACAACCGTTCGTCAAAACCCATGTCAATGAACCCACCTCGATGAGCTCTGCCGTGGCCGTTCTACCGAGCCGAGGTGCCAAGGTACCGACCTCCACATATGGAGAAAAATACTGCCGAGCCAGTTTCACCGTCAGATTCTCTCAAAAAATGTGTTAGAACATGATAAACGGCTCAGGTCGTGCCGCGTCTCCACAAAACGACAATATAGCATTTTCTCGGAATTTGAGCCTCTTGTCTCATGATTCGTGCCACGATCATGATCAACAGTCCTGATGGAGCCACGTAGCTCGGATCTGAAATACGAACTACCGATCTACCGAATTGCAAAGTAGAGAAAAAGGCACCTCAAAATTCGTGCTCGGAATTGCCGAACAGGAAGCAACACACGAACACCAAAAAAAAATATATGAGAAAAGAAGGACTTTTATTAAGGAGTACAGCGGACAAAAAACATTTATAAGGCCAAGTTATTACAACAAAGGTGCCACAAAAATTCCTAAGTATAATACAACTCTTTCAATGCTTCTTCGGGACAGGGATGCTCCGGTTGAGAGAAACGCGAGGGCGGCGCCGCTTCACCTCTGAGCTCGTCTCTACGCCGACAAACCGAGACGCCTCCTCGGCACTGTGTCTGACCGCGACACCAACCGAGGCTCCGCTAGACGAGATGGCCACGCCACTTTGAGCATCGGTCGGGCTCCGAAGAACGATAGGTGGGCGAGTCGCAAGGTCGTAGAAAGAGATCCCCCTCACTCTCCTTGCGGGTGCACGAAGTGCTTCGGATGTTAACCCTTACGGGCTGAGGTTTAAGGCGAGCGACTTCTTCTTCAAGTTCGACGATCCTATCCTTCAAAGTATTGTCTTTCACCGACACCTTGAACCGAGGAAGTTTGGCCGAGCTTGCCTCCCCGGCACAATCAGCTATGATTCGGCAAAGGTTGGTCACTTCGATGCTTTGTCGACCGTAACCCTCCTTAGCTGCTCAACCTTCGAAGCGAGCTCGTCGCGCTTGGCCAGTGCCGAGGTTAACTCGTCCTCCTTCGCCGAGAGTTCTCCTTCGACTATCTGCAAGTGACGAATCTCAGCCAATAACTTGCCGTTCGTCTTCTCCACGTTGAATAGCACCCTCCTGATTAGCTCAATCTCGCCCTCAAGACGAGCTTCGCGTGATTGCTTAAATAATTTCGTTCGTCGCCGAGCCTCTGCGGCGTCCGAACCAAGTTCGACAATCTGAAAAACCAAAGCAATCTATTGGGAGATGAGTTCCAAGCCAAACACTTAGACAAATTCAAAGAAAGAAATCTTTCATTCATGATGAAAAGAAGCGGTGGCCAGTCCGCTATAAGGCTTTACAAAAAAGAAGAAAAAGGGATTTATGCAAAGGACGGGGAGATCAAGGATCCACCTGAGGCAACGGGTCGATCACAAGTGCCTCGCCAGATGGTCCCTCGGTCCCCGTCGCCCCGGCTTGGGGGTCGGCAGCCACGGTCACGGGGTCGGCAGGCACCTCCTCGTCCCGCTGGTCGCCCTCCTCCCCTTCTCCTTACTCTCCTTCGCCCTCCACCTCCTTGTCGGGCCATAAGCGATATCCCACTCATTCAAAGCCGGGGACACGTGCCTCGATGTGGTCAAGCGCTCTCGCATAGGATAGCTCCATGTTCCTGGCCATATGCTTCTTCGCCTCGGCTTCGACCTCCTTCCTAGCCACCTCCGCCGCGGAGTCCCTCTCTGCCTTCGACACCTCCAAGGCCTTCGCCGATGTAGCCAGCTCCTTGGCAGCTTTAGCAACCTTGGCGACCTCTGCGGCGAGCTGCTCATTAGCTCGCTCCAAGGCCGTCTCAAGATCGGCGACCCGAACCTCCAAGTCCTCCGAGCGGCGCCGCTCCGCCTCGAGCTGCTTCACCGCCCTCGCCTTCTCCACCCTGTCCTTGTTACAGAGGGCCTTCAGCTCCTTCTCCTGCTCGGCGAACTCCTGAACAAGGTGGCCGAAGTGGCAAGTGGCCTGCAATGAATGAGTGTTAGGTGGTTGTAAAATCTGAGCTATGGACTTAAAGAAATTTTTAAAGAAAGATGCTTACCGACATGAGCGACCGAGCAATCTCATAGGTGTCGTCCCCGGTCGTCCTTGCCTTCAGAGCGGCTCGGTCCTTTGGGGTCGCGAGATGCTTGACTGCCTGCATACACATCTACGAATCACCAAGAAAGCCGTCGTGGTTCTTCACCCGCTAGTCAGGGGCGAACAGCTTCTTGTGGGCCTCGGTCAAGATCTGCTCGGCCTGAGGCATCAGAGGTGAGGCCTGGGGGCCTACAGAGCCAGCACCGCCGAAACCGAAAAGGCCTCACTGGCCGGGGCAGAAGAGGCCGGAGCAGGCGGGTCTACAAGGACAACCACCGACGGAGATGGCGCCTGAAGAGCAGGGGTAGGGTCGGCAACTATCGAGGGGGTCTTGGAAGGTCGTCCGGATGTGAGCCCGGTGCTCGGCTTCTTCCTCTTCCTACTATCGGCGACCTTGTCTCGCTCGGACATCATTGCCGTGAAGTCCATCTTCGGCGCCTCTGTTCCAAACAACGAAACCCAAAAAACAACAAGTTAAAAAAAAAATAAAAATGCACCGAGATGTCAGGAGCATACTCGGGTCGATCGGACTAAGGCCCGACCCGTGTAGTACCTCCTCAGTCATTCCTCTCCAGCTTAACATTGGGAGAGCAATGAGCTTCCCCGCCACCTTCTCCTCGTCTGGACTCAGCACTGGGTCGGCCCTTGAGAACTTCGGCACTTCTTCCTTCCATCGAGTCGGGAAGTCCATCCTCGAGGGCCCCTTCAGCAGAAAAAACTTCTCCTTACAACCTTTTATCGAGTCCGGATTCTCAATGAGCTTAATGCTTCTTCGTGGTGACAAGTAGTAGCGAGGCTCGGCCTTCATCATCCGGTTGATCCGGTACAGACTCTGGAGGATTACCATGTCTGGCTCGACCTCGGCGATGCGACACTGCAGCAAAAAGGCGAGCACGTGGCGCCAGGTGTTCGGCATAAATTGCACCGGTGCCAGACAATACCAGTGGAGAACCTTCAACACGAAGGGATGCAGAGGGAAGCACAAGCCAGCGCACAAGGCGTCAAAGTCGAACACACACGTGTCCGGCGAAAGCACGGTGTTCGCCCGCATCCCAGGGCTGGGGAGGATCAGACTGTACTCCGGAGGGACAGTGAACCCCTTTCTGATCCGGAGGAGATCCCTCTCGGATAATGATATGGCTGAAAATGGGGTTAAATCGGAACCGTCCAAATCGGGCACGAATCTTGAAGTCCAGGGGTAAAACGGTAATTTCACCTACCAATGGGTCTGAAGCGGGTACTGGTTCTTCTCCTCGAAGACCCACTAACCCGCAAACAGATCCACCTCAACTGGGTGCGGATTTTAACCCGCAGCAAACCCGATCCAGAAGGGATAGAATTAGGATTTCTGATTAATTCCTAATCAACGGCCCTGATTCATATCTATCCCTTCACTGGAGATTAGGGATTACATTCCTTATCTAACCACAGGGGGATTACATTCCTAATCTGATCCCAGCGGCGCCTATAAATACCCCCCATCCATCTCCATTAAAAGGTAATCAATCTTTTTCCAATTTATGCTCTCTCATAATCATTCCTGATTACTGACTTGAGCGTCGGAGGGTGCGTCGCCGGGATCAACCCCGGTGTCTCGCACTTTTTGCAGGTAAACAGCGGGAGTCAACGGTCAAATTCCGGCAGAACAGGTAACAGGTTTGCTATTCAAAGTTTCCTAAGAATCCACAAATACTATCTGTTTGCCCCCACACCAGATTCAGCAGCAACAGATTGGCGCCGTCTGTGGGAAACTAACGAATAGCAACCTCCCCTCTTCTCGTTGGTCAGATCTTCTCCAGCCATGCCTCCTAGGAAAGTCAGATCCAGAGGGTCCAACCGAGGACCCAACCCCGATCAGCAACAGGAAGTTCCCCCTCAGCCCGCTCAATAGCAGGGGTAACTTCTTCCTCAAGCGGAGGACCCACTCCAACAGGACCAGCCCGCTCCTCATAACCAACAACCTCCTAAGGGTCCTAATCCGCAGAAACAGCCCCTCCATCCGGACCATGTCTCCATCCACAACGCCTCTTCGGACTCCATGGCCTCCCATCATCCCCGAGCTTCCGATCTCCGCAACATCGTCCTCAATCGGCAAAAGGATGAGGATCTTCGCCGCCGTCTGGATGAAAAGCGGGCCCGAGAGGGAACCTCCCGCCAACACCGTCCGGATGAGCGATCTCCTCACCGCCGAGAATATAGAAGGTCCCCTACCCGAAGGGGGCAGAGAGAGTCCCCCGAGCATTACAGAAGAAGACCACACTCCCCTGCAGGTCGGCAACAGCCTAGGAACGATGAGGCACCTATCACCCGTGCCGAGTTCCAGCAGTTCCAAGCGACCGTCCTACAAGCTCTCAATCTCCGTCCTAACACCAATGCTCCAAAGATCCCCTCTCCTCCTCCGGTCCGAAGTCCTCACCGACGGTCCCCAACTCCTCCTCCTGCACCTAGCAACTCCCGGCATATGCCAAGTCCTCGTCGCTCCAGGAGCTACCGACGTCGTAGCCCCCGCTCTCCCTCGTATGAAGACGAGTCTAGAGGCTCGGCTGATTACCGTCGAAGGGACGACGCTGTCTACCGCCGTCTCCACGAGATGGAGAGGCGCTTGGGTCAGTTAGACCGAGAAGAAGAACTCAGAGGAAGGACTCTTCGTCCTAGTAGACCTCCTTTTTCCCGAACTATAATGGATGCACCTGTACCGATTGGCTTCAAGCCCCCTCAATTTGAGACCTATTCCGGGGAGACTGACCCCGTCGATCACATCGAAAGCTTTAAGACCCTCATGCTCATCCATCAAGCTTCCGACGCCTTGCTCTGCAAAACCTTCTTCGCAACTCTCAAGGGCCCAGCTCGAGAATGGTACTCTCGCCTCGCCCCTTCCTCAATATTCTCCTTCGAGCAATTTGAGACTCTCTTCGTCACCCACTTCGTAAGCAGCCGCAGAACTGAGAAGACCAGCATCTCGCTACTGTACCTCCACCAGAAGAAGGGTGAGAAGCTGAGGGACTACGTAAAGAGGTTCACAGCTGAAGCCAGGTCCATAGCATCCCTCGACCAGTCGGTCGCTGCAGCAGCATTTCAGTCCAACGTCCTCAACTCCAGCCTCCGCTCCTCCCTCGCCAAGAAGCCCCCACAGAACTTCTCTGACCTCTTACTTCGGAGTGAAAAGTATATTCGGGCCGAAGAAGCCGAGCACCAGACCAACTTGGTGGGATCTTCCTCTGGGTCTAAGAGAAAGGGAACAGAAGAGGAAGGAGCCAAGAAGCTCCAGAAGGATAATGGTGACCAGTGCCGACCTCCCCCCAGATTCGAGAAATTTACTCCTCTCACCACCAATGTCTCCACCATTCTAATGGAAGTTGAGAAGGAAGGAATCATACCTCCCGCTCCGAGGATGAACACCCCCGCCAAGAAGAGGGATAAAGAGAAGTGGTGCCGTTATCACCAGGACCATGGGCACGACACCAATGATTGTCGAGCCTTGAAGAATGAGATAGAAGCCCTCATCCAGAGGGGCCAGCTGACCAGGTTCGTGAGAAAGGACCGAGCGAACCTTCCTCCCCCGCCTCGGGGGGCTAATAAGCTTCCGGAATGCGATGAAACACCCGACTTCGAGGAGGAGCGTGTCCTGCACCTTATTCATGGGGGCCCAATGGGGGGGACCTCAAATTCCTCCCGAAAGGCGTTCATTAGGGAAGTCAATTCGGTTCGCGCCACCCCTCCTTCTAAAGGCCTCGGAGTGCCCGTCACATTCTCAGACGAAGATCTTGAAGGTGTCCGCACCCCCATTGTGACGCACTCGTTATCAACCTCCACATGGCGAACTTCAAAGTGGAGAGGATCCTAGTGGACAATGGCAGCTCCGTTAACATCCTCTTCCTCGCCGCTTTTAAAGGCCTAAAGCTCTCCCGAGACAGACTCAAGACCGCCAGCTACACGCTCCATGGGTTCACGGGAGTGCCAGTGACTATTGAAGGGGTGATCACCCTCGATGTAACTGCTGGCAAAACTCCTACCACCTGAACGGAGTCGATGGACTTCATGGTCGTAGATGTTCCTGCAGCCTACAACGTCATATTGGGTCGGCCTGGCCTTGCTGCCCTTGAAGCCGTCCCCTCCGTCTATCACCTCAAAATGAAGTTTCCCACTCGGGCCGGAGTAGGGAAAGTAAAAGGCAATCAGGAAACGGCCCGCAAGTGCTACATGAACTCTACCCTCGGTCCCATCCTCTCCTTAGAAACTTTGGAAATCCCCCAAGATGCGGCCCAACCAACGTCCGAGCCGGTGGATAAATTGGAGGAAGTGCTCTTCTCTGAGCAGGATCCAACTCGAAAGTTCTTTGTTAGCAAGACCCTCCCGTCCGCCCTATGCTCGGACATTGTACAGTGCATCCGAAGGAACCGAGACCTCTTTGCTTGGTCAGCTGCAGACATGCCCGGAATTTTCGAAGAGCTCTTGGTCCACCACCTCAGCGTTGTTCCGAGTATTGACACTCTTCCCTCTTCCGAGTATTGACACTCTGATTGATGCCACCTCGGGACATGAGCTCCTCAGCTTCATGGATGCCTTCTCAGGCTACAACCAGATTCTGATGTTCCCTCCAGATATCCCGAAGACCTCATTCCTGACCGACCAGGGCCTCTACTGCTATAGGGTTATGCCCTTCGGTTTGAAGAATGTAGGCGAGACATATCAACGCCTCGTCAACAAGATTTTCCAAGCTCAAATCGGCCGGAATATGGAGGTGTATGTTGACGACATGCTTGTAAAAAGCATCTGAGGAGCTGATCATGTGACTGACCTACAGGAGGCGTTCGATGTTCTGAGAAAGCACCACATGAGACTCAATCCGAACAAGTGTGCGTTCGGTGTCTCGTCAGGAAAGTTCCTCGGCTTCATGGTCAGCCAACGAGGGATTGAAGCCAACCCTGAGAAAATCAAGGCCATATTGGACATGGCCCCTCCCAAGAATGTTAAGGAAGTTCAGAGGCCAACGGGCCGCCTAGCCGCCATAGGGTGTTTTCTCTCGAAGTCCGGGGAGAAATGCCTCCCCTTCTTCAAGGCCCTCAGGGGGGCTAAAGGTTTCGAATGGGGTCAGCAGCAACAGGAGTCATTCGAACAGCTCAAGGCTTACCTCGTCAACCCTCCTCTCCTCAGCAAGCCCATTCCTGGTGAACCCCTTTACCTCTACCTGGCAGCCTTGGAGCAGACCCTTAACGCTGTTTTAGTAAGGGAAGAAGATCGGGCTCAAATGCCCATCTACTATGTGAGCAAAGTACTTCGGGATGCCGAGCTCTGCTATCCGAATTAGATAGAAAAGATGGCTTATGCCCTGGTGATGGCAGCGAGAAAGCTTCGCCCGTATTTCAGTCCCATTCGGTGGTCGTTCTTACCGACCAACCGCTGAAGCAAGTGCTCCACAAGCTGGAGACATCCGGCCGTCTTATGAAGTGGTCAATCGAGCTGAGCCAGCATGATATAACTTACCAGCCTCGGACCGTGATCAAGGCACAGGCCTCAGCAGAATTCATAGTTGAAAGTACCATCCCCGAGTTCAGCCAAGCAATGAAGGGACCACCTGTCTGGTCGGTTTATGTGGACGGATCCTCTTGCAATGAGGGAAGCAGAGCCGGGGTCATTCTGGCAGGCCCAGATGACTTCATCCTCCAATACTCCTTCCGTATCAACTTCAAGGCCTCGAACAACGAAGCAGAATATGAGGCACTCATAGCCGGCCTTGGAATGACTCGCAATGCAGGGGCGCAACGCCTCCGGATCTTTAGCGACTCTCAGCTAGTCGTAAATCAGGTCCTCGGCGAATATGAAGCACGTGATGACAGGATGGTTAAATACTTAGCCAAGGTCAAGAGCCTCATGGCACTGTTTGAAGAAGCCTTCATCCAACGAATACCCCGGGAAGAAAATGCTCAGGCCGACACCCTCTCCAAACTAGCCTCTTCCTCCCTTCAAGGTCTCGAGCAGACCGTCTTGATAGAGGTCCTTCTGAAGCCAAGTATAGAGGACAAAACTTCCGACTCTATGGAGTCGCTGCCTATCATGCTAGAAGATAACTGGATGAAACCCCTCGTTGAATTCTTGAGGGACGGGCTCCTCCCCAAAGATCCTAAGGAAGCTCGAAGAGTGAGAACTCGAGCCGAGCGTTACACACTAATCGGAGCATCCTATATAAACGCTCCTTCACACAGGTAGACGGCCGGCCTTACCTGAGATGCCTCTCCCCCGAGCAGGCCGACTACGCCCTACAAGAACTTCACGAGGGCATCGGCGGGGCACATTCGGTATCCAGATCCTTAGCCCGCAAAGTGTTGAATTACGGATATTTCTGGCCCACTCTTCTACGAGACGCCGAACGACACGTTCGGCAATGCAGCTCCTGTCAGAAGTACTCCGACATCCGATGCCTCCCACAAGCTCCACTAACTTCTCTATCAAGTCCAATCCCTTTCGCCATGTGGGGGATGGATTTACTAGGGCCATTTCCGCTGGCTCCCGGTCAGTTCAAATTCTTAGTCGTGGCCATCGACTACTTCTCAAAATGGATAGAGGCCAAGCCCTTGGCCACGATCACTGAGAACAAGGTCATTCAGTTCTTTTGGAAGAACGTCATCTGTCGATTCGGGGTCCCTCGGGTCCTCATAACAGACAACGGAACCCAGTTCACAGGGGCCGCCTTCCAAGCTCTATGTGAAGACCTCGCCATCCAACACCGAATCTCCTCCGTGTCCCATCCCCAATCGAATGGCCAAGTCGAGAATGCTAACCGACAGATCCTCTCCGGCATCAAGAAGAGGTTGGATAAATGTTCCAAAGGCTTGTGGATCGATCAACTCCCCAACGTGCTGTGGAACTACCGCACCACAAAACGGACCCCCACAGGCGAGTCCCCATTCAACCTCACCTATGGGTTCGAAGCTATGATCCCCCTAGAGGTTGGAATACCTTCACCCCGGCTAATGGCTTATGAAGAAGAGCAAAATGCCAGAGAGCTCCGAGCAAGTCTAGACCTTATTGACGAGATCCGTGAAAGAGCTGTCGTTCGACAACAAAGCTACCAAAGAAGGATCGAGTTGGCATACAATAAGAAAGTTCGTCCTACCGACCTCAAAGAGGGGGACCTGGTCCTCAGAAAGTTAGCCATCTCTTTTCCCGATCAGAAGAGCAAACTAGCTTCAAATTGGGAGGGACACTACAAGATCGCCAAAGTCATTCGGCCCGGCACCCACAGACTAGAAGACCTCGAAGGCTGGGAGATCCCCAGGACCTGGAATGCCGACCATCTCCTGAAATACCAAGAGAGAGCACCAACGCCTATCTAAGTATTCTGGGATGTCGAACCGTTCCTCTCCTATTACTTGTTTTGCTTTTCTTTTATTTTCTCTCTTGTAATAACGGCTCGCAACTTTAGAAGCAGCCAACTATTAGTCATTAATAAAGAAAGCTTTTTCATATTCTACTATTGTTTACATCTCTCTGCTTTTACTCTTCACACTAATGATGGTTCGGAGTCCAACACTTGGCTCGATTCTACTTCGCAAGTTCGCTCCTAAGCGAGCTAGAAGTAGTTCGCCATTCGGAATTGCTCCCACAACTGTTGAACAAATCTAACGATGGTTCGGAGTCCAACACTTGGCTCGATTCTACTTCGCAAATTCGCTCCTAAGCAAACTAGAAGTAGTTCGCCATTCGGAATTGCTCCCACAACTGTTGAACAACTCTAACGATGGTTCGGAGTCCAACACTTGGCTCGATTCTACTTCTCAAGTTCGCTCCTAAGCAAACTAGAAGTAGTTCGCCATTCGGAATTGCTCCCACAACCGTTGAACAACTCTAACGATGGTTCGGAGTCCAACACTTGGCTCGATTCTACTTCGCAAGTTCGCTCCTAAGCAAACTAGAAGTAGTTCGCCATTCGGAATTGCTCCCACAACCGTTGAACAACTCTAACGATGGTTCGGAGTCCAACACTTGGCTCGATTCTACTTCGCAAGTTTGCTCCTAAGCAAACTAGAAGTAGTTCGCCATTCGAAATTGCTCCCACAACCATTGAACAACTCTAACGATGGTTCGGAATCCAACACTTGGCTCGATTCTACTTCGCAAGTTCGCTCCTAAGCGAGCTAGAAGTAGTTCGCCATTCGAAATTGCTCCCACAACTGTTGAATAACTCTAACGATGGTTCGGAGTCCAACACTTGGCTCGATTCTACTTCGAAAGTTCGCCCCTAAGCGAGCTAGAAGTAGTTCGCCATTCGGAATTACTCCCACAACCGTCGAACTACTCTAACGATGGTTTGGAGTCTAACACTTGGATCGACCGCGATCCGCAAGCTCACTGTTAAGCGAGGCTCGACTCATCTCGCAAGTTCGCGAGATTAAGTGACCGAAGCACAGCTCGGCACCACTGCCCGAACACTCATGACGTCGATCCCCAAACGAGCAAAAGGCCAGCTCAGGGACCTCGGCACGATAAACACAGTCACAAACAAAACAACTACACAGAGCTACAAAGAACATGCAAGTCTAAGAAAGAAATATTATTAAGAATTGGGATGCAGTACAAGGCGGCTCTTCCATACAACAAGATTACAAGGTGTTAAAGAGCAAAAGTTACAATGCCGACTTGTGGCACTTAGGTTAAATACAAACATGATCTTCAACGCCTCCGTGGCGCAGGGATCTTCCGCTTCAAGGACACTCGAGGGCGATGATGTTTACCTCCGGAGCTCGACCCCAAACCAACGAATTGAGACGTGTTCTCGGCGCTGCTCCTAACAGCCGCTCCGACGGACGCTCTGCTCGATGAAATGGCAATAGCACTTTGTGCGTCCCCGGGACTAGGTTGGCCGAGGGGCGAACGGGTCGCGAGCTCATAAAACGAAATGCCACGCTCGCTCTCCGTACGAGTACACGAAGTGCTCCTGACGTTGATTGGCCCCGAACGCGGTTTGAAGCGAGCCACCTCCGCCTCTAGATCTGAGATCCGCTCCCTCAGAGAGTCGTCTTTTACATCGACCTCGAAGCGAGGGAGTATTGCGGAGTCCGGCACGCCAGAGCGACTGGCTATAAGATGGCGGAGATGAGTGACTTCGATGCTCTTGTCCACCGTGGCTCTCTTCAGTGCGTCGACCTTGGCCGTCAGTTCGTCACGCTCGGTCTTCAGTTTGGCCACCTCAGCTGTCAATCCCTCTCCCTCCGTCCGAAGCTCCGTCTCTACCATTTGCAGGTGACGAATCTCAGAAAGCAGGTCATCCCTCTCCGCTGTTATTTTTGATAAAGTGCGGCGGATGCACTTGATCTGAAGGCCATAGCTAAAGGCGGTCGACGAGCCATCATCCTCTCCTAAGGGGGCCATCTCGGCGATCCTGCTCTCTAGTCGCCGGATCTCGATGTCACGCCGACCCAGGATGAGTTGAAGGTGGTTCCGCTCGCTTTCGGCTCTGCGCAACCCCAACTCGACTTCATAGAGCCGCTCTCGGCACCTCGCCAAGCACAACCTCGTCGCCCCTAAGACAACCTCGACCCGAGCGTTGTCCTCCGAGCAAGTAGGCTCGATGGCCTGAGTCACCACCACAAGCTGAAAAGAAGTCGAGACAAACAACAAATTTTTAAACACATTGCCGAAGTCCTACACTTCAAGAATTTTCAAACAAATTTTCAAGAATTGTTGGGAAAAGATAGAGACACACAGAGTCGAACCCAAAAAGATGTATTTTCATTCATTAAAAAAAGCGGAGGCCAGTCCGCGATTAGGCATTACAAAAAAAAAAGAAAAGAGAACAGAAGAAAAGCAAAAGCGAGCGGAGTCAGGGCGCGACCTCTTTCCCAGGGCGGCGAGGAGGGGTGGCGGTCGACGTCTCTGAAGGGGTCACCACCGCCAGCGGGGTAACCACAGACCCCGGGACCTCGGCGACGACTTCAACTTCAGCCTCGACTTCGTCCTCCCCTTCTTCTTCTTCTTCTCCCTCCGACTCAGGGTCGAAGCATTCGACGTGGCCCGGGAACAATCTCCATCCCGAAACGTCCACCTCGGGGTACTCCTTCGACACCCGGGCGAGGGCCTCGGCGTAGGCTTTGGCCATGTTCTGGGCAAGGAAACCCTGCGCCTTCACCATGGTCGCGTCCTCCGCCTCCTTCACCGTGGCAGCCTTGGCCTCTGCCGCTTCGGCCAATTGCTTGGCCGCCTCCTCCTTCCGGCGAAGAAGGTCGCCCTCCAGCTTCGTGACCTGGCCCTCGAGGTACTCGACCCTCGTCGCCTTTCCTTCGAACTCGACCCTGAGCTTGTCGAGCTCGTTCCCCATCCGAGCCTTCTCTTTCCGAGCTTGGTCGGACTCCTGCTTCAGCTCCTTCTCCAGAGCCGTCAACCTCTCCGTGAGGTAACCAAAATGGACGATGATCTGCATCAAGGAAAAAGGTATTAAAAGAGATAGAGAAATCAGACCCAAAGAGAATCAAGGACAGCAAAAATTCAGCACTTACCGAGACCGCCGAGCGAGCAATCTCGATGACGTCGTCGCCTTCTTTCCCGGCCTCCATGGCAGCGCGATCCATCGGCGTCGCCAGGTGCTTGACCGCCTGCATACTTGCCAAAGAGTTGTCGAGGAATCTGTCATGTTTCCGGACTTGCCAGTCCGGAACATGGATCCTTTTGTGCTCCTCGGTCAGGAGCTCCTCGGCCACCACCGTTAGCGGGGGTGTCGCCAACCCGAGGGCTGCGGCGATGGGGAACTCGCCGGCCACGGTTGACGCCGAGGTGTCTCCACCGGCAGCGGCCGGGCTTCCAAGGGTCTCCACCTCCTCGACCACCTCCGTGACCCTCGGAGACTTAGAGGTCGGCAACTTGGTGGCCACCCTCTTGCGCTTCTTCGGCGCCTTGCTGGCGAGACCGGCCCTCAAAGCCAACACTGCATCGTAATCCATCGCTTCTGCATTAAAGACAAAGTTTGTTAGCACAATACAAATCATGAAAAACGAAGTATGAAAAACAAAGCACGAAAGCGTAAAAGAAGTCGCGTACTGGGATCTACGCGGCAGAGCCCTCCCCTGAACAAGACGTCCTCGATCAGCTCCTTCCAATCATACTTCGGCCGATCGAGAAGTGTCCGAACTGCTTCTTCTTCTTCAGGGCGAAGCTTGGGCAGCGCCTTCAACCTCTTCGGCACCCCTTCCACCCAACCGGAAGGGATAGGCCAGACCTCCACACTCCGCACTATCAAGAACTTCTCACGCCAGTGCTTGATGGAGTCGGGGCATATAACGAGCCTACCACCATGCCTTGGAGCCAAATAGTACCGGAACTCTGACCAGTTCCCTTGGTGAAGCCGGTAGATCGTCCGAAGTACATTCAGCTCTGGCTCGATCCCAGTGGCCTGGCAGTGAAGTACGAAGCCGTTTATGACTTTCCATGCGTTCGGCATAAGTTGGATGGGGCTGACCCCAAACCACCTCAGAACGAGAATTGCGAACGGATGGAGAGGTAGCCGAGCCCTGGCGATAAAGGCATCGACCGGCCAGCAACACATGGTCACTGGCAGCGGTGAGTTAGCCCTAACCCCGGGACCCGGCAGCATAAGCTCATACTCCTCCGGGATGTGGAAACAGTCCCGGATCACTCCAAGGTCTTCTTCGTGGAGGATTGACACCGTCTCATCCGCCTCGGTCGTCTCCCTCGCCGCGTTCTCCTCAAAAGTCCTCCCCCTCCCGTGAACAATTCGCTCGGCGTGCTCCTCCGGAAGCTCTCGAACCCTGTGAAGTCCCGTTAGTTGCCCCAGCAATCTGCTGAACTCCCCCATACGCTTCGGCTCCTCCACGATCGAATCTTTGTCGAACACCTTCTTGCCCTTATCTGGCCGACTCAGAGTGTGGGCTTCGGCGACTTCAAGGGAGGGCTCGGACCAAGAAGACGAGTCGGAGATGGAGGGAAGAGACATATTTATACTTCGAAAGAAACTAAGTATAAATTACCTTAAAAAGATTTGCTGTCGGAAACTTCACCGGAAAATGAACGGAAATCACCGGAATCACTCGCTGAGCACAAATAACCGCCTGAGCAAAAGAGAGGAGAAGTGAAAAATGGGAGAGGGGGGTGAGGTTTTATAGAGAGGGGCGCGCAAAACGAGGTTAACGGGCCCAGACTGCAGGCCCATACACACAAAACGACAAAAGCAACCCAAACCGTCGCCTTGTTCGCCACTCCAAGCCGTACATCGCATTAATTGCTGTTCCATCTGACAGAAGCTCAGAGGTCACTGCATTAAATGAACGTCTCATCTGTCAGAGCTGTCAGAAGTTCAGAAGCCATCACATTTAATGGCTGCCACGTCTGCCAGGAGCGCAGAAGCCACCAACTCCGCAGGGCATCCTCCGCCGAAAACGACAAGTCTTGGACCTCGGCACCAGCTACCGAGCGTTCTTGACACCGACCATGTTACATGGAAAAGTTGGACCTCGGCACCAGCTGCCGAGCGTTCTTGACACAGACCATGTTATGTGGAAAAGTTGGACCTCGGCACCAGCTTCCGAGCGTTCTTGACATCGACCATGTTACATGGAAAAGTTGGGGTTCGGCACCAGCTGCCGAGCGTTCTTGACACCGACCATGTTACATGGAAAAGTTGGACCTCGGCACCAGCTTCCGAGCGCTCTTGACACCGACCCTGTTACAGGGAAAAATTGGGGTTCGACACCCGCTGCCGAGCGCTCTTGACACCGACTCTGTTACAGGAAAAAATTGGGGGTCGGCACCAGCTGCCGAGCGCTCTTGACACCGACCATGTTACATGAGAAAATTGGGGTTCGGCACCCGCTGCCGAGTGCTCTTGACACCGACCCTGTTACAAGAAAAAATTGGGGTTCGGCACCCGCTGCCGAGCGCTTTTGACACCGACCCTGTTACAGGGAAAAATTGGGGTTCGGCACCAGCTGCCGAGCGCTCTTGACACCGACCCAATTACAGAAAAAAATTGGGGGTCGACACTAGCTGTCAAACGCTCTTGACACCGACCCTGTTACACGGAAAAAGCTACCTCGGACCCCGCCGAACTCCGTCTCCGCACTCACGACCTAGCCGAGGTGCCTCAACTCTTCGACAGAGGGTGCCGAACCACCTACGGACTTCAGCCTCCTCGACAGCGAGCGCACGAAGGGGTCGGTGATGTGATACAAGTATGTAGGCCGCACAACAAAGGAAAACGGCCGAACCATTCGCCAAAAAGTTGCGAAAAAACAATTAAAAATTCGGGAAATTAAGGAAGAACTCCTGGAGAATAATTATAAAGTTGGGGAAACATTCCCTGATCCCCAAACGAATAATTGTTGCCAAGAACAAACTTTTAAGACCCCCGAACGGCGAATTGACACTTCGCAAAGTTAAGAGAATATTCCTGCGAGAACAGCACATGACCATAAGAGCTCAAGGGCGACTCAGAGTTCAACCAACTTGAAAAATCACCATACTACCTCCTTCAAGATTCAAAACCTTCTATTTGGACTACGATACAACTCCGTTAGCCATTAAAACAGTAAAACTACTCCTCAAAGGCTGATCAAACTCAGACTTCGGGAATGGGGGGCTCGTGATATGGCTAAAAATGGAGTTAAATCGGAACCGTCCAAATCGGGCACGAATCTTGAAGCCCAGGGGTAAAACGGTAATTTCACCTACCAATGGGTCTGAAGCGGGTACTGGTTCTCCTCCTCGAAGACCCACTAACCCGCAAACGGATTCACCTCAACTGGGTGCGGATTTCAACCCGCAGCAAACCTGGTCCAGAAGGGATAGAATTAGGGTTTTTGATTAAATCCTAATCAACGGCCCTGATTCATATCTATCCCTTCACTGGGAATTAGGGATTACATTCCTTATCTAACCACAGGGGGATTACATTCCTAATCTGATCCCAGCGGCGCCTATAAATACCCCCCATCCATCTCCATTAGGAGGTAATCAATCTTTTGCCAATTTACGCTCTCTCATAATCATTCCTGATTACTGACTTGAGCGTCAGAGGGTGCGTTGCCGGGATTAACCCCGGTGTCTCGCATTTTTTGCAGGTGAACGGCGGGAGTCAACGGTCAAACTCCGGCGGAACAGGTAACAGGTTTGCTATTCAAAGTTTTCTAAGAATCCACAAATACTATATGTTTGCCCCCACACCAGATTCAGCGGCAACAGATAACACCGAAGCAAGCTCGTCCACCTCGGTAACCTCCCTCGGGGCGTTCTCCTTGTAAACTGCCGACCGGCCAACGATCGCCTTCTCCAGCAGATCACCCTCGTACTGCCTAATGCCGGCGTGTCCGGACAGCACACCAGGATACCGACCCGACTCTGGGGCTTGCCTCTCTGGCTCAACGATCTCCTCGACTATGGATGACCCTACCACATTCTTCCCCTTTCTCCGACTCGCTACTTGAATTCTCTCCTCGGTGCCACTATCTCCAGAGGACGATGCCTCACTTTCGGAGTTTACCCTTGACATCTCTAAAAAATATCTAAGGCAAAACACTGACCATGATGTGACGTAAACTTGGAAGTGACGTGCACGGTTGAAATTTCTTCACCGGAAATCACCTGGCCCACGCGACAGCTAGCACCACCACCTTGGAGCACAAACCACCGCTAGCAGAGTGAACTGAGAGTAAAAGTAAAAATTCAAAGTGAAAGAGAGAAATGAGCTAGGGGGTGAGGAGAGTGGGGACTTATAGCCAAGAGAGCGACGTTTGGGCTCCCTAGGCGTTTAAGGGCCCACTAAAGGAAGGCAAAATGACAAAACAGAGAGTTGCGACGGTTCAAGACAAGAACTCGTCAAAACGCTTAACTCCATCACTCGGTGACCAGTGCCTCGACGTGCCACCGAACGACCATTATACCGAGCTGAGGTGCCGAGGTACCGACCTCCACATATGGAGAAAAATTCTGCCGAGCCAGAATCATCGTCGGATCATTCCAAAGTTCGTGTTAAAACTTGATGGACGGCTCAGATCGCGCCATGCTCACAAAACGACAAGATAACGTTTTCTCGTGATCTGAACCCTGTCCTCGTGATTCGCGCCGAGATGAACGCTCCAGATTAAGCCACTCTCTCCTTCTGAGCTACCGGCCACCGGGGTGCATAGCCGAGCTACCGAACAGCTTGGCCAAGCAACCGAGCGACTCGGTTGAAGAGTTGCGGCGTTTCAAAACAAGAACTCATCAAAACGCTTAACTCCATCACTCGGCGATCGGCACCTCGACGTGCCACCGAACTGCCATTCTACCGAGCCGAGGTGCTGAGGTACCGACCTCCACATATGGAGAAAATTCTGCCGAGCCAGAATCACCGTCGGATCGCTCCAAAATTCGTGTCAAAACTTGATGGACGGCTCAGATCGCACCACGGCCACAAAATGACAAGATAAAGTTTTCTTGTGATCTGAACCCCATCCTCGTGATTCACGCCGTGATGGACGCTCAGGATCATGCCACGTAGTGCGGCAAATCCCAGCGCTCCAAGCCGAGCTGCCGAGGAGCCGAGCCGAGGTGCTGAGGTACCGACCTCCACACACGGAGAAAATACTAGCCGACCCACTCAGATCGTCCAATCCCCCAGAAAATCACGCTCGGCAACGATGAAGGGTCCAGATCGCGCCACGACATAACTCGGTATTAAAAATTAATATTTATTTATTAAAACCATTTTATTTATTTAAAAAATTGCAAAAAATATTGATTAAAAATTCGGAAAAATTAATTAAAAATTCTAGAAGCTCGAGGAAATATTTTGAGCCCCTGAGTGAATAATTATTGCCTAGAGTGGTTGATTAAGACCCCCGAACGACGAATCGACACTTCGCAAAATTAAATAAGTGATCCGAAAGATAGATAAAAATTAAGGAAAAATGCCAGAAAACCAGAGGGGCTCAAGAACAACTTAGAGCACGCGACTAACCCGGAAAATCACTATACTGCCCCATGCAAAGAATTGTCACCCTTCGTTTGTACTCCGATACAACTCCGAAAGCCATTGAAACAGTAAAACTACTCCTCAAAGACTGAACCTTCTCAGCCTTTAGGAGTTGGGGCTTGTAATATGGCTAAAAAATGGGATTAAATCGGAACCGTCCAAATCGGGCGCGAATCTTAAAGCCTAGGGACAAAATGGTAATTTCACTCCACAAACGGGTCTAAAGTGGGTCCTGGGTCTTTTCCCAAAGGCCCAATAACCTGCGAACAGATCCACCTCAACTGGGTACGGGTCCCAACCTGAAATGAACCCGGTTCAGTAGGATGGAATCAGGGTTTCTGATTCATCTGAATTAACGACCCTGATTTATATCTATCCGTTCACTGGGAATTAGGGATTACATTCCTTATCTGATCACAGGGATTACATTCCTAATCTGATTCCTAAGGCGACTATAAATACCCCATCCACCACCATTAAGAGGTAATCAATCTTTTGCCAATTTACGCTCTCTCATAATCTTTTCTGGTTATTGACTTGAGCGTCGGAGGGTGCGTCGCCGGGATCAACTCCGGTGTCTCGCACTTTTTGCAGGTGAACGGTGTGAGTCAATGGCCAAACTCCAGCAGAACAGGTTTCAGGTTTTCTATTTAAGTTTTTCAAGAATCCACAAATTCATCTATTTGCCCCCACACCAGATTTAGCAGTAACATGGCACGATAGCAATAATCAATATCAATGATGGTTAATGCAATGGTTATAAATAATGATTCAATATTCGGTAACAATATTCAATGATCATTAACACTTAGACAATATTTGGTATCAATAGGAACAATGGTGAACAACATGCAATATCGATGTGATGCAACTCTTAAGTCTATTATTCATTTTAATCCTAACTAATGCACATACTACTACATCCCATTCTACAGGTTCGATGCATACAATCAATTTTGTTTAGACTAAGTGGTGAATTCTATAGATCATGTGTTGGTACGATAATCATTGATATGGTACAATATTGTTGCTCAATATATTACGGTGATTCATTGATTCATTGATACATTGATACATTGATACATTGGTACATTGATACATTGATACATTGATACGATTCATTGATGCAATATACGAAAGATTGGGGTTCCGTAGTCAGCGCTCCACAATCAATCGATAAACACTAGCCGACACAGTCACTATATTATTCACTACTCAAGTCATTCCCTTAAACCTCAGCTTGTTAATTATTTTATTAATGCAACAATACAATATGCAAATATGAGGCATTGAGTGAACAATGGTAACAATAGGGGAACAATAAGATGGTAACATGAAGTAGGACAATTGGAACAATGACAATAAGACATTGGGATCATGCAATGCAACATACATACACTAATTTATACAATAATACGATATAGCAATAATTAATCTATTAAAATCTGGAATATAAAATTATGGACAGTGAGAGTAGTCTGTACAAAAGTGTAGTATTCCGCTGTTTCGGAAATCAAAAAGTAAAACCGTCAGAAATTATAGAAACTAGACTTCCACACGGTTCCAATGCATATTTAAAGTTCAAAATCCAATAACAGTAGCTAGGCAAACACATTGTTCTTTACAGATTTCATGTTCAGGCAAAATTTTGACATTATGTTATTTTATTTTTAGAAACAGCAAAAACTCAGTATTAAATTTATAAAAAAATATTTTCTAAACTCCTAAACATGATTACTAACAATCTGAAAATTTTAAGAGCAAAATTTTATCATTTGATCAGCCTTTTTACTGTTTAAGCATGCATGACACAAGAATCTGAAAGTAAAAACACAGCTGTAGTAAATCGAGCATAACTTTTGCTATACAACTCAGAATTTAAAATTTCAAGATGTTCTGAAAACTAGAAAGATAAGGCTACATTTATTTTTCAGAAAGTAATTCATTTTAAGATCGTTTACTGGTTCAAAAACAGCAGTCAACATACAGGCCAGCAAGCAATAAACAGGTTTTGTGCAATTTTCTTGAAAACAAATTAACCTAAACATGATGAGTATCAATTCTTTAGTTAATACATTGTGTAATCAACATGATGGGTGCAATAACATGATGAATAAGAATAAAATCATATGCATGCACTAAATTATCATCGATCAAACAACAAACAATCAACCATACATACAACCTACTAGTTGTTTTTACAATAATTAATTATGTCATGATTATATGGTTAACCCAATTATCAATTCTACATGAATGCATGAAAGATCCAATCTTTAGAGTCAAAAGTGGCACGATGTCAAGAATATCGGGGTTAGCTCGTGTAAATTCTCAATAGACCCTATGAAGATAATCAATACAGCGATATGATAACGAATAGGATCTACTTGCAAGAATTTCAACAAAACTTAAATTTGATATAATTAACAATTCAAGAGGACGATGACTTTCCTGTTAGAGGTTAATTCGGATATCAAGAATAACGGGATAAGAATCCCGAGCACGAACCACGAACACACAAATAACTCGTGCATGCTACGTGATCAAGAGAACAAAAGCAACAACACTCCACAAACACCAAACAGCGAATACAAATCCTCTTCCACAACAGCAAACAATAGACTCCCCCTTATACTACCCGAAAAACAAACAACACAACCACCCAATCAGCCAAACAGTGAGTCGCACTGTGGCTCGCTCGACTCCGATGGCGGTGGGGCACGAATCGACGGTGGGGACGAGAGGGTGGCGCTCGGTGGTCGACGAGGAGGATTGGATCGCCGATGGGTACAACAAGTTTTGGTGCCAAAATAGTGAAGGAGAGGTTCGGGATGATTGGGGCAGTCGAGGGGTGTTGCTGGTCGACAATGAGGTAAGGGGGTGCAACTACAGGCAAGGTGGAGGGTCAGCGGCAATGGTGGGGCGAGCTCAAGGGGATGCGGTGATGGGCGAAGGGGTTGATCTATTTTGGGAGCGAAACAGGGGAAGGAAGAAGATGTAGAAGGAAGGCGGTGGAGTGTGAGGATAGGGCGATGGCGACGGGGTGGAGATGGGTGCGAGAGGGAGACAAGGTTGAAGGAGGTGCAGGCGAAGGGAGAGGGCGAGGCTAGAGGTGAACGGGATGGTAAGGATGAGAGCGCTCGGAGGATGAGCGAAGGTCGACGAAAGTAGGGCATCGACAAGCAGGGGGCGATGGGGATAATCGGGGCGGGGATGATGACGAAGGCGAGAGGCGAGGGAGAGAGAGGTTGAAGAAGGGTGAACAGGATGGGGAGTGGGGGGGAGGGGGGGAGGGGGGGTCTGCACAGTAGGGGAAAGAAGGGTTTGGCGGCTAGGGTTATTAGGATAGGGTTAGGTTGGTGTTAGGGTAGTATAGGATATTTATAGGGTTTTAATAGAATATTGAGTTTGGGTAATGAGTTCTTAGATCCAATAGGAGGCAAAATAATCAATAAAATATGATTTATAACCAAATATAATTTGTATTACAATATAGAAATAATTTGAAATAACTACAAATACAATTAATAATGGAAATAGGCCTTTAATAAACAATCAAAAGTAGTAATAATAATAACAATAGTAATAATAAATAACAATAACGATAATAATAATAATAATAGTAATATGATTATATAACAAAATATAAATTTATTAAAATAATGCAAATATCAATAATTCATTTAAATTGAGCTCAAATACAAATAGCAGATCAATTAGGAATAGAAAATAAAATTGAAATATGCCATTATTCGAAATAAACATAGTTTTCGATTAGAAAGCACTTTAATAAAAGTTCTGAAACAAATTCAAAACAAAACGAATTTATAAATAATCAAAATACAGGAAATATTAAGAAAATATGTTTTTACGGGAATGGGAGTTACAGTAGCCCATCGAGTCTAGAAACCAGAACATCTGACGATTTCTCAATCCGATGTGTAGATTGTATGTTATTGATGATTTAGTACCGCGACTCCTGAATTTCCAGAATGTGCACGAAACATCGAAACCAGTAAAGAATGAATTTTTATATGTAGCTACTATCTCTAGAATGTATCGTGTGAATATGAGTTGGAACCGGAAGAGAGTATACTTTCTAGAATCTCTGACGGAATCAGAAAGTGAATTTGAACGCAGATATGTGCTGCTGTCTAGAAATTCATTTTGACGTTTTTACATATAAAACCGTTATTTTTCATATTTAATGAACTGAACTATGTATATTGTTGTTCTTGTAATAATAACTAGCATCGATATAACAGATTGATAGATTTTCTCATATAATGCATTTTATACCACTTGATAATTCTATGATAACTACTCTCGATACATGTACCCGTTTTAAACCTCATACCCATGATTACCGCCCTTAATAATTTTCTTGATTCTTAATTAACTTTCTTGATTTCACCGTTCCACTAGTCGTACCAACTGTATGTTCATAATTAATTATAAAAGAATAACAAGTCGGGGTTATAAGGGTACGATTTAGTAGTGAACAATTGTAACGCCCCGAATTCCAAATACAACTGAATTCGAGAGTTCTACAGGATCTTTTCACTTCTTTCGTACAATTTCACAAGGAATTTAAAACTTTTATTTCAACAATAATTACATCAGAGTCTTTTACATCAATAAGCAGCGGAATCAGTAAAATACAACAATATTGAATGTACAATTGTTACAACTTTAACGTTTAAGTAGTCAACAGCATCAATCATCTTTATATCTTCATGTAACTCCACATCCTGCATGTAAAACTGTGGGCGCGTCAGTTGCTTACAACTGACGAAATATTATACACGGCCATCCTCTCTATGCCGGAAACAGTATAACGATTCTCAAATGCTTTAGCAAACACAAACTTGATCGCAAACAAATCTACAAAGGGACTATCCTGTTGATGTCGTGTTGTGCAGTGAACTTAGTCCTTAATGCAGTTGTTTATATTACATGACACTAATGCACACTTGTTCGGATTCTATGCATCCCATACTACATAGGTCCGAGGGCAAGCCTCTTAATCGTTCTTCATTTTTGTAGGGTTCAATCCCTCGCCATGACTTAATCTACTACTGTAACTACGGTGAGTATCCTAGATGGTCTGTGAGTACAAGCACGTATCCTGGACCCTGGAGGGGAATTCCGCGCCATGTCTTGACTCATCAAGCATGCATTCTGCGGTAATTCAGCCTCCTCCCTGAACACGATCCTCTTACAGTCACTAAAACATCCCACAAGCGTGACTAAAGTCCGATCATTACTGAGTTGTGCCCGCGCCATGTCTTGACTCATCAAGCATGCATTCTGCGGCTCACACACCCGCACCGTACCCTAGCTCTCATACTTATGTTTTTCTCTTACTTTCATTACAACATTACAATGTATTAATTATTAGAATCATGAACAAAATTAAAGCTCTAGAGTTAGCCTCTCCACTCGACCGGACTTATCATTTCATTTACACACGACCACCCTTGGTCTCCTTTTCAATATCATTTCATTTCACTGCCGGGGGAGACTTAGCTACTCTTTCATTTCAATTTCAAATTCACAATTTCCAATTGAGCACTTTCAGCTCATAATTCATTTTAGAGTCTCACAGACTTTCTCATCATGAACTTAGCCTTTCATATTCATTTAATTCTCAATCCTCATCTATGATTCATTTCATGTAAATTTATACAGCAACAAATAGAGTTTACCAATATCCAGATTCACAATCTTTACCACAAACAATTCACAAGATTTCAGACATATCAAAAAGCACTCTGGACAGTCGACTGGGAACTCTACCAGTCGACTTATCCAGTCAAATCCAGTTATTCATAACCACTCGGGAGAGTCGACTGCTGCAAACGGCAGTCGGCTGTTCCGCAGTGTTCCAATTTCAATTTAACTTCTTTATAAATTTCATCTTTCATAACCTTGTGTGCATTCCACAATAAAACTCAATCAAATCTTTATAATCTCGTATTCAAACTTATTCACTTTCATTTGTCAAAACCAATTTCAAACTCAAGAACCAGGAAACAGTTCGGTTCAGTCGACTGGTGGCAGTATCAGTCGACTGTCCCGCAAATATCTTGAAAACTCAACATCAAATTTATGACAGCAGCAGTCGACTGTAACTGTATTCAGTCGACTGTCCCGCTGATGAAAACCAACTTTTTAACACTTACCAGTCGACTGTGGAAGTAATCAGTCGACTGTCAAATCCACAATTTGCAATCTTTGCATACATTTTCGACCTTTGAATCGATTTGTACTTCCATATACAAATTATAATTTATTTCCAGAATATATCCCTTTTTTAAAACATTATCATATATATTACCAATTCCCAAGTTCTCTTTTTCCCAATCAAAAATGCATCAAAACATATTTTCCAAATAAACTACCTTCTTTTATCAAAATTTACTTTACAAAAATCTCTATACTTGTATAAATAACATTTTGAGGTTATAAATCATACTTTTTGCCACATTCTCAACATGCATCAATTTATACAATCACTTCAATTCTAGTATCTCAACTAGCAATCATAACAAGCATGACAATTCGCATTCACCATAATCAATCAAGATTTACCGATTCATTTCTATATTAACTTGCATGCAATCAATTCAATTTCAACCAAATAAATCATATATGCATTTCTACTCCTAAATTAGAAAGCATTTAAGAAACACCCACCTAAAATGAAGATTTGTTACCCAAGTGAACTCCTAGAATTTAGAAGCTCCTAAAGAAAGCCCCAATTTGCAAACTCCTCGAAATCCGCACACCAAAGCTAGCCTCCAAGCTCCACATTTCGGCAAGCATCCATCAACGAGCATCTCCATCTCCATTCGGCAATCATCAAGAATAACTCCCATCTTCTTTCATGTACACATACTATGTATGTACATATATATACATTAGTATATGTATATAGGCAAGTGGAATGGTGATAAAATGGAGGAATGGACAGAGCTTATGCTGTTTTGGGTTGCTCTCGGATTGGCAAGAGAGAAGGGAGAAAAGAGATGAGAGAAAGAGAGGCTAAGAGTGCATTTTTATAAGAAAGCTAATGGGTAGTTAGTATAACTACCTCCACATGAACACCACTAACCCATTTTGTAACTTACTTTCCCTCTTGTTTCAAAATTAAAACTCCAGATTTTCCCTCCTCTCTAATCAGCCCGGTCCCCCAAAAATTGTGTGCACATCGCACGTGTGCACGTGCACGTGCTTGTGTACAAAACAATTTATTTATTTAATCCTTTTAAAATAATTATTTATATATGTAATAAATATATAAAATTAACTTTAAAAATTATACTTTTCATGCACATTAAAATGAAAGGAAACATTTCATGAAAATTTATTTTGAAGGAAGAATGCGCTTACAACACGTGCACCAAAACACGTGCGTCGCCCGTAAAATCTCAAAAATACAAAAATTGACTTTATGAACCGAAAAATATTTATAATCAATTGGGATGCAACATAAAGTGTATCTAACATACATATTTGATAATATACTCAAACGTACAGAAAACACGTGTATTGCACGTAGAAAATTTATTTTAACTAAAAATTGTCAAAAATTGAATTCTATCTATAAAATGAATTTAAACATGTTTATAAAAATAAGTAATTGAAATCCATTGAAAACTTGCACGTAACGGTGGAATACCCAAAATCGACACGTGCATCGATAATACGTAAAAAGCACGTAAAAACTCCAAGATTGAAATTTAGCATTTTGAGTTGTCTCAAATGTGATTTTAAGAATACGAGATTGCATGAATAATCGGAATTCGAAATACATATCAAAATGCGTTATGGATATAATCAATAACCGTACAAAATGCACGTGCGTAACACCCGAGGGCAAAATTGTCATTTAAATTTTGCGGGGTGTTACACTCTCCTCCCCTTAGAACAGTTCCGTCCCCGGAACTCACTATGGTAAAGGCTGTATTTTGTACACACCAAAGAAAATATCGTTATAACATATAGAAATCACAAACATCAAGAAATTACATATAGCATAAAAATAGGCAATATGGAAAAATAAGACAAGAAATCTATTTAAGAAAATGTATGAGCATCAAAATTTTACAAGAACTAAACAAGAAAACTAGGAAAGTAGCATAGGAAAACAATTACGACAATAGAGGATAGTGCATTTTGAAAAGAATTTACGTACAAATTACTGTCAAGTAACCATTAGATAAAAATGATAAATAAACTTAGTCATTAATTGTGAAAATAATTTCGGAAAACAATGCAATAAAGAAAACATAGTTAATGGGTACTTTATAAATAGATTCAATACTAAAAATTCATCAATGTAATAAAGGGTAGAAAAATTTCAAACCCAACTTGGTACTATACGACAAAACTAGCAATTTAACAGTTTGAGAAATATATAAGAAGGGAATATAGTAAAAGTATAGACAACACAAAATAATTCTGTATCTAAATTAGTACCGCATAATTTGTAAGGTAACTTTAATAATTATACATACAATTTGAAAATTAGGAATACATCGAAATACTTTCGAATTATTCAGTAGAGCGAGAAAACCAACTTACAAAAATCACATAGACGAAAAATTATAGAGGTGAGATAAATAGTATGATAGGAAAGTCATAACTGATTTGTAGCAGTCAAACGAGACATCGTAGTAGTAAAACATACTATTGAAAGCAGTGCGAAAACCAATTATATAACAAGGGAAAGTATAGACAATGAAAAAATGATTTTGTATATAAATCGATATTATAAGGTAATTTGTAAAGTAAATACAATAATCATAGGTGTATGATAAAAATGAAAAAGCAAAATCCAAATAATTTCGATTTGTCCAGTAGGCCAAGAAATCAGCATACAAAATTATGTATATACATAAACGGAAATTATAGGGCAAAACAACAACACCATGATATAAAATTTATAAATGATGTGTAGGAGAAAATAATACATTATGGTAGTAACAATGCAAAGCTAATTATATAGAAGTGAATCATAAATTATAACAGAAATATAATAAATAAAACTGTTAGGTGAGTAGCCACCAAATTTTAAAATAGCAAAATACAATAAAGTTGTATGAAATACTAACTCACATAAAATACAAAGAAGACGATAAGATAGTTGAGATTAAGTGGCAAATATACAAGTTTGATAAATATAACAATCAGTATAAACGGTATAATGCTAGGTTACAAAATATTATAAAATAGCTCAAGCTAGTACACAATGAAATAGTTATAAGTGAATACCACAGGAAAACAAGGTAGGGGTCTTCTAAGTATAATATTTCATTTTGGTTTAGGTTCGTCTCGCTGGTATCCAACAGCAGACTTGCCTATCTTGATCTCAAGTTGCATAATTGCTCCTATGATATCCGGTTGCAAATTGCCTTCTGGGCATTCGGTTGCAAACTTTGCCTCCCCGACATCCAGTTGCAATTTGCCTCCAATGATGTCTAGTTGCATATTTGCCTTCTCGACATTAAGTTGCACCAAAAGCGGAAGATGGAAAGATGTAATCTCCCATGTATACTTAGATTAGATATGGGATGTTTAATAAAGTATGGTGTTACGTTTGAAAATCAATGATGCAGAAAAGATTTTACACAATGAAATATCAAAATAGGTGTATAGGATATATCGAACATAGAGGGTACTAATTAGTAGTTATGAAAAATTATTTATAACACTAAAATAATGTAAAATATATGCACATGTGGGAAATAAATTTGAAACCAATAATGACGTAGTGTAGCAAATTAGGACATTAGACACAAACAATTATACATAAAAATAGTAATGTAATAATTGGAAGACGGTGAAATTATATGTATAGCAAGTATTTTGAAATACATAAGAATTCAATGGAATCAAGAATCTAAAGACAATTTAAAATTAAAGGATAAGGAAATAGCGAATATATACATTATATTAAAGAAACGTAAGTTACAAAATTAACAAATAAATTAGTAGATAATATGTACTAACATTGAATGCAGATAATAAATCAAATTAGTATGTGTTACCGCTGATTTCGGTGTGGGGGTAAACAGATAGAATTTGTGAGTCCGGGAAACACCTGAACGATTGACTCGGCCTTCTTGCTCCTGGCACGACCTGCAAGGAAGTGCGAAACACCGGGGTTGATTCCGGCGACGCACCCTCCGACGCTCTTGTCAGTAATCAGGAAAAGATTAAGAAAGAGCTTAAGTGGTCAAAGAGTGATTAACCTGGTCTCGGTGGTAGAGAGGTTGTATTTATAGTCGCCTTTGGAACGATTTGGGGCCTAATTTCCTGCCTAACAAATAGGAGAAAAATCCTCCTATTCTATTTTGGGAAGTTAGGCCTTGATTCCCTGGTGAGAGCTAATCAGGTTTATTGATTTGACCAAATCAGTGGCCTGATTCTCTTCTTGGTGGATTGGGCTTGTATCGGGTCGGGACCCGTACCCAATTGAAGTGGATCTATTCGCGGGTGGTTGGTTCTGTGAGAAGGAGGCCCAATACCCGTTTTGGATCCATCTGTATGTGAAATTACCTTTTTACCCCCGTACTTCAGGATTCGTGATCGATCTGGACGGTCCCGATTTAACCCCAATTTTAGCCATATCACGAGCCCCCCACTCCTAAAGACTGAGTGTGATCAGACTTTGAGGAGTAGTTCAGCTGTTTTAGTGGCTGATGGAGTTGTATTGGAGTCCAGACGTGGGATTTCGAATCAAGAAAGGGGGTAGTGAGGCAACTTTTGATGCCGCTGTCAGTTCTCTGGTCACATCGGGTATTCAAGAGTTTTTATCTATTTTTTCGGACTACTTGTTTAACTTTGCGACGCGTTTGCTAATCATTCGGGGGCCTTAGCCGTACATTCTGGGCGATAGTTGTTCGTTCAAGGGTTCGAAAATGTGCCTCCTAAATCTCAATTACTCTCCAGAATTTTTGGCTAATTTTCCCGAATTTTTAATAATTTTCTCGCAATTTTTAAACAAATAAAACAAATTAAATAGATAAAAAATGATTTAAATACCGATTTATGGCGTGGCTCGATCTGGGCCGCTGATCGCAGTTGGGCGCGAACTTCGGAAAGATCTGACGGCTGCTGCTGCTCGGCAGCATTTTTCTCCGTTTACCAGTTCGGGAAGGCCTCTGCTCGGCAGCCGACCGAAGGCATGGGGGGTTCGGCAGCCGACCGAAGGCTTGAGTGACGTGGCGTAATCTGGGCCGTTGGATGTTGGCACGCATCTCGAGACGGGAACGGTTCCCAAGAAAACGCTATCTTGTCTTCTAGCGCGCGTGGCGCAATCTGAGCCGTTCGCCATTGGGAGCGTGAATTTCTGAGAGATCCGACGGCTGAGATAGCTCGGTGCCTTTTTTTCTTCATTTACCAGTTCGGGAAGGCCTCTGCTCGGCAGCCGACCGAAGGTATGGGGGTTCGGCAGCGTCGTGGCGCTATCTGTTCGGAGGCGATCTCGCTTCCGAGGGTATTAATGACTCTCGGGGTTTGTGCGGCATTCCCCTTCCCCAGGTCATTAAGAATAATTCCTTTGATTAATGCGTGGCGTTTCGACTTCCGGGGATCAATAATTCCCTCAATTAAAACGCGGCGCTTCAATTTCCGAGGGTAGTAATGGCTGGTTATAGGAGGCAGGCTATAAGTACCCCACTTCTTTTGTCATTTTCGTCACAACCAAATTGAGTTCCAGACCTCGGAGGCATCTGCCTTGGGTAGCTTCTCTCTTGAAGTTCGGAGTGGTGGTCGCTCTTCTGCCTGGTTTTCCCTTTGTTCCTGACGGCCCCAAAGTGGATGTCGGGAGCGAGGGGGAACGAGGTAGTAGTGGTGACGACCGTAGTCCGCACTCGGGGGATGAGTTATCTCCGAAGGACGGGTGGTCGCTCTCTTACCTTTTTCTTCTCCCGTTCCGGACGGTCCCTAAGTGGGTGTCGGGAGCGGAGGAGAATAAGGCAAGAGTGGTGACTACCGTAGTCCGGATCCGAGGGATGGGCCTTCTCGGAAGGACGGGCAGTCGCCCCGCTGTCTTGTTGTTTCCCCATCCCTCACTGCTCCGAAAGGGGTGTGAGGGGTGGGGGGCAACAAGACAGTAGCGTCGACGGCCATGGTCCGGACCCGGGGTGTGGACCTCTTTCGAAGGACGGGCCGCCGTTCTCTCACCAAGATCTTCTGCCTTCTTCGGTTGCTCCGAAGTGAGTGTCGAAGTAGGCAGAGATCTTGGTGGGAGAGTGACGACCCCTGTCCGATGTCGATCTCCGGGCCGTCCGAGTCCGTTTGTTGCAACTGTGAAGGCGCTGCTGTTAGAGTCTTTCGACAAGCCGAGCCTTCCAGTTGCAACCAACTAGCTCGGGATGGTGCGTCTCTTTCGACCTCTGAGTGTTGATGGGTTCCCTCCCATCTCTGTCTTCCTTCTCGGGCTGATGGCTTTTGACGGAGGTCAGCCCGGGGGAGTTAGAGATGGGGGGGGTGCCGATCTGTTTCCGACCGGGGCCTGTTGTCGGCATAATACCGACCGAGGCATGGGACCCGGGGGGCGCCTGCCGAGGGCGGCGCCTTAAAACTAAATCAAAAATTTTTCCGGGTTCTTTTTAGACGAAGGTGGGGCGTCCGAGAGTCCGATCGTCCGAGCGACGTGGCGCTATCTGAGCTGCCGGATGCTGAAACGCATCTCGAGATGGGCGCGTTCTCCAAGAAAACACTATCTTGTCGTTTAGTGCTCTCGGCGAGATCTGGACCGTCTGATGAAGATCAGGCGCGAAAGTTGAGGGAGAAGGGAGTTTTCCCCATTTACCAGTTCGGGAAGGCACTTGCACGGATTCCGAGCAGACTCTATTGCAGCCACGTTCGGTTTGCTCGCGGCTTGGATTCTCGTCCCATCTTGCCGAGCTGGTTGACTTTGTGGTGGGCCTTCGAGATGCTTCGAGAGTAGCCCAAGAGTCGCTCTGGAAGTCTAAGAGACGCCTCATTTTCACTATAAATCTTTACCCCCCCTTTGACCAAGTCTTCACTTTTCACTTTTACTCTCTCTCTTTCGTATTTACTTTGCTTCGAGGTCTTTAGCTCCCTGGTGGTGTCGCTAGCTGTCGCGGTAGCGTTCCTAGTTCCGGCGAAGTTTCCGACCGTAGCTGTCACTTCAAGGTCAGTCTCTTTCCCTTCTCTCTTTAGGAAAATATGGTTAAGATTTCGGCTGAGACCCCCGCCTCGGAGCAAGCCGTTGGCCGAGGGGAGAAAGAGAAAGGAGTAGTGGAGCCGAGCGAGCAGGACGTTGTTCGCCCAGACGCGGGGGGCAGAGTGGCCGAGGTGCCCCAAGAAGTCGCGGCGGAGTCCCGAAAGGGCAAAGCCGTAATTACTATAGTGGAGACGCCGAAGAGAGCGGGGGAGTTCGGTCGGCAGCCCATCGCCGTGTCGAGCGTGGGGGGAGTCCGGGATTATACTGAGGATATCTTGGAGAAGGTTACCCAAGGTACGGCTAAACTGGTGGAGGAGAACGAGCCTAGGGAGCTGTCCGAGGTCGATCGCAAGATCTCGACTCTTACCGAAGCGGACCTTCATCTGGTCCGAGAGGGCTTCCAGATCCCTCTCGAGTACACGTTGCTCCTCCCTGGGCCGGGGTTCCGAGCCAACACTGGGTCCTCTCCGGACATATGCGTCTTTCCGGTCGACTCCCTCATTGCCGGTCTTCGCTTTCCCCTCCACCCGTTCGTGGTTGACGTCCTGGTTTGGTATGGTTTGAGTCCCGCTCAACTGATGCCGAACACATGGAGGCAAGTTGTGGCGTTCCTCCTCCGATGCCAAGAGATCGGCGCCAAGCCGACCATGTACCTCTTTCGAAGTCTCTTCCGACCCGTCCAGCCGAGAAAAGACGAGCAGAGGTTTTATCTTTTGCCCCGGCCGGGCGTGAAACTGATCGAGAATCCGGACTCGATCAAACACTGGAAGGACAAATACTTCCTCGTTCGGAATCTGACGCCATGGGTGATACCGACAGTTTGGGCGGACGGACTACCCAAGCGCACAAAGAAGGACGTTCCGCTGAACGCTGCAGAGACCGAGGTCCAGAAGAAGATCCTTGCTCTGCCGACGCTTAGCTGGAAGGATATCACCGAAGAGCATCTGTTCCGTGGGGGTCTCAGTCCGATCGACCCTCGTACGCTTCTGGTATTTATACTTCTCTCCGTAAAGTTTGCATTCAATTTTCTAAGTTTTTTCGTTCGACTCTTGCAGAGACCATGAAGCTCGATTACAAGGCCCTGGTGGCGAAGGCCAGGTCCGAGCAGGAGAAGAAGAAGAGGCCGTTGGCAGCGCCTCAGGACAGCCGAGCTTCGAAGAAGGCCTCGGTCGTGAAGGCAGCCGACCAGCCGAAGGTTGCGGTCCTGAAGGAGGGAGAGGTTGAGGTCCTTGTCCCTCCGGCAAAGGTCGCGGTCCCCGAGCAGGGTGGGGTCGTGGACCTCGATCCCTCGGCTTCGGATGCTCCTGCTCCTACCCCGGAGGAGGACGCTCCTGGTCCGTCGAGCAATGAGTTCGGAGTGGCTGATGCGCTGTCCCTCCAGGTTCTGCCACTCACCCCCGGCGCGGAGAAGATCTTGACCGAGCGTCATAAGCAGATCTTCGTCCCTGATTGGCAGGTGATGAACGTCGACGGCTTTTTGGGCGACGGGAACATCTGTATGGAGGCAGTGAGGCACCTGCCGACCCCGAAGGACCGAGCGACCCTGAGGGCCGGGATGGCAGGGGACAACGTGATGCAGATGGCCCGGAGCACTATGTCGGTAAGTGTGTCGAGCCCTTCTTCATTCATATTTTTCCTTGGACAATTTTTTCTAAGTTCTTGGGCTCGGATTTTAACGTGTCGTTCTCTTCCAGACCCTCTGCCACTTCAGTTGGCTGGTCGAGGAGATGGCGAGGAAGGATCAGGAGAAGGAGAAGGAGAGGACGGAGCGCGTTCGGGTTGCGAAGCGGCTTGAGTCCGAGCTGCTTCTATCGACGAAGAGAGTCGCCGAAGTGGAGGACTTGGAGAAGAAGCTGGCTGACGCCATCCAATCGTCGAAGGATACGGCGGCCAAGCTTGAGAAGGAGGTGGCCGAGCTGAAGGAGGAGCTGGCCAGCGCTCGGTCGGGAGCAGAGAAGGAGGTTACCGAGCTGAAGGATGAGCTGGCCAAGGCTCGGTCGGAAGGGGAGACTGCTCGGAAGAGAGCCGAGAGGATCAAGGCCAACCACCTGAGGAAGGTGAAGAAGGTGAAGAAGGCCGTGCAAGAGGAGGCCGCGCAGCACATGATCCAGTATATGCTGGACGCCTACGGCCGTGCCCTGACCCACGTAGCCGCGAAGAACCCGGGCTTCGACTCGTCCTCCTACGACTTTTACGAGCCCGTGGAGGGGGAAGAAGGGATCACCGAGGGTTTACTCGGACCCGATGGTGAGACGGAACCCGCCGAAGGCGATGGTGAGACCGAAGCCGAGGGCGAGGAGGAGAGCTGGAGCGAAGGCGGGGGCGAGGGTGACGGCGACGGCAAGGCCGAGGGGTCGACGAATCCGAGCGGCAAAAAGGTCGACCCCTGACTTGGTTGTCTTCCTACTTTCAGTCTTTTTGGTTTTGTTTTCTTTTTGTAAGCCTTATTGCGGACTGGCCACCGCCTTTGTTTTGAATGAAAAGTATTTTGTTTGGGCTCAGTGTGCGTTTTGGGCGTTTATTTCTCCAACTGTTGGGCCTCGGATTTATTTCCGCTTTTCAGGTGGTGTTTGGTCCGGTCACGGAGCTGGTTTTCCTTCGGAAGGAACTGGCCAATTTGAAGCGTGAACTTTCGGACAGCCGGCAGAGGCGGTTTCTCCTGCTCGGCCAGGCGGAGGAGGTCAGGGCAGTTCTGAGGAGGAACTGTCGCGAGTTGCATCAACTCCGGAAGCGCTCCCAGGGTCCTGGTTCCGAAAGGGAAATTGAGCGGCTTCGTGGGGAGCTTAAAGCCGCCGAGCAGAAGAACGACGATCTTTTGGCCGAGGTACAACACTTGGGGCTATCGGAGAGGGAGTGTTCGGCGGAAAGGGAGAAGATGGCCTCCGAGCTGGAGGGGGCTTTGGCTGAGCGTAAGAGACTATTGGCCGAAGTCGAAATGCTCAGGAGGATCACAATAGATAGGGGGATTGAGGTCACCCACTATCGGCGGCTTGCAACTGATAGTCCCAATGCCTCGGGGTCGTTGAAGGCCCCTCGATCGAAGAAATTGGCGAAGGACGTCGTCTTGAGGGATCGGATTATCGAGCTGGAGGAGGAGATCGCGTCGCTTAAACCTGCGCCGGAGAGGGCTAATGTTCGCAGCACGTCGTGCACCCGCGAGGAGAGTGAGAGGGGGATCACGTTTTATGAACTCGCGACGCGCCCGCTAACGACCAGGCGTAGTCCGACTGACGCTCAGAGCAGCGCGGCCGTCTCGTCGAGCGGGGCATCGGTCGGCGCGGCTGTTAGGACTAGCAGTGAAGGGGGGGCGCACTTCGTTGGTTTAGGGTCGAGCTCAGAGGGTCGGCCTCGTCGCCCTCGCGTTTCCCTAAACCGAAGCATTCCCCTTCCGAAGAGGACTTGATTATGTCACTTTCCATTTCTGTTGTCCGTTGTAATAACCTAGTTGTAGGGTTGGTCGACTGTTTGTAACACTATTATGTCTGAATGCATAAAAATTCTGAAAAACTTTTAAGTGTTTGTCTTCGGCACTGTATTGAAACCGCGTTGTTCGTTTTTCCTATTTTTCAGCTTGTCGCGGCGATCCATGGATCGGACTCCGGGCGTCCGAATGATGACTCCGCATCCGAGGCGACCTCTGGGACGGTGGTTCTGAGCCCCAGGAGTGTCGATCTGAAGCTACGCCGATCCGAGGGCGAGTGGAGTCACCTTTCGTTGGTTCTCAGTCTCCGGGAGGCCGAAACACAACGTTTGGAGAGCAAGATCGTCGAGCTGAGCCCTGTAGGGGAGGACGAGGACTCGCAGACCGCATTCAGCAATGCTCTTCGGGTCAAAAGTATTCGGCACATTCAGTCGAAACTCATTGCCGAACGGGACGACTTGCTCTCGGAGATGGGACAGCTGCGGGCGGAAATGGCGAAGCTTCGAGGTGAGGCGGAGGAACCGTCTGCCGAGGAGGGCGAACAAGATGGAGAGGATGCATTTTTATGAAAGACAAGTGTAGTGGGTCGGGGGTTGTATGTTTTGTTTGCCGACACTTTTGTAATGGTCTGTTTTGTACTGTACGCCGATATTTAATAAAATTCCCTTTTGGTGTTTTGTACGTCTGTCTTTGTTTATAACTGTGTTGACCGTGCCGAACTATTTGAACTGAGTGTGTCTATTTAGCCGAATGGATCCCCAGGGGTACGGCGATCTGTCGCTTAGTGGGTCTGACACGGCGATGATCTCAAGAGTGCTATTTCGACATGGCGAGATCTGAGCCGTTGAATGTAGGCGCGGATCTCGAGGTGGCTCGTTTTCCAAGAAAACGTTATCTTGTCGTTTTGCGCGACTGGCGCGATCTGAGCCGTCTGATCCAGATCACGCACGAAAGTTGAGGGGGAAGTGTGTTTTCCCCGTTTACCAGCTCGGGAAGGCACTTGCTCGGATGCCGACCGGATGTGTTTGCCTTCGGACGGTCAAGAGTGGTCGGGATACATGTTCCGGACCTTAGGCATAGTCCAACGGCTGTGGGAGCAATTCCGAACGGCGATCTACCCCTGGTTCGTCCGGAGACGAACCGAGGAGGTAAAGTCGAGCCGAGTGTTGGACTCCGAACCATCGGTGTCGTTCAACGGCTGTGGGAGCAATTCCGAACGGCGATCTACCCCTGGTTCGTCCGGAGACGAACCGAGGAGGTAAAGTCGAGCCGAGTGTTGGACTCCGAACCATCGGTGTTGTTCAACGGCTGTGGGAGCAATTCCGAACGGCGATCTACCCCTGGTTCGTCCGGAGACGAACCGAGGAGGTAAAGTCGAGCCGAGTGTTGGACTCCGAACCATCGGTATCGTTCAACGGCTGTGGGAGCAATTCCGAACGGCGATCTACCCCTGGTTCGTCCGGAGACGAACCGAGGAGGTAAAGTCGAGCCGAGTGTTGGACTCCGAACCATCGGTGTTGTTCAACGGCTGTGGGAGCAATTCCGAACGGCGATCTACCCCTGGTTCGTCCGGAGACGAACCGAGGAGGTAAAGTCAAGCCGAGTGTTGGACTCCGAACCATCGGTGTCGTTCAACGGCTGTGGGAGCAATTCCGAACGGCGATCTACCCCTGGTTCGTCCGGAGACGAACCGAGGAGGTAAAGTCGAGCCGAGTGTTGGACTCCGAGCTATTGGTATAGTAAGAGGGGAGGAAAAAACAGGCAAATTCAAAAACAAAATGGAGCTTTCTTTATTTGATATTTGACGGCGAACCGTTTTACATAGTAGAATTCATAGAACAGGTTACAAGTTAAAGGAGAGGAATGGCGCGACACCTCGGATTACTTAGAGAGGCGCCGGGGCGCTCTCTTGGTATTTCAGGAGGTGATCGGCATTCCAGGTCCTCGGGAGCTCTCTACCGTCCATGTCCTCAAGTCGATATGCCCCAGGCCGAACAACTTTTGTGACCCGGTACGGCCCTTCCCAATTCGGAGCTAGCTTGCCCTTCTGACTGGGGAGGGATATGGCTAGCTTTCTCAACACCAGATCTCCTTGCTCGAGGTTGGCGGGCCGGACTTTCTTGTTGTAGGCTAGCTCGACTCTCCTTCTGTAATTTTGCTGCCGAATCGATGCCCTTTCCCTCAGTTCATCTATCAGGTCCAAGTTTCCTCTGAGTTCCCTGGCGTTCTGCGCCTCGTCATAGGCGATGAGCCGAGGGGAAGGAATTCCGACCTCGAGGGGTATTACGGCCTCGGCCCCATAAGTAAGGCTGAAAGGGGACTCTCCAGTGGGCGTCCGCTTGCTTGTGCGGTAGTTCCACAACACATTAGGGAGTTGGTCGACCCACTGTCCTTTGGAGCACTTGTCCAACCTCTTCTTGAGCCCCGCAAGGATCTGCTTGTTAGCGTTCTCGGCTTGTCCGTTCGACTGGGGGTGCGAGACGGACGAAAAACGCTGTTGAATGACGAGGTCGTCGCACAGGGTTCGGAATGCTGAGCCAGTGAACTGGGTCCCATTATCTGTCACGAGGACGCGCGGGACGCCGAATCTGCATATAATGTTCTTCCAGAAGAACTGCACCACTTTGTTCTCGGTTATCGTGGCGAGGGGCTCGGCCTCGACCCACTTCGAGAAGTAGTCGATAGCTACGACTAAAAACTTGAGCCGACCAGGAGCCGGAGGGAAAGGCCCTATCAGGTCCATTCCCCACATCGCGAAGGGGATAGGGCTCGATAGGGAGGTGAGGTTGGCTTGAGGGAGGCGTCGGATGCTGGAGTGTTTCTGGCAGGAGCCGCACTGCCGAACGTGTCGCTCGGCGTCTTGGAGAAGCGTCGGCCAGAAGTACCCATAATTCAGAGCTTTTCGGGCTAGGGACCTAAATCCCGAGTGTGCCCCGCCGATCCCTTCATGAAGCTCCCGTAGGGCATACTCAGCCTGATCCGGAGAGAGGCATCGTAGATATGGTCGGCCGTCTATTTGGGAGAAGGAGCGCTTGTATAGGATGCCCTCGATTAAGACGTAGCGCTCGGCTCGGGTTCTAACTCGGCGTGCTTCTTTGGGATCTTGAGGCAGAACTCCATCCCTTAAGAATTCCACCAGTGGTTTCATCCAATTGTCCTGCAGCGCGACCGGCAATGTCTCCATCGAGCTAGGCGCCTCGTCTTCGATGCTCGGTTTGGAGAGGACTTCGATCAGCACGGTCTGTTCAAGACCTTGCAGAGAAGACGAAGCCAATTTGGAGAGAGCATCGGCCTGTGAGTTCTCCTCCCGAGGGACATGCTGGATGACGGCTTCTTCGAACCGACCCATCAGACCCCGGACCTTGACGAGGTACTTAGCCATTCGCTCATCCCGGGCCTCGTACTCGCCCAAGACCTGATTCACAACTAGTTGGGAGTCACTGTGAACCCGAAGGCGCTGCGCCCCAGCACTTCGTGCGAGTCCGAGGCCAGCTATGAGGGCCTCGTATTCCGCCTCGTTGTTCGAAGCCTTGAAGTTCAGGCGGATCGCATACTGCAAGACGAAGTTGTCAGGGCCGTTTAAGATAATCCCGGCGCCGCTTCCTTCACTGCAAGAGGACCCGTCCACGAAGACTGTCCAAATGGGGGGGCCATTTGGGACGTGGCTGACCTCAGGGATGGTGGTCTCGACAATGAAGTCGGCGAGAGCCTGAGCTTTAATTGCCATCTGAGGCTGATAAGTGATGTCGTGCTGACTCAGCTCTACGGACCATTTCATCAGCCGACCCGAGGTCTCGGGCTTATGGAGGATTTGCTTGAGCGGTTGATCGGTGAGGACGATGACTGAATGAGATTGGAAGTAGGGCCGAAGCTTTCTTGCTGCCATGACGAGGGCGTAGGCTATCTTTTCTATCCTCGGATAACGGAGCTCGGCATCCCGAAGTACCTTGCTCACGTAGTAAATAGGCCTCTGGGTTCGGTCCTCTTCTCTGACCAGGACAGCGCTCAGGGACTGCTCGGAGGCTACCAAGTAGAGGAAGAGAGGCTCGCCTGGGACCGGCTTACTGAGCAGAGGGGGGTTCACCAGATAGGCTTTCAGCTGGTCGAACGATGCTTGCTGTGCCTCGCCCCATTCAAATCCCTTAGCGCCTCGGAGCGCTTTGAAGAAGGGAAGGCACTTTTCCCCTGACTTGGAGAGGAACCGACCAATGGCTGCGAGCCGACCGGTGAGCTTCTGCACCTCTTTGACGTTCCGTGGCGGGGCCATGTCTAATATGGCTTTGATCTTTTCGGGGTTAGCTTCAATCCCCCGCTGGCTCACCATGAAACCGAGGAACTTGCCCGAGGAGACTCCGAACGCACACTTGTTCGGGTTTAGCCGCATGTTGTACTTCCTCAACACGCCGAAAGCCTCTTGGAGGTCGGCTACATGGTCGGTGCCGCGGATGCTCTTGACGAGCATGTCATCAACGTACACCTCCATGTTCCGGCCGATCTGATGCTGAAAGACCTTGTTGACGAAGCGCTGGTAGGTGGCGCCCGCGTTCTTCAAACCGAACGGCATTACTCGGTAGCAGTAGAGGCCTTGGTCGGTGACGAAGGAGGTCTTCGGGATGTCCGGAGGGAACATCCGGATTTGGTTGTACCCGGAGAAGGCATCCATGAAGCTGAGGAGCTCATGGCCCGAGGTGGCGTCGATTAGGGTATCGATGTTCGGGAGAGGGAAGGGATCCTTCGGACACGCTTTGTTGAGGTCGGTGAAGTCGATGCATATCCTCCACGAGCCATTGGACTTCTTGACCATTACAACATTCGACAGCCACTCGGGATAATTCACCTCCTGGATGAACTTGGCCTTCAGCAGCTTATCCACTTCCTCCTTGATTGCCTGCTGTCGCTCGGGAGCGAACTTTCGCCTCTTCTGCTGAACCGGTTTGCACCCCGGCTCGACGCTTAGGCGGTGGACGAGCAAGTCTTCGGAGATGCCGGGCATATCCACGGCCGACCAAGCAAATAGGTCGCGGTTATCCCGGATGCATCTCACCAGGTCGGAGAATAGCACGGTCGGCAAGGACTTGCTGACGAGGAATTTTCGGCTCGGGTCCTCGTCGGAGAAGAGTACTTCTTCTAACTCGTCCGCTGGCTCGGACGTTGGGCGAGCCTTCGGCTCGGGGATCTCGAGTGTCTCGAGCGAAAGCACTGGCCCCCCGGTGGAGGTCATGTAGCACTTCCGAGCTGTTTCCTGGCTTCCCCTGACTTCTCCTACTCCCGACCGAGTGGGGAACTTCATCTTCAAATGGTATGCTGAGGGGACGGCCTCAAGGGCGGCTAGGCCGGGGCGGCCGAGGATGACATTGTATGCTGCCGGGACGTCAACGACCATGAAGTCCATGGGCTCGGTCCGGGTAGTAGGGGTGCTCCCCGCAGTAACGTCAAGGGTTATCACCCCTTCGACGGTTACCGGGACCCCCGTGAACCCGTGTAGAGTGTATCCGGCCGGCTTGAGACGGTCTCGGGACAGCTGGAGGCCCTGGAAGGCCGAGAGGAATAGGATGTTGACCGAACTCCCGTTGTCAACCAAAATCCTCTGCACCTTGAAGTTGGCCATGCGGAGGTCGATGACGAGGGCATCACAGTGAGGGGTTCGGACTCCTTCGAGATCAGCGTCGGAGAAGGACACGGGCACACCGAAGCCCTTGGGGGGAGGGGCACTGTGGACTGAGTTCACCTCTCGGACGAAGGCTTTCCGAGACGTATTAGAGGAGCCGCCCATGGGGCCCCCGTGGATCATATGCAGAACCCTTTCTTCTTCGAACTCAGGTGTTACTTCGCGCCGCTCAGAGCGCTTGTTAGCCCCCCGAGGGGGAGGAGAGTTCCGATCTGTCCGATCGTTAGCCTTCACAAACTTCGCCAACTGTCCCCTTCGGATGAGGGCTTCGATCTCATCTCTCAAAGCCCGACAGTCATTCGTCTCGTGCCCGTGGTCTCGGTGATACCGACACCACTTGTCTTTGTCCCTTCTCTTCGCCGGTTTGTGCATCCTCGGGGCTGGAGGGAGGACCCCCTCCTTCTCTACCTCCATGAGGATAGTGGAGACATTAGTTGTGAGGGGCGTGAATTTCTCGAACCTGGGGGGAGGACGACGCTGGCCGCCTCCGTCCTTCATTGTCTTCTTGGCCCCCTCTTCCTCCATTGCCTTCCTCTTCGAGCCGGAGGAGGGTCCTCCGAAGTTCGGGAGGGACTCGGCCTCCTCGGCTCGGATGTATTTCTCGCACCTCAGTAGGAGGTCGGCGAAGTTGGTAGGCGGCTTCTTTGCTAGGGACGAGCGGAGGTTGGAGTTGAGGACGTTCGACTGGAACGCCACTGTCGCCACGGATTGGTCTAAGGAGGCGATCGACCTGACTTCTGCAGTGAACCTCTTCACATAGTCCCGCAGCTTCTCTCCCCTTTCCTGCCGGAGGTTCAGGAGGGAGAGACTCGTCTTCTCGGCCCGTCGGCTGCTCACAAAGTGAGTTATGAACAGTGTCTCAAACTGCTCAAATGAAAAGATGGAGGCGGGGGCAAGCCTGGAATACCATTCCCGAGCCGAACCCTTCGGGGTGGCCGGGAAGGTCCTGCAGAGTATGGCGTCGGAGACTTGGTGGATCAGCATCAGAGTCTTAAAACTCTCGACGTGATCCACTGGGTCGGACTCGCCTGAGTACGTTTCAAACTGTGGAGGTTT
Source organism: Hemerocallis citrina (assembly GCA_017893485.1). Taxonomy (NCBI): domain Eukaryota; kingdom Viridiplantae; phylum Streptophyta; class Magnoliopsida; order Asparagales; family Asphodelaceae; genus Hemerocallis; species Hemerocallis citrina. The sequence continues at coordinate 33,694,143 of CM030360.1, forward strand.
GAAACCCCTCGGTATGCGAGCTTCCATGATTGTCCGAGAGAAGGGCGGTCTGTTCGGGCGAACAGTCCCTACTCTGGACTCCTCTTTTCGGTCCAAACGGACAATGCGCCTCTCCACCTCATGGAGGCGGCGGTCAAAGGCATCGTCCCCTCGCCGGTAACCGTATGACTCTTCGGACTCTTCCTCATAAGAGGGAGAGCGTGGACTTCGGCGCCGGTACCCCTCGGATCGGCGGGGACTGTGCTGTTGCTGACGACTGGGAGCCTGGAGAGGACTTCGTGACCGGCGGTGAGGACTGGGAATCCGAGGGGGTGTTGGGATCCTCGGGGGGTTTTGGTTGTTGGCACGGGCGTTCAGGGCCTGCAGTACGGTCTCCTGAAACTGGAGGAACTCGGCGCGGCTGATAGGTACCTCATGGTCCCTCGGACGATGCCGATCCTCGGGGGAACGCGGCCTCCTCCTTCGGTGTTCGGGAGATGCCGCTCGGCCTCTCCGGTACGGAGATCTCCGCCTGTCTCGGCGACGAGGTGACCGCTCACCCTGACGCTGTCGGGAGGCTCCCGCTCGGGCCCGCCTCTCGTCAAGGTGCGTGCGGAGGTCGTTCTCCTTCTGGCGGTTCTGGAGCGTGAGGCTGAGGTCGGGGTTATGGGAGGCCATTGAGTCCGAGGACCCGTTACGGACCGAGACATGGTCCTGGATGGGCTGTTTCAGCTTCTGGCCGTTGAGACCGGCGGGACCATTGTTGGGTTGTTGCTGAGGATGATGAGGCTGGACCGGTTGGGCCGGCGGAGGAAGCCCAGATTGGGGGATTGGATTGACGGGGGTATCCTCCGTAGGGTCGGCGGGGTTGGCCACCCGATTGGATCCTCTGGATCTGTTCTTCTTCGGAGGCATGGCGATGGAAGGCGAGGAAGAAGAAGCTGAGGTCGTTCGTGTGGTGGTTTCCCACAGACGGCGCCAATCTGTTACCGCTGATTTCGGTGTGGGGGTAAACAGATAGAATTTGTGAGTCCGGGAAACACCTGAACGATTGACTCGGCCTTCTTGCTCCTGGCACGACCTGCAAGGAAGTGCGAAACACCGGGGTTGATTCCGGCGACGCACCCTCCGACGCTCTTGTCAGTAATCAGGAAAAGATTAAGAAAGAGCTTAAGTGGTCAAAGAGTGATTAACCTGGTCTCGGTGGTAGAGGGGTTGTATTTATAGTCGCCTTTGGAACGATTTGGGGCCTAATTTCCTGCCTAACAAATAGGAGAAAAATCCTCCTATTCTGTTTTGGGAAGTTAGGCCTTGATTCCCTGGTGAGAGCTAATCAGGTTTATTGATTTGACCAAATCAGTGGCCTGATTCTCTTCTTGGTGGATTGGGCTTGTATCGGGTCGGGACCCGTACCCAATTGAAGTGGATCTATTCGCGGGTGGTTGGTTCTGTGAGAAGGAGGCCCAATACCCGTTTTGGATCCATCTGTATGTGAAATTACCTTTTTATCCCCGTGCTTCAGGATTCGTGATCGATCTGGACGGTCCCGATTTAACCCCAATTTTAGCCATATCAGTATGTTATATCTATACGAATAAAATATTTCAATCCTGTTAAAATATATTGAAGTATATTAGACAATACGAGATAACGAAAGAATATCGTATCAGAAAATCAAATCATGTAAAATGAATGCATATAAGCAAAATTCCCAAACAAAAATTCAAAAATGTAATAGTAAATGAAAATAATAGTTGTAGTATAAATTTAACAGAATATATAAAGTAATAGCAGATATAGACGGATGAACATAAAGTGACATAAAACACGAAAGACAAAACTTTAAGATTGAGAGACAATTAAAATAAGTTCAACAAAATCAAGGCTAAGGAAAATAAACGAAATACTAGGCATTAATATGATTTAATAGTATAGGAAAATATTTATTTGGAAAATATTAAATATCGAAAAGTATTATGATGAAAATCCACAGAAAATAATTTGATGGGAAAAGTGTGTTTATGTGTAAGGTATCCTGAATGACTGTTCAAGCCAACCACGCTTCCACTGCGCCACTCTGATACCCAGGGAAAATGAGCTCGCATACAATTTCAAATCAATGTATACGAGGAGAGCATCATGAATGTAAATTCAATAACAACTTCCATTCATGACTCCAGCCATCCAAAAGGGAAAAGGGGAGGAAAGACATCAGCCTATAAAGCAACACAAATGTAAATCACTTACATTTAAATCTCTATAAACTGAACTCACACTCTAATGTCCACTTCTAGGGTGTCGTTCCTTATAAATTTGTACTACTTAGAAGCGTGGCTCTGATACCACTTGTAACGCCCCGAATTCCAAATACAACTGAATTCGAGAGTTCTACAGGATCTTTTCACTTCTTTCGTACAATTTCACAAGGAATTTAAAACTTTTATTTCAACAATAATTACATCAGAGTCTTTTACATCAATAAGCAGCGGAATCAGTAAAATACAACAATATTGAATGTACAATTGTTACAACTTTAACGTTTAAGTAGTCAACAGCATCAATCATCTTTATATCTTCATGTAACTCCACATCCTGCATGTAAAACTGTGGGCGCGTCAGTTGCTTACAACTGACGAAATATTATACACGGCCATCCTCTCTATGCCGGAAACAGTATAACGATTCTCAAATGCTTTAGCAAACACAAACTTGATCGCAAACAAATCTACAAAGGGACTATCCTGTTGATGTCGTGTTGTGCAGTGAACTTAGTCCTTAATGCAGTTGTTTATATTACATGACACTAATGCACACTTGTTCGGATTCTATGCATCCCATACTACATAGGTCCGAGGGCAAGCCTCTTAATCGTTCTTCATTTTTGTAGGGTTCAATCCCTCGCCATGACTTAATCTACTACTGTAACTACGGTGAGTATCCTAGATGGTCTGTGAGTACAAGCACGTATCCTGGACCCTGGAGGGGAATTCCGCACCATGTCTTGACTCATCAAGCATGCATTCTGCGGTAATTCAGCCTCCTCCCTGAACACGATCCTCTTGCAGTCACTAAAACATCCCACAAGCGTGACTAAAGTCCGATCATTACTGAGTTGTGCCCGCGCCATGTCTTGACTCATCAAGCATGCATTATGCGGCTCACACACCCGCACCGTACCCTAGCTCTCATACTTATGTTTTTCTCTTACTTTCATTACAGCCTTACAATGTATTAATTATTAGAATCATGAACAAAATTAAAGCTCTAGAGTTAGCCTCTCCACTCGACCGGACTTATCATTTCATTTACACACGACCACCCTTGGTCTCCTTTTCAATATCATTTCATTTCACTGCCGGGGGAGACTTAGCTACTCTTTCATTTCAATTTCAAATTCACAATTTCCAATTGAGCACTTTCAGCTCATAATTCATTTTAGAGTCTCACAGACTTTCTCATCATGAACTTAGCCTTTCATATTCATTTAATTCTCAATCCTCATCTATGATTCATTTCATGTAAATTTATACAGCAACAAATAGAGTTTACCAATATCCAGATTCACAATCTTTACCACAAACAATTCACAAGATTTCAGACATATCAAAAAGCACTCTGGACAGTCGACTGGGAACTCTACCAGTCGACTTATCCAGTCAAATCCAGTTATTCATAACCACTCGGGAGAGTCGACTGCTGCAAACGGCAGTCGGCTGTTCCGCAGTGTTCCAATTTCAATTTAACTTCTTTATAAATTTCATCTTTCATAACCTTGTGTGCATTCCACAATAAAACTCAATCAAATCTTTATAATCACGTATTCAAACTTATTCACTTTCATTTGTCAAAACCAATTTCAAACTCAAGAACCAGGAAACAGTTCGGTTCAGTCGACTGGTGGCAGTATCAGTCGACTGTCCCGCAAATATCTTGAAAACTCAACATCAAATTTATGACAGCAGCAGTCGACTGTAACTGTATTCAGTCGACTGTCCCGCTGATGAAAACCAACTTTTTAACACTTACCAGTCGACTGTGGAAGTAATCAGTCGACTGTCAAATCCACAATTTGCAATCTTTGCATACATTTTCGACCTTTGAATCGATTTGTACTTCCATATACAAATTATAATTTATTTCCAGAATATATCCCTTTTTTAAAACATTATCATATATATTACCAATTCCCAAGTTCTCTTTTTCCCAATCAAAAATGCGTCAACATATTTTCCAAATAAACTACCTTCTTTTATCAAAATTTACTTTACAAAAATCTCTATACTTGTATAAATAACATTTTGAGGTTATAAATCATACTTTTTGCCACATTCTCAACATGCATCAATTTATACAATCACTTCAATTCTAGTATCTCAACTAGCAATCATAACAAGCATGACAATTCGCATTCACCATAATCAATCAAGATTTACCGATTCATTTCTATATTAACTTGCATGCAATCAATTCAATTTCAACCAAATAAATCATATATGCATTTCTACTCCTAAATTAGAAAGCATTTAAGAAACACCCACCTAAAATGAAGATTTGTTACCCAAGTGAACTCCTAGAATTTAGAAGCTCCTAAAGAAAGCCCCAATTTGCAAACTCCTCGAAATCCGCACACCAAAGCTAGCCTCCAAGCTCCACATTTCGGCAAGCATCCATCAACGAGCATCTCCATCTCCATTCGGCAATCATCAAGAATAACTCCCATCTTCTTTCATGTACACATACTATGTATGTACATATATATACATTAGTATATGTATATAGGCAAGTGGAATGGTGATAAAATGGAGGAATGGACAGAGCTTATGCTGTTTTGGGTTGCTCTCGGATTGGCAAGAGAGAAGGGAGAAAAGAGATGAGAGAAAGAGAGGCTAAGAGTGCATTTTTATAAGAAAGCTAATGGGTAGTTAGTATAACTACATCCACATGAACACCACTAACCCATTTTGTAACTTACTTTCCCTCTTGTTTCAAAATTAAAACTCCAGATTATCCCTCCTCTCTAATCAGCCCGGTCCCCCAAAAATTGTGTGCACATCGCACGTGTGCACGTGCACGTGCTTGTGTACAAAACAATTTATTTATTTAATCCTTTTAAAATAATTATTTATATATGTAATAAATATATAAAATTAACTTTAAAAATTATACTTTTCATGCACATTAAAATGAAAGGAAACATTTCATGAAAATTTATTTTGAAGGAAGAATGCGCTTACAACACGTGCACCAAAACACGTGCGTCGCCCGTAAAATCTCAAAAATACAAAAATTGACTTTATGAACCGAAAAATATTTATAATCAATTGGGATGCAACATAAAGTGTATCTAACATACATATTTGATAATATACTCAAACGTACAGAAAACACGTGTATTGCACGTAGAAAATTTATTTTAACTAAAAATTGTCAAAAATTGAATTCTATCTATAAAATGAATTTAAACATGTTTATAAAAATAAGTAATTGAAATCCATTGAAAACTTGCACGTAACGGTGGAATACCCAAAATCGACACGTGCATCGATAATACGTAAAAAGCACGTAAAAACTCCAAGATTGAAATTTAGCATTTTGAGTTGTCTCAAATGTGATTTTAAGAATACGAGATTGCATGAATAATCGGAATTCGAAATACATATCAAAATGCGTTATGGATATAATCAATAACCGTACAAAATGCACGTGCGTAACACCCGAGGGCAAAATTGTCATTTAAATTTTGCGGGGTGTTACACTCTCCTCCCCTTAGAACAGTTCCGTCCCCGGAACTCACTATGGTAAAGGCTGTATTTTGTACACACCAAAGAAAATATCGTTATAACATATAGAAATCACAAACATCAAGAAATTACATATAGCATAAAAATAGGCAATATGGAAAAATAAGACAAGAAATCTATTTAAGAAAATGTATGAGCATCAAAATTTTACAAGAACTAAACAAGAAAACTAGGAAAGTAGCATAGGAAAACAATTACGACAATAGAGGATAGTGCATTTTGAAAAGAATTTACGTACAAATTACTGTCAAGTAACCATTAGATAAAAATGATAAATAAACTTAGTCATTAATTGTGAAAATAATTTCGGAAAACAATGCAATAAAGAAAACATAGTTAATGGGTACTTTATAAATAGATTCAATACTAAAAATCTTGTATAACTCTAACATGTATATTTATTCTATTTTCAGCTCATGTGATCATTATATTTTCCTACGTGAATGTGTTATAAATATCTTATTGAGCTTATAATTGTACATCTTATGGATGATGTATATCATTCGTTGGGCCTCAGTTGCGTGCCTGTACTTCTGTATAGTGGGAAGCGGGGCGTGACAGGTTTTTAGTGGTATCAGAGCCTAGGATCGAACCATGATAAGCTCAACAATCTACATACCACGTGGATCACATGAATATTAATAACCAACTTACCATCTGGATACTAACCCCGTTTGAATATGCATTGCAGACTATGGTTCACAGAGGCTCTTTGACTTCTCCACCCAAGGATGAACTATTGGAGATCGTCGCCATTCTTCAGGAGATGCAACGAATGATGGAGCTACAGTAAGAACAAAATGAACTGGTAAACGCTAATCTGGATAAGGTCCATTATGTCGCAGAGTCCACTCGAAGGAGCTTGTTTATGCACCAGCATAACACTTACACTGCCATGCTCGATACCCAGGAGCAAACCCGTAGAGGGTGGAATGCCGTTCAGCGGGCGTTACATCGCCTTACTGCCGCACGGTCTACAAGTGGACCGATACGGAGGCTAGTTTAGACCCCGACTACTAGAGCATCACCTTACTCATCGGCGACTCCGAAGAAGGACCAGAAGTGTTATTATTGCTGCCAAGTTGCACACATACGCAAGGACTGCTGGAAAGCCAAAAACCTGTGTCTTGCATGTGGAGCGAATGATTACAAGGGTCGGGATTGCCCGAAGAGAAAGAATGACACACCAATAGGAGGATCATCTCCCAGTGGAAGACAGACTGGAGAGTGTAATCAGGATCATAACCTGATTATAGAGGAGGCAGAGACCACCAAAGAAACAGTTACTGCAGCTAGAAGCATCACCATTAGAGTGGCGCAGTGAAAGCGTAGCAGAGTCTCTTATTGATTCGTGGAGTGGATTTCGAAGAAAACTTCATCGTCATCAACAACTTAGGGTTCAATGTTATATTTAGAATGGATAGGGGCCAAAGTGCAGAAGTTAGTTATAGGCCGGTTATAAGGGACGGTGTATTAATGAAGAAAGGACAAGAAGAAGAAGAAGTAAAAAGAAGAGAAAGGAGGAGAGAAGCCAAAGAAAGAATAAAGAAGAAGAAAGAAAGAAAAATAGAAAGAAAAAGGAAGAAGAAAGAGAGAGAAGTCGGAGAAGAAAGAAAGAAAGAGAGAAGCCAGGGAAGAAAGGGAAGAAGAGAATCAAGAAGAGAACTCGGGAGCAAGAAAGAAAGTGAGAAGCCGGTAGCAGAGGCAGGAGGAAGAATGAAAGAGGGAGAGTAGGAGCTCAAATTTTCTTGGAAAATGGATAGAAGAGATCAAGAATCGGTAGCGAGGATGAAAAGGAAATCGGTGGAAGAATAAAGAGAAGCAGTTATGAAGAAGCTTTTTTCATCTTCATCATCTTCATCGAGACTCGGCAGGATCTGTGTATTTTGTAACCGTAGCTGTGGCAAGAGAGCTAATAAGCTGCGATCGAGCTCTTCAAGGAGCTTGTAGAGAAGAATATCGATCTCGTCTACGGTGGTGGGAGCATAGGATTTATGGGCCTGGTTTCTGACGCCGTTCATGCTGGGGGCCGACACATTTTGGGAGTGATTCCCAAGTCGCTGATGCTGAAGGAGATTACTAGGGAAACTGTGGGAGATGTTAGAGTTATCTCTAACATGCACGAGAGAAAAGCGGAGATGGCTCGCGCTGCTGATGCTTTCATAGCCTTGCCCCGGAGGTTATGGAACACTTGAGGAATTGTTTGAACAAATCACATGGGCTCAGCTGGGGTCCACAGCAAGCCGGTGGGTCTTTTAAATATTGATGGATATTACGACTCGCTTCTGTCATTCATAAATTCGGCTGTGGCTGAGGAGTTTATATCCAATAAGGCCAGGGACATCTTGATTTTTGCTTCATCGCCGAAGGAACTACTTAGGAGATTGGAGGAGTATGTGCCGGAGCGAGATGAGCTTGTGACTCAGCTGAACTGAGATGTTGAAGTTCCTGGTAGCGATGTCCGTGGTTCAGATTCTGAGCCCGGACATCAAATTGTTGAGTCCTCCAGTTGAGGTTGCACAATTTTGTTTTGAGTTGTTTTCGTGCCTTTGTACTCTTTGTTTCTTTTATCTTTTGTTATACTCTTGATTGAAGAGTATTGCATTCACTTCTTCTCTATCCTATATCCCGCCTGAGGAAATTTCGAGGACAAAATTTTTCTTGTAAGGTGGGTAGGATTGTAACCCCCTGTTTTAATTGTATGTACGTAAATTTTTGTATTTCAATTTTTAGATCAATTTTTATTTCTTTTCTTCTCTTCATACTCTTTATCGGGCCTCATTTCATTCTTATTAGAACTCAAATATTTTCCGAACCATTCTAAATTTTTGTGAATTTTTTCATTAGAGTTTAAATTTAGACCCTGATTAATCCTAATCCTAATCCTAATTCTTAATCCAACAGCCAACCTAACTCTCATCTCAAACACCATATTTTCTTCCTCCCTACACTTCTTTTTCTCCATCCCTATAATCCCTACTTCTCCACTTCTGCATACGGTCAATCTCTCTCTTATTTTTTCTCCTACTCTACTGCCTCCACCACCGCTACTACTGCCTACTCCTCTCTAATCCGTCAACCCCCTATTATGTCTTCATTTACATGTTCAACTACACTACTGCCTCCACCACTCTCTATACATAATATATATATATATATATATATATATATATATATATATATATATATATATATATATATAGGGAAAGCTTCGGTTGTGCACTACCTCTAGTGCACACGGCATGTGCACTAGGCCTTCGGGCATTCATATCGACGATCCAAACCATTCACATTGATCTACACATTTAAATTAGTCTAAATATGTAAAATTAAATCATTTGAAATTTATTTGCCCATCCATCATGTGACTATAAAAAACAATGATTTCAGCCATACAATTTTGTAACACTTCAATGGACGGGTAAATGAATTTCAAATGATTTGATTTTACATATTTAGACTAATTTAGATGTGTAGATCAATGTGAACGATTCGGATCGTCGAAATGAATGCCCGAAGGCCTAGTGCACACGCCTTGTGCACTAGAGGAGTGCACAACCGAAGCTTTCTCTCTCTCTCTCTCTCTCTCTCTCTCTATATATATATATATATATATATATATATATAGGGAAACTTTCCGTTGAGCACTAGGCTAGTGCACAACGCTGTGTGCACTGGACCTAGGCCGTCCGATCGGAAGCTCTCATCACGATCCCCATCCAATGGTCCTAAAAGCCTCCCGCTCATATGTCTATTTAGGGGCGGTAAAATAGTAATTTCATACCCTCCCCCCCAATCCAGCTCATCTGTCTCCTTCCCTCTCTCTTCCGCTCGACATTTCATCGAGCTGAAGAAACAACAAAAAACCCTAGGTCCCTAAACTTTTGAACCCCATCTCATCGGCGTCAGATTCTCTCCAAAATCTCCTTCTCCTCCCTCTCCAACGCTCGATTTTCCCCATCTTGGTCATCTTCGACCTCAGATTTGAAAACCCTAGCCCCTTTCCCCATCTTGGTCATCTTCGACCTCAGATTTGAAAACCCTAGCCCCCAAAATCTCCCGAACCCACAAATCAGTACCCAAATCAATTTTGCCTCTCCTCGTGACGCGATCAACCTCTTGACGCTTCTCGTGACGCTCTCTTCCTCCTCCATCCCCCCATCATTGTCAGGTTCCTCTCACGATCGATTTGCTGGCGCCAAAAAATTTCATTTTTGGGAGCCATCAGGAAAACCTAGTGCACAACTGAAAGTTTCATCCCCAAATCTATATTTTCTCCTTCGAAAGAGACCTAAGGTTTAATTTTTTTTTTCCTTCACTTCATGTTGTTGAGAAAATACATCTACAACATCTTGATCTTATTCACAAATACACCATAACATTCCAGGTTTTAAGTTTGCTATCTTTTAGAATTTTTTTTTGGATATTGATTATATGTTCGAATTTGTAATAGGTATGGAGTTTGGTGGAGGTTGCTCACAATTGGGTGACAATTTTTTGTATGTTCAAGAAGGTGAATTTACCCCCACTATTGAGGAGCATCTAATACCAAAGATAGGTACGATATTTGAGACCCTTGAGCTAGTAGAAAAATTTATGATAGCTATGCGAAATGTTTGGGTTTTCAAATGCATAAAGGATCTCATAAATTGAAGGATGGTGAGGTGGTGGAAAAAATGTTTTTATGTAATAAAGCGGGGGTGTCGAAAAGCAAGAATAATGAAATTAGAATAGGTACTACCTCTAGAACATCTTGCAATGCATTGGTTCGTGTCAGATTAAACAAAGAAACGAATTCATGGTCTGTTTATTCTTTCCATGAGGTGCACAATCATGCATTCACCACACCCGGTAGACGGCATTTGTTGCCGCGTAACCGTGTTGTGTCAAGTTCCGATAAAGTCATAATGGAGCAACTAGCGGGTGCTAATATTCCCACATGCAAACAAATGCTGTTTTTTGAAGGTTCAAGTGGGGAATATGATAGGGTTGGATTTACTCTAACCAATGCTAGAAACCATGAAAGAGATTTGAGGGAGTCATTGAAAGGTCATGATGGTCAAATGTTGGTAGACTTTTTTAAATGGCAAAAGGAAAAAGATCCTTCTTTTTTTATGCCTTCGAGCAAGATGAGTCCGGTAGACTGTCTCATTGTTTTTGGGTTGATGGGATTGCTCGTATGAATTATGAGGTATTTGGTGATGTAGTTTCTTTTGATGCAACACATAGTACTAACCGTTACGGTATGCTATTTGTTCCATTTGTTGGGATTAATCATCATTGGCAGTCTATTTTTTTCGGTTGTGGTTTCATTCCAAATGAGACGGCTTCATCTTTTGTGTGGTTATTCCAAACAGGGCTAGGAGTCATGAAGAAAGCTCCCATTGGCATTATAACGGACCAAGACCGGGGTATTGGTGCTGCAATTAAACAAGTTTTCCCTCAAATTCGCCATAGATATTACATCTGGCATATTTTAGATAAGATTCCTTCCGAGGTGCCTTAATTGGTTCAAAATTCTAAGTTCATGGATGCTTTTAAAGATAACATTTGGAATTCGTATGACTATGTCTCTTTTGAAGAACAATGGAAGGCTTTGGTTGTGGAATTTGGGGCAGAAAATAACAAATGGTTGAATGATATTTTTCATATTCGTGATAAATGGGCCCCCGTATACCATAGGTCTTATTTTTAGGCCGGTATGTCTAGTAGCCAAAGAAGCGATGGAATGAATTCTTTTTTAAAGAAGCACACCCAAAAGAAGAATTCACTTCATGAGTTTGCTTTGATATTTGAAAGAGTGATTGGTAGGCAAAGAGAAGAAGAAGTTAAAGAGAACCACCGTGCACTAGATCGGAAACCCAAATTGAAGACCGGGTGGTATATGGAGGAACAAATGGCACAAGTATACACTTTAGCATTGTTTTTAAAGTTCCAAAAAGAAATCAAGGCAAGCCTACTGTATAATGTAAATTTAGTGGAAGGTGACGTGAATACTACTAACACTTATTATACGGTGATATTCATTGGTAGGTCGGAAAAAGTGACCATGATTACTTATTCCAAAGAGACTCACTATGGGTGTTGTTCATACTTTATGTTCGAATTTGTTCGACTCCCTCGTAGGCATCTCTTGGACTTCCTTAAATACTCAAATTGTAATGAACTTCCCAAACAATATATGATGAGAAGATGGAACCGTGAGGTAATTAGAAGAAGCTACACCCCAACAAATTTTGGTAGAGAAGATGGCAATAATAGCTAGAATTTTGCGTCCCGCTATTGTGAGTTAAATAACTTGTCCAAGCAACAAGTTGAGATTGGACTGTCTTGCAATGAAAGGTATGTGTTCATGCGTGAAGCTATGATCAAGTCAATTGAAGGCTTTGATATAATAGCCCCCGAAGGGTGTAGTGCTGGGGCTAAAGGTAGCGGAACACGAGTACATGGGAAGGAATTGGTCTTGTCTCAAGGCTCGGTGGAAGAACCTCGTCAATGTAATACGAAGGGAAGACCAAGTGGGAAGAGGTTGAAACCGATGCGGTAGAAATTAAGAGGCAAACCTAGAAAGTGCAATTGTTGTGGTTTGCACGGGCAAGGCCATGATGCGCGAACTTGCCCAAAGAAAAATAAAAAGTATTTCATGCTATTTGTGTAATTATGAAAATTGTCAATTAAGTGTGCACTTTCTTATTAATTATTATAAAGTTCGCTCGATAATGACTTTTTTTGGTTTTTTTCCCTTTTCAGTGGCAAGAGTGCATTCGCCGAAGAGGAGGTGGATTCCTCTACTGACAATAGTTCTGAGGATTCTCACAATAATGTGAATTGAGGGAAGTATTTGATTCATAATCAATTTGGTAAATATGACACCCTACTTTTATTTAGTCCACGGGATGAATTGATAGGCAATGATGAATTTATTGTCTTCTCCACCTACTAAGTGAAATCAATTTGTGAGTTTCTCTGAGGTCTGGTTGTTAGTGGGCTGCTGCACCCACTTGATATGATCATGCCATACACTTTGATTTTCAGTTGGCTGATACTTGAATTTTAGTTCAATAGCCTGATCCTTATGCTTTTATGCTAGAGTTTTTCTACAATTGAAGTGACAGATGCTTTGTATGGTTTGTATATTCAGTTGTACCGAATATACAATTGCATATGCTTGATTTTGGCTTTGATGTAGAAGTTTACTGATACAATTATACAAATTTTTGAATATGACTTTGTTATCTAATGAGTATCCTCAGTTTATACCCTTCTTGATACTTGTTTGGCTGATCCTTTGTTACAGTGAGGTAGAACTCTGGTTGGTTGATATTTTTTAGCTGATGCTTGGTATTTTCGACATTTGGAGTGAACAATTTTTTTTTGGGTCTCACTGGTTGAATTTTGGCTTGATTTTTGGCCCAAAAAAAGAAACTTTCGGTTAGAGTCAGGGGTAGTGCACAACGCTGTGTGCACTAGGCCTAGGCTGTCCGATCGTGAACCCCATCTATACTATTATTAAGCAAACCCCTATTTTAGCGGCTTTTTACTATTATGCCCTCTTATACATAACACACCTAAAAAATAATGTAGGGTTAAATCTGTCAAATTTTACCCCTAAATCATACACAAAAGAAGGTCACAACCGTAATTCTCACCCCCCCCTCTCCCGTCCATTCCTATACCTCTATCTCAAAAAAAATCCCTTCCCTGTCCCCTCTTCTCAGAAACAAACTCCCCCCCCCTCCGGTCGATTCCTCTACCTCTCTCTCACACTCACTGCCGCCTCTCTCTCCCTCGCCCCCGGAACTTTGCTCGCACCGCGCGACCCCCCGTCCCTCGCACCCGCTCCGGTGTCGAAGTCTCCCCCCCCCCCCCCGAACTTTGCTCCCGCGCGACCCCCCGTCCCTTGCACCCGCTCCGGTGTCGAAGTCCCCTTCAAAAACCAACTCCAACAGGTCATGAACAAAATGCCTACTTCTCTATTTCTTACATTTGATCAATACTGTTCAAGATTTCTCAATATGGGTATTTGTTTGAATTTGTATAGGAGTAGGAGGTTGAAGAGGCAGACACCCGATTCGATACCTAAAGTAGTTTTTAGTCTTGATGATGATGAAGGGGAAACCAACTCGCTCCGCTGTCGAAGTCCCCTTCAAAAACCAACTCCAACAGGTCATGAACAAAATACCCACTTCTCTATTTCTTACATTTGATCAATACTGTTCAAGATTTCTCAATATGGGTATTTGTTTGAATTTGTATAGGAGTAGGAGGTTGAAGAGGCAAACACCCGATTCGATACCTAGAGTAGTTTTCAGTCTTGATGATGATGAAGGGGAAACCAAGATCGCTCTTCTTCCTATTTCTTTCTCAAACGTTTTGCTGAATGGATTTGGCTTCAGTTCAAAGGTAAGCCCAATCATCAAATTTTTTTTTTGAATTAATTTTGATTTATATTATGACTTTGCTCGAGTATGAAGATGATTTCATGATTAATCTTATTCTGCATATCTCTTATTTGTAGATTGTACTATGCATGCTATTAAGACCAATACTGTGGATCATAAATTAATGTCTCATCATGGAGTTCTTGCAGCTAATAAGATCAAAATTGTGATTTGAGATTTTTAGTATATTTTAGTTTTCCATGCATTTTAATGTACTTGGAAAACCCATTACCCCTTCACAATCTCAAAGGAAATTCAAAGGAAAAAAATGAGTTAAGCTTACTCTACAAAAATACCACTTCTATATTAGCACATGAAGAGTTAACGACAAATTAGATCAAACAAATGAAAGGCTTGCAGTTTATCAGCTTCAATGACATAGTGTGTTTTGCCGTGGTGTGGTGTGAGGTGTTAGGCTTATACAAGAAAACCCTCAAATATCTACACTAAGCTTTCACGCAGGATAAACAATGTGTTGGTACATCTCTGCCAAGGTATGATCTTTTTAGTACTTTACTGATTTTAAGAGGTTGGAGTTACAAAACTTTGCAGTGATCTATTATTGGAACAAAGATTTACCTTACAGTTTACACCAAAGACTTTATATTTCCACGTAAATAATGGATTCCACCAAATTATCAAGAATTAACAATGCTGTTTTAGTGTTAATGCTGTAAATAATGGTATGATCTATTTGCTTAGTCAAACTTCAATTTTAGTGTTAGCCACAATATTTATAATCTACAATATTCGTTTTCTACAGATTAGAGATTAAAAATTCGATATTAGAGATTACTGATATGTTCATTTTGTACCCCCGTTGTCAATGCTACTGATCATTTGTTACGTCCATGGTATTTCTCACTTTCTCGGATCTATAATCAGTTGCAATGCTCATTATGAATTTCATTGTTCAGATTACATATTAGAGATTAATAATTAGAGAGAACTACTGTCTTTTTCCCCATCTTTGGTTAGGCTGTTCATTTTTTTATAGATTAGCGATTAAAAATTAGATATTAGAGATTATAGATATGTTCATTTTTAACCCCGTTTTCAATGCTACTGATCATTTGTTACTGTTGGGTTTTCGGGGCATAAATGCAGCGGATTAAAACAATAAAATCGAAACCCAATCGCAGGATCCATGCAAAACAAGACGTTTAATTCGTAGTTATGAACGTTTACCTTAAAACGAAGCTTTAACAGTTGAGAAAAGGATGACTAATGGAGGTCCAAGCTTCTTGAATCACCACGCATCCCGCTGACGCGATCTACGCTCTATCGGTATCCACACGAACACTTGGTATTTGAAGGAGCGATGTACTAGCATCCAAAAAACAAATTCTCTCTATCTCCATATTCTTCTCTCAAACGGCTAGGATTTTTTTTTTCTTAGCCTCCAAAAAACAATTTGAGAGTTTAAGATCTTTATATAGAGAGACAAATCTGTTTTTCTAAAGCCCAATCCTATTGGGCTTTCATTAAAATTAGAATTCTTAATTAAATAAATAATTAAGTCAAACTTAATTAATATTCTAATATAATTCTAATTCTAATCATTAGCAAATTTGAAATTATATTTAATTAATTAATTAAGTCCCACTTAATTAATATCATTAATAAATTCGAATTACTATTTAATTTAAATTCATAATTTAAATCAAATCTCCTTCAAGCGTTCTTGTGTGTGACCCTTTAGGTTATTATTACGTTGGAAATAATTTTAATATCCAATAATAAAATTATAAACAATGAGCGGCATCTAGTAATACATCATTGCTACCCAAGTAATAATAATAATTGGTGATCCAATAAAACCTTTCGTGATTAATGTTTCCGTGTAATATAATCCCTTTAACCAAATATTATAGATTAAACTCGAGGCATGTTCTCAGTCATCCTCTTCAACATTTAATCCGGGTTTCCTTGATCAATGAGTAGACTATTAAAACAAATCATTATTTGAGCATGGCCATGCATTTCATAGTCTCACTCAATCAAGAGGCCAATAATATCTCTCCTAATTATAGGAGGGTTAAATCCTTTATCTATCATTCATATTTCTCATACGACTCATAATATACCCGATGTCCACTTTTATCATCACCTGGTCAAAGGTAACTTTTAATGTAGTCAAAGTATATTAATCCTCTTATAGAAATATAATTATCTCAAGTCAGAGGATCATTACATCATTATCACTGTGAGTCTTTCTTATGACTTTATTTAAACATGAAGAATCTCACTGTGGGTCTATCCAGTGCCATGTAGAATCTTACATGCACCTATGTTCTTGACTTTAGTATCACTATACCTATGACCAATGAGATGTGGTCATCAGTCAACAAACATACTAATCTTTATGCATTATTATTGTCCCATAATGACAATGCTTGATTAGGGATATTTAGGAATATAAACACTATTCATATAATCTCATTTTTAAGTCTCATACTTAAAGATATAGAATACGTATTATATATTCCAAGGACATTTATTATTCTAACATTTTTATCGCAGTAAATTAAGACATAATAAATTAACATATAATAATCAATAGAACACAATCATTAATTAACAAAAGTATTTCCTAGAAGCACAATCACATTGTCTCTAGGGCACTAACACTAACAATCTCCCACTTGCACTAGAGCCAATCACTCATGTATCAAATATCCATGGAACTAGTGTGACCTTCGTGCTTCTGCTGCGACAAAGCCTTAGTCTTGTGGGTCCGCAACGTTATCTTAAGTATGCACTTTACATATGTATGTATTCTGACTTAAACCGATTAATCTTTTAGATCTATCTCTATAGATCCTGATCCCTAAGACATATGTATCATCGCCAAAGTCTTTTATCGAGAAACTATTTCCCAACCAAATCTTCACAACCTGTAGATTAGGAATGTCATTCCCTATTAATAATATGTCATCTACATATAATACTAGGAATGACACATGGCTCCCACTAACCCTTCGTAAACACACGACACATTTTCATTTTACATGAAGCCAAACTCTTTGACTGTTTCATCAAAACGAATGTTCCATCTCCTCGAGGCCGGCTATAATCCATAAATGGACCATCGCTTCTCACAGACCATTCTAGCAAACTTTGGATCGACTTGACATACATTTGCCAGATTTCATAGTCATAGTAAGTTTCTATCGCAAGCAAAATCCTGATGGATTTGACCATAGCCACCGGTGAGAAAGTTTCATCATAGTCACTACTATGAATCTGCTTGAAACTTTTCGCCACTAGTTTTGCTTTGTAGGTCTGTACCTTACAATCCACGTCAGTTATCTTCAAGAAACCCACTTGCACCCTATGGGTTTTACCCCTTCGGGTGGTCCAACCAAAGTCCATACTTTGATTTTCATACATGGAATCTATCTCAGATTTCATGGCTTCCAGCCATCTCTCAAAATCTGAACTATTCATAGCATCTTTGTAGGTGAGAGGTTCATCATCATCTATGATCATCACATCGCCAATTTGAGTCAGAAGAAATCCACGATATCTCTCTGGCTCATAGCGAATCCTACTAGATCTACGAATAACCTGTGTTTCTTGAGCAGTGTTGTTATCAACATCTTGAGTCACACTCTGCTCATGTTCCAACTCTTGTTCAACATTATTCTGTGGTTCTCGATCCTCATCGAGATCTATTGTCCTCCCACTATTTTTCTTAGAAAGTAAATCTCTCTTTAGAAACATAGCCATTCAAGCAACAAACACTTTGTTCTCCGAAGGTTTATAGAATTAATACCCTTTTTTGTTTCCATTGGGTATCCCACAAAATCTGATTTTGGTCCTAGCTTGTCAGAGATCATACGTTTCACAAACGCTTCATATCCCCAAATTTTCATAAATGACACGCTGTGACGTTTCTCAGTTCATATCTCATATATGGTGTCTTTTGAACTGATTTAGAAGGAACTCGGTTTAGTGTTTCTGCAGCCGTCTCTAGGGGCATAACCCCAGAAACTAATTGGAAGATCCCCTAGACTCATCATCAATCGCACCATGTCCAACAAAATGCGATTTCTCCTCTCAGACACACCATGTCTTTGTGGTGTTCCAGGAGGAGTGAGTTGTGATACTATACCACACGCTTTTAAGAAATTTTAAGCTTAGGTATTCTCCTCTACGATCAGATCGTAGAGTTTATACTTTCGCCTATTTGTTTTTCTTCTTCAATCTCTTACTCTTTGAATTTTTCAAACGATTCGGATTTGTTCTTCAAAAGATACACATATCCGTATCTACTAAAATCATCAGTAAAGGTTAAAATTAGTAAAAGCCACCTCTTGCCAACATACGCATTGGACCACATACATCACTATGTATCAATTCCAATTGTTTGGTGGCCCTCTCACCTTATCCGGTAAAAGGAGTTTTGGTCATTTTGCCAATGAGACATAGTTCACATTCTTCGTATGATTCAAAATCAAACTTATCCAAGTATCCATCCTAATGTAACTTGGAAATGCGATTCTCATTTATATGGCCTAAATGACAGTGCCAGAGGTATGTTTGATTTGAGTCATTTATCTTTAGACGTTTATTATTTACATTATAGATAGGAGTATCAAAATCAAGAACATATAAACCATTAAACAAACGTGCAACCTCATAGCTAACATTATTTAATGAAAAGGAACAACAATTGTTCTGAATCAAAAAGGAAAAACCAATCTTGTCCAAACAAGAAACCAAAATAATATCTCTGCAAATTGCAGGCACGTAAAATAGTTCTCAAGTTCTGAAATAAGCCCCATGGGCATCGATAAATAATAAGTCCCTACAGCTAAAGCAGCAACCTTTGCTCCATTGCTAACATGTAGGTCGACTTCTCCTAACGCCAAAGTTCTACTCCTTCGCCGTTTATGCACATTTATACAAATGTGAGAACCACATCCAGTATCTAATACCCATGATGTAGAAGTAGACAAATTTGACTTCTATAATATAAATACCTGAATCAGAAATCTGAACAGCCTTCAGTTTCTTCAGATCCTCCAAATAAGTTTGACAGTTTCTCTTCCAATGACCCGGCTTCTTGCAATAGTGACAATCACCCTTTGCCTTTGCCTTTTCAACACCTCCAGTAGGCTTCTAAGCCTTAACAGCGGGTTCTGGATTAGCAGGCTTAGATCCAATCTTGTTCTTGCCTTTCCATTTACCCTTTCCTTTGGCATTCCCTTTGTTGACCATCATTATGGGAGCAGGGGATGCCTACTGAATGTTGGTCTCAGTAGTTTTCAACATAGCCAACAATTCGGTAGGTGTCTTGTCTATCTCATTCATATTGTAATTCATTACAAATTGAGCATAGTCGTTGTTCAAAGATTGCAAGATTAGATCTATCTGAGCTTCCGGACTGATGGCGGAACCCAGAGTAGCATGGTACTCCATATATCCATCATCTTTAGAACATGCGGTGCAACTGGATCACGATCACCCTATATACATGCATACAAGGCTTTACTTGTATCAAACCTCTCTTGACGAGCCTATCCTTCAAACATACGTTTAAGGTGCTCTATCATTATATGAGCATCCATATGCTCATGCTGTTTCTGAAGCTCAAGACTCATAGTCGCAAGCATAAGACAAGTGACATCCGTGTCATCATCGATATGTTTCTGATAAACATTACGTTGATCAACCGATGCACCTACAAGGAGAGGTCCAGGGCGAGGAAATGACATAGAGCTTTCACTCTTACCTGAGGACTATCCTCAAATTCCTTTGCCAATCGAGGAAGTTTGTTCCTGTCAACTGGTCCTTCTCAAGGACAGATCGTACAGAGAAGTTATTTGAGTTGTTTGCCATTAGAATATCTATAATGTAAAATGCATAAAAGAATTAGTCTACGGAATTATTAGTTTATGTTCAAATGATTATTCATATATATTCATAATATATATCTCCCACTATTTTGATCAAATTAATAGCCCTTACTATTAATTCGGAAAGCATTTATTATATATCTTTCTAGTGAGCCAAGATCCATATTTCATCATGTCTTGAGTCAGTGTTGGCTGAAACTCCCAAAACACAACTATTTAGGTAGACAACATTTGTCAATTATATCACGTATATAACTCTTGGATAGTTTGGTGAACAACCATTGCTCTAATTTATCTAATAAATTTTTCGCCAAACTCTATGCTTCTAAGTTCATAATCTTATTGTGACGACTTAGTTAAGTTAGGCCCAATGAATCAACATAACGAGTATCACATTTACTCTTTCGCACCTCACCACGATTAAAAGGAGCACTCTGCTTTGGCAAACCCACCCCTTATGATCTAGGCCTTGATGAGTGTTATTCATTGGAAAGCATCTTGTTTAACTTAATATTTATTAAGGGATTTACTTATAAACGATCATGATCCCATCATAAAGAGATTCTCAATTTTTCCTTGAATCAAATATTTCAAATCAAAATTCGTTGAATGAATGATTTCCAGATCAGAGGTTAACGCACAGACGGCATTATTGGCACCCCTTTTCTTACAGATTCGTAATCGGTTGTTGACAAAATCATTCAATCGTTGAATAATGAAAATTCATATTTAATTACCGTGTTTCATAAACACAAGAATCTCATGATCGTTTGTTTAATGTTCATCTTAAATCGTTATAGATTTTATCTTGTTTAAGCATGAATGGGGTGTCGTATCTAATACATTCATCTTAATCTAATTAAGCATGCATCATTATCTCTACACATACACTGTATCACATACATTCATACATATGTAAAGTGCATAAAGTAAACGTGTTTGGTTATGGCCCATCCTATATGATCTTTCCAAGCTAATGGAAAAATCAAGGTCAATCTATGGGTGGTTTAAAATACTACACTATTACATGTCTTTATCTTCTTCATCTTCATCTTGTATCTCCTTCTTTGGAATGCTCATTAGTTTACCTCCTTGCTTCCATGTCTTCATTGATCATTACATTGAATAATGGAAAAAAAAAAATGTTCTTATGAACTTACAAGAGGAACTCGAGTTACATTCGAGAATATAAATTACAAGAAATAGAAGACGACATGCAAGTCGTATTTAGAAACCAAACCATAAATCAAAACCACTAACCTATGGGTCTTAAGGCCATAACCATATACCATGCTCATATAACAATTAAGAATATCTCATATTTCATTATGTCATCATACCACATCATATTTGTCATGATCCAATCACAAAAATTAAATAGGGTAAAATCAGAAAATTGCAATCAAAATTCTGAAAACAATAAATCGCAGTTTTCAGGTTCTAAACAGCATCAAACGCCTTATATCCGCGTCGGTGACAGAGTCAGTATTGCTCAGTGACCCGATTCCAGTCAGAAAACATATTTTATTTGCGAAAATCGGACATTGGACATAGATTTCACCAAATCTGCTCATCTTTGCAGAAACCGTATCGTATACAATCTACGCGATAAGAACAAATATATAATATTCAAATAATATCATATATTATCTTATCATGTTATACCATATCATATTTCATCATGATCCAATCATAAAAATCATATAAGGCATAATTCAGAAAATTGAAATTATATCTGAAAACATAAGATTGCATATTTCAGGCCCTAAACGGCGTCAAACGCCTTACAGACGAGTCGGTGATAGCTTAAGCTATCAGTTTTGTTCAGACGCTCGTTTCCCTTTCCGAAAAGGTACTCATTTGCAAAAATCGGACACTAGAAATAGATTTCAGCAAATCTGCAGCAGCCGTTTCAGAATCCATATCGAATACGATTCTCGTAATTAGAACAAACATAAATCATATACATATCAGTATACATACAGATTATAAGATCATCATATGATCATTCCAATCATCATTAACTTACAGTTTATGCATATATATCAAAACTGTAACAAATAAACGAATTAAAACGTTTTCGCAAGTGGCTCTGATACCATTGTTGGGTTTTCGGGGCATAAATGCAGTGGATTAAAACAATAAAATCGAAACCCAATCGCAGGATCCATGCAAAACAAGACGTTTAATTCGTAGTTATGAACGTTTACCTTAAAACGAAGCTTTAACAGTTGAGAAAAGGATGACTAATGGAGGTCCAAGCTTCTTGAATCACCACGCATCCCGCTGACGCGATCTACGCTCTATCGGTATCCACACGAACACTTGGTATTTGAAGGAGCGATGTACTAGCATCCAAAATACAA
Source organism: Hemerocallis citrina (assembly GCA_017893485.1). Classification (NCBI taxonomy): domain Eukaryota; kingdom Viridiplantae; phylum Streptophyta; class Magnoliopsida; order Asparagales; family Asphodelaceae; genus Hemerocallis; species Hemerocallis citrina. Next base: position 33,716,594 of record CM030360.1, read on the forward strand.
ATTCTCCCTATCTCCATCTTCTTCTCTCAAACGGCTAGGGTTTTTTTTTTCTTAGCCTCCAAAAAACAATTTGAGAGTTTAAGATCTTTATATAGAGAGACAAATCTATTTTTCTAAAGCCCAATCCTATTGGGCTTTTATTAAAATTAGAATTCTTAATTAAATAAATAATTAAGTCAAACTTAATTAATATTCTAATATAATTCTAATTCTAATCATTAGCAAATTTGAAATTATATTTAATTAATTAATTAAGTCCCACTTAATTAATATCATTAATAAATTCGAATTACTATTTAATTTAAATTCATAATTTAAATCAAATCTCCTTCAAGCGTTCTTGTGTGTGACCCTTTAGGTTATTATTACATTGGAAATAATTTTAATATCCAATAATAAAATTATAAACAATGAGCGGCATCTAGTAATACATCATTGCTACCCAAGTAATAATAATAATTTGTGATCCAATAAAACCTTTCGTGATTAATGTTTCCGTGTAATATAATCCCTTTAACCAAATATTATAGATTAAACTCGAGGCATGTTCTCAGTCATCCTCTTCAACATTTAATCCTGGTTTCCTTGATCAATGAGTAGACTATTAAAACAAATCATTATTTGAGCATGGCCATACATTTCATAGTCTCACTCAATCAAGAGGCCAATAATATCTCTCCTAATTATAGGAGGGTTAAATCCTTTATCTATCATTCATATTTCTCATACGACTCATAATATACCCGATGTCCACTTTTATCATCACCTGGTCAAAGGTAACTTTTAATGTAGTCAAAGTATATTAATCCTCTTATAGAAATATAATGATCTCAAGTCAGAGGATCATTACACCATTATCACTGTGAGTCTTTCTTATGACTTTATTTAAACATGAAGAATCTCACTGTGGGTCTATCCAGTGCCATGTAGAATCTTACATGCACCTATGTTCTTGACTTTAGTATCACTATACCTATGACCAATGAGATGTGGTCATCAGTCAACAAACATACTAATCTTTATGCATTATTATTGTCCCATAATGACAATGCTTGATTAGGGATATTTAGGAATATAAACACTATTCATATAATCTCATTTTTAAGTCTCATACTTAAAGATATAGAATACGTATTATATATTCCAAGGACATTTATTATTCTAACATTTTTATCGCAGTAAATTAAGACATAATAAATTAACATATAATAATCAATAGAACACAATCATTAATTAACAAAAGTATTTCCTAGAAGCACAATCACATTGTCTCTAGGGCACTAACACTAACAGTTACGTCCATGGTAATTTTTCACATTCTATAAGTACTATTTATACCAACTTATGGTTTTCTACGTGCAATAATAAAGACTGAAAAATTACGGAAGTTTATCTTCATCACGGAAGTTTATCTTCCTTAAGAAAAAAAGACCGAAAATTTTAGCAATATGGGTTTTGCTATAGTTTTCATGCTTCTAGCTGTTCCTGGCTGTTATGGTGATCAAGTTCAAGTGCAACTGATCACTTTGGGATAGTGATCAAGTTCGTATTGTCCTTGACCACCTTCGTCAGTGCAATCAGTTTAGGTGGTGTGGGTATAGCAAACATGGTTGAGACGCTGGAGAGAAAGGAACATATTGGGTTCGAGAATCTCTGTTATTACTCTTAACCTAGGCACTTTCCTCCCAATTGTCTTTTCATTTCCAGTTAAATTTTCAAGCTCTTTCATATATTATTCAACCAGACAATTGCAAATAGAAATGCAAGTCCTTCCTATTGAATAATATAAATCACAATAATAACGTAGGCACTTGCAAGTACAATTGTTTTCATAACATGAGAAATTGCATTTCAAAGGTTACTTTCTCAAAGTGATATCAATTTAATCTGGAGTATTACATGTAATTCTGTTTAATTACTTGCATAATAGTTTTCTGTATGTGGTGAAAAGCACCAAAAACTGTATACCTTTCCAAGATTGGTAATTTATTGAAAGTATGTCTTTTCCTGCAACTTACCAGGTATATACAAGTTGGCAATGCTGTTGCAGTTCCTGTATCACGAGCTCTAGGATTTGGATTAGGCCGGGCATATTGTCGGAATGGGGATAATGAGCCTGTTTTTTCTCTACAGCAGACTTTCCCCATCAATTTGTAGGTTTATAAGGTAAATTAAATCGAGATGCTTACCTATCTGGAAATAGTTGCATTTTCTTATTGTAAAACTTAAAATTATACAAGCAACTATGTGATCAATTAAAGATTAGTTTTTATAAGAATAAGAAAACTATACAAGCAACTTTATTTTTTGATTCAAACTTTTGGGCAACTTTATGGAATTACATACTAAACCCAATAATGAAATGCATGGAGAAAGATAATGATGGCATTTTGAGAGGGGGGAGATGACCCTTTAACTCACTTGAATTATGGTGCCAGTGCAAAACAAAATTCGGGATGAAATGATGAATACTTTGTCAAATGTTGGTATTTCGATAAGTCGGGCATCTACGAGACTTTGCAAAGTATTATTCGATATGAAATGAATGGTAGTTAGGTATTGGCTATTTAGCTTTCTTTGATTAAGTTGTTTCATCCTAATTTTTGCTTGCAGACCTCAAACTACGGCCGTGATGCCTTTTGGTCGAATCAATGGAGAAGGTTTTGTGCAAAAGCCGTTGTGTACAGATGTCAAAGGGTTTTGCTCAAAGTAAGTGGGGAAGCACTTGCGGGAGATAACGCACAAAATATTGATCCCAAGGTGAGTTATAGATGTGTAGTATGTAAATTTTTATCTTTACCAAGTGCGCATGTTAGGTAATTAAACATAATTAAAATTTGATTAATTAACAAAGAGTGCAAGCTTGAATGGTTGATACATCAAAAGTTGGGATGGATGAGCAGAAGTTTGAATCTGATGTATCAATTATCAAAAGTTACATCAGATTAACAGGGTTTTAAATAGGATTGTTACAAAATTATAGTTACAGAATTACAATCCTATTAAAGCTTGCAATCTGATGTATCAATTATCCAAAATTACAATCTGATTTAGTAATTATTGGAAAGTATGGCATTATATTCTTCTAACAAAAATAAGGATGTGTGGGTGTTTGATATAGACGATATATAACTGGAAAGATTATTTAATTGGGGAGGAAAATCAAGTGGATGACTGATTTAATTTGAGGGAAGCCTCTTGGTTAATGGTCGTCATGTAACGATAACTATATGTCCGCAAGACTCATCTAATATGAGTTAGAATAGTAGAAATAAGTTAGAACCAACAATGCTCGCAGAAATTCTTGAAGAAAGAAAAAAGGCGATGGGTAATTACTTTTCACAACTTTAAATATCACCATCATCCATGAAATTTAGAAAAAAGGGAAATACAAAAAAGTGACTAGGCTTCAAGAGGACAGGGAGTTGGTTCTTTGATAGTAAAGGGAAATAACACCACTGTGTGAGATGTCTTATGAGCATATTAACAGCTTACTGCAACATTAGGCTGGTGAAAATCTTCCTTATGCAATGTTTGCAATGTCCTAAATAACGAATGCTTCGGAGTATCGTATCGCCCACCACATAAATCAAGCCCTCCAACAAAAGCAATTATTTTCCACTTATAGTTACCAGCATCAGCATCAACAATAACTGTTTTTTGATGATGAGTAAAAATGATTCCAGTTTCCTGTTGACAAAGAATACTCGATAAGCAAAAGTCTCCAGTAGGAAATATCCAATAGCTTTGATTTGATTTTTATAAAATATAAACATAGAAGTATGTAATCATTTATTGAATTTGATAAAGTTGACAATTTGGACTTCAACAGACTTAGAAACATTATGCATTGCATTAGACTTGATTAATTAATATGTGATCAATTAGTATGAGTTAACATGATACCAATGACATGCTAGAAACATAAGCTTTTCTGCTGATAAGGTATTATTAGTCATATGATATAGTAAGAAAACCCAGAATGATATCAATGAATTTATTGTTGTCGTTACATGACGACCATTAACCAAGAGGTTTCCGAAATGGCCATCGGGTTAGGGTTTATTTTTATGTTTAATTCTCCCTAATGATGAAAAGCTTTATAAGCAGAGTCTTGGTTATTGCAATTCATACTTATGAAGCAATAAGAAGTATAATGCATCAATCTTATTTTTATGTTTATATCAATATTTCTAAAGATATCATGCATATTCAGCTAAAAAGACAAAGTATAATGCATCACTCTGGGCATGCGTATATTCATCCTTTATTCCTTTTTTTGAGAGAGTTCATCCTTTATATCTTACCCTATCGACATTTACTTATTCTTGGTTTATACGCGTTTACATATCAAATATCAAGTGAATTTAATTATTCTATAATTTTAATTCTAAGCTTATTTCCTTTCAATACAGATTCATCGGCAAAAAACTGGGTTGTGTTTCATCTAAGATCACAATCAATACAGCAGCTACGAGTTCTCATGAGGATTTTAATCAAACAATCAGTCAATACAACAGCTAGAAAGCCAAAAAGCTTCATTTTGTGTGTCTGCAGTATATGAGAATTGTCTGAAAATGAAATGTTTATGTATGTGAATGTGTCACTTTTGTTACCATTCATGTTGGAGTCCTGAAATTGTTGTCTAACTGTTACATTTCCCTTCTAATTTTCTATGCATATATTTTTTTAAGCCCATGATTATGACCAGCATTTTTTACAAGTTTTTTTTTCTTTCTTTTTTTTTTTGTGTGTGTGTGTGTGTGTGTTGGGGGGGGGGGGTTCTGTTTAGATATTTTTTGGGTTTTAATTTTGCTGCGAGACTATTTGTATTCTGTCTTCAAGAAAACATCATCCATTCTTTCATGAAATACAGGATCACTGAAGAAGTCATGCATCTTCCTTTGGTTCACTATGTTCTTAGGTGTGAAGAAGTATCATGCTCAGCTTTAGTAAAGCATTTGAGCTGATTATTTTATCAAACTGATGCTCAAACTTCATTTGAGCATAGTCACAAAATTAAGAAGAATGATTTACTCTATCTTTTCTTATGAGCATTTTATTTAATTTAATGACTATATGCTTTTTGTATTCGTGCATCGCACATGCATTATACTAGTCCAAATGGTGCTAAATCAATCCCGCTCATCTGCTATTATGTGGGGGGGGGGGGGGGGGTGTAAAATAAAATTTTGACCTGATGTTAATTTTTTTTGGGTCACTGATTCAATTTTTGCTTTTCAGTGGCTCAGAGATTGCATTTTTTTAATACATTTTTTGATTGATGAAAACATATATCTTCGGCTCAGAGATTGAATTATCAGTGGCTTTTCAGTGGCTCAATTTCTGGTACAATTTGTGTTACACCAGAGTTGTGCTCTGTTTCCTTTGGGTGATACTGTGTTTTGTATGTTTTGGCAGATAGTTTCCTTTGAATGTGGAACAACATTGGTTGATAGTTTGGCTGATAGTTTTGGCTAATAGTATGCTTTGGCTGATAGTTTCCTTTGGGTGATTGAGATTCTTTAGAAATGGGAATGCATTTAGTTGATTGTCGAACAACATGTAGGGGTTTGGTTACAGCTATTTGGGTGTGGCAGTTCAACTGCAGCCATATGTGACTACAGCAACACAGTCTCAAGCCTTGATATTTTTTTTAAATGCATTGACCACTGAAGATGTTGTGCTCATTTGAGAAAAATGTCTTGTAAAGTAAAGTCATTTCTGAGCCTACTTAAATTCATGTCATGAACATAATCATCCACTAATTCATAATTACTTTATGTTATCTAATAAATGAGTACGAAATTCATCTAATGTTATGTTTATTTTTCCAGTCAGCTATCAAAAAACTCACATGAAGACATGCAGAAGTAGATAAAGTATTCGGACTTCTTGTTATAGGCTACAGAATCAATTCCAGACGATGAACAGATGCAGCAACAGTATGCAGAAGTGGATCTTCGGATTATTTCTGCGCTGTGTACTTACAGTGCACCCATGAACTAGTTAAAAATCTGAATCCCATGCCATGTCTTTTCTCAATTTGATTTTGTACTTAGTGGTTTCTTTTTCCTTTTTTTTTTCATTTGGGATTCTGGTGCATTGGAATGAATGTCATGAACATCTTGTGTGAAATTAAGGCTTGTAAGCAAATCTAAATTCTAGTTTGCCCCCCCTTATTTCCTTTTTATATTATTTTTAACTTTCCTGTGACCAAACTTATGTTGAATGAATGCCAGCTTCCTGTATAGGATTAAGAAGTACCTTCTTCCTCCCTAATCTTCTTTTAATATTGTTCATGCAATTGGTTCTTTCTATTTGTTAAAGGCTAAAGTGTTCACTATTTTCCTTGCAAACAATTTGTTCTAGATTACTCAGGCATGTTAATTTGCAGTTACTTCTTTTAAATGTTGAAAGAGAATTGTGGATGATCTTGTTCTTTTTGTTGGTGTTTCTCCACTTGAAAAAGAAGCATGAATTATTGTGGTTTGTTGTCAATTGATTGTAATTTGTAGCTAAACATTTTCCCATGCTGTTCCATACGTTTCTCTTCAGTAAGAAACTGTATTACCTTGCTGACATTTGTTGTTTGTGTGGTTCACATGTGACCTGAGCCTAAGTGCCATGATAAACGATCGTATCAGCAAAAAAGTACTCCCATATGATCAACCCATAATCAGACGCAAGAGACAAGGAATTCGACTCAGAGATATTAACCTGTATGCAGGTTTTCTTCTTACTCATAGAAATTATTTATCATACTACTACGAATTTTGGTTTGAAGTCTGTACTGTTGGGCAAAAGAAAAGTTTGGCAAGGATACCTCCTATTTCTGCTCAATTCAGAAAAGTTTATTATTGCTCTTTTATGTTAGCAAGAAATTGTTACTCCGAGCCTGAGATGATATTTAAATTCTGTAACCCATTAAAAAAAGAGGAGAATGCTGTTGTTACGTACCAAAACTAGTCGATTTGGACTAAATATATGTGAAATGCAGTGCAGCTTTTCAATTGGTTTTATAGCTCGATTTTGTAAATGTATCGTTCCATGAAAAAAGCTAATAACATCCAAGAATGAAATTCAGCCTGCAGATATAAAATTCACTATACAAATAAAAGGATATTGCAACAGGCTTGACCTGAGCAACATGGGGTGTTGGTGCAATGTATGTCCAAAACCAATAACAAATATATAATCCGAAGATCCACTCAACAAAGCAATCATCCAAAGTTCACACTCAAAGCATGCATTCAGCCAAAACTTACAAAACACACTATCACCTGAAGGAAACATAGCCAAAATTCCTGTGTAACACAAATTGTATCAGGCTATTGAACTGTATGTAGTATGAACTTCAATAACATGAGCTATATGTTTTCATCAATCACAAATTGTATTCCAAAAATTCAATCTCTGAGCCACAATCAAGCCAAAATTCAACTAGTGAGTCAATAATGACATAATCGTACTTGAGAATATAGAAAGCATACAAAATACCATATGATCAATAACATGAGCTACTTGTACATACCCATTCAGTTACTCCCAAGTAAAATTCAACCATTACATAGATACATCCTCCAAACTGAGAAACTACACCATTAGATAACATATCTTACAACATACAAAATTACAAAATAAAGCAACTACAAAATATAATTTTCTAAACTTCATTACCCTTCAGACACCACCACCATAGTCACTAGTACTTGAAGTACGCTAGGAACAATAAAACAAACACAAACACCCCACAAAGAAATCCGACAACTGCATAATGCTGGGCACCTGCCCTGTAACCACCTTCTGCGCACCATCACAGTCTACCAATCTCAACAAAGACTGAATCGAAAGCTCATCATGCAATTCCCTTATTGTTGCATCTTTATCCTCCTCTATCCCATAATTCTCTACCCAACAAAAAAATTCGCAACCATTGAAAAAATTGGGACAATTGTAATATGCTTTACCTGGATTCTTTCCCGAAGAAGAATATTTGACCCTTGTCTATATTCGACAAAAATATTTTGGACCTCCAATCCTCTGTCCGGAACTGGCTCGGGAAGACCTGGATCTACAGCTGCAATGATTGTGGATTTGGTCGGAAGAGTAGTTTGATGCCATCCTACAAGATGTTATAAGGTTTAAGCCACTAAACTTACAAAAAAACACATTCTATTAACTTATTGTGAAATATACAATAGGTGACTTCTTATTCTAACAAATATTATAAATGGGCAACTTTAGTACTATAATATTACAGATTAGAGATGATGCTTCTCACTCTTCGAGTGAACCTCCAGATTACAGAAAATTTGAAATGTGTTGCTAGAGGTTCAACTTGCACTTGCATCCAACTAGACACACACTAAAATAAAACTAAAATAAAGAACTACAAAACACAGCATTAAATCCAATTACTTCTAGGGTCACAAAGCATTTTCCTTATCTACACTCTCCCATAGAAAATAGAAGCAACTGTTTGTGTGGTTTCCATAGTTCTAAACAACACAACCCAACTTCATTAGTTTTCTTTCTTGTTCATCTTCGACCTATAGATAGTAATTAAGTTTAGTGCAATACACTATGTTCAATTCTACATATCAGTCAAAGAAGATCATCTAATACATAGTAATTAACCAATAGATAGTAATTAACTGAGGTCTCTCTCGGTGAGTTCCAAAATATATTATTTTTCAATAAGATCATGGAAAAGTGTATTTTTTCAACAATAAGAAATTATTTTTGAAACTGAGTTAAGGAAAAGTGGTTTTTTTCAACAATATGAAGTAAAGCAAAAAAAATAATTTAATACCTGACAATGATAGGGGAATGGAGGAGGAAGAGAGCGTCACGAGGATCGTCAAGAGGTCGATCGAGTCACGAGGAGGAGAGGGCAAATTGATTTGGGTACTGATTTGTGGGTTCGGGAGATTTTGGGGGCTAGGGTTTTCAAATCTGAGGTCGAAGATGACCAAGATGGGGAAAATCGAGCATTGGTGAGGGAGGAGATGGAGATTTTGGAGAGAAACCGACATCGATGAGATGGGGTTCAAAAGTTTGGGGACTTAGGGTTTTTTGTTGTTTCTTCAGCTCGATGAAATGTCGAGCAGGAAAGAGAGGGAAGGAGACAGATGAGAGGGAAGGAGACAGATGAGCTGGATTGGGGGGGTATGAAATTACTATTTTACCCCCCCAAATAGACAGATGAGCGGGAGGCTTTTGGGACCATTGGATGGGGATCATGATGAGAGCTTCTGATCGGACGGCCTAGGCCCAGTGCACACAGCGTTGTGCACCAACCCAGTGTTCAACGAAAAGTTTCCCTATACACACACACACACACACACACACACACACACACACACACACACACACACACACACACACACACACACACACACACACGCACATAAACACATGCATGCAGCCAATCCTACATCTCTCATGTCTTTCTCTCTCTCTTATATATATACATACACATAACACCTCACCTTTCATCTCTACCTCTCCTTCTTCCTCTGCCTTCTTCAAACCCGAGAACCCAAGCCAGCACCCGAGAGCTCCCCATCGCCACCTTTGCCGCACTACAGTTGCCACACCACCGCTCTCCTCCGAGCTCCAATTTATCCTCCACCTTCGAGCTGACGACTCCGCTTCTACGGCCCCGTGAACCCCAAAGAACAACCCGAACTCACTCCATCTCTGCACGCCGCACCATCTCCTCATTGTTGTCTCTCATCGCTGTCGCTCACCGTTGCTACCGTTGCTCGCTTGCTGCCGTCTTGCTGCCAGTCTTGCCGCTGTTGTGCCACCATCCATTGTCGACGTCGCTTCTTCTTTCCATGGTTAACACCACAATCGTAATTGCCATGTTATAAGGTAAGTATCTTGTATACTTTTTTTGTTCCCGTACAAGCATTTTCTTGGACTCGTGGCAAGTAGTCTTGTTAATGGCATATTTTATTGTCTAATTCTATTCTAGTCACTTGTTCCATGCTATGTCGACTCAAGAGTAAACCGTTAACACACTTCGAATCGTGTTATCGAATATTGAATATTCAACTTTGCTATCTCTAAATTTATTGACCTTGCACTAAGAACTTGACCTAGTTTCCTTCATAGAAATTGAGAACTTTATACATAAAAATCGTAGTCCATAAAATGTACAATCCGATTTATAGAATGTGAGATATCACGATTTTAGTTCTTTCATGTTGTAAATTCTAGAACCTACACGAAACCACTGCCCTGTCTCTTGTACTGAGAATTAGACCATGTTCTCGATACTGGATCCAAGAACTTCACACATGAAAATCGTAGCCCATTGAGTCTAAAATCCAGAACATCTTACGGTTTCTTAATCCGATGTGTAGATTGTAAGTTATTGATGTTTCAGTACTGTGACTCCTAAATTTCTGGAATGTGCACGAAACATCGAAACCAGTAAAGAATGAATTTGTATGTGTAGCTATTGTCTCTAGAATGTATCATGTGAATATGTTGGAACCGGAAGAGAGTCTACTTTCTAGAATCTCTGATGGAATCAGATTTTCTTTTCTGTAGCAACGAAAAAGTGAATTTGAACACAAATATGTGCTGCTGTCTAGAAATTCATCTCGATGTTTTTGCATATAACCCCATTATTTTTCAAATTTAATGAACTGAACTATGTATATTGTTGTTCTGGTAATAATAACCTGTATCGATATAACAGATTGATAGATTTTCTCAAATAATGTATTTTATACCACTTGATAATTCTATGATAACTACTCTCGATACATGTAATCGTTTGACATCTCATACCCATGATTACCGTCCTTGATATTTTTCTTGATTCTTAATTAACTGTCTTGATTTCACCGTTCCACTAGTCGTACCAACTACATGTTTATAATTAATTATAAAAGAATAACAAGCAGGGGTTATAAGGGTACGGCTTAGCAGTGGACAATATAGGGAAGTATACTCGGAAGGGCACCCATGTTTCCCGAAATAGTAATTCTTGATTAAAAAATTCTTGATTACATGTCTTGATACTATCTCTAGTAGACCTGAGTACATAATCCTATAGAATTCATTAAACGTCATATGATTGATATGCACTCGAACTTGTGGTATGAGACATAAGATTGCGTGCATTAGATAAGTAAATAAAAGAAATAAACTCGAGATTTTCACTAAGCATGATTCTTGATTACATTACTCTTCATTACATGACTCTTGATTCTTGATTACACGATTATCGATTAACTGAACCTAGGTTATTCAATTGATTATACTTTGAAGTCTTGAATACACTGGTTACAGTTATTACTCACATGATCATATTGTCCCAGTTCCTTACTTCCTTCCATATTGTATTTGCACTACTACTTCTTGTTTCTTCCATGTTATATCTTGTTATATTACCCTTTTTTCTACTTGTTGCTAGTTGCTGCTCAAAGCTTGCTCTAACGGGTACTTTTCCTTTTTTTTTTCTTTTGAGTTAATAATTATATAGGTACTGATGGACCCGACAAATAGACTCTCTAGACGATCGTTGCCGCATTATTACTACTTCCTGTTGTTTTTATTTCAGACGCTATTTTATCTAGTTGTTATAACGAACTGTTTATCGTGATGTTTTAATTCTGGCACCGTGTATTCCCAGACATCTTGACCCCGATGTTGATGTATTACCCAGATGATGGTTATTCTATTTCCAACTCATTTGATCATTATATTTGCCTGCATGAATGTGTTATAAATATCTAGTTGAGTTTATAATTATACAGCTTATGGATGATGTATATCATTTGCTGGGCCTCAGTTCCGTGCCTGTATTTTCGTATAGTGGGAAGCAGGGCGTGATACTTATATACGCATTTAATTAATTACCTTACTATTTATACTTGTTTCTACATCTATCATATATGTGTTATTGTTATTTTATTTATTTTTCAATCTATATTACTAGTTACTATTAATTACATTATTACTTTATATTTTGATACAATTCCATTTTTATATTTTATTGCTAACCTATCTTCGATATGTTTGCTACTCGTATAATATGATTTTTATTATTTATACTTTCGTTTACTATCTACATTTTATTTCTATCTCAATTAGTATTATATATTATTTCAATTATATATTGCTACTTTTACTATTATTTTATTTTGTTTCTCCAATTGCTTACAACTTTCATGTTATAGTATTATTGTTTTGTCATATACTTTTTTTTTATGCATATTTACGTACAAATATTATATATATTGATTTTCGTGCTATACCTGACAATTTATATATATTTTATATATACTAATCATTATTCTATAAAATTATTATGTAACTTTTGAAAATAAAAATTTTATGATATTATTTTATACACGTCATTATAATTTTTATTATTATACTTTTATTATATTGTTTATTCTTTTAACGAAAATTTAACACTTATATATTTTCAGATTTTTATCCAACGAAATTCTCTTAAATTGCTAATTCAATTTTTATCTCGTAATATATAGTACTAGTTCAGTTTGCGATTTTAATTATTATACCGTTTATTACTTTGATAAATTTTGATTACTAAGCCTATTAGTAATTTATTAAAGTATCTATTGGCTATGCTTCTCTTTATTCTTTCCAATTGCATTGTTTTCCAAATTCTTTCACAATTAATGACTTAATTTATATTTTTCTTTTTATCTAATACTTTATCTAATATTATTTTTGTATGAAAATTTCTTTCAATCTATACTATCTTTTATGGTCATGTTTCTTTTTAAGCTATTTTTCTAATTTTTCTTGTTTCGTTCTTATTAACTTTGATATTCATAATTTCCTTTTATAAGTTTACTTTGTTTTCTGCATTACATACTACATTTCTTTTCTTGGTATTGGCAGCTTTTCTATATACAATAATAATTTTTTCTTTGGTGTGTACTAGATATAACTCTTATCCTAGTAAGTTCTGAGGACAGAACTGTTATAAGGGGGGAGACTGTAACACCCCGCAAAAATTGAGTTATGATAATTTTGCCCACGGGTGTTACGCCATATATTTTGTACTGTTACGAGTAATATGCGTAACATATTTTAATATAAATATCCTATGTATTTCTGTATTTCAATTATTTATACATTTTTCGTCTTCTCAAAATTCATTTTTATCCTATTCTGAGCCAACTTAAACATTTATTTTAATCTCTGTATTTTGCGTGCATCGCACGTGTCGATACGTATATTCCACTCTTACGTGTTATATTATAAAATTTTCTACATATTCAATTATTTATTTTAACTTGTTCGAATTCATTTCATAAATCAAAATTCATTTTTCTCTTATTTCGCCACAAATATATTTTTACACGTGCAGTGCACGTGTTTTATATGCATGTGTTGATTATATATATATATATATATATATATATATATATATATATATATATATATATATTCCTTTCGCACGTACTTTGTACGTAATTTTATGCACGTGTCGATTAATGAAAATCCTTGAGTCATGAATTTTTCTCTCTTTTTACAAGTCACTAGTGTATGATTAATTTTAATTAAAATCAACTAGGCTTAAATCTATATTTTGTAACACATTAAAACTATCATAAATTAAAGCCCTAATTTTCAAGTGTACACTTAACGTGCATGAACTCTCATTTAAAATTAGATAAGACTAGTACACATTACAATGTGTAATATGCACACCTAATTTAACTTGAAACTCAAAATAAAATTGTATAAAGAAGAATGCACATGGGGTGCACATGCACTTGCTCTCCTTTCCCTTGAGTGGCCGGCCAATAAGAGAGATGGGGAGAGTTGGTGAGTTAGTGTGTCAGTAGGGAGCTCTTTTAAGAAGTAGAGAGTTATTATAACCACTCACTATTTCATCCTATAAATACTTCCTCACTTTAGCCATATAGGAATACAAATCAAATTATAAAAAAAAAACCAAAAACAAAAACAAAACAAAACAAAACAAAACAAAACAAAAGAGAAGATAAAGAGAGTCAAGGAGTTTGATTTCGGAAGTTTTGGAGGTAGGAGCTTGCAGATTTTTGGAGAAGATTGGAGCTTTTTGCTAGGAGCCTCTACTACTAGGAATTCTTTTCTTAATGTGGGAGCTTTCATTATCTTCTAAATATTTTTGTAGAATCTATGATTAGGTGTGAATGCATTTGAATGATAATGTGTGGGTGTTCTCATTGTCTTCTAAAATTTTTGTAGATTGTGTTTGCTTAGCCATGACATGTGTAGATGTTAATTTAATTAGGATGTATAAGAGTAGAAGCTTTCTATAGTTTTAATTGTGCAGTTTTAGTCATAGTTAGTATGTGAATGTGTGGGGGTTTTCATTGTCTTCTAAAATACTAGTAATTGTGCATGTTAGAAATTTGTAGACGGATGATGAAATTGACTTTGGTGTGTAAAGTAACATCTCTAGCAAATTTATTAGTACATGCTAAATTACAATCATGTAGTAGATAATTGAATTAATAGGAGTTTTATAGAATGCCTTTCTAGTATAGAATTTATAAAAAAAATAAATCCATGGAAACAAATCTCTCTATATACAATAATATATATAGTAATGTAGTAATGTAAAATCTCCAAAAAAAATATAGTGGTATGAAGAACAATAATATATATAGTTTAAATAGTAGAACTATGAACAATTCACACAAGTTGGGTAATAATTTCCTTATATTTTTTAGAATAGATGGCTACAGGATTTATTTCGGGCTAATACACAAATGTTAAAGTAACTTATTCTCTAGAAATGAGTAGAATAATGCATAGAAAATGCGAAATTGAAGTTTATTTTAAAGAAATTTAGAAACAGAGAGTTGAAATAAAGAATTATCATAGTAATAATATCAGTTGGGTAGGCTTGATTGCCTGGTCTTGGCATTGGGTTTAAATCACTGTGTACCATTCTAAAGGTTGCGGGTTCGAGTCTTGGGAGGCTCTGTCTTTTTCTGAGATTTCGATTTTTATGTAGTAACAGTAGATGAGGTTTATAAATAACCAAATGGATCTTTTTCACAAACCGTTCTATATAGTTGGGCGGTGTACTTCGGGACTACAGATTTAGTCAAGCAATGTACTCCGGGACTGTAATCATTTTACATCCAGTCGGGCGGTGTACTCCGGGACTGTGATACTTATGCGGAGCGAGAAAAACCTTAATTATATCCAGGATTATGAATGATCGGGCGGTGTATACAGGGATCATGAATAGTCGGGCAGATAGGAGACGGATCTCTAATCTATTCCGGGCTAGAGTGGCACTTGCAGATGTGTCGCACCCCGTTTCCCAAAATACGGAATACGAGTTCGTAACGTAGGCCCAGCGAATGATTATACATCATCCATAAGCTGTACCAGATTAACTCAGCAATATGAAATAATAAACACAGCCACACAAGAAAGATATAACCACATGAATCAAAAATAACTTCAATAATAAATGAAATAATCCAACAATAATAATATCCAACATCTAGGAATAAAACGAACTCCGGGAACATAAGCCCAAAACAAAGTACAATGTCATAACAATGTTCAAAGAAATAAAGCTAGCAATAAAGCTAATTAAGTAGTGCAATCCAGTTCCATCTCTAGAATTGTTGCTCACCAATTCCTTCTGGTATAGTTCATTCAGTACCTATAAATTCTTGATCTGAAAAGAGAGAAAATTATGTCCTTACAGCAAGTCGTGGAAAGCAAGTAGAGCAAAGCAGAGAACAAAGGAAGCATGTGTATTAAAGGAAAGAGACGAGTTCAAAGTCAATAACAAAATCAAAAATAGGCAATAATAGCAAAGGTCTATATTTAATCATGCGTGTAATGAATGATGTCAAGTTAGGTTATATACAGGATCAAGCATGAGATGATAAATGCAGGTTATTAATCAATTTATTAATCTATCTAGTGCACGTACTATTGCATCCCATGTGTTCCATACCACAGTTTTAGTGCACGCACACAGTGAACCTTTTAGACTGATGGTGAATTCACAGATCGTGTACTCGGCGTCGATAACAATAACTTGCAATCAATAATGAACAATCAATTATTTTCAATCAATACTTCTCCTCCTTCAATGTCAAGTGTTCATGTGAAGGCCTTTACCGAGTACATTTTCCGATCGTTCACTACCAAGTCATCTCATATTACCCCGGCTTGTTAATAGTTTATTTTCATCCTATGTGAGCATGCAAGAAGGTGTAAATGTTGTATGATACTAAGTGTGATTAATTCTACCCATTACAGATAAAGCAAGAAGCAAACATAACAATTACACATAATTTACAAAATCTGGACAGCATGACATTGCTGTACAAAAACATAGATTATCGCTACTACGAAAAAGAAAATCTAGATCCTTTAGAAATTCTAGAAACTAGACTCTCTACCGGTTCCAGCAAATATACATATGACATATAAAAGCTACAGAAACTAGGGTGAAAACTTTATTCTTTTCAGATTTTATGTTCAGGAAGCAAACTGTAAATTGTGTTCACATACATGTTTCAAGTCAGAAAACTCATCAATTAAATCTACAAATATTCAGGTAGTTTCTACACATGTCTAGGTTCAGCCAAATTTATTTCATATTTTTATTTTACTGTTAACAAGTTCAATTAAATTCTGAAATAGAAAGGTACGCAAGAAGTTGTGAATCTGAAAATTCTGACACAATTGTACTAAAATGATGATATCTAACAGATTACTCCTCAGAATTTAAATCGTAAAAAGGGTAGTAAACTAAACATGTGGGGCTAAATTTCATGTTCAGAAAGTTATTTCAAAATACGACAGCAACATGGTCGAAAATCTGATTCACAAAGATACAAATGGCAGTCCAAAATTTATTTTGATATGAATAGGCAACAATTTAATCATACAATCATATAATTCATGCTAATTAATAGTCAAAGTGCCAATAGATGTTTAACATGCATGATTTCAGTTTTAAGATGCAATTTCACCGGCATGGTAATCAATTCATCAAATCAAATCAATCTAACATATCTAATTTACCAAACAATTCTATAACACATGGATCTAGTTACTTTTCAGGTAAATGTGCATATGCAAGAAACAATAGGGACTAGGTTTGTCACGCCCCGCTTTCCAAAAGAGAATACGGAATACAGATATGTGACTAAGCCCAGTGAATAATTTCATCATCCATAAGCTGTTCAAGAATCTTTACAACATCTCACAGATATAATCAGAGTCGGACGCAAAAGAATCAACCAAGTATGCATAATCGAATCAAAATACCCACAAAAATACTTGAGACCAAAAATATATTAATCTCAAATAATCCAGATCTGAATAAGTCAATATCCTGGGTAACATTGCCCAAATACAAAATAAATCCAAGTATCAAATACAATTTTTCAAAATGAGCAAATAATAATAATAGCAAGAAATCATGATAGCAAAACTCCAGCAACTAGTATCTCATATCGCCTATTCCATCTAGCAGCTGATCTCCAAAATCTGCAATTTAACAAATTGCAGGAAGAGCAAAAAGAAAACAAACTCCCGTCAATGCAAGTTACAGGCCGCTTGTAGTGCATGATACAAGTACATGGGGAAAACTAACTAATAACACGGAATATGCATGATAACAGAATAGATTACTAGTATGGCAAGATGAAAAAGTACAAGTGGCATGTATCAAGTGTCACGTAAATAAGTATCATGTAAACAAGCAACAAGTGTCGAGCAAGTAGGTAAACAAGTAACATGTGTCAAGTATCAAGTACAAGTAGCAAGTATCAAGTATCAAGTGAACCAGTATTAGGTATCATGTATCATGTACAAATAATTAAGTATCAAGTGAACAAGTATTAGGTATTCATGTTTCATGTCATGTCAAGTATTGTATTTATTACTATCTAGGTACCACTTCATGCATCCATACTTTTACTATATGGTTGCTACAGTCAACACAGTTTCGTTTTAGATTTCATAAGGGATTCTATAGAGCCGTGTACTCAGGGACAAGTAATCCAAATCATATACCAAATTCCAAATTAACCAAATCATATACCAAATTTTAAATAATCCAAATCATATACCAAATTCCAAATATGGAAAACACGGGCCCCCTTCCGAGTACACTTTTCTATATTGTCCACTACTAGATCTTTCCCTTAACCCTAGCTTGTTACTTTTTATTACAAAATACACATAATCACGAGATAACGAGATCGAGACAAGACAAGGATGTATCAAGCTCTCATATGATGCAAGGAATATGTTCTAAATCACAAAATGCAAGAAACAACATGCAAGTATTCAAACATGGCAAAATATCAATTCGGGACAACAAGACGTTGCTGCACCAAAACTGAGATTCCCGCTACCAAAGAAATGCAAATCTGGATCCATCAAAGAATCTGGAAAATAGACTCCCGGCCGAATCCAAAAAGCATATATAAGTCATACAGTATTTCACAAAATCAAGTCTCAAAATAGATTTGAATCCAGAAAATACGTTCAGCCAGAAATCAGAAGATTGTATTCAAAGTCAGGAAAATAGCATGAAAACGCATTAATTAAATCCACAAAAAATCTGGGGTATTCCTTTATATGTATAGTAACAGAAAAACAAGTTTCATAATTTTCCAACAAAAATAGAGTAGTCAAGTAAAATCAGAAAACATCAACACACGACAGTTTTGCAAATCTGAAATCGCAAACACTGCAGTACGAAAACAGCAATATCTCACAAACCATAAATCAAAATAAAAATCCTCTAAAAGGGTAATAAAATAGATACAGTAGGCTAACTTTCATATTCATGAATTTTTTGGAAACAGCAAGTAGAAATAGGTCGAAAATCAAGTTCTTTACTGAACAGTAGTAAAATTCTGCATGTAAAATCTTTATTTGCAAGCATGAAAAGGTTTGTAAAACATCTTAAATAAATTCACCAAAATTCTGGGTAAACCCCAATCAAGTCAAGAAGTACCGAGCAAAATTTCAGATCAAAATAATAATTTTAACACGAAAATAAAAATAGATTACTCTTCACAATTCATAGAAAGCAAAATCTGGGAATCTTTCGACACTACTGTAGTAAAATAGACATAACTCGCAAACCAAAAATCGAAACTGAGATCCGTCAAAAGAGTTGGAAAATAGACAGAATTCTCTACAAATCCTTTTCACAAAATATTTTCAAATACTGACCTTAATAGGGTCTAAAATATTGATCAAAACAGAAAACTAGCAAAACTGAAAATATCTTATGTGCACAAAATTCACTAGTTCACATAGAATTCATCCAAAACTCAACCAAACACGAAATATAGTGTACTAGATGTCCAAACAACATGGTATAGGGTATTTCACAAGTATTCGACAAGTATAACATGAATAACACAGCAAACACAGATATCTCAAGATAGCATGAACATATACATCAAAAGTGGTCAACCCTAGGGTAATTCATATCATATGGTCAAATTATCACAATAGAGACAATATCAACAAAAGGATTCACGCACAAATTGTCTCTAGAACCCAACTACACTACAAGCGGTATTTATTACTTGTATTTACAAATGAATTTAATACAAGTTACTTGCTTGAAAGATGACGATGGAAACGACGAAGCAAGAGTAAGAATAATAGGAATGGATCCCGGGCGCGAACACACGATCAAAAAATCAGACGGCTGAAATCAAGAGTTCCAATGGCTAGATCCAAGAGATCAAAAGGTAATGATCAAGATCAACAAGATCGGACGGCTATGATCTAATCGGATGATCAAGAGGAGATCAACGGCCCACATACAATCAAGCATGATGATCAAGATCCAACAGACGGCCAGAATCAAAACCAAGGGAACATGATCATGATGATCAAGATGATCACGGCAATCGATCAAGGTGATCAACACCCAACAGTAACAACAAAGGCAAAGGGGAGTGCTCGGTGATCGGCACAAGGTGGCAAGGCGGCGACCGGTGGACGGTGCACATGGGCGGCACCGGCGGCGGGAGGACAGGCCGGAGAGGGCTGGCTCTAGCTGGCGTCACACAGGGGGAAACCACCGCGAAAACGTGTTGTTGTTGCTGCTGCATCGTGGAGGACAGGCTGGGGGGCAGCGCGACGCTGCCGTCACTGTGGAGAGGTCGCAAGGTGCACCGGGGCAGCACCGGCGAGGGCGGCTGGCGGGATGCTGCTGCTGGCTGATGGGAGGAGCAGGGCAGGGTAGCTGTGCTGGCTATCAGCGTTGCTCAGGAGGAGACAGGGGGATCGTCGGCAGGGCGCTGTAGGGTGCTGGCCTGTAGTAGCAGTGGCTGTCTACAGTAGGGAGACAGGGCCAGGGGGAGCACGAAGGGGGGGGGCATCGGGGGTGCACAGGAAGTCGGAGGGATGAGATTAGTGGAGGACGGGTGCAAGCCCTTAACGTTCTCCACTTGATAGGGTTTAATCCCCTGCTTATGCAACTAATGCTATTACGATGACTACTACGAGATATAGATAAACTGTAAGTATTAGTCCATGCCCCGATAATTTCGGAGGTCAATCTCTATCCACAGATAATTCCGGATACTATTTTACACACTTGGCAATCTTCGAGAATACCCCACACCGCAAGCTATGGCGCCTCATCACATGAATACCCCATGAGCGTCGCCTCGACTGAAGAGTATTCGCTCTGACTGAAGAGGATGCGGATGATGCAGACAATGTCATCACCGGTATGGTAGCACTTGAATAGAGTTTTGCTATTGTTATTTCTAGTTTGTATTAGAATAAGTGTTATGTACTGAGAGTATTCATTATGTAACATGAGAAATTCTAATAAATGAAATAAAGGCAACTGTTTTGTTTGATACTGGATCGTCCCATACTTTTGTGTCACCTACTTTTCCAAAATGATTGGGAGTTGAGCCGAAGATTTTCCCCGGCAAGGTTCTAGCAGTAGCTACTCCTTCTGGAGATACATTGACAACCGATCGGTACTATGCTGGGTGTGACCTTGAGATCGGAGGAAGAATCCTTGGAATTGATCTCTTCGAGTTGGCATTTTTGGGAGTTGATGTAATCATTGTCATAGACTGGATGTCGATCTATAATGCTACTATCGAATGCAAAAGCAAGGAGTTTATGGTAAAAGCACCGAAAGGACCAGCATTTACATTCCATGGGAAGAGGAAGTGTAAGTAGTTGATGGCAGCTATGACTAAGAAGAAGATTCCTGAAGAAGTTAAGTAGATTCCCATAGTCCAGAACTTTCCGACAGTATTCTTGGAAGATCTACCCTGGCTACCACTTCATCGGGATGTGGAATTCAGCATTTCCATTCAGCCAAGAAGTGCACCGATTTCCAAGGCACCGTACAGAATGGCGCTAGTGGAACAGGATGAGGTCAAGAAGCAGATAGAAGAACTATTGGGCAAGGGTTTTATCCAACCGAGTGCGCCGCCTTGGGGAGCGCCAGTCTAATTGGTGAAGAAAAAGGATGGATCTATGAGAATGTACATCGATTACAGGGCATTGAACAAGGTGACCGTCCAGAATAAGTATTCGATTCTTCGAATCGATGATTTGTTCGACCGACTATAGGGAGCAGCTGTTTTCTCCAAGATAGATCTTCGGTTGGGTTATCACCAAGTTCGTGTGAAGGAAGAGAATGTGCACAAAACTGCATTTCGAACTCTACATAGGCATTATGAGTTCTTGGTTATGCCGTTCGGAGTGAAAAATGCACCGGCTATATTCATGGACATAATGAACAGAGTCCTGCGACCATTCAGCGACTCCTTCATCGTAGTGTTCATCGATGACATTTTTGTCCACTCCAAGTCAGAAGAAGAGCATGCTGGGCCTTTAGTAGAAGTCTTGAAGAAGCTACAAGAACAGAAGTTGTATGCCAAACTATCTAAGGGTGACTTCGGATAATCTGAAGTCGCGTTCCTGGGTCATATCATTTCTAAGAAAGGAGTAGCTACTGATCCGCAAAAGATAGAGGCAGTGAAGGATTGGCCAAGACCAACAACAATGAAGTGGATCAAAAGCTTTTTGGGTTTGATTGGCTACTACCGGAGATTCGTTTAGGGCTATGCTCAGATAGCCATGCCGCTCATTGGACTTACAAGGAAGAATGTGAGTTTTAAGTGGATGGAGCAGTGCGAAGCAAGTTTTCAGGAGTTAAAGGGGTGATTGACTACCGCTCCAATACTGGCTTTGCCGAGAGCATTGATCGATTATGATGTCTACAACGATGCTTCGCATCGCAGACTGGGCTATGTGTTGATGCAAGAGGGGAAGGTAATTGTAACATCCTGGAATTTATAAATAAATTAAAATGAATTTGCGTGATTTAATAAACATTTTTCTGGAATTTATCTTTTTGCACGTGCAAAACGTGTGCAAATATTTTCTTGGGAAACACAAAGTCAAAAAATCTATTTGGAAAATCTAACATTTATTCTGGATTTTTATGAATGAATTATGACATATTTGCAAATATTCAAGAATGAAGGACTTTTGTGCAAAGTTGCTACTTGGAGTAAAAACTCCAGATTTCTGATTTCTGGGTTGTGCGTATTGGCCGACCAAATCAGGGGAGTGAGGGGATTTAATTTTATTTTATTTTAAATTGATTTGATTAACTAATAATTGGAAGGACCTATATATGTAAAGAAATAATTTTCTTGAGAAGTATTTTTGTAAACTTGAGAAACCCTAAAACCTGGATCCCGGTCTATATTAGGAGCAGCAACTGATATTCCCCTGTTGTGAACCAAATATGTATTTTTTTCTCATTATTTTCTTGGAGTTTAAAGCTTGGATCTCGAACTTTTGCAAAAAGGGAAGAAGGGTCTTTTCTTTATTACTATTATTGTTCTTCAATTAAGACTTCTTTGAGGTGAGTGATGTTTTTTGTTCTCGTTGGTTTGTAAAATTATTTGTATGAAGATTAATCAAGTAGAATGCATGTTAGAACTTGTATGATTGTGAAATTGACATAGATCAATTATAAGTGCAAATCTAATTAACGAATTTGTAACGCCCCAGATCCCCGTTACCGGACATCTGTGACGCAACCAGAATCTTTGCCTTCAAATGCATCTCAACACAGTAATAAAACGAAAATTAAAAAAAACTTTTTATTGCCAAATAAAGTCATTACATCATCGATTACAACCATATCTTGTTGTTGAACAAGAATACAAATTACACTAACTCATTACATCTTATTACAATATATTTACCAACTTCTCATGTAAAGTTATCAGCTGTCTCCCGGAATGGTAATTGACTGAACATCGCTGAAGCTCCGCTGAGTAGTCAATCTGCTTCCCCGGGACTTGCTCCTCGGCTTGGGTCTTCTGCCGTGCGACTCTGATATTTCTGCACCTGCTCAAAAGGTAGGACCGGTACCTAAAGGTGGGGAACGTCAGTACTTCGTCTGACGCAATGCTGATAAGAAACAGCGATCTCCAAACTGGCAACCACAAACCATCTTGAATGGGAAAAGAAACGTGCATCCTAATTTTCTAGTGTTCGTGTATGCCATGACCAGAAGTCTAATGCATAATACAAGGCACAGAAACATATACACTTAATCTAATGTCAGCAAGACTCTATATACACATGCATCCCATACTACATACGCTCCAAATCAAGCTGTCTCCTCCAATTTCAAGGTTTCCAACCCTCACCATGCAAATGCATTCTATTATTGTACTCAACCTGCTCCTGATAGATACCACGTGGCTGGTTAATCCTACAGTTATTACTGCTAAAGACAATAGTGTCCCCGTTTGCCACTGTGCCCAATCCGGTCTGGATCACACCAAATGCAGTGACGATCATACAGATATGTGTCCTGCATATCCATGGCACCAAAGATCTATGAGACTGCCGCCCCTTATGGTCCGTTCGTGCCCACCAATATAAGAACATGACAGCCTCAAAGGTGTAAGCTCCCTACCACGGACTTCAGGAATTAACAGGGCGAGATACAACTTCCGTGTGCTCATCTAGTGAGCGAACACAGCTCGTATCTCTACGACAGGAAGAGAACAACCCTGGTTATCACCGCCTAGTGTTGGCCCTCAGAACAAGTCGAATTATAGGGAATCACCCGTAATACCAACATGGTCCTTAAGCGGAAGTAAAAAACTTAATTAAATAGCAATTACTAAAATATGCTTGTCATCCAAAATCATGCACGTAGTTCTATCGAACAATTGATCCCCGACTCGTCTGTCAAAATAATAATCCTGCGAGTTGATACTTATCGGTTGCCAGACTCCTGTAGGTCCTTGACCACTTCCCGGCCCGTGACCCTCAGCGAGTGGTACAACGGTGCCCAAGAAATTCCTTTTACCGGAAATGCTTTCAATCATAACCCAAACTACTGACAGACCAAGGAGATAAACACAAACAAACATACCCCAAATGTGATAAGGTCGATTTCTTGAGTATTGCAACGCTACTAGCCATAAGTCCATAACTTCTAATCCATGTACTGGGTTTGCATGAATATCACCTATTACCCCCAAAAGCAAGTCCATGACTCTTATCTACAAGAGGGGAAATAGTACTTTCAACACTTAGTCAAAAATCATGACTAGCCAACTAGGTCATTTCTGCCTGAAACTTAGAAAGGTCATATCTCCCACAATGCAACTCGGATTTGGGTTTTCACGCCCAATTTGGAAAGGTAGAGACCTAGGCTACAACTCTCTAGTTGATCATCACCTCCGATTCAGTCATCTAAATCCTCAAAATAGCCTCACATGCCTCAGCCTATGTACTTCATGTTCACTGGCTGCACCTTACCGATAGCATAAAAATCTACTCACTCATCGAAATAGTTCAAATACAGGTTCTATAAAAAGGTGTACATGTCCTCTACAACTTCCTAGTTGATAAAAAATCCAAATTATAATATTTGATCACCCTAAAACAGATATTACTCTTAGGTATACAGAACCACACACTAAGCCTTACTCAAACAGAGCCTTCAGCTCAAACCTGGTTTCCGTCCAATCTTGCAAAATTCATATTTAATAATCTACTCACAGGAATTTCTTCAAATAAGGCTTGTTCGAAAGATCTAGATATCTACTACAATTTCCTAGTATAACACTCCCTCAAATTATTCTCTTACAGAACCACAAAAATACCATCTTATCAGAGTGTCAATACTAACTGAGTTAAGCATAGTACATGCTAAAATATCCATCATAAATCACATTCTTAACAAATGGTCATCAAATTTGTGTTACAGAAATTAGACGTCATCAGGTGTAACATGCAAAAGGTTTCATATCCAAATTCAAAGTATTCACTGAGTTCTATCTATTATAAACATGCATAAAAATTTTGATGTTCTTCAGTTACATTCATGACTACTATTGATTAATTAATTCTGAACATGGATCAAATTTCATCCAAATAATTTGATGATTTTTTTGTAGAGTCTAGATGCATGCACGAAATCATGGAAAATGTCTCAGAATTATATCATGTGTCAATTAATTATAAGAATTCTCACAAGCTCAGTTATCACAATAGATAGATCCTGTCCCTGCCTTACGGCTCAGTCCACAAATTGGATTTTATTAAAATATCAAACATCATCAGAAAATTTCGAAATAAATAATTCATCCATTAGACATGTATGAGATCATTTTTTGATAATTTGAATATCAAATTCCAAGTATTTTGTTCTCTGGAAATTCGGAACTAAGGCATACAGATCATGTTTCCTGTTATCATTTACAGATTCTAAAAATCAACTCTTAAATCAACCATCCTCAACTACTATACTCATTGCATGCAAGTAATTAAACAAGAATGAACAAGAACAAGTTCAGAGAACTCCCCACCCTTAGTTGGCTTGAGAAAATGGGGTGTGTCTTGAGCTTGCTCCGCTAAAATCCTACTTTAAAGCTTGGAAATGCTCATTCTTTTTGCTCATTTCACTCTTTCCCGGTCTTTCTTTTTCTTTTCTGAAATTACAGAGCTCAAGAGGTGAGAAATGAGGGGTTTTATCAAGAGAGGAGTGAGGGAAAGAGGGGGGGGGGGAATGGGGCCGGCCAATAGGATAGGGTAGGGTGAGGTGGCAAGGTGGTTTTTGCCAAAAATCATGGTCTATCTCATTGTTTTTGAGACAAGGCTTGGGCTGAAATTCTTTGGTCTTGATCAAGCTCTAAATGAAAGATGAGATGTTAGATTTGAGTGCATGCAAAGAACAACCATTGTAGCATCATACAATTGCATATTTGCATATGTACCGCTGTTAAAACTAGTGTATGTACTAGTATCGGTCCTTTTCATTCTCGTACACCATCAAGAATGTAACCACCCACACGAACCGTCCTACAAAAATAAACGCTCTCCATCATCATACATATATAATCAAACAAACACTACAATATATATACATATACATACAGACAATATATATATATACAAAAGAATTATATTATCCAGAGTATTACATTACTCCCTCTTTAGAATCGTTCTGTCCCCAGAACGATGCTAAGGCAAAAAATAACAGACAATCATCAATGATTAGAAGATACTTTCCTAGATCATCTCCAATTCCTCGAGGAATACTCTCGAAAACTAACTCTTAAAGTGCTCAACGCATCATTCCATCTTGGAGATCAATCTCATCATGTGGATCATTTTGGGGCCTGCCTCATCCCGCATCCACCGTACTGGGGATGAATCACTTTGGGAGATGTCGCTCTCATCCTTGCAATACTGGAGACCAATTCCTACTCCGCAGAACACTTTAGGGCCTATTTCATCCCTCGTCTGGAATATTAGGGAATGTCTCACTCCATGGATTATTCTGGAGCCCTCACCACACGAATTCCCCATGAGTGTTGCTCTCGTCCCGAAATACTGGAGATCAATCCTACTCCACAGATCATTCTGGCGCCTATTTCATCCCTCGTCTGGAATGCTTGGGAATATCTCACTTCGTGGATCATTCTGGAGCCCCTACTCATCTTTAAATTCCTTCGTGGTATTACTCTCCTCCTCGGAATACTGGAGATCAATCCCATTCCACAGATCACTCTGGGGCCTATTTCATCACTCATCTGGAATACTGGGGAATATCTTACTCCTTGGATCATTCTTGAGTCAATGTCCCACTAACCTGCTTGTGAATGTTGCTCTCATCTCTGGAATACTGGAGATCAATCCCACTCCACAGATCATTCTGGGGCCTATTTTATCCCTCTTCTAGAATACTGGGGAATATCTCGCTCCATGGATCATTCTGAAGCCAACATCACACAATCTTCCTTCATGAGCGTCGCTCACATCCTTGGAATACTGGAGACCAATTCCTACTCCAAAGATCATTCTGGAGCCGACCTCATCACACGAACTCCCCGTGAGTATCGCACTCATCCCGAAATATTGGAGATCAATCCCACTCCACAAAACACTCTGGGGCCTATTTCATCCCTCGTCTAGAATGCTAGGGAATATCTCACTTCGTGGATCATTCTGGAACCTCCTTACCCACGATCGTTCTTGCTTCATCATATCTCATTTCTAGTGCCCGAGTCAAGTTCTCAACATATCTACTAGCTCTCAGTTGCACTACTTGAGGGTCGGTGACCACTCTGATGTGAATATTTGCAAGTGTACAAAATCGCAACAAGTAGTATCGTTTAAGTGAATAGAGTGTTGAACCCACATAGACTAGATATTTTATTGAGTACCGATATTACTAGATCAATCATTATTTGGATAATCAAAATTTATAAATGATAAAACAACTAAGTTAAATTAATCTAAATAAAGCTAACTAAATTGGTGAAGAGGGAGAGGGCTGTGAAACAGTGAAGCTCTTGTAATTTGTTAATGGTAAAATTAGTTCTAGGGCTCTTGATTTCACCTCGTTTATCACATACACAAATTGTAACTCCTTATGAATAAAAATATTATCTTTCCAAGTTGTAGACCAAAATCCTAAAAATATTAACCACTCTATCCACGTAGTCTAAAAATTATTCTCAACTAATTATTTGCCTATCCATCAAATTATTAATTGAAAATTTGGATTTCTTAATGGTCACGTCCTCCAATAACGGTGTTTAATTTTTATTAACCACAAATCACCAGTTCGGTCTCTTCATGATTTAAAAGATGATACAAATGTCTATCCACCATTGTACGCATAAATAATAAAAATTAACACAACCATAGAAAAATAGAATAATAATAAGAAATTAAAATTGTGTTCTACAAAACTAGGCTACATCTTAGCCTCTAGAACAATAAATTTAGTTCATGTTCAATTTGCAGCTAATAAAAAATGTTTGGGATTGCATCAAAAAAATTTAGAGAAGAAGAGAAACAAAAAGAAATAAAAAAAATTAATGCAAACCGGACTAACTTCCTTTCTCTCTCTTCTCTGTTCTTTGTCTCAAAATCCGCAGCCAACTTGTCGCGATCCCAGCGCCAGGTCAAAACTTCAGTGGCAGCCCACATCAGCCGTCACGTCAACCGAGTCAACACCTCTGTCACAGGTGCTATCGCTGTCGAGGCTGTCGCCGTCTCTGAGCCCACCACGTCAGACGAAGAAGAGGAAGACAGCAGGCGCCTGATCCCGCCTGCTGTCGCTGTTGCTGTCTACTTTGATGCGCACGCCAGGAGAAGAGGAAGGAATCCCCACCTGTCACGTGGGACCCGCCTACAGTCTCTATCGCCCAACTCGCCCACGTGCAGTCCTCTCTCTTTTTGTTTCCTTCAATCCGAACGCAAGAGACAGAGAGAGTTGAGTTCTGACTTCTCTCTATCTTCTCTCTTTGCTACTTTGCTTTATTAATTTTTTTTTATGATTAGCTGTCACCTCTTGAAAATTGTGCTCCAACCTTGGCATATATTTATAGAGAACGGGAAAGAGAATTAGGGTTTGCACTTTTGCAGAAAACTCCACTCTTTTCATTTATTTCCTTCCTTTTTTAACCAGATATTTATTTCTTTCTCCTTTCTTCTTCTCTTTCCTTTTCTTGCCAACACGTGCTGCATACACAAATTAAGACCAGAATTTAGGGTTTAAATAAAATAAAATAAATCAGTTTAAAATAAATTAAACTAACTAAAAATCATATTAGCTTATTAAAATCCTTTTAAAATTATTTATCGCACTTTTACTCAACAAAACAATAAAAATTAATAAGTCCATAGTTTTGCTTTGTTTGTTGATTTTTTCCACAAATCTTCACTTTTTGCATCAAAAATATTA
This sequence comes from Hemerocallis citrina, assembly GCA_017893485.1. Taxonomy (NCBI): domain Eukaryota; kingdom Viridiplantae; phylum Streptophyta; class Magnoliopsida; order Asparagales; family Asphodelaceae; genus Hemerocallis; species Hemerocallis citrina. Next base: position 33,745,875 of record CM030360.1, read on the forward strand.
TTTCTTCAAAAATGATTAATTAATTGAAATCTTATAGAATTAAGATGAATTATAAACAATATCAATGAAAACAAGCAATTTTAATGGGTAAATGAGTACAAATATTTATATATAAATTAGACACATCAAATACCCCCAAACTTAAGATTTTGCTTGTCCTCGAGCAAAAAGTAGAATCATGAACAAAGGAATAATAATAGTAGACTCAACCCATCACACCAAGAGATCTTATCATGCAAGCATCAAAATTTCAATTTAAAAATATAAACAATAGCAAATAAAGTAAAATTAAGCATACCCACTTTCTCCAGTGCAATTATTTATTCATAATTCCAAACCCAATCATATTTGTGATGCAATTAATGTAATTATAGTATGTAACAATTCAATCTGCGATTATCCCTTCTCACTACTACAAACCGAGTAGCAAACTAGAGTTTTTTTTTTTTTTTTTTTTTTTTTATTTTAAGTAGTCACTTGCCTTTTGACGCGAATGCAAAACATTTGTGATGAATTCACCCAGTTACTTAACAAGTCACAAACTTAAAGTGCTTTGCATACTCATATTTCAAGTTGCCGTTTTACGTAAAAGTAAACATTTGTGATGAATACCCCTAGTTACTAAGCAACTCAAAATATTGGAGTAGAGTGACTTTATTCAATTTTTTTTTTCATTATTACTCTATTTACTTAAAATCTGTTTAGGACTAGATCAAAGGGGATAATCACAAGAAAAAGCATCACATTTGTCTTTTATGTATAATAGCATGACCCACACAATTTTGTAAGGAATTTTGAAACTCAATAATCCTAAAGTAAATAAATATGCTTACTCTTGTTTTATAAGCAATTGTCTATCCCAAAAAATTATTTCAATGCTTATCACAATAAAGGACTCAAAAGTGTAATGGCGAGCCTAATTGAAATCTCTTTTGTTTTTCTTTATAAAATAAAAATAAATTTGTAAACCTTCCCCCCAAACTTGAATATCACATTGTCCTCAATGGGAAAGAAAAAAGAAAAACAAAAAAAAGAATGCAAAAAGTTCAGAATTTCTCCCCTGATTCGTCCTTAAATTTCTGCACGCGCGACGTTCAGTATTTTGGCAATATCTGGAGCTATAAATGTCCAAATGGGCTGATTTATTTTTATCTTTTTTTGCTAGTAAGCTAAGACGATAGGATACAATCGCAGTTTGAATCAGTTTTCCAGATTCTGACTCCATACTGCTCAAAAACAGCCATCAATGAAGGTCTACAAAACAGCTCCGCCCAGCGACTTCCAAAATTTATGCAATCCTAGAAGATAAAATCAAAAATTAAAATAACATAAACTAAAAGATAAATCAAACCTAAATGCAATAAAAGAAAACATGGGTTGCCTCCCAAGAAGCGCTAAGTTTTAAGTCTTCACTTGACCACTTGTTTGAGGATGATATGGTGTGGCCACATGATGAGTAACTCCATACTTAGCAAGTAAAGCATCAAATTGACGGTTGCAAAAATGTGTTCCTCAATCACTAATAATTGCCTGTGGAGCTCCAAATCGTGAAAAGATATTTTTTCTGATGAAGTTCACCACTACTCTTGCATCATTTGTTGGTAGTGCAGCAGCTTCCACCCACTTGGAGACATAATCTACAGCAACCAAAATATATTTATTAGAAAATGATGATGGAAAAGGACCCATAAAATCTATCCCCCAAACATCAAATAATTCAATCACTAAAATATTATTTAGGGGCATCTCATGTTTCCTAAAAATATTTCCCACCCTTTGAAAATTATCACATAATTTGACAAAATTAAAAGCATCTTTAAAAATTGAGGGCCAAAAAAATCCTGATTGTAAGATTTTTGCTGCTGTTTTTGTTCCACTAAAATGGCCACCACACTCCAATGTATGACAATGTTTGAGTATGCTTTCCATCTCCTCTTCAGGCACACATCTCCTTATTACTTGATCTGCACAATGGAGAAATAAGAAAGGTTCCTCCCAAAAATAATATTTCAAGACAGAGAAAAATTTCTTCTTTTGTTGATAAGTAAAATCAGGAGGTAGAATTTTTGATACCAAATAATTTACTATATCGGCATACCATGGAGGAGTTTGTATCATCATTAAATACTCATCTGGAAATTCTTCATTGATTGGTGTAACCTGCAATTTGTGTTCATCTTTTGGTTCAATGCGAGATAAATGATCGGCAACCACATTTTCCACACCCTTTTTGTCTCTTATTTCCACATCAAATTCTTGTAAAAGTAAAATCCAACGAAGCAATCTAGGTTTGGCTTCCTTCTTTGCAAGCAGGTACTTGAGGGCTGAATGATCCGTGTACACAACCACCTTTGAACCTATCAAATAAGATCGAAATTTGTCAAAAGCATATACAACAGCTAATAATTCTTTTTCAGTAGTAGCATAATTAAGCTGTGCTTCTGTCAAAGTTCTACTTGCATAATAAATGGTGTGAAAAATTTTATCTTTTCTTTGCCCTAAAACAGAACCTATTGCCACATCACTAGCATCACACATTAATTCAAAAGGCATACTCCAATCTGGTGCAATAATAATAGGTGTTGAAATCAATTTCTTTTTCAATATTTCAAAAGCATGCAAGCAATTATGAGAAAAATTAAAAGGTGTCTTTATTTAAAAGTTTGCAAAGCGGTTTAGTGATTAAAGAAAAATCTTTTATAAATCTTCGATAAAATCCTGCATGACCCAAGAAACTTCTCACTCCTTTAACATTAGTTGGTGGTGGTAGCTTTTCAATGACATCAATTTTTGCACGATCCACTTCAATTCCCTTAAAGGAAACTTTGTGGCCTAACACAATTCCTTCTTTCACCATTAAAAGACATTTCTCCCAATTTAGAACCAAACTTGTTTCCTCGCAATGCTGGAAAACCAAAGATAAGTTACATAAACAATTATCAAATGAATAACCAAAAACTGAAAAAATCATCTATCAAAATTTCAATAAATTTCTCAACCATATCTGAAAAAATTGACATCATGCAGCGTTGAAATGTGGCGGGGGCGTTACAAAGACCAAAAGACATCCTTCTATATGCAAAAGTTCCATATGGACAAGTAAATGTTGTTTTTTCTTGATCTTCTGGTGCTATAGAAATTTGATTGTAACCCGAATACCCATCAAGAAAACAATAGTAAGAATGGCCTGCAAGTCTTTCAAGCATTTGGTCAATGAAAGGTAATGAAAAATGATCTTTTCTAGTTGCATCATTTAGTCTTCGATAATCTATGCACACTCGCCATCCCGTGACTGTTCTTGTTGGTATTAGCTCATTATTATCATTTTTTACTACAGTCATTCCTCCTTTCTTTGGCACAACATGTATAGGACTTACCCATGCACTATCTGAAATTGGATAAATGATACTTGCATCTAAAAGCTTCAAGACCTCCTTATGCACCACTTCTTGCATTGATGGATTTAATCTTTGCTGTGGCTGCACAATAGGTTTAAAGTCATCCTCCATTAGAATTTTATGCATGCATATTGAAGGACTAATCCCTTTTATATCAGAAATGTTCCATCTCAAGGCAGTTTTATGTTTTCTCAAAACTCTCAACAATTTTTCTTCTTAAAAATTATTCAAAGAATCATTTATAATAACAGGAAAAGTGGAGTTTAGGCCTAAAAATGTGTACCTCAAACTCGATGGGAGTTGTTTAAGCTCAAGTTGTTGTGGTGATGAGAAAATGAGTGGTGTATCTTCCAAATTTTTATCATAATCACAAATCTCTTCATTTTCTAATTCAAGTGTTTCTGAATTTATTAGGCATTCTTCTAAATATAATTTAGCAATTTCATCCAAATGTGTTTCTCCCATGACTTCACTTACTTGAAAGCATGCATGAACTGGAAGCTCCATGGATTTAAATACATCAAATGTTACCGGTTCGTTGTCAACCCTTAGAATAAGTTTTCCCTGTTGCACATCAATCAATGTTCTCCCTGTTGCAAGAAAAGGTCTCCCCAAAATCAAAGGGATTTGTTCATCTTCCTCTATGTCAAGTACAATAAAATCAACTGGAAATAAGAATTTGTCAACTTTCACCAAAACATCTTCAATGATCCCTCTTGGATATTTGATTGACCTGTCCGCCAATTGCAAGGAAATTGTTGTAGGCTTTGCTTCTCCAATACCTAGTTTCCTGAAAACAGAATATGGCATGAGATTAATACTATCTCCTAAATCACATAGTGCTTTATGAAAAGGAGAATTTCCAATAGTGCAAGGAATTGTAAAACTCCCTGGATCTTTAAGTTTAGGTGGCAGCTTCTTTTGCAAAATTGCACTACTTTCTTCAGTTAACATCACCATCTCATGCTCTTCTAGCTTCCTCTTGTTTGATATAATGTCCTTAAAAAATTTAGCATATTTAGGCATTTGTTCTAAAGCTTCAATAAGAGGAATATCAATATGCAACTGCTTGAAAATATTTAAAAATTTTGCAAATTGATTATCAAGCTTATTCTTTTTAAGTCTTTGTGGAAAAGGAATAAATTGATCATAAGGAGAATTAGTAATTGTTGATCGTAAGATTGAAGTATTAATTGGGATTGTTAGCATAATTCAGTTCTTGAAAACCCATCCAACCAATTAATTGTTAAAAATTTCCAACTTAGATCCGCACTTTCATGTTGGTAAAATTAACCCATTAAAATTCTTGGAAATTCTCTATTTTAGGGTTGGTTTTACATCAGTTGAGTTCTAACTTCTCTCTCTCTTCTCTCTTTGCTACTTTGCTTTATTAATTTTTTTTTATGATTAGCCGTCACCTCTTGAAAATTGTGCTCCAACCTTGGCATATATTTATAGAGAACGGGAGAGAGAATTAGGGTTTGCGCTTTTGCAGAAAACTCCACTCTTTTCATTTATTTCCTTTCTTTTTTAACCAGATATTTATTTCTTTCTCCTTTCTTCTTCTCTTTCCTTTTCTTGCCAACACGTGCTGCATACACAAATTAAGACCATAATTTAGGATTTAAATAAAATAAAATAAATTAGTTTAAAATAAATTATACTAACTAAAAATCATATTAGCTCATTAAAATCCTTTTAAAATTATTTATCACACTTTTACTCAACAAAACAATAAAAATTAATGAATCCATAGTTTTGCTTTGTTTGTTGATTTTTTCCACTAATCTTCACTTTTTGCATCAAAAATATTATTTCTTCAAAAATAATTAATTAATTGAAATCTTATAGAAATAAGATGAATTATAAACAATATCAACGAAAACAAGCAATTTTAATGGGTAAATGAGTACAAATATTTATATATGAATTAGACACATCACACTCCCTCCTTAGAAGAAAACGAGGCTTACCAAGGAGAAGGCAAAAATTTCAGCTTTATGCCTTATCCCAAACACTTAATAAAATAAGCACAAGACACGAGATGACCAAATGCCTAAAAACTTTCATGCTTTATAAAAAGTCATAATATCTTGTTACAAAACACATTATAAGTTCGTCATCCATGGCTGCCAAAATGCAACTAACAAAATATATTACTACTTCTGGACCTTGATAGTCCATACCACTTCATACTTCTTTCTAGTTAAGCTTAAGCTCGTTGAACCAATTTTTTCAAACCTCCGAATGCACAATGGTACTAACTTGGTTCTAAGTGCAGGCCTAAGTCCCTATTCAAATATCTTGGCCTTCTTTACTTCGTCTTGCCATTTCTTGGGGCATAACGAGACAATTGAGTAAATCTGGTTTCATATTCCCGGATGGTCATACCTCACTGCTTTAGTTTTTGAAATTCCATGGTCTTTTCTTCTTATAAGTCTGGGGAAAAATAATGCTGCTTAAACTCTTCCAGGAAGTCCTCCCCATTCTATGGGTTCTCTTCCTATTCTTCATTTCACAGATTTTCTCCATTGCCTTCCTTGGTATGTCACGAATTCTAGTCTCAATAGTGAGTCTCGGTGCGGCCTTGTCATTCTTCCTCAGCTTTGTGCTATGACTCACCCTCATTTGTCGTTCAACTACAGACTTGCTACCTGCACATCAGGTTATGAATTTGCTTTTTCGACATCCGGTTGCAGATTTGCCTTCAAGACATTCGGTCGCAAACTTGCCTTCTGATATCCAGTTGCAAGTTTGCCTTCTGGACCTTCGGTTGCAGATTTTCCTTCCAATATCCAATTGCAGGTTTGCCTTATGGACCTTCGGTTGCAGATTTACCTTCCGATATCCAATTGCAGGTTTTCCTTCTAGACATTCAATTGTAGACTTGCCCTCCGATATCTAGTTGCAGGTTTGCCTCCATTGATGTCTGGTTACATACTAGCCGCTATTTGAACTTGACCGCACCATGTTTGTTAGTGAAAATGAAGTACACATTGAGACTGATTCAGATATAGGGAAGATCATAATCATAAGTTGTAAAGCGCTCCCATATGATATATGATCATCCTATCTGCCAAACTAAACTCAATTTATCTGGCCTTCAAGTCTAATTTCCTACCGTGTTAGACTGCAATTTGATGTCAGCACTGATACCACTTTTGTAACGCTGCGGATCCCCGTTACCGGACATCTATGATGCAACCTGAATCTTTGCCTTCAAATGCATCTCAACACAGTAATAATACACAAAATTTAAAAAACTTTTTATTGCCAAATAAGGTTATTACATCATCAATTACAACCAATATTTTGTTCTTGAACAAGAATATAAATTACACTAACTCATTACATCTTATTAGAAAATATTTAACAACTCCTCTTGCAAAGTTATCAGCTATCTCCCAGAATGGTAATCGACTGATCACCACCAAAGCTCCACTGAGTGGTCAATCTGCTTCCCCAGGACTTGTTCCTTGGCTTGGGTTTTTCGCTATGCGACTCTGACATTTCTGCACCGGCTCGAAAGGTAGGACCGGCACCTAAAGGTGGGGAACATTAGTACTTCGACTGACGCAATGCTAATAAGAAACAGCGATCTCCAAACTGGCAACCACAAACCATTTTGAATGGGAAAAGAAACGTGTATCCTAATTCCCTAGTGTCCGTGTATGCCATGACCTGAAGTCTAATGCATAATACAAGGTACAGAAACATATGCACTTAATCTAATGTCAACAAGACTCTGGATACGCATGCATCCCATACTACATACACTCCAAATCAAGCTATCTTCTCCAATTTCAGGTTTTCAAACCCTCGCCATGCAAATGCATTCTATTATTGTACTCAACCATCTGCTGATAGATACCACGTGGCTAGTTAATCCTACAGTTATTACTGCTAACACAGTGGTGTCCCCATTTGCCACTCTTGCCCAATCCGGTCTGGATCACACCAAAGGCCGTGATGGTCTTACAGATATGTGTCCTTTATATCCATGGCACCGAAGATCTATGAGACTGTCGCCCCTTATGGTCCATACGTGTCCACCAACATAAGAACATGACGGCCTCAAAGGTGTAAGCTCCCTAGCCGACAGAGTTTCTCTCCATTCTTACCACGGTACTTTAGGAATTAACAGGGTGAGATACGACTTCCGTGTGCTCATCTAGTGAGCGAACATAGCCCGTATCCCTACGATAGGAAGAGAACAACCCTGGTTATCACTGCCTAGTGCTGGTCCTTAGAACAAGTCGAATTATAGGGAATCACCCCTAATACCAACTTGGTCCTTAAGCGGAAGTGAGAAACTTAATTAAATAGCAATTACTAAAATATGCATGTCATCCAAAATCATGCACGTAGTTCTATCGAACAATTGATCCCCGACTGGTCTGTCAAAATAATAATCTGGCGAGTCGATACTTATCGGCTGCCACACTCCTATAGGTCCATGACCACTTCCCCGCCAGTGACCCTCAGCGAGTGGTACAACGGTGCCCAAGAAATTCCTTTTACCGGCAATTCTTTCAATCATAACCCAAACTATTGACAGACCAAGGAGATAAACACAAACAAACATACTCCAAATGTGATAAGGTCGATTTCTTGAGTATTGCAATACTACAGCCACAAGTCCATAACTTTTAGTCCATGTACTGGGTTTAAATGAATATCACCTATTACCTCCAAAAGCAAGTCCATTAACTTTTATCTACAAGAGGGGAAATAGTACTTTTCACACTTAGTCAAAAATCATTACTAGCTAACTAGTTTTCTTCTGCTTGAAACTTAAAAAGGTCATATTTTCCACAATACAACTCAGATTTGGGTGTTCAAGCCCAATCTAAAAATTTAAAAACCTAGACTACAACTCTCTAGTTGATCATCACCTCCGATTCAGTCATCTAAATTCTCAAAATAACCTCACAAGCCTCAGCCTGTGTACTGCCTGTTCACTGGCTGCACCTTACCGATAGCATAAAAATCTATTCGCTCATCAGAATAGCTCAAATCTAGGTTCTATGAAAAGGTGTACATGTCCTCTACAACTTCCTAGTTGATCACCAATCCAAATTATCTCATTTGATCACCCTAAAACAGACGTTACTCTCAGGTATACAGAACCACATACTAAGCCTTACTCAAACAGAGCCTTCAGCTCAAACCTGGTTTCTGTCCAATCTTGAAAAATTCATATTTAATAATCTACTTACAGGAATTTCTTCAAATAAGTCTTGTTTGAAATCTCTAGATGTCCAGTACAATTTCCTAGTAGAACACTCCCATAAATTATGCTCTTACATGGCCACAAAAGTACCATTTTATCAGAGTGTCAATACTGACTGAGTTAAGCAAAATACATGCTAAAATATCCATCATAAATCATATGCTTAACAAATGGTCATAAAATTTGCATTACAGAAACTAGACATCATCAGGTGTAACATGTAAAAGGTTTCATATCCAAATACCAAGTATTCACCGAGTTCTATCTGTTATAAACATGCATAAAAATTCTGCTGTTCTTCAGTTACAATCTTGACTACTGTTGATTGATTAATTTTGAACATGCATCAAATTTCATTCAAATAATTTCATGATTTTTCCAAAGAGTCTAGATACATGCAAGAAATCATTGTAAAAATTTCAGAATTATACCATTCTTCAATTAATTATTAGAATTCCCATAAGCTCAGTTATCACAATAGACTGATCCCGTCCCTGCCTTACGGCTCAGTCCTCAAATTGGATTTTATTAAAATATCAAACATCAACAGAAAATTCTGAAATAAATCATGCATCTACTAGACATGTATGAGAACATTCTGTGAAAAATTGAAGATCAAATTCCAAGTATTTTGTTCTATGGAAATTCGGAACTAAGGCATACAGATTATGTTTCCTGTTATCATTTCCAGATTCTAAAAGTCTACTCTTAAATCAACCATCCTCAACTACTATACTCATTGCATGCAAGTAATTAAATAATAATGAACAAGAACAACTTCAGAGAACTGCCAACCCTTAGTTGTATTGAGAAGATGGGGTGTGTCTTGAGCTTGCTCCTTCAAAATTCTACTCCAAAGCTTGGACATGTTCCTTCTTTTTGCTCCTTTCACTCTTTCCCCTTCTTTCTTTTTCTTTTCTGAAATTACAGAGCTCAAGAGGTAGGAAAGGAGGGGTCTTGTCAAGATAGGAGTGAGGGAAAGAGAGAGGGGGGGGGGGGGACCAGCCAATAGGGTAGGGTAGGGTGAGGTGGCAAGGTGGTTTTTGCCAAAAACGATGGACTAGTTCATTGTTTTTGAGACAATGCTTGGGCTAAAACTCTTTGGTCTTGATCAAGCTCTAAATGAGATATGAGAGGTTAGATTTGAGTGCATGCAAAGAACATCCATTGTAGCATCATACAATTGCATATTTGCATACGTACCGTACTCAAAACTAGTGTATGTACTAGTATCGGTCCTTCTCATTCTCGTGCACCATCAAGAACGCAACCACCCACACGAACCACCCTGCAAACATAAACGCACTGCATCATCATACATATATAATCAAACAAACACTGCAATATATATACATATACTTACAGACAATATATATATATATACAAAAGCATTATATTATCCGGGGTATTACAGATTTAAATTTGATGATTGATTTTTATGCTTGGATGATTAAAAGATTGTTGGAGAATGAATATTGCACAAGACTATTGCTTTTCTCATGTTTTGCTTGAGTAATCCTATATACAATGATAAGGAAATAAAAGTTGTATGAGATTGTATGCATTGCTACATAAAGTTGAAAAGATCTAAACTTTATCTTTAAAGATGCTTGTTTGTTGCAAAAATATACTGTATGAATTTGAACCTTATGAATAATGGAAGAATCAGAGTTTATTGTTATTAATGAATGAATGTGTTGTGTATGTGATTGCACAAAGTGGAGTTGGATTCATAAAGGAAGTTTTCTTGAGTATGGATAAATTGTGAATTGAAGAATATGAATTTATTTAAGACTATAGAGTGTTGGCTTCTAGTTTTGATGCAATTTGTGACTATATCACTGTATATGAAGGAGTTTTGACTTCTTTTGTATGTGTTCAAATATTCATATGAGAAGTTCTTCAAAATCTTGACTTTTGCAACAAATTAGCATTCGGAAATTGCTTTCTCTGTGAAGCTTTTCAAAGGGTTGATTGATGTATGAACTGAGGTAATTTGGCCAGGATGCACTTATTTTATTGCTTATTTTCATCTTTGGAAAGCTTAAAATTTGTATATAATCATGTATCAATTGAGAAGTTCTCAAAAATTGGTTTGTCGTAGATTTCATGTGAGTCGACTACGTAGTCGACTGCAGCTTGACTGTCGGTCGACTGTAGTTCTTTGAACTTGCAGCCGCGGTCGACTGTCTTGACTGGCTGGCGCCATTTACCCTACTGGCGGTCGACTGCAGCGATTATAGCTGTGTCTGTCAGTCGACTGCCAGGACGATCTTTGGCTATTTTATTTTTTTTGAACATCGTCGGTCGACTACAATGTTTTACACTGCGTCTGCAAGTCGACTGCCATGGATTTTGAGTTGTTGTTTTTTAGTGCTGTTGGACGACCGCCATTTTTTATACTGTATATGACTGTCGACCATCATGCTTGAGTTTTTGCACACTATTTTGGCTGTGTTTTCTAATCTTTGAACGATTGTTTCTTCGAATTTTCAACCGATAAATTTCTCTATTTTTCGAAGTAATTGAATTCTGATTTCATCACTTTCAGAGAGTATGTATTCTTAAATTTAATAAGTATCTAAGTTCTATTTATGAAGTTTTAGAAAGTGTATGTTTTCGAACTTATTGTATTTCAAGTTATTTATCCACTATTCGTTTCAGTTTTAATCGAATTAATCAGTTTTCTGGACAATTTTTTGGATATGGTTGTACTGGGAGGTACTTAGTTTTTACTATGAATTTGAAGGGAATTCTCATGAGGAGTTAAATGATTTTGAGATTTATGCTTTCTTTTAAGAAATGTTTGAGATGGAGTTTTTCTTTTGAGTTTTGAAACTCTAGAGGTTGAGTGGGACCTTTGTGTACCGGCATATGAGATTTTGTGGAAGTTAACCAGTTGGGGTCTTCGTTCTTGGTTTAGTTGTGTTAAGTCCGGTTGAGTACATCAACTCTAGAGAGACTATGTTCTAATTAATTAATTAAACATAATAAACATAATCAACATAAGGACAAACACTACTGAAGATGTGATAGATCTTGGGAAACGTAAGCATGGGCTTTGTTGCGAGTCACATATTCCGGGACTATGTATTTGTTTTGTCTCTCTAGTATGTTTGCGGGTCGAGGGCCGGCATGCCTATTATTGGAATGTCTAGAAGTGAGACGGTTTTGGTATGTTCGCGTGTCGAGGATCGGCAGGCCTATTCACAGAACGTACGGTATATTCAGGCATCGAGGGTCGGCAGGCCTATTCGCGGAATGAACAGTGTATCTGCACGTCGAGGGTCGACATGCCTATTCGTGGGGTACATGGCTGGGAGGTGATTCTCCGGATTTAGAGCAATGCTTACATGATGCTTGCACATCGAGGGTGCTAGTCTGGCGGGTAGATACCGATACTTAGGCATATTCGCGGAGTATTCTAGATCTTGTTTCTATTACCGTAGTAGGATTAGTTGCATAGCGAGGGATTAAATCCTATAAAGTGGAGAACGATAAGGGCTTGCATCAGACCAATATAGAATGGGATGCATAGAATCCGACAAGTATGCATTAGTAATCATCAGGTGCATTGTGGATTTCTTGACTTGTTTTATATATGCTTTCCTTGTTTTCTTACACTTAACACTTAGCCTAGCTTCACTTGTTGACTTATGATTTTTATTCTTCTTGTTTTCATTTAAGTTTGTATTTTCTTTGAATATCACTCACACCGTTATGGCTGACCCCTGTTGTTTGGGAGTTAGGGATATCTCTAGCTCTATGTTTTACAGGTAGATACCATTAGCTTGGAATTGGGAGCATGTAGGAGAATATTTAATGTTTATGCATATCTTATAAAAGGAATGATTGTAAATAGAAAATTGTATTATGGTGCTTTAAATTTCGTTGTGCTTTGTAAAATAGTTGATGTAATAATAGTTTTTAAATTTCCTTGCATTTGGATGCTTTGTTTATGATTACAATTGAGATTGATTCTAAAATTTGTGTCGCATATTTCTAATTTATTTATTGGAAATTCGGGGAGCTACAGTAATAACTTATGGGTCTAGACAACTGAGACCGCATGAGAAGAATTACCCAACCCATGATCTGGAGTTGGCAGCAATTATCTTTGCTTTGGAGCAGTGGAGGCATTATGTGTACAGAGAGAAGGTCAATATATACACGGATCACAAGAGCCTGAAGTATATCTACTAGCAGAGGGATCTGAACTTGAGGTGCAGAGAAGGAGGTTGGAAGTACTGGAAGATATCTGCCCAGAGATAAAGTATCATCCGGGCAAAGAAAATGTAGTAGCCGATGCACTTAGTCGGAAGAGCAGCTGGTCTTATTTGATCACGACTCAGGAGGAACTAGCAGAGGAGTTCGATGGAGCTGGGATTGAAGTTGTATTGCAAGGAATGGGAGCGTCTTTAGTACAGTTGAGACTTTAACCCACGCTGTGGGAGAAGATTATTGACAGTTAGAAGTCTGATCCAAAGATCCAGAAGATGAAAGAGCAGGTCAGCACGGGTAAATTGGCAAAATTCCAAGGGAAGGACGAAGTACTGTGGCTTGGAGAGAGGTTATGTGTACCTGATCAAATAGAACTGTGGGAAAACATTCTACAGGAGGCACACATCAATCTTTTGTCAGTGCATCCAGGGAGTACCAATGTAACATCCTGAATTTTCTATTATGATTAAATAACAATTTGTTTGATTTCACGTGTTTTGCACGTGCAAATTTATGTACATTTTTTCCTAAAAATTATTTATTTTCATTTCATGAACAAGTAATTTAATTCTTCTCCTTTTAATTTAAAAAGCCTATTTAGACACTAGGCCTAATTTTCTAACTCTAGCCCACACTAATTAATTTAATTAATTAAATTAGAAGCCCATAGACTTTAGCCCACTAGATTGAGCCCACTAATTTAATTCTCTTTTAATTATCACAACTTGTAAGGTAGACTAGTTTTGTAACCAATTAATTAATTAAACATGTACAACTAGTAACTAAGGGGGACTTGTGTAACATGTGCATTGCACTAGCACGTGTCTTGTGTGTGCCTAGGCTTGGCCAGATTGGAGCAAGAGAGAGTGGGAGTGATGGAGTAGTGGAAAGGTGGTTTTGAGTTCATGGGTAGCTGTTCTAACTCCCTAATTCATCCTAGCCCCTAATCTACAACCATCTAGTTCAATCTTGACCCTCCATTTTACTTTGAAAAATGCATAAATACCCCCCCCCCCCCCCCCCTTCCAATTCTTTTCATGAAATACACTAGAAAAATTGGTAAAAGAAAAAGAAAGAAAGACACAAGTGTGAGAAAAGATTGAGAGCAATTGTGAGAAAAGATTGAGTTGCATTTTGTTATGTGTTCTTGCATCCATTGGAGGCCGGCCTACAAGCTAGAGGACAAGCGGAGCTCGGGTTTCCATCAAGCAAGGAGGAGAAGGCACTTTTGTGGCCCAATCTAGGAGGAGAAGGAACCGTTCGTGTGTTCAAAAAGATTTCAGGAGCTTTCTATTTGTTTTTCTTCAAAAGGTGGGTGATTTCTCGAGCTTCTACTTTAGATACCATGCTAGGGATTGAAATTGTGATTAAGAATGAATAGGAAAGATTATCATGCATTTGTTTAAAGAGAGTAAGAAGAAAAGAACACCAATTAATCTACATGAAAAGTTAGTAGAATAAAATAGATTGTGTAAATGAGTATGTATTATGATGGCTTGGTAGTTTATTCACATGCTAAAATGGAGAAATTATGATTTTTATGAAACTTTGTCTATGCATGAATTGAAAGATACAATCTGTGGGAAATGTGCTTATGGATAAAAGTGTAGAATGTAAATTAATGGATTATTAAATAGATTAAATTATGACCCAAAAAAGTGTGTTTATGTGCCGTACGCAAGTAGTGTTGTAGTCACTAGATTTATTATCCATTTTGTCTCTTAAAATATTTAGTTTGGGAACTAGGACTAAATTGAAGAGTTAATGTTGGTAAGAAATGAAAGAGAGAAAGACTTGTGTAAATTCATCATAAATGAAGGGGAAATTGTTAATAAAGAGATTCTTATAAAAAGAAATGTTTATATGTATTTATTTTGATCCATTATTTAAATAAACTAAGGGAGAGATAGCCTTTTATGTTTAAAAAAATTAGTTTTTATATAAATTATAAAAGTACAAGCTACTGTTTGTTTCAAGAAATTATAGTCAGAAAAAAAAAATCTATATTTTTTTTTAAAGAACAATTTGAATGAGAAAAATCGAGTTTTCCTAAAAAGAGTTAGAAACAACACAGTCAGACACAAAAACATTTTATTAGAATTCCTTTACAGGTTAGTCACTCATACCTACTGGTCAGTGGGTGCGCTTTAGTATCGTTACTATAGCTAGGCAGAGCCGACACCCTGGGTTCGAGTCTCAGCAGAGACTTGGTTTTTTTGAAAATCTAATTTTTATTCAAAACCCGAACTCAAAACTTAAATAGAATTCGAGTTCTCCTTCAGACAGTTAGTCACTTTAGTCATTCTGGTTATTGGGTGCGGTTTGGTGATGTTACAGTTCACTCGTGGGATACTGGGTGTCGGTTCGAAACTGGCCTCTAGCCATTTTTTTAGTTTTTTTATTTTTATTATATTTTTGACTTTTCTAAGGGTTTTAATGTTAAAAAAAATTGAGAAAAATATTAGAAAATTTTCTAAAAATACATAGACTTCATAAAAATTATTTCCTGAATATTTGAATTATTATAATGATAATTAGAAGTGAATTTTTGAGAATAATAATTAATAAAATTTTTGGATATGATTCTTTTGTAATCAAAGATACAAAATAATTTGTTGAACATAAAGAAAATTATGAAGAGTTCAAAAATGTGAATTTGACTTATAATTTAGTGAGTAAAATTCAATGAAAGATTGTTTAAGATTATGCAAGTTGTGCATGGAAAATAAATTGAAAAGAAACATGATGAAATGTGAAATTTGTGAATATGTGTACTCTCATTTTGATGAGCATGGAAAGAGAATTGAGACTAGAGTTTTAGCTAAGTCCCTACGTCGGCAATAATCAAATTTTGAAAAGAAAAATGTGATAAATAAAGACCAAGTTTAGATACATAGTGGAGATGATTGATATTTAAGACCGATGTAGAGGTAACGCTAATTCTAGAGTACTGATTTCTATTCATGATTCAATTATCTAAGGATTAGATACATAGTGGAGATGTGATGAAAGTAAGAGAAAAACATAAGTATGCGGGCCATTGGATCTGCGGTGTGAGAGTGTTCACAGGATGTCCTCATGATGCGTCATGATTAGGGCGTGGATACTACTCCAGGATATCGTACCGGTGGTGATGCTTGTGGGGTGCTTGGTGACTTCGGGTGGTGCCATTGTCCATAGTGGAGGTGAATTGTCCACAGGATGCCTGCATGATGCATCATGTGTTAGTGCGTGGGATTCTCTCCAGGATGTCTGGACATGAGCTCGTAGCTCATAGAACACCTAGGATACTTACCGTAGTTACCGTAGTAGAGTAGATCATGGAGAGGGAATCAACCCTATAAGATGAAAAATGATTAAGGGCTTGCCCTCGGACATATGTAATATGGGATGCGTAGAATCCGAACATGTGCGCATTATTGTCATGTAATAATAATAATTGCATTAAGGACTAAGTGTACATTCACACACGAAATCATTAGGATAGTCCTTTTTAGCTTTGTTTATGACAAGTGTGTGCTTTCTAAGTAAGAGAAATTAATGTATTATATCCTAGCGTCAGTTGTATGCAACTGACATACCCACAGTTTCTATGCAGGACAAAGTGATTGACAAGAATTAAAGATGATTGCTGCTTAAAGAAATGTTCAAGTTATTATTCAATTCATGTATAATATTGTAATTTGCTTCCGCTATGTAAAATGTAATCATTGTTGTAATAAAAGTTTTCAATTCCTTGTAAAATTGTACGAAGAGAAGTGTAAAGATCCTGTGGAACTTCGAATTCAGTTTTATTTGGAATTCGGGGTGTTACAACCAAGATGTACAAGGATATCAAGCAATATTTCTAGTGGTCAGGGATGAAGCGGGATGTAGCAAAGTTTGTTGCAAGGTGTGCAACCTGTCAGCAAATCAAGGCAGAGAATTAGAAGCCCAGAGGATTGTTGCAACCGTTACCTATTCTGGAGTGGAAATAGGACAACATCAGCATGGACTTCATCACAGGGTTACCCAGAAGTTCCAAAGGGAATGATGCAATTTGGGTGATAGTGGATCGACTCACCGAATCTGCTCATTTTTTGGCAATGAAGATTACTTGGTCAATAGAGAAGCTGGCAGAATTGTATGTCGGGGAGATCGTGAGATTGCATTGAATTCCTGTGTCAATTGTATCAAATCGAGATGCGCGATTCACATCGCACTTTTGGAGAAGTCTTTAGGCAGCCTTGGGCACCAATACTGACTTCAGTACTGCTTTTCATCCTCAAACTGATGGTAAGACTGAAAGAGTCAATCAAGTGTTGGAAGATATGTTGAGGTGTTGTGTGATGGACTTCGGTGGCAACTGGGAGAGGCACATAGATCTGGTGGAATTTGCCTACAACAACAACTTTCGGACTAGCATCAGTATGGCTCCATATGAGGCTTTGTATGGAAGGAAGTGTAGGACATCAGTGTGCTGTAATGAAGTGGGGGAAAGGCAGATGTATGGGCCGAAAATTGTACAACAGACTTCAGAGAAGATTGAGTTGATCAGGAAGAGGCTTGTTGACGCATAGAGTAGACAGAAGAGTTATGCCGATAACCGGAGAAGGGATCTGGAGTTCGAAGAAGGTGACTATGTTTTCCTGAAAGTATATCCAACCAAGGGTGTGATTCGGTTTGGGAAAAGAGGAAAGTTAGCCCCGAGATACATAGGACCCTACAAGATATTGAAGAGGATTGGGAAGACAGCTTATCAGCTAGAATTGCAGAAGAGCTAGCCCAAGTTTACAATGTGTTTCACATGTCTATGCTACGAGGTTACATTCCTGATCCGAGTCGTCACTTACCAGATGTGCCAAAGGGTCTGCAGTTAGATCTGAGCTACAAGGAGCGTCCAGTAGATATTGTGGACCGGCGGGAAAAAGTTTTGAGAAACAAAACTATAACTATGATCAAGGTTGTGTGGAGGAATCAACTGGTTGAGGAAGCTACCTGGGAATTTGAGGAGAGGATGTTGAGAGATCATCCTGAGTTTTCTTTACTAAACCTTGTAAACTTTCTTTTCTTTTGTTTTCTCGCTCTTTAAGCGTAGTTCCGATGATGGAACTATTCTGAGGAGGAATTTTCTAACATCCTAGAAAAATAAAATAATTTTTAATATTTTTTGCACGTGCATTGCACTTAAAATTTTATACATTTTTGTCCCTAAAATTTTCTAAGAAGTTATGCACATTTTTCTTCTCTTTTATTTGTCACATTTGTACTATTTATTTTCAAATAAAATCCATAGGCCTAAAGTCTATTTTAAAGCGCACTAGAAAATTAATTAAAATTGAAGCTCATATTTAATTCTATTTTTTAAAATGAGTTCTTTTAAATCCTACACACTTGTCATGTAACAAACACCAACAAATAAATTAATAAAAATTAATAAAAAAAAAATGAGAAGAGTGTGTGCACATTGGGTGCACGTGCACGTGGTGTGCATAAGGAGCTAGGCCGGCAATTTCAAAGAGAGAGGGGAAAGTGGAGGGAGAATGTGTGAGAGTGGGTAGTTATTTGGGTAGTGGGATTTTTCTCAACCACACAATAACCCTATAAATACCTCCTCATTTTGCATGAACAAAAACAACAAATTAAAAGAAACAAAAGAGAGAAGAAAGAAAGAGAGCTTGTTGGATTGTGCTTGAGAGGGAGCTACAGTTTTCATTGCTAGGAGGAGAAGTGCAAGGCTTTTGTGTTGGAGCTTTAGAGCAAATTTTCTAGGAGTCCTAATTTCATTTTGCATCAAAACAAGGTGGGTATCTCTTTTGCTTTCTAAATTAAAATCACTACAAAAGAAAAGGTCTTCACCGGCGCTTTTACACCGGCACTTTCGAGAAACGTCGGGGACGAAAGAAAATTATTAATTGGAAATAAAAATACCTTTATTTCCCCGGCGCTTTCTACGAAAGCCAGTGTAGTCATTTGTTCCCCGGCGTTTGGTAATAAACGCCGGGTATTTTCTATACTTTAACCTATACCCCTATGTCGATTAATAAACTTATTCGCTTCTCTCTCTCTCAAACTCAATGAACCAATCAGATCCAAATCCAAATCCCTCCTCTCTCCTGTAAACTATCGCCGCAACCCAAATCCCGCGATCCCCTCGCTCGTCTCCTCCGGCGTGCTCCCGCGTATTCTCTCCGGCGTCGTCATCGCCCTTGCCCGCCATCTTTTTCCCCCTTTCTCTAGCTCTCAAACCCTTGAACCTCGATTCTGTATGATTTCTCCCCCAAATATAGGGTTTCGGTTTTTGATCCATTTGGGGTAATTTTGGGGTTTGATCGTCGTTTTGGGGTTAGATTAGGGGTTTTTTGGATATGTTTGGTTGTTTAGGTTTGGTTTTTTTGGTTGCAGGTTAGGATTTGATTGATTAGCGATGGCGTCGAAGAGGATTTTGAAGGAACTGAAGGATTTGTAGAAGGATCCGCCGACTCCCAATTTGCCCTTTTGGGTTTTTTGATTTCTTTGTGATTGTCAGCCATGAGGTTAGAAACCTCATGGCTCATGGAGTTTTGTTATGTATCTTGATGTCTGATATTTTTTTTTCTTGCTGTTGTTTTTGTTGTTACAGAAACTGTTGAAATGGTTTGCTCAACTGATATTAGCTGTTGAATATTTGCATTCTAATTATGTTCTGCATCGTGACCTCAAGGTATGTAATTGTGTGAGAAAAATGTTTTCTTTCTCTAACATGTTAAGACTTCAATTGAATTCCTTGTACGTCTTGGCAGTGCTCAAATATATTTCTCACCAAGGATCAAGACATCCGTCTCGGTAAGTAACTGATGGTATTACGCTTGTCATCCTATGTTTTAAGTTCTTATTGACTGGGGTTTTCAATCATCTGCAGGGGATTTTGGACTCGCTAAAACTCTCAAGGCTGACGATTTGGCTTCTTCTGTATGTTTTTTCATGTCTACGTTTATGAAGCTACTGGTTATTGTGAATGTTATTTTTAATCTTAATTCATTGTGTGAAAGCCATAGTTTGAGCCAGTTGTGTCGGTAATTGGTATTGCCTATCTACCAAAGTTTGTACTGTAGAGAGTGAAGTTTCTCGGCCAATAACATATGAGAGCTGTATTATTACCCTGGTTTAACTAAAAACTAATGGCTTAGATGACCTCTAAATTGAGGATGAGAACATTAAAATGATTCTATAACTTTACCGTTCGCAATCAAATGTTCAATAGTTTATCAAAGTACTACGGCTTCAGTAATTTAAATGGTTCTCTAATTTACTAACCAATTCCATGGACTCAAAAGTTTTGCTTTCATCTCTCTGTAGAGATTTCTGTATCACATCTATGGTTTGTTCAACAACATTGGGTCAAATATGCCTACCCTATTTCCCTCATAACATCAGATTTCAAGCTAAAGCATTAGGAAATCAGTACTACTTATATTGGTGGGAAACAAAATCAACTTACCCTTTTAAGGATCAAAGTTACATCATCACAAGTTGAAGATAGAAAAATACCTTAAAAAGTTTCATCTGTCTAATTCACCATCATAGTGAATGTTACCGCTAAATCTGGTGTGAGGGTAAACAGATAGAATTTGTGAGTTCTTGGAAAACTTGGATAGCAAACCTCTAACCTGTTCCGCCGGAGTTTGACCGTTGACTCCCACCGTACACCTGCAAAAAGTGCGAGACACCGGGGTTGATCCCGGCGACGCACCCTCCGACGCTCAAGTCAGTAACCAGAAATGAGTATGAAAGAGCATTTAACTCATAAAAGATTGATTACCTCTTAATGGAGATGGATGGGGGGTATTTATAGGCGTCTTAGGGATCAAATTAGGAATGTAATCCCCGTGATCTGATAAGGAATATTCTCCTAGTAAACAGATTAGGAATGTAATCCCTAATTTTCGGTGAAAAGATTGATGTGAATCAGGGCTGTTGATTAGGATTAATCAGAAACCCTAATTCTATCTTTTCTGGACTGGGTGTATTTCGGGTTGGGACCCGTACCCAGTTGAGGTGGATCCGTTTGTGGGTTACTGGGCCGTGAAGAAAGACCCAGTTCCCATTTCAGACCCGTTAGTAGGTAAAATTACCGTTTTACCCCTGAGCTTTAAGATTCGTGTTCGATGAGAACGGTCCCGATTTAATCCTACTTTTAGCCATATCACGAGCCCCCCACTCCTAGAGACTGAGTTTTTCAGTCTTTGAGGAGTAGTTTTGTTGTTCTAATGGCGTACGGGAGTTTATCGGTGTTCTTAAGGGAATTTGGATCTTGCTCGGGGGTGTAACGGTGTTATTCTGGGCTTGTAAAATACCCAAAGATATCCTCAGATTTTTCTGGATTTTTGGTGATTTTTCCAGATTTTTCTGAATTTTTTCTCATTTTTTTGAATTTTTTATTCATTTTCCGAATTAAATAATTAATTATCGGAAATATTAATTAATTATTCTAATTAAATAATTATATTTTTCAGAATTTTAAAATAATTTTTCTGAATTTATAATTATTTTTAGAATTTTTATTTAATTTTTTTCGATTTTTAAATATTTTTTCGGATTTTTTAAATAATTAAAACAAATAAATAAAGAAATAAATAAATTAATTAAATATTACTTGGACACGTGGCGCGATCGTACGCGTTGATCACGATCAAGCGAGCGCGCATCGGGAGGAGGGAGAGGAGGCCATTTTTTGGGTGTAACAAGGTCGGTTCTGAGAACGCTCGGCAAAAAGTGGCCGAAGTCACTGTGTACGCCACGTGGCGAAGTCAACGGTGAGCGTTGACCTTTTTTTTTTTCGCTGCTTCTTTCTTCCTCTTCCGCTCTGTTTCTTTTTCTCCTTCATTCGTCTTCTTCGTCAGCTCGAGTCCCCGTTTTTCTTCGTTTCCTCCGTTCTCGAAGTGCCAGCGCTCACGAAGTGGAGCTCGATGGAGGAGCTCAGAGAGAGGAAGAGCTCGGGGAGAGGAAGAGCTCGGCAGCCTCGGTAAGCGAGCACAGTGATGGGGTTTGGCATTGGAATGGAGCTCGGCCGTTGATTCGATGGGGACGGAGCTCGGGTAGTTCGGAGCTCGTCGAGGCGGTGACGGAGCTCGACTATGGGAGAGCTCGACGCGGTGGTGAGCTCGACGAGAATGGGAGCTTTGGTGAAGATGGAGCTCGTCGACGCCATGGTGATGGGTTTGAGCTCGACTGAGCTTCGGCTGCTCGTGCGCTCACGGCGAGGACAAGAGGCGAGCTCGGAGTTCGGGGCTCATCTAGAGGAAAAGGTGGCGAGGACCTCTCCGATGAAGGTGGCGAAGGAGTTTGGCGGCGATGAGCTCGGAATTGGAGGAGTGCTCGTCATCGGAGGTGAGTGGAGCTCTGGGGTTCATCGAGGAAGGTGCTCGAAACTCGGAGCTCCGGAGTGTGAGCTCGGCATGGCGAACGCAGTCGAGCTCGAAGGTGACGAGCTGTTTTGTGAAGCTCGGAACATGGCCATGGAGGTGGTCGAAGCTCGAAGCTTTGTTGATGAGGTCGACGAGTGGGTTCGGCGTCGGAGGCAGGCGAAGACGGATGGGGGAGCTCGAAGGTGACGAGCTGTCTTGATGGGGATGGAGCTTCATGTCATGGCGAAGCATGGATAATGGAGATTGCCGATGATGGAGGTCGGCAAGGAGCTCGGCGTCGGAGCAGATGAGAAGAGACGTCGGCAATGAAGATGGAGCTCGATAGTGACGACTGTGAGTAGGGGGAGCTTGATGGCAGCTCGAGCCAGGCGAAGGCTCGGAGCTCAGCGAGTGGTGATGATGGCGGAGCTCAGCGGCGACGGCGTCGGAATGGAGCTTGGAGGAATGGAGTTCGGCCATTAATTCGACGGAGCTCGCGAAGTGGAGGGCTCGGCGACGAAGCTTGGAATGAATGGAGCTCGGCCATGGATTCGATGGAGACGGAGCTCGCGTAGTTCGAAGCTCGTCGAGGCGGTGATGGAGCTCGCTGCCTCGGAGCTTGGTGACGGAGCTCGGCAACATCGGGAGCTTGTGAAGGTGGTGTTGGATTTGGAAGCTCGACGATGGAGGTGGCGAGTCCGACAACGAAGGTGGAGCTCGGCCATGGCGATGGAGCTCCACATGTGTTGGGTTTGGAAGCTCGACGACGGAGTCAGAAGAAGGAGGAGGCTCGTCGGAAGTGGTTCGGCGAGGTTGGGAGCTCGGCGGTGGAGGTGTGGAGGTGAAGCTCGGCCATGAAGGTGGCGAAGTCGGAGCTCGGTTGTTCGAAGAAGAAGGTAATAACTTTTTTTGTTCCTCTGGTTTGTTTTGGCGGGAGAATGGAGAAGAAGAAGGGCTGAAGAAGGTGGCGTGGGTTATGGGTTGAGCCCGACCCAGTAGCTTTTCTTCTCTTTTTCTTTTTTGGTTGAAGCTCCGATGGCAAATTGCTTCGGACGACGTTGCCGACCCCTTCCAAATGTGTTAAGAAGGAGGCAGAAGTCCGGGGGTTCGGCGAGTCTTTGCTGAAGTGCGGAGTAAGTTTTTTCCATGTTTGAGGGTCGGTGCCAAGAGCGCTCGGCAGCTGGTGCCGAACTCGATTTTTTCCCCGTAACGAGGTCGGTTCCGAGAACGCTCGGCAGCTGGTGCCGAACTCGATTTTCCCCCGTAACGAGGTCGGTTCCGAGAACGCTCGGCAGCTGGTGCCGAACTCGATTTTTCCCCCGTAACGAGGTCGGTTCCGAGAACGCTCGGCAGCTGGTGCCGAACTCGATTTTTCCCCCGTAACGAGGTCGGTTCCGAGAACGCTCGGCAGCAGGTGCCGAACTCGATTTCCCCCCCGTAACGAGGTCGGTTCCGAGAACGCTCGGCAGCTGGTGCCGAACCCCAACTTTTCCCCTATAACAGGGTCGGTGTCAAGAACGCTCGGCAGCTGGTGCCGAACCCCAATTTTTCCATGCAGAGTTCTTCTCGATGTTCCCGGTGCTCCGGAGGTCGGCTCGAGGCGTGCAACCCCTTGTTTCGAAGCTAATTCGAAGATCTACAATTTCTCTTCAGGAGTGAGATGAAGATTCTCTCTCCTTCATGGTCAAAATAGCCAGAGAATATCCTTGTATACATGAGGTTGAGGAGAGTTTTCGATGTTCCCGGTGCTACGGAGGTCGGCTCGGGGCGTGCGACCCCTTGTTTCGAAGCTAATTCGAAGATCTACAACTTCTCTTTAGGAGTGAGACGAGGATTCACCCTCCTTCATGGTCAAAATAGCCCCGCAACATCCTTTTCTTCATGAAGTTGAGGAGTGTTTTGGTCTTGGGGATTTTGGAAGAGGAGCTCCACTCCTAGGGGCGGAGAAGCTGTGCTGGGAAAACCCTTGTGCCAGGAAGACCCTTGTAAGAGCCATGGGAAGACCCATCCTTTGAGGTGAGCAAAACGAAGAGCTTGACTTTAGGAGAGA
This sequence comes from Hemerocallis citrina, assembly GCA_017893485.1. Classification (NCBI taxonomy): domain Eukaryota; kingdom Viridiplantae; phylum Streptophyta; class Magnoliopsida; order Asparagales; family Asphodelaceae; genus Hemerocallis; species Hemerocallis citrina. Next base: position 33,770,142 of record CM030360.1, read on the forward strand.
GCCATTTGGAAGACAAGTTTGAGGAGCAACTCTAGGAGAGAGTTATGAGCTCCGATCTTGTTGAGAAGAGGTCCGCTTCGGAGGCGAGCGGAGCAAAGAGCTTGGATCTGGAAGAGAGCTATTTGTGAGACAAGTGTGAGGAGGAACTCTAGGAGAGAGTTGTGCTCCAAACTTGTTCGAGGAGAGGTCCGTCTGGGAGGCGAGCGGAGTGAAGAGCTCGGCTCTGGAAGAGAGCCATTTGGGAGACGAGTTTGAGGAGCAACTCTAGAAGAGAGTTGTGAGCTCCGAACACGTTGAGAGGAGGTCTGCCTTGGAGATGAGTGGAGCGAGGAGCTTGACTCTAAGAGTGAGCCATTTGTGAGACGAGTGTGAGGAGCAACTCTAGGAGAGAGTGGTGAGCTCCGAACTCGTTGAGAAGAGGTCCGCTTTTGGAGGCGAGCGGAGCGAAGAGCTTGGCTCTAGGAGAGTGCCATTTGTGAGACGAGTGTGAGGAGCAACTCTAGGAAAGAGTGGTGAGCTCCGAACTCGTTGAGAAGAGGTCCGCTTTTGGAGGAGAGCGGAGCGAGGAGCTTGACTCTAAGAGAGAGCCATTTGTGAGACGAGTGTGAGGAGCAACTCTAGGAGAGAGTGGTGAGCTCCGAACTCGTTGAGAAGAGGTCCGCTTTTGGAGGCGAGCGGAGCGAGGAGCTTGGCTCTAGGAGAGTGCCATTTGTGAGACGAGTGTGAGGGGCAACTCTAGGAGAGAGTGGTGAGCTCCGAACTCATTGAGAAGAGGTCCGCTTTTGGAGGCGAGCGGAGCGAGGAGCTTGACTCTAAGAGAGAGCCATTTGTGAGACGAGTGTGAGGAGCAACTCTAGGAGAGAGTAGTGATCTCCGAACTCGTTGAGAAGAGGTCCGCTTTTGGAGGCGAGCGGAGCGAGGAGCTTGGCTCTAGGAGAGTGCCATTTGTGAGACGAGTGTGAGGAGCAACTCTAGGAGAGAGTGGTGAGCTCCGAACTCGTTGAGAAGATGTCCGCTTTTGGAGGCGAGCGGAGCGAAGAGCTTGACTCTGGGAGAAAGCCATTGGTGAGACGAGTTTGAGGAGCAACTCTAGGAGAGAGTGGTGAACTCCGAACTCGCTGTGAAGAGGTCCGCTTTGAAGGTAAGCAGAGCGAAGAGCTTGACTCTGGAAGAGAGCCATTTGGGAGACAAGCTTGAGGAGCGACTCCAGGAGAGAGTTGTGAGATCCGAACTCGCTATTTGAGTGAGGGAATCAACGGTTGTGGGAGCAGTTCCGAATGGCAAACCACTTCTAGCTCGCTTAGGAGCGAGCTTGCAAAGCAGAATCGAACCAGGTGTTGGACTCCGGAACCATCGTTTGGTTTGTTCAACGGTCGTGGGAGCAGTTCCGAATGGCAAACTACCTCTAGCTCGCTTAGAAGCGAACTTGCGAAGTAGGATCGAGCCAAGTGTTGGACTCCGTACCATCGGTAAAATAGTTCAACGGCTGTGGGAGCAATTCCGAATGGTGAACTACCTCTAGCTCGCTTAGAAGCGAACTTACGAAGTAGAATCGAGCCAAGTGTTAGACTCCGAACCATCGTTAGATTAGTCCAACGGTTGTGGGAGCAATTCCGAATGGCGAACTACCTCTAGCTCGCTTAGAAGCGAACTTGCGAAGTAGAATCGAGCCAAGTGTTGGACTCCGAACCATCGTTTGGTTTGTTCAACGGTTGTAGGAGCAATTCCGAATGGTGAACCACTTCTAACTCGCTTAGGAGCGAGCTTGCGAAGCAGAATCGAACCAAGTGTTGGACTCCGAACCATTGTTTGGTTTGTTCAACGGTTGTGGGAGCAATTCCGAATGGTGAACCACTTCTAACTCGCTTAGGAGCGAGCTTGCGAAGCAGAATCGAACCAAGTGTTGGACTCCGAACCATCGTTAGGTTTGTTCAACGGCTGTGGGAGCAATTCCGAATGGCGAACCACTTCTAGCTCGCTAAAGAGCGAACTTGCAAAGTAGAATCGAGCCAAGTGTTGGACTCCGAAACCATCGTTGTCAAGAGCTTAGTAAGTTGCGGGAGCAGCCATGTAGGGGAAGGTGGAATCCGAACTTACCATTTAGCGAGTCGTGACTCGGAGAGATAGAGAAGCAAGAGCAATAATTTTCAATGAAAGATGTAAAGTTATATTGAAATAAACTCGATGGCCGCTTTAATAGGGCGAGCCATTATTACATGTCGTTGGCCGGGTCACAAGCATCGGCCTTATTGAAAATCAAGATCCTACTTCTATGATAAGGTGAAGACCTCTCGACAGGAGCTGGGAGGTTCTGAGTCTTGAAGCTTAGCGGGCCTTTCCGTTCGTTCGTTGGCTCCTAAAGGGGGAAGCTAGGCCCCATCGTTTTGGACGAACTTGGTCAGGTGTCCCCGCCGTATGAGTTCTTCGATCTCCTCCTTGAGAGCCCGACAATCATCCGTGTTGTGGCCGTGGTCCCTGTGAAAGCGGCACCACTTATCTTTGTTCCTTTTCTTTCCAGGTGTGTTCATTCTAGGGGGAGCGCGGAGTAGCCCTTCCTTGTCCACTTCCATAAGAACTTCTGATATATTGGCAATGAGGGGGGTGAACTTCTCAAACCGAGGAGTCGGGCGACGCTGTCCATTGTTGTCCTTCTGAGATTTTTGGGACCCCTCTTCGCTCGTGCTCTTCCGTTTGTTCCCGGAAGATGTCTCCTCAAAGCCCGGGAGATTCTCGGCTTCTTCGGCCCGAATGTACTTCTCGCTCCTAAAAAGGAGGTCGGCGAAATTCTGTGGAGGCTTCTTAGCAAGAGAGGAACGGAGGCTGGAATTGAAGACATTGGATTGGAAGGCGGCCGTTGCGACGGATTGGTCGAGGGAAGCTATAGACCTGGCTTCAGCTGTGAACCTCTTCACATAGTCTCTCAACTTCTCACCCTTCTTCTGGTTAAGGTAGAGTAGCGAAATGCTGGTCTTTTCAGTTCGGCGACTACTCACGAAGTGGGTGACGAAGAGGGTCTCGAACTGTTCGAATGAGAATATCGAGGATGGGGCAAGGCGAGAGTACCATTCTTGAGCCGCACCCTTGAGAGTTGCGGGGAAGGTCTTGCATAGCAGGGCATCGGAAGCTTGATGGATGAGCATGAGAGTCTTGAAGCTCTCAATGTGGTCAACGGGGTCAGTTTCCCTGGAGTAGGTCTCGAATTGAAGAGTTTTAAAACCGATTGGCACTGGCGCATCCATTATGGTTCGGGAAAAAGGAGGTCGGCTTGGATGGACGGTCCTGCCCATCTGTTCTTCCCCTCGGTCGATCCGGCCAATGCGCCTCTCCACCTCGTGGAGACGGCGGTAGAGGGCATCGTCCCTCCGATTGTAATCGAATGAGCCTCTGGACTCGTCTTCGTAGGAGGGAGACCGAGGACTGTGGCGACGGTAACCCTGGGAACGGCGAGGGCTAGGAGTACACTGCCGACGGTGAGGACTCTGGACCCGCGGGGGAGTAGGATTCCTTTGGGCATTGTTGTTGTGAGGACGGAGATTGAGAGCTTGTTGTACCATTGCTTGGAATTGTTGGAACTCGGCACGGGTGATTGGCGCCTCATCGTTCCTAGGCTGCTGCCGACCCGTGGGTGAGCGTGGTCTTCTTCTGTGATGCTCGGGGGATTCTCTTTGCTCCCTCCGGGTAGGAGACCTTCCGTATTCTCGGTGGCTGGGAGATCGCTCATCCGGACGGTGTTGGCGGGAGGTTCCCTCTCGGGCCCGCTTTTCATCCAGACGGTGGCGAAGGTCCACCCCTTTCGGCCGATTTGGGATTTGTTGTTGGAAGTCAGAAGCTCGGGGATTATGGGAGGCCATAGAATCCGAAGAGGCATTGTGTATGGAGACGCGGTCTCGGTGGAGAGGTTGCTTCATGCGGGAGCCCCCCGCACCGGCATTCTGAGGACTGATGGGACCCTTGGGGGGTTGCTGATTCTGAAGAGGAGGCTGATCTTGTTGAAGAGGGTCCTCCACTTGAAGCGGGGGTTGTCCCTGCTGCGGAGCGGGTTGGACGGGGACTACCTCTTGCTGATCGGCGGGGTTGGGCCCGCGGTTGGACCCTCTGGACCTGACTTTTCTCGGAGGCATGGCTGGAGAAGATCGGACCAACGGGAAGAGGGGCTGCTATTCGTTTGGTGCTTCCCACAGACGGCGCCAATCTGTTACCGCTAAATCTGGTGTGAGGGTAAACAGATAGAATTTGTGAGTTCTTGGAAAACTTGAATAGCAAACCTCTAACCTGTTCCGCCGGAGTTTGACCGTTGACTCTCGCCGTACACCTGCAAAAAGTGCGAGACACCGTGGTTGATCCCGGCGATGCACCCTCCGATGCTCAAGTCAGTAACCAGAAATGAGTATGAAAGAGCGTTTAACTCATAAAAGATTGATTACCTCTTAATGGAGATGGATGGGGGGTATTTATAGGCATCTTAGGGATCAAATTAGGAATGTAATCCCCGTGATCTGATAAGGAATATTCTCCTAGTAAACAGATTAGGAATGTAATCCCTAATTCCCGGTGAAAAGATAGATGTGAATCAGGGTCGTTGATTAGGATTAATCAGAAACCCTAATTCTATCTTTTCTGGACTAGGTGTATTTCGGGTTGGGACCCGTACCCAGTTGAGGTGGATCCGTTTGTGGGTTATTGGGCCGTGAAGAAAGACTCAGTTTCCATTTCAGACCCGTTAGTAGGTGAAATTACCGTTTTACCCCTGAGCTTTAAGATTCGTGTCCGATGAGAACGGTCCCGATTTAATTCTATTTTTAGCCATATCAGTGAATGTAATACAACTGAAATATAAGCCTTTGGATAAATGCTGGAGGGTTGATGGTTGTAATAATTTTACTGCAGGTTGTTGGAACTCCAAATTACATGTGTCCTGAGCTGCTTGCTGATATTCCCTGCGGATTCAAGTCAGATATTTGGTCTCTAGGTAGAATTTCTATTTTATTTTTTGTCTGGCACAGTATTTGATATTATTTAAATTGAAATCTTTAGATTTTATTGGCTTGCGGGTGTGCAGGTTGTTGTATGTATGAGATGGCTGCCTATCGACCTGCTTTTAAAGCTTTTGTAAGTCCGTTACCATTTCTTATTATGTGCTACATAGTATGTTTATTATTAGAAATTAGTCAATGCCATAAGAATGCTTTTATAGTGCCATGTGCCTCTACTATCTCGACCCTGTGAACTTTGTGATGACAATTGCTAATATAATATGCCACTTTAGCATCAAAAGAGGAAAGTTCCCTCCATATATTACTTTGAGGAGTATATGGTGTGCATGAGTGTTTTTTAAATAAACCATGTCTTCTTTTGGTGGAACCTTGCATCTAAATTTCATGCTATTAACTTAACATCTCCCCAACAAAAGCTAAATAAAATAAAATACCACTGAGTTGTAGCTCATATGGTAAGAGTTTGGGATGGGAAAAGGGAGGTCTCAAGTTCTAGAGCATGCTACAATGTAGCTCTATATTCAAAACAAAAACAAAACAAAATAAAATAAAATTGTACAACCCCTTAGTAGTTGTAACTTGTAAGCGCATAAAGTTTGAACTACGTAATATTTCCACTTTTGATTAAACAAAAGAAGCCATACATTGCAATATCCAATCACCCCCCTTGCCTGGAAGACAACATATTGTTTTGACTTTGAGGGATATATCTCTAGTTTGGAAGGAGATCAAGTCCTTTTACAGTTATACATATGAATGTGCAGGATGTTGTGCATTTATACACATTATATGTTTACTCTAATTAGATTTAATGCTTGATGCCAGCAGAACATTATTTTGCATATAATGAATGAAAAATTAGTTTTATCTAATTAATTTTTAGAATTTTCTTATAGCAATCTAATGTCTGATAACAAATCTGTGTGGATATTTTTATAGCTTTAGTTGCAGTTTACCTTCAATTTCTTTCATATCATCTCACAATGGACAAATACAATTCTTTTCCTTTTTTATTTCAATGCTTAACAATTATGTATATCTGTTATCGTCTATGATTCATGTTGTTTTCTTTTACTTAGTATAATATTTTCTTTTCAGAGTTTATTGCTTTCCCAAAAAATGCATATAGGTTATGCTTAATTACCAGCATGCATTCATATTAATTTCATACACCCTAAGATGATCGCTTGGTTTACTTATAATGTTATACTGGAGCAAGTTGTCACTTGTAAGCAGAACTCCCAAAATTTATGCCAGTTGAGAGTTGGGGGATGAAGTGAAGAACAACATTATCCATGTTTCATCTCATTTAATCAAAACACAATGATATATACAATGGTCCAGTTATCTTATATGTTATTCAAATATTCTTTTGAAGGTGAATGCATTTCCTATAACCATCATGTTTGGCATGTGCTCTATTTTCCTTTTCAAACTATTTCCTGAGCTAATAGCCCTTGGTTCTCAACAAATTCAATGAAAAGAAGAAGTTTGCTAATTGAGTTAAATTTGATGCAGAGTTGTATGGATTTTTTACTTGTTGTATGGATTTTTTACTTGAGCTAATAGCCCTTGGATTATTTTGAGTTAATTTGATGCAGAGTTGTATGCAAAATTTGATGCAGAGTTGTATGCAGAGTTCAATTTGATGCAGAGTGGTATGCAAAATTTGATGCAGAGTTGTATGCAAAATTTGATGCAGAGTTCAATTTGATGCAGAGTTCAATTTAATGCAGAGTTTGCTAATTGAGTTAAATTCTTGAGCTAATAGCTTTAGTTAATACTCTTTGTATAAAATTTTTTACTTGTTGTATGGATTACCATAATTTATTATGGATTTTGAATATATTCCTCCATTAAAAAATTGTATTAATTTTTTTTTAATTTTTTAAATTAATTTTTTTTTTTTAAAAATGTTACACCTACCCCGGCGTTTTACAAAACGCCGGGGTAGATTAAAGTATTAATTTTTTTTAATTTTTAAATTTTTAAATTTTTAAATTAAAATTTTTTTTATAAAAATGTTGCACCTACCCCGGCGTTTTACAAAACGCCGGGGTAGATTAAAATTCGTTTTTAAAAAATATATATATATATATATATCCACCGGCGCTTTTGAAAGTGCCGGCCATTAAAGAACATGTACCGGCGGTTGTGGAAGCGCCGGTGAAGGCTGCCCATGAAAGCCCGGCACGCGCACCACCGGCGGTTGGTGTGGCGATTCTCAACGCGCCGGTAGGGTGTTCACCGGCGTTTATAAACGCCGGTGAAGCCATCTGAAACCGCCGGTGAAGCCTTCGCTGGTTGTAGTGAATAGATTGCATGTGTAGGTAATTTGGTGCTTGAAATTGATATTTTGTATGAGTTTTTAGTTATTTGTTGTGATGCATGTGGTGTTGTTATTTAGAGTGTTTGGTAGAAATGAAACATGTGAATTGTTGCATGCTAAATGAAAGTTCCAACATTATTTAATTAGATTGTTGAATTAAAATTCTATTTTAATAGTATGTTGAAGTGGTTAGGCACAAATAGTATGATATGGTTGGATTATAGGAATTGTGCATTTATATATACATAAAAAAATGTTAATTAGGCACAAGAAATTGTGTAATTGTTAATGGAGAATTGTAAAATCAATGGGGTTGAGAATTGCTAAAAGCAAGTATATACATTCATGATAGTAGTTAAATTCTTCTAATTGCAATATATGAACACTAGATTTCTAAAAAGATAATTATTTAATTTGTGAACAACTTTATGCTAATGTGGGTGAAATCAGTAAAGGAGTATTTCTGGAAGTTACAAATATAATTTTGGGAGAAAAGAATGGAAATTAAAAATAGTTGAAAGATTTAAAAATGAGTTTTAAACAGAGAGTGGATTTATAAGGAATTAAATCCATATACTATTGGTTAAGATGCTTGGCCTTGGTGGCTAGCGCAGGTGCATTTGCGCCTGTGCTAGGCGCTACCACATGGTGCCTGGGGGTTCTCTGGGTCGCGGGTTCGAGCCTGGGGTTGGCTGTTCTCTGTTTGTATTTTTGAATAAAATCAGATAGAATGTTTGGGGTGTAAAAACAACTCGGTGGTTTCTCTATCAGATTTCGTGAGTGGCTCACTGATTAGGCGACTGTGGGGGTTTCAGATGGGTCTTGGGTTCAAATCCGGGTATCCCCTTTTTAGTTTTTGTTTTATTTTTCAGATTTTACAAGTTTTAAAAATTGGGAAAATTCATGGAAATATTCTAAAATATTATTAGAACACTTGGGAGTTATTCATATGATTCTAAAAGTTGTTTTAATTTAAAATTCCTATTCATATATTAGATAAGTGTGAATTCAAGTTTAAGAAGAGATGTATATTGTTAAAGATTTATAGAGTTGGCTTGATAAAATTAAGTCAAAATATAAGTTGGAAATAAAGAATCCCTAGTGATTAGTCTTTAAAGTAGTTCACGTATTAAAAATAAAAAAGTTATCTATTCTGAAAAGAGGTTTTTGTATTACTATGCTTGAAGTATAAATAAACATGAAAGGGATTGTATCGACCGAGAGAACTTTGAGAATCATGAAAGTGATTAGTTGGTTGGCTAATAAAGAAGTTGTTTCCAAGAAATATCGATTTGGGAAACTGTCATTGAATGTGAACAAAAGAAGTTGAGTACTTCATGATTTATAAACGTAAAGAAAGTGACAAAGAAGAAAGGATGATTAATGAATGAGATATTTATGTTGAGGTTGGAGATAACCTAATTGATCTCTATTATTGAGATGGTTGTTGGAATCTAGAGGCTAGGCGAAACCCTTAGGAACCGGCAATAAAGAAATTTGAGAAGTAGCCAGTAGGGCTAATGTTTCTCGTGTGTTGATTTAAGTCCGGAAGGGTAAGCTAGCTCTAGGGTGTGATGATTAAAATTTAACTTAAGGATAGGCACTAGAAGAAGATATGATAGAAACTATGACGAACATGTCCGGTAAAGAGTGTGCAGCTCCTAGGGGTTCGAGATCGAGGAATACGCCCAATAAATCCATTTTTATGGGCTAAGGTTATGACCGTCTATCATCGAAAAGGCTGGTAAAGAGACTGCAGTTTGTAAGAATGTTCGGGAAGGACAGGATATGCTCGGTAAATCCACTAAGGTGGGCTAGGGGTAGGTCTGGTTCGTAGTTGCGAGAGATCGACTTGCTAGGATTCATGGCTGAGGATACGCCCGGTAAATCCACTGAGGTGGGCTAGGGGTAGGCTAGTAAGGTCCAATATCCTGGGAGTGCGACTCTTTTGTGACTATGCGTTGGAGTATATTCAGTGGGTTTGGCTTCATGACGTGGGATGTAAACCCTATAATGAGGAGTACCTTAAGGGGGCGTTTGGAACGCGGTAATGTATAAGGGAATCTAGGATTACCCTCTTGATTACCTGGTTTGGTAAGACATAGGTATAGTTTTGTAAATAATCTTAAATTCCCAGGGTTATCAAAATAATTAGTTTGGAAGGATAAACATTCCCTTTGAAAATGATGGGATTTGTGGATTCCTCCACATAAAAAATGAGTAGGATTATTGCATACCAAAAATACCCTCGTTTCTCTCTCCTCCCCAGTTTCTCTCTCCCGGTTCATCATTATAGTGTTAACTCTTTGCACATTATTTATGATAATTTACATCTTTTCCACTTTAGGTACTATGACATACTGGATACTGCATGTTTGCACTTCAAGATTAAAGCTTTTGGGTGTCAAAATAGTGTGCTAGACATCTTTTCAATGTATAGTATGTCTAGTATATTAGACATACCAGACATCATTTCAATGACGCCAAACATGTAGAAGCCTACATTCGTCTTCCCTTGTTCACTGCCCGACCTCTTCCCTGTTCTCGAAAAATGCTAGTCAAAACCCCAAATCCCAATTCTCCCTCCTCCCGGTCCCGTCGCGCCTCCACCGCGACGCCGCTGTCGTCCAGCCCGTCGTTGAAATATGTGGAGTTGTTATTTTTCTTCGCTTGTTCATTTATGTTATTTTTTATTTAAAACTTGTTGGAATATGTGGAGTTAAAATTTGCTTCTATGAACTTTATTGTTTCATTTGTATATATTTAAGTACCTATGTCTCGTGTTAATAAATACATTTCATTTTTTTTTGTTATGTTTTTCATCTAACTGGTTGAAATATATTTGAATCATAGTGTAATTTTTTTAGTAATATATTTGTTAATATACTAAAGTTTTATAAGATATATATCAGTATTGTTTTTGCACATGCATGCATATACATCAATTACGAAATTAGATAACTTTTATATTTATTTATTTTTCAATAAAGCCAAAAGGGTATTTTCGGTAATGTCTACTATAGAGATGGATTGATGGGAATGAATTGTTCTATACCAAACACGGTAATAAAGTATTCCCAGGCATATAATGGCGTATACCAAACACAGTATTGCAATATTCCCGGGAATGTTCATTCCCACCCTCATATTCCTGGGAATATACTAATTCCTGGGAATTCTCCAATCCGCGTACCAAACGCCCCCTAAGGGATTGCCCTCGGACCTATGTAGAATGGGATGCATAGAATCCGAACAAGTATGCATTAGTGTCATCGTAGTATAACATATGCATTAAGCATTAAGTCATATCAAACACTGACATGTTTAGGATAGTCACTTTTTATACTTTTTTGTGCATTCAAGTTTGTCGCAAGAGAATCGTTGTTTTATAACATTGCGTCAGTTGTATGCAACTGACGTACTCACAGTTTTCCAGTGCATGGCTTGGATTTTCAAAAAGACATAAAGATGAATTGATGCTAAAGATTATTTTCATATTTAAGTTGTTGATGATAAAGTTGTATATTATGTTGTATTCATTTAAATTTCGCTGCGTTGATGTACAGAACAATATTGTATAATGAAAAGTTTTAATTTCCTTGTAAAATTGTACGAATTTGAAGTAAAAGATTTTGTTGTGCTACGAATTACATGTAAATGAAATTCGGGGCGTTACAGTGACAAGTCTTCCTATTCTAGCAGTGTAGTGGCATCGCTCCCCCTCGTGCTCCTTGACCACCGTGGAGAAAGGAGAAGTTCATCTTTCCCAAAGATGTGAAGTATGAGCTAGAGAAGGGCATGAATGTTACCGCCTTCATAGGCTCCGTAATAATCAGGATGTATCTTGACGACATGACAGATTTGGCAAGTTTCGGGATACAGTCGTCTTCCTCGGGCTGTTCGAAGATAGAGGCTGACAAGATAGCAAATGCTTTGGAGAAGGTGGACCTTCCTCTAATCTGGAACACTTATCATATTCCTAAATAGTTCAAGCTGCTAATTCTAAACCCAGGGGTCCGTCTGACTGTCAATCTTGCCCCATGGTTTTGTATGTTCCCTCTGGATGCGTTTGTCTTTGGCCTTAGCCTTTCCATGCACTCGTTCATCAAGGAGGTGCTGAATTGGACATGGGTGAGTCTGATGTAGTATGGGCCCAACTCCTTGAAGCAGCTCTTTAACTTCATTATGCTATGTATAAAGAAGGAGGTGTCATTGAAGCTCAGGTAGTTCCAGATGTGCTTGGGCCTAAGCACAGCTTGAGCGTACGAGGGGCAATGCTTCTTTACCCCTCACCTCGGATATCACGTGGTTCACAAGCATCCGAACCCGATCAATGGGTTGAAATCGAAGTACTTCATCATCCGGAATCCCAAGCCCATGTATATTCCCACCCAGTGGGCATATGGCATTGCGAAGATCAAGGCTCCGAGGCCAAAGGCATTCACTTCGGATGAGGTGGAGGAGTTTAAGAGAATTTTTGAAGGGGGAAACATAGACCGGGCGAGGGTGACCGAGAGGAGCTTTGCACAATGCGAACTGAGTCCAACCGTGCCTTGTATGTTCTGAGTTTCTTTTTGTAGACAACTTTGTAGCCTCGTTCTAACATTATTCTGTTTTCTTGTTGTAGCCATGCTCAACGAGAAGATAATTGAGGCTCGCAGGGCTGAGCTGGCCAAGAAGAGGGGAACCGATGCATCCAAGGGGAAGAAGAGATTCTCAGACCATCCAAGGGGAACCGATGCATCCAAGAGGGGACGTCGGCCTCAGATAAATCATCGAAGGGGCGTTCTGAGAGGGCTAAGAGTTTGAGGGCTTTAACCATTGCCGATCAGCGCAACTCTCCGAGGGGCGAGCAGAGACCGACTGCACTCAAGCTCATAGAGCTTGCCAGGTCCCTTCTCCCATCACTACATCCCCATACCAAGAGTGTTCTCAGGGACAAGGCTGAGGAGACGTTCAGGCCAGACTGGGCAGTGAAGGTGGTCGACTCGATAATGGAGGGCACGATCACCATCGAGGTGGTAAACAATCTCATGCCTCCCCAAGACCAGAATTCCCTTGCTTACAAGATGGTAGAATCGAGCTACCTCAAGTGGGCTTAGGCCAACATTGGGGTATGTATCCAATCCTCGACGAGTGTTTTCCGATTCATATTTTTGCCTTTTCTTCTAAGTGTTTGGTCCACCTTTTGTAGAGACACATCAATGGGAGGAGATGAGGCAGCATTATGAGCACGAGCTCAAGAACACTAATTGGAGGGCCGCCCGAGTTGAGAATGAGTATAAGGAGATCAAAGTCAAGTTCAATGGGCTCGAGAAAGCGGAGATGGCTCTGAAGGCGGATCTCTCATCCATGGCTGCAGACTGGGAGAGGCTAAATGGGGAGAAGGTCACTTGGGTGGCAAAGGAGATGGAGCTAGAGAAGGACTAGGAGAAGGCCATCGGTATGGTCATGACGAACAAGATCAGGGCTACAACCGATCCCTGCAACATGTCGAGCGGAGATATTCTGACCTTGACCTCGATGAACTCTCCTTCTTGATGAAGGTGGACGACGCTCCTCTAATTCCTAGGGAGGTACCCTCAAGTGGTGAGGAGGGTCCCCTGTCTCCCGTCGTGATCTAGAGGGTCAGCGTCGAGGTTGCCCCATCGACAGTCAAGAGGTGCCTCCCTCTCCTAAGCAGTATGATTTAGAATTTGTTTTGTTTTGTATCCCTGCCAAAAGCAGACTGGCCACCACCCTTTTTATACTCTGAGTTATTTGAATTGAATGAAAATCATTTCGGGTCGAACTTCTTGACTTGGATTTTTTGATTGTGGATTTGTGTGTTATTGTCGAAAATTTCATGAAACTTTTTGATGTTGAGATTCATGGCTTGGACTTTTTTTAGAATTAGAATTTGTCAAGTCTTTGAGCCTCGGTGTAACATGGCTTTCTCCTTTTCTTACTAAATTGTCAAGCTTGTTGGAGCTGACCCTCGAGAAGCCGAGCTTGATTATCTTCGGAATAGATTGTGGATCGCGGAGTCGAGTTTGGCTCGTCACTACAAGTGGTCAAAGGATAAGGAGACAGAGTTCTCGTATAATATTCGAATGTCACACAAAGTAAACATGGAGTTCGCTCACTTGAAAGAAGCGATGGTTGAGAGAAGCTTGGGCTTAGCCGGGGTCCGAGGGGATTTCCCCGGTGGGTCATCCCATGTGCGCCCTTCGGAGAGTGCTATTCGGACGGTGGATTCTTTCCTTTGAGAAATTCTTGTAGATAAGGAGTTGGAGATACACCGATTAAAGGTGGAGTTCGGTGTGGCAGGATCGAGGGCCACCCTCTTTCCTAGTGGTTGGACCTCCGTTCTATGCCCGTATTCTAGAGTCTGAATGGAGCCTTTGAACCTGGGAATGCTCAGAATAGTGTGGTTGGAGTATTCAGCAGGGCAAGCATCCGAGGAAAGACTTGATCGATCAACCGAAGTGCATACTAGGTCGATCGGGCTGGACATGGTCCATGTGAGCCCGAGGGAAGGTACTCCTGATGGGGAGCCTGAATAAACGACTCTTGCCTCTTGGTTTTTGTTGTACCCAGTTGTACAATTCGGAGTAACTCGGGCATGCCGAATGTAATAGTAAGTATTTGTTCACTTGTGCTGAATGTAATAGTATGTATTTTCCCACTCCGCTTTCCGAATCATGTCGTGGTTTGTGAAATAAAAACACTCAAGTTTTCAAACTTGCATTTTTTGTTCGTATTCTGTGATGACTCAACTTGACCGACTATTAATAGGACTTTTCGCGTACTCTGGCTGGTCAAGCTTAAGCGCTCTATCTCTGCCCGAGGATGGCGCGTACGGAGCCTGTAGACTTGAATATTTTTGGAGATCTAACAAGTTTTAAGATTGATGCTAGACGGCGAGCTGTTCCCTCACATTCGTGTGCTCACGGGTGAGGGGCTTAGCTTCGAGCTGCGGGTCGGACATTTAAGTTTCCTCATTGTATTAACAAGCTGTGGGAGTAGTTTTGAATGATGAGCTATGTTCTGCGGCCACTTTCGGGCAGCCGCGACGGAGGCATCGAACCATGGGTTGAACTTCATTGTTTCTAAAGAGGTAACGGGTTTTTGGAACAGTTCTGAATGGTGAGCCATGTCTGCGTGAGGTGTGACAGGCATATCGAAACATAGTTTGTACTTCGAACCTATTATTAAGGCTGTTCGACTAGTCGTGAGTACGGTTACTAGTGGCGAACCTCACTCCTAACTCATTGGTTAACGAATTGCAGGGGGGGCTTTGGGTTGTAGTCTGGGCACTAGTTCAGTCGTTTGGGAGACATGCCGAGAGGCTCATCGATAAAAAAATAGGAAACTTTCATGATTGCTCGGATTACCTTGCCGAGGGACGAGCCAAACAACTTTTAGAAGAAAATCATGAGTTCCTCGGATTACCATGCCGTTAGACGAGCCGAGCGGATTGATTCAATTTTGAAAAAAAAATAAAGTTTTATTCATAGATGATAATAAACTTAAGTGGTTGCCTCTTGGTGAGCGTTTATTACTTATTCTGGCCTTCAAGGCTTTATTATAATTTTGCCAAAGCTTGAAGTGTTAGGCACTCTCATAAAACTTCATCGGGTGTTCTGCATTCCATGTCTTTGATATTTCTTGCCCTTCGGTCTTCAAGTTGGTAAGACCCGGGCCGGGTGACTTTGGAGACCTTATAAGGCCCTTCTCAATTTGGAGCCAACTTCCCTCTTCTATGGGTGTCGAAAATTTTAAGCTTCCTCGGTACTAGGTCCCTTTCTTTGATATTGGCAGGTCAGACCTTAATATTGTAGAAACCCTCCACCTTCTGCTGATAGATGTCACTTCAGAGGGTGGAATTTTCTCGTACTTAAATAAATCAAGGTTTTCTCGGAGGCCTTCGTAGCTACATTCCTCATCAAAGGTCATCAGTCGGGAAGAGGGGATTCCAACTTCCACATGGATTGTGGCTTCAGAGCTGTATGTTAGATTGGACAGCAATTCTCTTGGTGGTACTTGTTTAGTGGTTCTATATGACCAAAGCATGCTCGGCAGTTCCTCCACCCATAACCCTTTGGGAGACTCGTCAAGACAATTTTTTAGACCATCAAGGATCTGGCGGTTGGCATTCTTAGGCCGACCATTCGATTAAGGGTGGGAGATGAAGGAGAATCTCTGCTAAATCCCCAAGTCCGCACAAAACTTGTGGAAATCTCTTGCTGTAAAATGCATGCCTTTGTTGGTGACCAGTATTATCAGAATTCTGAACCTAGAAATGATGTGTTTCCAAAAGAACTAGTGGATTTTGCATTCGGTTATGGATGCTAGTGGTTCGGCCTTGACCCATTTTGTAAAATAGTCTATAAACACCACCATGAAGTTTCTCTAACCAGTTGTTGGAGGGAAAGGTCTGACTACATCCATCCCCACATGGCAAAGAGGGGCAAACTGGACATGGACTTGAGATCATCCTGAGGGCTATGCTTGATTGAGGAGAAGCTCTGGCAGGGGGCACATCGGCAGATGTGTTCTTGTGTGTCATAGAGCAAGGTCGGCCAATAATAACCCTGGTTAAGGATCTTTCTGGCGAGGGATCTGGCTCCCATGTGGTAACGGCCAACCCCCCCCCCCCCCCCCCCCCCCCCCCAATGTATTTCATTGAGGGCATATTGCACTTCCTTGGGGGAGAAGCAACAGAGATAGGATCATCCGTCAACCAGAGTATAATAGAGCTTAAAACAATGCCTTCTACTAGTGTGTTCTTTTCTGCTTTGGTCTGGACCTTTCTCGCCTCCTTTGGTTTTGAAGGGAAAATCACCTTGTCCAAGAAGTTAATTAAAGAATCCATCTAGTTGCCAGTGGCCATTTGTGCTTCGATGCAAAAGTTCTTGACAGCTTCTCCCTTGATACTTGGACTGACTAGGACCACAACGAGTACTATGTGATTCAGTCCTTTGAAGGAAGATGATGACAGTTTGGAGAGAGCGTCCGCTTGCCCATTTTCCTCTCGGAGGATCCAAGTGACCGAGGCTTCTTGAAAAGTAGAAATGAGTTCCTTGACATAGGCCAGATACATTCGAGAGTATCAAGCTTCATACTTCCCAGATATTAGACTCATGACTAATTGCGATTCGTTGAACGTATTCACCTGCTAAGCCCTAGGTTTTCGAGCTAGGAGATGTCCTGCTAGACGGACTTTATACTCGGCCTTGTTATTAGAGGCTCAAAAATTCAAACGGATGGAGTATTGGAGACCAAACGCATCGAGTCCAAGCAATATTACCCCTGCCCGGTTGCCTTCTTCGCATGTGGACCCGTCGACATATAAGGTCCAGAGCGGAGCGTCTTCCTATACCTCGGACGGATCGGGGATGGTACTTTCATTGATAAACTTAACTAAGGCTTGGGTCTTGATTGTTGTCCTCAGCTTATAACTGATATTCTGCTGACTCAACTCGATTGACCATTTAACCAACTGCCCGGAGTTTTTCAAATTGCAGAGGACCTGCTTCAACGGCCGATCAGTGAGGAATTAGACAAAATGCGCTTGGAAGTAGGGACGAAGCGTCTGGGACACCATGGTTATTGTGTACGTCATCTTTTCCATCTTTGAGTAATAGATTTCAGTGTCATGGAGGAATTTTCTCATGTAATAGATGGGTTTTTTAACTCTGTCTTCCTCCCACACTAAGACAGCACTCAGAGTCTGTTCCAAAGTGGCCAAGTAAAGCTATAGTGTCTTATCCTGCTCTGGTTTTCTTAGTAATGGAGGGTTCACTGGGTATTCCTTCAACTGGTCGAAGGCCCACTGCTACGGTTCCCCCCATTTGAAGTTTTTGGCCCCACGGAAGGCCTTGAAGAAGGGGAGGCATTATCACCAGACTTGGATAGGAATCGCCCGATTGTCGTGAGATGCCTAGTGACCCTTTGAACCTCTTTAACACAGGCGGGAGATGCCATGTCGAGTATGTATTGGGTCATGTCTGGGTTGGCCTTTATTCTCTTCTTGCTGACCATAAAGTCCAAAAACTTCCTTAAGGAGACGCCGAAGGTATATTTTGAGGGTTCAGCCGCATGTTGTTCTTTCTCAGGACGCTGAATGCCTTGTCAAGATCTTTGAAGTGATATTCTTTTTCAAGGCTTTTGACGAGTATGTTGTCGATGAAGATTTCCATAGTTCAACCTATCTACTCCTTAAACACCTTATTAACCAGCCGCCGATAGGTTGTGACTCCATTCTTCAGCCCAAAGGGCATGACTCTGTAACAATAGAGTCTCTGGTCTGAAACGAAGGAGGCCATAGGGATGTCCGAGGGAACAACCGGATTTTATAATACCTTGAGAATGCATACATGAGGCTGAGGAGTACATGTCCAGACGTTTCGTTGATCAGTGTGTCGATTCTCGGGAGTGAAAAAGAGTCATTCGGACATGCCTTGTTAAGATCCGTGAAGTCTATATATATTCTCCACTTGTCACTGGCCTTCTTGACCATCACAACATTGGCCAGTCATTCAGGGTAGCTGACCTCCTGAATGAAGCGTGCGGCTAGGATGTTATTGAACTCTTCCATCATGGCTTGTTATCTATTGGGGGCAAATTTTTGGCACTTTTGTTACACCAGTTTGACGTCGAGATTGACGCTCAATCTGTGCATTCTTAGCTCTTCTGAAATGCCTGGCTTGTCGAAGAATGTCTAGGCAAACAGATCTCGATTCCTCCAGGTGTAGTTGATGATCTTCCCTTTGAGCTCGGAAGAAAGGACCTTACTCACTTGCAATTTCTTTGCCCCGTCTTCCTCCGAAGAGGGGACTTCTACTAAATCATCAACGGGTTCAGAGCTATTTGGCCTTCTCTTCGAGGGGAGTTCCACTGCATCAAGGGGGAGGACCGAGCCCCCCACTGTGGTGGTATAGCATGCCCGAGCTGTCTCTTGGCTACCCTTGACAACTCCGACCCCCACTCCTGTAGTTCATGTGATAGGAAGAGGCAACGGACTAGAGAGATGCTAATTCGGAGCACCCAAAGATGGCGTGGTAGGTGCCTTTAACTTTGAACACCACCATGGGCTCAATTCGGATTGCAGGGGACTTAGCAGTGGTCACGTCGAGGGTGATGACTCCTTCGATCTGGACAAGCACCCCGGAGAAACCGTGGAGGATATAACCAGTGGGCTTCAGTCTGTCTTGGCAGACTTTGATACCCTCAAAGGCATCCAGGAAGAGGATGTTGACCGAACTACTATTATCAACTAGGAATGATGGACCTCGTTGTTAGCAATGCCAAGGCTGATTACCAGGGCATCGCAATGAAGGGAACGGACACCCTCTAGATCTTCATTTGAAAATGAGACGATCAATCCTTGACTTCTGGGAGGAGGGCAATTGTGCACCGAGTTCATCTCTCAGACGAAAGCCTTCTTAGAGGAGTTAAACCCCCCCTGGGTCCTCCATGTATGGAATGGAAAACTGCCATTTCCCCCGACTCCTGGGACTCTGGCTCCATATGTGGACATTATTTGGGTCCCCAAGCGAGGAGAGGAGCTGCTTTGTCCTTCATCGTGAATTTGGACAGATAGCCTTGGTGGATCAAGGCTTCAATCTCACCTTTGAGGGCCCGAGAGTCATCTATTTCGTGTCTGTGATACCAGTGGAAGTGACACATGAACCCCTTGTCCCTCTTCTTCCAGGGGTATTCATTCGAGGTGGAAGACGGAGAAGTCTTTCTTCTTCCACTTCCATGAGCACTGCTGAGATGCTAGCAGTGAGTGGAATGATTTTTTTGAACTGAGGAACGGTAGGAGGATGCCTCTGACTAGAAGCATGTTTCTGAGACTTCTAGGGAGCCTCGGTGCTGTCAATCTTCCTCTTTCCTCTCAGTGAGGATTCCTTGCGCCCCCCCGGGATGGAGGGCCTCCTCGGCCCAGATGTACTTTTCGCTGTGGAGGAGTAGGTCAAGAAGTTCGAGGGCAACTTCTTGGCGATGGAGGTTTTGAGAAGGTCATGCAGGACATTGTACCTGAAGGCAGCCACCGCGACCCCAAAATCAAGAGAGGGAATGGACCGAGCTTTCACTGTGAACCTCTGGACGAAGTCTCTGAGTGATTCTTCATCCTTCTGCTTCAAGTCTAGCAGTGAGGAACTCGTCTTTTCTACCTTACGGCTGGTTACAAAGTGAGTAAGGAAGCTCTCTTGAAGTTCATCGAAGGAGTAGATTGAGCTAAAAGGAAGCTGAAAGTACCACTCCTTTGCAGAGCATCGGAGTGTAACGGGGAAGATCCTGCAAAGGAATGCATCGGAGGCATTGTGATTCATCATGAGATTTTTAAAACTCTCGGTGTGATCCACCGGGTCAGATTCACCATTGTAAGTCTCGAAGGCTGGAGGATTGAAATCTCTTAGGATCAGGGCTTCAAGAGGGGGGGGGGGGTCAGTACACTTGGTTTTGTTGTCTCTCCTTTTGCCCTATCAGGGCTTGGTGATCCTCCATCTCTTGGAGACGCTTCAGGACTGTGTCTTCACCTGTTTGATGAAATGCATAAAAAAAGTTTCTTTTTAGTGCTGACCTGATTTGATACAACAAATTAGACCCTGTTTGAATCAGTAAAATAAATTAATTTGTGAACATGATTCGTATACTTCGGTGTCTACTTTTCAGAACTTTCAACGGAACTCAATTCTAATTTTGGATTTGTGAGTTATCTTTGTTTTACTGTAGTTGTATCAAAATTTCCAGATTCCGAATTTTAAGATTTCTGTATGAGTTATTATTTTAAAACTGATGTTAAAAGTAAAATTTGGACTTGATATTTTTCTGAGTATGTTTAGACATGAATGGGGATCAACCTCTAATTTTTATAGAATTATTTATTTAATTTTATAACTTATTTCATGCTTATAAAACTAATCATATAATTGTCAAACTACATGTTGTTCAGTAAAGAACTCTATTTTTAACCTAATTCCAGTCAATGTTGATTAAATCGTTGTGAATATGAAATATAGCCGGTTATGTATATTTTACAACCCTTTTGACGGATTGGGATTTCGAATTGTATTTTGTGAATTACCACTGTTTTCGTACTGCAGTGTCTGAACTTTCAGATTTGAAGTTTTGCTGCATTACCTTGTTTTCCAAATTAAATAGAATATACTACCTATAATGGAAATTCATGAAATTTTATATGTTGATACTAGACAAGCTAGGGAACCTTCAAGATTTTTCTCAGATTTAATTATGATGTTTTTAGACCCATTTCATACTTATGAACAATACCTTGCATATTCTGGCTGAACATAAACTTTGTATAAAACACTGTTTTGGACCGTATTACTGTGGTTGATGTATGAATTGTGCATATGCATGGGATTCGGCAGAGAGACTAGTTTCTAGATTTTCTAACGGATCATGATTTGCATTCCTGAGGCAACGGAAATCTCAGTTTCGGTGCAATGACATCTTGATGTCCAAAATTAGAAGTTTCGTTGTTCTAACTGTTATACGTTGTTTTGCACCCGTTTATGTTTCCTATTCGACTTAAACTTGTCCCTTTTTCTTGCCATGTCTTTTTTCCCTGTTTGTGTTTGTTCACACCTATTTAATCATAATAAAAACTAATCAAGCCGGGGTTTAAGGAAAAGATCTAGTAGTGGACAATATAGAAATGTGTACTCAGAAAGGGACTCGTTTTCCCAACTGTTTACCGTGGTAGAGTGTCTCACCAACTGTTTTTATTTGTATACATGATTACATGATCCATGACACCGTTACTGTTTAATGTTGCTGTTATGTTTTTCTTTGGATGCATGATTACATGATCCATGACACCGTTACTGTTACTGTTTGCCTGAGTACACGAACCTATAGATTCCACTACGAAATCTAAACGAATCTGTTTGAATGTAGCAACCATGTGGTAAATAAATGGGACGCATGAAGTGCTGCCTAGATAGTAATGAACAATAGACTTAAGAATACCTGTTTCACTGACACACCCTGTTACTGTTATTGTCATCTTCACTGTTACTGTAATGTTATCTTCTACTGATACTATTAATGTTATCCTTTACTGTTTACCTATTACTATTTCCTGTTATTGTAGACCGTCATCTACTGTTGTTTTCTCTCCCTGTTAGTACTTCCTGTTTTTGGTTCATATGTTTCATTTCCACTTTTCTTACTTGTACTACTTGCGGCTCGGAACTTACAACTAACGGGCGTACTGTTTTCCTGTCTTCCTATTTTCTTGCTATTTCTATATGAGCATGTTTTGGTGATCAACTACCCGAGGGAGTTGGCGAGAAAAGGTTTTAGGCCTTGCTTTGGAAAATCCTGCTTAGTGATTTGTTTTTGAATTATTTCATTCATGTTGCTACATTGATACTTTTAACGGGCTTGTAGTCCCGAAGTTGTTTTGATTCAGATCTTGTATTTATTGGGGAATTTTATATTGTTGCAAATAAATGTTGTTGGTTAATAATTGTTCATGCATATGTGGTTGAGTATATTGCTATAATCACTGTTATGCTGGATGGTGAATGTAATATCCCGATCAGATATTATATTTATAATAATTATTTTTTTTAATTAAAATATTTTTATGAAAATTACTTGGTTTTTCTAATAAAAAGTTATTTGGATATATATACTAGTAAGTATATATATGTATTGTATCAGTTTTATGCACTTGTACAAAAAACTTGAAAAATGCATTTTTTGAGAAAATGTCTGGAAAATCCCGGACAGATATTTAAAATTATTATTTTATTATTATTTTCAGAATTAAAATATTTTTGGTGGATAGTACCGACATTGTTAATAAACATTATCTATGTATATATACTAGTCCGTATACATCTGACTTGTATCAAATTAGTACTGTAATCTTCCGAGCTGATAATAAAATTTATTTTCTTATTATTTTTGGAATTAATTTATTTTTATACTGATTGTGCAGTTTAACAAAAAAAAAATATCGGTATATATATTAATATATATGTATGCATATTGTACCGATTTGATACGTTTGTACAAATCGTGTAGTATGTGTTTGGGACAAAAATATCTCATTTTTGTCATGATTAATCAAAATTGGATGGCTAGAATTTGTTTGAAGGGTTAAACCTAGGGTTTAGGATTAAATAAGATACATAAGAGTTATTAGGAGTATTTCTACTGAAAAACCCCTCCACCTCACCACTCCACCTCATCCATATTGGCCGGCCCTAAATATCCCAAGGGGATAATTGCATAATCCCTTGGTGTATTTTGCACACACACCCTCTCTTTTATCCTATAAATAGTGCCCCCCCCCCCCCCCCCCCACCCTTGTTCTCATTTACACGAAAAAAAAATAGAGAGGAAAATAAACAGAAGAAACCCTAAACAAGAGAGTTCTTCATTGGAGGATGTTGTATGTTGGATGTCTAAACAACTTGGACTAAGATCTTAAGCATAAACATGGTTGTAGGGATCAAAATTATCCCCTGAGAAATATGGATGGTAGAACTCAACCAAAACAACATAATGGTGTAATCTTTAAGCTTTGTTATGGTTATTTTGCTAAATTAACAACTTGGACTAATTGGTTTGGGCATATGAGTAGTGTGAGTCCAGGAGGACCACATGAAGAGTTTTGAATGAAGAACTTACTAAAAACACATAAAGGTAGAATCTTTAGCTTGTTATGATTATTGTTCTTATTGTTGTTTTTTTGTTAACTAAAAACTAGGACAACTTGGAATAAAGCCACGAGAACATAAAGGTTAGTAAGTGAGAATGACATACCCATTTTGGGGTTGTAGAACTTAACAAGCTTAATAAAAGATAGTCTTTTATGTTGTGTCCTACCTTGTTAAAAATCAAGTCTTTACTAACCCTAGGTTCATAAAAAGTAAGTTTTATTTATGTAGGAACTTGTAGGTTGAAGAAAAGTAGGTTTTGTGATATGTAGGATTTGTAGATTCAATAAAAGTAAGTTTTGTAATACGTATGATTTTTAGATTCAATAAAAGTAAGTTTTTTAATATGTAGGAACTTGTAGATTTGATAAAATTAGATTTTTGTAATAAGTAGATAGTTGTATTTCATAAAAGAAGTAGTCGTTGTAATAATTTATATAAAGTCTTTAGTAGCATGTTCTAAATTATTCTCAATTCAAAAAGAACCCATGAACCCAACCATGCTTAAGTTATATGTAGAACCCATGCTTTATTTGTAGTAAAGAATCATCCTTGAGTTGTATGTAGAACCCATGCTTGAGTTGCTAGATGTTCTAGTAAATGAACCCATGCTTGAGTTATATGTAGAACCCATGCTTGAGTTATACTTGTTCTAGTAAAGAACCCATCATGCTTGAGTTGTAGTAAAGAAACCCATCATGCTTGAGTTGTAGTGTTCTAGAAAAGAACCCATCATGCTAGAGTTGTAGGTTGTTCTAGTAAAGAACCCATCATGTTTGAGTTATATGTAGAACCCATGCTTGAGTTGTAGTAAGGAATCATGCTTGAGTTGTATGTAGAACCCATGCTTGAGTTGATCGTCGTTCTAGTAAATGAACCCATGCTTGAATTATATATAGAACCCATGCTTGAGTTGTAGTAAAGAATCATGCTTGAGTTATATGTAGAACCCATGCTTGAATTTCTAGTCGTTCTAGTAAATGAACCCATGCTTGAATTTCTAGTCGTTCTAGTAAATGAACCCATGCTTGAGTTATATGTAGAACCCATGCTTGAGTTGTAGTAAAGAATCATGCTTGAGTTGTATGTACAACCCATGCTTGAGTTGCTAGTTGTTCTAGTAAATGAACCCATGCTTGAGTTGTAGTAAAGAATCATGCTTGAGTTGTATGTAGAACCCATGCTTGAGTTGCTAGTTGTTCTAGTAAATGAACCCATGCCTAAGTTATATGTAGAACCCATGCTTGAGTTGTAGTAAAGAATCATGCTTGAGTTATATGTAGAACCTATGCCTAAGTTGTAGTAAAGAATCATGCTTGAGTTTTATGTAAAGAAACCATGCTTGAGATATAGTAAAGAACCATGCCTGAGTTAGTGTAGTTGTTCTAGTAAAGAACCCATGCTTAAGGTTTTGTAGTAGTTGTAGTAAAGAACCCATCATGCTTGAGTTGTAGTGTTCTAGAAAAGAACCCATCATGCTTGAGTTGTAGGTTGTTCTAGTAAAGAACACATCATGCTTGAGTTGTTGTAGTAGTTGTAGTGAAGGACCCATGCTTGAGTTGTTGGAGTAGTTCTAGTAAAGAACCGATGCTTGAGTTGTTGTAGTAACAAAACCCATGCTTGAGTTGTAGTAAGAAACCAATGCTTGAGTTGTTGTAGTAAGAAACCCATGCTTGAGTTGTGGTAGTAAGAAACTCATGCTTGAGTTGTTGTAGTAAAGAACCCATGCTTGTGTTGTTCTAGTAGTTCTAGTAAAGAACCCATGCTTGAGTTATATGTTGTAATATTCTAGTTAAAAGAATCCATGCATGCTTAAGCTGTATGTTGTAGTGGTTTTAGTTAAATTCCTAAAAAGGAACCTATGAGTTTATCTTACATACTTATCCAATTGAACTATTAAAATGAAACCATGTTCCATAATTGTTCTAGTTCGGTTTTTAAGAAGAAACCCATGAAAGTAGTTCCATGATGGTTCTAGCTCAAATTGATGTAGAACCCATCTATTTGGTTTATCGGTGATTCTAGCTCAAATTTGAGAAAGAACCTATGAACCTAATTGCATGTTGTCCAAGTTCGAATTTTAGAAGAGAACCCATAAATTCTAGTTGTATGGGGTTCTAATTAAAATTGGACCATATCATGTGAACGTTCGTCATCTTCAATGTATGGGTAATAAGGGTTGAGAAAGTCACTAGTATTATTAGCTCGATAAAAGCTCATCTAGGGTCTTATAGATTACCCTAGGGGTCATCGAACATCAAGGCTCGCATCTTACCACCTTGGAAACTATGGATAAATCACACATCGGGCATCGACGGATCTTAACTGGTGTGGGTTGATTGCAGGCCGAGAATGTTGACGAGATCCGAGTTAGGGGTAGTGATGAGTGAGGGAGATCCCGTCTTCGGTGTCTTGGATCGATAGACCATGAGTTAGACCATGATAATCTTACGAAAGTCTATATTGAAAACCCCGTAAGATTTAGGTTTAGTGACATCATTAGGGTCGTAACTTACAAAGATCATTACTTACCCTTTTTGCCAAAAGGGAAGGGTTGGTATTAGGGGTGATACCCTACGATCCAACTCGTCCTATAGGCCGACACTAAGCGGTGTTATTGGATAGTATCCTTCTTGTCAAAGGGATACGGTCTGTGCCTTCTCACGAGTTGGAAGCACGGGATCCATATCTCGTCTATTAATTTTTGAAGTACCATGATAAGGGCGGGAGCGATTCCATTTGGAGCTAGGGGATGGACCCTCGGAAGTCCGTCATGTTCTATGCTGGGAAAGCGAACGGCCATAGACTACGGTCCATCGGATAGGGGGCCGCAAGGGATGCTTCGAGCTAACCTACGCTGTGGATACCCAAGGGTTCATCTGGTTTTTGAGTGAGGTTCAGTACGCCGAATAGTAGTGTCAAACATAGACACCATGAGCGTATTGCATTGGTGGAAGTTGATTACGTCTGCAACCTCATCAGTCACGCTGTATCTTCAGAAACAAGTTGAGTACAAGAGTAGAATTCTTGGCGCGGGTTCAAATACTTATATATGAAGAAACGGCTTGAGATGGAGCGTATGTTGTATGAGATGCATACTGTTCCGGATACTTGCTTGCATTAGAATAAGAGCATCCTTGCATTAGTTAATCTTGCATTAGATTCTAAGTCATAGCATACACTAACACATCAATTGTATATACATGTTTCTCTTTTCATCAATCCATTTGTTTAAAGTAGAGAATCACTACTAGTCATCAGCCTTAAAGCATTAGTATATGTACTGATGTCCCCACTTCAATAGGTACTGTACTGCAAAGCTACAGGTATAGAATTCAGGATGACTCAAGGCGAGAGAAGCAAAGTCAATTTTATTTTCCGCTTATTATATGTTGGTTACCATTGTCTCATTGTAATATTTGTTGTAATTTATTTTATGTTAGGAAGCATCCAAGTAAAATACCAAGTGTTGTTCTTTATTCATTATACCCTATTGTAAATTTGTTGAAAGTTGTAACACTTGGGCTTTTAAAGATATTATTGTAACACTGATGTAATGTATTGCAATTTTATAACATTCAGACTTGTAATATGTTTGTATTGAATAAAAAGTTTTAAATTAACCTATTTTTTCTTTGTATTGTGGCTAATTAAAGGAAAAGATTCTGGCTTATGTCACGATTTCCCAGTACATACAAATCGGGGCGTTACAGAGTGGTATCAGAGCCGACTTCAATTTACAGTCCAGCATAGTAGGAAAATTAAACTTGGATGCCTTTTAGGAGTCAGGTTTAGCTAGTTGTAGACAGTTATAATTCATATTGTTGTTTCTTTCAACTTATATTTTATATTTTTTCTATATCTTGACTAATTCCAGTATATATGTGTTTTAAGGATGGTATTCGAGGATATCCTAACCGATGATGTGTTGATGGAAGTGAGTGAGCCGATTTCGATGGATGATCCGATGATCTTGGGCAAGGAGCCAAAGGAGATTTCACTTCAAGCTAACCGCAAGACTGACTCGCCTTCACCACCGCAAGGACTAAGTGTGGATCAATGCACAGCGGCGGCAGCCAGCATACATCGGGAAAATGAAGAAGCTGAGGAAGCACAAGACCAGGAAATGTCGTTAAGCTAAGCAACTGAGAGATGCTTGCAGAGCTGCATTAGCAGGCTTGGCAAAGGAGCAGGAACACTTTATTCTAGATTGGCACGACTGTAGCATGAATGGGAGTGAGGCTAGGGGACCACCAAGGTTGTAGTATGCCATTTCTGTGAGAGAGTTGGGCACAAGAAATCAGTCTGTCTACGACTGCAAGGGAAAAGATCTGCACCAGCATCAGGGTCCGAGAAACAAAGTCAGAAGCTGAACACTCAAAAATTGGAGGGCAAACTTGGAGGCACCAAGTCAGAGAGTTGTTTCCTATGTAAGGAGCATGGTCATTTCAAGAGCCAGTGTCCAGGGAAGAACCCTCAGGAGAAGATCTGTACATGTTACAATTGTGGGGAGATTGGTCATATCCGACTAGATTGTCTCCAATTTTAGAAGGGTAGCAGCAGGTTAACCCCAAAGATGAACTACAAAGGAAAGGAGCTTGTTCACCAAGAGTAAGAGTTCACACTTACCAAAGGCATGTTAGAGAAGGCAGGAGAGCCATCACCAGTATGTGCATATGGAGTTGCAACTAGTTTAAAAGTTGTATTTTAAATTTTATTTAGACTGAAGAAGTTATATATGATGTAACACTTTTTGTAACCGAATGGATTTATATATATATATGAAATCCAGGCAACCGTTTTGTTCAAACTTAGTTCATCATCTCCTTTTGTCTGAATTATTTTTCAAGAAGTTGAGATGCGTGAGGGAGTCAACTCTAGATTTGGTTTTGTTGGTTACACCATCTGGAGCAATCCTCATTACGGGTTTATGCTATAAGGGTTGTAAACTCCAAATCAGAGGAAAGGACCCTAAGTATAAGATTTGTTAGAGTTGGGCCTAGCAGGAACGGAAGAAGGGCATGCTGAGCATTTGACTGTAGTTCTGAGCAACTACAGAAGCATCAACTTTGTGCCAATTGTCAAAGTGAATGCTAGAAGTCTGAAGTGGCGTTCATAGGACATGTCCTATTCTAAGGAGGGGGTGGCTACCGAATCGCAAAAGATCGAGATAAGTGAAGGATTGGCCTCAGCTAAAGACCGCGAAGGAAGTAAGAAGCTAAATGATGAGATCAGGCAAGCCAGTATTGAGGTGATTACTCAAGATTAGAGCTCAGTTTTAGCACGATTGAAGCTGCCACCGAGTCTAAGTGAGCAAGTCAGAAGGCTTAGGCAGAAGATGCAGGGATTGAAGCATTGAAGCGGTAAGTTGATGAAGGAAAATCTCAGAATGTAAGTATGGACTTCATCACAGAATTACCCAGAAGCTCGAAAATGTATGACTCAATTTGGGTTATTTGGGACCCGGTTGACGAAGTCTGCACATTTTTCTGATAAAAATGACTTAGTCGCTAGAAACATTAGCGGAAGTCCACATTGAAGGCATAATGAAGCAGCATGGAGTGCCAGTGTCAGCGATTCTGACTAAGATTCAAGAGTTACATCTCGATTTTGGCAGAGTTTGCAGGCAGCTTTGGGATCGAGGTCGGGTTCTTTAGAGAACTAGTTCTTGGAGGAGTCACTTGGGAACCGGAAAGCCGTATAAGCTTTCTTTCCCCGAGTTATTTAGTGTATGGATATTTTTCTGTTCTCCTAACTAAACGTAGTTCTGAGGACAGAACTATTCTAAGTAAGGAGTGTCGTAATTTCCCGGTAGGATAATATTTATAATAATTACTTTTTAATTAAAATATTTTTATGAAAATTACTTGGTTTTTCGAATAAAAGTTATCTCGATATATATACTAGTAAGTATAAATATGTATTGTATCAGTTTTATGCACTTGTACAAAAACTTGAAAAATGCATTTTTTAGAAAATGTCTGGAAAATCCCGGACAGATATTTAAAATTATTATTTTGTTATTATTTTATTTTTACTTTCAGAATTGAAATATTTTGGTGGATATTACCCGGTTTTGTTAATAAACATAATCTATGTATATATACTAGTCTGTATACATCTGTATTGTATCAAATTAGTACTGTAATCTTCCGAGCTGATAATAAAAAAAATTATCATTATTTTTGGAATTAACTTATTTTTATACTAATTTTGCGGTTTAACAAACAAAAATTATCGGTATATATATTAATATATACGTATGCATATTGTACCGATTTGATACGTTTGTACAAATTGTGTAGTATGTGTTTTGGACAAAAATTGGATGGCTAGGATTTGTATTTTTGTCATGATTAAACAAAATTGGATGGCTAGGATTTGTTTGGAGGGTTAAACCTAGGGTTTAGGATTAAATAATATACATAAGAGTTATTAGGAGTATTTCTACTAGAATACCCCTCCACCGCATCCCTCCACCTCACCCACCACCTTATCCATATTGACCGGCCCTAAATACCCCAAGGGGATAATTGCATAATCCCTTGGTGTATTTTGCACACACATCCTCTCTTTTATCCGATAAAGAGACCCCCCCCCCCCTCATCCTTTGTCTCATTTACACGAAAAAAAAATAGAGAGGAAAAGAAAGAGAAGAAACCCTAAACTAGAGAGTTCTTCATTGAAGGTTTTTCTAAAGGAGCTAAGAGGAAGGAAAATGATACTAGTCTAGTTCTTCCTACAAAGAGATCAAAGGTGGGGGTTCTCTACTTCTTACTTTGTTTTGTTTGTTCTTTTTTTTGTTGTATGTGGTTTGTTGTATGTTGTATGTGGGATGTCTAAACAACTTGGACAAATATCTTAAGCATAAACATGGTTGTAGGGATTAAAATGATCCCATCAGAAATATGGATGGTAGAATTCAACCAAAACAACATAAAGGTGCAATCTTTAAGCGTTGTTATGGTTATTTTGCAAAACTAACAACTTGGACTAATTGGTTTGGGCATATGAGTAGTGTGAGTCCAAGAGGACCACATGAAGACTTTTGAATGAAGAACTTACTAAAAACACATAAAGGTTGAATATTTAGCTTGTTATGATTATTGTTCTTATTCTTTTTTTTTTGTTAACTAAAAACTAGGACAACTTGGAATAAAGCCATGAGCACATAAAGGTTAGTAAGTGAGAATGTTTACAAACACATTTTTGGGTTGTAGAACTTAACAAGCTTAATAAAAGATTGTATTTATGTTGTTTCCTACCTTGTTAAAAATCAAGTATTTACTAACCCTAAGTTCATAAAAGTAAGTTTTATTTATTTAGGAACTTGTAGGTTGAAGAAAAGTAGGTTTTGTAATATGTAGGATTTGTAGATTCAATAAAAGTAAGTTTTGTAATATGTAGGATTTGTAGATTCAATAAAAGTAAGTTTTGTAATATGTAGGATTTGTAGATTCAATAAAAGTAAGTTTTGTATTATGTAGGAGCTTGTAGATTTGATAAAATTAGATTTTTGTAATAAGTAGATAGTTGTAATTCATAAAGGAAGTAGTCTTTGTAATAATTCAGATAAAGTCTTTAGTAGCATGTTCTAAATTATTCTAGATTCAAAAAGAACCCATGAACCCCACCATGCTTGAGTTATATGTAGAACCCATGCTTGAGTTGCTAGTTGTTCTAGTAAATGAACTCATGCTTGAGTTATATGTAGAACCCATGCTTGAGTTATAGTTGTTCCAGTAAAGAACCCATCATGCTTGAGTTGTAGGTTGTTCTAGTAAAGAACCCATTATGTTTGAGTTATATGTAGAACCCATGCTTGAGTTGTAGTAAAGAATCATGCTTGAGTTGTATGTAGAACCCATGCTTGAGTTACTAGTTGTTCTAGTAAATGAACCCATGCTTGAGTTATATGTAGAACCCATGCTTTAGTTGTAGTAAAGAATCATGCTTAAGTTGTATGTAGAACCCATGCTTGAGTTGCTAGTCGTTCTAATAAATGAACCCATACTTGAGTTATATGTAGAACCCATGCTTGATTTGTAGTAAAGAATCATGCTTGAGTTGTATGTAGAACCCATGCTTGAGTTATATGTAAAACCCATGCTTAAGTTGTAGTAAAGAATCATGCTTGAGTTGTATTTAGAACCCATACTTGAGTTGCTAGTTGTTCTAGTAAATGTACCCATGCTTGACTTATATGTAGAACCCATGCTTGAGTTGTAGTAAAGAATCATGCTTGAGTTATATGTAGAACTCATGCTTGAGTTGTAGTAAAGAATCATGCTTGAGTTGTATGTAAAGAACCTATGCTTGAGTTATAGTAAAGAACCATGCTTGAGTTATTGTAGTTTTTCTAGTAAAGAACCCATGATTAAGTTGTTGTAGTTGTTGTAGTAAAGAACCCATCATGCTTGAGTTGTAGTGTTCTAGAAAAGAACCCATCAAGCTTGAGTTTTTGGATGTTTTAGTAAAGAACCCATGCTTGAGTTATTGTAGTAGTTCTAGTAAAGAACCCATGCTTGAATTGTTGTAGTAAGAAACTCATGCTTGAGTTATAGTAGGAAACCCATGCTTGAGTTGTTGTAATAAGAAACCCATGGTTGAGTTGTAGTAAGAAACCAATGCTTGTGTTGTTGTAGTAAGAAACCCATGCTTGAGTTGTTGTAGTGAAGAACCCATGCTTGAGATGTTGTACTAGTTCTAGTAAAGAACCCATGCTTGAGTTATATGTTGTAGTATTCTAGTTAAAAGAACCCATGCATGCTTAAGTTGTATGTTGCAGTGGTTTTAGTTAAATTCCTAAAAAGGAACTCATGAGTTTAGCTTACATGCTAATCCAATTGAACTATTAAAATGAAACCATGTTCCACAATTGTTCTAGTTCGGTTTTTAAGAAGAAACCCATGAAACTAGTTCCATGATGGTTCTAGCTCAAATTGATGAAGAACCCATGCATTTGGTTTATAGGTGATTCTAGCTCAAACTTGAGAAAGAACCCATGAACTTAGTTGCATGTTGTCCAAGTTCGAATTTGAGAAGAGAACCCATGAATTCTAGTTGTATGGGGTTCTAATTAAAATTGGACCATATCATGTGAACGTTCGTCATCTTCAATGTATGGGTAATAAGGGTTGAGAAAGTCACTAGTATTGTTAGCTCGATAAAAGCTCATCTAAGATCTTATAGATTACCCTAGGGTCATCGACCATCAAGGCTCTTATCTTACAACCTTGGAAACTATGGATAAATCACACCTCGGGCACCGACAGATCTTAACTGGTGTGGGTTGATTGCGGACAGAGAATTTTGACGAGATCCGAGTTAAGGGTAGTGATGATTGAGGGAGATCCCGTCACCGGTGTCTTGGATCGATAGGCCATGAGTTGGACCATGATAATCTTAAGAAAGTCTGTATTAAAAACTCCGTAAGATTGTTTAGGTTTAGTGACATAATTAGGGTCGTAACTTACAAAGATCATTACTTACCCTTTTTGCCAAAATGGAAGGGTTGGTTTAGGGGTGATACCCTATGATCCAACTCGTCCTATAGGCCGACACTAGGTAGTGTTATTGGGTTGTATCCTTCTTTTCAAAGGGATACGGTCTGTGCCTTCTCACGAGTTGGGAGCACGGGATCCATATCTCGTCTGTTAATTTCTGAAGTACCATGATAAGGGCGGGAGCGATTCCTGTCGGAGCTAGGGGATGGACCCCCGGAACTCCGTCATGTTCTATGCCGGGGAAGCAAACAACCATAGACTACAGTCTATCGGATAGGGGGCCGCAGGGGATGCTTCGAGCTAACTTGCGCTGCAGATACCCAAGGGTTTGTCTGGGTTTTAAATGAGGTCCGGTATGCTGGGTAGTAATGGCAAACATAGACACCATGAGCGTACTGCATTGGTGGAAGTTGACCACGCCTGCAACCTCATTAGTCACGTTGTATCATCAGAAACAAGTTGAGTACAAGAGTAGCATTCGTGGTGCGGATTCAAATCCTTATATATGAAGAAATGGCTTGAGATGGGGCGTATGTAGTATGGGATGCATATTGTTCCGGAGACTTGCTTGCATTTGAATAAGAGCATCCTTGCATTAGTTAATATTGCATTGGAGTGTAAGACATAGCATACACTAACACATCAATTGTATATACACGTTTCTCTTTTCATCAATCTGTTTGTTTAAAGTAGAGAATCACTGCTATTCATCGGCCTTAAAGCGTCAGTATATGTACTGACGTCCCCACTTCAATAGGTACTGTACTGCAAAGCTACATGTACAGGATTTAGGAGAACTCAAGGCGAGAGTAGCAAAGTCGATTTTATTTTCTGCTTATTATATGTTGGTTACCATTGTCTGATTGTAACATTTTTTGTAATTTGTTTTATGTTAGGAAGCATCCAAGTGAAATACCAAGTGTTGTTCTTTATTCATTATACTCTGATGTAAATTTGTTGAAAGTTGTAACACTTGGTCTTTTAAAGATATTTGTAACACTGATGTAATGTATTGCAGTTTTATAACATTCAGACTTGTAATACATTTGTGTTGAATAAAAAGTTTTAAATTTTCTTTTTTTCCTTCTGTGTATTGTGGCTAACTGAAGGAAAAGATTCTGGCTTATGTCACGGTTTCCCAGTATATGAAAATCGGGGCGTTACAGTGAAAACCATTCGCTGGACTTTGTCACGTACCGTATTCCGTATTCCTTTTGGGAAGCGGGGCGTGACATTTAATCATCTCAAATCCAAGCTTCTACTTTACTTTGGCAACTCACTTGCAATCCTGTAAACTAACTGAAGAGTGGGGACGTCAGTTGAAGGCAACTGACAAAATACTATAGTAATAGCAACCTTCTAAAGTCTCACAACACAAACTTGCCACATAACATGAAGTGAAATAACAATGAAAGATTCAATAAACAACAAATGAAACTATACTAAGTAAGTTTGTGTCAAAGAAAAACAAAAGAGAAATGCATTAAAACAATGTTCAGGAAAACACAATGCACACGATGATTTCTAATGCATACTTGTCGGATTCTATGCATCCCATTCTACATAGGTCCGGTGCAAGCCCTTATCGTTCTCCACTTTATAGGGTTCAATCTCTCGTTATGCAATCTACTACCATGACTACTACGAGATTTAGACATTTTGCAAGTGTTGGCTCTCGCCGTTGGAATACTGGAGACCAATCCCACTCCGTAGATCATTTTGTGGCCTATTTCATCGATCGCCCCGGAGTACTGGGATTGTCTCACTCCGTAGGTCATTCTGGAGCCCTCATTGCAAAAATATCCCATGAGTATTGCTCTCGTCCCGAAATATTGGAGATCAATCCCACTCCGTGGATCATTCTGTGGCCTATTTCATCCATCGTCTCGAAATACTGGGAATTATCTCACTCCGCGGATCATTCTGGAGTCCATGACTCACGTTTGCTCCCATTTCATCATATCACCATCTAGTGCCTGTCCTTATGCATACATAAAAGTAACCTGAACCACCTAGAGCTAGCTCCACCCTACCAGTCTTAAACCCACAAAACTAAGAATACTAGCCCTTCCTGGCTAACTCCCACAATCAAATAATTTACTGCTAGTAGTTCTGGGTCCTGCTCAACCTCTAGTACTCACAACACCAAAAATCCTTAACCAACTTACTAGGGTCCACAACATAACTCTAAATCTCAAATCAAACCCAACCTGGTTCGATAATACAAAATATTTTTTCATATATGGAAACGAATTCAACTTATGAAAATTCTTTTAAAAAAACCTTTAAATATCACTTTCCATTCATTCGTAGAGTTCAATTAATTCCTCTATAAATTCATTCGATCTCAACTGAAACATATCTCTAAAATATATGGGATCTCAACCCCAACCAAAATCTGAATTTACACTTCTTTAAAACTGAAAATAACTCATAAAATTCTTAAATAATTACCCTTCAAAACTGAAACATATAAACCCTCTAAATAGAGAAATTCATCTACAAAATGTATAGATTTATACATTCGAAATTGCAACTCAAACATGCCAAAAGCTAAAAACTCATTTGTCCTTAAACCTAAAACTTATGCCTTCTTATCCTTAAGAGCAGTTCATTTAAAAGTGAATATTAAATTCTGAAAAATTGAGTTTATATTTACACCATAACCATAGAATTTTTTTCCAAATTTATAACTCATTCGCACGCAAACAGTTGCTCCAAATCACCAATAAACTAAAACTCGCACTTTCATAAAATATAAAACTTGCCTCTTTTAATCAATTGAAAAATACCCCTTTGGGACTCAAGTTTTTTATCTCTACAAAATGAAACAAATAGCCCCTTAAAACTGAGAGTTTAATTTCTCAAAACATAGATTTATTTTCCTCAAATCATTATTTTAATATATCAAAACTTGAACTAGATTCGACAAAAATCTGTGATTTAATAATTTCGAAACTTCATCAAAACTCAATCAATCCTTATACAAATATTAGATTAAACACATATACATGCATATCAACATGTGTGCTAGCATTCCCAAACCCTAGCACACAAGCCCCCACACGAATCACCTCAAAATCGAATCTCAAATACTCTTAACAAACCCAACACAACAACAATAGCAGCTCGGGTTGAACAGTAACCCCCCTCGGGTTACTATTCACCCGAGGCCAAAACCTCCAAACCCTTACCCTAGGTCTAAGTTTTAACCAAAAAAACCCTAACCCTAGGTTCCCAATAATTCAACATGTAATTTTGATGATTTTGATCCACATTTGTGTATATAAAAAATCCAAACTTTAAACCCATTATAAGTCCCATTAAAAGAGTGAATAATTTATCAAAATTCCATCTTTTAACCATTCAAACATGTTCTTTAATCACACATATAGATCTATACATCCACATTCACATATAGGTTTGCTAGATCATTTTCTTAAACAAAATTTAGATCTTTTATGCATAGAAAAGCTCTAAAACTCAAGATTAACTTATCTTTGATGAACATGAATATTAGAACATATGACAACTCCAATCATCCACAATAATTCATGGGTTCAAAAGAAAATCAATTTCCACAATTAAAAAAAACATGATCTTTCATGTACCCAAAACACACAATTTAAAGAAGATTCAAATAAGAGTATCATGCCATCAAGATTAGATTTTTGTTCTTTTTATCATATTAACAAACAATTATTATCTAACAATTCATCTCTACAATCAATTCATAAACAAAACATTATATTCATGCAAATGTAATCATAATCCGCAAAATCTAAACCCTAGAATGATTATATATTTTTCATATGAAAGAACAAAAACATATTAAGAAAGTTGGAAGATTACCCACCTCAAAGAAGACCAAAACAAAGATAATAATAATAAGAAAAGATGCTACTCCTCCCCCTCGTGAAAATTGAGATCTCCAACGCTCCAAACTCCAAGAAATAATTAAAGATGAAAGATTTTTGTTCACGACAGTGGAGGGCGGTTGTTGTTGCTGTTGATATAGGCTGGGGTTATTTCAAGGACTTTTACAAAGATTTTACACAAAAAAACCCCCAAGAAAATATATTTCTTACATGACTAAGTCTTCCAAATCAATTTGTTAGATCAAATCAAATCAAATTTGAGTAAAAATCTGACTCCCTTAACTCTTCAATCTGGTCGGCCCCCTACTGCAGCCCAAAATTTCAAACTTTCAAAAATTTGCCTTTGAGTGGCAATATTACAAAAAAACCCTTCACTTTGAAATATTTGCAAATATGCCATAAATTATTCATAAAAATCCAAAAGAAAATTATAATTACTATCTACTAATAAAAAATAAATTTTCCAAATAAATTTTCTAACTTTTTTGCCCAAAAAAATATTTGCACCTGTTTTGCACGTGCAAAAAGATAAATTTCAGAAAAATGCTTAATAAATCATAAAAATAAATTTCAGAAAAATGCTTAATAAATCATAAAAAATTCATCACAAATCATTTATTAATTCCAAAAATATATTTAAGATTTCTAGGATGTTACATCAGCACTCATATACACTGTACATGACAACTTTATCACCACGCCCCTCTATGGACACTTACTTCCAAGTGACTTTATTCAATCACTACTAATATAATATCACTTTCTAGTAAGGTTGCTGGAGTTTTCTAGTGAAAAGAGTAATGGATAGAAAGCCTATGGTATGCCTACTAAAGTCTGCTATTCATTTGCAAGGAGTTCAGATCTAGGTTATAAGGTTCGGTTCGCTTGTTTCACATCATCAAGGAGTTGAGTTGGGCTATTCTTCCCTTGCGGAATGCCAATCAATGCATGCACCTTTCCTTGCTTAGTAGTGCTACTCTTGCAATACGTTAGTCACATTTGGGAACTGCATATGAATGATAACCCGAAGAGGTATGATGAAAGAAGGAAAGCTTCTATGCCTGAGTGCAGAGATCTGCCGTATCAACCACTGCTTCATTCCAAGAAAGAACCTTTGCTAAACCCTATACCAATCTATTGCTGCTGATTTTGGTGTGGGAGCAAAACAGATGAATTTGTGGATTCTTTTTGGAAACAATAAAGAAAGCATGGTGACTTTCACACGCATTTGACTGGTTTCTTGCCTCTACCGTTGACCTGCAAAAGAGTTTGATACACCGAGATGGATCCCGGCGACGAACCCTCTGATGCTCTTGTCATTAATCAGGAAGATTATGAAAAAGCTTTTTGTTGAAAAAGATTGATTATCTTGTTATGGTGGGGGAGATGGGTATTTATAGTCGCCTTTAGAGACAGTTTAGAGATAGTGATTTATCTCTATGTCCCGATGTTTTTGGATAAGATATAGAGTTTAAACTCATTTCATGATAAGAGAGACTGTTAAAACTGCCTCGTAGAGATAATCACGAATTTGAATTACTCTTTAAATATCTAAATTGGTTTGCAACGGGTTGCTACCCATACCCAATAGGACAGATCCATTTTTGGGTTATTGGGCTTTGAAGAAAGATCCAGTTCCCAATTCAGACTCGTTTGTAGGTGAAATTACCATTTTACCCCTGAGAGCTTTAAGATTCACGCCCGATTTGAATGGTCTCGATTTAATCCCATTTTTAGCCATATTACGAGCCCCCCCCCCGAAGACTGAGTTAAACAGCCTCTCAGGAGTAGTTTTACTGTTTTAATGGCGTACGGGATCTTATCAGAGTTCTTGAGGGAGTATGGATCTTGCTTGAGGTGTAACGGCATTGGTCTGCGCTTGTAAGGTGCCCAAAATGATTATCCAAATTTTCTGGATTTTTTCTAATTTTTAAATTATTTTTCGAATTATTTATCCAATTTTGCGAAGTAACAATCTATTTTCAAAAAGTATTAATTATTGTTCTAATTAATAATTATTTATCCAAGAGTTCAAAAATATTTCCCTGAATTTATAATTATTTTTTAGAATTTTTAATTAATTTTCTTGAATTTTTAATTATTTTTCGCAATTTTTAAACAATTAATTCGAATTAATAATTTAAATAAAAGAATTAATTAGGGAATATCGACGTGGCACAATATAGAGTATTGATCATGCTATTGAGGTGAATTTTGGAATTATCAAACGGTGGATATGGTTCTTAGAAGACGTGGCATGATCTGGACGCTCCGATCAGGAGCACGCATCAGGAGGTAAGCGTTTTCCCCATTTTAACACTCAGTAGCTCGGTTCCTTGGATTGCAGATTCGAGCTATGTGGCATGATCTGGGTCATTGATGAAGATTATGCACGAATCACGAGGCGATGTTTTTCGCCATTTTCCAGCTCAGATCCTCGAAATGTAAATCTGAGCGGTGTGGCGTGATCTGAGCCATTGATGAAGATCAGGCATGAATCACGAGGTAATGTTTTTCACCATTTTCCAGCTCAGTAGCTCGGATCCTCGGAATGTAAATCCAAGCAACGTGGCGTGATCTGAGCCATTGATGAAGATCAGGCATGAATCACGAGGCGATGTTTTTCGTCATTTTCCAATTTTGTAGCTCGGATCCTCGAAATTTAAATCTGAGCGACGTGGCATGATCTGAGCTGTTGATGAAGATCAAGTACGAATCACGAGGCAATGTTTTTTGCCATTTTCCAGCTCGGATCCTCGGAATGTAAATCCGAGCGACGTGGCGTGATATGAGCCGTTGATGAAGATTAGGTACGAATCATGAGGCAATGTTTTTTGCCATTTTCCATCTCGGTAGCTCGGATCCTCGGGATGTAGATCCGAGCGATGTGGCGTGATCTGAGTCGTTGATGAAGATCAGGCACAAATCACGAGGTGATGTCTTTCTCCATTTTCCAGCTCGGTAGCTCGGATCCTCGGAATGTAGATCCGAGCGACGTGGCGTGATCTGAACCGTTGATGAAGATCAGGCATGAATCACGAGGTGATGTGACCGATCAATGAGTTTTTGGTGTTGTATCGCATTACCGCCTTTACGAATTCTGTCGTTTAGCATTCTGATGGGCCTTCCTAGCAGTTTAAGGGGCCCAAAGCTCATGGATGCCCAAGCGCCACCCCTCCTTTTACTATAAGTCTCCACCCCATCCTTCATTTCCTCACTTTCTCTTCTTACTCTTTGGAAAAAATTCACTACTGGGCGGCTTAACTGGCATTCGCAACCAATCGTTGGTGCTTTCCGGTGAACTTTTTCGACCGTAGCTGTCAAATCAAGGTAAATATATATTTTATTTTATATATTTTACGAGATGTCTAGATTTTCATCTGGGAGTGAAACCTCCACCTCGGACCAATGAAGTGATCTGCTGTTGGCAGTCCCCCCTCCGGTGGACAAAGAGGAGGTAGTTGGGTCGATGATTGCCGAGACGATAGTGGAAGGGGTGAAGAGAGCGAAAGAGTTAGGCAGGCTGCCGTCTACTCTGTCTAGCCTCGGAAAAGTTAGAGAGTACTCCGATGATCTTCTGTCCAAGGTTTTGTATGGGAGGTCGGCTTCGTACGAAGAGAACAAGCCGATGGAACACTCCGATGTTGACAACATCCCCTCGGTTCTTACGGAGAGGGATTTGCTGCATATGAGAAGAAGCTTCATGATCCCGTTGGAGTTTACCCTCTTCCTTCCTGGTCCAGGGTTTCGATGGTGCTCGGCAACCTCACCAGATACACGCGTCTTCCCGTTCGATGCACTCAGCGCCGGTCTCCGTCTACCCCTACCACCTTTCGTGACCGAGGTGTTGCGGTGGTACAGACTGAGTCCTGTTTAATACATGCCGAGCATGTGGCGGCATGTCATCGGCTTCATACTCCAGTGCCAAACAGTGGGGGCTGAGCCTCAGCTCAGCATGCTCCGAAGTCTCTAATGGATCAATCGCATAAGGAAAATGGAGTACCGGTACTACTGTCGCCACTGCAGGGTGTTAAATTGATCGAGAACCCGGAATCCATCAAGTTTTGGAAAGAGAAATACTTCTTGATCCGAGGTAGCAAACCGTGGGACTTTCCCATGAGATGGAGGGAGGATGTGTCGATGTGGGTGAAGGCCGAGCCTGTATTGACTCCGGAGGAAGATAAGGTCGTATCGAAACTCCTCGGTCGACCGACCTTAAGTTGGAAGGATATGACCGAGGAGGTTCTCTTCGGTGGGGGTCTCAGTCCGATCGACCCCATTATGCTTCAGATATTTCCCTTTGTTTTGATTTCTAATACTGCTTTCTTCCTGTGCTAACTTTTTTGGCATTTATTTTTGTAGAGGCCCCCGGTATGGACTTCCGAGCGATGTTGTTTGATCGAGGAGGAGTAGGTGGGAAAGGTACTGATAGCAAGGAAGAGAAAAAAAGCGGGGCCATCGTCTAGCCGAGCTGCGAAGGGATCGGCGGCGGCAGCCACAATGGTTAACTTGGAAACCCCTTCTCTCACTCTATCTGCCCCTTCTGCTACTCTTGTCCCGTCGGTCCCTTCCAACACTTCAGCCGAGGAATTCACTCTTGGTGCTGCACTAGCATTTGAGATGCCACCTCTTACCGCCGAGGCTGAGGCAATTCTCACTGAGGAGCACAAGAGGCTCTTCGTCGAGCAGTTCGCCGAGTAGGAAAAAGAGCTCAAAGCAACGAGCGAGAAGGATCGGTCGGAGAGAGCCAAGGCAATAAATATGTACGAGGCGGAGCGACGTCTGTCGGAGTCTCAGGCCGCTCAGATTAGCCTCCTCAAGTCTTCCTTGGCGAAGGCGAATGAGTAGACAGTTCGGGAGGCGGCGAGGGAGGACAATGAGAAGGAAAGAGCGAACCAGGAGAGGGAGAAGGCCCGAAGGCCGCTAAGGACATGGCAAGGGAGCGGGATGCAGTGGTGGAAGCGGTTGCGGAGACGATTAGGGCTGAGGTGAAAGAGCACATGTGCATGAAAATGGAACAGTCTTACGCCAGAGCCCTCAAACATGTGGAAGCTCGTGTCCCTGGTTTTGACAGCTCGGGGTATAGCTTGTATACCCTTCTCGAAGGTGAAGTAGCCGAGGTGGCAGAGGGTGCCAGGGGAGAGGAAGTAGAAGGAGAGGAAGAAGAAGAGGAAGAGGATGATGTCGTGGCGAATCCTCAGTTGGCGATCATGGAGGTACCGAAGGCGATCGCGGAGTAGCCCCCCAAGGTGGCTCCTTGATCTTTTGTATCTGCACCCGTTCTCCTTCCTTTTTGTAATCATGCCTTATAG
The DNA here is from genome assembly GCA_017893485.1 of Hemerocallis citrina. Taxonomy (NCBI): domain Eukaryota; kingdom Viridiplantae; phylum Streptophyta; class Magnoliopsida; order Asparagales; family Asphodelaceae; genus Hemerocallis; species Hemerocallis citrina. The sequence goes on from CM030360.1 coordinate 33,811,850, forward strand.
AGGACTAGCCACCGCTCTAGTATCTTCTTCTTCGGAAATGAAATGCTTTTTTGGGCAGTGTTTGGCTGCGAGGCTTAAAGTTCATTGATTTTAATATAATTTGAACTTATGAACAACCTTGTATCTCTATTCGAAGTCAGAACTAGTCTTAGGGTTAGAGCTCAGAAATATCTTGTAGCTCTATTCGAAGTCAGAGCGCTTTACATTTCTCTTTGATTGGTTTCCCCAGGGTAGTGAGGTATCAGTTCTCCACTCTAAGCTTGGCGTTGCGAAGTTAGGACTCACTAAATCTCGGGAGATGCTTTTTAAAGCAGAGCTGGAGTTAGGTCATTTGAAGTTGACCTTAGGTCACCGAGATATCGAGATGAGATGCCTCAAAGAGAGAATTCGCGAAGTGCCCCCCGATGGTGAGGAGGCCTGCCTTTCGATGGCTATCAGCCAGGGTTTAAGGCTCAAGTTTCTTTGCCACTCTCTACATGCGGTGAGGATTGAGAGGGACGAGCTGAAGGGCTCGTTGTCCAGAGTAAGGGCAGAGAGGGACAGCTGAGGAACTCGTTGTTCAAAGTGAGGTCGAAGAGGGACGAGCTAAAGAAAGTGGTGCTCGAGAAGAGTTTTGAAGCGGCTCATCTGCAAAGGACCATCTTAGAGCCATTCCAAAGGAGGAGTACGAGCAGGGTACAATGCTTGAAGCTCAGAGTCACTGATGACTCTCTCAAGGAACGTCTTGTAGAATTAGAGGCAGAAAATCTTCGCTTGAAGCGACTCTCCGAAGGGAGCAATGTGAGGAGCACCTCTTGCCCGCGGGGGGAGTATGTGCAAGGCAGATCGTTCCATGAGTTAGCACTCCGTATGTCCCTTGCCCTACAGAATTCTGGGGATGCTCCAAGTGGCGTGGTGGGCTCATCGAGCAGGGCGACAGTCAGGCCCTTGGGTGCCAATAGCTCGACTCGGCTCGCTGGCCTAGAGACTTCTGTAGAGACGAGAAGAGAACCACACAGTGCTTGCCGACCCCGCGTATTGTTTAATCGGAGTGTCCCCCTTCCTAGGAGGAGCTAGGGTGAAATATTGTAATTTTGTAGTTTGTCTTGTATGAGTTTTTGGTCTTGAATAAGACTTGTATCCCCAAATTTGATGAAATAATATATCGCATCTTTCGAGCTTCTTTTAAGAGTAATTGCTTTGCTAACTTTCACAAGAGTTTCAACAGTTGTGGGAGCAATTTCGAATGGTGAGCTACTTTGTACAAGCTTGTTCGCAAGTAGCTAAAGTAGCATCTAACCAAGTGTTGGACTTCGTACTTGTTTTTAAGATAGTTTCAACAGTTGTGGGAGCAATTTCGAATGGTGAGCTACGTTGTACAGGCTTGTTCGCAAGTAGCTAAAGTAGCATCGAACCAGGTGTTGGACTCCGAACTTGTTGTTAATATAGTTTCAACAGTTGTGGGAGCAATTTCGAATGGTGAGCTACTTTCTATATGCTTGTTCGCAAGTAGCTAAAGTAGCATCGAACCAAGTATTGGACTCCGAACTTGTTTTTAAAATAGTTTCAACAGTTGTGGGAGCAATTTCGAATGGTCAGCTAATTTGTAAATGCTTGTTTGCAAGTAGCTAAAGTAGCATCGAACCAAGTGTTGGACTCAGAACTTGTTGTTAAGATAGTTTCAACAGTTGTCGGAGCAATTTTGAATGGTGAGCTAATTTCTACATGCTTGTTCGCAAGTAGCTAAAATAGCATCGAACCAAGTGTTGGACTCTGAACATGTTGTTCAGAGAATTTCAACAGTCGTGGGAGCAATTTCGAATAGTGAGCTACTTCGTGCTTGCTTGTTTGCAAGTAGCTAAAGTAGCATCGAACCAAGTGTTGGACTCCGAACTTGTTGTTAAGAGTGTTCCAACAGTTGTGGGAGCAATTTCGAATGGTGAGCTACTTCGCGCTTGCTTGTTTGCAAGTAGCTAAAGTAGCATCGAACCAAGTGTTGGACTCCGAACTTGTTGTTATGAGAGTTTCAACAGTTGTGGGAGCAATTTCGAATGGTGAGCTACTTCACGCTTTCTTGTTTGCAAGTAGCTAAAGTAGCATCGAACCAAGTGTTGGACTCCGAACTTGTTGTTAAGAGAGTTTTTATACTCAGTGTGCATTTCGGGGTAAGACAACCAGAACATCAAGACAATGGATTTTTTTAGAAAGGAAATTGCTTTTACTAAAAATGACTAAGTGTTTCCTTCTAAGTTGCGAGCCATTATTACATTTGAAAAAATGAACTAAATAAGAAGGAATCAACTTAGAAATGCTCTAGGATTAGAAATTGCTTGGAGTGGTGTTCAGACACCCTTTTGGTACTTCAATAAGTGCTCCGCATTCCATGTTCTTGGTACTCTCTTGCCCCCTGGGTCTTCAAGTTGATAAGCGCCAAAGCGGACAACTTTGGAGATCCTATACGGCCCTTCCCAATTAGGTGATAGCTTGCCTTTCTTGCTTGGAAAAGAAATTGATAGCTTTCTAGGCACCAAATCACCTTCTTTGAGATTAGTAGGGCAGACTCTCTTTTTGTAGGACTGCTCAATCCTACGTCGATAAATCTCCTGACGAATGGAGGATCTTTCTCGTATCTCTTCGATGAGGTCCAAGTTGCCCCAAAGCAAGTTAGAATTTTGCGCCTCATTATAAGCGATCAAGCGGGGCGAAGGTAGGCCGACTTCGTGTGTGATGATAACTTTGGAGCCATGGGTGAGCTTGAAGGGAGATTCTCCTGTGGGGGTTCTCTTAGTAGTGCGATAGCTCCAGAGCACATTGGGGAGCTGCTCGACCCATAATCCCTTAGCAGACTTGTCTAGTCTCTTTTTCAGGTCGGAGAGAATTTGTGGATTGGCATTCTCTCCTTGACCATTGGATTGCAGGTGGGATATCGAGGAGAATCATTGTTGGATACTAAGGTCCGTACAAAATTGCGAAAGGCTGCCCCCGTAAATTGGGTCCCATTGTCTGTTACCAAGATTCGAGGTACACCGAATCGGTAAACAACATTCTTCCAAAAGAAACGCTGGACTCTATTCTCTGTGATTATAGCTAGAGGCTCGGCTTTGATTCATTTAGAGAAGTAGTCGATTACTACGACAAGGAACTTCAGCTGGCCCGATGCTAGAGGGAACGGCCCAAGCAAGTCCATTCCCCACATTAGAAAAGGGGTTGGACTGAATAAGGAGGAGAGCTGGGCTTGGGGTAAGCAGCAGATTGTTGAGAACTTTTGGAAGGGGGTCCATTGGCAAACGTGCTGTTCGGCGTCACTGAAGAGTGTGGGCTAGAAGTATCCATAATTTAAGATTTTGCGGGCGAGGGACCTTGCTCCCAAGTGAACGCCACACATCCCTTCATGGACCTCTTTTAGAGCATACTTGGCTTCCTCGGGAGAGAGGCATCTTAAGTAGGGTCTTCCATCCACTTGAGTGTAAGAGCGTTTGTACATGACCCCCTCAATGAGCATGAACCGCTCGGCTCTGGTTCTGATTTTTTGAGCCTCTTTAGGGTCTGGAGGGAGGATCCCATCTTTGAGGAACTCAAGCAAGGGCCTCACCAACTCCCCCCAAGTACCAGGGGCAGTGTCTCCATCAGTTTGGGACCATCTTCCTCGATGCTCGGTCTCCGAAGGACTTCTATCAAGACGGTTTGTTCTAGGCCCTGGAGTGAAGAGGAGGCCAGCTTTGAGAGTGCATTTGATTGTGCATTCTCTTCTCGGGGGATTCGCTGGAGTTGTGCATCTTCGAAATAGGCCAGGGGCTCTTTGACCTTGGCCAAATATTTAGCCATACGACCATTTCTTGCCTCGTACTCCCCCGACAATTGGTTCACTACCAGCTGTGAGTCGCTGAATATTTTAACTCGCCGGCCCCGACTTTGCATGCCATACATAATCCGCCTAAGAGAGCCTCATATTTAGCCTCGTTGTTTGATGCTCGAAAGTTAATACGGAGTGAGTATTAGAGAACAAAGTCATCGGGGCCGGTCAAAATGACCCCAGCCCCACTCCCGTCAGCGCATGAGGACCCATCAACATACACGATCCAGATTGGGGGTTCCTCTATTGCCGTGTGTTGTACTGTCTAGATGATCTAACTAGACACAAATTAAAAACCTCGCAAGTGTACGAATCGTTTGAAGAAGCGTAGCGGCAAGCAAGGGTCGATCCCACAGAGATTGTAGTACTTAACTTACTAATCAATAAAATAGAAAACAGAATCTTTAGGTGTTGATCTAAAAGTTTAAGGAAATGAAAGGATAAAAATCTAGATTAAATAGCATCACAATTTGAGTCACAAATATCTATTCAAGTAGTTGGGTATTGATTTCCACCTGTAGTCAAAAATGCTAAGTTGTGTACTACTCCAGTTACTCATGTTTGTTCCTCTAAGGGCATGGTATCTACTCCTTAAAGTTAATGTTTCCCTAGGCCAAGAATTAGGCATGGTATCTACTCTAATTCGTTTCTTTCCTTAAGTATTTGGCATGGTATCTACTAAGTTTCACTTGAAGAAAGCATATGAACAATGGAAACGAACAAACACTTGAAGTTCTAGAAATTGGTATCAGATCTAGATCCCTCAAGTTGATTAAACCAAGAACCCCTAGAGATTCCTTTGTTACAAGTTATGAGCACGAGATACGGGTCGTCTCAATTTGCTCATATAACAGATTCAGATCTATACTACACAGACTTGATAAACTCAGGTTCTATAATGCAGTCGACTTACTGTCACATCAGTCGACTGCTCTTCTCAGAAACATCTGAACAAGTTCGAGCATTATAAATCTATACCAATACTCTCAGGTTTAATCAATAAATAATAGAGTAGCATTTAGAAGAATATAAGCATTACATGACTACGGTTTCAATCTACCCAATTATGAAATTAGTTGTACATAATAAAACTTTTATTAATTAATAAAATAGAGTTCATGACTACAATAAAAATAAGACTCAAAGGAAGAACAGAAGAACACTGATTTGTATGATGTTGAAATTGCGCCCAATCAGTAGTCGACTTGTTCTCCTTCTTGATGCTTGCTGTCGATGATCAGTTCTTATTGATGGATCCGGCTCTCTTTTTGAGTTCGGTCCCTTGTTGATATTTATAGACACGGCTAGAGAATTAGGGTTTGTACTTTTTGCAGAGAAGTCCTCTTCTTTTGTTTATTTCTTTCCTTATTTTGATCTGCGTTTTTATATCTTTCTCTTTTCTTCTTTTCTTCCTTATCTGCTCACCACGTGCTCTTGCTTTGATTGTTGGAGAAGTTGTTATTCGCAGAAAACACCTGGGTTTGGATAACTTAATTTCTGATTCGGATTTGGATGAGGATGCATCTGTTCTTATCTTCTGACTCGCCGCATACCAGTCGACTGGTGTTGGATGTAAGTCAACTGTGTCGAGACTTCTGCGTAAACTTGATTTCTCTGTCCAGTCGCCTGTGTGGGAGAATCAGTCGACTGATGATCTGCAATATTCTGAGTATCATCCTTAAAATCCTGAATCTGCTTCGTTTTGCTGTTTTAAGCTGTTTCCTATGGAAAAGAGAAAATTAGAGTTAAATACCACATATAGAGCTTTTAAATGTCTAATTGCCTTAAGATTATTGCTCCTAAAAGTGAATAATATTTGGTTCATCAAATACCCCCAAACTTAGCTTTTGCTTGTCCTCAAGCAAAAAGTGAATTTATGAACAAGGGAAAAATAATAGTCTCAACCCATTACTCCAAGAAAATGTCTCATTGTGCAAGCATCAAAATTTTTGCAATCAAAGTTACAAACAATTTGCAAATAAAGTGAAAACAAGCATACCCACTTTCTCTAGTGCAATTGTCTATTCATAACTCCAAACTCAACCACACTTGTCATGCAATTAATTATAGTTATAGTATGTAACTACCCAATCTGTGATTATCCCTTTCTTTACTACAAACCGAGTAGCAAACTAGAGTTTTTTTTTTTTTTTTTTTAATAGTCTCTTCTCTAAAGTTGTCACTTGCCTTTTGACGCGAGTGCAAGACATTTGTGATGAATCCACCCGGTTACTCAACAAGTCACAAACTTTTAGTGCTTTGCATACTCATATTTCAAGTTGCCGTTTGACGTAAAGGTAAACATTGGTGATGAATACCCCTAGTTACTAAGCACTCAAAACATTGGAGTAGATTGACTTTATTCATATATACATTCTTTTTGTTTTTACTCTATTTACTTAAACTCTGTTTAGGACTAGATCAAAGGGAATAATCACTAGAAAAAGCATCACAATGTTTTTTTTTTATGTATAATCGCATGACTCATATAATTTTGTAAGGCATTATGAAACTTAACAATCCTAAAGTAAATAAGTATCCTTACTCTTACTTTATAAGAAATTGTTTATCCTAAAAAAAATCAAAAGACTCCAAGTGTAACTAACTAATACCCCCAAACTTAGATGGAACATTGTCCTCAATGTTCGTGCAAAACTTAAGATAGGCATGTGTTACCACTAGTTTGAAGGAAAGAAAATAAAGTAAAGTAATAAAGAAATAAATAAAGAAATAGATGGAGAGTGTAAGTACTCCCCTGAAAATTTGGGTTGCCTCCCAATAAGCGCTGTGTTTCTTGTCCTCAGCTAGACTCGATGAGTTGTGCAATGTATTGAATGGCTTGCGGCTCAAACTCATCTTATTATAAGGTTTCCCCCTCTGCCCATTCACCTTGAACGTTTGACTTTTCTCCAACGCTCCATGTGGAGAAATCTGCAACAATATCTGGACCGTACCATCTTGACATAAGCCTATCTGCAATGGTCCACCTTAGTGCACCGTTGTGTTCTTGCAAGACTCCCTGCAGCCTTGCTTCTTCATGCATGCTTAATTTTTCAGTAGCTGTCACAGGTAATGTCTGGTTTTCCTCCAAATATTCATGTAGTGGCTTCAGCTCCTCATCTGGTGTCCTGGTAGCAGTCGACTTGTCCTGTTCATAAGTCGACTTGTCCTGTTCACCAGTCGACTTGTTCTGTTCACCAGTCGACTTGTCCTATTCACCAGTCGACTTGTCCTGGAAAACACAAGTGCTATCAGATACCAACTTTTCAAATGCAGGTGCAAGCTTACCTGAATATGACTTCGGAGTTTCAAGGTGATGTACTGTCTCTGCAATCCTCCAGTCATCGTATTCCATTTCAACCTGAGATAGTAGTGGAGGATGGGTAATTGTTTCTTGTAATGGATCAACACTATGTTCCTGCAATGTCTGGTCACAACTTTCCTGAACCACATCAACATTATAACATTCATGATCATCGTGTCGAAATTGTGGTGCATCAAACATTGTAAACTCAATCTTTTCCTCTAGTGTTGTCCTTGATTGGAGCTGTTCTTGTCCTCTAGGGTTAGGTATGGTTTGTGATGGGAATTCTCCTGTCCTTCTTTCACTTAACTCTGTAGCAATTTGACCAATTTGAAATTCCAATTTTTGAATGGCCTGTCCTTGTTGATTGCTTGTTTGCTGTTGCTGTTGGAATAATTGAAGAATGGTTGATTCGAAATCCAACTTCTTCTGTTCTCGTGCTGGCCAATCATACCCATTCCCACCATGGAATTGCTGCGTATGCCCTGGTGCAAATTGATTGCCTTGATGGTTTTGCCACCCTGGGTTATACGTGTTGAAAAAAAAATTGTTCTAGGGTGGGTACATTTCCTGTTCTACGTAGTTTGCGTGCTCCTGATCTGCGAAAGAAAACATGGGACATGAGTTAGTTGTATGATTAGAATGAAAACAAATTGCACAAATTTCTTTTGGTTGGCCTTTTATGCCTCCCAACGTTGAATTCACAAGCATATCAATCTTTTTGTTCATGGTTTCCATTTCTAATTGCATGTTATTATTATGAGAAATTTCGTATACTCCCTGTTTTCTCAAAAGACCCCTCCTTGTGGAGAATTGTTGTGAGTTCTCGCTGAGTTCTTCAAATAACTCTATGGCCTCCTCAGCACTCTTTCTCATCAACATTCCATTGCAACTGGCATCTACAATTGCTTTGTTAGTGTCATTTAAACCCTCATAAAATGATTGTACCTGATCATCCTTAGGTATGTTGTGCGTAGGACACTTGAGAAGCTTGTTTTTGAAGTCCTTCCATGCCTCGAAGAATAAATCGCCATCTTTTTGTTGGAAAAGTAGAATTTCCCTTTTTAGTTGTCTGGTCTTCTGAGCTGGAAAGAATTCCTTCAAGAATTTTGTTGCCAATTGCTCCCATGATTGAATTGATCCTGGTTCCAAAGAATTATACCACAACTTAGCATTAAGTTTTAAAGAAAATGGAAACAAGATTAACCTGATTTGTTCAGGGGTAAGCCCTTGGATGCTTTGTGTCCTGCAAAGATCAAAGAAGTCTTGCAGATGTAGATGCGGATCCTCGTCTAGTCTGCCAATGAAGTGGGGAACCATGCTGAGTAATTGAGGTGATAGATGCATATTCCCTGTGACATTAGGTTGAAAAGCTATGCAAGACGGTTGCTCAATATTCATTGGAATGAATTTGTCTTGCATTGGTACTCGATTTAATACTTTTTCACCCATTGTTGCTTTTTGAATTCTTCACTGTACAGTCGACTAGTCCTTGGAGACAGTCGACTGGTCTGAACCTCGTCTGTGCAGAGAGTAAAAAGAAAATTATAGGAAAAGGAAACAAAAAAATAAAATAAAATAAAAAAGAAAAAAGAATTTTACTGATTTGTAAGTTAAAATACTAAACAATCTCCGGCAACGGCGCCAAAAACTTGTTGTACTGTCTAGATGATCTAACTAGACACAAATTAAAAACCTCGCAAGTGTACGAATCGTTTGAAGAAGCGTAGCGGCAAGCAAGGGTCGATCCCACAGAGATTGTAGTACTTAACTTACTAATCAATAAAATAGAAAACAGAATCTTTAGGTGTTGATCTAAAAGTTTAAGGAAATGAAAGGATAAAAATCTAGATTAAATAGCATCACAATTTGAGTCACAAATATCTATTCAAGTAGTTGGGTATTGATTTCCACCTGTAGTCAAAAATGCTAAGTTGTGTACTACTCCAGTTACTCATGTTTGTTCCTCTAAGGGCATGGTATCTACTCCTTAAAGTTAATGTTTCCCTAGGCCAAGAATTAGGCATGGTATCTACTCTAATTCGTTTCTTTCCTTAAGTATTTGGCATGGTATCTACTAAGTTTCACTTGAAGAAAGCATATGAACAATGGAAACGAACAAACACTTGAAGTTCTAGAAATTGGTATCAGATCTAGATCCCTCAAGTTGATTAAACCAAGAACCCCTAGAGATTCCTTTGTTACAAGTTATGAGCACGAGATACGGGTCGTCTCAATTTGCTCATATAACAGATTCAGATCTATACTACACAGACTTGATAAACTCAGGTTCTATAATGCAGTCGACTTACTGTCACATCAGTCGACTGCTCTTCTCAGAAACATCTGAACAAGTTCGAGCATTATAAATCTATACCAATACTCTCAGGTTTAATCAATAAATAATAGAGTAGCATTTAGAAGAATATAAGCATTACATGACTACGGTTTCAATCTACCCAATTATGAAATTAGTTGTACATAATAAAACTTTTATTAATTAATAAAATAGAGTTCATGACTACAATAAAAATAAGACTCAAAGGAAGAACAGAAGAACACTGATTTGTATGATGTTGAAATTGCGCCCAATCAGTAGTCGACTTGTTCTCCTTCTTGATGCTTGCTGTCGATGATCAGTTCTTATTGATGGATCCGGCTCTCTTTTTGAGTTCGGTCCCTTGTTGATATTTATAGACACGGCTAGAGAATTAGGGTTTGTACTTTTTGCAGAGAAGTCCTCTTCTTTTGTTTATTTCTTTCCTTATTTTGATCTGCGTTTTTATATCTTTCTCTTTTCTTCTTTTCTTCCTTATCTGCTCACCACGTGCTCTTGCTTTGATTGTTGGAGAAGTTGTTATTCGCAGAAAACACCTGGGTTTGGATAACTTAATTTCTGATTCGGATTTGGATGAGGATGCATCTGTTCTTATCTTCTGACTCGCCGCATACCAGTCGACTGGTGTTGGATGTAAGTCGACTGTGTCGAGACTTCTGCGTAAACTTGATTTCTCTGTCCAGTCGCCTGTGTGGGAGAATCAGTCGACTGATGATCTGCAATATTCTGAGTATCATCCTTAAAATCCTGAATCTGCTTCGTTTTGCTGTTTTAGGCTGTTTCCTATGGAAAAGAGAAAATTAGAGTTAAATACCACATATAGAGCTTTTAAATGTCTAATTGCCTTAAGATTATTGCTCCTAAAAGTGAATAATATTTGGTTCATCACCGTGCTGGGGTCGAGAATAATGCTTTCTACTACGAATTTAGCCAGGGCTTGTGCTTTGATATTGGTTCGGGGTTGATAGTTGATATCATGTTGACTCAACTCTATAGACCACTTCATAAGGTGCTCCAAAGTTTCGGGCTTGTAGAGGACTTTCTTGAGTGGCTGGTCGGTAAGAACGACCACCGAGTAAGACTGGAAGTAGGGGCAGAGCTTTCGGGCTGTCATGACTAACGCATAGGCCATCTTTTCTAGCTTTGGATAACGGAGTTCGGCATCCCTGAGGACCTTACTCACATAGTTGATTAGCTTTTCGTCTTATCTTCTTCTCTTACCAGAACAGCACTGAGAATCTGTTCTGAAGTGGCGAGGTATATATAGAGAACTTCCCCTATTTTCGGCTTGTTTAAAAGCAGGGGGTTGACCAAATAGGCTTTGAGTTGATCAAAGGACTCCTGCTGCTGTTGCCCTCACTCGAAGCCTTTTGCCCCTCTAAGGGCCTTGAAGAATGGGAGACATTTTTCTCCTGACTTGGAGAGAAAATGCTTTATGGCCGCCAGGCATCCTGTGATTCTCTGTATGTCTTTGACACTTGAAGGAGGAGCCATGTTCAGTATGGCCTGAATCTTTTTTGGGTTGGCCTATATGCCCTTTTGCCTAACCATGAACCCAAGAAATTTGCCGGATGAGACGCCGAAGGCATACTTGATCGGGTTTAGTCTCATGTTGTGTCTCCCCAACACATCAAAGGCCTTTTGAAGATCAGAAACATGATCTGATTTGCTGACGCTCTTTACCAACATGTTGTATACGTAGACTTCCATGTTCTGACCGATCTGTTCTCTGAAGACCTTGTTGACAAGGCACTGATAAGTTTCACCGACGTTCTTTAGCCCGAAGGGCATGTCCCAGCAGCAATATAGACCCTAGTCGGTTACAAAAGAGGTGTTCGGAATATCTGGAGGGAACATCCTGATCTGGTTGTACCCAGAAAAGGCATCCATAAAACTTAAGAGTTCATGGCCTGAGGTTGCACCAATCAGGGCATCAATTCTCAGGAGTGGGAACGAATCATTCGGGCAAGGTTTGTTCAAATCTGTGAAATCAATGCAAATTCTCCAACTCCTGTTGGCTTTTTTGACCATCACAACATTGGACAGCCATTCGGGATAGTTGACCTCCTGTATGAACAGGGCATTCAAAATTTTCTCCACTTCTTCTTTGATCGCCTGCTAGCGTTCTGGAGCAAATTTGCGTCGCTTTTGTTAGACGGGTTTGGCCCCAGAAGCAACACTAAGATGATGCATGAGAAGTTCTTCGGAGATTCTAGGCATATCGGTTGCGGTCCAAGCGAACACGTCGCGATTCCCCCTTATACATCGGATAATGTCGATTTTGACGGGAGGGGGAGGACTTTACTAATCTGGAATATCCTGGTCGGATCTCCTTCTGAGAATGCCACTTCTTCCAACTCGTCGGCCGGATCTAATATAGCTTGGCTACTCCCTTGGGGGAGTTCAAGGGCTCCAAGGGAGAGGACCGGCATTCCAACCGAAGTCATATAACATTTGCGAGCTGTCTCCTGGATTCCCCTCACTTCTCCCACTCCTACTGTGGTGAGGAACTTCATCTTCATGTGGTAGGCTGAAGGTACAGCCTAAAGAGCAGCTATACCGGGTCGGCCCAGAATGACATTCTAAGCAGCCTTCACATCCACCACCATGAAATCCATCGGCTCGGTTCGGGTGATCGGGGTTTTTCCAGCGGTTAGATCGAGAGTTATCACTCCCTCGATCTTCACTGGCACCGCGAAAAACCCTTGGAGAGTAGAGCCGATGGGCTTGAGTCGATCTCTGGACAGCTTAAGACCCTGGAAGGCTTCTAGAAAAAGGATGTTGACCGAACTGCCGTTGTCGATCAGGATTCGGCGTGCATAGAAGCTGGCCATATGGAGGTTGATTACTAGAACATCACAATGAGGTGTTCGGATGCCTTCCAAATCCTTGTCAGAAAAGGTAACAGGGAATCCAAGGCCATTGGGAGGAGGATGGTTCTGCACGGAGTTCACTTCTCGGACGAAGGCTTTTCGGGAGGAGTTCGAATCTCCCCCCAATGGGCCTCCCTGTATGAGGTGTAGGATAGCTTCAGCTTCGAAATGTGGGGTTTCGGCATGTCGTTCAGTTTGCTTATTAGCCTCTCGGGGAGGCAGAGGAGGATCTACCATGTCCTTCCTTACGAACCTAGAAAGTTGTCCCCTCTGAATGAGGGCTTCAATCTCATCTTTAAGGGCCCCACAATCATCCGTGTCGTGGCCTTGATCCCTATGAAAGTGGCACCGTTTATCTCTGTTTCTCTTCTTGCCCTGTGTATTCATCTTCGGCGGTGGGAGGAGGAGCCCTTCTTTCTCGACCTCCATCAGGATGGCTAAAACACTGGCGTTAAGAGGAGTAAACTTCTCAAAGCGGGGAGGAGGGCAACGCTGGCCACCATTGTCTTTCTAGTGCTTCTTAGCTCCTTTCTCTTCAGAGCCCCTCCTTTTTTTCCCGGACATGGGCTCTTTCTGGTTATGTGGGAAGAGGGTCTCTTCTGCCCTAATGTACTTCTCGCTCCTCAACAGGAGTTCTGAGAAGTCTCGAGGGGGCTTCTTAGCAAGAGAGGCCTTCAAGTCTGTGTGGTTGATGTTGGATTGGAAGGAAGTAGAGGCTACCGACTGGTCTAGGGAGGCGATGTACCGGGCCTCGGAGGTGAAATGTTCAACATAGTCCCTTAGCCGCTCGCCCTTTCTTTGATTGAGTAACAGTAAAAAGGTGCTTGTCTTTTCGGCACGACAACTACTCACGAAATGAGTAAGGAAGAGCCCTTCGAATTGATCGAAAGAGAAGATGGAGGCAGGGGCGAGCCGGGAATACCATTCTCTTGCTGGCCCCTTCAACATGGTCGGGAAGGTTTTGCAAAGAAGCGCGTCCGATGCCTAGTGGATCATCATGAGAGTTTTAAAACACTCAATGTGGTCAGCGAGGTCTGACTCCCCGTTGTATGAGTCAAAGTGAGGGGGTTTGAAGTTTTCGGGTCTTCCATGATGGTCCGGGAGAACGGAGGCCTGCATGGGCGAAAATTCCTCGCCCGTTGTTCCTCTTCTCTATCAAGTCTGCCAAGGCACCTCTCCATCTCATGGAGATGGTGGTAGACCGAGTCTTCCCTCCGGTCGTATCTTGCTGACCCTCGGGACTCATCCTCATGGGGAATAGGACTGGGAGTGCGATGGTGATAGCTTGGGACAGATTAAGGACTAGGTGCCGTTGAACGCAGTTAGGAGCAACATTGAGGGCCCGCAGAACAGCTTCTTGAAAATCTTGGAACTCTACCCTTATAACTGGTGCCTCCCGATCGCAGCTCCTCCTCTGATGGCACGGGGGTGACTCCCTCCGCCTCCTGGGAGAGTTTAATCTTCTGTGATCTGGTCTACGGGGGGATCGGGCTCTAGGGGACCGAATTGCAGGACCCCTTTGATGTTCATGGCGGGGGATCCCATATTGGGTCCGCCTCTCATCCAAGCGGGTCCGAAGATTTATCCCATGTTGCTGATTGAAAATAATGTGTCGGAGATCCTTTGGCATTAGAGGGTTGTGAGAGGCCAAGGAGTCGGATGATAGGTTACGTACAGAAACATGGTCGTGAAGAGGAGGTTGCCTTTGATGGCTCCGACGGAGGGCCCTCCGGCGACCCTTTGAGGCCCTTGGGGGGCCTGCTGGGGGTGAGGTTGCTGAGGAAGAGGTTGTCCATGCTACGGTTGCTGGACAGGTTGAAAAGGAGGCTGTCCAGGCTGCGGTTGCTGGACAGGTTGAGAGGGAGGCTGTCCAGGCTGCGGTTGCTGGACTTGCTGGACAGGTTGAGGGAGGACCTCATGGAGGAGAGGAGGAGAAGGAACGGGAGTGGCTGGAAACCAGTGCCTTTCCCTTCTTCAGAGGCATAGCTTGGGAAACAACTTCACCGGTGCAGTAAGGCTGGATTGCTTTTTCGTTTCCCACAGACGGCGTCAATCTGTTGCTGCTGATTTTAGTGTGGGAGCAAAACAGATGAATTTGTGGATTCTTTTTGGAAACAATAAAGCAAACATGTTGACTTTCACCGGCGTTTGACTGATTTCTTACCGTTACCATTGACCTGCAAAAAAGTTCGATGCACCGGGATGAATCAAGGCAACGAACCCTCCGACGCTCTTGTCAGTAATCAGGAAGATTATGAAAGAGCTTTTTGTGGAAAAATATTGATTACCATGTTATGGTGGGCGGGGAGGGGTATTTATAATCGCCTTTAAAGACAGTTTAGAGATAATGATTTATCTCTATGTCCCGATGTTTGGATAAGATATAGAGTTTAAACTCGTTTCATGATAAGAGACTGTTTAAACTGCAGCTTAGAGATAATCACCAATTTGAATTATTCTTTAAATATCTGAATCTGTTTGTAACGGGTTGCTACCCATACCCAATAGGACAGATCCCTTTTTGGACTATTGGGCTTTGAAGAAAGACCCATTTTTTAATTCGGACCCGTTTGTAAGTGAAATTAACGTTTTACCACTGAGAGCTTTAAGATTCGCACCCGATTTAATCCCATTTTTAGCCATATCACAATCTATTCTCTCTTTTCGCTTTAAAGCGTTTCTACTGACTTTTTATGTGATGCGTCCGCACTTCCTTTTGGTATGCTAGCTAAGAACTCATCTTAGTGAAGAAAGGGGGAAATAGTTGTGCCTGTCTCACCCTCATTTTGAACTGTTTATTTTGAGATTACTTTCGTGAACTTCAGTCGTCTGAGCTCATTTCGTAAAGTAAACATAAAGAGAACTCACTTCTTGTAACTCCTGTATCCCATTTTCTGTATTTTTGTACTGTATTCTTTCTCCCAGTGTATTCTATCTATTTGTACTCCTTTTCCTGAACCGTGTATTTGTTCTTTTTTCCAGCATTTATATATTCACCTATTTGTTTAATTCTTTTGAGATTCATTTGTCATCCTATTATTCTGTCTCTGGATGATTTATTGTTTCTCATTTGTTGCAGTTCATGGCCTAGTTGCCTATTTATTTGAATTCTGCCTTATTGGATCTGGTTTTCTACCCAATCTACCCAATTTGAACTCATCTACCCGTCCTACTGGATCCTAACTTTAACCCAGTCTTCCCTAGATTTTCTTCACGTTCCCTAACAGGCAAATCATATCTTTTTTCCATATTCCCTTCAATCTCCAAATCACAGCTTGATAAAAATCTCTCATTATAATTCCCAACAAATTTTGTTTTGCAATCTACAATTTCTATCTCCAAAACCGCAACCCTAATTCTCTCTCTCATCTCATCTCTTTCTCTCTCTCGGCCTACCTCCCCGACCTCCGGCCTTCCGCCTGCCACTACCCCCCTACCTGCCGCTACGTAGTTAGGAATAAATACAAGACTTGAGAATAACATGATCAGTTGACACTTGTTATTTGCTAATTTTACATGATACTTGACACTTGTTACTCGCTACTCATTTGCATGCTATTTGACACTTTGTTACATGCCACTTGCACCCGATTATCTTGCCATGCTATTATTTCTGTTCTTGATTTAGAGTTAGTTGCTCTATTTTGATGTCACATTTTTTCCATGTTACTTCTGTACTTGCTTCCGCTATTACTCTATATGTAATATCTCGATCAGATATTATATTTGTATTATTATTATTTTTGAAATTAAAATATTTTTATGTAAATTTCTTGGTTTTATTAATAAAAACTTATCTGTATATATATATGTATTGTATATCTGTATATATATATGTATTGAGTCGATCTCTGTATATACTAGTAAATATATATATGTATTGTATCGGTTTTGTGCACTTGCACAAAATCCTGTAAAATGCGTTTTTGAGAAAATGTTTGTAAAATCTTGGGCTGGTATAAAAAATTATTATTTTATTATTATTTTATTTTAATTTTCCAAATTGGAATATTTTTTGTCGATATTACCCAGTTTTGTTAATAAACATTATCTATGTATATTTACCAGTCTGTTTACATCTGTGTTGTATCAAATTGGTACTGAAATCTTCCGAGCCGGTAATAAAATTATTTTTATTATTATTTCTGAATTAAAATAATTTCGGTAGAGATTATTCGTTTTAACTAATAAAAATTATCTGTATAGACAGATATATATACATATATGAATTGTATCGATTTCGTACGTTTGTACGAAATCATGTAGTATGTGATTTTGGAAAATGTCTCTTATTTTTTATCAATCATGATGAAATGAATGGTTAGGGATGAGTAGGGTGTTGATTGCAAATTTATTGGATTTGATTGCAATTTAAATTTGCAAATTATTTCAAATTGTTTTGAGCCACAAACAGAAGAGACAAGTGGCTTCATTCCCAACCACAAACTCATCTATAAAAACCCCTCCCCTCCTCTTTGGCCGGCCACTTCTCCAAAGGGAAAGAAACCTTTTTTCATTTTGCCCCTCCATCTCTTTTCCATCTCATTTTCCTACTTCTTCTACTTGTTTTTAATTAGAAAAAAAAATGAGAAGAAAATAGAACAGAAAGAGAGATCAAAATCAAAAAAAGAAAGAGTGGGTTCTCTTGTGGAGTGTTCTTGGAGAGAAATAAGAACAAGGAAGGAGTTGGGAAGCTAGCAAGTTCTTACAAAATGATTTGGGTGGGGGTTTCTCAACTTTTTTGATTGTTATGATTATTTTTATTCGCTTATTATGTTAAAAATTTGGACTAAATCATGTGTATATGGATGTCTATGGACTAGAATAAAAAGGGCATACAAGATTGATGGGTAGAACACAAAATTGAACACTAAGAATCAACCCTAAACTACTATGTAGTAGGAATAAATTACTTGTGTTAAAGTTGGAATTTTGACTCCAAATTAATTTGAGAGCTTCTTGTATGTGTTACTACCATTCTCTATTTTTTAAAGATTTTTTGGGGTTAATTTGATAAGTCAAATAGACGTTTCCCCCAAAACAGCGAGCTTTCAAGCAAAAACAGCAAACTACTGTTTTAGGGTTAACATCGACATGTGTTCAAGGGGCTGTATTCTGATTTCTATAAGGAATTTGGAAAAGTGTTCAAATAAAGAGTTGTATTAGATGTTCTCACCTTTCCAAAATGTCCTATTTGGTTAGATTTCAATAAGCGGAGTAGGAGTTATGGCTTTTACAAATCACCTTAGCCAGCTTTTGGCTTAAAGCTCGCTGTTTAGATTGCTTGATATTTTTATATCTCTTCCTTACCGAATCTAAGAAAGTGTTAAATTAAAGAGTTGTTGTAGAGTCTCTCAACTTTCCAAAACGTCTCATTTGGTTAGATTCCGATAAGCGGAGCAAAAGTTATTACAAAATTATAGCAGCTGACCTTTTGGCTAAAAGCTCGCTGTTTGGATTGTTCGAAGTTTTTGCACCTCTTATTGATTGAATATGAAAAAGTTTTCAACTAGAGAGTTGTAGTAGTCTCTCACCTTTCCAAAATTCCCTATTTGGTTAGATTCCGATTAGCGGAACTAATGTTATGAGCTTTACAAAATCTCAGCAGCTGGCATTTTGGCTGAAAGCTCGTTGTTTGCATTATTCGAAGTTTTTGCACATCTTATTGATTGAATCTGGAAAAGTGAAGAACTAGAGAGTTTTAGTACAGTCTTTCAACTTTCCAAAATATCCTATTTGGTTAGATTCCGATAAGCAGAGCAAAAGTTATGAGCTTTACAAAATCTCAGCAGCTGGCATTTTGGCTGAAAGCTCGCTGTTTGCATTGTTCGAAGGTTTTGCACCTCTTATTGATTGAATCAGGAAAAGTGACAAACTAGAGAGTTGTAGTAGAGTCTCTCACCTTTCCAAAATGCCCTATTTGGTTAGATTCCGATAAGCGGAGTAGGAGTTATGACCTTTACAAGTCACAGCAGCTAGCCATTTGGCTGAAGCATTCGTTGTCTATATTGTTTGAAGTTTTTGTACCTCTTATTCACTGAATTTGGGAAAGTGTTAAACAATAGAGTTGTTGTAGAGTCTCTCACCTTTCTAAAATTTTCTATTTGGTTAGATTTTGATAAGCGGAGTAGGAGTTATGACATTTACAAGTCACAACAGCTAGCTGTTTTACTGAAGCATTCGCTGTCTACATTATTTGAAGTTTTTGGCCCTCTTACTCACTGAATTTGAGAAAGTGTTCAACTAGAGAGTTGTAGTAGATTCTCTCACTTTTCCAAATTGTCCTATTTGGTCAGATTTCGATAAGCGGAGTAGGAGTTACAATCTTTCAAAGTTTTAGCTTTTTGTTAAGAAATCTGCTGTTGGTTAATTTTTGCGTGTGTTCAAGGTACGAGGAATTGAATTTCATAAGGAATCAGAAAAAGTAATCAACTAGAGAGTTGTAGTATATGTTCCCACCTTTTCGGAAAGCATAATTTGGTTAGATTCCAACAAGTATAGTAAAAATTATGAGCTTTAGAAGTTTCGGCTTTTAGCTACACTTTTGTTGTCTTCATATTGTGTTCAAGGGACGGGGAATTAAATTTCATAAGGATCTAAAAAAGTAATCAACTAAAGAGTTTTAGTATATGTTCCCACCTTTCCAAATTGTATAATTTGGTTAGATTCCGACAAGTATAGCAAAAGTTGTGAGCTTTACAAGTTTTCA
This sequence comes from Hemerocallis citrina, assembly GCA_017893485.1. Taxonomy (NCBI): domain Eukaryota; kingdom Viridiplantae; phylum Streptophyta; class Magnoliopsida; order Asparagales; family Asphodelaceae; genus Hemerocallis; species Hemerocallis citrina. The sequence continues at coordinate 33,830,906 of CM030360.1, forward strand.
ACTTGTGCTGTCTTTCGTTGTCTTTGTACTGTGTTCAAGGAACAGGGAATTGAATTCCATATGGAATCTAAAAAAGTGTTCAACTAGAGAGTTGTAGTAGATGTTCTCACCTTTTCAAAATGTCCTATTTTGTTAAATTCCAACAAGTATAGCAAAAATTATGAGCTTGGAAAGTTTCAGCTTTTGACTGTACTATTATTGTTTGAAATGGTGTTTAACGGACCGGATTTTGAGCTCCTTACCGAATCTGAAAAAGTGTTCAACTAGAGAGTTGTAGTAGGCGTTCTCACCTTTTTTTTAAAAAGCCTAATTTTTTCGAATTCCGATAAGCACAGCACTCTTTGCTTCTAGGTTGTTAGAAGGTTTTTTATGTCGCTTTTGTGTACTCATTAGTAGTATGCTTAGATTAGGCTGTTAGAAGATTCTTCTGTTGCTTCTAATTATAAAAGATCATGTTTACTAGTGAGCATGTTACTTTGCTTCTAGATTGTTAGAAGACTTTATGTTGCTTCTATGTGATTCATCTGTCTCGTATGTAGCTTATTTGGCTCGTAGATATGTGGTTGTCTTGTACGCAACTCACCTGGATGGTTCGTAGTTGTTGGTTTCACACGCGGCTCGTTTAGCTTGTATGTGTTTTGTTTACTCGTACATAGCTTATTAGCAAGTACGTAGTTTGTTGTGCTCGTTTAGGATAATATCTAGGAGGCCATCGACCATCAAGACGTATATTTATTTTACTTCTAAGGGACTGTGGACGAGTCACTCCTCGCAGATCTTAACCGGTGTAGGTTGATCGCGGACCGGAGCGTAGGCGGAATCCAAGTTCAGGGCAGTAGCATGCGAATACGTTCGTATTGTCGGGGTCTTGGATCGATAGGCTATGAACAGGATTCTTAGGGATTCTGGTAAGTCTAGGTTGAGCACCTAGTAGAGTTATCTTGCGAAGTCTAACTTAAGACCTAGCATGTTGTGTTAGTACTGTTGTCATCCCTCGGGTTGTTTAGGGTTAGTGACATTGTTAGGGTAGTAACTTATGGCTATTACTACTTAACCCTTATTTATTATCATTTTCGCTGAAAGGAAAGAGTTGGTACTAAGGGTGATACCTTATGATCCGACCTGTTCTATAGGCCAACACTAGCTGGTGTTATTGGTTGTACCCTTCCTGTCAAAGGGATACGGTCTGTGCCTTCTCACGAGTTGGGAGTACGGGATCTGTATCTCGTCTGTTAAATTTTGAAGTGCCATGATAAGGGTGGGAGCAATTCCTGTCGGGGCTAAGGGATTGTCACGCCCCGCTTCCTAAAAGGAATACGGAATATGGATACGTGACTAAGTCCAGCGAATAATTTTTATCATCCATAAGCTGTCAGGAATCTTTACAACATTTCACAGGAAATAATCAGAGTCGGAAGTAAGAAAAGTCAACCAAGCATGCATATATGAGTCAAAATACCAACAGGATTTACTTGAAACCAAAATATTATAATCTCAAATAAATCAAATCTGGATAAGTCAATATTCTGGGTCACATTGCCCAATACAAATCCAAGTAGAAAAATACAATTGTTCAAAATAAGCAACAAGAAATAATAATAGCAAAATTTCAGCAGCTAGTATCTCATATCACTAACTCCATCTGGCAGCTGTTCTCCAAAATATGCAATTTAACAATTGCAGGAAGAGGAAAAAGAAAACAAACTTTCGTCAATGCAAGTTACGGGGCGCTTGTAGTGCAGGATACAAGTACATGGGAAAGAATAACAAATAGCATGGAATAGGCATGATAAAAAAATAGAACAACTAGCATGAATCATGAACAAAATCAAGTAATGTGATATGCAACAGGGTACAGGTAACATGTATCAAGTGTCATGCAAGCAGGTAAATAGGTATACAGATGAACAGGTAAACAGGTGTCAATTATCATGTATATGTATCATGTATCAGATAATCATGTAACAGGTATCATGTATGTCAAGTATTGTATTATTACTATCTAGGTAGCACTTCATGCGTCCCAGGTTTATACCACATGGTTGCTACTTACATGCAAATTTCGTTTAGGCCTAGTGGTGGGTTTCTATAGGGCCGTGTACTCAGGCGTCATGTCAAGTGACAAGTAACAGGTAAACAGACACGAATCACGTAGTAAAATCGTGGTAACAGAAATAGGCATGAATCATGTAGTCATGAAACATGGCTACAGGTAATAACAGGCATGAACCATGTAATCATGAAGCACGGCAACATATAATAATAACAGGAATGAATCATGTAATCGTGAGTTCATGGCATAATATAATAATAACAGGCATGAATCATGTAATCGTGAGTTCATGGCATAATATAATAATAATAGACATGAATCATGTACAGGTAATGGATCACGGGCCCCCTTCTGAGTACACATACCTATATTATCCACTACTAAGGTCTTTCCCTTAACCCCGACTTGATTATTTGTTATTATTATTAAACAGGCATATATGTGTCACAAAACAGAGCAAGAATAACATGGCATAAACAAGTAATAGGTTCAGGTTACAAGATAAACATGTATAGGTGAAAGACAACACATAAAAGGATAGAACAACGAAAATTCTAGTTCAGGATAACAAGACATTACTGCACTAAATCTGGAATTCCCGTTGCTACAAACATACAAACCTGGATCCATCAGAGAATCTGGAAAGTAGACTCCTAGCCGAATCCAGCAAATATATATAAGTCATATGGTATTTCACAAAAACAAGTCTCAAAACAGGTTTGTATCCAGAAAACGTGTTCAGCTAGAAATCAGAAGTTTGTATTCAAGAACGGGAAAATAGCATGAAAACTCAATAATTAAATCCATGAAAAATCTGGGGTATTCCCTAGTATGTTTAATAACATAAAATAAAGTTTTATAATTTTTCAATACAAATACTTTAGTCAACAAAAATCAGAAAACATCAAGATACAGTAGTTTTGTAAATCTGGAATTATAAACACTGCAGTACGAAAACAACAATATCTCACAAACCATAAATCGAAATCCAAATCCGCTAAAAGGGTAATAAAATAGACACAGTAGGCTAACTTTCATATTCACAAATATTTTACAGAAAGCAAGTAGAATTAGGTCGAAAGTCAAGTTCTTTACTGAACAGTATGAAAATTTTGCATATATAGTAATTGTTTGGAAACATAGAACGATTTATAAAACTCATCAAATAAATCCACAAAAATTTAGGGTTAATCCCAATCAGGTCTGGTTGTATTGTGCAAAATATTGGATCAAAATAATACCTTTAACATCATGATAAAAATATATTACTCTTCCAAATTCAAAGAAAACAAAATCTGAAAATCTCTCTACACCTCTGTAGTAAAATAGACATAACTCACAACTCGTAAAACGAAACTGAGATCTGTCAGAAGGGTTGGAAATTAGACAGAATAATTTACAAATCTTATTCACAAATAAAATTCATATACTGACCTTAATAGGGTCTAAAATACTAACCAAAAGCAAGGTAACAAAAAAATACAAGATTATTCTTCCAACATAAAATCGTCTAGTTCATGTAAAACTCATCCAAATCAGCCCAAACATGAAATATAGTGTACTAGAGGTCCAAACAACATGATATAGGGTATTTTGCAAGTCCACGACAAGTTATAGCACGAGTAACACATCAAGCACACGATATCACAAAATAGCATGCATATATACATCCAAAAAGTGGTCATCCCTAGTTGTTTCATGTCATGTATATCGTGAGGCAACTATGGACGAATAACCACAATAGAGACAATGTATAACAGAGGATTCACATATGAATTGTCTCCAGAACACAACTACACTACAGGCGGTATTTAGTACTTGTATTACACAAAGGTAAGAATACAAGTTACTTGTCTGAAAGACGACGATGGGAACGAAGCAAAGCGAGAATAATGGGAACGGATTCCCGGGCACGAACACAACGATCGCACAAACCAATCACGACTTATGAACAACGAACAACGAACAATGAACCCCTAGAACACAATAACGGGCAACAAACAACGAACGGAAACCACACACGATCACTCACGCACCCAAGAGAGGCATGGGGGTGAGCTCGGGGAAAGGACGATGACAGCACGTGCTGCCACTGCAGCCAACCGCCGGAGGAGGCACGGGGAGCAGCGGCGCTGCAGGGGGATCGCCAGCAGGGGTGCAGTCGTGACTGGCAATGTTGCGACTGGCTGCGGCGATTGCGCATCGCAAGGAGGCTGATGGGGTTCTGCTGCAGGAGACGGGGAGAAGACAGAAGGGGGCGTAGTGTAGCGCCTCGAATTTCTAATATAATATCTTAGAAAATACGTGGCACAATCCCAGCATCAACTTCAATGTAATAGTATACATAGCCCAAAAACACAAATAATTTTATTCCAAACTTTTATTACAATAATCTTTTACATGGCACAGCGGAAAATAAAACATCTCAAAATAAAACTTTCCTTTAATCACAACACTGTCTTTTACAATTTTACACAAAACTCTATTAAATCAATTTATCTCAAAACTATCTCAAGCATCCACACCTCCAAACTCTAAGCAACAACCTGCAACACATGAGGCTAGAGATGATCCCTAACCCTCAAAACTAAAGGGGTCAGCCATAAATGGTGTGAGTGACATAAAAACAAACAACATAAATAAAACTTAAGCATGGATTCTTAAACAACATGTAATAAACAAGAATATCTAAAATATGACGTAGCAAAGAAACATGTAAACAACAAGTGGAACTAAACTAAGTGTCAAGTGTAGGAAACAGAAAACCACATGCATAAAACCAAGTCAAGAAAACACAAATCCTATATGCGGACTCTCTAATGCGTACTTGTCGAAGCTATGCATCCCACTCTACATAGGTTCGGTGCAAGCCCTTAATGTCTCCACACATAGGGTTCAATCCCCCGCTATGCAACTAATTTTAACACAATGACTACTACGAGATAAAGATAAACTGTGAGTTTTTAGCCAATGCCCGATAATTCCGGAGATGAATCCCACACCGCAGGTAGTTTACCTGGATAATTCCGGAGACCATCCCACACCGAAACATTGACACATCATCACACGAATACCACATGTGCGTCGCCTCGACTCCGATAATTTCGGAGATCAATCTCACACCACAAGTAATTACCGTGATAATTCCGGAGATAAATCCCACGCCACAAGTAATCTATCGTGATAATTCCGGAGATATATCCCACGCCACAAGTAATCTACTGTGATAATTCCGGAGATTAAATCCCACACCGAAAGCCATACTGAGGTACTTGACCCATGTTCCCGTTCATCATATCACCACTAGTGCCTGTCCTTATTATTTTTGGGTTACTTAATTACTCAACGAATCTCCTAGAGTTGGTGTACCCTACCGGACTTAACTCAAAACTGAACAACTGAAATGCCTCAACAGGCCTCAACAAAATAACTCAACGCCGGTATCCTAGGGTCACACACATCCTCTAGAGACTAAACTCAAATGTCTAAACCAACTTTCCACCATAAATAGCTCAACTGAATATCTTAAATTCATATGCTTAACACAAGACAAAGTATAGACTAAAATATTTGAAGACTAATCATTCGAAAGAACATTCAAGTTTATGAAAACTCATCAGTACCAGTCGACTTATACTGAAGTAAGTCGATTGCCCAGAGGGAACTATCCATGATTTTAAGAAAATAAATTAAGTAATCTAAGTCGACTTAAAAGATCATCAGTCGACTTACTCGAGACAAATTCCAATAATTTTCGAGAAAATATTCCAAGTATTATAAGTCGACTTAAAGGGGTCATAGGTCGACTGTCCAGAAAAGATACTGTAATAACTTTGCAAAATAAGTTCTAAGTACACCAGTCGACTGAACAAGGGTCTAAGTCGACTGTCCAGAACGGATTTTCAAAAAAGCTAAAGACACAGCAGCTGGGTCGTACCAGTCGACTGTCGGCCTACAGTTTGCATAATGTAGGTCTGTATACAGTAATCAAAATTTGAGTTTTTCTAAAGATTCATTGTTTATGAAAATAATTCGTATTCAGGTAAAAATGACAATCTCAAAGTATCCTCAGATTGGATACATTACTCAAATCAACCCATGTCTCAAAACTCAAGTTCTCATGTTCTAAATTCATAATTCTTCCATTAGGGTTTCTCAATACTGAATTTCTTTCACAACTCAAAAACAAAATCTGATTTGTATTCACGAGATCCAGATGTTCATCCATCCAATCCCTTGTTATCATAACCATACTCATATCTTAAACATGCTTTCTAGTAATACAATTTTATGAACCAAGATCTACTCAACATTCTTAGATTTCACATACATGGTACAAACAACAACCTTTGCATTGTTCTCATGCAAAATACTCAATAACATACATGCCAAACAAACAACACAACAATCGTTCACATAAATCAAACCACAAAACAAATTTCGTATTACTCACAAAAAAAAATAAAACAAAACAATCACTCACATAAAACATACACAAAGCAAAATAACATGTCACTCACATAGTTGGAGAGATCAAGCGAATATCACGAAGCAAAATGAAGAATCCCCTATTTTGCAAAGAATCCAAGATCTCCTCTTCAGTCACCAAGAAAATAAGAAATATAATAAAACTTGTGTTGTGCAGCGAATGATGGCTGCACACCCTCTTTTATACAGGCTGGGATTGAAAGATTAGGGTTTTAGAAACATATTTGCAAAAGAATCCTTCCAAATATAACTTTACATATATAACCCCTTTCTTAGTTGAAATAGGTTAACTAAATCAAAACCAAATCAAATCTTTTTATCACTGAGTTGTCCAGCAATCCAGTACAGCCCAGTAAATAAAAAAAATTCGGATTTACAACTCAGAGTGGCGATTTTGCACAAAAGCCCTCCCTTTTGTAATATTTGCAAATACATCATAAAATATTCATAAAAATTCAGAAAAATCAGAAATAATATCTAATAATACATATTATATTTTCCAATCAAAATATTTGACTTTTACTTTCCAGAAAAATATTTGCACAAGATTCTACATAAATTTCATATTTGCAAAAACACCCTTTTTGTTTAAATCTTCACCAAATCGACTTTAAATAAAATCTAGATATATTTAAATTTAAATGCTAACCATGGGAAACCAAATTATTAGTAAAAACGAATTTTCATAACTGATTTCAGATCCAAACGGCTTTTTACATAAAAGCCCCTCTCTTTCGAGATATTTATAAAAATAGTTTCTCTATTCAGAAAAATCCCAAATTTTAGAATATACTCCATAATAAGTATGAGAACTTATTAAAAATATAAAATTGGATATTTACACCAAAAATATTTACACGTGTTTCGCACGTGTAAAAAGATAAACCTTCAGAAAGTATTTATTAAATTTCAAGAAAATCATTTTAATTTTTTCAAATCTTTAAAATAATATTTGAAAATACGGGGTACTACACGTAGTCGGGGGCTGCACCGCCTGAGGTGGAGAGGATTGGAAGGAGGATGAGCGGGAGGCCGGTGCACACAAGAGAGGGAGAACGGGTGGGTGGTCGGGAGAGTAGGGGAGAGATCCGGAGGGAGAGCGATGCGTTTGGAGGCAAGCTTATGGTGCATGGGGAAGACAAACAGATATGGGTACTGAATATATAGGTTGGTGAAGAAGGGCCTTTAGGGTGACGGTGGAGTAGAATATGGTAAAACGGGTCAGGTGTAGAATATAGGATTAGGGCAGGTTTATGGGTTAAGTAAAATAAGTTAACGGGTATGGGTAAGATAACGGGCCTAGCTTTGGGTGTTAACGGGTATTAGGGTAATATAGGGTATTAAATGGGTTTAAAAATGGATTAGGGTTTTAAAAATTCAATAGGAAAATAAAATAACCAATAAAAAGATTGTTTATAATAAAAATGTAATTTGCATTACAAGAATAGAATTTATTTAAAATACTACAAATACAGTTAGTAGATAAAAGTGGGTTTTTAATAACCAGTCAAAAATATCAATAATAACAATAATACTAATAACAATAATAATAATAATAAGAAAATGATAAAAAATAATAATGGTAATAATAATAACATAAATAATAATAATAAGAGTAATAATAACAAAAAAATACGAATTGTGTTACAATATAAAAATCATAGAAATAGTTACAAATAAAATTATTGATCGAGAACAGATTTTAATAGGAGATCCAATAGTACAATTTGACAAAAGAAATTAAAAGCAGTAAAAATAATTTACGAAAATTTTAAATACAGAAAATACACAGAAAACATGTATTTGGAGAAAGAGGGGTTACAGGGATGGACCCCCGGAACTCCGTCATGCTCTATATCAAGAAAGGCGGACAAGCCATAGACTACGGTCTATCTGGTAGGGGTCCATAGGGCATGCTTCGAACTAACCTGTGTTATAGTTAACTCCAAGGGTTCGTAAGATTTTTGAGTGAGGTCCGGTACGTCGGGCAATAGTGGAAAACGGAGACACCACTATATGACTGTGAATGACGAGATTAGACCGTTTCATAGCAACGTCATCAGTCTTGCTGTATCTTCAGAAATAGTTTGAGTACAAGAGTAGAATTCATAGCGTGGGTTCAAATCCCTATATATGAAGAAACGACTTATTATGGGCGTATGTGGTATGGAACGCATACTGTTCCGGAGACTCGCTTGCATTAGAATAAGAGCATCCTTAGTTAATCTTGCAGTAGAATCTAAGTCATAGCATACACTGACACATCAATTATATATACATGTTTCTCTTTTCATCAATCTGTTTGTTTAAAGTTGAGAATCGCTGCTAGTCATCAGCCTTAAAGCATCAGTATATGTACTGACGTCCCCATTTCAGTAGGTAATGGATTGCAAAATTACAAGTATTGGATTGCAGAGCTACAGATGCAGGATTCAGGAGGAGTCAAGGCAAAAGAAGCAAAGTGTTGTTTTAATTCAATTGTAATATATGTTGTAATTTATTAACTGTTGAGAAGCATCCAAGTGAAAGTACCAAGTGTTATATAATTCATTGTACTCTGATGTAATTCTTATTGAAAGTTTGTAACACTTGGGCTTGTATGGCATTATTGTAACACTGATGTAATGTATTACAGTTTTATAACACGGACTTATAATACATTTGTGTTGAATTAAAAGTTTTAAATTTCTCTGTTTTTCTGTGTATTGTGGCTAATTGAAGGAAAATATTCTAGCTTATGTCACGATTTTCCAGTGTATGCAAATCGAGGCGTTATAAAGTGGTATCAGAGCCGACTTCAATTTACAGTCCAACACAGTAGGAAAATTAAACTTGGATGCCTTTGAGGAGTCGGGTTTTAGCTAGTTGTAGACAGTTATAATTCATATTGTTGTTTCTTTCAACTTATGTTTTATAATTTTTCTATATCTGAACTAATTCCAGTATATATGTGTTTCAAGGATGGTATTCGAGGATATCCTAACCGAGGATGTGTTGATGGAAGAGAGTGGGCCTATTTCAAGGGATGATCCGATGATCTCGAGTGAGGAGCCGAAGGAGATTTCACTACAAGCTAACCTCAAAACGGACTCGCCTTCACCTTCATAGGAGCTAAGTATGGATCAACGCACATCGGCGGTAGCCAGCATACTTCAGGAAATGAGGAAGCTAAGGAAGTACAGGACTAGGAAAGGTTGTCAAGCTAAGCAACTGAGAGATGCTTGTAGAGCTGCATTAGCAGGCCTAGCAAAGGAGCAGGAACACTTTGATTCCAGATTGGCACGACTGCAGCATGAATGGGAGCAAGTTCAGGGGACCACCGAGGTTGTAGTATGCCATTTTTGTGAGGAAGTTGGGTACGGAAAATCAATCTATCCACGACTACAAGGAAAAGGATCTGCACCAGTGTCGGGATTCAGGAACCAGGGTCGAAATCGGAAATTTCAGAAGACTGTTGGCAACACCGGAGGCACCAAGACAGGGAGCTATTTTCTATATGGGGAGCATGGTCCTTTCAAGAGCCAGTGTTCGAGGAAAAATCCTCAGGTGGAGACTCGTACATGTTACAATTGGGGGGAGATTGGTCATATCAGGTCAAATTATTTCCAGCTTCATAAGAAGGACGGCGATTAACCCTGAAGATAAACAATAAATGAAAGGAGCTTGTTCACCAAGAGTGAAAGTTCGCACTTACTAAAGGCAAGTTGAAGAAAGTAGGAGAGCCCTTACCAGCATGTGCATATGGAGTTGCAACTAAGTTTAAAAGTTGTATTTTGAAATTTATTTTGGACTAAAAAGTAATATATGATGTAACACTTTTATAACCGAATGGATTTATATATACATGAAATCCAGGCAACCGTTTTGTTCAAATTTTGGATCATCATATTCTTTGTATGGATTATTTTTTAAGAAGTTGAGATGCGTGCAGGAGTCAACTCTAGATTTGGTTTTGTTGATTACACCATCTGGAGCAATCCTCATTGCAGATTTATGCTATAAGGGTTGTAAACTCCAAATTGGAGGAAAGGCCCTAAGTATAAGATTTGTTAAAGTTGGACCTAGCAGGAACAGAAGAAGGGCATGCTGAGCATTTGACTGCAGTTCAGAGCAGCTACAGGAGCATCAACTTTGTGCAATTGTCAAAGTGAATGCTGAAAGTCTGAAGTGGCGTTCATAGGTCAAGTCCTATTCTAAGGAGGGAGTGGCTACCGACCGCGAAAGATTGAGGTAGTAGAGTATTAGCCTCAGCCAAAGACTATGAAGGAGGTAAGAAGCTAAATGATGAGCTCAGGTAAGCCAGTATTGAAGTGATTACTCAAGATTAAAGCTCAATTTTGGTACGATGGAAGCTACAACCGAGACTAAGTAAGCAAGTCAGAAGGCTTAGGCAGGAGATGCAGAGATCGAAGGACCGAAGCGGCAAGTGGATCACAGAACATAAGTATGGACTTCATCACATGATTGCCCAGGAATTCAGAAATGAATTGACTCAATTTGGGTTATTGGGTATCAGTTGACAAAGTCTGCACATTTTCTTCCGATGAAGATGACTTAGTTGCTATAGAAATTAGCGGAAGTCCACGTTGAAAGCGTAATGAAGCAGCATGGAATACCAGTGTCAGCGTTTCCGGCCAAGATTCAAGAGTTACATCTTGATTTTGGTCGAGTTTATAGGTAGCTTTGGGAACGAAGTTAGGTACTTTGGATAACCAGTTCGTGGAGAAGTCACTTGGGAGCCAGAAAGCCATATAAGCTTTCTTTTCCTGAGTTACTTTATTTTTCTATTCTCCTGACTAAACGTAGTTTTAAGGACAGAACTATTCTAAGGAGGGAGTATTGTAATATCCCGGTCAAATATTATATTTGTATTAATATTATTTTTAAAATTAAAATATTTTTATGGAAATTTCTTTGTTTTACTAATAAAAACTTATATGTATATATATACTAGTAAGTATATATATGTATTTTATTGGTTTTGTGTACTTGTAAAAAATCCTGTAAATTGCATTTTTGAGAAAATATTTGTAGAATCTCTGACTGGTATTAAAAATTATTATTTTATAATTATTTTATTTTTATTTTCCGAATTGGAATATTTTTGGTTGATATTACCCAGTTTTGTTAATAAACATTATCTATGTATATTTACCAGTCGGTATACATCTGTATTGTATCAAATTGGTACAGAAATCATCCGAGCAGGTAATAAATTTTTTTTATTATTATTTCTGAATTAAAATATTTTCGGTAGAGATTATTCATTTTAACTAATAAAAATTATCTGTATAAACAGATATATGTATATATATGTGCTTCATTGATTTCGTACGTTTGTACGAAATCATATAGTATGCAATTTTTGAAAATGTCTCTTATTTTTTATCAATCATGATGAAATGAAGGGTTAGGGATGAGTAGGGTGTTGATTGCAAATTTATTGGGTTTGATTGCAATTTAAATTTGCAAATTAATTCAAATTATTTTGAGCCACAAAGAGAAGAGACAACTGGCTTCATTCCCAACCACAAACTCATCTGTAAAAATCCCTCCCCTCCTCTTTGGCCGGCCACTTCTCCAAAGGGAAAGAAACCCTTTTCATTTTGCCCCTCCATCTCTTTCCCATCTCATTTTCCCACTTCTTCTACTTGTTTTTAATTAGAAAAAAAAATTGAGAAGAAAATAGAGAAGATAGAGAGATCAAAATCAAAAAAAGAAAGAGTGGGTTCTCTTGTGGAATGTTCTTGGTGGGGAGCAAGAATAAGGAAGGAGGTGGGAAGCTAGCAAGTTCTTCCAAAATGATTTAGGTGGGGGTTTCTCAACTTTTTTTATTGTTATTATTATTGTTATTTGCTTATTATGTTAAAAACTTGGACTAAATCATGTGCATATGGATTTCTATGGACTAGAATAAAAAGGTCATACAAGATTGAAAGGTAGAACACAAAATAGAACACTAAGAATCAACCCTAAACTACTATGTAGTAGGAATTAATTACTTGTGTTAAAGTTGGAATTTTGACTCCAAATTAATTTGAGAGCTTCTTGTGTGTTACAACCATTCTCTAATTTTTGTAGATTTTTTGGGGTTAATTTGATAGTTCAAATAGACGTTTCCCCCAAAACAGCGAGTTTTCAAGCAAAAACAACAAAAGTTATGTGCTTTACAAAATCTCAGCAGCAGGCCGTTTGGCTGAAAGCTCGCTGTTTGCATTGTTTGAAGTTTTTGGACCTCTTATTGATTGAATATGGAAAAGTGACAAACTAGAGAGTTGTAGTAGAGTCTCTCACCTTTCCAAAATGCACTAATTGGTTAGATTCCAATATGCGGAGTAGGAGTTATGACCTTTACAATTCACAGCAGCTAGCCATTTTGCTAAAGCATTCGATGTCTAGATTGTTTGAAGTTTTTGTACCTCTTACTCACTGAATTTGGGAAAGTGTTTAACTAGGGAGTTGTACTAGAGTCTCTCACCTTTCCAAAATATCCTATTTGATTAGATTCCGATAAGCAGAGTAGGAGTTACAAGCTTTCAAAGTTTCATTTTTTTGTCAAGAAATCTGTTGTTGGTTAATTTTGCATGTGTTCAAGGGACGGAGAATTGAATTCCATAAGGAATCTGAAAAAGTAATCAACTAGAGAGTTGTAGTATATGTTCCCACCTTTCCAAAAAGCACTATTTGGTTAGATTCCGACAAGTATTAGCCAAAGTTACGAGTTTTAGAAGTTTCAGCTTTTAGCTGTACTTTTGTTGTCTTCATATTGTGTTCAAGGGATAGGGAATTGAATTTCATAAGGAATCTGAAAAAGTTATCAACTAGAGAGTTGTAGTATATATTCCCACCTTTCTAAATTTTATAATTTGGTTAGATTCCGATAAGTATAGCAAAAATTGTGAGTTTTACAAGTTTTCAGCTTGTGCTATCTTTCGTTGTCTTTGTATTTTTTTCAAGGGACGGGGAATTGGATTCCATAAAAAATCTAAAAAAGTGTTCAACTAGAGAGTTGTAGTAGATGTTCTCACCTTTTCAAAATGTCCTATTTCGTTAAATTCCGACAAGTATAGCAAAAGTTATGATCTTGGAAAGTTTCAGCTTTTGGCTGTACTGTTATTGTTTGAAATGGTGTTTAACAGACCGGATTTTGAGTTCCTTACCGAATCGGAAAAAGTGTTCCGCTAGAGAGTTGTAGTAGACGTTCTCACCTTTTTTTAAAAAGCCTAATTTTTTCGAATTTCGATAAGTACAGCACTCTTTGCTTCTAGGTTGTTAGAAGGCTTTTTATGTTGCTTTTGTGTACTCATTAGTAGTATACTTATATTAGGCTGTTAGAAGATTCTTCTGTTGCTTCTAATTATAAAAGATCAAGTTTTACTAGTGAGCATGTTACTTTGCTTCTAGGTTCCTAGAACACTTTATGTTGCTTCTATGTGATTCATCTCTCATATGTAGCTTATTTGGCTCGTAGATATGTAGTTGTCTCGTATGCAGATCACCTGGCTTGTACGTAGTTGTTGGTTTCACATGCAGCTCGTTTAGCTTGTATGTGTTTTTTTTACTCGTACATAGCTTATTAGCTAGTACGCAGTTTGTTGTTCTCGTTTAGGGTGATATCATTCCCTAGGAGCCATCAACCATCAAGACTTGTATTTATTTTACTCCTAAGGTACTGTGGGCGAGTCACTCCTCGCATACCGTCAGATCTTAACCAGTGTAGGTTGATCGCAGACCGGAGCGTAGACGGAATCCAAGTTCAGGGCAGTAGCATGCGAATACGTTCGTATTGCTGGGGTCTTGGATCGGTAGGCTATGAACAAGATCCTTAGGGATTCTAGTAAATCTAGGTTTAGCACCTAGTAGAGTTATCTTGCAAAGTCTAACTTAAGACGTAGCATGTTGTATTTGTACTGTTGTCATCCTTCGGGTTGTTTAGGGTTAGTGACATTGTTAAGGTCGTAACTTATGGCTATTACTACTTAATCCTTATTTATTATCATTTTTACCGAAAGGAACAGTTGGTACGAAGGGTGATACCTTATGATCTGACCTGTTCTATAGGCCAACATTAAGTGGTGTTATTAGTTGTACCCTTCCTGTTAAAGGGATACGGTCTGTGCCTTCTCACGAGTTGGGAGCATGGGATCTGTATCTCGTCTGTTAATTTCTGAAGTGCCATGATAAGGGTGGGAGCAATTCCTGTCGGAGCTAGGGGATGGACCCCCGGAACTCCGTCATGCTCTATATCAAGAAAGGCGAACAAGCCATAGACAACGGTCTATCTGATAGGGGGCCACAGGGGATTCTTCGAGCTAACCTATGTTGTAATTAACTCCAAAGGTTCGTAAGATTTTTGAATGAGGTCTGGTACATCGGGCAATAATGGCAAATGGAGACACCACTATATGACTGCGAATGGCGGGATTAGATCATTTCAGAGCAACCTCATTAGTCACGCTGTATCTTCAGAAACAGGTTGAGTACAAGAGTACAATTCCTGGTACGGGTTCAAATCCCTATATATGAAGAAACGGCTTGTTATAGGCGTATGTGGTATGGGACGCATACTGTTCCGGAGACTCGTTTGCATTAGAATAAAAGCATCCTTGCATTAGTTAATCTTGCATTAGAGTCTAAGTCATAGCATACACTGACACATCAATTATATATACACATTTCTCTTTCCATCAATCTGTTTGTATAAAGTTGAGAATCGCTGCTAGTCATCAGCCTTAAAGCATCAGTATATGTACTGACGTTCCCATTTCAATAGGTACTGAATTGCAAAATTACAGGTATTGGATTGCAGAGCTACAGGTATAGGATTCAAGAGGACTCAAGGCAAAAGAAGCAAAGTGTTGTTTTATTTCAATTGTAATATATGTTGTAATTTATTAACCGTTGAGAAGCATCCAAGTGAAAGTACCAAGTGTTATATTATTCATTGTACTCTAATGTAATTCTTATTGAAAGTTTGTAACACTTGGCCTTGTATGGCATTTTTGTAACAGTGATGTATTATATTGCAGTTTTATAACATTCGAACTTGTAATACATTTGTGTTGAATAAAAAGTTTTAAATTTTCCTGTTTTTCTGTGTATTGTGGCTAATTGAAGAAAAAGATTCTGACTTATGTCACGGTTTTCCAGTGTATGGAAATCGGAGCGTTACACTATACTTGTCTATCTTTCCTGTACTTGTTGCCTGCACTACAAGCGGCCAATATCTTGCATTGACGGGCGTTTGTTTTCTCTTTCCTTTTCCTGCAAATTTGTCACTTGCAGACTTTGGTGACCAGATGCCCAATGGAGTAAGTGACCAAAGATTCTAGTTGGCTGGAGATCTTGCTACTATTTAATCTTGTTTTTTATTTTGAATAAATATAATTGCTACATGGATTATCTTGTATTGGGCATTTTGTCCCAGACTTGTATTTTGTTCCAGACTTGATTATTTGAAATTTAACATTCCTTTTTTCTTTCAAGTAATCCTGTTGACTATATTAATTCAGTTATTCATGCGTGGTTGACTATTCCTTTTGTTTATTCTTGTATATGTTGTAAAGATCCTTATAGCTTATGAATGGTGAAAGCCATTCGCTGAACTTGTGTCGCGTATCCGTATTCCATATTCCTTCTTGGGATGCGGGCGTGACACTTCTTTCTAGCAGCTAGCTTCTCCAGTGGGTTAGCTAGGTAAGCAAGCTACCTTCAGCATCAGTCAACTACCTTAATAGGTCGAAAAGGGTGGGGCAGGTGGGATCACCATTTCACAGCTGCTCCTCTAAAAAATTGATATCTATCTCTTCTCTTATCTAGATTAAGTCACGAACGAATACATAGAATTGCGTGGATAAGAGGAATAAATGAACCAACCCGAGGCCCAAAAAGTGGAATGCAAGTATAAATGATCGGAATGATGGAGGAGAGAAAGAGTATGGTGGCCCCTTTCGCCCAAGGGACATCGTCGTGGAGAACAATATCGGGGACAGGCTTCAAAGGTTCTTCCTTAGATAGGGAAATGTAAAGTAGCTAATTTTCCCGCTTTTCCTACTTTTCTAGATTCTGTAACATTAGGGAAGAAAATTTTGTAATACCCCGCAAAATAATAAGTAACTATTTTGCATACAAGTTGGTACGTACATTGCACGTGTGAATGTTGCACATATTAGTAGTATTTTCCTGATTATAAATTAGTATGAATGGAATTGTATGTCATATTAACTTGGTATGAATGCAATGAATATTGTGTCTAGAACCTAACTAGGGTTAGAATGAATTGAACCTAGGTTGGGTTGAGACAATGGTGGGACCGAGTCCAAAACAACCTAACTGATTCATGCCAATTTGTATCATTTGAGTGTGACCACTTTGCACAAGTGTGCACATAGGGTTCGGATAGCCAAAATGAGAGTTAGAGTGAGGTGGTTGGATTTTCTAAGAGTCAAGTGAGTCTCTTTAAGTGTTGGAAACGAGTTACATGAATAATTTCAAGGGTCTAACTTAATGTGTGCATTAATAGATTATGCAAACCCCCATCCCTTCGCCTACCCCTAACCGGCCACTATATGGACTTGATATCAAGTACCTTCCCTCATTTTTGATAGCCATTGTTCCATAGGAGGGCTAAGTTGGAGCAAGGAGGAGACAACGAAAGTTTGGCATCGAAGGACAATTAGTTTTCAAGCAAGTTAAGGTGAGTGTTCTCTCTTTATTGTGGTAGTTATTTTCGTTATAATCTATTTAGCATGTTAGTTTTTTCTATTTAAATCATGGTTGTCATCTATTCATGATCATAGGAAGCATGTTTAGCAAACAAATTATTGTGCAGAGATGAAAAGCTAGTCTTGATGTTCAATGATTTATTTGTTTGTTTTCTACTTTATTTGAACAAGTGAACTTACTATTTCTAATGTCTTTTATGACCTATTAGAATCATTTTTGGTTGATGTATCATAGTTTACTAATTAACAAGTTAATCGGGTTGAAGATAAACAAGAAAAACGTAGAAAACTTAATATATGCACATTGTTTTGAGCTATTTTTATTGACTATGTGTGGCTGTCTGTTTCATCTTTTAAGGGTTGTAAGTGCACTCAAATGAATCCTAAACCACTATTAATATGTTAGTTTGGACTTAGGAGTGATAGGACTTGAATAGCACTTGTTATGGATTCAAAAACAGCTCAAAATGACAACATTTGGACTGTTGTCGTGCTGTCTTTTTTGGGGCTATTTAGCCTCTATATAGGGACTAAATAGTCAGTATTTTGAAACCTTGTTTCTTGTGAGATTTTAGGATTAATGTTAAACCAGGCCAAGAGAGCGTACGAGTTTGGGCATCAAATGGACTCGGATTCAGCCTAAATTGAGTTCGATTTACAAGACATTGGGCTCAGACTCTGGAGCCTTGCTTTGAGCCGAGCTTAGGCCAGTTTGGGGGTTGGGTGTGGTCTTGTTGGGTCATGCTTGGACTATAGTCGGGCCAGGTTTGGACTTGGATAATCCAGGTTGAATTCACATAGTGTTTGAGATAGGTTCCAACCAATGTACGGGTTAATAGTCTAGTTCGGTTACTTAACATGTCGACTAGTGAGAATAAGTTGAGTTAGTATGTTATATGTAACACCCCGTAAAATTGGAAATGACAATTTTGGCCCTCATGTGTTATGCACGTGTAATTTGTACCGTTACGGGTAATATCTATAACATATTTCACTATGTACTTTTGGACTCCGATTATTTATGCATTTCCGTCTTCTCAATATTCATTTAATCCTATTTGAGTCAACTCAAATATAAAAATCCGATCTTTGTATTTTACGTGCTTTATACGTGTTATCGATGCACGTATCAGTTACGTATTTTTCCACCGCTACATGTAATATTTTCTCTTTTATTTATTTAATAACGTGTTCGAATTTATTTTATAAACGAAAGTTTATTTTTCTCCTATTTTGATTAAAATATTTTTATCAAGTGTAGTGCACGTGTTTTCAATGTACATATTGATTAGATTATTGAATGTGTATAATAAATGTTTTTTTTCTTATGTTGTGTTTCGATTATCTTTAAATATTTTCTGTTGATAAAGTCGATTTCGTATTTTGATATTTTACGTGCGGTGCACGTGTTTGCGGTTCAAGTATTTAGGCGTTTCGTTAGCAAAATAAAATTTTTAAGTGTGTGTGTGTGTGTGTGTGTCTATTTTATTCATACACAAAAATTATAATTTTTAATTATACTAAACTTATTGAAACATTTACTCTATATTATGAATCTATATTTTAAATTAAATATATACATATACTAGATTTGCCCGTTGACACGTGCCTACGGCACGTCTTCGGAACGGTGCACCTTGTTTGATTATATAAAATAGTTTTGGAGGTCCAGCAAATTAATTGAAGTAGCAAACATAGAGCAAAAAACATATTATATGATTTTTTTGATTTTTTTTTGAATTATTTTTAAAGTTTTTAAAATTTTAAATTTTTTTAGTTAAAATTTTTATTTTTTTAATTTTTTGAATAGAAGAGGGAGGGAGAGAGAGAGAAAAAAAATATATAGGAGTTGGTTTGGGTGGGAGATTTGAATTTGAGTTAATTTTTAAGTGTGTGTGTGTGTGTGTGTGTGTCTATTTTATTCATACACAAAAATTATAATTTTTAATTATACTAAACTTATTGAAACATTTACTCTATATTATGAATCTATATTTTAAATTAAATATATACATATACTAGATTTGCCCGTTGACATGTGCCTACGGCACGTCTTCGGAACGGTGCACCTTGTTTGATTATATAAAATAGTTTTGGAGGTCCAGCAAATTAATTGAAGTAGCAAACATAGAGCAAAAAACATATTATATGATTTTTTTTGATTTTTTTTTGAATTATTTTTAAAGTTTTTAAAATTTTAAATTTTTTTAGTTAAAATTTTTATTTTTTTAATTTTTTGAATAGAAGAGGGAGGGAGAGAGAGAAAAAAAAAATATATAGGAGTTGGTTTGGGTGGGAGATTTGAATTTGAGTTTTGGGGGGAAAATATGTTTTGTAAGATTAGATCTAGGCCTTTGATTTTTGGGGAATTGAAGGAAAGCCACTTGATAGCTTTCTTTGTGTTTTATTATATAGATGTGTGTGTGTGTGTGTGTGTGTGAATAAAAGTGTGTGTAAGTGCAATGAACGTGCACGTGTTTAACATGAAGAAGGTGGCCGGCCTGTGTTTGAGATGGAGGGAAACACAAATTTTTGAATTAGAGAGTGGGATTAATGGGTG
This sequence comes from Hemerocallis citrina, assembly GCA_017893485.1. Lineage (NCBI taxonomy): Eukaryota > Viridiplantae > Streptophyta > Magnoliopsida > Asparagales > Asphodelaceae > Hemerocallis > Hemerocallis citrina. The sequence continues at coordinate 33,850,731 of CM030360.1, forward strand.
TTAGTGGACAATTTGATAATATAACCATTCATCTTAATCCTATTAATACCCCTCATACCCATTCATTCTATCCTCATCTCTCCTTCCTTCTCCTCTACCTAATCCGAAACCAACCATCCATCATGTCTCCCCCCCCCCCCCCCCCCCCCCCACTGTGCTTCTTCACCTACAACATATACACAATTTTTTATACCCTCTTATACATATATATATATACATGTATATATATACACATATGTAGATATATACATATATGTATATTAAAATGAGAGGAAGTTGTTGTTCTTGTTGCTTGCCGAAATGGAAGTTTGGATATTTTTCTTTGTGTGCGGATTTCGAAGAGGCCAATTGGGACTTCTCTTGGAGCCTGTGAAGGAATTTTTGCTACTAGAAGCTTTTCATTCAAGGAGTTCAGTTGCTAAGAAATAAGATTTCTTGGGTGGGTATTTCTTAAATCCTTTCGAATTTTAGGAATAGATTGCATGCTAGTTGATATATAATTTAATTGTTAAATTTTGATTGGTATGTTAAATGTAGATTGCATAATCTTGATCTAATTGTCTTATGATGTGTTGAAATAATATTGTGACTCATATAAATGGCTAGAACACTTGTTGAATTAGAAAGAAAAATATTCATTGTTTTTTTTAGGGAAAAGGTGGAATCTGGTCACCCTGTTTCATTAATAACAGCTTAACAAAACAAAACCAAAGTACTGGGCCCAGGTACAAACTACAGATAGAAAATAAAAAATACATGAAGCAACATAACGCGTACAGATAACAATTCCCTCCAACAACCCTGGAGGGTGGGCCGACTGTAACCCCTGTTTTTCATTTTGTGTATTTTTGAATGTATTTTTCGTTTGGTGTATTTTTCTCTCTTATATTTTTCTGAACCATATATTGGAGTTTTTTTCAATATATATCCATTTTATTTCATTTTGAGCTCTTCGTGCGTGATTGGTTGTCTCTTTTATTTTGTTCTTCATTATTTTGTTCTTTCTTTCATTTTGGCCTAGTTCCCTTTATTTTTATTTTTTTATTATTCTTGGGTGTTTGTGGTAGTGATTTGGTTGTCCTATTTTTTTTCCCAACACAATTATTTGATCCCTAATAAGATTTTACCAAAGCCAATTTAAAATTCTCAATCCTATTTGTATTCCTATTTGATTTACCCAAAATCCATAACCCATTTGGTAAACCTACTACTACTCCTAATACCCATTAACCCATTAACCCATTAACCCACATCTACACCCTATATATATATACTCCTCTCCACTAAACCCTAACCCTAACCCTAACTTCTACCCATCCCGGCCTACCCCTCTCTCTTTCGCTCTCCTTGTTTGTGGTTGCACACCCGCACACAACCCCCGACCCCCAGGCCGACCCTACCTCCAGGCCGAGCACACCCCATCCCCTCTCCCGACCATCATCTCATCCCGGCAACACCCATACCCGAGCCCTCTTCACCTACTCCTGATCCCCCTCTTGACCATCCCGACCACCTCACACCACCACTCAATCCCTCGACTCCTTTTTGTGGTGTTCCATCGTGGCCGCAAGCCACTTTTATCATCTTGCTTTTGGAATTTTTGTTCGTGGGGAGATTTTCGCTCTAGTTGCTGGATTCGTTGATTCGTGGATTTTCGTTCGTGGGTTTCGCTCCTACTCTTGATTTGCATCGTTCTCCATCTTCGGTTAAGGCAAGTAACTTGAACTCCAATTCATTTGTTTGATACAAGTCAAAAAAATACCACCTATAGTGTAGTTGGGTCTAGAGACGACTCTTGTTTGTATTTTGCATAATGGGTTTTGTCTCTATTGTGAAAACTTGACCATAGATAACTCACGACACAATATGGACATGAATTAACTTTGGTTTTATCCGTTCTTGATTTTGATCATGTATGTGAGATTTCTTGTGAGAATTCGTATTTTGGTGGAGACCCATGTGAAATAATCGGTGTGGACATGCTAGATACCCTAAATTATGATGTTTAGAAACTTGGTAGACTCGATTTCATGTTTAGATGTGTTTGGATCAATTTTCTTGAATCTATATTGATTTTGTTTTTAAGGGCAAAATCTGTATTTTGTCACTGTTCTGTTTCGTTTGCTGTTTTGGACTGTGTTAAAGTCAGTATCTTAATTTCGATATAAAACATGAGTTTTAGATAATTTCATCTGTTTTCAAACCCCTCTGACCTTACTTGATTTTGATTTCGTATGACTGAGTTATGACTGTTTTACTACAGAGGTGTCGATCTTTTCCAGATTCTGTTTTTGGGTAATTTTGATGACAAACCATTTTAAAGAACTATGCTACATATATTATTTTGATCCAAGACTTTGGCCAGTGTTTCTTTATCTAGTTAGGGATTACCCAGAATTTTAGTGAATTTTATTGATAAGTTTTATGTATTGTTTCATGCTCGTTTATGAATTCTATACTTGCTGTATTTTACTCGATGTTTGTAAAGAATCTTATTTTCACTATGATTCCTTTTACTGTATGGAAAATATTTGTGAAATATGAAAGTTAGTATATTTATCTATTTTCATATCCCTTTGGCAGAATTGGATTTCGTTTCACTGGTTGCGAGATATCATAGTTTTCGTATAGCAGTGTTGGGATTTCCAGAATTGTCAAACTATGTTTTCTTGATGCTTTCTTATTTTTGATGACTGACTGGAAAAATCTGAAACTTTATATTTAGATACTGGACATATAGGGGAATACTTCAGATTTTCGTGGAATTATTTAACGTGTTTTCATGCTGTTTTCCTGTTCTTGAATTCGTTTTCCTGATTTCTGGCTGAACCTATTTTCTGTATTCAAATCAGTTTTGAGCCATATTTTTGTGAATTAAGATATGACTTATTTATATTCACTGGATTCGTGTGGAAGTCTATTTTCCAGATCCTTCGATGTATCCAGATTTTCTTGTTTATAACACTGAGAATCACTATTTTACTACAGGTTGGTCTTGCTGTCCTGAACTTGAGATTTAACTATTTCATTCTTTCATGTATTATCTCGCACTCGTATATGTTTATCTTACAACTTGAACTTACCACATGATCATGCTATGTTATTCTTGATATATTTTGCACATATACATGCTTGTTTGACATTAATAATAAATAACCAAGCCGAGATTTAAGGGACAGATCCAATAGTAGATAATTCAGAAATGTGTACTCGGAAGGGGATTCACTGATCCTATGTGATTACTTGAGACATGATATTTGACACGTGATTACTTGATACTTGCACGCTAGACACGATACTTGCCACTTGTACAACTTCACACGTGATTACATGATACATGATACTTGGAGCTTGGAGCTCGATTACTTAACTTGTCCCCGAGTATACTGCCCTCTATGGTCCACTATAAAATCTAAAGCGAAACTGTTTTGATGTAGCAACCATGTCGTATGGGAAGCATGAAGTGCTACCTAAATAGTAATTACTACAAGACTTGAATATGATACTTGAATATGATACTTGAACATGATACTTGAACATGATACATGCTTGCTTGATACTTGACTACATAATACATGATACTTGATACTTGATGCATGTTTACATGATACTTGACACTTGATGCATGTTTACATGATACTTGATTTACTTGACACTTGATTTATGTCATGTACACTTGATCACCTTACCATTCTACTTGTTTATGTTGATATCATGCTTATACCATGTTGCTAGTTAGTTTTCCCATGTGCTTATATCCTACATTATAAGTGGTCCGTAACTTGCAATTGACGGGCACTTGTTTTTCTCTTTTTCTCTTTCCTGCATTCGTTGAATTGCATATTTTGGAAAACAGGTTCCAGATGGTATCGGAGACATGAAGTATTAGTGCTGCATTTTATTATTATTATTTCTTGTAGCTTGCTTGAACAATATTCTATTGAGACTTGGATTTATTCTTGTATTTGGGCGATGTGACCCATGATATTTGTTTATTCAGATCATGACTATCTGAGATTTATATATTTGGTTTAAAGTATTCTTATTGGTATTTTGGCTCATTATGTGCATGTGGTTGATTCTTTTGCTTCCGACTCTAATGATTCTTGAGAATGTTGTAAAGATTTCTTGAACAGCTTAAGGATGATGAAAATCATTCGCTGAGCTTTTGTTGCGTATCCGTATTCCGTACTCTTTTGGGAAGCGGGGTGTGACAAGGTTTTTAGTGGTATCAGAGCACCAGGTTTGGCTAATGTATTAGTTGCCTAATATATTAGACAAGCTTGGCTCGAACTGGAATCTGCGCAACATTTCACCAACCATGCATGCATAAATGAATCAAATATTATCAATATTGATCTGGATGCTAACTATTTTCGGTTTTGTGCAGACTATGGCTTGCAGAGGTTCTACTTCGCAGTCGCAGGGTGACCCGATTGAGGCGGTCACTGCAGTGCTTGCATGCTTGATTAATCAGCAGCAGAACTGTAGTGATTTGGTGATGGCTGCTTTGGAAGCCACTCGAGTTACTCTGCCTATTGTGCCTAGGCAAGATATTCTTCCACCTCGTTCGAGAACGGTCACAGACTTTATGAGGCTGCATCCCGATAGGTTTTCAAGCACTAAGACGCCTTTAGAGGCTGAACAGCGATTGATTCGGACGGAGCAACTGCTTTTGGCAGCTAGAGTTGCAGATTCAGATCGTGTGGATGTGGTTACCATCCAGTTGGTGGACTTGGCTCATATCTGGTGGAGGTCCGAGTCCGAAAGGCTCGAAATACCGATCACTTGGGCCACTTTCACTAGGAGCTTCTTGGAGAAGCTCTTTCCTAGCAGCACCAGAGTTGAGATGGAGCAACAATTCTTAGTCCTGAAACAGGTTGGTCGTTATTTCTAGTAATGGAATGTCGTTACATATTGTTCATGTAATGTTGTAACATAAGACTTTCTTGATACAGGGCTCCAAGTCTGTGGACGAGTACGCAGCCGAATTTACGAGACTTAGCCGCTTCGCAGCCGTTCTTGTGGCGAACGAAGAGGATATGGCTCGTAGGTTCATTTTGGGGCTTGAGCGAGACATCAAGGTGCAGCTTGTCTCTCTTCGCTTGCATACCTACGCTGAGGTTCTTGAGGTAGCTAGGGCCCAGGAGTAGGCTCATGGTGGTTTGGCTTCTTCTCAGTGGACTATTCCGCACTCTGTTGTTAGGTCTTCTGGTGGGCCTATTCGAAGACCTGTTCAAGCCCCTCCAGTCAGGACAGCTCCTTACTCTTCTGCGGGTCCTCCGAAAGTTGGTTTCTATAACTTTTACCGTATTCCAGGCCATGAGCGCAAGGATTGCCGATGTGACAATCGTTGCTATTTTGGATGTGGTGCAGCTGATCATTTGGTGCGGGACTGCCCACGGTTGGCTCCTCTAGCCAGGGATCCTGTTCAGACAGTTGTCGCAGCCCGTGGTCCAGTAAGACCACCGCTTCCCCCGCAGCGTCAGATTGTCGGTCAGAGGACCGCTGTTCCGAGGAGAGGTCAGGCTTTCAACCGGACTGCTGCAGATGCTGAGTCAGTTGAGGGTGTGGTTGTAGGTATCTTTTGTTTTATTGTTTTATTGGTTGTTGTTTCCCTTTGTTTTTCTCCATTTTCTTGCTTTATTTCTTTCTATTGTCTTCTGCATTTTGTTTTTCCTCACCCCTGTTCAACCATTCTTTTCTATGTCTCTTTTTCTTTCGGTGTTAGGTTTTATGCCTGTGCTTTTTCCCTGCTCATGTTCTATTTGATTCTGGGGCAACCCATTATTTTGTCTCCTCTCGATTTGTCGCTCGCCATCAGTTGGAGTGCAGCAACATGTCAGAGGCCTGGAACATTGTGACAGGTGGTGGAGTTGTCATTTGTTCCCGGGAGTGCAGGCAGTGTCCCGTGATTATTGGCAGCACAGAGTTCAAAGCCAATCGGATTGTAATTGGGAATTCGAGGTTCGACGTTATTCTGGGTATGGATTGGTTGGGTGAAATCTATGCCATTATTGATTGCTGTACCAAGAAAGTTGTGTTCCGAATTGCAGATTGCACAGAGTTTGAGTTCCATGCCGGGGAGTCTTCCCTTGGCCGAGCTGCAATTGATCAGGAGGTTTGTGCGATGAAGTTGCATTCAGGCCGTGAGGTTGCGCCTCTAGTCGTTCAGGATTTCTTGGATGTTTTTCCAGATGAGTTGCCTGACTTACCCCCTGATAGGAAAGTGAAATTCGGTATTAATTTTCAGCCTGGAACTACGCCGATATCGAAAAGTCCCTACATGATGGCACCGGTTAAGCTAGCAGAGCTTAAGGTGCAGATTTAGGAATTGCTTGATTTGGGTTTCATCAGACCTAGTGTTTCGCCTTGGGGTGCTCCGGTCCTTTTTGTTGACAAGAAGGATAGTGGTCGTCGACTGTGCATGGATTATCGAGAACTGAACAGAGTTACTGTGAAGAATCGGTATCCGTTGCCTAGGATAGATGATTTGTTTGATCAATTGAGTAGGGCTGCTGTTTTCTCAATGTTGCATCTTCGTTCTGGGTATCACCAAGTCAAGGTGAAGGCTGCGGATACGGGCACTATGAGCATCTTGTGATGCCGTTCGATGTTACGAACGCACCGGCTGTATTCATGAGTCTTATGAACCAGGTCATCTCTCAGTTCTTGGATAGATTTGAGGTGGTCTTCAGTGATGATCTTTTGGTGTATTCTCGGAATCGGAAAGATCATGCTGAGCATCTTAGAGTGGTTCTGCAGACTTTGAAAGAGAATCAGCTCTATGGAAAACTCAGTAAGTGCGAGTTTTGGCTCAACAGGATTTCATTCTTGGGGCACATTATCTCAGGCGATGGTATTTCTGTGGATCCTACCATGGTTGAGGCTGTGAAGGATTGGCTTATTTCCAAGTTAGTGTCAGAGGTAAGGAGTTTTCTTGGTTTGGCTGGCTATTATCGGAAGTTCATCCAAGATTTTTCGAAGATAGCAGGACCGTTGACTAAATTGACTGGGAAGGATCAGAAGTTCTGTTGGTCTGATGAGTGTGATGGAGCTTTTGTTTAGTTGAAGAACAGATTGACGCCAGCGCCTGTGTTGACTATTTTCGATGGTTCAGGCGGATTTGTAATTCACTGTGATGCATCTGGTAAGGGTCTTGGAGCAGTTTTGATGCAGAAGGGCCGAGTCGTTGCGTATGCATCGAGGTAGTTGAGGCCGCATGAGAAGAGCTATCCGACTCATGACTTGGAGTTAGTGGCAGTGATTTTTGCTTTGAAGCTGTGGAGACATTATTTACTTGGGGACCTAGTGGAGATCTTTACAGACCACAAAAGTCTCAAGTACGTCTTCACCTAGAAGGAGTTAAACATGAGGCAAAGGCATTGGTTGGAGCTTATGGCCGATTATGACATCAGTTTGCAATACCATCATGGTAAAGTAAACTTGGTGTCAGATGCTTTGAGCAGGAGACCGGCAGTTATGTTCTTGACTCAGCTGAGGGATCTGATTGAGCAAATGAGGAGGTTGGAGTTGGAGGTTTTGTTGCTGAGTGCTGATCAGAGTTGTTTGGTGCTTCAGCTGCAGTCGTCTCTTGTTTATCAGATTAAAAAGGCGTAGGCTAGTGATGCACAATTGTAGAGATTTCGAGGTGAGGTTGAGTCTGGGTCCAGGACGAACATGGTTATTCATTCGGATGGATCACTTCGTTTTGATTCCAGATTATGTGTCTCGGAAGGTGATGTTCGTCAGAGGTTGCTTGAGGAAACCCATCAGTCCTCATATTCTATCCATCCTGGCGATCGAGATTTGAAGCTTCATTTCTGGTGGCAGGGTATGAAAAGGGTTGTGGCTCAGTTTGTTGCTCAGTGTTTGATCTGCAAGCAGGTTAAGGCAGAGTATCAGAGAACCACTGGACTTCTTCAACCGCTTCCTATTCCAGAGTGGAAGTGGGAACATATCACTATGGATTTTGTGACCGCTTTGCCAAGGAGTCCTAAGGGTCATAATGCCATTTGGGTGATTGTCGACCATTTGACGAAGAGTGCTCACTTCATTCCTTTTCGTGTTGGGCAGTCTACTGAGAGCCTTGCTAAGAGGTACATGCAAGAGATTGTTAGACTTCATGGGGTTACAGTCAGTATTGTATCCGACAGGGATACGAGATTCAGATCTCAGTTCTAGGTGAGTCTTCAGAACAGTTTGGGGAGTAAATTAAAGTACAGTACAGTTTTTCATCCTCAGACTGATGGACAGTCAGAGCGGACTATTCAGATTTTTGAGGACATGTTGAGGTCCTGTATGCTTCAGTTTGGTGGGTCTTGGGAGGATCATTTGCATCTCTTAGAGTTCTCGTATAATAACAGCTTTCAAGCCAGTATTAAAGCTGCTCCATTCGAGGCACTCTATGGGCGGAAGTGCAGATCACTAGTGTGCTGGGATAACATTGGTGAGAGGCAGTTGTTGGGTCCGGAGTTGATCACCAAGACAGTTGATGCAGTGGTTCAGATCAGGAAGCACTTGTAGGCAGCTCAGGACAGGCAGAAGCGATGGGCCGATGTCCATCGAAGAGCTTTGGAGTTTGGTGTTGGTGACCATGTTTTCCTAAAGGTATCACCGTGGCGCGGTGTCATTCGGTTTGGTGGTGGGGATAAGCTTAGCCCTAGGTTTATTAGACCGTTTGAGATTTTAGAGCGAGTATGCAAGGTGGCCTATCGTCTTGCTTTGCAACAAGCTTTATCAGGAGTGCACGATGTTTTCCATGTCTCACAACTCAGGAGATATATCCGAGATGAGAGCCACGTGATCAACTATTCAGAGTTGACCATTCGGTTTGATTTAACTTGTGAGATTCCACCAGTTGCTATTGTGGATCAGCGTGAGAAAGTGCTTAAGAACAAGGTCATCAAGTTGGTTCGTGTTGCTTGGAATCCTCACTCGCCTGGTGAGTTGACTTGGGAGCTAGAGGAGGAGATTCAGCAGAAGTTTCCTCATTTGTTTGGGTAGTTTTGTTTTGTCCTTTTGGTTGTTTTGGGGTTACCCTATGCATCTTCCTTTTGAATTTCGAGGACGAAGTTCTTCTTGTTAGGTGGGTAGGATTGTAACCCCTGTTTTTCATTTTGCATATTTTTGAATGTATTTTTCGTTTGGTGTATTTGTCTCTCTTGTATTTTTCTGAATCGTATATTGGAGTTGTTTTCAATATATATTCGTTTTATTTCATTTTGAGCTCTTCGTGTGTGATTGGTTGTCTCTTTTGTTTCGTTCTTCATTATTTTGTTCTTTCTTTCATTTTGGCCCAGTTCCCTTTATTTTTATTTTTTTATTTTTCTTGGGTGTTTGTGGTGGTGATTTGGTTGTCCTATTTTTTTTTCCAACCCTATTATTTGATCCCTAATACGATTTTACCAAAGCCAATTTAAAATTCCCAATCCTATTTGTATTCCTTTTTGATTGACCCAAAATCCATAACCCATTTGGTAAACCTACTACTACTCCTAATATCCATTAACCCATTAACCCACATCTACACCCTATATATATACCCCTCTCCACTAAACCCTAACCCTAACCCTAACTTCTACCTATCCCAGCCTACCCCTCTCTTTCTCCCTCTCCTTGTTTGCGGCTGCACACCCGCACACAACCCCCGACCCCCAGGCCGACCCTACATCCAGGCCGAGCACACCCCATCCCCTCTCCCGGCCATCATCTCATCCCGAAAACACCCACACCCAGGCCCTCTTCACCTACTCCCGATCCCCCTCTTGACCATCCGGACCACCTCACACCACCACTCAATCCCTCGACTCCTTTTTGTGGTGTTCCATCGTGGCCGCAAGCCACTTTTATCATCTCGCTTTTGGAATTTTTGTTCGTGGGGAGATTTTTGCTCTAGTTGCTGGATTCGTTGATTCGTGGATTTTCGTTCATGGGTTTCGCTCCTACTCTTGATTTGCATCGTTCTTCATCTTCGGTTATGGCAAGTAACTTGTACTCCTATTCATTTGTTTGATACAAGTCAAAAAAATATCACCTATAGTATAGTTGGGTCTAGAGACGACTCTTGTTTGTGTTTTGCTTGAAGGGTTTGGTCTCTATTGTGAAAACTTGACCATAGATGACTCACGACACAATATGGACATGAATTAACTTAGGTTTTACCCGTTCTTGATTTTGATCATGTATGTGAGACTTCTTGTGACAATTCGTATTTTGGTGGAGACCCATGTGAAATAATCGGTGTGGACATGCTAGATACCCTAAATTATGATGTTTAGACACTTGGTAGACTCGATTTCATGTTTGGATGTGTTTGGATCAATTTTCTTGAATTCATGTTGATTTTATTTTTAGGGCAAAATCTGTATTTTGTCGCTGTTCTGTTTCGTTTGCTGTTTTGGACTGTGTTAAAATTAGTATCTTAATTTCGGTATAAAACATGAGTTTTAGATAATTTCGTTTATTTTCAAATCCCTCTGACCTTGCTTGATTTTGATTTCGTATGACTGAGTTATGACTGTTTTACTACAGAGGTGTCGATCTTTTCCAGATTCTGTTTTTCTGTAATTTTGATGACAAACCATTTTAAAGAACTATGCTACATATATTATTTTGATCCAAGACTTTGGCCAATGTTTCTTTATCTAGTTAGGGATTACCCAGAATTTTGGTGAATTTTAGTAATGAGTTTTATGTGTTGTTTTATACTCGTTTATGAATTCTATACTTACTGTATTTTACTCGTTGTTCTGTAAAGAATCTCATTTTTACTATGATTCCTTTTACTGTATGGAAAATATATGTGAAATATGAAAGTTAGTATATTTTATCTATTTTCATATTCCTTTTGGCAGAATTGCATTTAGTTTCACTAGTTGCGAGATATCATAGTTTTCGTACAGCAGTGTTTAGATTTCCAGATTTGCCAAACTATGTTTTCTTGATGCTTTCTTATTTTTGATGACTGATCAACTTTTACTGGAAAAATCTGAAACTTTATATTTAGATACTGGACATACAGGAGAATACCCCAGATTTTTCGTGGAATTATTTAATCTGTTTTCATGCTGTTTTCCTGTTTTTGAATTCATTTTCCTAATTTCTGGCTGAACCTATTTTCTGTATTCAAATCAGTTTTGAGCCATGTTTTTGTGAATTAATATATGACTTATTTATATTCGCTGGATTCGTGTGGAAGTCTATTTGCCAGATCCTTCGACGGATTCAGATTTTCTTGTTTGTAACACTGGGAATCACTGTGTTACTACAGTATGGTCTTGCTGTCCTGAACTTGAGATTTGTCTATTTTATTCTTCCATGTATTATTTCGCACTCGTACATGTTTATCTTGCATCTTGAACTTACCACATGATCATGCTATGTTATTCTTGATATATTTTGCACATATACATGCTTGTTTAAATTAATAATAAATAACCAAGCCGGGATTTAAGGGACGGATCTAATAGTGGATAATTCAGAAATGTGTACTCAGAAGGGGATCCACTGATCCTACGTGATTACTTGAGATATGATACTTGACACGTGATTACTTGATGCTTGCACGCAAGATACTGTTGATTCTTGATTTTGATGATCACAACACACTGCACATGTATCTATGTTATACTTTATAATTGCAGGTGCTATACACAAAAGACTCATTACTATACAGCTGAACAAATGAACAAGCACAAAAGCTCCAGATAAAGACAATGGTTAAAGCTTCATTCAAGACTCAAGACTCAAGCCAAGACTCAAGCTTAAAAGTGTCAATTATAGTCATGTCTTGTAAACAATGTAATCTTACTTTTGTTGAGTCTTAGTATGATGTAAAGGCTTGTCACACACACATACACTCACTATTTTACAATGTGTGTTTTTCAAACATCAAATAAGGTCAAAACAGTTTGAATTGGTTTAACTGTTGAGTACTAGTCGACCGATGTTTCTATCAGTCGACTGTTAGTACAAAACTGTTTAAATTTATTCAAACTCTGACCAGTCGACTCATTATGGCAACCCAGTCGACTGTTCGAGTGCTTTTGACCATTTTCTGTTTTTAAAATCGATTTTCAAATTCAAAATCTACTTAGATCCGTTGGTTGACAGTTGGAATAACTGTCTCCCAACGTCCAGGAATTCTAACTCTATAAATAGAGTTCAGAATTCACTGAAAAAGATCTAACAACATTATTCTAACATTCTGATCTTTTCCGAGCACTCTTTGAGAATTTATTTAAGTGTTCAAGAGACAAAGTTTCAAGTTCTAAGATTTTGGTTCTCTACATTCAGTCCAGTATAACATCAGAATTCGTTCTGGACTGGGTATAGAAGTCGACCTCTTTTTAGCCACGTTCTACATCACATAAAACAAACAAGGCTATAGGTTGACTGTAAACTTTTTATTGTTTTCTTGTGCTCTCGGTTGGAGAGTTAGACTCTAGGGTGTAGAGTCGGCCATTTCACTCTTGGTGGTAGAGTGGGTCTGCTTTCTCTGGTTGAGAGAAAGGACTACGGGTTAGACAAGGTTGTTGTCTAAACGCCGTAGGGTATTCTTGTAAACTTGTTTTTCAAGAATAGTGGAAATCTCAAGTGGGTTGCTTGGGGACTGGATGTAGGTCGGAAGGACCGAACCAGGATACATCGTGTGTACTCTGTGGTTGTTTCTCTTGAACTTGCATTTACATTTTTCTTTTTGTTTAAGTTCTGTGAAACTTGTCTGGACAGTCGACTCAGCACAATATCAGTTGACTGGTCAGTCTCGTATCTTTGAATATTAACTGTGTCTTCAGTCGCCTGTCTCAACTTTAAGTCGACTGCACAGAGTTGTTTGAATTTTCTTTTATTTAGTTATCTCAGTCGACTGGTTCACTCCTAAGTCGACTGCACCGAAGAAAAAATCTTTATTCCGCAATTTAATTTTAATTAACACTATTCACCCCCCCTCTAGTGTTTGTTGCCTCGCCTACAGGATCCAACACTTGGTATCAGAGCAAGGTTAAAGGCTATGGCAACTACTTCAAATGCAAATCAGTACCATGAAGGCCAATCTACACAAAGGCCACCTCTATTCGATGGAACAAACTACAACTATTGGAAGTGCAGAATGAAGATCTACCTCCAATCAATCAACTATGAAATATGGAACATGACAGAATCAGAATACACTGCTCCTACTATTCAATATGCACAATGGAATGATGATATGAAGAACCAAGCTATGAACAATGCAAAAGCAATGAATGCATTATTTTGTGCTCTCACAAAGGAGGAGTTCAACCGTGTATCCAATGTTACAACCGCACATCAAATTTGGCATACACTCGAGGTAACTCATGAAGGAACAAACAAAGTGAAAGAATCTAAAATATCTGTTCTTGTTCACAGGTTTGAGATGTTCCGCATGAAGGAAAATGAAACTGTGTCCGAGATGATCACCAGATTTACTGATATTACAAATTCACTTGTGGCACTTGGAAAGACATACACTCAAGCTGAGATGGTTAGAAAAGTTTTTCGTGCACTCACTCCTGAATGGGAAAAGAAGACCACTGCAATAGAAGAAGCAAATGATTTGTCACAACTTTCTCTTGAGAATCTTGTGGGAAATCTAATGGCATACGAGGTTCAAATTGAAGAGCGAAAGAAGGATGCAGAATCACAACAGGCAAAGAAGAAATCATTGGCTTTTAAAGCCATGACAGACTCAGAAGATGAGGAAGAAGATGAAGAGGAGATAGCCATGTTCACTAGAAGATTCAAAAAATTTCTAAAGAAAGGTAAGTTCAATTCCAAATTTAGAGATTCTAATAATCCTCCTACTTGTTTCAGGTGCAATAAAATAGGTCACATGAAGAAGGATTGTCCCCTAGAAAATACAAAGAATAAGGGAAATACATCCAACTTCAAGAAGGACAAGTATACAAAGAATAAACTTGCCAAGAACAAGAAGGCTTATCAAGCAACTTGGGATGACAGTGATTCTTCTTCAGAAGAAGAAACTGATGAAAACAATGAAGTTGCAAACATGTGCTTTATGGCTTCACAAGATCATGTAAGTAATGATTTTGATTCAGAAGATTTACTTGATGCTTTTAATGAAATCTTTCAAGAGTTGAAAAAGGAAAAGATTAGAGTTAAGAATCTAGAGAAAGTTAATCAAACACTTTCTCAAGAAAATCTTAACCTTGATAAGGAAGTGAAATCTTTGAATTCTCGCATTGCAAGTTTAGATACTGATCTTGAATCTCTAAAAAAGAATTATGAAGAGATATCCAAGAACGTGTCTAAGTTTAACAAAGGCAAAAAGAATTTAAATGATGTCCTTCATAATCAAGTGAAATCTAGTCAAAAATATGGTCTTGGTTTCCAAAATTCTTCTATAAAAGAATCTTCTTCTAAAAACACTAGTAGAAATAAATCTGAATCAATTTCTAGTATTACACATAAATTATATGAATTCTTTGAAAAGCCTAAGGTAGTAAATTTTAGTGATAAAAGCAAGTCTGACGTTCGGTTAAGTCGACTGAATCCATCTACCAGTCGTCTGTCCAGAGGAATTGAATCTTATTCAACAAGATCAAAACCTCATATAAGTCGACCTATCGTATCATCCAGTCGACTGACTTTTAATAGAAGTCGACTAAAGGATACTGTAAAGTCGACTGGACAGAACAAATTTGTATGGGTTCCAGTTAACTTAAATCAGAATGATAGAATTGCGTATATTAATTCATATATGTTAAATGTGTGTAATTCTATTAATTTTATTCCTGCTTATGGAGGAAAATCAAACTCATTATGGGTTTGGTTTCCCCCAAACTAATATGTTTTGGAACCGATGAAAAGGGTACCATATTTACATTGAATATTTTATAGGTACCAAAGAAAGATCGCTGGATACTTGACAGCGGGTGTTCAAAACATATGACCGATCATGCCAATCTTCTATCCACCATACAAAGCATCGATGGAGGAACAGTTACCTTTGGTGATAACAACAAAGGAAAAGTTATAGGAATCGGCATGGTTGGTAAAAATTCTAACCCCACTATAGAAAATGTGTTGTTAGTTAGTGGATTAAAACATAATTTGTTAAGTATTAGTCAATTGTGTGATAAAGGATATAAAATTGTATTTGAAAAAGATGTATGTTTGATTTATGACTCTACTATGCAAAATATCATTTTTCAAGGTTTTCGCAAAAACAATATTTATGAATTGTGTTTGAATACAATTGAGTTTTCAAATGATTTTTGTTTAATAGCTTCAAACAATGACTCTTGGCTTTGGCATAGAAGATTTGGCCATGTGAATATGAAGAATCTCTCAAAAATATCTAAGTATAACCTAGTTAAAGGACTGCCAAAACTATCTTTTAAAAAGGATAAGTTATGTGATGCATGTCAACTAGGAAAACAAATCAAATCCACTTTTAAAACAAAAGAAGTAATTTCTACTAGTAGGCCGCTCGAATTAATTCATATGGATTTATTTGGCCCTACTAGAGTTGCTTCTTTAAATAAAAGTAGATATGTATTTGTTTTAGTAGATAATTTTTCAAGATTCACTTGGAAATTCTTTTTAAAACATAAGAATGATGCTTTTGATGAATTTGCAAATTTTTGTAAACGTGTTCAAAACCAAAGATCTCTAACCATAGTCACTATTAGAAGTGATCATGGTGGAGAATTTGAGAATGAAACATTTACAGAATATTGCAACAAGAATGGTATAACACATTCATTTGCATTTCCTAGAGCTTCACCACAAAATGGAGTGGTTGAAAGGAAAAATAAGACGTTGCAAGAATGTGCACGTACCATGCTTGTTGAAAGTAATTTACCTAAGTATTTTTGGGCTGAAGCCATTGCTACAGCTTGTTATGTTTTAAATAGGATTCTTATAAGACCTAAGCTAAAGAAGACTTGTTATGAGTTGTTTTTTAACAAAATTCCTAAAGTCTCTTATTTTAAGACATTTGGTTGTAAGTGTTTTATTCTGAACACTAAAGATAATTTAGATAAATTTGATCCTAGATCTAATGAGGGTATCTTTTTAGGATACTCAAATAGGAGTAAAGCATATAGAATTTTTAATAAGTCTACAATGACTATTGAAGAGTCAATGCATGTTACATTCGATGAATCTCTGCCTTCATCAAAATTAATTAAAGATGATGAAACTGACTCATCACCTTTAAATAATGTGATTAAATCTTTAGAACAAACTAGTCTTGCGGATAAGTCGACCGATAAGGACTCCCAGTCGACTGAAGTAAAGCAGTCGACTGAAGAACCTGTTAAGTCGACTGATCCTATTGTGATATCTTCAACTTTACCAAAGTCATTTGTTGAAGTTAAAGATCATCCTCATGACCTAATAATTGGTGACATCTCCCATGGTATTCAGACACATTCACATGTTAATATGATTTCTCATACAGCATTCTTGTCAGATTTTGAACCGAAAAATATACAAGAAGCTTGTGAGAATGAATTTTGGATGAATGCCATGCAAGATGAATTAAACCAATTTGTAAGAAATGATGTATGGGATTTAGTTCCACGACCTCCTGATCAGACTATTATTGGTACCAAATGGGTATTTAAAAATAAGTTAGATGAATCAGGACAAGTTGTAAGGAATAAAGCTAGACTAGTTGCTCAAGGGTATAATCAAGAAGAAGGTATAGATTTTAATGAAACATATGCTACTGTTGCTAGACTAGAATCAATTAGAATTTTATTATCTTTTGCTTGTTTCATGAATTTTATACTTTATCAAATGGATGTTAAAAGTGCTTTCCTTAATGGGTTTATTAAAGAAAATGTTTATGTTAAACAACCACCAGGTTTTGAACATGAACAATTTCCAAATCATGTTTATAAATTGAAAAAGGCTTTGTACGGTCTTAAACAAGCACCGCGTGCTTGGTATGATCATCTGAAAACTTTTCTTTTAGAAACAGGATTTGAGATAGGTAAAGTAGACACTACCTTGTTTATTAAGAGAATTAAGAATGATATCTTAATCATAGAAATATATGTTGATGATATAATCTTTGGTTCTACTAATAATAATCTATGTCAAAAGTTTGCTAACACCATGAAAAACGAGTTTGAGATGAGTCACATGGGTGAACTCAATTATTTTCTTGGACTTCAAATTAAACAGTCTTCAAATGGCATATTTATTAATCAAGAAAAATATGCAAAGGAATTACTCAAACGGTTTAACATGGATAGTACAAGTAGTAAATCCACACCTATGGCTACTACTACTACCCTTGACAAAGATATATTAGGTAAGAGTGTTGATCAAAAACTCTATAGGGGTATGATTGGTTCACTCTTATATATTACCGCAAGTAGACCAGATATTATGTTCAGCGTATGTTTATGTGCTAGATATCAGTCTAGTCCTAAAGAGTCTCATTTAAAAGCTGTGAAACAAATTTTAAGATACATTAAAGACACATCTGATTATGGTTTATTTTATCCACGCACCGATAATTTTCAACTTTTGTCATATAGCGATGCTGGTTTTGCTGGTAGTAAAACTGATCGCAAGAGCACTAGTGGGACATGTCACTTTTTGGGACATTCACTAGTTTCTTGGTGCAGTAAAAAGCAAAATTCAGTATCTCTATCAACTACAGAAGCTGAATATATCGCTGCAAGTTTGGCATGTGCACAAATCTTGTGGATGAAACAAACTTTATTAGATTATGGTATTTCCTTTGAAAAACCTTCAATTATGTGTGATAATACCAGTGCAATTAATCTATCTAAAAATCCGGTTCAACACTCACGTACGAAACATATTGATATTCGACATCATTTTCTACGTGATCATGTTTTAAAAGGAGATATATCTTTAGACTTTATCTCTACTGATAAACAAGTAGCAGATATCTTTACCAAACCTCTTAAAGAAGATACTTTTATTCACTTAAGAAGAGAACTAGGAATATGTAATTTTATTGATATCTGTTGAAAATTTCATCTGTTAAGTCAACTGTGTTTTTATTAAGTCGACTGAACTGAATTTTTTATATACTTATTTCATTCTCTGGCCAGTCAACTGAACCTTCCCCAAGTCGACTGATCAGTAGATATCAAAATTTATTTTCTTCTCGACTAAGTCGACTGCTCTACACTATCAGTCGACTGTCGCGAGTTAATCTATCTTTAGTGACGACTCATCAAACAGTTTTTGAGATAAATGTTTGTCTTCTTTTCACCCGTGACCTCTCCATCAGCCGTTGATCTCTTTCCCCTTGAATCACAGCCGTCTATCTTCAGTTAAAAAACCCTTCTTCACAGCCTCCATCTTCACTTTCACTTTTACCCCCAAATCCGAAACCCTAAGGCAGGAGAAGAAGTTTTCTCAGAGAAGTCGACTGCCGTGCTGCTGATTCTCGGTTGTTGTTTGTTCTCTCTCTTCCCTCTTGGTAAAATCCTTCCTAAACTCCTTTCTAATGGCACCCAAACGTTCTAAAAGATCTCATGATGGTAGTTCATCATCTCAGGATTATTCCCAATATCTTTTGAGTCCTGATCTATTAGAACGACGGTATCTCATGTGTAGCATTGTCATTTTTCCAGGAAGATTTGTCAATTTTAATGACTTAGATAGGTTTAACCTAGTTCCTCTTTTCCAAAATTGCAGTCTTTATAAGTATCTATCCTTAGTCAATCAACCCGATTACTATCCCCAACTTATCTATCTTTTTTACACGAACATGAGAGTTGTTCAAAAGAAAGATGGAGATGTTGTTATCCGTTCCTCAGTCAAAAATACTAAGATGACACTCACACCCGAGAGAATAAATCTCATAATGGGTATTGATGACGAGGGACTAGATCTTAGTGAAATTATCTTGGATGATTTATCTGTTTTGTCCGAAATATTTTTGCCCAATCATGGACCCCCAATGACTAGTAAAAATATCACACCTGTTGCAAAACTGGTTGCAAGAATACTTGCTTATAACATTCTTCCCAAAAGAGGAAGTTATGACCAGTATTCTATGGAACTGCAACAAGCTGTTTATGCCATTTTTGGTAAGATTGTCATAAATTGGGGTCATGTCATTTTTTCAAAACTTGAACAAAATCATACTCATTTCTTACCTTTTGGAGGTCTCCTTACCCGTGTCTTTCAGGCTTATGATATTGATCTCGACTCCAAGACCAATGTCGTTAAGCATTATGAATGCTTCGATCGTGCTAGTTTAGCCCGTATGAAGCTTCTTAATCCTCCTCTTAGAACTTTTCCTAGGTCTCCTCCTCCCTCACAAGTACCTCTAGCATCTTCTGCTAGACCATCAGCATCTTCTAGTTCATCTCGTCCTCATGCTAATTATGATGATCCATCTACTCTTTATTAATGTGTCAATTATCTTATGGAACATTCAGTCACCCTTGATTCTCATTTTGACTCTCTTGACTCCAAAATCACCAATCTCACTAATCTCTTCACTTCTCAATTTCCTCCACCGTCTCAAGCTGTTGATGAAGACTCCGAAGACGACGATTGACGATTTTTTTTACATTTATTTTCATATGTATTTTTCCTTATTTCTTTGTTGTTGGTTTTTGCAAAAGACTTTGTTATTTATGTATGAGACAGTTATTTCTGTGTTTATTTATGCACAAAGACTGGTTATCTTATGTTTTTTTGTTGATGACAAAGGGGGAGAAATACCTCTTATTTGTTTACTATGTTCTGTTCTGTGTGTTTATTTTTCACTGGTAAGTCGACTGCTAACATGATAAGTCGACTGATACTGTATTTGTGTTTACATTGTGTGTACTGTGTGCATAAGGATGATGAAAATCATTCGCTGGACTTTTGTTGCATATCCGTATTCCGTACTCTTTTGGGAAGCGGGGCGTGACACTGACAAACAAGCTCGGTCCAGCAATATTGTAAGTACGTCAGTTTAGCTTCGCACGGTGCCTCCACGGCACATGCACACCCACCTGAGACAAGTCAGGCAGGATTTTATCACTCGCCGATCCCTGCCTTCACCTCGCTGGGGGGACCCCATCTTTGGTCCCAAGTCTCGCAGATCGAAAACTGACCCCACGGCACATGCACTCGCACCCTCCCACCATCTCCACCACTCAACCTACAAACGTGCCAGTAGGTCCCACAGCCGCTACCAAAGAGATAGTCGTGAAGAGGATACCTTCACCTCTCACACGATAGCACTTTCTCAGGTGATTTCTCACCAAACAACTATCTCGCTTACCCCACCAAACACCACGCTCCAGGAGAGAGCCGTGCAGAGGATATGTTCACCTCTCTCATGCTTAAGCTTTCTCCGACGATTTCTCACCACACAGACTTAACTCGACTCATACTCCCAATCCGAGGGAAGAGGTAACGTTGTCACGAGCCAGTGGCCTAAGCTGGAGGAAGCTTAATAGCCTGCTAGTAGGCACTGTGAAGACTTCACCGGCGACATCGTAGGACACTCCAGACCAACCATACCCAAAACCCACACCCCATCACCCCCAACACTAACAAACTACCGACCTGACCCCACGGGCCCCAAATTGAACCACCGAACTCACACACTTGAACCCCAGATCCATGGTGTTCACGACAACAGGCGCGGGAGGATGCTCTGGCGCGACATAGTCTCTCTGCGACAGTTGAGACAAACACCCCGCAAGTAGAGACAAGAGAGCGCACATCACGGAGGTCCCCATCTTTGGGCCCAAACTCCACAATCATGCAAGACAACCTAACTCCCGGCATCTTCACACGCACTACCAACCCTCGCGAACACCGTGATTGGCCCCGATAGTGTGGACATGGTGGCAAGCGCACAGAACATCCTGGCAAACATCTAGTAAAGCCACCCAATCCCGACCTAACCTAAACCCAAACCCCAAACAAGTCACCCCCAAACCCCCACCAATAGATCTAGGTCGACGGTGCTGGAGCGTTGCACGATGGCCCACTACGGCACGACGACAGAGGCAACCGGATGGTCGTCTGTATGTTGGCCAAGCCAAGGGGCGGCGGCGCTACCATCGCAGGTGCGGTCGACGGAATCATCACAGATTTGGCATCGGAAAGATGGAGCAGCAATGGGATTCGATGCTCCGATCACTGCTGAAGTCGAAGAAGAGGGGAAGGGCGCTGGGGGTTTTCGTTGACAAGGGGGGCCGAACGGGGTGACGGCTAAGGGGGATGGCCGCCGGAGAAGGGTGATGGAGATGGGTTGAGGAGAAAAGCGGACGAGGAGAGAGAAACCGGAAAGGTGAGAAAGCGCGAGAGTAGGTGGGTGAAGGGCGAGGGTGGTTCTGGGCGTCGATTGGCGACTGGGGAGGGGGCGGCGAGATCCCGGCCGCCACCCCCTCCAAGTACTCTCTAGATCTTGGGTTTTTGTTTTTTGGGTTTTTTTGGGGAGCTTCTCTCTCTAGAAAATCTAGAGAGAGAAACTCAACTATGCTTAAAACGAATAATAAAAAAAATATTCATTTTTGATATGAAAATTTATGCATGGTAGAATATTTTTACAATAGTCAAAATAATGCAACATGTATGAAAAAGGATTTTTTGATGCTAATGTGGTAAAGAAATGTAGAATTAATCTCACTAGTATATATTTTATGAGTATAGGAATTTTTATAAGAAGTTTTTGATGAAAGACAACACTTTAATTGAAAATTGACAATATGTGTTCTCTAATACAATTTGGGAGGAATCTTTTTTGTACATTGTCCAAAATAAAAATTTTATAAAGTTTGAATGTATATGCTATACTGTATTTTGACAGAATATATTCTGGAAAAATGTTTAGATTTTGAGTGAGTACAAATTAATTGAGAAATCCAGTTTATTAAAGGAAGAGTTAAATACAGTACGATCTCTACAAAAAGTAACTAACCGATCTTATATCGGTTAGTCACTCAAAACCAATTGGTTTTTGGGTGCGCTTTAGGTCCGTTAGTATAGCAGAGCGGAGGCTTTGGCTCTAGCTTCGAGTCTTGTTAGAGGCTATGTTTTATTGAATTTTCGATTTTCTCAAATCACAGTACAGTCGACATATAAAGTAAATAAACAATCTCATATCAGTTAGTCACTCAGACCTACTGGTCTTTGGGTGCGCTTTGGATCGGTTACTGTTCATGGTGGGGGTGTTGGTCTGGGTTCGAATCCGGTCCTGGCCTTTGTTTGTAGTTTTTGATATTTTTTCTTATTTTGATTTTTTGGAGTTTTTAAGTGAAATAAAAATTGGGAAAAATTCTATTATTCTTCTAAAATTGTTTAGACCTTATAAAAATTATTTCTACAATATTTTAATATATTTTGTGAGAGTTGAAAGGGGATTTTACATTAAATAATGTTGAAGAACTCGATTTTATCGATTAAAATGTGACTCTTGTATACTTAAAGAGAGATGAAAATTTGGAATGCTATTATATTTCTTCTCGATGATATTTTATAGTTATTAATACTTGATTAAGATTATTTGAATTGCACACAATGTTATAAGTGATTAAATTGATAAAAGAAGTTAAATTGAATTATTTCATGTTATGAGATTATAAAGAAATATTTTTTTTTGAGAAAGAAATTGTGAATAAATAAATTGAAATATTATTTTGATATCGAATATAACATATTGTTGATCTCTAAAAAGAGATAGTTGTTGGAATCTAGAGGCGAGACCCCAATGACCTGCAGTATTTATTAATGAATCTGAGAGCTAACTAGTGTGGGTTGAGCATCTTTTAAGAAGTAGCCAGTTGGGCTGACTGTATCTTTTCTTTGGTTTAAGTCCGGTAGGGTAAGCTAGCTCTAGGTTGTGATAATTTTCTTCTAAAACAAATTAAAAACTTAAGGACTACACTATAGTGAAGATGTGATGAAAGTAAGAGAAAAACACTAGTATGAGGGCCTCGGATCTACGATGTGAGAGTGTTCACAGGCTGTCTACATGATGCATCATGTCATGACGTGGATACATTTCCGAAATTATCGGGACCGTGGTGACGCTTGTGGGGTGTTTGGTGACTACGTAGTGCCATCGTTCCATGACGGAGGCGAATTATCCATAGGTTGTCTGCATGATGTGTCATGTCATAACGTAAGATTCCCCTCCAGGTTGTTGAGGCATGGGCTCGTAACTCATAGAACATCTAGGATACTTGCCGTAGTTACCGTAGTAGTTTAACTCATAACAAAGGATTCAACCCTACAAGATGAAGAATGGTTAAGGACTTGCCCTCGGATTTATGCAGAATGGGATGCATAAGTTCAAACAAGTGTGCATTAGTGTCATTTAATATAAATAACTGTTAAGGATTAAGTGCACAACACTCACGACATCAACAGGATAGTCCCTCTTTAGCTTTGTTTGTGATCAAGTTTGTGTTCGTTAAAGTATTTAAGAATCGTTATACTTTCGGTATAGCGAGGATGGCCATGTATAATATTTCGTCGGTTGTAAGCAACTGACATGCCCATGTTTTATATGCAGGACTTGGATTTTACAAGAAGATATAAAGATGAATTTGTTGCTGATGATTACTTAAATGCTAAAGTTCTTACAATTGTATATTTATCATTGTTGTATTTTATTTATTCCGCTGCGTGTTGATGTAAAAGACTCTGATGTAAATAAAGTTTTAAATTCCTTATAAAATTGTACGAAGTGAAGTGTAAAGATCCTGTGGAACTTCGAATTCAGATTTATTTGGAATTCAGGGTGTTACATTATAATTCATTGAGAGTTTAGAATTGTGATAGAGAGCAAGTGGTCTATTAGAAGCTAGATCGAGAACTAGTGTTTTAGAAGCTAATCGAATATTAGTATGACTTAAATTGGTTGTGAGAACTAGAGTCGTGCAAAGTTTGCGAGTCGCATTAAGTAGAGATAGATGGGATATTGCAAATTATGTGTATCCTAGTATATAACTTGAACTAGAAATTCTTGAGCGACTATTACCCTTAGTTCCCTTATTCCAGTTAGCAAATGATCAAGTTGTTGTTAAAATACCTACTTCATAGCTAGCTCTATAAACTAAGGCGTGAGCTGTAGATGTTGAATAAGCTTTGGATATTGGATAATAATCCTAGTGTTATTGGCATAGGTTTGGTAAAAAGAAGCTAGCTCTAGGTCGTTTTATTGATGTTTGTAAGAACAAGCACTAGAAAGGAGACGTGACAAAACAAGTGCAAAGGTGAGAGATCAAGAATGATCTGGGGAGTGAGATGAATCTCCAGTATTTCGATATGGGTTTCAAAATTATCTGAGGAGTGTGATAGATCTCCAGTATTCCGAGATGGGAGTAAAAACTCACAGGATGTTCGTGATCGAGAACGTGCCTCAAAATGATTAGTAGACGTGGATTATCCCAGAATTTTCAGAGAGATGAGGGATATTGTAACCCCTATTTTGGATTTTATTGTATTTTTATTTCTTTCCTTGATTATTGTATCTGAATTCTTTTATTATATTATATTTTTGCTTTTCTTGTGCTTTTTATTTTCTCTTGTTCGTTCTGTGCTCTTTTTGTTGAAAATTTTCTATTCTTGATTCATCGCAAAATTTCTCTCTTCCTATTTTGAGTTTGATTTGTTCCGCTTTATGTTCATCCTATTGTTTTATGCTTGTTCATCTCTTTTTGGAGCCAAAATCGATACCCAAAACTCATTAAACCACAACCCAAAACCCCAGTTTCTAATCTCCTATAAATACAATCATTAAACCCTAATTTTATATTACCTCTCTCTCTCCTCCGCCGTTCTCTCTCCCCGACCCTTATCTTCCTTTCTTTGTTTTGTTTTCACCCAACCGAAACCGAGACCCATCTTCTGTTGCCGACCACCTCGTCACCTCCGACCACCTTCCTCATCCACCATCGTCCTCTTCACCGTCCCCTCATCGCCCTCTGATCATCTTCCCCATCTTTGTCATCCACCGCCTAAACCCATCCCACCTAACCACCTTTGCTCCATCGCCGAACCCACCGTCCTCGCCATTGCCACCGTGCACCCCCTTCATCCACCGCAGATCCCCTAGCATCGTCGTCACCGTCTAAGCCCATTCTTCCCCCATTGGCATATTCTCTTATTTTCGAGCGAAAGCAGAGGTTCGCTCTCGTCATCACCGTCGTTGCCATCGTCCCGAGCGCAGCGAGCCATCACCGCGTCCCTCTCTCTCTCTCTCTCTTTCTATCAAAAGGAAGAAGGAGACGAAATGGGAGTGGTGGGAACCACTGTTTGGTGTTCTGGGCATAGCAGATTCGGGGTTTCGGTTTGCTGTTTTGCCTCGATTCGGTGTGGAGTTGTGTGCTTGAGTTGCTATTTTGGAGTTTCGCCGTTTGGTGTTTTGCACGTGTCTTGCCGTGCTTTGGTTCGTCGCCCGAGATTCTTATCCTGTTATTCTATATTGTTCGAATCTACTAATTAACAGGCAAGTCTCTTCTTGAACTAGTATTTTATTTTGTTCAAGATTTCCTTTGATCTCTGCAAGTAGGTCTAGCCCTTTCCTTATCATGTTGTTATTTGACAATTCCTTTAAGTTATTGAGGGTTTACATGAGCTAACCCGAGATATTCTTAACATCGAGCCGCTCTCTTTGATCTAAAACCTAGTCCATGTTGTATCTTGCATATGCACAATTACATGAATTTAACTAGATCCATGTTGTAGATTTGTTTGATGTATTGAACCTGTTAGACTGAATTTGATTGATTACCATGCCTGTGATATTGCATTTAAGAAACTGAAATTTTGCATGTTAAACATATATTGACACTTGGATCATTAATTTGCATGAAAAATATGATTGTATAATTTAATTGTTTCCTATTCATGTTAAAATAAATTCTGGACTGCTGTGTGTTCCATTTTGAATCAGATTTTCAACCATGTTGCTGTCATATTTTGAAATAACTTTCTGAACATGAAATTTAGCCTCAGATGTCTAGTTTACTATATTTTTTGTAGATTTGAATTCTGATGTGTAATCTGTTAGATATCATCATTTTAGTACAGTTGTGTCAGAATTTTCAGATTCACAAATGCATGCGTATCCTACTGTTCTAAAATTTATTTGACCATGTTAACAGTAAGATAAAAATCTGAAATAAATTAGGCTGATCCTAGACATGTGTAGGAATCACCCATAATTTTTATAGATTTATTTGATGAGTTTTCTGACCCGAAACAAATAGGTGAACACAATTTGCATCATGCTGCTTGAACATAAAATTTGAATAGAATAGAGTTTTCACCCTAGCTTCTGTATCTTTTTTGTGCCTTATATATATTCGCTGGAACCGTGTGGAAGTCTAGTTTCTAGAACTTTTGACGGATCAAGATTTTTATTTCTGTAGTAGCAGTAATCCATATTTTAGTACAGCAAGGTCATGCTGTCCTGATTATGTAAATTGTATGTAATTGACTTGTTTGCTTCATGCTTTGTCTGTAACATATAGAATTAGTCACACCTAGTATCATAAAACATTGACACTTTCTTTCATGCTCACATAGGATGAAATAAATTGATAACAAGCTGAGGTATTATGGAATGACTTGGTAGTGAACAATCGGAAACTGTACTCGGTCGGGCCCTACTGTACTGACCTGTACTGTATGGCCATAAAACCCTGCCTGATAAACACTGACACTGAACATTAAATATTGATTACTTGGCCGAGTACACGAACTATGAATTCACCATCAGTCTAAAGCGTACACTGTGTGTTTGCACTGAAACTATAGTATGGGATGCAGTAGTACATGCACTAGTTAAATTAATAGAATGATTAATAACGTATAGAATTAGTCATACTTAGTATCATACAACATTGACACCTTCTTGCATGCTCACATAGGATGAAATAAATTGATAACAAGTCGGGGTATTATGGGATGACTTGTTAGTGAACAATCGGAAACTGTACTCGGTCGAGCCCTACTGTACTGACCTGTACTGTATGGCCATAAAATCCTACCTGATAAATACTGACACTAAACTTTAAACACTATTACTTGGCCGAGTACACGAACCGTGAATTCACCATCAGTCTAAAGCGTACACTGTGTGTTTGTGCCGAAACTGTAGTATGGGATGCATTAGTACATGCACTAGATAGATTAATAAAATAATTAATAACATGCATGCTTGATCCTGTATATAACTGATTAAATATAGACCTTTGATATTGTTTCCTACCTTTGCTTTGTTCTTTGACTTTGATCATGTCCTTTCCTTTGATATACATGTTTTCTTTATCCTTTGTTTTTCTCTACTTGCTGTCCACGACTTGCTCTAAGGACACTCTTTTTTTCTTTTTAGATCAAGTATTTACAGGTATTAAAGGATCTATCCCTGAAGGTATTGGTGAGCAACGATTTTAGAGATGGGGCTAATTTTTGCTGCTTAATTTACTTTCTTGCTAGTTATTGTTTTGAACATTGTTATGACTTGTACTTTGTTTTGGGCTTATGTTCCCGGAGTTTGTTTTTCCCATATGTTGGATTTCTTGTGTTGGATATTATTATTGTTGGATTATTTCATTTATTATTGAAGTTATCTTCATTCATGTGATTATATTTTTCCTGCGTGGTTGTGTTTGTTGTTGCATATTGTTGAGTTAGTCTGGTACAGCTTATGAATGGTGTTTACATCATTCGCTGGGCCTACATTACGTACTCGTATTTCGTATTTTGGGAAGCGGAGCATGAAAGGTATTCATTGCTACTTTAGGGGGAACAGATTCACAGAATGTCGCCTGGTGGGCAGTACCCTCAAAAGGATCCATAGATGCAGTGGGTGACCCACGGATGCCTATGTCTTGAATATTTTATCACAGTGATAGGTATTCATAACGAGGGATTAAACCCTATAAAGAGGAGAAACATTAGTGGCTTGTATTTGGAAACTATGTTGTATGTGAGGCAAAGAGTTCCAAACAAGCAAACATTAGAAAAGATCATTGTGTGCATCTTTGTGCATTAGACTTTTAGGATTATGACATACACCAACACACCTAGAATCTTTACACTTTAGATATTCATATTATTTTGCATAAATTTGGATTGTTGTGAAAGTTAGAGATCGTTATTATCATCAGCTTTGCGTCAGTTGCAGCAATCGGTGTGCCCACAGTTTCCAGTTTTTGCAGGATCATTTGATCATTGGTTGCATGGACTTAAGCTCTGTCGTGCATCGAAGTGGAAGTTTAAAATTTTGAATGATGTAATCAAGATGGAATTTCATATGTAGACATTCTTGAATTTGTAATAAGATAAGATGCGAGTAAAGTTTTATTTTTCACCTGTGAATTATAATGTGTTTTGTACTCAATTGAAGTCAAAATGTCCTCGATGTGTCACATATTTCCAGTGTATGAAATTTGGGGCATTACAAGCTACCTCAATTCTGCTTTCGTTTGTGGAAGGCCCGTGCATGAATGAAGTGAGGCTACCCAACAAGCAGAAGGAAGCACTTCATTCAGAAACTTAATCGAAAGGCGAAGACCCGAAGGCCTCATCCTCTAACTACCCAACCGTGTACATTCTACATACCAAATGTAGAAAGGAGGAGAGTAGTTCTTTCTTACGTTCCATAACATTGTCAAATGATTTATTCCATGGAATCTGATAGCAAAGAAAAGTTGCGGCATGCCCGGGTCGAAGGTGTGTAACGCACTATTCGCTTTCAGTTAAGTAGTGTACACCACCAACGAAGAAAATCAAATAAGGTTCTTCAAGGAAGAGATTATGTCCCTAGCTTCATAAGTGGCAGCAAAGCACTTTGCTAAATCATCGTCGACATATCAAAGCGCAGTAAATAGACTCCCAGGTGCAGGAGAGGTAAAGGTAGCAAGATCTCAGCCAAATTGACATAGGAGTGATGGAAGCGGAGAAGGCTTCTAACAGTGACATCTGACCGGACGGCTGGACATGTGCTTTCCCACAGAAAGCGCCAATATGAAGGTATTTTGTGTGTGTGGGGAGCAACAGATTGAGTTTTTTAGGAGAGGAAAAGCTTAGATCTCACCCGTTGATCACACCTGATATGAGGCTGATATTTGTGGATGTATTTGGAATGGATGGCTGAGATACCGTCAGAAACTTGCAAAAAAAGCCTAAAACACCGGGAGTCTTTTCGACGGCAAGCCCTTCGACGATCAAGTCAGTAACTCAGCGGTATAAACTGGATTTATGTAGACAAATTGTTGATTACTGGCAATGGAGGAGGTAGGGTTGTATTTATAGGCTTGAGGGGAAGCAGTTATTAGGAAGATTCCATAACTGATTTGGAATATTCCCAAATCAAGGGATCTAATCATTTATTATCTTCCAATTTTGTGGAATTTGATTGCCAGCCATGATTGATTGGTCAATCTCCCCAATTGGGCTGCAAATCAGCCACCTTTGTGAGCTAAGCTGAGATAATCGGCTTATGGGCAGCCCATGTGCTGATCGTGGACATGTAGCTTCTGTAAGATTACTGTTTTACCAGTAGTCCCCCGTGATTCGTGTGGGAATCGTGTGGTCCTGATTAGCTACGATTTTTATTTTTCTTTAAAATGTTTTCTTATATGTTACTTAACTATTTGTTTATTTCTTTTCCAGTTAAAAACCTAAACGCGATTGATTTAATAACCGAGACAATATAGAATTTTAATAAAATAAAATAATATATTGTTTCGTGCATCGCACAAACTATATGCTAGTATTTCAAAAGTACTAGTTTGTTATATTGACTAGTGTACGTGTTTGTTTATAAACTGGGATGTCAAGTCTAGCAATTTAACAATTTTTATATATATGATATAAATATTTATTTTTTTGCGCCTCCCTCCCAAGTTTGAATTTTATTTTTGGGCCCCTTCCTTCTGATCAATCCTGGCTCCGGCCCTAAGTATATATGGCTTCTTTGCTTCAACCAAATGATCGTTCATTGATGTTCTTGTATACTGCTCCTCACACACACACATATAGGAGCAGTCATTCCCCACTCCTTGCCATTGCATCAATATTAATCTTGTGAGTTGGTGTTTGTGTATGCTTTGAGACGCACGCCATTGGATGAAGAAGATGTGATAGGAAAAAAACATTGGTTTGTGAAGTTGTACGGGGATGCTATTGTTACCAAACATAGTGAAGATGATTATCATAAATTGTTGAAGGAAATGAATTACATAGTCAGTATATTCTAGGGGAGTATTACCGAGGAAGAGCTTGACAAAGTTTTTACATTGTTAGGAGCTGAGCATCTTCTTGGCAAAGAATCCTTGTCTTCAAAAGAAAAAGGTGGATGGGCTCATTGCTCAATTTAGGATTATGTATAATTCAATTTGAATGAGATGTGATGCGAAAGCAAAAGAAGATTGGTGGTCTTTGGCATTCTTTAAAGCAAAATGCTAGACCTACATGGGTTTTTACCCCAAACATACATTATAAATGCATTGGGGTCCACTTTTAACTAAAAGACAAGGTTAAGACAAGGTTTTAACCTGGTTTCTTAGTTAAAAGTGGACCCCAATGCATTTATAATGTATGTTTGGGGTAAAAACTCATGTATGTGTAATCATCCCCTTTTTTAAAAAGGTTTTCAACCAGCTTTTTCAAATTGCTTAGCCCACTATATTAATAATTCTAGGTCCATTAAGTGATCATTTCTTAGACCACCTGGGTATCACATTATTTGTGACGGCCTGGCCCAACTATAGGGCTAAAGTCTCACCCAAAAGAATTTATTTTAAAGGGGAAAAAAAACTAGCTAGTTTAGAAGGCAATTTGGGATCCTTAACTTTATTATATAAAGACAACTTCACTCCATCTCCTATCCCATTATGGGACTGAACTTTCACTCCCAACTCACACTAACATGCTCCTATATATTATGTCGACCCATCTTACAAGTCCATGAGTCCTTCAATTACTCCATCAATAATACTTTACAAGCCAACTATATTAATAATTCTAAGCCCACTGATCTATTATATAAATATATAAAGCTGGGTTTTGATTTTTGTACTTGCGTCACATAGGCCTTTTTTATAATACTTTACAAGCCAACTATATTAATAATTCTAAGCCCATTAATTTATTATATAAATATATAAAGCTGGGTTTTGATTTTTGTACTTGCGTCACATAGGCATTTTTTTAGAGAGAGTTAAGTTTTAATTTCTCAGTCACATGAAAATTTTTCAAAATTTTATTTTAGACAATCTTAACTGAACTACTTCTAACTATTTTGATGTTATCTATGACCACATATTTCAGATCCTAGTCAAACTACTCGCACACTAGAGCAATAAAATGGGGGGGAAATATTGAAATAATTTGAAAGACTTGGCCTTAGCTTATACCATACTTCTTTTCCCTCTTAATTTGTTAATAATACAAATGGAAATAAAGTTTTAATTTGAAATAAGCTTGAAACCAGCTACCATATTTGCTTTAACTATGAAATATTTGGGGCATGATTCCTATGCTTGCGCCACATAGACATTTTTGAGAGAGAGTTTAAGTTTTAATTTATCTGGCATGTGACATTTTCTTCTTTTTTCAATAATCCTCCCCACATGACATTTTTTTTGTGTTACAATCAGGGTCAACCTTGAGTTTACGGGGGGCCAAGGAGAACTCCCGAAATTGGGCCCCAAACAAAATTTATTTTTTAAAAAATTGTTTTAAGAAAATTGAAATTTTTTATTGCTACAATTCTTAAAAACCGATATATATAAAGAAATAAATTGAGAAAAAATGTCCATACAAACCCAAACTCAACTAAAATAAGCTGGCTCAAGTACTAATTTTAAAAACAAAAGCCCAACAATTTAAATTTGGGGCCCTAAAAAAATGTTATGCACAAAATACATATATATAAATACAAGAAATTTTTTTGGAGGGGCCCTAAAATTGCAAAAAATGTAGGGACCCGAGGCGGCCGCCTCCCCTCCTCCATTGGGGGGCCAGCCCTGTAGCCAATCTTAACCAAACTACTTATAACTACTTTGATGTTATCTTATGTCATATATTTCATATATCCTAGCCCAACTATCCTCACACTAGAGCAAGAAAATAGAAGAAAAAAACATTAAACTAATTTGAAAGATTTTGCCTTATCTTAGACCACACATTTTTCTCTCTTAATAATAAAAAAGGAAATAAATTGTAATTTGAAATAAGCTTGATAATCAATCTACAATATTTTCTTTAAATATGAAATGGTTGGGGCATTACGATCGAATAGGTGAAGGTGAATGTAAGGTGTTGGAAATACGATCTAATACATTGGGGTGGAATATGTTGAAAATACAATTTATTACAGAGGATTTAGTTCCATCTAATTGTGTTTAGAAAATCTAGGTATAATGTTTTATTTATTGTTAATTTATGCATGATTATTATTCATATGTTATTCAACAAAACTACTTCTTTCTATTTCCACTAAATTATTATTTTTATAGATTTGATCTATAATTTAGAAATTTAGTTTTCTTCTTTGTTGTTTATCTACCTTCAAAAAGTGAGATTCTGACAAATAAAAAAGTGAGACAATTAAAATATCAATATTAACATCATTATTACAACAAATTGAAAATCATGAATATGATCATTCGTGCATCACACGAATTACATGCTAGTTGATCATTAATCCTAAGTCAAGCTAGGGGTATTACGAGATGCCTAATAGATTGAAGGATTTATAAGCTTGTACAAGATCAAGCACCATCTATCTTCAGTCATACGTCAGGACTAAGAGCATCTGTAGTCGTTTGCTAAATATGCATAATATGAATATTTGGTCAAAAACAGCGCTGCAGTCGTTGGCCAAATATGCATAATATGGATAATTCGCTACAGGAGATTGCCATAAATGAGAGAGGAAATGAGAAATATGCATATATGAGAGACGTACTTCAAGTGTCGTCGCACCAAAAATTTTTCTTTTTAATTGTCGGACGGCACTACAAGTGCCGTTGCACAAAAAAAAAATATTTTTTTAATGGTCGGACGGCACTTGAAGTGCCATCCCACCAAAAAAAATTTAATTTCCTAATAAAAAAAAACCAAAAAAACCAACCTATCCCTCGGACGGCACTTGAAGTGCCGTCCCACCCTGTAGGGGGCATTTGCAATTTTTTGTATTTTTTTGTAATTTTTTGTAATTTTTTGTAATTTTTTCGTAATTTCTGAATTTTTTTTATAATTTTTTATAATTTTTTGTAATTTTTTATTTGCACTTCGAGGACAAATTTTTCCCGCAGACGGCACTTGAAGTGCCATCGCACCTTTTATAAAAAATAGTACTCAACGACTGCAGCAAAACATCACTTTGCTACATTCATTTATCCATTTATGCATATTTTGACCCTCAACAACTGTGGATGCTCTAATAGCTGCAATTCTGAGATTGCAGTAAAGGTATAACACTTATTGATTGTAATACAAAGAAGGTTTACATCTGATCATACTGTTAGAACCTGAATTTCGTATAATAAAATGTTTCTAATAATCTTTGCGAAGAATAAAAATTAAAGGTAAGAAAATTCAAACTAGAAAAAATTGATACAGAGTCGAGATCAAAATCTCTGTCCTTAAAGAAAAATTCGCCCCGTAGTGTGACGGTTCTTGACGAACTACTTCCCAGGATACAACTGTATTACCTTCTTTGAAGAGCAGCACTCAAGCTTCAGCGACACCAATGAACCAACAACTGTGTTGCACTCTCAGACAGACTCAGAATAAAAGGAGAAGAGATTGAAAAATAAAAATGGTGTAATATGACAAACCAAAATGACTGAATTTATAAGAGATTGTTTGATGGTGTTTTTAATAACTGATGGATCCATTATTCTGCTGTTACAGAGTTATGACACAAAAGCGTAAGTGATGGATCCATTATTCTGCTGATACAGAGTTATGACACCGGTTACAGAATTCAAAAATGCCTCTAGAAGCTTCTGTTGCAGACTCAAAAGAAGCCCAAGCCCACAAAGGAGAGAAAGAGGATCCAAGGAAAAATTCGAAGCTGGGAAAAAAATAGTTTAGGCTGTGGCTAGCCAGGCCCAAGCTTAACTATTTTAAGTCCACACAAATCCAAATCCAAATCCAAACCCAAGCCCAAGCCGAGTCAAGCCGGGCCGAGCCGGGCTGGGCCGGGCGCACGTGTGTGTGTTTATAAATTTGGCTAGGTCTTCTCTCCACTACACGTTAGTGGTAACCCCAAAGGCTGCACCCTTTGGTCCATTTCTTTAACTTATATACTAGAAAAATCTTTCTCAACTTTCAATGTGGGACTATCTATTTTCTCCAAATTTCCAAGTTAGTACATTTCGAGTACCCAACTTTGGACCATCACTTCTCATTCATACGGAATCTGTTTTTGTCAAATGAGTACATTACATAATAGTACTCGACGATAGGAACGCGGTCCAATCACTTTTCGGCGCCGCCGGTGGCCGGAGCCCACCAGAATCAGGCCCAAAAAGTCTGATAGTAACCTAAAATTTCAGGTTCTGTTTTGGTTCCAAAAATATTTCCAACAATCCCTCACATGAATAGAAATTACCAGACTATGCAATGCAGACACGACAGAAAAGACATTGAGAGTACAATCGGAGAATCACTACATCAGGAATGGTAGTAATTTTTCAACTTTGAACCACCCCTAGTGAGTAGCCATCGGATTCACTTGACTAGATAATGAACACGATGTCTTGAACTACGCAGGCTTTGATGTAAACCTAGACAATAACTATCACACAGTTTCATCTCCTCACAGAACTAGGTTCTCTTGTTGTGTTCATTTTTGCCTTGAACAATCCTGGTTAATTGTGAGTGAACTTGGAGAATGTAGCCACTCTTTTCCTAGAAACGGCCCCATTTCACACTCACAAGGTGATGGCCGATAAAGAGAATCCTTCCATACCCCACTTTTATTTCAAAGCTGTGAGAATCATTAAAAGCCAAGCTTATCCTAACCCCTTGCAAGTAGCACTTATCATCATAAGAATGGGTACGAGATTTTACTCTCTCAATGCTCACATCGATTCAACAAGATTTAGTTATTCCCTTGAACCTAGATCTAGGGATCTCCAGTCACCCAGGTAGGGTTTTCATCAAATATCCTCTTTCGTCATAGGCTTTAAACCCATTCCTCTTGATGATCTCACAACCTGCTCTCGTGAAAAACCTTTAGTAAATAGATATGCTGGGTTGTCAGCCAATTTTATATACTCTATAGAGATTATTCCATTTGAGAGCAATTGTCTAATGAATTTGTGTCGCCTTCTGCCATTATACACACAACTCAGTACCCTTGCTATAGCCGATTGGCTGTCACAGTATACACATATAGCAAGCACTGATTTTTCCCACATAGTAATATCCTCTAAAAAGTTCTGAAGCCATTCTGCTTCCTCTGCTGCTTTTTCTAAAGCAATAAACTTAGATTCCATGGTGGATTTGGCCAATAACGTTTATTTAGAGGATTTCCATGACACAGCTGCACCACCAAGAGTGAAGACATGCCCACTAGTGCATTTTGAGTTCTTGAAGTCCGATATCTAGTTGGCATCACTGTAGCCTTCCACTATTATTGGATATCTGGTATAATGCAACCCATAACTGAGTATGTCGCAAGTAGTTCAATACTCTAGCTATTTCTTTCCAGTGACTTCGTCCTAGATTACTTATGTAGCTGCTCAGTACATTTACTGAAAGCACCATGTCCGGTCTTGTACAATTTGTTATGTACATCATACTACCAATTACACGTGTATATCCTAATTGTGATATGCTATCACTCGTATTTTTGAACAAGGGAAGGCTGGGATCCACAGGACTTTTGGCAGTCCCATTGAAGTAATTCTTGAATCTTTCAAGTACCTTCTCAGCATAATGAGCTTGAGACAAAGTAATTCCCTTAGACGTCCTGAAAACTTTGATTCCTAGCATGACATCTGCAACTCCCAAATCTTTCATATCAAACTTACCACAAAGCATCTTCTTAGTTTGTTTGATAATGTCATTATTGCTAACAATAATGAGCATGTCATCTACATACAGACACACTAGAATGTATCCATTTGGAATATCTTTGATGTAGATATACTTATCACATTCATTTATTTTGAAACCATTTGACATCATAACATTGTCAAATTTTGTATGCCGCTGCTTTGGAGCTTGTTTCAATCCGTACGAGGTTTTTACAAGTCTGAACACCTTGTTTTCCTGTCCAGGAACTACAAAACCCTCAGGTTTTTTCATGTTTATTTCCTCTTCTAAATCCCCATTTAGAAAGGCGGTTTTGACATCCATTTGATGTATTTCGAGATTGCGTAGAGCTGCAATAGCTATCAACATTCTTATGGAAGTTATTCTCGTGATCGGAGAATAAGTATCAAAGAAGTCTAGGCCTTCAATTTGCCTAAATCCTTGTACCACAAGTCTAACCTTATGTTTCTCTATTGAACCATCTGGTTTCAATTTTCGTTTGAAAATCCATTTGCATCCTAGAGCTTTACATCCAGAAGGAAAATCGACCAACTCCCATGTATGATTTTGCATGATGGAGTTTATTTTACTTTTGATTGCTTCCTTCCACATAGGAGCATCAGGCGTTGACATGGCTTCCTTGAATGTTCTAGGCTCATTCTCTAACAGAAAGGCCGTTACAAACTCAGGGCCAAATGACTTTGATGTTCTAGCTCGTTTGCTTCGTATAAGTTCATCATTATAATCTCCTGCTTCATCAACCGAAGTACTTGCACTCCCTTATTTACGTGTACGTTTAGAATACGTAGCATCCTTGCACGAAAACACGTGTTAAAAGAATGAAGCATTCCTTGATTCTATTATTGTATTCACATGCACGTCCGGTATATCCAATTTATATACCAAGAACCGATATGCAATACTATTATGTGCATAGCCTATGAATATGCAATAAATGGTCTTAGGTCCTATTGTGACCTGTTGGGATTAGGTACTGCTACCTTTGCTAGACACCCCTACACTTTGAGGTATTTATACGAAGGTACATTACCTTTCTACAGTTCGTATGGTGTCTTCCCAGTTTTCTTGTGAGGTATTTTATTGAGAATATAGTTGGCAGTCAGCAACGCTTCCCCCCACATGTTCTGGGGTAATCCAGAATTCAACAAGGCATTCATCATCTTCTTCAGAGTTCAGTTCATGCGCTCGGCACTACCGTTTGATTCAGGTGAGTAAGGAGAGTGGTTTGATGAACTATTCCATGTTCAGAGCAGAACATATTAAACGGTGCATCATATTTCCCTCCTCATCACTCCTAATGATTTTAATCATTTTGCCAAGTTGATTCTCAACCTCAAGCTTATATTCCTTGAATTTATCCAATGCCTCATTTTTGCTACGTAACAAGTATACATAGCAGTATTTTGTGCAATCGTCTATGAACGTCACAAAATACTTTTTACCGCCTCTAGTTTGCATGAATTTTAAATCACAAAGATCCGTGTGAATTAAACCTAGAGGTTCAGTGCTTCTTTCTACAGAACGGGATGGAGTTTTAGTGAGTTTGGCCTCTGTACAAATTTCACATTTGTCGCAGTTGTCTACCTTAAATTTTGGTAGTAAATTCATGTTAATTAATCTACGCAGAGAATTAAAATTAATATGGCCTAGTCTTTCATGCCAAATAAAAGAAGACTGAACAGCATAAGCAACAAGATTCATTTCATTAATTTTGGGAACAACAGATTTTGGGATGACTTTCATTACATTGAATTTGAATAATCCATCCTTAACATACCCTTTTTCCAAGTACACCCCATTATTTGAAAGTACAAAATTGTCAGAAGCAAGCACAATCCTAAATCCATTCTTGCTCAGCACAGATCCCGAGACCAAGTTCATACGAATATCCGAAACGTGCAACAGATTAGTTAGTGTTAGTTCCTTGCCAGAAGTCATCTTCAGCACTATCTTCCCTATTTATTCAATCTTTGAAGTGGAAGAATTTCCCATGAACAACTGTTCATCCTTATTACATCTCTGGTATGAAGTGAACATCTCTTTGTCTGAGCAGATAAGCTTGGTGACTCCAGTATCATACCACCACTCACGAGGATTGCTCCACACCAGATTAACCTTTGATATAACAACACAAAGGTCCAAGTCAGAGAGACCATTGGACAGGTTCTCAGCTATGTGCACTTGGGATTTCTCATTGCCTTTCGCCTTTCCAGTTCCAGTACGGATGTCATCCTTGCTGCGACATTCAGATACCCTGTGCCCAGGCCTACCACACTTGTGACATTTTCTAGCAAACCTCTTTGCAGCAGGCTTCTTGTTCGAGCAATGTGGCAAGAACTTTCTCTTTTTGCCCTTCTGTTCGTGCTCCACCATGTTGGCTTTTTCTGTGGACTTATTTCCATAGGACTTGTCAGTCTTGCGATTGTCCTCTTCAATCCGCAACCTAATAATCAGGTCCTCAAGAGACATTTCCTTTCGCTTGTGCTTGAGGTAGTTCTTGAATTCCTTCCATCCAAGTGGAAGCTTCTCAATGAACACTGCAACCTGAAATGGTTCACACAACGTCTTCTCTGCAGCAATTTTGTGCAATATCATTTGCAGCTCCTGAAATTGACTCACAACAGTCTTGGAGTCAATCATCCTGTATTCCATAAATTTGCCAACTACAAACTTCTTGGAACCAGCATCTTTGGTTTTGTACTTCTTCTCCAAAGACCCCACAGTTGTTTGGATGTCTTGAAGACACAGTACACATTGTAGAGCGGGTCTACCAAACCATTCAGGATATAATTTCTGCATAGGTAATCACCTTGATTCCATGCATTAACAGCAGCAACAGAGTGAGCATCCGTAGCTCCAAGTGCCAACACCGGGGCAGTTTCAGTCAGAAACCTTTCCAGCTTCAAGGTGGTCAGGTAGAATTGCATCTTTCCTTGCCACTTCTTGAATTCAATTCCATTGAACTTTTCAGGCTTTTCTCTCATAGTTAGATGTGTGGGCAGAACAATCGTTTGTACCGCAATCGATTGTGCAGTCACATTCTGGGTCACAGGGGTTTGTCCATTGAGCAGTCCACTGATATTCTCAGTTTGTTTTTCAGTAATGTCACTCATTTTCTTTCTGAAACAATTTAAAATTCAACTGTTAGAAAAAATGGAATTTTGTTTTTTTTTTCGAAATGATAAACAGCACCTATAAAATTCTTCACAAAAACTATTAGAATAGAGGGGAAATTTTTGCTTTAAGATTGTTAGAACCTGAATTTCGTAAAATAAAATATTTCTTATAATCTTTGTGAAAAAGAAAAAATACAGGTAAGAAAATTCAAACCAGACAAATATGATACAGAGTCGAGATCAAAATCTCTATTCTTAAAGCAAAATTCGCCCCGTAGTGTGATGGTTCTTGAAGAACTGCTTCCCAGGATACAACTGTATTACATTTTTGAAGAGCAGCACTCAAGCTTCAGAGACACCAGCGAACCAGTAACTGTGTTGCACTCTCAGACAGACTCAGAAGAAAAGGAGAAGAGATTGAAAAAAATGGTGTAATATGACAGACCAAAACGACTGGATTTATAGGAGATTGTTTGATGGTGTTTTTAAATCAAAGGCGCAACTGATGGACCTTGCTTTGCTCACTACTGCTGCAGCTGCAGTCATGAGGAGTTGACATGTTGTGTGGTATGTTTTTAATGCCAAAAGTTTACAAGATAATAAAATGCTCTCCTGCTTGCTTATTAATTTCTACAAGATCAACACAGGAACGAGTTTCTTTGCTCAAGAGCTTAGCCACACTTTGGGTTTGTTTGGAAACATTTAAGTTGGGAAATAGAAAGGAATGGAATGAAAATGAATGGAGAGGAATGGAAAGAAAGAGAAAGGGATGAATTAACTTTATAAGTTGTGTGTGTTTAGCAACTGGTGGAATGGAATTGACTTTTTTTTGTTTTCATTCCCTAATCTTATTTGGCAAACAATGGATTACTATGGATTACGGCAATTGACATTACATTGCTAATGTTTTAACATACATGGACTAATGGGTAAACAATTGTAGGAGGATGCATCATTACAATTCACATTGGTATGTTATCGAAGCTAATTTACTAACGCTGAAGGTAGTTGCAAAATATGGAGACACCACATAAGCAGCTGCAGTGCTACAAGGATATGGTGGTAAGCCTCTTTGACCATTCTATCAAACACCCCGTGTGCATCCTCAATGCACCCAACCCCCGCGTAAACTCCCACCAATCCCATCTGCACAAACGGGTCCAAATCCAAACCCATCCTGACAGCAAGGCCATGTGCCTCCCTCCCTTCCTTCTCCCCACCCGACATCGCAGCCACCCTCAGAACTGGAGAAAAACAGTTCTTATCAATTCCAATCCCCTCATTACGAATTTGGGTGTAGAAGTGGAAGGCGGATCGTGGGTTATCGAAGCTATGAGAGAGGGTGCAGAGGATCCGGTTGGTGAAGTGGGGCAATGGGGAGTAGAGGAAGGCAGAGACAGCGTAATCGAGGGAGAGGGAGAGGAGTTTGGAGATGAATGGGGTAGTGAGGTTCTGACAACGGAGAGATTGAGAATGGGATTTGAGGAGTTGGGAAGATGATGGAAGGGGGAGGGTCGCGAGGTGGCAGCTAGAAGTTGCTGAGGTGGAGAGACTTGGGTTTCATGAGAATCAGAGGAAGAAGAAGGAGGAGAGAGAGAGCTGTTGATGAGGGAGTAAGAGGTGATTCTCCATTCCTTTATGCAGCTTTCCGAGGGGGGTGGGGCTGGAATAGAAATCTGCTGAAATCTTTCTCTAGGGAATGAAATTTAGCTGTTTCCTTTGTTTTCTTTTTCAAAACAAACAGGCTGTGGAATAGGATAAGATGGGCACATCCGCAATATTCCATTCCTTTCCCTAGTTTTTTGGGTTCCCAAATGCGCCCTTAAAGATTTGGAAAGCTCTTTCCCTGCATCCTATTCAAATCCTATTTTTGAAGGCGATGACCAAGTGTAGCCAGTAAGCATCACTGGATTGGAAACTTTCTGCTCTCTTACAAGGTTGCTTCCTTTACTCTTTTCTGCTGCTGTTTCTTCTTTAAATCCTAAACTTTTGGTCAACTTGGACAAGTTTTAGGTTCAATGGCCATTATCGCTCATCATTTCGAAGAAGGCTTTGACGAAGTATCAGTTGATTTTTCGGTTCCTCTTCCATCGTAAGCATCTCAACCACCAGCTCTGTATGGCATGGCAGGTGAATCAAGTATGATTTAAACTCAATTCATATTTCATTTAAGAAGTATTACTTGTCTGTATATTTTAACTGGGAATTACATATCAAGGGTTTCGTGAGATCATATATTGTTAAAAAAGAGTTTCTCTCTCTAGATTTTCTAGAGAGAGAAGCTCCCCAAATAACTCAAAAAAACAAAACCCTAGATCTAGCGGAAGCTTGGAGGGGGTGGCGGTCGGATTCTCGCTGCCCCCTCCCCGTTCGCCATCTCCCTTCCGCCCAACGTTCGCCGCCCCTCACCTACCTCAGATCTGCTGTCGTCTTCCGTTCCCTATACCCCCGTCCACCCCAGATCAGCCGCTTGTCGCCATTACCACCTCCACCTCCATCTGAAGCCAAAGCACCCAACGTCACCCCCCCAGATCCGCCATTCGTCGCCCCCCAGATCTGCCGTTCGTCGCCATCTTCTACTACCCTTAACCCCCAGATCTGGTTGTGGCCACGCCGTCCCCTGCTAAGCGTGGCGACGGGTACTTGAGATTGTCTCCGCCAGTGCTCCACCAAGCTCGCCGGATCTGTTCGTTGTCGGCGGAACTAGCTTGGTCAGATCGTTCGATTTCAAGTGGGGGATCTGATCGGTGGCGGTATCGCCGTGATTGGCCCCACCTCACACACCAAGCTCACCGGATTCTCTCTCTAAATTGTTTATGGGTATACTCTACATCTTTTTGTTTATGGGTATACTCTACAGCTATATGAGAGAATTTTGTTTATGTGTATTCTCTCTCTAAATTTGGAGAATTTCTACGGTTCAAAAGAGTGTTCTCCTTTGAAACTTGGAGGTGCAACAAAAAGTCGCAAGTAGTTGCACTGAACCACATGTGCTATATGAGAGAATTTCTACGGTAAATAAGTAAATACCGTGGCGACGATCCCCGGTATTTGGAGTGGGGGGTGTGATTTTTAGGGTTGGGGTTTGGGTTTGGTTGGCTTTGCTAGTTGTTTGCCCGGTTGTTCTTCGCGCTTGCCACCATGTCAACACTCTTGGGGCCAATCACGGCGATCTGCGGCTATGATTTGGTTTTTCCAAGGGTTGGTAGTGCATGTGAAGAAACCGAGTGTGCTTGGATGTGACTTAGTGCGAGATGGCAGAGCTATTTATGTGTTTAGGGGGTTGGTGGAGCTGTCTGAGTTGGGTATGTCTAGGTGTGAAGTTTGCGGTGTAGTACGGTTGTAGGGCTAGGACCCGAAGACGGGATCCCCCCATGAGATGTGCTCACTCACTTCTCCTGTGCCCTACGCCTTCTACCGATGCCTCTTTTAGAGAGAGAAACTCTACAAGGGTTAGGTTGTCTTGCACGATTGTGGAGCTTGGGCCCAAAGATGGGGTCCCTCCATGATGTGCGCTTACTTGTCTCCACTTTTGAGGTGCTTGTCTCAACTGTTGCGGAGCGACTATGTCGCACCAGAGCATCCTCCCGCGCCCGTTGTAGCGAACACCATGAATCTGGGATTCAAGTGTGTGAGATCGGTGGTTCGGTTTGGGGCCCGTGAGGCCAGGCAGGTAGTTTGTTGGTGGTGGGGGTGATGGGGTGTGGGGTTTGGGTATGGCTGGTCTAGAGTGTCCTACGTTGTTGCCGGTGAAGTCTTCACAGCGCCTACTATC
This sequence comes from Hemerocallis citrina, assembly GCA_017893485.1. Classification (NCBI taxonomy): domain Eukaryota; kingdom Viridiplantae; phylum Streptophyta; class Magnoliopsida; order Asparagales; family Asphodelaceae; genus Hemerocallis; species Hemerocallis citrina. The sequence goes on from CM030360.1 coordinate 33,893,652, forward strand.
AGGCTATTGAGCTTCCTCCAGCTTAGGTCACTGGATCGTGATAGCATCGTCTCTTCCCTCGGATTGGGAATATAAGTCGAGATAAGTCTGTGTGGTGAGAAATCACCGGAGAGAGCTTCAGCATGAGAGAGGTGAAGGTACCCTCTCCACGGCTCTCTCCTGGAGCGTGGTGTTTGGGGGGGTGAGCGAGATAGCTGTTTGGTGAGAAATCGCCTGAGAACGCGCTATCGTGTAAGAGATGAAGGTATCCTCTTCACGGCTATCTCTTTGGTAGCGGCTGTGGGAGCTACTGGCACGTTTGTAGGATGAGTGGTGGAGATGGTCGGAGGGTGCGATCGCTGCGCGTGGGCCATAGGGTCAGTTTTTGATTTGCGGGGCTTGGGCCCAAAGATGGGGTCCCCCCAGTGAGGTAAAGACAGGGATCGGCGGATAATAAAATCCTGCCAGACTTGTCTCAGGTAGGTGTGCATGTGCCGTGGAGGCACTGTACGAAGCTAAACTGACGTACTTACAATTTTGCTGGACCGAGCTTGTTTGTCGGCCCATCCTCCAGGGTTGTTGGAGGGATTTGTTGTTTGTACGCGTCATGTTGCTTCATGTATGTTTTATTTTCTGTCTGTAGTTTGTACTTGGGCCCAGTACTCTTGGTTTGTTTCGTTAAGCTCTTATTAATGAAACAGGTGGCCAGATTTCACCTTTTCCCTTTAAAAAAAAAAACACTGTGGGCACTGCCATCTCTCGATCTTCAATTCTTTGTCGCAGCATGCTAAAATTTATCAATAGCCTTTTACATTACTTGACTTTTGAGGTGTGCATTACTTTAGGTTCTTTATTTCTCAGCATCCAATGTCCTACTTCTGTAAAAATCTTCTAAAGTTCTGCATCATATTCAGGTACTTGAACCAAATTGGCATCTAATGTATGATCGTCTTCAAACTGTGAAAAGCATAGATGAGGTTCTGCTAAAAGATGTTATATATCAACCATGACCATCTATTTATTGCATATTGTGAGTATCAATTTTAAGTGCATGTCCAATTGAAAATACATATCACTTGACCATACAGGTCATCCAATTCCATGATTTCTTCCTTCAAAAATGCTTGAAAGAATGCTTGCTTCTCTTGCCTCAACTTCTCAAGGTCAGTCTGTTTCCCTATCTTTGGTTTCCTATTCTGTTTTTATCTCTACAGAGGACTTGGTTCTAAAAGTCGTTCCTTGTTTGAATGTTAATTTCTGTTAAGGGCTTTTGTAATTTTTCTCTGCTGTTTGAAATTTCTTATATGTTACAGTTGCTAGTTTGTCTCTTTATACAACAGATTGTCATGGTGATGGGGAGGGAGAAAGAGTAGAATTTAGCAGAAGGAAATGATACTCGAGAGAAGTTATTCATGAATGTTATTCAACAAAAACTAGATATCCTACAAAACAAAGCTAGGCTTTAAATAGGCTTACGAAATTTGTCTACCAAGAAACCCAAGTTAGAAGAAATAATAAACATAACTTACATACTAAGAACTCCTTATTAGAAATAAGGAATTTTAACAAGTATACCCCCTAACAAATATGCTAATATCATAAATAGCCCACAAAATGTGTATTTGCATATATGCCCAAGTTTCAAAGTTTGCATGTCATGCTCAAGTGCTCAAAGCATGACCACAATCAGCGTGCTATAGATATTTCTCAGGCTAAGCTGAAATAGCTCGTTGACATTTGATTGCACCACTGAGGCAGTTTAACTGCCTCATAGAATTTTCTTTACCTAGAATCTGCAGTAGTCATTCAAAAGCATGACCACAATCAGATGCACAATTTGTTTTTCTCTTGACCATTTTATCCACCTAAAAGAATTCAACATCATGGAGATACAGTTAGATATGGAAATGAATTCACCTCCATCATTCTCTCATTTGCACATGGCAAATTGTTTGAATTTGAATTTGAATTCGTTTCCATATCTTATAGTCACACAAAAGCTGATTTGCTGTCTACACAAGGATTTGACTGATTCTTCAATTTGGGCATTGGTGTCTCGGGATTGAATGAATAAAATCTAGTTACCCTTCTTGAAGGCATAGCTATATGTACAGCCAAATTTCAAATACAGTTGTGGTTTTTCCCATGCATCAAGTCCATAGGAAAAAAAAAAAAGAATTTTGCACCAATGTAGAATAAAGAAATTTTATAATCTAGCAAGAAGTCGTCAAAACGCTTCACTTTTTATTCATATATTTTAAAGATTTCTAGGTCATGGATTGTCCATTGAGATGATCAGCGCAGGAATGAAATGCCATCTAAGTTGAATGTTCAAGTGCCCTTCATTTTGCAACCAATCGATGCACGTGACTCAAAACACATGATTTTCATTTATATCTCTTATGACAGTTAAAATGAAAGAATGTAGGTCTTGTAGCTTGAATTTTTATCATGTACTTTTGCAGGTGGAACACTGCCTGCACATTTTATTACTATTCTTGTTCATAAAATGTTTACCTCAAATTTTTAATATTCTATTACCTACTCAAAGCAGAAGGTGGAGAAACTGAAATTCGTTTGCCTACAATATGCGGCCTCCATACAGTTGTTGATACCTGCAGCTTATCTATCTGACATGTATAACACATTGGATTCCAATGTTTCCCTTGGAGGAAAATCTAAAACACAGAGATCATTGCGGAGTAACAATGAATCTCTCAAATTAGCATCAGAAAATACCACACTTTCTGAATCTGTGTTGTAAGGATCTGACTTACATCTTTCTGATTGGCTGTTGAGATCATCTTGTAAACCACTTTTTGTAATGTGAGTTTCTCCATGTTGCAGGAAATTCGAGAAAGAGTTTGGTGCTGAGGTTCAGAGTCTAGTGCCTATCTTGAGCAACAACTCACAAGCAGAACCATACTTGACTCATCTTGCACAGTGTATTTTGGGTGTTGGGAGTGATCAATAAGAGTCCCTTGAAATTAGTTTCTTGCCAGAATGTTGTAATGTCTTGCAATCAGCCCTAGTTCGTGACAATGTGGATAGTTATCACAAGAAGTGGCTGACACCTTTACAGCGCTGAGATAGACTATTTTGAATATGCCAAGAATGGTGGAGGTTTTGTTGTTCAATCCTACTTATATCTACTATTTGGTGAGTGTGTTGAGTCAATGGTTGGTATGTATGTTCATGGAACAATCTTGCCTTTTGAGGGAACTGCTACCTTAGAGCATCTATAGTCGTTCCCTATATTTCCAAAATTTGAAAAATATAAGCAACGAGCTGCTGTACTAAAATATAGAGAACGAGCTGCTGTACTCGTTCCCTATATTTCCAATTTTTGGGAAAATAGGAACATGTTTCTTCTGTATTTGAGAGACGATATAAGAATTTTCCAAATATAGGAATCAAAAGATCATCTTGCATCTGTTCTAAAAAAATTCTCGGACGCCAGATGATCTTGCGTATGATCAATTAAAAAAAAATGTCGGACGCAAGATCATCTTCCGTCCAATCAATTTTTTTTAATAAAAATGTGTCGGACGCAAGATCATTTTGCGCCTGACCAAATTTAAAAAACATTCACTGAAGATATCGGACGCAATTTCATTTTGCGTCTGACGAATTTCTTTTATAAAAAATAGAACGGCTGCAAGACCTTCTTGCGTTCGTGATTTTTTCTCCAAATTTTTTTTCTATGAAATACGACCTATAGAATTGTTTATGCATATAAAGTTAATTTGAGATTGATTTGATTTTTTTGATCGAGGGATGAGATGGAATGGGCATATAAGAATTGTTATGTGTTCTTATACGTACAATTTTTTTTTACAAATATGTTGGACTCAATTTTTTTATATATATTATCAATGACTGAGATTCAAGAAAAAAAGATCATTCACCGTTCAACCAAATTTTGGGTTTCAACTACTACAAGCACAACTCAAAATTTCGATTTCTAAAAACCAAATATAAAAATTTTGAGTCTTAACGACTACAACGAATTGATCTCTCCATCTTCCCCAGATTCGGTTTCTCCTTTCATTTTTCACCCCCTCTTCCTTCGTTAATTTTGTTGGGCTCAGTCAGCCCGTCCGACCCAGATCCTCTGATCTCCGCCTCCTCGCCTCCGGAGTCTTCACCTCTTTTCTCCTCGTCCCCTTTGCTGGTCGGCTCGCTGAGGTTCGGCCAGGCCTAGCTTCTCGTTTCCCGCCGTCCCCTCTTTTGGAGCTTCTGCCTCGTCGCTGGGTCCTCCGCTGTGCTCCAGCAGTTGTGTTCCAGCCCTCTAGCTTCGATTCTCTTGATTTCCTGTGGAGTTTTCAGCCTTGCCCCTCTCTGTAAGTATTTTTTTCACCTATTTTTGTTTTTTGGCTGTGTTTGAACTGGTCTTTCTGTGCATGCTTTTATCTTTTTATTTCGAGATCTTCATGGATCTCTCTCTTGGCTGCCTTGAATGTTTGTTCTGCCATAGCGATATTTTCATTTTCTCAGAGTTCTATTTGGGATTCGATGATGTTTTACCAATTTCAGTGGTGTTTTGCGGTGGTTCAGGCTAGGCTAATTCTTACTTTACTGCGGTAAGAGCTAGTGCTACACCTGTTGTCGTCGTTTTGAGCAATAGAGCTCGGTGACCTCTCTTTTTCGGAGTGCTCAACTTCTTCGCTCTCCTTCTTACTTTCTAAGTTAGATCGCTACAGTAATGGTCACTGGTCTTCTCTATTCTTCGATTACGGTTTCTTCTTCTCTTTGCCCTATGACTATTGTGGGCCTGGGCCTCTATGGGCTCCTCTTGGGTGGATATTGTTATAAAAAAAAAATCCAGCAATTATTGTAACACCCTAAATTTTTTTTTTTTTTTTTTGACAAAACTAAACCTCTAAATTCAATTCTATCAATTTCTCTATCACTTTAAACATAAAATAAGAAAAGTATATTTCAAATAAAATTTTGCAGAGTCTCCCCTGAAATTTCTGCCCCGAAACACAAAAGGCTTACGGAATTCTGCTCTAAATTCCGTATCTCACAACACAGGCAATATAATCATAGGCTCCCCAGGCTAAAATGAGCAGAATCACACAGACATTATAAATATCATGCACTGGGGGCCAAACTCACAACAGAATATCAATACCAAATAAAAACCATAAATTTCTTTGAAAACGAGGTAAAACTTTTGGAAAAACCTTTGTAAAACCTACCACAGGGCCCGGTACACCACAACGAGATGGGTACGGGTCAAGAACATACCATACTACCCCACACTATACTCACCATCGACATCCAGGTACTTATACATTCAAATTACAATTTAAACCACAAATTTCACTATTCACCTAACTAATTTTATACAAAAATTTTAAAATAAAAACTCCACCCTACAAATCTACGCTTCACCTCTGCGCTGCTAAGGACCTGTAATAGTGAGAGATCTAGGATAGTCCAAAAACTCCCTAACCCCCTAAACACTAAGGGGTCAGCCATTTCTGGTGTGCGTATAGTTATTAATCTAATAAATAAATTAAAATGGTATAAAGAAAATAATATAAACTTACAAACATCAAGTTAAGATGATGCAACCTGAATTCTGAACATAACAACATCACCAATACGATGTTATATCAAATACTTTTCCAACCTGCATTCAACTATGTAATTATCCATAACTTCACACATTTCACTATATGCTTCACATCAACCTCGTATATATCCTTATTTTACATTCGCATAGTACGAATATTCATCTTTCCACAATTATTTTCATAACAGCATTTTGTTATTTATGTGAATATCACCATTTTCTGATTGCATACATCGCACGCATCCAAACAACAATACCATCTACCTCATCATAACATCTCATTACAAGTATTTATTTTATTGTATAATATCACGTTTATCTGTTTTTATAGCATCATAAACATATGCATTCATTCCCAGAATATCGCACTCATTTATGTCGTATAACACGAACATCACATTTCATTTCACTTTGCGAGGTACTTGCATTTCATCACATCATTAACACATCACTAATTTGAATGCTTATTCTCATTGCATCAAAAGCATGGTTTATAGCTCATTCTCATCTCATTATATCACTTAGTTACTACTCAATCATATTGAGAATTAAACTTACTTTCATTATCACTTATTTCTCAAGTTACCATTAATTTCACTTTCATTCTCATCAATTTATGATCCATATCCCCAAACATAGTTTGGGCAATAATATATCACACCCCAAAGCCGATAGCTTGGGTAATAATCACCACACGCCAAACACATAGTCTGGGTAATATCACATCACATCTCAAGCCGATAGCTTGGTTATTAATTTACTTCAATTACTTTCCATCTTCACTTTATTTAATTCTCCATGTCCATTACACATTACCGATATTAGATTAACTACTCACCATCTCACCCTGCAAATTATCCCAAGGCAGGTAGTTCCCACCATTTCCCCAAAAATAGCAGGCAGGTAGTTCCTCGACACAATTCCAAGGTGTATCAACTCAAATCATACTGTATTTTACTTAATAATCATTTACATAATATAATTACTTCATACTATTCATATTAACACACGTTTCTTTTACTTTTTCATTTTAAATTAACCACATACACTCGTATTCCTTCATATTCATTTTCATTCACAACCACTTTCTTTCACATTCACAATTCACGTTCCACTTTCTTTACTTTCACATTTATTTACACTTGGTTATTTTATTAGTTTGTCAACCAGTGAGCCACAGTATCCCAACATACTAAAAGCCGACAGCGCAGTAAACACGCAGCCCGATGCTCACACAGAGTCTAACTCGTCCGAGGCTACATCTTCCTGCTAGCCGAACTAGCGAGGGAACCACTAACCCCAAGTAGAACTTGGGTACTTCCTCCCAGCCGAAGCCAAGAGGGAAAAACCACTGACCCCAGATAAACTAGGTACTGCCTCGCGATGGCTGTCATCGAGGGAATAACCGGACCTCAAGCCGATAGCTTGGGTGATAAAAACCACTTACCCCAAACATAGTTTGAGTCCACTTACCCCAAGCTGGTCCTTGGGTGTTAGGAGGTCTAGCCCAAACCCCCAGGATTGCTGTAGGTACTGGTCAACAAAACCATCGACCAATGAGCCACAGTATCCCAACATACTAAAAACCGACAGCCCAGTAAACACGCGGTCCGATGCTCACACAGAGTCTTACTCGTCCAAGGCTACGTCTTCCTCCTAGCCGAACTAGAGAGGGAACCACTTACCCCAAACATAGTTTGGGTGTTAGGAGGTCAAGTCCAAACCCCCAGGATTGCTGTAGGTACTGGTCAACAAAACCTTCTGTTATTAGCATTAATCATTTCATCTTTTCAGCTTACTTTATCACACAAGCATTTCACTTCTGATTCACAAACTAGTCATGTCTTTGACTTTAACCACGTGAATTAGTAACACATTTTATTATCATGTACCAACTTATCCTTTATCTTCATATCATCATACCACATTATGCATACACCCTGATATTCAACACATAAACTCATCATATCATATTAATGCATAATATTAATGCGCCAAGATATTTATTTTGCCATAATATCCCACATTAAGAATACCATATTATTCATTACCTCACTGTACCATATATAGGCATACGCCGAGTTATAACATTAATAAGAGAACTACATTAGGTTATTCCATATCGTAAAAGTATCAAATGTATACTTCATCACATTATAATATCATATTATTACCCATTAATTCACTTCGAACATAATTATAATGCAAACATATACCCACATACTAATTTCATCAATTATCACATCACGAGTCAATATCATGATATATATATATATATATATATATATATATATATATATATCACAAACATACACCACGCATGCGGGTTTCCAAGAAAAGGGGCCAAAATTACTTATTTCCTCTAATTAAATCTCATAAAATCCAATTATAGTATACTAGCTCATACACCATATTCCATGTAAGTAAAATCACTTATAAGGGCCTATATGTCCCAAAACATGCACAAGACATGCACTATAAATACACGGGTTTTCAAAACTTGATCACAATCACTAATTTCGTCTAATTACATCTTATAACTTTCATCCATCGCATGCTAGCCCATACACAAGGCTCCGCATATACCAAATTACCTATATCGGCCTTTATACCCAAAAACATGCACGAAACATGCACAGGATAAAAATATGCATAAACAATTCAATATATTTAGTTTTTATACATCAACACATCACATTAACCCATAATATAGATTTTATATACTTAAAATAGTTAATTTCACCAAATATCTCAAAAACCCGTTTTTGGACCCTTAAAAATCCGTATTTTCATTGAAAATCAATTTTTGGCATAACTTCTACAAAATATATCAAAAAGCCACGAAATTCGGGCACAATATAAAATATTTATAAATACAATATACTCACTTGACGGATCGAGCTAACGATGTCTCACGTCTGCCCGGTAGCCAGTCGAAGTTCGACTTTTTCCACCTAATTGGAAAATTATAGGATCGATTAGCATAAAACTCAAAACTCGACCTACGGACCTCCAAATTTGAATCCGTCTTCACCCACACGTCACAAATGACATAAGTAGGTAAGCTACATCGATAGATTTCGAATTCGGGTCCCATACAAAAACTTACTCATCGATCGGAGGAGCCCTTTAAGGGAAATCCCCAAATACCTACTTGCGTTCATCCAATTCTCCTAATTTCTCAAATTAGGGTTAAATAATAGTAATAAAACTCAATAACACATCCGAATCTAACAAATTTTCTCCTAAATCTCGCTCGGGCATTTCACCGAACACCCGGCGTGCACAATACACATACACTCTTTCTCATTCGATTTGATTGAGAATTAAGCCTACAAAACTCATCCTAAATTCGTATTAATACTTTCATAATATTCTACACCCTCAAATGCATTTTCTACAATTTTTAGAATCGAGTTTCCTACCCGATTTTATAAACCCTAAAATCCGAGTTTATGCCAAAATTAGAACTTCACATTTCCCTCATGATAATTCAAATCTTCAACTCCTAGCATGTTCTATTCGCTCTCTACACCTCCCTACATCAATTTCTAGTAAAAGAAATGAAAAGCATACAATTTAATAAACTAACATACAATCTCTCATACCTTCTTGAAATCTTCTTGAAAAACCAACACCGCCACGAGCTAAAGCACCCTTCAATGAGCCATCCCCTCAATTTAATTTGAAAATTACGAAGAATAGGAGGGGATTTAGATGGGGGAGAGGGAGGCCAGAGTGGGTGTCGGGAGGAAGAAACGGGAAAGGGAAAAGAAAGAAAGAAAGAAGGAAATGGGGAGGAGGGGGTTTTTTAAAATATATTATATATATTAGTAATAATAAGGTATATTTACATATAAGCCCTCCAAATCCGAAATATTACAAATAAACCCCAACTCTTTTCTATGATAATCGAACAATACAAAATACATTAAAATTAACTTATAATAATCCCCCAAAATTATAAAATAAAATAAACAATATTTATTCACATAAAATCTCAACTCATGGCCCCAATATATCAATAATACCCATCTACCACAAATATCCTTACCAATATCAATATTTTAAAAATAAAATAAAATAAGATATGACTTAAAAATAATTCTCACCCCTACAAAATATAAAAACAAATATTTTCGGTATTTTAAAATCCGAGGTGTTACATTCTACACACCTCAAAAGAAGCTCGTCCTCGAGCTACGGAACTAAAATAACTCCTCGAACAAATTCAAAATACTATCTCCTCACCATTTCATAGAAGTTTCCAAGCACATTATCAACATCAGAACTTCATTGCACCTTTAACAATCGTTCAACTTGTCGTCTGGTCAGCCACATTATCGATCTACAACAACCACTAGTTCCATAAGACATGTCACATCCAATGCCACATCCAACTGGACTTCAATATGTGGTGGCTCCACAACTGGAGATAGATCTCTCACGCTTTCTCGACATAAAACAGGAAATACATTAAGAATGCCCGATATCTCAAAGATAAGCTTCAAACAATATACCACAGTTTCAATTTTGTCCATAACTCTAAAAAGACCAACAAACCTCAAGTCTAATTTTTCCCCGGTTCCTGTAACGGCGTACCCCATGGATAAGGGATACCTTCAAAAATACCCAATCTTCAACTTTTAATCTTCAAAAGACTTTCGCCGCTGATCTACATAATCATTTTCTTTTGTCGACTACACACCTCAAAAGAGGCTTATCCATGCTCACCTAATAATTAATATTCTTCCTCGTTCCAGACCACTAAAATATTCTCCGAGCATTTTGATATATCTTCATGTCACCGTGATAGACAATATACTGAATATAATGAGAAATCTTTGTCACCCGCTACTACAAGTCATCCATATCAAGAACACCAAATCTACGATAATAATAGGAATTTCCCCCACTGCCAACTGACCAATCTATAGTATATTCATTAATCCCATCCAAAATTAGATCATGCATCCTCTGTCACAAGCAGAAATTTTGAATCCAAGTTTGACTGATCAACTGTAGGATAGACAGCTGTATTGATAAACTACCGATATATAAGGTCGGGTCAATCTCTACTACGGAAATAAAATCAAATTGATCTAATGAATTTAACACCGTCCACTCCTGGGACGTCATTAAAAGCCAAAACCTTCTTTCTATTTAAGACATTCGTCACCCTATTGCTTTCCCGGGTGGTATTTTATTTCCATACCAAGCTACCAAGGAACTCAAGCCACGTTCATTGCCTCCTGCTAAAATCATTTGCAGAACAAGTGTTCAAACTCTTACGATCACTGAAAAAGCTGAAACTATTTTCTGAAAAACTAATTTCTCAACACCTTCAATACATGCCTTCCTGTCACTAATTTCAACTCTGCGTAATTCACACACCCCGTATAACCATAATTGCCTCAATATATAAGCCAAAAGCTTGCCTTCATGCATCAAACTGCACCTGATCCCGTACTACATGCACTCCCTTCTCGGGATGATCAGAACATGAGTTGTCGTTAATCTTCCTTTAATTCTTGAAAATATCTTTCCACGCTGTTCAAGTCATACCAACGGCTCATTCCTTATGATAAAATGAGTCATTGGTACAGCAATAATAGAAAATCGAGGAATGAACCTCTGATAATTGCCAGTTAAAACCAAGAAACTCTGAATTTCCAACACATCCGAGGGTTATTTCCCATCCTTTCACCGTTGAAATTTTCTTTGGATTTACAAATATGCCTTCATCAGACACAATGTGCCCCAAAAATCACACCTCTCTTCCAAAAATAACAATTTACAGACTTATCATACAGCTTCTAGTCCCAACAAGTTTACAACTCAGTTCTAAGGTGCCATCTATGCCCCTCCATACTGCAAAAATACACCAAATATCATCTACAATTACAATCACACCCTGTTAATATAAGGGTAAAAGGTCCAATTCATCAAATTCATGAAAACTGCAAGAACGTTCGCCAGCCCAAAAGACATCACTGAGGACTCATACAATTCATACCGAGTACGAAAAGCAATCCTTGGAATACTTCCCTCTTCAAGGATTATCTGACGGTACTCAGTGTGCAACTCTAACCGTGAAATTAGGAGCGCTTCCCGCAACTAATCCAATAAATTATCTATTCTTTACAACAAATACTTAATAGTCACCTTACTCAGTACACCTTCTCGGTGAACTACCTTCTTTGTTATGGAAACTGCCGGCGCGCCCTACGGCATATCACTTAAACCGATAACCTTTTCCAAAAACACCACCTCAAATTCTCTTTCATCTCTCCTTATTCCTAAAGTGCTATACCACAAGCTGATTTAGAAATTGAAGTCATACCAAATACCAAATCGATCTTGAACTTCAAAGTTCGCCAAGGTGGGGGACCAAGAACCTCTTCGAATATATCAGAAATTTTGCAACCCACATCAACAATCTCAATCTTCTCCTTAGATATTTCTACTGAACCCCAACGGGCAAAATTTTCATCGTCCAAGGCATTACATACAATCAAAAACTGGGTTTCATCGGGCTATCTCACCCGAATCCTTCCTGCATCATACCCCAACTACACATATGACCTGTATAACCCTCTACAACCAATCAATCTCCCCAAATATGGGATAAAACCATAACCACACATCACTCCACAGTCTATAAAATATACACCTAAAGGACATATGCCCATAGGACCTACACAAGATCTCCAGGGAATAGCCCCTTACGGTACACGGCAATCAATATAATAGAATACTCCAATAGTACACAAATTCACACCGGGATTTCTACAGAGGTCAACCCATATGCAGGGTCATGAAAGGTAATGCTGACTCAAAGTCAGACAGGAGTCTAATGAGGATCGCACCATTCCATGATGTAATCTATACTTAACAAAACACCAGCATAAAATAAACTCTCTATCTCCGACTAAGCAATAATGAACCCATACTCACATGACAAGATCACTAGGATTAACAAAAATTCCTAGTTAATCTAAGCTCTGATACCAAACTGTAACACCCCAAAAACTTTTTTTAAACAAAACTAAACCTCTAAATTCAATTCTATCAATTTCTCTATCACTTTAAACATAAAATTAAGATAAGTATATTTCAAATAAAATTTTGGCAGAGTCTCCCCTGAAATTTCTGCCCCGAAACACAAAAGGCTTACGGAATTCTGCTCTAAATTCCATAGCTCACAACACAGGCAATATAATCATAGGCTCCCCAGGCCAAAATGAGCAGAATCACACAGACATTATAAATATCATGCACTGGGGGCCAAACTCACAACAGAATATCAAATACCAAATAAAACCCATAAATTTCTTTGAAAACGAGGTAAAACTTTTGGAAAAACCTTTGTAAAACCTACCACAGGGCCCGGTACACCACAACGAGATGGGTACAGGTCAAGAACATACCATACTACCCCACACTATACTCACCGTCGACATCCAGGTACTTATACATTCAAATTACAATTTAAACCACAAATTTCACTATTCACCTAACTAATTTTATACAAAAATTTTAAAATAAAAAATCTACCCTACAAATCTACGCTTCACCTCTGCGCTGCTAAGGACCTGTAACAGTGGGGGATCTAGGGTAGTCCAGAGACTCCTTAACCCCCTAAACACTAAGGGGTCAGCCATTTCTGGTGTGAGTATAGTTATTAATCTAATAAATAAATGAAAATGGTATAAAGAAAATAATATAAACTTACAAACATCAAGTTAGGATGATGCAACCTGAATTCTGAACATAACAACATCACCAATACAATGTTATATCAAATACTTTTCCAACCTGCATTCAACTTTGTAATTATCCATAACTTCACACATTTTACTATATGCTTCACATCAACCTCATATATATCCTTATTTTACATTTGCGTAGTACGAATATTCATCTTTCCATAATTATCATCATAACAACATTTCGTTATTTATGTGAATATCACCATTTTCTGATTGCATACATCGCACGCATCCAAACAACAATACCATCTACCTCATCATAACATCTCATTACAAGTATTTATTTTATTGTATAATATCACGTTTATCTGTTTTTATAGCATCATAAACATATGTATTCATTCCCAGAATATCACACTCATTTATGTCGTATAACACGAACATCACATTTCATTTCACTTTGCGAGGTACTTGCATTTCATCACATCATTAACACATCACTAATTAGAAAGCTTATTCTCATTGCATCAAAAGCATGGTTTATAGCTCATTCTCATCTCATTATAACAGTTAGTTACTACTCAATCATATTGAGAATTAAACTTACCTTCATTATCACTTATTTCTCAAGTTACCATTAATTTCACTTTCATTCTCATCAATTTATGATCCATATCCCCAAACATAGTTTGGGCAATAATATATCACACCCCAAAGCCGATAGCTTGGGTAATAATCACCACACCCCAAACACATAGTCTGGGTAATATCACATCACATCTCAGCCGATAGCTTGGTTATTAATTTACTTCAATTACTTTTCATCTTCACTTTATTTAATTCTCCAATGTCCATTACACATTACCGATATTAGATTAACTACTCACCATCTCACCCTAGAAATTATGCCAAGGTAGGTAGTTCCCACTATTTCCACAAAAATAGCAGACAGGTAGTTCCTCCACACAATTCCAAGGTATATCAACTCAAATCATACTGTATTTTACTTAATAATCATTTACATAATATAATTACTTCATACTATACATATTAACACACGTCCCTTTTACTTTTTCATTTTAAATTAACCACATACACTCGTATTCCTTCATATTCATTTTCATTCACAACCACTTTCTTTCACATTCACAATTCACGTTCCACTTTCTTTACTTTCATATTTATTTACACTTAGTTATTTTATTAGTTTGTCGACCAGTGAGCAACAGTATCCTAACATACTAAAAGCCGACAGCCCAATAAACACGCGGCCCGATGCTCACACAGAGTCTTACTCGTCCGAGTCTACGTCTTCCTCCTAGCTGAACTAGCGAAGGAACCACTAATTCCAAGTATAACTTGGGTACTTCCTCCCAGCCGAAGCCAAGAGGGAAAAACCACTGACCCCAGATAAACTGGGTACTGCCTCGCGACGGCTGTCATCGAGGGAATAACCGGGCCTTAAGCCGATAGCTTGGGCGATAAAAACCACTTACCCCAAACATAGTTTGGATCCACTTACCCCAAGCCGGTCCTTGGGTGTTAGGAGGTCTAGCCCAAACCCCCAGGATTGCTGTAGGTACTGGTCAACAAAACCATCGACCAGTGAGCCACAGTATCCCAACATACGAAAAGCCGACAACCCAGTAAACACGCAGTCCGATGCTCACACAGAGTCTTACTCGTCGAGGCTACGTCTTCCTCCTAGCCGAACTAGCGAGGGAACCACTTACCCCAAACATAGTTTGGATGTTAGGAGGTCTAGCCCAATCCCCCAGGATTGCTGTAGGTACTGGTCAACAAAACCTTCTGTTATTAGCATTAATCATTTCATCTTTTTAGCTTACTTTATCACACAAGCATTTCACTTTTGATTCACAAACTAGTCATGTCTTTGACTTTAACCACGTGAATTAGTAACACATTTTATTAGCACGTACCATCTTATCCTTTATCTTCATATCATCATACCACATTATGCATACACCCTGATATTCAACACATAAACTCATCATATCATATTAATGCATAATATTAATGCGCCAAGATATTTATTTTGCCATAACATCCCACGTTAAGAAAACCATATTATTCATTACCTCATTGTACCATATATAGGCATATGCCAAGTTATAACATTAATAAGAGAACTACATTAGGTTATTCCATATCGTAAAAGTATCAAAATGTATACTTCATCACATTATAATATCATATTATTACCCATTAATTCAATTCGAACATAATTATAATGCAAACATATACCCACTTACTAATTTCATCAATTATCACATCACCAGTCAATATCATGATATATATATATATATATCACAAACATACACCACACATGCGGGTTTTCAAGAAAAGGGGCCAAAATCACTTATTTCCTCTAATTAAATCTCATAATATCCAATTATAGCATACTAGCTCATACACCATGTTCCATGTAAGTAAAATCACCTATAAGGGCCTATATGTCCCAAAACATGCACAAGACATGCACTATAAATACACGGGTTTCCAAAACTTGATCACAATCACTAATTTCGTCTAATTACATCTTATAACATCCATCCATCGCATGCTAGCCCATACACAAGGCTCCGCATATACCAAATTACCTATATCGGCCTTTATACCCAAAAACATGCACGAAACATGCACAGGATAAAAATATGCATAAACAATTCAATATATTTAGTTTTTATACATCAACACATCACATTAACCCATAATATAGATTTTATATACTTAAAATAGTTAATTTCACCAAATATCTCAAAAACCCGTTTTCGGATCCTTAAAAATCCGTATTTTCATTGAAAATCAATTTTTGGCATAACTTCTACAAAATATAACAAAAAGCCACGAAATTTGGCCACAATATAAAATATTTATAAATACAATATACTCACATGACGGATCGAGCAAACGATGTCTCACGTCCGCCCGGTAGCCAGTCGAAGTTCGACTTTTTCCACCTAATTGGAAAATTATAGGACCGATTAGCATAAAACTCAAAACTCGACCTACGGACCTCCAAATTTGAATCCGTCTTCACCCACACGTCACAATGACATAAGTAGGTGAGCTACATCAATAGATTTCGAATTCGAGTCCCATACAAAAACTTACTCATCGATCGGAGGAGCCCTTTAAGGGAAATCCCCAAATACCTACTTGCGTTCGTCCAATTCTCCTAATTTCTCAAATTAGGGTTAAATAATAGTAATAAAACTCAATAACACCTCCGAATCTAACAAATTTTCTCCTAAATCTCGCTCGGGCATTTCACCGAACACCTGGCGTGCACAATACACATACACTCTTTCTCATTCGATTTGATTGAGAATTAAGCCTACAAAACTCATCCTAAATTCATATTAATACTTTCATAATATTCTACACCCTCAAATGCATTTTCTACAATTTTTAGAATTGAGTTTCCTACCCGATTTTATAAACCCTAAAATCCGAGTTTATGCCAAAATTAGAACTTCACATTTCCCTCATGATAATTCAAATCTTCAACTCCTAGCATGTTCTATTCGCTCTCTACACCTCCCTACATCAATTTCTAGTAAAAGAAATGAAAAGCATACAATTTAATAAATTAACATACAATCTCTCATACCTTCTTGAAATCTTCTTGAAAATCTCCCTTCAATGAGCCATCCCCTCAATTTAATTTGAAAATTACGAAGAATAGGAGGGGATTTGGATGTGGGAGAGGGAGGCCGAAGTGGGTGTCGGGAGGAAGAAACGGGAAAGGGAAAAGAAAGAAAGAAAGAAGGAAATGGGGAGGAGGGGGTTTTTTAAAATATATTATATATATTAGTAATAATAAGGTATATTTACATATAAGCCCTCCAAATCCGAAATATTACAAATAAACCCCAACTCTTTTCTATGATAATACGAACAATACAAAATACATTAAAATTAACTTATAATAATCCCCCAAAATTATAAAATAAAATAAAAAATATTTATTCACATAAAATCTCAACTCATGGCCCCAATATATCAATAATACCCATCTACCACAAATATCCTTACCAATATCAATATTTTAAAAATAAAATAAAATAAGATATGACTTAAAAATAATTCTCACCCCAACAAAATATAAAAACAAATATTATCGGTATTTTAAAATCCGAGGTGTTACAATTATAATTGCCCTTCTGAGGCCGCTGGTGTTGGGCCCCTGCGGAGTTATCCTACAACGTTGAACGATGAGTTGGCCCGGCCCAATCACCAGAAGCTTCCTAGACGTTTCCGTGCTTCCTTTTACCGCCCTTTCAACTCCACCTTCTTTTCTCAATCAAAGAGTTCTTCGTCCCACTCCTCCCCCCAATCTCTGATTTGTTTTCGTTGCCTCCAAGCGGGGCATATTAGGGCATTTTGCACTGACAACATGATGTGTCTGTTCTGTTTGAAATCGGGTCATGCTCGTAACCGTTGTTTCGCTTTACAACAAATTTTAGGGTTGGTTAGGGGAGTTCCCATCTCCAACCAAGTTATTGTAGCGCTTGATTTCCCCTCTTTGCAATCTAAGCTAGCGGATTTGCTAGCGCCCAAGTCTAAGAGGGCTAAGGTTTCTGCTTCTTCTCCTCTCTTCCCTACGCCTCCCGTCTCGCAGCACTTAACTGCGATGGTTCAACCCTCACCCCAAGGGATTGCTTCTGCCTCTTCGCAACTTTCCAAGCCTCTAATGAATGTGATGTTCATCCCTGCTATCGAACTTTCCGATAAGATGAGCAGATTTGAGCACTACGGTGCTGTCTCTTTCAGTGGTGGGTCGGTTTCTAACTCTACTTTAGATGCTTTCCTTAGCGATTTCTGTAATGTGCAAGACTGGGTGTGGACTATCAACATTTGTTTCAATGGGGAAGTGGTCATTATTTGCCCTTCTATTAAAAATCTGGAAGCTCTTATGTCCATCAACTCCCTCTCGATCGGAGCAATCAAACTTTCGATTCGCAAATGAAGGAACCTCTGTCCCCCCCCCCTGATTCTCACTGATGTTAAAGTCACTTTACTGGACCTTTCGCCATTTTTTGATTCTCATCGTGTTGTTGCGGATTTGTCTAAATGTGTGGGTGATTTGAAGCACATTTCTTCCTTGGCTATGCTAGCCTCAGGGTGCCTTCAGGTGGATGCTGTTTTCTATTGTCCTGCGGTGAACGATAGAATTGAGGCCTACTCCATTAGAGATCACAAATATGTTTTTGCGGTATCGGTCATTTCTCAAGATATCTCTGTTAGTGTGTCGTCTACAGATCCCCTGTCTTTGGGTGTTTCCAAAACCCCTACGCAACCCCAACCATTCCTCAGCACCTTCTCCGTGGGTACTTTGTCTCAGTCGACTACCTTTTCTTCTAAATGGAGGATGTCTCACAAAGTGACCCCTAGAAAAAACCTACCAATTCAATGGAAAGGGTTTATTACTCCTACAAAGTCTTTTAGCTCTCCTTCTAAGGCTCATAATTTGGTCTGGATTAATCCAGACATTGCTTCGGTTAAAACCCACCCCCCAACTCAATCTGATATTGTTGAACGACTTCCCAAGCTGCCTCCTCATCCTCCTTCTAAGGCTCCGTTGGCTACCTGTGAACCTGCTACTAAGGTCGATGCCCCAGATCAGCAGAACCTGGGTGTTAAGAATGAGAAGTGGCCTGTGTGGGAAGTGAATCCCTATTACTCTTCTGATTGGGATAAATTCATCTCTGTGGCTCACAGCACTTCATCATCAGGCCCCCCTCTTTCTTTTAAGTCAGGCAAAGCTTTATCTTTCCCTTCCCAGAAATCTGATGCATGGATTGATAAAGATAACCTTCTGGAAGAAGAATTGGCCGATCTGGATCAATCTCACTCGCAAAAGCAGGTATGCTTTACTTCTAAATCTTTGGTTTTTAAGTTCCTTTTCTCTAATTGTCGTGTTTCCCTTAGACTGTGCTTATCAAACTTGAGCTGTTATTCTCAATATTTGGCTAGATTCAATCCGATTACTGCCTTTCCTCTTACTTTCATCTTAACTCTCCTGTTGGGGCTCCTGCTCCATCTCTGGTGGGTTTTAACTTACCCATTCTCGGTAAAGAGACTACTCCTAATTATCCGCATTCAACGCTCACTTCTGTGGGTCCCTCTTCCCGGATTACTACTTACTCGATGGAGTTGGGCTGCCCTTCTGTGTCGCCTTTCAGATTTGCTGAGTATCCCTTACGGGGAGCCAGCAGTCTCATAATCCCTTCTCCAAAAAAATTTTTAAAAGAGTCTTTCTCTGTCATTCGCTCTAGTGCTCGTCTCCAGACTAATAGAGTGTCCCTTGCGGCACAAGTCCGGAACATGGATATATCTCCGCCTTTTATCTCCGCATCTGGGAAAGCTCAACTTAGATCCCTATACCAGATCTAATGTGCGGCCTTTTTTTCTTACCCTCCGGCTCTGAAGGGTATTTTGGTTTGCGTTTCTTTTTTATGTTGTTAGCATTGGGTCCTCTCCTGCTTCTCCCTAATGGGCTATTTTCGGTTCTCTTTTGATGTCGGTTACTACCGTATGTTGGTATACTTTTTGGTGCACTATTGTTGGGCAGGTTTGTTCTTCTTGGTGGTTGGTATTTCCCTTTAGTTGGGAGGACTTGTGTTGGTTGTTTGTGCCCGGGCATGGTCGCCTTGGGTTGATGTATTTATGGTTTATTTCTGGTGTTGTTAGCTTTTCTTGTGCTTGATTATGGTGGGAGTCTCCTTCTTGAGACTTTGTGTTGTTTGGATATGTGCTGTTTTTTCATTTTTGTAGCTTTCGCTGTGGTAGCGCTGAGCTTTCCTTTTGCACTCGTTGTTACCGGAGTGCTTTGGGATTGTTTCCTGACCGACTCTCCTGTCTCGGTCTGTGTGATTTGTTTGCTCTTCGGCTAGGGGTGCCATTTGCTCCGGTACCGATTTTGGGTTACCGGAGAGTCTTTTCGTAACTCCCTGTTCCAGTTGTACGTATTTTATTACGTGAATTTTTGTACTTCAATTTTTAGATCAGTTTTATTTTTCTCTTTGGACTCTTTATCTAAAGCCATAATATTTTTCTGATCAATTCTATAATTTTGTAATTTTTCGATCGGAGTTTTAATACAAATTTTAAACCCTGATTAATCCTAATCCTAATCCTAATCCTGCCTAACTCCACGACTTCTCCTCCATGTTCTCATTTTTTTCTCCACACCTATGTTCACATTTTTCCATCCTATACTCTCATTTTTCTACAACTAACTCTCATTTTTTCCACACATATGTTTGATTTTTCTACACCCCTTATACACATGCACCTCCTTCTTTCTATATATACACACACACACATGCAGAACCTCCCACCTCTTTCTCTTCTCATATCTACATCCCATTCTTCATTTTTCCTTCTTCTCTTCTCTACCTTCTTCACACCCGAGAGCTCAAGCAACACCCAAGCTCCACTTTACCTTCCACCTCGAGCCAACGACTCCGCTTCTACGATCCCGTGAACCCCGAAAAACAACCCGATGCCGCGCCACCTTGTTGTTGTCGTCGCTCACCGTTGCTACCGTTGCTTGCTAGCTACCGTCTTTCCACATTCTTACCGCTGTTGTGCCACCATCCGTTGCCGACGTCGCTTCTTCTTTCCGTGGTTAACACCACCACCAAAATCGTCACGTTATAAGGCAAGTACCTTGTACACTATTTTTGTTCTCGTACAAGCATTTTCCTTGGACTCGTGGCAAGTAGTCTAGTTATCATCATATTTTATTGTCAAACTCCATTCTAGTCACTGGTTCCATGCTATATCAACTCAAAAGTGAACCGTTAACACATTTCGAATTGTGTTATCGAATATCGAATATTCAACCTTACTATCTCTAAAAATTTCTTGACCTTGCACTAAGAAGTCGACCATATTCCCGATACTGGATTGAAGATTTTCTACGTGGAAATCGTAGCTTATCGAGTCCCGAATCCAGAATATCTTACGGTTTCTCAATTGGATGTATAGATTGTGAGATATCGCGATTTTAGTACTGTCATATTGTGAATTTCTGAACCTGCACGGGATCATTAACCGGTCTCTCGTACTGAGAATTTGACCATGTTCCCGACACTGGATCGAAAAATTTTCTACATGAAAATCGTAGCCCTTCGAGTCCAGATATTCGAAACATCCTACAGTTTCTCAATCAGATGTATAGATTGTGAGATATCGCAGTTTTAGTATTGTGACTCCGAATTTCTAGAATGCGCGCGAAACATCGAAACCAGCAAAGAATGAATTTGTACGCATAGCTACTGTCTTTAGAATGTATCGTGTGAATATGCGTTGGAACCGAAAGAGAGTCTACTTTTTAGAATCTCTGACGGAATCGGATTTGCTTTTCTGTAACAACGGAAAAGTGAATTTGAATGCAGATATGTCAAGTTGTCTAAAAATTCATCTCTACGGTTTTGCATATAAACCCGTTACTTTTCATATTTAATGAACTGAGTGTATTATTGTTCGTATAATAATAACTTGCATATATATAATAGGTTGATAGAATGCATTTTATACCACTTGATAATTTATAATAACTACTCTCGATACATGTACTCGTTTTACGTCTCATGTCCATGATTACTGCCCTTGATATTTTCCTTGACTAAACTATTTGATTATACCGTTCCACTAGTCGTACCAACTACATGTTCATAATTAATTATAAAAGAATAACAAGCTGGGGTTATAAGGGTACGGATTAATAATGGACAATATAGGGGAGTATACTCGGAAGGGGGCCCGTGTTTCCCGAAATAGTGATTCTTGATTCTTGATTCTTGATTCTTGATTACACAATTCTTGATCACATAATTCTCGATTACATGATTCATGATTACATGTCTTGATACTATCACTGGAATACCCGAGTACATAATCCTATAGAATTCACTACTTAAGTCTAAACTTCACATGATTGATATGCACCGAACTTGTGGTATGGGACACAGAATTGCGTGCATTAGATAAGTTAATAACATAGATAAACTTGAGATCTTCACTAAGCATGATTCTTGATTACATGACTCTTCGTTACATGACTCTTGATTCTTGATTACATGATTCTTGATTACATGACTCTTGATTACATGACTCTCGATCCTTGATTACATGATTATCGATTAACTGAGCCTAGGTTATCAATTTCTTATATCTTGAAGTCTAGAATATACTAGTTATAGTTATTACTTACATGATCATATTGTCCCAATTCCTTGCTTACTTCCATATTGTATTTGTACTTCTACTTCTTGTTTCTTCCATGTTATATCTTGTTATATTATCCTTTTTCTGCTTGTTGCTACTTGCTGCCCGAAACTTGCTCTAACGGAAACTTTTCTATTTTTCTTTGAGTTAATAATTATACAGGTACTGATGGATCCGACGAGCAGACTCTCTAGAAGATCGTTGCTGCTTCCTTACTACTTCATGTTGTTTTTTATTCAGTCGCTATTTTATCTAGTTGTTATAGCGAACTGTTTATCGTACTGTTTTAATTATGGCATAATGTATTTCCGGGCAACTTGACCCGATGTTTATGTATTATATGGATGATGGTTATTTTATTTTTAGCTCATGTGATCATTATTTTTGTCTGCGTAAATGTGTTATAAATATCTTGTTGAGCTTATAATTGTACAGCGTATGGATGATGTATATCATTCGCTGGACCTCAGTTGCGTGCCTGTATTTCCGTATAGTGAGAAGCGGGGCGTGACACTTTTATTATTTGAGGATCACGTTTCTTTTATCTATGCCTGGCCTGTATTGTAGCATTCTCGTATTTTTTAGCGATTTTGTTTCTTTCTCTCTGGGGTGCATGGTGCCCTTGGCGGTGGATGTTGAGCTCGTGACCTCCCTTCTTTGTGGGGGTCATAGCTCTGGATTGTTTGAGGTTACATTTTGGTGGTCTTCGTGCTGGTATTGCGTTTGGTTTTCTTTCTCTGCCTCCTGGACTCTGCGGTTGGGCAGTTGCTCCTGCATGCCTCATGGCTGTGCACTGTTTTTTTCGTTCCTGGGTGGCTTTGGATCTAGTGGAGAGGGTTTGGCGGCAGGTCCGGTCTCTTCGTTGGTTTGGTCGCTGCCCCGCTGCTCCTCGGCGCTGCAGTCCCAGGGGGTTGATTTTGTCTGTTTTTCCGTTTCGCTGGAGGTGGTCGGTTTCAGGCCTCTGTCATTGTTGGTGAGGGTGCACTCGGATCCTGCCTCTGCGATGGCTGCTCGCGTTCCTTGGCTTTGAGTTTTCCGCATTTTCCGCTAGGCAATTTTATCAATTGCTTATTTATCTAGTTGTTTTGTTTATTGTTGTGGTGTTTAATTTTACTCCTGGTAAAATTGTATCTATTTGTACTCTTTTGGATTATTATATATATCGGGCCGGATTCTATCCTTCTCTTAAAAAAAAAAAAAAACCCCGACTACAACGAATTTATGATAGACATTTTAGCTTTATTTTATTTTTATCTAAGTATCTTAATAATTAAAGCTTTGCCTGTTTTAAGAATGAGCTTCCGTGTAATCCTCCACTATTGTATATCACTTCACCGCAAGGCAAAGGTGTAAACAAAAATTTTATTAGAACAAATATGCAACGATGGAGATGATGTTGTGGATGATGCAGGAACACAGTGCTTGGTCTTTTGATTTCTTTGATATACACCCACATATAAAACCACCACTGCCACTGCCATCGACTATCATCCTTTTTGGTTAGATTTTAGGGTGGAAAAGATGATGGTTGGAGCCAGTGGCGGAAAGAGTGCAAACTGTAGTGTTTAGAAGAGAATGGGGTGGATTGTGGAGGCGGTGGCGATTACAAAAATACACACGAGGAAATGAAAAATCAAAGAAAAGATGGAAGAACATGTGAAACTGAACACTTCCGGCGATCCGGTCAATTTGATCGAATGCGGTCTGATCTCTCGAAGAAAGACTAGAGATTCCCTCATCCATCTTAAATACGGGATTCAGTCACTCGGGGAAGAACATGTGAAAGGGGTAAGTGATAATTTTACCACAATTTTGGCTGCTTCAGCCAACCATTATTTTTTTTTTCTGCCACAAAACCCAGAAGAAACTTTTGTCTTTAACTAAAAGGTAATGCTGTACTTACTACCAAATTTACTATATTTTTTTTTACTATCTTAGGTGACACACTACTATTGAATGTTTCTACCACCTACTTTACAATAACCTTTACTAATAATATACCACTTAAAGTATTAATAAAAAAAATAGTAGATTTGATAATAGGTGTAGCATTACCCTTAACTAAAAGAAAGAAACTGAAGAACACATAGTTGAGTAGTTTAATTTTAGATATATAGCTCAATGTCTAACGTCCTTTTATTATTAGAAAAATTAGAACAATATCTCCAAGTGTTTCGCTTTAGTTGCGTTTAATTGAAAAAAAAATTAAAATGGCTTTGGGGGGTTTTATTTTTCTTTTAAATTCTTGTTCACACCTCTGTCCACCTTACAACATCTCACACCCAGGTTCATCATAAACGGTGCAAAGAAGGTAGTGGGGCCGAAGTCATCTTAAACGGTCCAAATGACTTCATCCTCCAATACTCCCTGCGTTTCAGCTTCAAGGCATTTAACAACTAGGTGGAGTACGAAACACTGGTATCCGAACTCCTTATAGCTAGTAAAGTGGGGGTAAAATGGGTCAAAGCCTTCAACGAATCCCAACTCATCGTCAATCAAGTGTGCGGATTGTATGAAGTCCGCAACGCCTGAATGGTCAAATATCTAGCCCAAGTCAAGCTCCTCCTGGTTGGCTTTCAGGACGCCTCCATCGTCAGGATCCCTCGTGAATGAACAACCAGGCCGAT
Organism: Hemerocallis citrina; assembly: GCA_017893485.1. Classification (NCBI taxonomy): domain Eukaryota; kingdom Viridiplantae; phylum Streptophyta; class Magnoliopsida; order Asparagales; family Asphodelaceae; genus Hemerocallis; species Hemerocallis citrina. The sequence goes on from CM030360.1 coordinate 33,918,815, forward strand.
GCCCTCTCCAAGTTGGCATCCTCCTCTTTCGAGGGTTGATCGGACATTCCTGGTGGAGGTCCTCATTCGACCAAGCATCAGCAAGGAAAATTCTAAAATCCTCTGCTTAGACCCGCCCGTCCAGCAATCGACCTGGATGGACCCCATCCTGAATTACCTGAGAAACGGGGAGCTCCCGCTCCTTCAAGACCCCTCTGAGGCTAGAAGAATCAGGGTCTGGGCCGAGAGGTTCGTGCTTATCGATGGCGTGCTCTTCAAGCATTCCTACACAAAGTCCGACGACAGATCCTACCTCTGATGTCTAACACTGGAGGAGGCCAAGTATGCACTCGAGGAAATGTATGCGGAGATCGGCACCTACCACATGGGTAGTCGATCACCTGCGAGGAGAATTCTCAACCATGGATACTACTGGCCGACCCTTTTCCCAAGATGCTCAAGATCTGGTTAAAAAGTGCAGCCTATGACAGAGGTTCTCTTCGGTCCTTCATTTGCCCCAAGCAAATCTCAAATCGCTCACCAATCTCAAATCGCTCACCCGGGTCGACCGTCATGAGTTCTCACAAGCCTCACTCTCTACGCCCCCGTCATGTGATATGAAGCCGACCGTCATGAGTCCTCACATGCCTCACTCTCTATGTCCACGGCGTGTGATCCGAGGCCGACCATCATGAGTTCTCATAGGCCTTACTCTCTACACCCTCGGTGTGTGATCCGAGGCAATCGTCATGAGTGCTCACATGCCTTGCTCTCTACATCCTCGGCATGTGTTTCGAGAACGATCCTTAGGAACTATCACAAGGCCTCACCTCGTTGCGCTCTCCACATGGCTTCCGAGGCTAACCCACTACAACTTGGTCATCTCGAGCGCCACACTTTACACCAATACCTCAACAAGAACGAGTTTACGAGTTCTACGGTTTACACAAACCAACAACAATATTTCTATTAAGCAAGAGAATTACAAGAGTGGTGGTCAGTCAGCGGTCGGCAAATCAAATAGTTACAACAAAGTTATGACCAAGTTTCAGCTAAACGCTCGTACAATCCACCTCTCCTCACTGACGTGCCGAACCATACGTGCCCCGGTGGCGAAACCCAAGCTCGAATATTTGCAAAAATTTTCTGATTCGACCACACGGACCGGACAAGGGCACTCCTGCAAACTTCCACCTTGAGGGTTCCTCAGGAGGCAAGTTCGAGGAGCCGCACCAAAGAAGACTAAGTGACGAACAAGCACCAGATCCCTTCTCCCGCCTCTCGGGCGAATCCTCAAGCCTGCTGCAAAGTGTGGATACTCGGCCCCGGCATTTAGATACCAACGGCTACCACCTGGACTTGGAATCCGAGACGTACCTGATGAGGTTTCGATGGGAACCCACGAACCAAAGCTGCCATTATGAGAAGTCCTAGTCAGGCCAAATGCCCCCAAGCCATGGACAATCCTAACCGCGAATGGGCCACACCTATCGGGTCTCAAGGGTATATCCTCAAACCTCAGAATCTGGGGCAAGTAGCCCGAAACCACAAGCACGAGTTCTGATCTCTTCCAGGTCGAACACTTGGACAACGAAGCTCCTAATCAACATATCGACCATTCACCCTTGCGATATGAATTGAGTGAAGGGAAATGCGATTTATATGCAATTGAAGTCCCCTACAAAAGTTCTAGCACTTATTGTGGTCAACACTCAACCCACAAAATCAACAGTGACCGCAATTGTTAGAGAACATGATGCAAGCAAGGGTCGGACCTGCAGTCCCAAGCAGACGGTCTGAAGATCAAAGTAAAGAATCAAATTCAAAGACCGAAAGGTGAACAAATTTATCTCATCAAACAAACAAATACAACCGTGGTGGCAAGTTCGCGAAAAAGGCAAAAATACATGCGACCTAACTTTCTCAAGGCTCCAATTTTGCCATGATCTCGACGTGGTATCCGAGGCCGACTCTCATGAGGAGCTTTCTCAAGGCGTCAACTTCGCCATGCCCCCGGTGTGGCATTTGATGAACCAAATATTATTCACTTTTAGGAGCAATAATCTTAAGGCAATTAGACATTTAAATGCTCTATATGTGGTATTTACGCTTCTTTTCTCTTTTTCCATAGGAAACAACCAAAAGCAGCAAAACGAAGCAGATTCCAGACTAACACAGACTTTGAGGATGAACTCAGAATATTACAGAGCATCAGTCGACTGACTCTTCAACCAGGCGACTGGGCAGAGAGTTTGACAAGGCTCGGCACAGTCGACTGCTCCCCAAGCCAGTCGACTGGTACGCGGCGAGTCAGAAGATAAGAACAGATGCATCCTCATCCAAATCCGAATCAAAATTAAGTTATCCAAACCCAGGTGTTTTCTGCGAATAACAACTTCTCAAACAATCAAAACAAGAAGCACGTGATGAGCAGATAAGGAAGGAAAGAAGAAAAAGAGAAAGAAATAAAAGGCTGATGAAGATAAGGAAAGAAATAACAAAAGAAGAGGACTTCTCTGCAAAAAGTACAAACCCTAATTCTCTTCTCTTGTTCTATAAATACCAGTCAAGAAAGAAGCGGCAGGGCTCGCTCGATCTCTCTCTGGATCTCTCTCTCTGGATCTCTCTCTCTATCTCGAGAAGGCCGGATCCATCATCAAGACTGATCGTCGACAGCAAGCATCAAAAGAGGAGAATTAGACGACTGCTGATTGGGCTAAAGTGCAACATCATACAAATCAGTGTTCTTCTGTTCTTTCTCTTAGTTTTTATTTCTATTGTAGTCATGAACTCTATTTTATCAATCAATAAAAGTTTTATTATGTGGAACTAATTTCATAGTTGGGTAGATTGAAATCGTAGTTGTGTAATGCTATAGTCTTCTCTATTACTTATTGGTTGAACCTGATTGAATTGAGATGGATTTATGATAATCAAATTTGCTCAAGAATTCTTAGGAGCAGTCGACTGTGGTGACAGCCAGTCGACTGACATACGGAATCTGAGTTTATCAAGTTTGGGTATTATAAATATGAATGCGTTATATGGGCATATTGAGACGACCCGTATCTCGTGCTCATAACTTGTAACAAGGGAATCCTTAGGGGTTCTTGGTTTAATCAACTTGAGGGATCTAGATCTGATACCAATTTCTAGGACCTTGAGTGTTTGTTCGTTTCCACTGATCTTATGTTTTCTTTAAGTACAACTTAGTAGATACCATGCTAAACACTTAATGAAAGAAACGAATTAGAGTAGATACCATGCCTAATTCTTGGCTTAGGGAAACATTACTTTAAGGAGTAGATACCATGCCCTTAAGGAGAACAAACATGAGTAATGGATGTAGTATATGACTTAGCATTACTGACTATTGGTGGAGATCAAAACCCAACTACTTTAATAGAGATTTGTGACTCAACTTGTGATGCTATTTAATTCAGATCTTTATCTTTTTATTTCTTTTAGACTTTTAGAACGACACTTCAATATTCTGTTTTCTATTTTATTGATTAGTAAGTTAGAATCTACAATCTCTGTGGGATTGACCCTTGCTTACTGCTACGCTTTTCCAAACGATTCGTGCACTTGCGAGGTTTTTAATTTGTGTCTAGTTTTATCTATTTATTTAGGTATCTAGATTGCACAACAGCATTCAAGGCTGACCCTCATGAGTTACTTTCTCAAGGCTTCAATTATGCCACGCCTGCGGTGTGGCATCCGAGGCCAACCATCGTGAGTGACTTTCTCAAGGCTTCAATTTTGCCATGCCCTAGGCCTGGCATCCGAGGTCAACCCTCATGAGGGGCTTTTCTCAAGGCTTCAATTTCGCCACGACCCCAGCATGGCATCCAAGGCCGACCCTCATGAGTGACTTTTTCAAGGCTTCAATTTTGCCACACCCTCGGCGTGACATGCAAGGCCAACCCTCATGAGGGGACTTTATCAAGGCTTCAATTTTGCCACGACCTCGGCGTGACATCAGAGGCTGACCCTTATGAGGGGCCTTTCTCAAGGCTTCAATTTTACCACACCATCGACGTGGCATCCAAGGCCGACCCTCACGAAGGACTTTTCTCTTGGCTTCAATTTTGCCATGCCCTCAGTATGACATCCGTGGTCAACCCTTATGAGGGGCTTTTCCTAAGGCTTTGATTTTTCCATGCCCTCGGTGTGGTATCTGAGGCCGACCCTCCTGATTGACTTTCTCAAGGTTTCAATTTTGCTACGCACTCGGCGTAGCATCCGAGGCCGACCCTCATGAGGGGCTTTTCTCAAGGCTTCAATTTCTCTATGACCCCGGCGTGGCATCCAAAGCCGACCCTCATGAGTGACTTTCTCAATGCTTCACTTTCATCACGCACTCAGCGTGGCATCCAAAGCTGACCCTCATAAGGGGCCTTTCTCAAGGCTTCAATTTTGCCATGCCTCCGGTGGGGCATCTGAGGCCGACCCTCATAGGAGACTTTCTCAAGGTTTCAATTTCACTGCGCCATCGGCGTGGCATCCGAGGTCGAGCCTCATGAGGGGCTTTTCTCAAGGCCTCATTTTGCCATGCCCTCAGCGTGGCATCCGAAGCCGAACTCATGATGGGCCTTTCTCAAGGCTTCTATTTTGCCATGCTCTCGACGTGCTATCCGAAGTCGACCCCCATGAGTGGCTTTCCCAAGACTTCAATTTTGCCGCACCCTCGGCAGGGCATTCGAGGCCCACCATCATTAGGAGCTTTTTAAAGGGTTCGACCTCGCCACGCCCTCGGCGAGATGCCGACCCTCGTGAGCAGCCTACTAGGCCTTCCAATCTCAATGCCCTCGGCAAGTCGTCCGAGGCCGACACCCACGGGTACCCGGATCAGGGAAGACTGACTCCATCCCACAGATTCACATCACAATGAGACACTCCAATTATGAGAAGTGCATATCGCTATTGTCTACGCGAAACCTACCATGGATTAACTACTGCTCGAAGAAAACCGAAAGGTCACCTTCGAGAGTGGGGGCTTATAATGAGGGTAAAAATGGCAGGCGATCTCCACCACTCGATCTTGGCACGAATCTTGAGGAGATCTCACAACTGCTTCTGGGCCACCTATAGGCCCACCACCTAAAACCTAACCCAACATGGGTCGGGTCGCATTTCCCTAATCAGGGGACCCGGGAACACTCCACAAACAGGTTCTCACAATCCCTACCTTTACAGTAACCAGATAATCACAATTTTCACCACTTAAGCAATTTTTTATTATCTGGTTATTGACTTGAGCGTCAGAGGGTCTGTCGTCGAGAGTCCTCCTTGTGTTTCAGACTTTTTTGCAGGTGTCTGATGCCTTCCGAGCCAACCAGATCCACCACATCCATCACATCAGCCTCACAGTAGAGTCAGATCAGAGGCTAAGATCTGAGTTTCCTCTTCCTAAAAGAACTCACATTACTCCCACACCTAAAAACAAGCAGCATCACTGCTCATGCTAAATTTGCCGTCTTTTCTAAAACAAGCACATGATTAGATGACACATGATTAAATAATGGTGGCTTAAACCCACTTCCCAAGAATTAACAGGGTTTGCAATTCTATTGTTGGAGGGTGACCTCTGCCATAGAACTTTTTTTCCGTAATGACCCACTTTTTGAAAATAATTACCAAACTAACACAGATTTGGACACGTTAGCATAATACGCTCTTGGGAACGACGACACAGGTTATTTTGAATCTGTTGTTACAAAAAGTGGCATCTGTTGATTTTTTTTTCCGCATGGCGCTCTTTGCTGTAACCACATCAGTTCATTTCTTCGTTATTCGTGAGCTCTATGAGCTCTCTGACTAGGGCAAAAATGGGAAGTGTGGGAAAATCTTATAGCTGATGCTGTTATTCCCAACAATAGCATTCGCATTACTATGTCGTTGTTGGGGATAGCGGCATCAGTTATAGGAGTTATTACACATAAATAGTGGCCACCTCTTCTCTTTCTCCTTTCACTTTGGATATGTCTCCCCCCAGTCCCGAACCCAAAACCCTAAAACCTTAGAACCCAAAATCCCACACTTGTTTCTTCTCAAACTTCATCTTTCCTACCTCCATCTCCCTCTCCCTCCAAATCCAACTTTCCTAATCTAAAATCTCCAACACTGTCTCTAGTCATCTCATACATCACCCACTTCATATTTTTTAGCTTTCCAAGTTACGGTCTAATTTGAAGGTATTTCTACAACCATATTGCTTTTATACGTTTTTCTTGTGATTAGTTAATAACTTGAATATTCGTTCATTTATGTATATGTATGGATTGCGATATACGTATTTGGTTATATTTTGGGGGTGAAATAATTCGAGATCTGAAGATAGGATATTGTTATAGTGATGTCGAATTGTTCATTATTTGGGCTCCTCGTAACTTTATATACTCAAAACTAGTAGGTAAGATATTCGAAGTTACTAATTAGGATAGAGGTGAATGGAGTCTCAAAATCAAAGCCCATTATGCGGTCAGAAAAGGAGAATGACAATATTTTATGGCGATACCTATCGATAGTGATAATGCACTAAGATCCATGATTGCTAGAACACTAGATCTAAATTGTAGTTGGACTGCATTGGAGTTATATATTGAGCAAATTAAGCTTCCAAACACTCGGACAGATGTTATTCCTAGGCCAAGTCCTGTTAGGAGTTTCAAACCAATTGTCGAGTCACATGCACGAATACCCCATCCAGAAGAAGACATTACCACAACTCCAACGAAACCTGTTACCACAGAATTTGAGCCGGTACATCCTTTCACCTTGACACAAGATATTGTCGACACCGACAATGTTATGCAAAACTTTGATAATGCTGTTGTTATTAACGAATTACTAGAAGAGGAAGAAGATTAGGATCATGAGCTTGAACATGAGGAGGAGGAGGAGGAGGTGGTCGGAGAAGATCGGGTTAAGGATGTTAACGTTAATGCACATGTTAATAATGTGATTTCCTTGAGACAATCCATGAGTGCACCTGTACATGATGATCAATCGGGGAAATGGATGGCCAATGCGATCGTGCATGAACATACATAGTCTTCTGTGGGCTCATCGAACACAGATGAACTCTATATCGACAAAAGGTTTCCAACTTAAGATAGTATCCAACATAAAGTTAAGATGTACTCTGTGAAGAACCATCGGGAACTTCTGACGATGAAATCAAACCTAAGTTTGTACTATGTGAAATGTAAATACGCACCGATAAAACATACACCCGAGAAGATAGCAGAAAATCCGGAGCTCGCTAAAGAGTTGGGTTGTCCATGGCGACTATGTGCAATAGTTCCAAAAGGGCAATCATTTTTCGTAGTGAAGAATTTTCAAGGTCCGCATACGTTTGTGAATTCGACGTTGAATTGATTCCAAAAATGTGTCAACAATGATTTTGAATGTTGTGATGGCACAACTAGTGTATCACCAAGAGCCATAATTGAGTTATTCAAGGTACATTTGAATTACAATATTTCATAATGAAAAGCTTGGAAGGAAAAGCATAAAGCTATTGAGCACTTGTATGGTTCATTTCAAGAAGCTTACACTAGATTGCCTTTTCTTCTCGCAGAAATTCAAGCATCAAATCCAGGTACGACCGTCCATTGGGCCAAGGTTGAATCCGGTCCTGATGAGGAAACTTTCAAGGGAGTCTTTTGGGTATTTGGCCCGTTGATCGAGAGGTTTAAGGCATGTAGACCAGATATTAGAGTTGACGGAACACATTTGTATGAAAAATATAAAGGTTGCTTGTTGATAGCTATTTCGCTCGATGCAAATGGTATGTTGTTTCCATTTGCGTTCACAATATTTGATGGAGAAAGCATAGATACCTACCTGGACATGGTTCATGAGTTGTATCAGATTCTTCGTCACAGATCGTGCAGGGCTATGTGTTATTTCTGATCATCATGCAAACATTTTGTTGTCTATGGACATTGAGTATGGAACATGGAAAGAGCCACTTGTATATTATCGATATTGTATGCGTCATTTTGCTACTAATTTCCAACGCAAAGTTGAACTCTTGATAGAGCCACGAACGCTGGATTGATTTGCTGATGAACACACCTTTGTCTTCCTCTTCAACCTCTCTCCCAATAAGAACTCTGACCAACGCAACTTTGTTGAATATGAGGTTTACCGGTTACGGCAACCCCATCAATTGAAAGTCTAGATATAATCGCTACATCATGTAGCGCCACCGTCATCTCACCAACGGGGAGGTTGAACGTGTGTATCTCCGGACTCCATCGCTCCACAAGAGCTGTAAGTAAGCCATGGTCGCATTTTACTTCAGCCAACATCGACATTCCATGGAATTTGTAATTTACCAAATAGTTCTGTATACGTGGGTGCACCAGCAATGTCGTGTGCATTCAGAAACTCATATTCTTCATCTCTCTCTTCCAAACCACCTGAGACCTGTGCTCTTCTTGTAGGTAGAGTAGGGTTGGGTCTAATGGACCCGGATATCCTTGTGGGGCGGAAGACGATGCACATACTGCATGCGAAGAAGATGGTTGACCGACATCCTACACAAAAATATAAATTCTTATTATTATAGAAAGCATAATAGACATGAAGATTAGGGGCAAAAAATATTAATCGCTTCTTACTTGTGATGGTGGTAGGCCTCTACCACTGTCCAACTGCTGTGACGATCCAGTCGGTTGCACCATTTATCTGTCAACAATAATAAAGCATTTCTTATGAAAAAAATTCGTGATTGTGATTACATTACTCGTTTCAATACACAACTCATATTAATATCGGAAACATCTAAACACACTGCCTATATCCATTCATAAAGACACTATTCAACATTAAAAAAAAAACAATTCCCATATATTAAAATTTCAAAGATTGAGTACTCGAACCATTATACTACTCATATGATTGTCCTACTAATATCAATACTGAAAGCATGTCTCAATACTCGTATCATACATTTACTCATAACAATCTTCATAATATCTTAATACACTACATATTTGTATGCTTACATACATATAAATCTCATATCAACATAAAAACATAAAAACATACACACACACAAAAATCATCTCCATTTTGAAAAATGTAGCAATTTTAGTTTATACAAAATTTCCACAACATCTCATATACTACATTATCAATTCTAGTATATAAAAAATTCCACTTCCGTTCATAGTACTACTCACATCAATCTCCACAACATCTCATTTACTGCTTTGTCAATATAAATCTCAATACACAAAGTGAATATTTTTAAAGAAGTTAAGGGTATTAGAATACCTAGCATAACTTCGGATTCAAAGTGAGAAGTTTGAAGATTTGGCTCCGAGATCAAAGTGAACGGAGTGAGGAGAGGAGGGAATCAGAATTAGGGTTTATGGATGAGTATCTTGTGGTTTATTTTGGGATTTGAAAGAGGACAAATTGAAGGAGAAGAAGTGGGATCTAGGGTTTTGGGTTCGCGAGTGGAGGGAGAGAAAGGTAAAGTGAAAGGGAAAGGATAAGAAGGCGCCACTATTTATATTTAATCACTATTATAACTGATGTCGTTATTGCTAATAACGACATCCGTTATGAGAATGCCGTTGTTGGGGATAGCAGCAACAATTATAAAATGTTTGCACACTTATAATTTTTCTCCAAGTCAGAGAGTTTACTATTGAGAGGAAATGAACTGATGTCGTTACTCTAAATAGGGCACATTGTCTAAATTATTTTTAAAAGATGGCATTCTTGGCAACAACGGAATCAAAATAACCTATGTTGTTTCCCCAATAGCATGTTATGCTGACGTGTCCAAAACTGGGTCAGTTGGGTAAATATTTTCGAAAATGGGTCAGTTTGGTAAATCTTTTCAAAAAGTTGGTCAGTACTGAAAAATATTCTGCAATAGGTCCCAAAATTTTGGATTTCAAAACTACCCTTTACAGAAAAATAACTCTATATTTTCAAACTGTAAAATTTATTTCTTGTGTTAAAAAAAAATCTTATGTCTAAATCATCAGATAGAAATTAGACAATTTGCCCCTAAATATAATTTAAAAGACTTCCTTTTTTTCTTCTTCTTCCACAAAGTTGTTCATTTTTTTTTCTCTAGAATCCCTAACCTTTAGTTAGAAATATTTCATGTTCAAATTAGTCGATCAATTATAATATTTCTTGCTTCCATACCTTGAAATTCCTCCAAATCCAAATTCCTCCAAAATATATAAGTTATATAGTATATAATTGGGGGATAATCAAGAAAATCCTGTAATATTTGCAATTTAAATGATGAAACCCCGAATGTTATTTTTTCGCAACTTATACCCCATCTGGCTTAGTTTTCAAATTCTGTGTTAACTTTGAAATGTGAAATGATCAGCTTGGCATTTTCTGTTATGTTTATTTTGCCGTCTCCTTTCTTTCATTATTCTCACTTCCTCTATTAGTAAACCCTAAATATACGTTGAAGGCAGGAGAAAGGAAATGAAGACCTGCAAGTAATGTAGTGATTTTTCATCTTGATTTAGTTTCAAGCCTTCTCTAATCGGTGATTCTAGAATGGAGGTAAAGTCATAAAACTCCCGCAATGTTTCCATTCGAAATTAAGAAACTCCCATGATATAGGTAAAAATAGAACCAAATCGGAACCGTTCAAACTGTGCACAGATCTTAAAGCTCTCTGGGGTAAAACAATAAATTTCACTGGAAATGAGACTATGAAAGGAAATTGGGTATAAGGCTGCAAACGAATCGAGCAATTCGCGAGCTATTTGACTCGAGCTCGGTCAAAGCTCGGTCAAAGATCGGCTCGAACCGAGCTCGTTTTGTAAATGAGCCGAGCTCGAGCTTGATTTTTTTTTATTTAAGGCTAAGCTCGCGAGCTATTCGGCTTGAATATGGTCAAAGCTCGGTCAAAGCTCGGCTCGAACTGAGCTCGAGCTCAAAATTGAGCTCGTTTTGTAAACGAGCCAAGCTCGAGCGTGAAGGTATTTGGCTCGGCTCAGCTCGATTACAGCTCTAATTGGGTATCTCTCAAGCCCAATAACCCAAAACAGATCTGTCTTACTGGGTTGTCATAACATCCTAACATAAATGAGTCCCTATTATTTAAATATGATTTAAACTCATAATTATTCGTAAGTGACGTTTTAAAAACCATATCTCTTATCATGAAAAGAGTTTTAACTCAATCTCTCCAACTGCTCTTATCTCTACATGAAGATGAGATAATCAATTCAATCCAAAAACACCGGGTAGTAGAGATAAATTATTATATCATAGGAAAGAAAGAGGGGAAGAATTACCAGTCACCTGGGTAGGGTTTCTAGAATTCAAAGATGGAATCCTTAAAGCTCTCAACACCATTCCAAGCAGGACTCGATAAACTAGCCAACACCGCGCCACTCGTCCTCATTGTGAAGAGTCCTACGGGTCCACTAGATCTGGAAAGCAAGACAATGTTTTCCTCCAATGCCTCCAAAAGATGGAAGACCGCCTAGTGTTGCTGAAGTAAGAAGAAGGAAAACATGAAGGAATGTACCGTTCCTCCAGACCCCCCTTCTCTAGAAAAATCATCGAGGCTCCTGTTCCGATCAACTTTAAGATCCCATCCTTTGATTCATATAACAGGGAGTCCGACCCGGTAGACCACATTGAGAGTTTTAAAACCCTCATGATGATCCACCAAACATCCAACTTTCTCCTCTGTAAGACTTTCCCAGCAACCCTGAAGGGATCGACATGGAAGTGGTTCTCTCGTCTCTCTTTGGGTTCCATCTTCTCTTTCGACCAACTTGAGGAGCTCTTCCTCACGCACTTCATCACCTGCCGCACCACAGAGAAGACAAGTGCCTACCTACTTGACTTGAAGCAAAGAGACATGGAGTCCCTCAAGAGTTATGCTCGGTGCTTCATAGCCGAGTTTCGGTCCATCCCCTCACTCAACTAAGCCATAGTCATGGTTGCCTTCAGGCACAATGTAAATCATGACTACCTCAAAGCCTTTCTTATCAAAAGACCTTGCCGGGATATCTCCGACCTCCTTCAAAGGGTTGAGAAGTACATATGAGTGGATGATGTCATCTGACCCCAAGAACAGAAGGTGCCCTCATCTGGAAACAAACAGAAGTGCACCCATGAAGATGAACATAATAAGTCCTAGAAGGATGCCACAGGTCAGCATTGCCCACCCCCAATGCCTCATTTTGAAAAGTACACTCCGTTTAATGCCTGCATCTCTGCAATTCTCATAGAAGTTGATAAGGAGGGACTCCTTTAACCTCCTCCTAAGATGAACGCCTCAAGTAGAAGAAGGAATATGAACAAGTGGTGCAAGTTTCACAATGATCACGAACATCTCACTGATGACTGTCGAAACCTCAAAGATGAGCTAGAAGCCCTACTTTGATGGGAGTACGTCACCAAGTTCACCCAAAGGAACAACAATGAACCTCCTCCCGCGAGAGGAGCCACCAAACGACTAGAGAGACCTTTCGAGTCCCAAGACTCGAGTCACTTGGAAGTATTCCACTCCATCCATGGGGTACCTATAGGGAGATCATCAAACTTCTCAAGAAAAGAATTTGTCAATAAAGTGAACTCAGTGCATAACATCCCCTTCCCAAGAGCTCAGGGGTTCCAGATAGAGACATTGAAGGTGTTCAAACACCTCAATGCGACACGCTCGTAATCAGCATATGTATGGAAAATCATGAGGTGCATTGTGTCGATAACGTAGCTTGGTAAACATTCTCTTGCTGAATGTATTCGAGGGCCTCAAGCTTAAGTGAGACCGTCTCAAGCCCGCCGGGTATACTCTCCATGATTTCTTCGAAGCCCTGGTTCTAATCGAGGGAATAGTCACCCTTGACGTAACTGTGGGGAAAGCTCCACTACCCGCATCGAAGCACTTGATTTCATGGTTGTCGACATGAAGTCAGGTTACAATGCCATTTTGGTCGCCCGGGGCTAGCAACTCTTAACGCAGTTGCCTTAGCCTACCACTTGAAAATAAAGTTTCCTACAACAGCAGGTGTAGAACCCCGTATTTTCAAATATTATTTTAATTATTTGAAAATGAATTAAAATGATTTACTGGAAATTTAATAAAATATTTTCTAAAAGATTTATCTTTTTACACGTGCGAAACACGTGCAAATAATTTTGGTGTACATATACAATTTTTATATTTTTAATAAGTTCCCATACTTATTATGGAGCATATTCTAAATTTTGGGATTTTTCTGAATAAAGAAACTATTTTTACAAATACCTCGAAAGAGAGGGGCTTTTATGTAAAAAGTCGTTTGGATCTTAAATAAACTATGAAAATTAGTTTTACTGATATTTTGGTTCTCCATGGTCATCATTTGAATTTAAATATATTTGAAATTTATTTAAAGTCGATTTGGTGAAGATTTAAACAAAAAGGGTGTTTTTGCAAATATAGAATTTATGTTGGATCTTTGTGCAAATGTCTTTCTGGAAGGTAAAAGTCAAATATTTTTATTGGAAACTATAATATGTATTACTATATATTATTTCGGATTTTTCTGGATTTTTATGAATATCTTATGATGTATTTGCAAATATTACAAAAGGGAGGGCTTTTGTGCAAAATTGCCACCCCGAGTGTAAATTTGGGATTTTCTTATCTCTGGACCGTGCTGGGTTGTTGGAAAACTTAGTGGTAAAAAGATTTTATTTAGTTTTGATTTATTTAACTTATTTTGACCAAGAAAGGTTATATATGTGAAGTAATAAATTGAAAAAGGACTATTTTGCAAAAGTACTTCAAAACCCTAATTCCTTTCAATCCCGGCCTGTATAAAAGAGGTTGTGCAGCCGTCATTCGCTGCACAACTCCAGATTTATTAAAATATTATTTTCTTGGTGATCGGGAGGAGGATTTTTTGGATCTAGCAAAAGGAAGACCTTTTCGTGGATACTTCTAAAAATCAAAGGTGAGTGACATTGTTTGTGTTGTTGTTTGATTTTGCGAATGATATGAAATTGGTTGTTTGATTTATGTGAATGACATCGGTTGCTTTGTTTCATTATATGAATGATATGATCCTTGTATTGTGATGTGAATGAACCATTGTTATTGCTTGGACCATGTTTGTGAAACTTATGAATATTGAGTAGATCTTGAATTATGAGATTATATTGTTAGAAAGCATGTTAAGAATTGATTATGTTTGGATCGGATGACAAACATCTGGATCTCAGGGTTATAAATCAGACTTTGATCATGGTTGTGAAAGAAATTTAGTTTTTGAGAAACCCTAATGGAAAGATTAGTGATTATAGATCTTGAGAATAGAACTTTTTGACATATTGGATGATTGAGTAATGTATCCATAATGGAGATTATTTGAGATTGTCGATTTTACCTAAATACAAATTATTTTAGTAAACAACAATTGCTTTTGGAAAACCCTAATTTTGATTATCATGAACAACCAAACCTTGCAGACTGAAGGCCGACAGTCGACTGGTATCCTAATCAGTCGACTGGTACGACCCAGCTGCTGTACCTTTAGTTTTCTTGAGAATCCTCTCTGGACAGTCGACCCCTTTTCAGTCGACTGGTACACTTAGAAGTTATTTTTCAAAGTTATCTTAGATTTTCTCTGGTAAGTCGACTTATGACCTTTTAAGTCGACTTATTTTGTATTTTAAGTCGACTTATGACTTTGCAAGTCGACTTATGACACTTAGAATATTTTCTTAAAGATTTCTGGAATTTCTCTCTGGTAAGTCGACTTATGTTTTTATAAGTCGACTTATGTTCTTATGAGTCGACTTATGTCTCCTTTAAGTCGACTTATGTTGTCTATAAGTCTACTTATGATCTGGTAAGTCAACTTATGATTTTTATAAGTCATCTTATATTGTTGGTAAGTCAACTTATGATTTTTATAAGTCATCTTATATTGTTGGTAAGTCACCTTATGTTTTTATAAGTCTACTTATAAGTCAACTTATGTTTTTGGTAAGTCACCTTATGTTTTATAAGTCTACTTATGTTTTTGGTAAGTCACCTTATGTTTTTATAAGTCTACTTATGTTTTTGGTAAGTCACCTTATGTTTTTATAAGTCTACTTATGATCTGGTAAGTCAACTTATGTTTCTATAAGCCATCTTATATTGTTAGTAAGTCAACTTATGACTCTTATAAGCCAACTTATGTTACTTAGTTTATTTACGTAAAAATTATAGATATTCCCCTCTGGACAGTCGACTTACTACAGTATAAGTCGACTGGTACTGATGAGTTTTTGTAACTTGAGTGTTCCTTTGAATGATTGGTTCTCAGATAATTCAGTCTATACTTGTTATTCAGTTCAGTAATCGATTTTGAGATATTCAGTTAAGTATTTGATTTAAGATATTCAGTTGAGCTACATTTGTTTAGTGGAATTTGTTTAGACTTTTGAGTTTGAGCCTCTAGAGGTAGGTGACCCTAGTATACCGGTGTTGAGATATTTGTTGAGTTATTTTGTTGAGGCCCACCGAGGCATTTTCAGTTATTCAGTTTTGATTTTTAGGCCGGTAGGGTACACCACTCTAGGAGACTCGTTGAGAAATTAAATAACCCACAAATGATAAGGACAGGCACTAGTGGTGATATGATGAACGGGAACATGAGTTATGCACCTCAATACGGCTTTAGATGAGAGATTTAATCTCCTGAATTATCCAAGTAACTTTCTTGAGATGAGGGATTTATCTCCGGAATTATCCAGGTAAATTACCTGAGATGAGAGATATATCTCCGGAATTATCCAAGTGGTTTGCTTGAGATGTGGGATTGAACTCCGGAATTATCGAAGTCGAGGCGACGCACATGGGGTAATCATGTGATGATGTGTCTATGTCTAGATGTGGGATGATCTCCTGAATTATCCAGGTAAAATACCTGAGATGTGGGATCCATCCACGGAATTATCAGGCATGGGCTAATTCTCACAGTTTATCTTTATCTCGTAGTAGTCATCGTGTTAAGATTAGTCGCATAGCGGGGATTGAACCCATATGAAGTGGAGACGTTAAGGGCTTGCACCGAACCTATGTAGAATGGGATGCATAGACTTCGACAAGTATGCATTAGAGAGTCCGCATATAGAAATTGTGTTTTCTTGACTTGGTTTTATGCATGTGTTTTCCAGTTTTCCTACACTTGACCTTTAGACTAGATGCACTTGTTGTTTTCATACTATGATGTTTCCATGCTTTACATCTTTGTTACCCCTTATTCCTTTATCATTGTGGTTAATACATGTTGTTGATGACCTTATGTTTTACAATTAAATTATGTTGATTATTTTATGTCACTCACACCATTTATGGCTAACCCCTTTAGTTTTGGGGGTTAGGGATCATCTCTAGCCTCACATGTTGCAGGTTGTTGCTTAGAGTTTGGAGGTTTGGATGCTTGAGGCATATTTGAGATAAATTGATTCATAAGAGTTTTGTGTAAATTTGTAAAAGCAGTTTTGGGATAATTTGAGTTGTAAATGACAGAAAATATTATTGAGTTGTTTTGAATTCCGCTGTGATTTGTAAAAGTTTGTTGTAATAAAAATTGAAAATTTTAGTGGTGTTGGTTGTGTTTTATTGTTACATTGAAGTTGATGCTGGGATTGTGCCACGTATTTTCTAAGTTATCATATTAGAAATCCGGGGCGCTACAGCAGGTGTAGGGGAAGCCAAAGGAAGACAAGAATCCACTCGGGCATGTTATTCAGTGTCACGCCCCGCATCCCAAAATACGGGATCACAGGCATGGAATTGAGGTCCAGCGAATGATATAAGTATAGCAACTCATATCATCCATAAGCTGTAACATTCAACTCAACAATATGAAACATAACCACAATACACATGCAATAAAATAATCACATAAACGTAAATAATCCGTGAAATGTCTCATCAATAACCAACATTTGAAAGGAAAATAAACTTTGGGTCACCAAAGACAGAAATACAAAGTACGATAATAATAATAATGCTGGATATTGAAAAAACATTGACGAAATAATTATTTTAGGCTAATATTCAGCTCCATTCTCTAGAAGATTTGCTCACCAAGTCCTTCGAGCAATTCTCATTGTGTACCTATAAGCTCGTTGTCTACAGTGGTGGTGGGGGGGGGGGGGGGGGGTCCATTAGAGCAAGTTACAGAGAATAATAAAACATGGTACATCAAGGAACAATGCACTAGAACAATATCAAAGGTCAATGAACAATAGTCGATATCAAGATCAAGAGTCTATAATCGATGGGGCAATAGTCAATAACAATAATCAATAATCAATGTCGGTAACAATAACCAAGATCAAAAAGCAACTATCAACCCTAAGTCTATTTCTCTTTTATTAACCTATCTAATGTACGCAAACCTGCGTCCCATACCACAGGTTCGGGTGCATATAATCAAGTGAGCGTTTAAATTATAGTGGTGGACTCTACATGTCATGTACTCGGCAACAATAACCAACATTCAATAACCAATGTCCAATAATCAATAATCGATAACAATAATCAATAATTAATAACCAATAAAGATAATCAATAATCAATAATCAATGACCAATAACGATAATCAATAATCAATGTCCAATAACAATAATCAATAGGGAATCACGGGCCTCTCTTCCGAGTACAGTCTCCTATATTGTCCACTACTAAGTCGACCCTTATTACCCCTGCTTGTTATCATTTTATTACGATCAATTATGGACATGCAATCAATATGACAAATGAGAACGTCAATACCAATAACTATGCTATGGGCACAAAAGTATCGAGGCGATGTCAAGATGGTATCAAGACTATACAAACATGGTATATATATAATTCCATTCATTAGATGTAAATTTAACATAATTATATTAAAAACCATGAAAAATACAATTCTGGATAGCAAGACGTTGCTGTGCAAAAACTAACTTTCCCGCTACTACGTGAAAATAAATCAGGTTCCGTCAGGGATTCTAGAAACTAGACTCTCTATCAGTTCCAACGCATATTCACACGACATGTTATAAACACATTAGCTATGTGTATAATTTCATTCTTTACTGGTTTCGTGTTCAGACAACATATCATGGTCAAATTCTTACATATAAAAGTTAACTGTAAATTCATTCAAAAATCTTATAAAACCATAATTTAGTTCTTAACAATGTTCAGTAATAACACAATTAATCTCAGGTCTTAATTCTTAATTTAATCTACTGTTTCAATTAATTAAACATGCTAAAGTATTTTCAGATTGTATTTTGGAATTCAGACGTTACACTACGAGATTCTTAATATCTTGCAATCCGTAAATCGGATTGCAAAACCGTCAGATGGTATAGATTCCTAACATAGAGGGCTACAAATTTTATTCAATAAGTTCTAAGTGATTTTATCTACAACTAGATCATAAACTCACGACAAGATTGAATAAACAGCAGGGTAGTTATAAAAGGTACTCTTTCACAACAATCATGATAATCAAACCTTATATTCTTATAACAAGAATCAGTCTAGCATTTATACTCAATAATTAGGATGAACTCCTGCTGTTAACATGACAAAATTATTATCACTATGACATTAAATTCAAGAATCTATTTATACTATATTATACAATCGGAATATATTCAAATCATTATTTCTACTACATAACGTGTTTCTAGTTCATGTTCGTGTAGTGTATGCACATGATAGCGGATAACAGGCTTAAAATTGAATCAAGGATATGGCACACAAAAAAACTACTACTTGGTTTCACCGATGAATCCGTAATAGTTTCTTTGAGAGGTGTCGAGCAAAATAAGATATGATATATGAAATAGGGACTACTTGCGAAGATCAAAAGAGTTCTTGAACTAGAACAGCAAGTTGGTTCAAGAGGAACTTGCCTTTTTGACAATTTCAAATGTTAACGAACGACGAAAGGAAAAGTGGCGACAACACACGACGACAGCGAACACAGCGATACAACTACACACTGAAAGACAACAGCTGCAAGCAATGTTGTCAAGGCAGCAAGGAGGTTTCGGGTTGGCAGTTGTTCGGGTTCGAGGAAGGGCAGCATGGCGATGGAGGGGCTTTGGGATGGCGGCAGCAATCGGGGTCATTGGCATCCTGGTGGTGTAGGGCCAAAGATGAAGGGCAGTGATGGGGGCGCTGGGAGGGTGATGGAAGAGGGGATCGGTGCAGGCTATGGAGGAGGAGCGTCGAGGTGCTGCAGTGGGGCGATAATGGCTACGGTGCTGTGGTGCTTCGAAATGCTATGGTGGCGACAAGAGGAGGACGGTGAGGAATGCAGCGGCGGTTTGGAGTTAGTCGAGATGGCGACGAGGGGTGTGCGAGAGAAGGCAAGGAGATGGTGAGCTACAGGGAGCAATGTGCGACCGCACAATGGCAGCATTGGGGTTGCTGGTGATGGTGTGCAAGTGGTGACGAAGTGCTGTGTGGGTGTCGATGAACTCCGTGTGATGGGTTTGCAGGTGATCGAGGTCGAGATGCAATAACAGTTTATGCGGCAAGGTGACGAGGGGATGTAGCAAGGTGGAGCTTCGGGTGGTGGCAGTGATGGATGGAGGGTGCAACAGCATGAGGGGGTGGAGACAGGGCTGAGGGCGAGGGTGGAGGTGATGATGGAGGAGGTCGCGGGGTGGCAATGGTGGTGGTTGAGGTGCGGTAGCAATGGCGAGGGGCGAAGATGGGGAGCGACGGGGTTGGTTGACGAGGCTATAGCCTCCAATCCAGTTCAAAGAGGTTTTTTCAAATTTAGCCTAGAAAAAAGTGAAGTTACACGTGGTCAGAGGAGTCATAGCCTCCAATCCAGCATCAGTGAACAGCTCAGTGGTAAGGGATGCAGATTGAGAGGTTGATAACAATAAGAAGCAACATTAATCAGATAGGCAGCATCAATACTACCTGAATAGTTCATCCCCTTTTTTTGTTGTTGTATAAAGCAGACTTTAGCTTGTTATTTTGATACTGTTATTAACTTGTAACTGAAGCTCTATATCGGTGTGTGTTGATCGTGAGTTAGAGTTTGATTTTGTAAAGAGGAGGCTGATTGTGGAGGAATTTGAGAGATCTTTTAGTTATTGTAAGTCGAGGAGCATGACACTTGTCCAATGCCTTTCTCAGGCCATCTCTAGCTTAAAATCGCTTTATAGATAAACCTTTATTTAAGACTCTCACTCCTAATCTTCTATATTGGTATTTTACTAACTGACTTCATATAAATAGACTAATGTGAGCTAGATCTTGAGCCTACCATTTGCCAGTCAAAAAAAAAGAAGAAAAAAGGCTATGAAGAGATGTGATGATATTATGATATACTGATTTAGGGGGAACCATTGTAGGAACTTTTCGGCAGACATTATTTGAATGGTTTACATGCCTAAAGTAGTCTATAAATGTGAGATCAAATTATTTAAGATTCGTTTGTCCAGGGGATAAAAGTGGGGAAGAAGCGAAAAAAATCTTTCTTGGGGAGGCTAACTAACAAACTAACCGATTCTTATCACATCTCAATGTAAAGTGGTTAATAGATGAAGAAACAAAGAAAATAGATGATAAAAGAAAAATGTAACTTATTAGCATATATGGGGTATTCGATATTACTAACCAGTGATAATTTATTTGTTCTCATCAATACTCGACATAGCTAAGAAAGCAATAAATAATAATAAATATGTTGACAACTATGTACAATTATAATATGTACGATAATTATATTAGAAGGGTTACTAACTAAATATATATATTGAAAGGGACAGTTGTAAAAAGCTAAGTATGAAAGGGGACCTTGAATAAATTATTTGAGAGATGAAGGGGCTGGCACAAAATATTTCTATAATCAAGGGGGTTTTGTTACTAACTAAATATATATTGAAATAGAAAGTAGTATAAAAGCTAAGTATGAAGGGGGGCATCAATAAAATTTTTGATAGACAAAAGGCGCTGGAACAAAATATTTCTATATTTAAGGGCTTTTTTTAAAATCCTAGGGGAGCACAAGCCATGGAAGGTTGTATAGCTGTGGAAGGTCGTCTATTCCCATAAGTTTTCTAGTAGTGGAAGGTTCTTCAAGTGGAAGACAAAGTGTTATGCAAAAAGATTCAATCTGTTGCCGATATTGCAAAAGGTCAGGTCATATCAATAAAGATGGTTAAAAATTGCAGAATCAAAAGAGCGCCAAAGATGAAAAATCTACAGTTTATGTGGTTAGTGCTTGTGATTCAGGTGAATCATGTCTTCTTATTTCAAATTCTTTAGAAGTGGATTCTAGTTGGTTTCTTGACTCAGGAAGTTCGCATCATATTTTCTCTAAGGAGTTATTTTCTACTTATAAGTCTACAATTGGGCATTGTGTGAGATCGGAAACTGGAGAGATTTGTAAGTAGCATGTGTGGGGACAATTGAGTTGAAAATGCCAGGTCTAAACATGTTCACTCTAAAGAAAGTTTCGCGTATTCCTCTGCTTAAATGGAATCTGATTTCCTTGGGAACTCTTAAAGCATGGGGTTTTAGGTACACAACTCTAGGTTGAGTTCTGTCTATTTTTTATGGACGTCGTAAGGTGATTATAAGTAAGAAAGTGGTTGGGCCAAGCCAACACAATCTCTACAAGCTTTGGGGAATCTGAAATACCTGTGCAGGTGTTGTTTCTTCATTTCGCGTTATTCCCGCAAAGCTCATATAGTTTTCCGCAACTAGCATCATCAAAGCGAGACTACGACGTCCGAATATCGTCGAGACATGGAGAGTGCCTCGATGTAGGTGGAGTTCGTGCGGAGGTTGGCAACTCCGTAATAATGCGTACTGAGGTGTGTCCTTGAGGGTGTATACTGATCGGTGAGATTGGGTAGAGACTTGTTCAACTAGAAGAAGAAATTATTGTTCCAAGTATATTTGCAAGTGGAAGTTTAGTAGAGTTTGGAGATGAGTAATCACATCATGTTGATAACACTCGTATGCAATCCAAGATGGAGGTTGTTAAGAATATGTCTTGAATACTCATGGCTCAGATTAGAAGATGATACGATGAAGCACGGAGGTCAAAGCATTGAAGAGAGAGAGAAGAAAACAACAACAACACCAACTGTCACGCCCTGCTTCCCAAAAATACGGAATACGAGCACGTAACATTGGCTCAGCGAATGATTTTCATCATCCATAAGATGTTCAGAAATCTTTACAACATCTCACAAAATAATCAGAGTCGGAAGCAAGAGAATCAACCACCCAGGCATAATTGAATCAATATACCAATAGAATTTACTTGAAACAAAATATATTAATCTCAAATAAATCAGATCTGAACAAGTCAAAAATCCTGGGTCACATCGCCCAAATACAAGATAATTATCCAAGTAATCAAGTATATTTTATTCAAATCAAGCAATAAATAATAATAATAAAGCAGGAAATTCAGCACTAGTATCTCATATCTCCAATGCCATCGTATAGCTGACCATCCAGATCTGCAATTAGTAAATTTGTAGGAGAAGGAAGAATAAAAATAAGTACCCGTCAATTGCAAGTTACGGGCCACTTATAATGTAGGATACAAGCACATGGAATGATCAAATCTAAAATAACAGCGGAAATAAACATAGCATGGTATAATGCATCAACAGTAATAACTAGTATGAATCAGTAAAACAAAGTCAACTTGCATGGAATACTAATAGTACAAATGAATGTGTCAAGTATAGTGTCATATGGCAACTAACAGTGTCCAGTAACAGTATCAGATAACAGTATCAGTAGCAGTATGTTCAGTGTATCAGTGTAACAGTATAACATTATAACATTATAACAGTATAACAGTATAGTGTAACAGTATCAGTGTTATGTTCTTACAGTATTGTGTCTATTACTAACTAGGTAGTACTTCATGCGCCATCCTTTTATCGCATGGTTGCTACATTCAAAACAGTTACGTTTATAGATTTCGTAGGGGATCATATAGGACAGTGCACTCAGGTATCAGTAATAGTAACATTAGCAGTAACAGTCAGAACCTAGTGGTCCTCCTCCGATTATACCTTCCTATAGGGAAGTGTGCAGTCAGGTAATCAGTAACTATAATCAGACAGTCAGACCCTATTGGTCCTCCTCCGAGTACACCTTCCTATAGGGCAGTGTGCACTCAGGTAATCAGTATAACAGTATAACAGATGCTCAGCATGGGAAATACGGGCTCCCTTCCAAGTACACATTTTTATAATTTCCCACTACTAGATCTTTTCCTTAAACCCCGGCTTGATTACTTTTATTATGGTTATCAATAGACATGATAGTGCATGAAATAGTGTCTAACATGGTATAATCAGCATTAGGTTTAGGGAAACAAATAAATAATCATAGATGATATACGGTCACATAAACGAGCAAAACAGTGTATGTTCATATTCAGGACAGCAAGACAGTACAGTACTAAAACACTGATTCCCGTTACTACAGAAATCCAAATCTAAATCCGTCAAAGAATTTGGAAAATAGACTTCCACCCGAATCCAGCAATTATATATAAGCCATATAGTATTTCGCAAAATCATAACCCAAAACTGATTTGAATCCAGAAAACACGTTAAGCCAGAAATCAATAAAACGAATTCACAGTCAGGAAAACGGCATCAAAACCTCTCAAATAAATCCAAGAAAAATCTGGAGTAAACCCTTATATGTCTAGTACCAAAATATAAAGTTTCATAATATTCTAGAAAAATTAGATTAGTCAACAAAAATCAGAAAATATCAAGAAACGATAGTTTGGCAATTCTGGAATTTCCAACACTGCTGTACAAAAACTGTAATATCTCGCAAACTGTGAAACGAAATCCTAATCTGCCAAAGGGAGATGAAAGTAGACAAAATAAGTTATCTTTCATATGTCATAAATATTTTTCATACAGTAAAAGAAAATAGGGTGAAAATACGATTCTTTACAGAACAGCGAGCAAAATACAGTAAATATAGCTTTCATAAACAAGCATGAAACGGCATATAAAACTCATCAATAAAATTTCCCAAAATTCTGGGTAATCCCTAGATAGATATAGAAATACTGTGCAAAATTTTAGATCAAAATAATATGTTTAGGACTAGTATCCAAATAGTTAAATCATCAAAATCATCAAGAAACGAAATCTGTAAATAGAATACACCTCTGTAGTAAAATAGCCATAACTCACTCATATGAAAACGAAATCTATCAAAGTTAGAGAGATTGGAAAGAAGACAGATTTTTCTACAATTCATGTCAAATATAAAAATTAAGAATTCTGACCTTAATAGGGTCTAAAATACAAATCAAAACTGATCATCGACAAATACAGATTTTCACTTGAAAACAAAACCAACATAAACCACACGAAACTCGTTCCAATCACAATCAAACATGGTATAGAGTCTACTGAGTGTCCAAACATCATGAAATAGGGTATATAACATATTCAAAACTATTATATCACATAGATCTCATTAAACACATAATTTCTCCAAATTATCTCACATGTATGAATAGATCAAGAACGGTCAAACCTAGTTGTTTTCATGTCAATTTTTGTGTCTTGAGGAACCTATGGTCAATAGCACAATAGAGACAAAATCCATCAAAGATAACACACACTCGAGTTGTCTCTAGAACCTAACTAAACTATAAGCAGTATTTTTGACTTGTATCATACAAAGAAATTGGAGTACAAGTTACTTGCCGAGAAGACGACGACGAGAACGGAGCGAGAACAAGAATAACGAGAACGGATTTTGGGGCACGAACATAAACACAACGAACGGATCATGAACGGATCACGAACCAATCACGAACACACGATTATGAACAAGATCGGACGGCTTAGATCAAGATATCAAGGCGATCGGATCAGATCGAACAACTCTGATCGAAGATCAAGATGTGATTAGTATCTTGATGATGATGATGATGATCGGATCAGATGGACGATCGGACGGTCCAGGATAACTTGATCAAAACCAATATAATAGCAACCCAAGATCAAGATGATGATGAAGCAATCCAACAGTCCATAATCAAAGATGATGATCAAGATGATCAAGGGGGAAACGGACGGCCACCAACGCACTTGATCAACACTCTGATCAAAGAGCAACAACCCATCGATGGAGGTGCACTGGCTGACTGAGTTGCCGAGACAGGAGGACGGGGGCAGGGAGGATGACACAGTGGAGCTGCGCACCATGGGGACTACCGGCGACAGGGTGAGGGTCGCAACTGGTGGTGCATCTTACTGGCGGGACTGAAGGCGACAGGGCAGCGTGCTCGATTGCGAGGCTGCTCGATGTCGAAGAAGAGGAGGACCAGAAGGTGCTGTCGTCGAGCTCGCAGGGTGGCACAATGCTGGACGGCGCAATAGCGCATGGGGTGGCGGTTGTCGGAGTCTGCTCTAGTCTGACGATGGAGGAAAAGCACAGCACTGCGGTGCTGTGCTGCCATAGGGTGGAGTCGCGACAGAGACAGCGCAGGGAGAGCGGCTGAAGGCGTGGAGGATGGGTTACGGAGTGCACACAGGGGAAAGACGAACGGGAGGGAGAAAAAGGTAGGTGGCTGCATGGGTTTGCGACTAATAGGAGGGGTAGACGAACAAATATGAATATAAAGGGGTAGGGTTAGGTGATGGGTGTATAACGAGTCTGGTATTAGGCATAATGGGTATGGAGAATTAAAACAGGGTATAGGTCAATTAGGTTTGGGTTTATTAAAACAATGGGTTTAAAAGTAATTGGGTTTTGGGTTTTAATAGGGTTTTGGATCCAGTAGGTTTTAGGGTATTTAATGGGTATTGGGTTAAGAAAATCCAGTAGGGTCAAGATAACAAAATAAAATAGGGTTTATAACAAAATATAATTTGCATCAAAATATAGAATTTATTTGAAATCAATACAAATATAATTAATACATAGAAATAGGTTTTTAAATTAACTAACAAGGTAATAATACTAATAACAATAATAACAATAATCATAATCATAAACATAATAATAATAATACTTATAATA
Organism: Hemerocallis citrina; assembly: GCA_017893485.1. Lineage (NCBI taxonomy): Eukaryota > Viridiplantae > Streptophyta > Magnoliopsida > Asparagales > Asphodelaceae > Hemerocallis > Hemerocallis citrina. Next base: position 33,944,853 of record CM030360.1, read on the forward strand.
ATAACAAAAATAAGATTTGCATTACAATATAAAATCATAGAAAATAGTTACAATAAAATCATTGATCGGAAAATAGATTTTAATGGAAGATCCAACAATACATTTTTACAAAAGAGTTTGAAAACCGAAAAAATAATTTGCAAAATTTTTTAAATACAGAAAATACACAAAAAATACATTTTTTGGGAAACAGGGGTTACACCAACCGAGAAAGGGATGGTCGACCGACCTTGGGGACAGTCGACTGGTCATGCATGTACAGGGTTTGTTTGAGAGAGGGACGGTCCACCGCACTTGTGGTGCAGTTGACCGACCGTGGCATTGTGTTTTATTTTTTTGGGTCTCAATTTGTTAGGTCGTTTCAGCCCAATTTTCAACTCCAAGTCTGATCGACGGCTCCTATTTAGTTACTTCTTCTTCAGGTTATGTCGGGGGACTGAGAATCAAAATTAACCTAGGGTTCGTTCTATTCTTCGTCTATATATTGTAATCACCTCCAATATAAGCGGTAGTAGTACTTGATTGATATTTTCTCCGTTTCAAAGAAAGGCTTGAGAGATATAGTTCTTGGTGAGTGAGTTTAATTCCTTATATTGAGTGAATCATTAACTCTTTGTAATCTTTTCTAGTTGAATATTGTATCTCCCTATATTTTTCATCAGGATTAAGCGAAAGCTAACTGGGATAAATTCTCGTTGTATTTGTGTTGGATTGGTGGATCTATTTGCTTCAATTGATTCGTCTCATCTACTTCGTCATCCTCATTGCTCTAATCAGTTCCATTGCGTCACCGGTGTGTTTGTAGACACTTCATCCCAACAAAATATATGATGGATAATTCATTTTCAAACAACATGTGATGGAAAGGAGCAAGATTAATAACATGAGGGATACAATGGAAGGGAGCTACTTGCGGGAGATCAAAGAATGTTTGCCTTATCACGTGACGATTATGATGGGAAGAAAAGCACTGACGATGACACATGGCAGCGACGATAGTGAGAGAACAGTAGTAGGGAAACAAGAGCGACAACATACAGCAATGGCAACACCACTAGCAGGGCGATAGCAACCAGCAAGTGCAACAGCAACCGTAGCAAGAATGATGTCAACAGTGGCGATGGGTACGGAAGTTGATGGGGCTAACGTTGGGGTGCTGCGATGGTGGGAGTCGGGGGGGGGGGGGGGGGGGAGGAGAGTGTGTGGGGTGTTGGAGTTGGACGGAGAGGAGGCGAAGCAATGGTGAGGTGATGGAGGGGGTGCGTGACAGTAATGGGACGAGCGAGAGGTGGTGGCTGGCTTTGGGAGATGGTGAGGCAGTGGTAAGATGATGAGCTAGGTGTGTTTAACGAAGACGGTGGGGGCAGGAGGTGTTGCGGCGTTCGGGGCTGCAATGGAGGCAGCGGTGCTGTAGCAAGGTAGAGGCGGTAATGGAATGTGGGGTGACGAAGATGAGGAGAAGATGATAGGGAAGGCAGTGGAGATGCAAGGGAGGGTGACCGGGATGAGTTTATAATGAGGCTTGGGATGGGTTTTGGGTGGTGCTTAAGATTGCAATGGAAGGAGGAGGAGTAGGTGAGTTCTGGTTTAACACGAAAGAAGAAGAGGGATTAGGTAAATAGTGGATTAGTAGGGATAAAATCTACTAGTTAATTGAGATTTGATTATGGGGTTAATGAGATAGTGGGGTGAATTAGTGGTGAACGGTTATGAAGGTGAGGAGGTGGGTGTATTTGCAGTTATGCATGGGAATATATTTGGTTTTGGGTTGAGTTGAGTTAGGCTAAGAATTGGTTTGGCTTCACAATTTAATAAAGAATCAAATACAATTATAGAATGGACTTTGGGTTCACAAAATAAATAAGATTGAGTTGGGCTTTCAAAATAAATCTATATAATAAATCACAAAGCAATTTGAAAAAAAACTATCATGTGGCTCTCCTTCAATCGAAAAAAAATAATCAATGGCTTACTTTCACCCTTCCAAAAGACATTTTTCCTCAAAAACTAAATTTTTTCTCCCCAAAATAAAATCATCCTCTTTATTATATATTTTTTCTCTCTCTTTCTCTCTCCTCTCTTCAATTTTTTAGATTTCTCTCTCTCTCTCCCCTGTCTCTCTCTCTTGCTGTCTCTCTCTCTCTCTCTCTACCCATAAATTTAGATTTTCATATTTCAGGTTTGCAAATTTTCAGATTTTTTATGCTTATTTTAATTGCTCGTGTAGAAAATTTCAGTGAGTTCCCTAATTGATTTCAAATGCAATGGAAGATCTAAATGGATATCTCTCTCCCTCGCTCTCTCTATACCTAGAAATTTAGATTTTCAGATTTCAGGACTGTAAATTTATGAACTTTCAGATTTTTTATGCGGCTTTTGATTACTCATATAGAAAATTTCACTGAGTTTCCTAATTGATTTGAAATGCAGTAGAAGATTTAAATAGATATCCACTTGGGTAAATTTCAGTATCTAAAGTTACATTGAAAGTAGCAAATATATCATCAAAAGTTAAATTTCATCATTTTGCACCCTCAAAGTTCTAAGAAGTTGGATTTTACACCCCATTTATAATTATGTTTCAATATATGCCGATGAAAACTTGGACTTTTATTTACAACTAATTGTTGTCTTACTATTCAAACTTGAGCTACATAAACTAAATGATGGAAGTTTTAGATTCATGCATCCGAAATTGTGAAAAGTAAATGTATCTCCTACTCTTTAACATTGTCGAGAATTGTCTAATATATTTTATTATTTACAGGGCTTTTTATATGTTGTATTATTCCAAAGACGTGCCATAGACACGTGCCTATGGGCAAACCTTGTAAATAAACAAATTATGGATTAGGAGTTTGGTCTAAAATTATTGATTAACTAAATGTATGCAATAAGGTTTAAAAAACAGAAGGATTTATATATAATTGGAAAACAAGAATACGAAGAAAAGAAAATGAAAATCCGTACAATCGAAAATGGGGGTTACATGCTATTAATAGAATCAAATGATATTTTGGTTCATCCATTTACAAAATATAAAATCATAAAATAAACAAAAATAAAATAAAATATCCCACTGAGGTAATCATCAAAATTAAAATTAAATATAATACAACGATTTTTTTCATCATTTAAACTCCTCTGAATTAGGGTCTGAAAGATGGAAGAAAGTTGCAATTTATTTGAAAGTCAAGGAAATTAGGGGTTTGATACGTGAATTAGAGAGGGGAATACTTCCATACCCCTCTCCATTCTGTTATTTAACAAGTGTAAGTATATTTTTAGAAGGAATAAAATCAAATTCGCTGTTAAAATGTTTGTTTCTTACTTATATCAAATTAAAATTTAAGGGATTTTTTCCCACCATATCCACACCCAAATCACATATTCCCGTTAACTTTTTCATTAATTGTGATGAATATACTTTGAATATTCTCATAGGCCCTGTTTGGATACAGAGTTTAGTGGAGGTAAGTGAAGGTTAGTGGGGGTAACTTGTCTTCAATTCCTCATTAATATTTCACCTCTCAACAAGAAAATTCTTACTCGACTCATCTTACTTCACCTCTCATTCGATCAATAATCTATCTCTTTTAATAAATACAATTACCTAGTTTCATAGCCTTCAAAGTTTCATGTACACAAAAGAATCAAAGGAATAAGAACTCTAGAAGAATTAGAGGAAAAATTGTAGTTTAATGACTGCTAAAGTGTTATGATATGTTTTTGCAAGAAACTTGAAGAAACTGAAGAAGATTGCTAGGGTTCTCTTTGGTTATATTAGAAATGTTACTGCTAATTTCTGTGTGCGAGCAAACAGATATGTGAGTTCTTTTAATGAAAACAATTAAGATCTGGAATTTTACTTTCACCGATGTTGATCGTCACAAACTGCACTTGACTCCGAAATCTGATTGTCGGGGACTGCTGATATCACTCCCGTGAACCTGCAAAACAACCTGAAACACCGGGGTTGGCCCCAACGACAGACCCACCCGTCACCCACTCAGGAAATTCAGAGATATGGTGGGGTTTGAGAGCAGAATTTGCATTTACCTGGTTTATGAAGAGGTCTAGAGGTATATATTGTAACTCTTGTTTCTGCCTATACATATTTTCTTACATATTTTTTTGTTTCAATTATCTACCATAATTTTTTTTTCTTCTTTTGCACTCTTTTGCTATCTCTTTTTCTTTTGGGCTTATTAACATGTACTACATTATTTTATTTATTTATTAGTTGATGTTAAAAATCCAGACTTCTAGCCCAATGCTATTCTATTATTAAAACTCCTATTTAAATCCCAACCCAAGCCCAAAGCTCAAAACCTTTTAATCCAAACCCCAACCCAATCCTAATTCAAACTCGAAACCTTTTACTAAAACCCTACCCGAACAACACCCCCCAAACTGCGTAACCTCACCCCACTAATGACCCTCATTATCTAACTAACCACCCATTATCCCCTTAATCCCACTTCCCCACTTCCGCACTTCTTCTTCCCCTGTAACACCCTGGCCTTTTCTTCTTCATTCGAAAACCCAAAACTCCATTCCTCTTCACTGCCTCCAAAGCTCCTCGACTCCTTCTTCTTCTTCACTTTCCCCAACTCCATTAAAACTCAAGCCCCTTCATCTTCTCTCATCGGAGCACCACCACTGTCACCTTGCCGCCACACCTTGCCTCCATCACCGTTTCTCCCTCACACTCACCCGCACCATCGCCTTCTTCTCAAACCCATTGTTGCTCACCCCTGCACACCTATTGCCGAACACCACTGCCACCTCCACTGCTTCATCTCCATGCTGCAACTCATCGCCGACCACCAATCAACTCAACCCCGAAGCCTACTCCAGCACCACTCACTACCTTGCCTCCAATCTCGAGCTCCAGTTCACCTCCACCTTGTTGTTGTTCTCCTCTCTCACTCTTCATCCCGAAGTGCTTCAAAACCCAACACCCCATAGCCTCCATACCCGACCACTCCAAACTCCTCTACAGTAACCCAACAGCTTTGACTGCCTTTTTCTTCACCCCCGACTGCCTCTTCTTTTTTTACATTTCAAAACTGAAACTCCATTGCCATTGCCTTCACCCATACCTGACCACACTCCACTCACTGTCTTCTTCATTCCCTCCCCACTGTACACCTCAAAACCCGCAGCTCCATGACACCGGAGCTCACTGTTTCCACTCCAAGACACAACCCAAGTTCTTACTTGTTGTTATCGTCGCTCGGACTCGCTACTGTCGTTGCTGTTGGCTCGCTGTTGTCATCACTCTTGCTCGTGGCTGCCGTTGCGCGTTGTCGTTGCTTCTGTTTCCCATTGTAATCATCATGTAAAAGGAAAGCATCTCTTAATCCACATTTATTGTTCATGTTCAAGAAATATTTATTGAACTCCCGCAAGCATTTCTTTGTATTGATTATCGTATATCAAGAAATTCTATTATTGATTCATCGGCAAGTCGGAATAATAATTTTTTTTATCGTGTCATATCATTGATTCAATTCTTGAACCATTAATTCTCATGTTACTGTACATTTAGATTACTACCTGTGCACGACCCCGTAAAGAACCGACTTTATACGTACTTTTACTGGATTTATAATTTATCGAGTGAACAGGCGTTGGATCTGGCAGAGAGTCTACTTTCTATAATCTTTGACGGAATCGATTTTGTTTTCTCGTGGAGGCGAGAAAGTGAGTTTCTGTACAGTAGTGTACTATTGTCCAGAAATGCATCGTTTCGTTTTTGCATATAAACATGTTTTCTGTATATAACGAACTGAACTGATATAATAGATAGATAGAATGACTCTATATCATGTATTGCATAATTATTGATACTACCTTCACACTGATTGTACCAAATGCATGTTAATGATTGATCACAACTGTTCCACTGTTTATATCGACTGCATGTTAATGATTGATCCCAATAAAAGAATAACAAGCGGGGGTAATAAAGGGTTTGAATTAATAGTGGACAATGTAGGGGACTGTACTCGAAAGGAAGCTCATGGTTTTCCTACTGTTACTGGTTATTGTTACTGATTACTGATGATGGATTACTGATTGCAGTAACCCAATTACTGTTACTGATTACTGATTACTGAATACTGAACATTGAATACTGTTCACTGAATATTGTTTATTTTTTACATGTTTTCCAGAGTACATGATTCTATAGAATTCACCACTTAAGTCAAAATGTTCACTTGATTGTTATGCACTCAAATCAGTCGTATGAGACACAGAATTGGGTGCATTAGATAAGTTAATAAAAGACTGATAGACATAAGATAGACACTGAACATTGGCACCGATACTGAATACTGATTACTGAATATTGATTAATGATTACTGATTGCTTAACACTGATTCTTGATTACTAGTTCCTGATCCACTGATTACCAACTATTGATCCTGTTATCGACTACTATTTACCAACCATTGTATTATTAATTACCGATCATTGTTTAATGACCAATGCATATCGATTGACTATATCTCACAGTTGTGTTTTGCTTTATCTTACCGTCATACTTGTACTGTACGTGATCATATCATCCCAGTTCATTGTTTCTTGCTATATCATATTTTATTGTTTCACTGCTTGTTACTACGTGCCATCCGTAGCTTGCTTTAACGGACACCCCACTTCAGTTAATGTTTACATAGGTACAAACAATGAGATACCGAAGGAACTTGGTGAACTGACTTTCTGGACCGCTGTGATGGAATTGCAACTGCTATTTCTCTACTTTCATGTCACTACTAGTTATAGCGAATTGTTTATTGTATTATATATTCTCGGACATTTTAATCTGAAGTTCCTGTATCTCAAATTTAGTTATTTATTATATTCTTGTTCATATGATTATTATTACCTGTATTGTTGAGCTTACTTGTATTGTAGAGCTTATGAATGATATGATTTGATATACTTATATTATTCGTTGGGCCTTAGTTGCGTGCCCATACTTTAATATTTTGGGAAACAGGTTATGATATATATAGGGGGGAGGGGGGGGGGGGGGTAGTTTCAAGATATTCATCTATCTCTACTTCCTGGTGTTTTAATAAGGTTGGTTACCCTCTCCAGGTCAAAAGATCGAGTCAGGACTCTTTTCTTTATGAAGATATAGACTATTCAAACTCTCTCTTATGCATGAAAAGATAGAAGCAGTTACCCCCCAAGAGATAGGAGGTTTAAACTGGGTTCTTTGAATGAATATGGACTTCTTTGCATCAGAGCTTCTTTGGCAATTCCCATTGCAGGCCGGATAGGGTTGATGGGCCTGAAAGCAGCTCAACCCCTTCTATTGGGCATGTGTTTGCTGAAATTTATCGTTTTACCTATGAAAGCCTTAAGATTCATGCCCGATATGAATAGTCCTGATTTTGTTCTATTTTTACCCATATCACAAGCCTCTCACTCCAGAAGACTGAGTTTCATACACTTCGAGGAGTAGTTCGCCCTTCAGAATGGTTTGCAGAACTTATCGGAGCTTTCGGGAATGTAGGAACCCCGCTTGGGGTTTAAAAGAGCTTTTATGACATTCCAAAGTACTCGGAATAATTTCTAGATTTTTTTAGATTTTTTGTCGTTTTTCTGGATTTTTCTCAATTTTAATCATTTTTCAGAATTTTAATTAATTAATCCAAATTTTAAATTAATTTCTGGATTTTAGAATTACATTATAAAATTATACTTATTTTTCAGATTTTAAAAATAAATTTCCAAATTTATAATTATATTATATAATTTTAAAAATAATTTCCCTACATTTTTAATTATTTTTGGATTTTTTAAAATTATTTTTCTGAAATTTTTAGTTGGTAAAAATAATTTAAATAAGAAATCGAACCTATGCAAATTTCGGAACGATTTGAATTGTGGATCTGAACTGTCACAGATTTTGAGGATATGGGTGGTTGTGATCGCGTGAAGCAACTTTAAAACCCCAATACCCGTTTAGCCATTTAAACTCTCTAATTATCCACTTTTCTATTAACCTAATACCCATTCTTAAATAAAACCCAACCCATCTACCTAGACCTACCCCCAGACCCGTTAGCCCCAAGTCCACACTCGCATGCCCTATACTAGATTCCCTACCCGACCCGTTTGCTTTGCACAGTGCCGCTCCCCCTCACCCTCTAAACCCTAACACCTTGACCCTATTATATATATAAACCCATGCTTTTGTTCCCCCCTGTTCACGCCATCCTACTCCTGCTCTCACCCACATCCCTTTCCCTGTGTTTCCATCCGCCTGCAGTGCGCCGCCAGCGCTCTCCCGAGCCTCCTGCATCCCTCATGTGCCTCCCCGATCCTCTCAAACTCACCCCCCAACCTCCTAGCATCCTGTCGTCTTCTCCCAACCTTTTCCCAGCCACCTCCTAGCCCACCGTCTCCCCTCCTTTTGTAGTACCCCGTATTTCTTAAAAAGTATAATAATATATATATGTATAATATACATAATTGAGATGGATGATGGTAATATATATATGAAAGATGTGAAGGGGGGCCCACGTTAATTGCAATAAGAAGGCAGAGCTGCACTTGGTTGGTTGATGGGTAGATGATGTCATGGTCATGAGGGGCCCACCCATTGATTCGGAATGAAATCATAAGAGGTTGCTGTCTTCGATAGTGACGTGGCACATTGGATGGGGCCCGGGGGCTTCTTCCAAGTATGTACACGGGAATAAAAGGGTGAGATTTGATATAATAGTCCCATATCGGGTGTAAACAAAAATTAATTGAGTATAAATAAAATTACCTATGATCAAGAGTCACCTAATTTGTTGACCACCATTTGAGAGGCAGTCTGTGGTGGGCAGTTGTACTACATAGTATCTAATTTGTCTTCTAAAAGAATAATAAAAATTGTCTGAGTATTGGGGCGGGGCGTTACAAATGGTATCAGAGCCGACTTTCGACACCGGATCTGCAGTGTTGAGAGTGATTGATCTTCGGGTATCCGATCTGCGGTGTTGAGAGTGACTGATCTCCTGGATTGAGGATGACGCCACATCGGCTAGAAAGGTGGATCCTAGATGTGTGCCCCGTACTCAGCGAGGACGTTGATTTCTAAGGTGGGGTGTATGTAGTACTCCGTATTTCTTAAAAAGTATAATAATATATATATGTATAATATACATAGTTGAGATGGCTGATGGTAATATAAATATGAAAGAAGTGAAGGGGGGCCCAAGTTAATTGCAATAAGAAGGCAGAGCTGCACTTGGTTGGTTGATGGGTAGATGACGTCATGGTCATGAGGGGCCCACCCATTGATTCGGAATGAAATCATAAGTGGTTGCTGTCTTCGATATTGATGTGGCACATTGGATGGGGCCCGCAGGCTTCTTCCAGGTATGTACACGAGAATAAAAGGGGGAGATTTGATATAATAGTTCAGTATCGGGAGTATACAAAAATTAATTGAGTATAAATAAAATTGCCTATGATCAAGAGTCACCTAATTGGTTAACCACCTTTTGAGAGGCAGTCTGTGGTGGGCAGTTGTACTACATAGTATCTAATTTGTCTACTAAAAAAATAATAAAAATTATTTGAGTATTGGTGCGGGGCGTTACACCTTTGCCCATGTTGTGCAGCTCAAAGCAGCGACAGCACCAGGCTGCCAGCAGCCATCCCGTCTCTTGTGATCCTCTAGACGCGCCACAAACAGCCAGCACATAGCAGACGGCCCTTGTGACATAGCCCGGACGACGCCAACAGCGACCGCAGTACCCCCTCTTCCTTGCTTTGTTTCCCCGTCGGTCGTGTTGTTCCGCAATCCCGAACTTCTCCCTCCCTCATGTGGTTCCAACTCCCTCTCGCCTCTCTTGGTGCGAGTGTTGTCATGAGTGGATCCATGTGATTGTTTTGGCTCGTGGGCTCGCTCATTATTGTGTTCGTTGTTGGGTTCGTGTTTCGCTCGTGGTTCGTGGATTTTGCTCATTTTTGGTTCATGTAGTTGTTCGTGTTCGTTGCCCGGGAATCCATTCCCGTTATTCTTGCTTGGAGTCGTTTTCATCATCGGTTAAGGCAAGTAACTTGTACTCTTTTCTTTGTGTAATACAAGTACTAAATACCGCCTGTAGTGTAGTTAGGTTCTAAAGACAATTTGTATGTGAATCTCCTTGTTGATATTGTCTCTATAGTGATGATTTGACCAATAGTTGCCTCACAACATACATGACATGATATAACTTAGGACTGACCACATCTTGTTGTATATATACGTGTTGTTCATATGTTATAATGTGCTCGTTCGTGTTATTTGTAGTAAACTTGTTGTGGACTTGTGAAATACCCTATACCATGTTGATTGGACATCTTATACACCATATTACATGTTTGTTTGTGTTTTGGATGAGTTTATATGAACTAGTGGATTTTGTGCATGAAGATATTTTAAGTTTTGCCGGTTTTCCATTTTCATTCAGTATTTTAGACCCTAGTAAGGTCAGTATTTGAAAATATTTTGTGAACATGACTTGTATAGAATTCTGTCTATTTTCTAACCCTTTTGACGGATCTCAGTTTCGATTTTTGGTTTGTGATTTATGTCTATTTTACTACAGTGGTATCGAAAGATTTTCAGATTTTGTTTTCTATGAATTCTGAAGAGTAATCTATTTTTATCATGATGTTAAAAGTATTATTTTGATCCAATATTTTACACAGTATAACTATACCTGATTGGCATTAATGCTGAATTTTTGTGCAGTTATTTGATGAGTTTTACAAACCGTTTTATGTTTTCAAACAATTACTATACTAGCAGATTTTTATCGCTATTCAGTAAAGAACTAGATTTTGACCTATTTCTACTTTCTGTTTGAAAAATATTTCTGAATATGAAAGTTAGCCTACTATATCTATTTTATTACCCTTTTGGCGGATTTGGATTTGGATTTATGGTTTGTGAGATATTGCTGTTTTCGTACTGCAGTGTTTATAATTTCAGATTTACAAAACTACTACATCTTGATGTTTTTTGTTTTTTTTGACTAAACTATTTATATTGAAAATTTATGAGACTTTATATTCTGGTGCTAAACATGTAGGGGAATACCCCAGATTATTTGTGGATTTATTTAACGAGTTTTCATGCTGTTTTCCTGACTTTGAATACAATCTTCTGATTTTTGACCGAACGTGTTTTCTGGATTCAAACCTGTTTTGAGACTTGAGTTTGTGAAATACTATTTGACTTATATATGTTCACTGGATTCGGCCAAGAGTCTATTTTCCAGATTCTTCGACGGGTCTAGATTTGCATTTTGTAGAAACGAGAATCCCTCTTTTAGTGAAGTGCTATCTTGCTATCCCGAACTGGAATTTTCATTGTACTGTTCTTTTATGAGTTATCTTTCATCCGTGCATGTTTATCTTGCAACCTGAATCTGTTACTTGTTCATGCCATGCTGTTCTTGCCCCTGTTTTATGACACGTACATGTCTGTTTGCTAATAATAACAAATAACTAAGCTGGAGTTTAAGGAAAAGATCTAGTAGTGGACAATATAGGAGTCTATACTTGGACGGGGACTCGTGTTTCCCGTATGACATATTTATCGATCAAGTTTACCGATCAAGTTACCGATCAAGTTATCTGTTACTGATCAAGTTTACCAATCAAGTTACCGATCAAGATAATTTCTGTTACCGATCAAGTTACCGACCAAGTTCTGTGATCCTGTGATACCCGAGTACATGACCTATAGAATCCCCTACGAAATTTAAACGCAACTTGTTTGAATGTAGCAACCATGTTATAAAAAGTTGGGGCGCATGAAGTGCTACTTAGATAGTAATAATACAAGACTTGACATAACATGACACCTGTTACATGATACATGTTACATGATTACCTATACATGCTACCTGATACCTGTTACCTGTTTGCCTGCATGCATGATACTTGATACTCGTTACTTGATACTTGTTTACATGATACTTGTTCACTTGACACTTGATACATGCCACTTGCACTTGTTCATCTTTCCATGCTAGTTGTTCTATTTTGTTACCATATCTATCCATGCTAGTTGTTTACTCTTCCATGTACTTGTATCATGTACTACAAGTGGCCTGTAACTTGCATTGACGAGAATTTGTTTCTTTTTTCTCTTCCTGCAATTTATTAAATTGCAGATTTTGGAGATCAGCTGCCAGATGGAATAGGCGAGATGAGATACTAGATACTGGAGTTTTGTTATCATGATTTCTTGCTATTATTATTATTTCCTATTTTGAACAATTGTACTTGATTACTTGGATTTATTTATATTTGGACAATATGACCCAGGATTTTGATTTGTTCAGATCTGGATTATTTGAGATTATAATATCTTTGGTTTCAAGTATTCTTGTTGGTATTTTGATTCATATATGCATGCGAGGTTGATTTCTTTGCTTCCGACTCTGATTATTTTTGTGAGATGTTGTAAAAATTCCGAACAGCTTATGGATGATGAAAATTATTCGCTCAGCTTAGTCACGTATCCGTATTCTGTATTCTCTTTTGGTAAGCGGGGTAAGGTTTTTAGTGTTATCAGAGCCCAGGTTTGACTAATGTATTAGTTTGACTGATATATTAGACAAGCTTGACTCGATTTGGGATTGGCTCAACATTTCACCAACCATGCATGCATGAATGAATTATAATCAACATTGATCTGGATACTAGTCTTGTTCCGTTCTTTTTTGTCCTTTCTCATCCTCTTTGATTGATTTCTTCTTGGGTATGAATTCATTCTTCTCGTACCCGTATCCTTCTAATTTTGATGCTATCCATTCTTTTCTTTCTGCTTGGTCCGTTAGTTGGCATCGCTGGATGCTATTGGCAGAGTCTTCTCCGATCGGAGTGGCGCAGCGGAAGCTTGTGGGCCCATAACTCATAGGTCCCAGGATTCTCTTGTTGTTTCTCCTTTCCTGCATTGTTTACTTCTCTCTAGTCCTTACATTATCTGCTTCTTTCCATTCCTTGTATTCGTCTTCATCCGTTGACTCATTGCTTGGTTCATCTCTTCTTTGTCCATCCTTTCTTCGATTCCAGCTCTATCTATTTCCTCATCTCATTGCTTTGTTATTTTGCAAGTCTTGTTTTGTTCTTCTTCATTTTAGATACCGGTTATTTCTTTCGTGCATTCCATTTTTCCATCATACACCAATTCATTATTTGAATCAATTCTTCCCTGTTCATTCTCTCTTTGATTTCAGTTCTACCTACTCCCTATCTTGCTTTGTTATCTTGTGTTGTTTCTATCCTTTTGATATTGTTTATTTTCCTTCATGCATTCCATTTGTCATCATTGTTATCCACTTTCTTCTTTTTCTGGTGTTGCCACTGCTTTGTTATTTTCTCTTTAACCCTCTATTTTGTTACCCCCCCCCCCCCCCCCTCTTTTCTTGCCTTGTCCTATGTACAGCCTAAGCAAAATTCGAGGAAGAAATCTTGTTGTAAGGTGGGTAGAATTTGTAACCCATGTTTCTCGTATATATGTATTTTCCGTGTATTTTCTGTATTTAAAATTTTTGCAAATTTGTTTTCCTCTTTCAAATTATTTTTGTTAAATTGTACTATTGGATCTCCTATTAAAATCTGTTTTCGCTCAATAATGTTATTTGTAACCATTTTCTATGATTTTCCTTTTTATTATTATTACTACTATTACTGTTATTATTATTACTATTATTATTGCTATCATTTTCTTATTATTATTGTTATAGTATTATTGTTATTATTATTAATTTTGACTGGTTATTGAAAATCCATTTCTATGTGCTAATTGTATTTGTATCTATTTTAAATAAATTCTATTTTTGTAATGCAAATTATATTTTTATTATAAACAATCTTTTTATTTTTTATTTTATTTTCTTACTGAAGTTTTAAAACCCTAATGGATTTTTAAAACCCCAATACCCGTATACCCATTTAAATTCTCTAATTATCCACTTTGCTATTAACATAATACCCATTCTTTAATAAAACCCAACCCATGTACCTAGACCAACCCCCAGACCCATTAGCCCCAAGTCCACACCCGCATGCCCTATACTGGATTCCCTACTCGACCCGTTTGCTTTGCACTGTGCCGCTCCCCCTCACCCTCTAAACCCTAACACCTTGACCCTATTATATAAACCCATGCTTTTGTTTCCCCCGTTCACGCCGTCCTACTCCTGCACTCACCCGCATCCCTCTCCCTATGTTTGCATCCGCCTGCAGCGTGCCGCCAGCGCTCTCCCTAGCCTCCCGCATCCCTCCTGTGCCTCCCCAATCCTCTCAACCTCACCCCCGACCTCCTAGCATCCTGTCGTCTTCTCCCGACCTTTACCTACTCACCTCCTAACCCACCATCTCCCCTCCTTTCCCCCTGTTGCGTAGCTCAGAGCAGCGGCAGCACCAGGCCACCAGCAGCTAGCCCCATCTCTTGTGCTACTCTAGACGTGCCACGAACAGCCAGTACATAGCCGACGGCTCTCACACACAGCCCGGACGACGCCAACAGCGACCGTAGTACCCCCTCTTCCTTGCTTTGTTTCCCCGTCGGTCGCGTTGTTCCGCAATCCCGAACTTCTCCCTCCCTCGTGTGGTTCCAACTCCCTCTCGCCTCTCTTGGTGCGAGTGTTGTCGTGGGTGGAGCCATGTGATTGTTTTGGCTCGTGGGCTTGCTCATTATTGTGTTCGTTGATGGGTTCGTGTTTCGCTCGTGGTTCGTGGATTTTACTCATTTTTGGTTCATGTAGTTGTTCGTGTTCATTGCCCGGGAATCCATTCCCGTTATTCTTGCTTGGAGTCGTTTTCGTTGTCGGTTAAGGCAAGTAACTTGTACTCTTTTTCTTTGTGTAATACAAGTACTAAATACCACCTGTAGTGTTGTTGGATTCTAAAGACAATTTGTGTGTGAATCTCCTTGTTGATATTGTCTCTATAGTGATGATTTGACCAATAGTTGCCTCACAACATATATGACATGATATAACCTAGGACTGACCACATTTTTTTGTATATATACGTGTTGTTCATATGTTATAATGTGCTCGTTCGTGTTATTTGTAGTAGACTTATTGTGGACTTGTGAAATACCCTATACCATGTTACTTGGACATCTTGTACACCATATTTCATGTTTGTTTGTGTTTTGGATGAGTTTATATGAACTAGTGGATT
This sequence comes from Hemerocallis citrina, assembly GCA_017893485.1. Classification (NCBI taxonomy): domain Eukaryota; kingdom Viridiplantae; phylum Streptophyta; class Magnoliopsida; order Asparagales; family Asphodelaceae; genus Hemerocallis; species Hemerocallis citrina. The sequence goes on from CM030360.1 coordinate 33,960,064, forward strand.
TTGTGCATGAAGATATTTTAAGTTTTGCCAGTTTTCCGTTTTCATTCAGTAATTTAGACCCTAGTAAGGTCAGTATTTGAAAATATTTTGTGAACATAACTTGTATAGAATTCTTTCTATTTTCTAACCCTTTTGACGGATCTCAGTTTCGATTTTTGGTTTGCGAGTTATGTCTATTTTACTACAGTGGTGTCGAAAGATTTTCCGATTTTGTTTTCTATGAATTCTGAAGAGTAATCTATTTTTACCATGATATTAAAAGTATTATTTTGATCCAATATTTTGCACAGTATAACTATACCTGATTGGAATTAACACTAAATTTTTGTGGAGTTATTTGATGAGTTTTACAAACTGTTCTATGTTTTCAAACAATTACTATACTAGCAGATTTTTCTCGCTGTTCAGTAAAGAACGAGATTTTGACCTATTTCTACTTTCTGTTTGAAAAATATTTCTGAATATGAAAGTTATCCTACTGTATCTATTTTATTACCTTTTTTGCAGATTTGGATTTGGATTTATGGTTTGTGAGATATTGCTGTTTTCGTACAGCAGTGTTTACAATTCCAGATTTACAAAACTACTACATCCTGATGTCTTCTAATTTTTGTTGACTAAACTATTTATAATGGAAAATTATGATACTTTATATTCTGGTGCTACACATATAGGGGAATACCCCAGATTTTTCGTGGATTTATTTAATGAGTTTTCATGCTGTTTTCCTGACATTGAATACAATCTTCTGATTTCTGACTGAACGTGTTTTCTGAATTCAAACCTGTTTTGAGACATGAGTTTGTGAAATACTATGTGACTTATATATGTTCGTTGGATTCGACCGGGAGTCTACTTTTCATATTCTTTGACGGATCCAAATTTGCATTTTTGTAGCAACGGGAATCCCTATTTTAGTGAAGTATTGTCTTGCTGTCCTGAACTGCAATTTTCGTTGTACTGTTCTTTTATGAGTTATCTTTCACCCGTGCATGTTTATCTTGCAACCTAAATCTGTTACTTGTTCATGCCATGCTATTCTTGCCCTGTTTTGTGACACGTACATGTCTATTTGAAGCCGGAGTTTAAGGGAAAGATCTAGTAGTGGACAATATAGGAGCCTGTACTCGGAAAGGGACTCGTATTTCCCGTATGACATGTTTACCGATCAAGTTTAATGATCAAGTTACCGATAAAGTTAATTTCTATTACCGGTCACGTTTACCGATCAAGTTAATTTCTGTTACCGATCAAGTTACCGACCAAGTTCTGTGATCCTGTGATACCCGAGTACATGACCTATAGAATCCTCTACGATATCTAAACGCAACTTGTTTGAATGTAGCAACCTTGTGATAAAAAGTTGGGGCGCATGAAGTGCTACCTAGATTATAATAATACAAGACTTGACATAACATGACACCTGTTACATAATACCTATTACATGATTACCTGTACATGCAACCTGACACCTGTTACCTGTTTGCCTGCTTTCATGATACTTGATACTCGTTACTTGATACTTGTTTACATGATACTTGTTCACTTGACACTTGATACATATCACTTGCACTTATTTATCTTACCATGCTAGTTGTTCTATTTTGTTACCATATCTATTCCATGCTAGTTGTTTACTCTTCCATGTACTTGTATCCTGCACTACAAGCGGACCGTAACTTGCATTGACGGAAGTTTGTTTTCTTTTTCCTCTTCCTACAATTTATTAAATTGTAGATTTTGGAAATCAGCTGCCAGATGGAATAGGCGAGATAAGATACTAGATGCTGGAGTTTTGCTATCATGATTTCTTGCTATTATTATTATTATTTCCTGTTTTGAACAATTGCACTTGATTACTTGGATTTATTTGTATTTGGGCAATGTGACCCAGGATTTTGACTTGTTCAGATCTGGATTATTTGAGATTATAATATCTTTGGTTTCAAGTATTCTTGTTGGTATTTTGATTCATATATGAATGCTTGGTTGATTCTTTTGCTTCCGACTCTTATTATTTTTGTGAGATGTTGTAAAAGTTCCAAACGGCTTATGGATGATGAAAATCATTCGTTGGGCTTAGTCACGTATCCGTATTCTGTATTCTCTTTTAGGAAGCAGGGCATGACGACAACCCCTCTCCTCGGTTGGAGAGATTGCCACCGGGGAGGGGTGGGACCCGCTGTTAGTGAGACAGTGTTGACATGTGGGTCCTACTACCACGTAGCCACTCCTTTTCTTTTTCTTTTTTTGCATGTGCTTCATGCATGTTGGCTTTGGGAGTGTTGTTTGAAGCGACGCAGATCACTCATCACACACGACAAACTTTTTGAGACGATCAGACGGTCAACGGAATCGATAGGAAGTAGCCTCCCCGATTGTGATTTTGGCACTGGGGAGGAGCAGGGCCCACGCACTACGTGGATGCATGAGCGGCTACCACGTCGTCATTTGATAGGTCAGCTCCTCCATAGCCTTTTTTTGTCGTTGGCTGTCAAGAGGGGTGGGGGCCTGCGTGTGCCACGTGCCACCGCATGGGGCCCACGCCGTCTACCACGGGCCACGTGGCCCCGTGCGGCTGCTGTTCAGAGCAGGGCCCATGCGGTTTGAGACACCGCATGGCGTTGTGTCGCTTTCACGCGCGTAGCGTGTGTTTTCGTCTTCTTGAACTCTATATTGCGTATTTTTACATAGTATTGAGTATTTTTATGCGTTTTAGCTTATTTTACGCATTTTGGAGGTGTTTTAGGGCTATTTTATCTTCGCTATAAATTCATCACTCCATTCCATTCTTCACACTTCACCACTCATTTTTTTCACCTTCAAGTGGCTATTTCTCTCCTAGAGCTTGATTTGTGCAGTATTGTTTGTCTTTTCTTGCTTCAACGGTCAGGTAAATTTTCAAGTTGTAAATTTCTTCTTAAGCCATGGCTAAGGTATTGTTGGTGTCACGCCCCGCTTCCCAAAATACAGAATACGAGCCCGTGACGAAGGCCCAACGAATGATATTAACATCATTCATAAGCTGTATCAGTCTTAACTCAACAATATGAAAAATGAATAATAACAACTACGCAGAAAAACATAATCACATAAACAATTACTCAGATAAATCATACAGTAGTCCAACATAATAACCAACAATTGGAAATAAACAACAATTCCGGATCAACAAAGCCCGGGATACAAAGTACAGAAGTAATACAATGTTGGAAATAAAATAACATGAATAAAATAACTATGACTATCAATTCCACTCCAATCTTTAGTACATCAGTTCTCTAAGTCCTTCAATTTCTCCCTCCATGATACCTGTAATCTCATCATCTAGAGATGGGAAAAAAATATGCCCGTTAGAGCAAGCTATGGGCAACAAGTAGTACGAAGCAGTAAAATAAGAAATAAAGGACTATATAACAAGAACAGAAATTGGAACGATATGGAGTCAATAAATGATAAACGATAACAAAATCAAAAGTTGATAAGCAATAATTCATAAATCAGGAATAAATTTGTAATAACCAGTATTCAGTATTAGTGTCAATGTTCAGTGTTTATTTATGTCTATAAAAATTTTATTAATCCTAACTAATGCACCCAATCCTGCGTCCCATACCACAGGTTTGGGTGCGTACAATCAAGTGAACGTTTAGACTATAGTGGTGAATTCTACATGGTCCTGTACTTGGGTCTTGCAATATAAATGACCGATGACCAATGACCGATGACCGATGACCAATATATGATAAATCGGGATACTGTAGTCAGTAATCCACAATCAATCGATGACCAATAACATGTCAATACGGGAAACACGGGCCCTGAGTACAGTCTCCTATATTGTCCACTACTAAAAGTTGACCCTTATTACCCCGGCTTGTTATTACTTTATTAACAATCAGTTATGAACATGCATGTGATCAATGTGGGCGATGGTATCAATACTCATGCAACAGGTACAATCGATGAGACCAGTAGCACTAGTAGAATTTCAAGGTGATATCAAGACTATACAATACATGAAATATATGGTCCAATTCATTAAATATGGAAAACACGGTTTATATGCAAAACATAACAATATATGGACTCTGTGTACTATAATTTCTATGTGCAAGGTTTTAAGTTTCTATGTCAGTAACCGAGTCGAAACCTCAATACAAACTCCGGCAAATGACAGGCAGTATATTTGAATGTTCCATAGTACAATAAATTTACAGTTCAAGTTTTTAAATCAATAACCATGGCACGATCAGATGACTACGAATCAATTGCATGGTGCAATAAATAAAAAAATGGAGTTCAATTAGATACAATATTCAATTCGATTACTAGTTGCCGGATTTCAAGGAGTGTTTTCTTGAACTAGAATAATAAAAATGAGTTCAAAAGACGCTTGCATGTTAGGAGACAATTCTAAATATTAAAAGAATAACGGGGCGAGAGTCCTGACTGCAACGACACGTGCACTCCATGTACACTGAAAGAACACGTACAACACGTGCACACATGAAACAACAGCAAGAGCAACCGCAACAAGACCAACAACAAACGACTCAACAGCAAGATCCAAGTCGTATAACAGCAGGCAGCGATCTCAAGCCAGAACCACAAATGGCAAAACCCCCCAATGGCCAAATAGCAAATGGCAGATCCTCCCCTACAATAGCCAATAGCAAATTCGGCCAATCCCAAAATAGCACCTCTAACAGTGAAGCGAAAGGATGGGCGATGATGACAACTACTGGTGGCATTGGGCAGTAGTAGCTTCGTGTGGTCATCGTGGTTGGCATTCGGCAAGGAGAACATGGTGGCGACTGGATGGCGATGGTGGGTTCCTTCGGGGTTGAAATAGAGGAGAGGAAGCAATAGCAACTATGGGTGGACGACGCTCGAGCAGGAGGCGAGGCGAGCAGAACTGGTGGAGCTACGATTGTGCTGGCAATAACGAAGGGATGAGGGTGGCTCGAAGAGACAAAATGATGAGGAGGAGGATGGAGGCGCTCGAGCAGGAGTGGAGCGATGAGAGGCTGGAAGTGGAAGAAGATGAACAAGGGGCATTGGACTTCGACGGGGTGCCTCTGTTTCGGAAGGAAAACAAAAGGGAGGATGAAGGTTGGTTGGAGCTCGAATTGCGGCAATGGTTTCAGGCGGTGGTTCCTGGGGTCTTCGACGACGGGAGGAGTGCGAAACAGAGGACAATGAGGTGGGTTTGAGTGGTAGGCTCGAGGTTACAGGCGGCGGTTGCAGTCGAGGAAGATGATGGGGTGCTGTCGATGGTAAGGCAATGGCGTGGCGAGCAGTGGGGCTTCGACGAGATGGAGTCGAGAGGTGGTGTGATTGGGGGTGCTCGGGAGGAGCAGCAGCGACTAGAGGGTGCAAGTGAGAGGGCAACGTTGACTGGGGCGTTCGACGGAGGAGAAGGTGATGATTGGAGGTAGGGGATGGTGACTGTGGTGAGGCATCAGGTTCTTCGATGGAGGACAGAGTGGCGATGAGCAGGTAGGCGAGCGGGATGACGAGGAGGAGTAGCGGAGGTGGGCGGTAGGCTCGAGCTTCGAGTTCGACAATGTCAGAGTTGGTGCGAGGCGAGTGATGAGCGGAGGTTGAAGAAGACGAGGAGCTTCGGGTTTTCACTGTTTCGTTTCGAAACAGGGGAAAAGAGAGGGAGGTGGGGGAGAGAGATAGGTTTTTAATAAAATAATAATATAATATAAATAAAGTAATGTGTAGTTATGAGATAGTGCGGGTATGGAGTAACAGGGATATGAAGAGTAGGGAATGGAGAAATTTGTATACGGATAATTGAATTTTGGTAGGGTAGGATAATGGGTTAATGGGTTGGGATCCAATAGATATCGGTTTGGGTTAGAATCCAATAGGAGATGGACTAAAATTTAGGCTTCAAATGATGGGCTTCAATTTAAATAATTAAATAATATAATATAGATCAAAACTAATGGGCTTTAAAAAAAATACTAATAACAACACGTATTAACAATAAAAATAATAATAACAATAATAATAGAAATAATAATGCTGATAATAACAATAATAGTAGTAATAATAATAATAATAATAATAATAATAATAATAATAATAATAATAATAATAATAATAATAATGATATGTATCAAAATAGGATTTGAGGTTAACAAGTTCATTAAAATCTAAACAGTAATAATATAACATATAAATAGTCGATCAATTATAAATAGAAAACACATCGTTATTCAAAGTAAATATATTTGTCAATTATAAAACACTTAGTAAAAGATCCGGAACGGGGGCTACAGTTGGGTAGCTCCTCTTCTTCTAGTAATGACGAACTAGAAGTGATTTTGGTATCCCATCCTCACAAGAGGGAGAAGGCGGTCGGTTCCTCTATTGTAGTTGTGGATATCGACCAACGAGAGAGGATAGGGTTGTTCCCTTTCCGGGTTTCACCCTCCCCTTGTTCCACTTTTACTCCATCAGTACCTGGAGGACATAGCGAGCCTAATCCAATACGGGGGTACATATGACGAACCCGACAATTACCTAATTTTCGAAGATGATCATGTGAGAACTATTCTTGCGGGCGAGGATATCCCGACCATCAGACGCTCTTTTGGGATTCCACCCGAATGTGAGTTGCTCATTCCCGGTCCTGGGGTTAGGGCTTTCTCCTGAACGTTGAGTGAGTATTGTGTGTTCTCTTTCGATGCCTTCCACAGTGGATTGCGCCTGCTGAAGCACCTGTTCATTACGACGATGCTTAATTGGTATAGGCTTAGTCCAATTTAGTTTGCACCCAACTTCTGGAGACACCTAACGGGCTCCATTCTGACATGCTAAGAGGTCAGTGCTAAGTCGAGTCTACGGTTGTGGAGGAGGCATTTCAAGCTCTATAAGCAACGGACATGCAACAACTGGTACTACATATCCCCTCGTCCCAAAAGAAGGGTGATTAGCATCCCGGACTCCATCAAGAACTTGAAGTGCAAATACTTTGTTATCTGGACCCCAAGCCATGGGGGTTCCCAATTAGATGGGAGAGTTTCGTGCTGAAGAGGTTAACCGTCTAACCGGAGTTGATGGAGGAAGAGAGGGTAAGTGACACACTTCTTGTTGGCGCGAAAATGAAGTGGCAAGATATGTCAGAGGAAGTCCTTCGCTCAGGAGAGCTGAGCCTGATGGACCATAGTATGACTTTTTATTTTTCGCATTTTAGTACTTGCACATTTGTTTCAGAACTTTTCGCTTTCTATGTTTTGATATTCCCTATCTTCACATCTTCCTTGTTTTTTCTGTTTGCAGGGAATATGGATTTCATCAGTCTTCTTGCAACTCGGGTCTCTTTGCACAATAGGAATTCAGAGGACAAGAAGAGGGACAGGGTAGTGAGACACGTTAGGATTCCAAAATCTGCTAAGGGTTCCTTCGATTCTGCCCCGACGAGAGTGGAGTAGTCATTGATAGGTACATCATCGAGTCCCACTAAGGGGGTTCATGTTTAGATGTCCTCTTGGCCCTCCAGCAAGCTGCGCTTACAGCCACGGTCGATGCCATCTTTACTTCCGAGGAGAAGAAAGTGTCTGCCTGATCTGAGGGTTGAAACGGTGCGACGTCATCATGGGGGACTCGGTGAAGTGCATTGACGTGGTGCAGACATGAATTTGGCAAATGTTTGAGAAAAAGTTGTGATAAAATAAAATTTTATTCACTGGTGGTTGCCTGTCGGCGAGCGCTTATTACATAGGAGGGCTTTTTAGGTCCTTATTACAATCTGCACTGGAGCGTTAGATGCTCTCATGAAATTTTATCAAGTGTTCTGCATTCCAGGTTCTCTTGATCATCCTGCCCCATAGGTCTTCCAGTCGATAAGTTCCGGGGCGAACTACTTTGGAGAACTTGTAAGGACCTTCCCAGTTTGGGATGAGTTTTCCCTTTTTGCTCGGCTCGGAGATCTCGATCTTTCTTAGGATCAAGTCGCCTTCATGATGTTTACTGATCGGACTTTCTTGTTATGAAAATGCTCTGTTCTCTACTGGTAGATGTTCCTTCGAACAACCGACTTGTCTTGCACTTCTGCAAGGAGATCTAGGTTGGCCTTGAGGCCGTCAGAGTTCAAGTCCTCATTGAAGCTCATTATCCGGGGGAGGGTGTTAGGTTTCGAGGGTAATCTCAGATTAAATACATAGTGAAAAAATTACAAAAAAATCCGAAACCTAGCCATGTATCCATGCGAAAACCATAAATCGTGTTTAGAAGTTATACGTTAAAGATGGATCTGCTGTCTCCACAGTTTGCCGATCACAGCACTGCAATATCTGCTATATCCACACGAACGGATCAAATCAAGTTTTTCCACACGCCGCGGTGCTAGCTGCGAGAAGGGGGTGTTCCTCACGATCTTTTTCTCTCTCACAATTTCTGTGACGGCTAGGGTTTTGCTCAACTATCTCTTTTCTATAGATACATATCATATATATATATATGTGCAGAAAATCAACCCTAAGAGAGTAATGAGACTGTTGGCTCACAATCTGACCTGAGTCAGATTCGTGTGCGGGCCTTTGAACTTTAGTTGGCCCATTTAATCTAATTAATTACCCAACCATGTTAGGAGTCCAAGTCTTACTAGGATTCCCAATTAAATTCATTTTATGAATTTAAATCTAATTTCAATATATTCTAAGCATGCAACCATGTAGGTTCTCATTGTGTTGACAGTAATACTAAAATCATATTTGAGCATTACAAACAGTGAGCAGTATCTAGAAATATATCACTGCTACTCAAGTAACGGGAATGTCAATAATTTGACATAATCTATCCGTGACTAATGTTAGCATGTAGTACAGTCCCTTTGTCCAGATATGTTAATTGTTCACAAGGCATAGAGCGTGTCGCCTTTGTATAGTTCAATTTTTGGTTTGTTGATGTCCGAGTAGACTTACTAAAACAAATGAGATCAATATCTCATATTGACTCATTTGAGCACGGCCATGCATTTTGCAGTCTCACTCAATCAAGAGACCCGTAGATATCGCTCTTGTTATGTAAGAGGGACAAATCCTGTCTAAGTCACTCACATCCCTCTGCATGATTTGTTGTATATCCAATAGTCGACTTTATAATCACCTTATTATATGCAACGTTTGACGACATTAAAACACATCACTTCTGTTCTAGGGAACCGTAGTGACTTTAAGTGAAGGATTACGTACACCATGGTCATTGTGAGAACCTCTTATGATACTCACATAACGATCCATGCAACGTTTTCATGGTGGGTCTGTTCAGTACATTATTACTCTAATATGAACCAATGTGAAGACTTGATATCTCATATCCATGACCCGTGAGATATGGTCATCAGTTTACGCACATACTAGTCTCTATATGTATAATTATTGTCCTAATTCACAATACTTGACTAGGGACATTTAAGAATAGTTTTCTGATTACAACCAATAGGATCTCACAATCAAGTCATGCACTTGAAATCTCATGGTATTGAACCTACTATTCTAAGGACTTTATTATGTTCATTTAATCAAAATAAACAACACAAAAAATGAAATGCCTCATATATGAAATAAATGTCATGATACAATGTAAACTAGTAATGTTAATACACAACTGGTCTCTAGGGCATACACCAACAGAGGGCAGACCGACTTCCATTGGGATAACGGCCTTGGTTCTAAATGTTAGGTTAAATGATGATTCACCAGTAGGGATTTTCTTGGTCCTCCTGTACGACTAGAGCACACTAGGGAGTTCTTCGACCCACAATCCCTTTGGAGATTCATCAAGCCTTTTCTAAAGTCCATCTAGAATTTGGCGATTAGCGTTTTCTGCTTATCCGTTGGACTGGGGTGCACGATAGACGAGAACCTCTGCTGGATTCCTAGGCACGTGCAGAACTTCCAGAATCCTTTGCCGGCGAACAAGATGTCATTATCCGTGATTAAGATTCGAGGGATTCCGAACATGCATACATTGTGCTTCCAAAAGAACTGCTGGGTTTGATACTCTGTTATGGAGGCTAGGGGCTCAACTGCGACCCACTTGGTGAAGTAGTCTATGGCGAAAATGAGGAAGCGTAGCTGACCTGCGGCTTTAGAGAAGGATCCGACCAGATCCGTCCCCAACATGGCAAATTGAGCCGGACTAGCCAGTAACTTACGCTCAATTTTGGGGGCGTGTTTGATAGAAGAGAACCTTTTGCATGGACCATATTTTTAGATGAGCTCTTGAGCGTCTTGTAGCAAAGTTGGCCAATAATATTTGTAGTTGATGATCTTCCTCACGAGCGACTTGGCCCCTATGTGCCAGCTACCGACTCCCCCGTGAATATCTTCAAGGGAGTAATAGGCTTATTCTGGCGCTAGGCATCGGAGATAGGGTCGTCCGTCGACCATGGTGTATGATCATTTGAACAATCACTACAACATATATGGCTTTCTACAGCGGATTTATTATAGCATTTAAGTGTTAATACTGTTGAAAGTGATCAATAATAGCATTTCTAAATAAAATGCTATATTTTAGTAATTTTAAAATTTACTGTTAACTACGACAGCGTTATTGAAATGTTAAACTTTTTACAGCATTTTAAAAATGCTGTGGTATCCAAAAATAAATTGAATAGATAGGGGAAAAATAGAAAATTCCAACTAATCCAATTTCATCTCAAATCAAATCCCCCGATCCAAACTTAATGCCCTTCCGCCTTCCTCCACAAACCCCAGTACAAATCCCCCCAACCACAACGTCCCCACCCCCGCACCGTCGACCCCCTTGAGCGCCGCTCACTACTAGGCCACTGTCGTCCTCCCCTTACGCCCGTCGAAGTCCGAATCCCTAATCACGTCGTCCCCCACCCCTGCATCGTTGACCCCCTTGCACCGCCGCTCGCACTGCTCTGCCATAGACCTCCTGTGCCCGTCGATTTCTCCCTTTTTCCCGTCTTCTTGGTTGATACTCTTATAACCTCCTAATTCCTCCTAATGAATACACATCCTAAGTGTAATGTTTATTGTCTAGTTCCTGTTTTTTGTTCGTTTGTTTGTGTGGGTAAATAGATTCATGCTTAGGTTGCCTCGCATTTACATCTCTCTCATTATACTATTTCGCATTGTTCGTTTTGAATATGGTCAATTTATGCTAAACATATGCATATTCATACTACTTGCCAAGATGTAAACTTTCATCACGGGTGTCACTTATATTATATTTAGCTAATTGTATTCTAGAACATCTTTATAATTCTTCATATATGTGTGAAACTTAAAAGGATTATATTTATAGGGAATGTTCTATTTTCATTTTCCATGTGAAACACCATGAAAAAAAATTTGTAAAAGTAAATTACTGTTAAGATTCAAGCAATTTAGAGGGGGGAAACTAGTATTCTTACTCAATATCAGTTTGGTTAGTTTGCAAGTTTTAAGCTCAAATCAGAATGATAATTTTACTGCATATAAACAGAAATTGTTCACCTTGCATTGCAGTGCAGTGCATTGCATTGCATAGCCTTGCATTGCAGTGCAGCTACTGGCTATCAATGAATGGGTCTAATTTTAAGCCAAATGGAGTCTGAAATGGGGAAATAGAAATAAAAGATAAGGTCTAAGCATTTGTAAGCTAAGCCTTTTTTAACCGTACAAAAGTGAATGTTACAACATCTTATTGTGGGTGCCTCTATCAAATATTCACTTGATAATATTTGTTTTATGATGTTTAATTTTTTTTTGTAAAAAAGCCATTGCTACTGATCTAACTATCGATCATTTAATGAAATAAAACAATTGTTAGAGCATCTCACATGTGTTGGGGTATTGGAGGGATCACTAAGGTGATCAACTCCCTTATAATTCACCCTTGCCACTCATCCACAACCAATCACTGTTTCAAGTCTCTCCATCCACCAAATTGCACACACCATAGCTGAATATAGGAAATTAGGAAAAAATTGACTACTACAACAAATTTTATAAACTGAACCAACTTACAAAATACTTGTTACCCATGCATGGTCTAATATAAAAGGGGGTATAGGGTTATATAACAACTTGAAAATTTAACTTGCTAGGAAAAAAAAGACTTCAAATTTGAACTACAGCTTTACCATAACTACTGTAACGACTGAGGAAGCTCAAAACATCAAGTCGATTAGACACATTTTGATGTTGTCAACCGGGAACATATTACCCAGCTATCATAGCATATCATAAACCCAAAAAAAAGAAAAAATTGTTTACAGAGAGATCTAATTTATCATTAGTGGCACCAAAAATAGACAAGGAGCCTTAAAAACATGATTCTTTAAGTAAATAAGTTGCATTCCCAATTCTAACATGTGCCACCTTTGAAGTCTACTTGCAACAAACTGTTGCAATTTTATAGATTTTCACACATTTATGACTCTGTCTCATAATTAAAAACAAAACCATATGCTAAGCTCATTTATTAGTCCTTAATCACTGACAATGGATAGATATAACAATTCATGTTTCAAATTTCTATCCCTACTTGTCTGCTCTCTTGGTTTCCCACTTTCTAATGGCAGTATAATAATTACTTTGATTAAATTGAAAACCGGTGTGAACTTACTTTGATTAAATTGAAAATTTTTGATTAAATTGAGGAAATTGGAAGAGGTAGCTTCCAAAGCTTGTTGCTTTGGCTAGATAAAAAATTATCATGTGCAGGTATGTACAATAAGATAATAGGAGGATTAAGTATATCAAAACAAAGCTATGGATTAAATAAGTTCACTTTTTTAAAAATTTATGACTAGATCTTACGTATACAACACGCATCCTATACAACATCATAATAATGTCATTAGAATATATACGTATGAAACCTTTAACCTCAACAATCTCTTCCTATGTTCCAAAATGATTATATTCTAATGTTTATTTCTCCTTGTTAATTTCTAATGATTATATTCTAATGATTAGTTTGTCGAAACGCTATCGTATTTATAGCGTTTCGAAAACGCTATATATACGATAGCATTTTCAAAACGCTATATATACGATAGCATTTCGAAAATGCTATTGTATTTATAGCATTTTCGAAAAGCTATTCCTTTTATAGCATTTCTTGGAAACGCTATAGACATACCATAGCAGGGGCATTGATAGCGTTTGCAAAACGCTGTAATATATCTTTAATAGCATTTACAAAATGGTATCAAATGGCATATATATTGTAGTGAATACCCCATCAATGAGTACAAATCTCTCTGCTCTGGCCCGGATCTTCCGTGCTTCAGATCTTTCCTGGGGTAAGTCCCCTATTTTGAGGAAGTTTAGAATCCTGTCCATCCAGGTTGTCATTCGTGGCCGGGATTCAGCACAGAAGACATCAACATTCTGCTTTTCCATACTTGGTCGGACGAGGACCTCTATAAGCATTGTGCGATCAAGACCTTCAAAGGAGGAGGATGCTAGCTTCTACAATGCATCGACCTGGTTGTTCACTTCCCAAGGGAGATAAACAACTGAAGCTTCTTCAAAGTTTTTTAGGAGTCCCTTGACGTGGGGACAGGTACTGAATCTTGTCGGGGTCTCGAGCTTCGTACTCCCCTAAGACCTGGTTGACCACCAGTTGGGAGTCGCTGAAGACCCTGACCCATTTCGTCCCAGCTTTGTAGGCTAATAGCAGTCCGATGATTGGCGCCTCGTACTCGGCTTCATTATTAGAGGCTCGGAAGTTTAGGCGTAGGGAGGACTGGAGGGCAAAGCTATCCGAGCCTTGTAGTATCACCCCTGCTCCGCTCCTTTCTTTGCAAGATGATCCGTCCACATAGAGCTTCCATACTTTTGGCTCCTACTGAGCCTCGGCTGCCTCCAGGATAGTGCTCTCAGTGATGAACTCAGCTAACACTTGGCCCTTGATGTCAGTCATCAATTTATAACTGATATCATGTTGACTCAGCTCGATAGACCATTTGATTAGACGTCCGGAGTTCTCATGTTTGCTGATGATTTTTTTTAGAGGTTGGTCCGTGAGGACTTGGACAGAGTGAGTTTGGAAATAAGGGCAAAGTTTTTGTGCTGCCATAACTAAGGCGTAAGCTATTTTCTCTATCTTGGAGTATCGGAGCTTGGCATCATGGAGCACCTTGCTTACATAGTAGATAGGCTTCTGGACTCCGTCTTTATCTCGGACTAAGCCAGTGCTGAGGACATGCTCGGATGTCACCATGTAAAGATGGAGAACTTCACCTACTTCTAGTTTGCTTAGTAGAGGAGGGTTTGCGAGGTATTCTTTTAACTGGATGAAAGCCTGTTGCTGAGGCTCTATCCACTCGAAGTTCTTCGCCCCCCAGAGGGCTTTGAAGAAAAGAATGGACTTCTCCCTAGACTTTGAGAGAAAGTATCCGATTGCTGCAAGCCGACCTGTAAGCTTTTGAACCTTTTTGATATTGGTCGGGGGAGCCATGTCAAGGATAGCTTGAATCTTCTCTGGGTTTGCCTCTATACCCCGTCGGCTGACCATGAAGCCAAGGAACATTCCTGAGGTCACGCCGAAAGCGCACTTAGAAGGATTAAGCCCCATATTGTTCCTCCTTAAGACACTGAAGGCCTTTTCGTGTTCTCTTACATGATCTTCACTTCTGATATTTTTGACAAGCATGTCATCCACATACACCTCCATATTCAGCCCAATCTATTTCTTGAAAACTTTACTCACTAGCCTTTGATAGATGGTTCCCGCATTCTTCGGGCCGAAGGGCATTACCCAGTAGCAGTATAGCCCTTGATCGATGATGAAAGATGTTTTGGGGTTATCTGGAGGGAACATCTGAATTTAGTTGTACCCCGAGAAGGCATCCATGAAGCTCAAGAGTTCGTGCCCCGATGTCGCTTCAATTAGGGAGTCGATACATGGAAGAGGGAAGGTGTTCTTTGGGCAAGCCTTATTGAGGTCTGTGAAGTCAATACAAATCCTCCACTTGCTGCTTGCATTCTTTACCATCACAACATATGCCAACCACTCCGAATAGTTGACTTCCTAGATGAAGCAGGCAGTGATGTAACATCCCATATTAATTTTTTTTAAAATAAAAATACATTTTTTTATTTTTCCGCGTGCAACTCACGTGCAATTTCATCTAATTTTTTTTCATTCTAATTTTTTTTCTAAGTATGCATAAGTCCCCTTTTATTTATTCTCATTTAGTTGTCTTTTCTTAATTAAAATTCATAGGCCTACTAGGTGACTCTAAGCCCATTGAAATAAATAAAATGAATAAATAATAATAAGAGCCCAATGAGAAGCCCACAAATAAATTCTACATTTATTTTGTGCACTTTTCCTACACTTGTTTTGTATCATACACCTCGGATATAACTAAGAGCCATTAATTAAAAAAAATAAAAAATGTGCTTGTGCACTGCACGTGCACGTGTTTGTGTGCATGGGTGTAGTGGCATTGAACGTTGGGAGGACTGACCAAGTCGTGGGTCGTGGAGGTAGTGGAGAGAAATGTAGGAAGTGGGGATTAACTACCTAATACCTTATAAATAAACCCCTAAGCACTTACACCACTCTCACATTATCCAATCTACATTACTAAGTAACCAACAGTGAGAGGAAAGGCAGAGTTCGGGTGTCTCTTTCGTGAGAGGCTTGCTGTGGATTTCAGGGTGTTTGTGCTTGACTTTTGGGATTTCGGTGGAAATATTGTGTGCTTGCTTTTAGCTTTTGGAAGGAAATTGCTATCTAGAGGTGGGTGTTCCTTTATACCTTCTAATTTATTGAGTAGTTGCGTGTGTAGATACTCCAAAATTTAAATTGTTAATGTAGAATGCTTAGTTTACTCTCATTGATTGCGATGTGTGTGATAGAAGAAACTCTAAAATTTTGAGTGAAATGCATGTTAATTAAAGTAGACTTGAGAAATTGAAGTTTAGAAATTATGTAAATTAGCATGTAAAATGTTAATTTGTGTTCTCTTTAGAGAAGTAGATATTTTTATGAAATACGAATTTAATTGACCTTGAAGAAAAATTCTCATATTGCTAATTGTCATAGAAGAAGATATATATTGTAGTAGAATTGGCAATTCATAAATTATAGTGATAATTGATTTACTCTTCACGTGATAGAAATTTTAAATTGTGTGAACTTATTGTTGAGAATTCAGTATATTGTTCTCAGATTATTTCAGAATGCGTATAGATTGACTGTATTTAATTGACAGAACCAGGTAAAAATGGAATGCATGTATTTTTAAAAAAGAAATGAATCATTCGAGGTTAAAATTTTGAGGATTGAAACTCCATATATGTTGTGATATAAGCAATGGCTCAGTGGGTAGGCATTTAGGCGCCTCTTAGTTGGCGTGGGTTCGAGTGTGGGCGACGTTCAGTTGGTTTTCAAAAAACTTTTTTTTAACTGAATGAGATAAGGTAAACTTGAGTATTTAAAAATGTATGTCCACTTTATTCCTTGGGTGGACTCGGCCCATTGGTTTGGGCGTTGGGCTTTCTCATTACTGACGCTGGGTTCGAGCCTGTGGGGAGGCTCTGACTTTACCTTTTTATGTGTTTTCACCTGACATTTTTTTGAAATTATTAGAAGTGTGAGAAGAACATGATTTTGGAGATTTTATTATATGGTTCTAAAAGAAGATTTTTTTAATCTGAAAGGTACGTTTTTCTTTATGAGCTGAGTTGGGCTTCAAAATTTAAAAATGCAATAAATAGAAGATTTGTAAGTTTGAGTTTTATTCTAAATAAAAGTGAGATGAAGTTGAGATTTGAAACAAATTTTTCGGCATGTATTATTATGAAATATGGAAATTTTGAATGAGGACACGAGTTTTGTTAAAATATAAAAACAAAAGTGTTGTTTGAAAAAGAATTGATTAAAGGAAGATACAATTGGATTCCTCTCGATGAGATTCTATAGTTATTCATCTTTGATTAAGAATAGTTTGAGTTGCATGCAATGCAATAAGTGATTAAATTGATAATGAAAGTTGAAGTAAGTTACTTCATGTTATAAGATTATAAAGAAATATTTTGAGAAAGAGATTGTGAATAAAGAAATGAATAAATTGGGTTTTCATGAATGATTGCTACAAGAGTAAGATGAACTGATTAATTTGAGAATGAATAAAGTTGGAGATATGAATTAAGTGAAATTTTAATACATGAATATTGAAGGGTTTGAGTACCCATGAATTATAGAACATGAAAGGTTGTGATCTAGAGGTTTAGTGAGACCCGGGTATCGGCACATGTTGAAATAATTGATTGATTTGAGATATGGCTATATGGGCTATCTCGGGTGTTTTTGTTTAAGTCCGGTGGGAGGGGAAGGTAACTCTGGGTTTATAATTTATTTATGTCTTGAACTTAAGAACTAGGCACTAAGTGAAGATGTAGTAAACTTGGGCAAACTTGAGTGGAGGGCCTCTATATAGTCGTGTAACGCCCCGAATTTCAAAACACAACTGAATTCGAGATTCCACAGGATCTTTACACTTCTTTCGTACAATTTTACAAGGAATTTAAAACTTTTTGCTTTACATCAGAGTTACATAAAAACTTTACACTTTACATTTTACAGCGGAAGCAAATTTACAACATTTAAAATGTACATCAACATTTGAATAATCTCTAAGCATTTGTGCCTCTTTAATCTTTATCATATCATTTACCCTGCATAAAAAACTGTGGGTACGTCATTTATTCAACCGACGAACATTATACACGGTCATCCTCTCTATGCCGGAAATAGTATAACTGATTTTTCATATTTAACAAACACAAACTTGTCACATATCAAACTAAAGGGAATACCCTATTGATATCGTGTTGTGATTATGCACTTAGTCCATAATGCAGTTATTTATATTACATGACACTAATGCACACTTGTTCGGATTCTATGCATCCCATACTACATAGGTCCGAGGGCAAGTCTCTTAATCGTTCTTCATCTTGTAGGGT
This sequence comes from Hemerocallis citrina, assembly GCA_017893485.1. Lineage (NCBI taxonomy): Eukaryota > Viridiplantae > Streptophyta > Magnoliopsida > Asparagales > Asphodelaceae > Hemerocallis > Hemerocallis citrina. Next base: position 33,978,033 of record CM030360.1, read on the forward strand.
TCAATTCCTCGTCATGACTTAATCTACTACGGTAACTACAGTAAGTATCCTAGATGATCTATGAGTACAAGCTCGTGTACAGAAAACCTGGAGGGAAATCCCACGCCATGTCTTGACTCATCAAGCATGCATTCTGTGGCAATTCAGTCTCCTTCTTGGCACACGATCCTCTTGCAGTCACCAAACATCCCACAAGCGTCGCCAAGATCCCGATCTTCTGGAGTAGTGCCCATGCCATGTCTTGACGCATCAAGCATGCATTCTGTGGATCACACCCACATCGTAGACTCGAGGCCCTCATACTTGTGTTTTTCTCTCACTTTCATCACCTCTTCACTATGTACTAAATCCTTAAATTTAATGAAATCATAAACAAAATCAATCTCTTAGAGTTAGCCCTCTCACTACTACCGGTCTTATTTCTTTCATTTCACAATGACCCAAACTGGTCCTTTCAATATCAATAATCATAATTCATCACTTTTCACTTGCCGGTATGAGTTTTGGGTACACTCTAATTTCCAATTTCAATTCACAAATTCACATGTTTGAGTTTGTCATACTCAATAACATTTCTCTTTTCCAATCACATGATTTCCAAATTATTCATGACTCAATAACCATACATGAAGTTCAATTAATGCATAGCTAACATGTATTTCCACATTAAAATCATTTCTCAAATGTCAAATCAAAGTGAATGTTCACAAACTCATTAATGTCACACTATTCTTCAACAAGAATAATTCATACATAACATATACTTTCTTTCTTCCAATTTCTAACACTTATCTCAATTTCTTTGTCACGACAAATTTTTATGAAATTATACGAGTGTAAAAACTATAGTTCCAATTTCACTTTTACTTTCAAAAATACGCTTTATTTCATTCTAGTAACTCCCAATAATTTCTCATAAGTTGTACTCATTTATACTAGGCCAGAAATTATATGAATTGTTTCACAAAAAGAGACAGATTTACTTGAAAACTTTACGAAAGTCGACTGTCGAAATGGTCAATCGGCTGTTCCGCAATAATGCAAAACTTCGAAAAGAAGTCGACTGTTAAATGTATCAGTTGACTGGCCTGTGATATTTTTAATCTTGAAATCAATGATCAGAATAGTCGACTGTTGCACATAGCAGTCGACTGTACTGCGGGGTTTTCAAAAATATAATTTAAATCTGTGTACTATTCTTTTCATAATTCATTTGACATTTCTTACACAACTCAACATTATTATTCCCTATATTAATTCCCTGTTTATCCTTCGTTTATAATCCCAAAACATATCTTAATTTGTTCATTCTAACTCATATCATGAAAGTCCATCGAAGCACATAAAGCAACAATTTCATCTACTAGCATTTACATTTAGTTTTGATGCTAATAACGAATTTTAATCCAAGCATTCCATAGCCATAAACAATTCACACACAACTTACAATTCATGATGGAATAACATGCAATCTATTTAGCATCAGTTCAATCAACTAACAAACCATTTTTCCAATTAGGTGTACTCCTATTAATCTCTTTCATGCATTATCATTTCAATCAATCTTAGCATGCTATCTAATTAGAAACATGGAAAATAACCCACCTTAGCATGATATCTAATTAGAAATATGGAAAATAACCCACCTTAGCATGATATCTAATTAAAAATATGGAAAATAACCCACCTTAATTTGGAGAGAAATCAAATTGCAACACCTCCTAAACAAAAGTCCTTGCCAAAAGAGCGTTCCTCCTCCTCCTTGATGCGCGCACCCGACCTTTAAAGATGCCAACCGAGAGCTTCCTAGATGCCGGCCTTCCTTTGGATGCAAGCACAACTCCCTCACACACAACTCTCAATCCTTTTAACTCACTTACTACTAATAAATCACTACTAACAAATGTATCTAGGTTTTGGAGAAGTAAAGAGTACAAAAATAACTAGGCTAGGGGGGGTATTTATACTAAAAATTGGAGTAAATGAAGGGCTAGGATCAAACTAGGAGTTAGAAATAAAAGGCTAGGATTCAAGGGGGAGTTATGGTAACCAACCATGATCAAGCAACCACCACCCATGACTCCATTCAAATTTCCCTTTCCCTCCATGTCAAAACCGGCCTCACAATGGTGTGCTTAGCACGTGTACGTGCAATGCACGTGCATGCATTAGTCCTCCATTTAAAAAAGTTGTACATTATATTTTCTATAAAAATAATCTTTAAAAGATGTTCTACATTACAAGTTGTAATTAAAATAAAAATAACTCATGGGCTTTAATTAATGGGCCAAAATAATAGTTTTATATAAAGAAATTAAATAAATTAGATTTGGGCTAGAAAGAAAGGCTTATGTTTATTTGATGAAAAATGGGCCTTTATAAAAATAATTAAAGAACACATATACACATATATACTCATCAACCATAATGAAAAATAATTATAAGATTTCATACTACAAAAATTGCATGTGCACACTACGTGCAAAATAAATAAATAATTTTCATAAATGAAAATTAGGGCATTACGACACTCCCTCCTTAGAATTGTTCCGTCCCCGGAACTACAGTCAAGAGCAAGAAACAAAACTCTCACAACAAGCACAAGAAAAATACAAAAATACAAATCAAGCAAAAAGCTCAGGATAATTTTTCAACATCCTCTCCTCAGACTCCCAAGTAGCCTCTTTAACCAAATGGTTTCTCCAGACTACCTTGACCATCGGTATCGTCTTATTCCTCAAGACTTTCTCTCGACGATCAACAATCTCGATAGGAGACTCGATGTAGTTGATATCCAAATGCAAACCTTCCGGCACTTCAGGCAAATGATGACTCGGATCTGGAATATAACCTCTCAGCATAGACACATGAAAGATATTGTGCACCTGAGATAACTCTTCCGGTAATTCAAGCCGGTAAGCAGTTTTCCCGATCCTTTTCAATATCTTGTACGGGCCTATAAACCTCGGGGCTAATTTTCCGCCTTTGCCAAATCGAATCATACCTTTACTGGGCGATACTTTCAGAAAGACGAAGTCACCAACCTCAAACTCAAGGTCCCTTCTCCGGTTGTCTGCATAGCTTTTTTGCCTGCTCTGAGCTTCTACCAACCTTTTCCTGATCAGAACAATCTTCTCAGAGGTTTGCTGCACAAGCCCAGGCCCAAACAATTGACGCTCTCCAACTTCAAACCAACAAACAGGTGTCCTGCACTTCCTACCATACAAAGCTTCATACGGCGCTATCCCGATACTGGTCTGAAAACTGTTGTTGTAGGCAAACTCTACCAAAGGTAAATACCTTTCCCAACTGCCTCCAAAGTCTAGTTTACAACACCGAAGCGTATCCTCAATAATACGGTTAACTCTCTCGGTCTGCCCATCGGTTTGCGGATGAAAAGCAGTGCTGAAATCCATCTTGGTACCCAAAGCTGTCTGAAGACTCCTCCAGAAATGGGAAGTAAACCGCGCATCTCGATCAGACACAATAGTTGACGAAACACCATGAAGCCTGACGATTTCGCCAACATACAACTCATCTAACTTGTCCATCGAAGCAGTGAGTTTCATCGCCAAAAAGTGAGCGGACTTGGTTAGTCGATCGACTATAACCCAAATCACATCATTGCCTTTAGGACTCTTGGACAATCCCGTAATGAAATCCATACTGATGTTATCCCACTTCCATTCTGGAATAGGTAACGGCTGTAATAGACCTCCGGGTCTCTGATTCTTGGCGTTGACTTGCTGACAAACCTCACACTTCGCCACAAATTCAGCCACATCCCGCTTCAAACCTGACCACCAGAAATGCGGTTTGATATCTTTGTACATCTTAGTACTTCCAGGATATACCGACAAAAGAGTAGCATGTGCCTCCTGAAGAATACTCTCTTTCAGGTCTGCCTGATTCGGAACACACAGTCTCTTTCCAAACCACAGCACTCTATCCTTGATTTGAAATCTGGGCAACTTGCCAGTACCAACCTTCTCCAACATCTTCTGAATTTCCGCATCAACCTTCTGACTTGCAATAATCCTTTCGTAGTGTCGGATGAAGCCTCAACTGAGCTAAAGATGATCCCAAGCCTTGCAGAACAACTTCAATACCAGCCCGATCCAACTCCTCTACCAACTGCCTCTGAGTTGTAATCAAACTCGCCAGACTGCTCTTGCGGCTAAGTGCAACATTAGCCTTCCCAGGATGATACTTAATCTCCAGATGAATGTCCTCAAGTACCTCCAGCCATCTCCGCTGCCTCAAATTCAGATCCTTCTGCTGATATATGTACTTCAACATCTTGTGGTCCGTGTACATGTTCAATTTCTCACCGTACACGTAGTGTCTCCATTGCTTTAAAGCAAAGATAACCGCGGCCAACTCCAGATCATGAGTCGGGTAATTCTTCTCATACGGTCGTAGTTGCCTAGACCCATAAGCGATTACTCTTCCTTCTTGCATTAAGACACAACCAAGCCTACGATGTGAAGCATCGCTGTAAACATCATACTCAACACCTGCTCTAGGCAAAGCCAAAATAGGTGCAGTAGTCAGCTTCTCTTTCAACTCCTGAAAGCTTGCCTCACATTGCTCAGTCCACTTGAAGTTCACATTCTTCTTGGTCAGACCAGTGAGCGGTACGGCTAACTGAGCATAACCTTGAATAAATCTCCTATAATATCCAGTTAATCCAAGAAAACTCCTGACTTCCTTCACTGTAGTAGGCCTTGCCCAATCTCTCACTGCCTCTATCTTCTGAGGGTCAGTTGCCACTCCCTCCTTAGAAAGGATGTGACCTAGGAATGCCACTTCAGATTTCTAGAAATCACACTTGGATAACTTGGCATACAACTCCTGCTCTTCCAGTTTCTCCAAAACTACTGCCAAATGCTCAGTGTGCTCTTCCTCTGACTTGGAGTACACAAGGATATCGTCGATAAACACCACGACGAAAGAATCAATGAACGGCCTCAAAACTCTGTTCATCAAATCCATGAAGATTGCGGGTGCATTCGTCACTCCAAATGGCATAACTAAGAATTCGTAATGCCCATGTCGAGTTCTAAATACAGTTTTGTGCACATCTTCAGCTTTCACTCGAACTTGGTGATATCCTGATCGAAGATCTATTTTGGAGAAAATAGCTGCTCCTTGTAGACGATCGAACAAGTCATCAATTCGAGGAATAGCATACTTATTCTGAACAGTGACCTTATTCAGGTCTCGGTAATCGATACACATTCTCATCGATCCATCCTTCTTCTTTACCAAAAGCACTGGTGCTCCCCAAGGGGACGCACTAGGTTGAATAAAGCCTTTCTCCAACAGTTCCTCAATCTGCCATTTCACCTCATCCTGTTCCAGTGGAGCCATCCTATACGGTGCCTTAGAAATAGGTGCACTTCCCAGTTGAACAGTGATGCTGAACTCTACATCACGATGCGGGGGTAACCTAGGAAAATCATCCAAGAACACAGTCGGATAGTCCCGAACCACAGGAATCCTTTACACTTCCACAGGAATCTCTTCCTTGCGAATAGCTGCCACCAGCCTAGAACACTTCTTCTTCCCTTGGAAAGTGACTTCAGGTCCACTGGAGCCTTCACTGTTACTGTCTTGGTCTTACACTCGATGCTTGCACTGTACACCGACATCCAATCAATGCCAATGATAACATTGACTCCCAAGATAGTCAGCTTGATAAAATCAATTCCGAAGATCCTGTCCCTAATCACAATCTCGCAATCCGCATAGTACCGATCAGTGATTAAAGTTTCTCCTGATGGAGTAGCTACTGCTAAGATCTTGCCTGGAAAAATCTTCGGTTCAACTCCCAACACTTTAGCAAATTTAGGAGACACAAAAGTATGAGAGGATCCAGTATCGAACAAAACAACAGCTTTCATTCTATTTAAATAAAGTTCCCCTGTTACATAATATACACTCATTACGTAACAGTTCACTAAATAAACAGAAAAAAGAAACAACATAAACCTCTAAACATCCGCCCTCGTACCAGTGATGACATGATCCACCTCATCGGCATAAGCTTCGGTCAAGGCAAATACTCACCCTGGTTGGTACGGTCTCTTCCCAGTCTGCTGCATTGGTGCATTGCGATTACCATTCTGTGGCTTGGGGCATTGAGATTGGTAATGTCCCGTCTCACCACAGTTGAAGCAATTTACTGCAGGAGGTCTCACAACATTGTTTCCGGGTCCTCCAGCCACACTAATAGCGTTCGCCCCTGTCGGTTTGAACCTTTGTGCAGATGGTTGTCCCTTGAAATTCCCAGAATTTGCGGACCTCTTTTCAGACTGCCAGTTGTTCCTCCAATTCTGAACAACATGAAACTGCTCCATGTCTGCTTCCGTGGCTGCTGCTCATTTGACTAGCTTGTCAAACCTCCTGATATCGAGAGGTATCATCCGGGACCTCAAGCTCGGCCTCAAACCATGCTCGAACTTACGAGCCTTCTTCGCCTCATCCATCACTAACTCAGGAGCATATCTTGATAGTTGAGTAAATTTAGTCTCATACTCTCTAACTGACATACCACCTTGCTGTAGTGATAGAAATTCCATAGCCTTCTTCTCTTGGACGTCGGAGGGGAAATAGTGACTACGGAATTCCTCCAAAAATTCCTCCCAGCCAAGAACAATACCTCCCATTGTCCGCTTCATCGACTGCCACCACACAGCCGCATCCTTCTCAAGTTGCAGAGTCGCCAACTTCACCTTGCTGCCCTCAGGGATCTCCAGCACTTTGAAGATCGTCTCTACCTGACAAATCCAGTTGTCAGCTACATCAGGGTCTGACTTCCCTTCGAATACAGGTGGTTTCATCCGTTTGAACGATTCCACGAGTTTAATTGCCTCGGGCGCCGGATTCGTAGGTACCCTTCCTTGGTTCTGATTCATGGCCACAGTGTTGAGTGTCTGATAGACCCTCGTTTCCAAGTCCAGACCTTTACCATTTCTAGCTCCTCTTCTAGCCATATTCTGATGCAAAAAGATCCATTAAATTCGAAGTATAAGACATGAATTTTAAATCAACTTTGCATTTCATTAAATTCCAAACTTTATACACTCGAATTGAAAACATTTCTTGACGTCAGAATGAAAACAGTAGAAGCTACAACAGTCTAACTCCTACGGTTCCTCTTCGCTTCACGAAACTCTCCTCGTAGTTCATCAACTTCTTTCTTTAGCACATCGGTCATATTTTTCCTTTTCTCGAGTTCCCATACACGATGACTGAGAACTGCAAAGTCGTCCTTGCGCTTTGCCAACTGAGCCTCCAATAATCCGACTCTCTCCTGCAGTGTTTCTACCTGCCTCTGAAGAGATATCACAAGACTACTTGGAACTGGTTTTTCTTCTTCGTCAGAAGAAGAATCATCAGACGAGTCCGGAGGTGGGGTAATCTCTGGGGACTCAGGCCATTCCTCTTCATCAGAATCTGCTTGCCCAGGATAGTACTCTTCCTCGATAATATGCCAATTGTCGTCTCCAACAGGGTCGAAGTGATCAGCCATCTTAGAAATAGGGAGGAAGAAGCATAAGTCATAGAGCAACACAAATGTAAGTAACTTACATTTAAATCTCTAGACTCAAACACACACTCTAATGTCCACTTCTAGGGTGTTGTTCCTTATAAATTTGTACAAGTGTGAAGCGTGGCTCTGATACCACTCTGTAACGCCCCGAATGCCAAAACACAACTGAATTCAAGATTCCACAGGATCTTTACACTTCTTTCGTACAATTTTATAAGGAATTTAAAGCTTTTCACTTTACATCAGAGTTACTAGAAGTCTTTACACTTTACATTGTACAGCGGAAGCAAATTTACAACATTTAAATAAATGTACAGCAACATTTGAATAATCTCTAAGCATCTGTGCCTCTTTAATCTTTATCATGTCATTTACCCTGCATACAAAACTGTGGGTACGTCAGTTTATTCAACCGACGAACATTATACACGGCCATCCTCTCTATGCCGGAAATAGTATAACTGATTTTCCATATTTAACAAACACAAACTTGTCACATATCAAACTAAAGGGAATACCCTATTTATATCGTGTTGTGATTGTGCACATAGTCCTTAATGCAGTTATTTATATTACATGACACTAATGCACACTTGTTCGGATTCTATGCATCCCATTCTACATAGGTCCGAGGGCAAGCCTCTTAATCGTTCTTCATCTTATAGGGTTCAATTGCTCGTTATGACTTAATCTACTACCGTAACTACGGTAAGCATCCTAGATGATCTATGAGTACAAGCTCGTGTACAGAAAACCTGGAGGGGAATCCCACGCCATGTCTTGATGCATCAAGCATGCATTCTGTGGCAATTCAGCCTCCTTCATGGCACACGATCCTCTTGCAGTCACCAAACATCCCACAAGCGTCGCCAAGATCCCGATCTTCTGGAGTAGTGCCCACGCCATGTCTTAACGCATCAAGCATGCATTCTGTGGATCACACCCACATCGTAGACTCGAGGCCCTCATACTTGTGTTTTTCTCTCACTTTCATCACCTCTTCACTATGTACTAAATCCTTAAATTTAATGAAATCATGAACAAAATCAATCTCTTAGAGTTAGCCCTCTCACTACTACCGGTCTTATTTTTTTCATTTCACAATGACCCAAACTGGTCCTTTCAATATCAATAATCAAAATTCATCACTTTTTACTTGCCGGTGTGAGTTTTGACTACACTCTAATTTTCAATTTCAATTCACAAAATCACATGTTTGAGTTTGTCATACTCAATACCATTCTCTTATCCAATCACATGATTTCCAAATTATTCATGACTCAATAACCATACATGAAGTTCAATTATCATGCATTTCATAGCTAACATGTATTTTCACATTAAAATCATTTCACAAATGTCTAATCAAAGTGAATCTTCACAAACTCATTAATGTCACACTATTCTTCAACAAGAATAATTCATACATATTCCAATTTCTAACACTTATCTCAATTTCTTTGTCACAACACATTTTTATGAAATTATACGAGTGTAAAAACTATAGTTCCAATTTCACTTTTACTTTCAAAAATACGCTTTATTTCATTCTAGTAACTCCCAACAATTTCTCATAAGTTGTACTCATTTATACTAGGCCACAAATCATATGAATTGTTTTACAAAAAGAGACAAATTTACTTGAAAACTTCAGGAAAGTTGACTTTCGAAATGGTCAGTCGGCTGTTCCGCAATAATGCAAACTTCGAAAAGAAGTCGACTATTAAATGTATCAGTCGACTGGCCTGCGATATTTTTAATCTTGAAATCAATGATCAGAATAGTCGACTGTTGCACATAGCAGTCGACTGTAATGCGGGGTTTTCAAAAATATAATTTAAATCTGTGTACTATTCTTTTCATAATTCATTTGACATTTCTTACACAACTCAACATTATTATTCCCTATATTAATTCCCTATTTATCCTTCGTTTATAATCCCAAAACATATCTTAATTTGTTCATTCTAACTCATATCATGAAAGTCCATCGAAGCACATAAAGCAACAATTTCATCTACTAGCATTTGCATTTAGTTTTGATGCTAATAACGAATTTTAATCCAAGCATTCCATAGCCATAAACAATTCACACACAACTTACAATTCATGATGGAATAACATGCAATCTATTTAGCATCAGTTCAATCAACTAACAGACCATTTTTCCATTTAGGTGTACTCTTATTAATCTCTTTCATAAATTATCATTTCAATCAATCTTAGCATGCTATCTAATTAGAAACATGGAAAATAACCCACCTGAGCATGATATCTAATTAGAAATATGGAAAATAACCCACCTTAGCATGATATCTAATTAGAAATATGGAAAATAACCCACCTTAATTTGGAGAGAAATCAAATTGCAACACCTCCTAAACAAAAGTCCTTGCCAAAAGAGCGTTCCTCCTCCTCCTTGATGCGCGCACCCGACCTTCAAAGATGCCAACCGAGAGCTTCCTAGATGCCGGCCTTCCTTTGGATGCAAGCACAACTCCCTCACACACAACTCTCAATCCTTTTAACTCACTTACTACTAATAAATCACTACTAACAAATGTATCTAGGTTTTGGAGAAGTAAAGAGTACAAAAATAACTAGGCTAGGGGGGGTATTTATACTAAAAATTGGAGTAAATGAAGGGCTAGGATCAAACTAGGAGTTAGAAATAAAAGGCTAGGATTCAAGGGGGAGTTATGGTAACCAACCATGATCAAGCAACCACCACCCATGACTCCATTCAAATTTTCCTTTCCCTCCATGTCAAAACCGGCCTCACAATGGTGTGCTTTGCACGTGTACATGCAATGCACGTGCATGCATTAGTCCTCCATTTAAAAAAGTTGTACATTATATTTTCTATAAAAATAATCTTTAAAAGATGTTCTACATTACAAGTTGTAATTAAAATAAAAATAACTCATGGGCTTTAATTAATGGGCCAAAATAATAGTTTTATATAAAGAAATTAAATAAATTAGATTTGGGCTAGAAAGAAAGGCTTATGTTTATTTGAAGAAAAATGGGCATTTATAAAAATAATTAAAGAACACATGCATATACATATATATACTCATCATCCATAATGAAAAATAATTATAAGATTTCATACTACAAAAATTGCATGTGCACACTACGTGCAAAATAAATAAATAATTTTCATAAATGAAAATCGGGGCATTACAAGTTGGGCGGTGGATCTCCGGGACTATAGACCCAATCGGGCGGTGGATTTCAGGACTGTGGTTGCTTGCGATGCAAGCGAGCCTTAATTAAATCCAGGATTATGATTAATCGGGCGGTGGATTCCGGAATCATGATTAGTCGGGCGGATAGTAGGCCTTACTCCAGTGTATATGCATATACCAGGGCTAGAGGGACACTTGCGGGATGTTCGCACGACAAGGATTCTGTATAGTATGGCCGTGGATTTCGGGCTGGAATCCGTACTCGTGGAATGTCTAAACTTTGTTTTATTACTGGGTAGTTATCATGGCGAGGGATTAAACCCTTTAATGTGGAGTACGTAGGTGCTTGCCCTCGGACCTATATAGTATAGGATGCATAGAATCCGAACAAGTATGCATTAGTGTCATCTTAGCGTAAAATATCTGCATTAGGAATTAAGGCATCGCATACACTAACATGTTTAGAGTAGTCACTTTTAACACTTTGTTTACATTCAAGTTTGTGGTTTGTTAAAGTATTAAAGGATCATTATATTTTCGGCATAGCGATGATGGCCGTGCATAATATTGCGTCGGTTGTAAGCAACTGACATGCCCACGGTTTCATATGCATGACTTGGAATTTATAAGAAGATGAATTTGATGTAAAGATGGTGATGATTACTTAAATGCTAACGTTGTTACAATTGTATATTTATCATGTTGTACTTCATTTATTTTTCCGCTGCATTACTGATGTAAAAGAACAATATTGTAATAAAAGTTTCAAAATTCCTTGTAAAATTATACGAAGTGAAGTGTAGATCCTGTTGAGCTACGAATTAACGTATTTTGGTATTCGGGGCGTTACAGGTGCGGAGTTTCTCGATTTCCTCCTTCACTGCCTACTGCCTTTCTGGGTAAAACTTTCTGTGCTTCTACTGCATCGGTTTGATTCGGGGTTTACACTCAACTTGTACATGATCAGTTCTTCTGAGATGCCTGGCATGTCCGAGGGAGTCCAAGCAAATAGATCCAAGTTCTGCCGGATGCAGCTAATGATATCCTCTTTAAGCATTGGAGGAAGAATCTTGCTTACTTGGAATCGTCTGGTCCCATGTTCGTTAGAGAAAGGGATTTCCTCCAGCTCATCAACTTGTTCGGAATAGATCGAGCTTCTGTCACTAGTGAGGATGACCGCATTGACGGGGAGAATAGATCCTCCCACTGTGGTAGTATAGCAACTCGGGCTGCTTCTTGATTGCCCTTTACAACTCCAACCCAGACACTGTTGGGGAATTTCATTCACATGTGGTATGCCTAGGCTACTGCCTGAAGAGACGCGAGGTTGGGTTGCTCGAAAGTGGCATTATTGGCGACTTTGACATCTACCACCATAAAATCCATCTGCTCAATGCAGGTAGCAGGAGGTTTTCTGCGGTCACATCTAGTGTGACTATTCCTTCAATCTGAAAGGAAGCTCCGGAGAAACCATGGAAAGTATATCATGCTGGCCTCGGCCTCTCCCGGGAAAGTTTCAGTCCCTCAAAGGCTGTAAGGAATAAAATTTTGACTAAGCTACCATTGTCCAGGAGGATGTGGCAAATCTTGTGATTAGCCAAGCTGAGGCTGATTAACAATGCGTCACAGTGTGGAGTACAGACACCCTCAAGATTCTCATTGGAGAAAGAGACAGGGAGTCCTTAACTTGGCAGGTGCACTGAGTTCGCCTCTCGGACGAATGCCTTGCGGGAGGAGTTGGAATCACTCCCCATAGGCCCTCCATGCATGGAGTGGAGGATAGCCATCCTTTCAGACTCCTGATGCTCGAAGTCCTTTTCTGGACGTTTATATGGCCCCCGAGGAGGAGGGGATGTCCTCTGGTCCTTCTGAGTAAATTTTGACAAGTAGCCCCTACGGATAAGGGCTTCTAGCTCATCCTTCAATGCCAATTGAAGGAAAAGATTCTGGATTATGTCACGGTTTTCTAGTGTATGGAAATTGGGACGTTACAGAGTGGTATCAGAGCCGACTTCAATTTACAGTCCAATACAGTAGGAAAATTAAACTTGGATGCCTTATAGGAGTCGGGTCTTAGCTAGTTGTAGACAATTATAATTCATATTGTCGTTTCTTTCAACTTATGTTTTATAATTTTTCTATATCTGGACTAATTCCAGTATATATGTGTTTTAAGGATGGTATTCGAGGATATCCTAACCGAGGATGTGTTGATGGAAGAGATTGAGCCGATTTCAAGGAATGATCCGACGATCTCAAGCGTGGAGCCGAAGGAGATTTCACTACAAGCTAATCTCAAGACGGACTCGCCTTCACCACCACAATGGCTAAGTATGGATCAACGCACAGCAATAGCGGCTAGCATACATCTGGGAATAAGGAAACTGAGGAAGTACGGAACCATGAAAGGTCATCGAGCTAAGAAACTGGAAGATACTTGCAGAGCTATATTAGCAGAAGCCCACATTAAAGGTGTAATGAAGCAGCATGGAGTGCCAGTATCAACGATTCTGACCAAGATTCAAGAGTTACATCTCGATTTTGGTAGAGTCTGCAGGCAGCTTTGGGAACAAGGTCGGGTTAATTGGAGAACAAGTTCGTAGAGGAGTCACTTAGGAGCCGGAATGTCGTATAAGCTTTCTTTCCTCGAGTTATTTAGTATATGAATATTTTTTTGTTCTCCTAATTAAACGTAGTTCTGATGATAGAACTATTCTAAGGAGGGAGTATTGTCATATCCCGATCGGATATTATATCTGTATTATTGTAATTTTTAAAATTAAAATATTTTTATGGAAATTTCTTGGTTTTACTAATAAAAAGTTATCTGTATATATATACTAGTAAGTATATATATGTATTGTATCGGTTTTGTGCACTTGTACAAAATCCTGTAAAATGCATTTTTGAGAAAATGTCTGTAAAATCCTAGGCGGATATTAAAATTATTATTTTATTTTTATTTTCAGAATTGAAATATTTTTGATGGATATTACCCGGTATTGTATCAAATTGACAATGGAATCTTCTGAGCTGGTAATAAAATTATTTTTATTATTATTTCTCAATTAAAATATTTTTGATAGAGATTATTCATTTTAACTAATAAAAATTATCTGTATATATCGATATATGTACGTATAAGTACCATATCGATTTCGTACGTTTGTACGAAATCATGTAGTATGTGATTTTGAGAAAATACCTCTTATTATTGATCAACCATGATCAAATAGAAGGTTAGGATTGGATTAGGGTTTGTTTGCAATTTAAATTTGCAAATTGAACGGATTAGGGTTTGATTGCAATTTATATTTGCAAATGAAACTCAAAATGTTTTGAACCACAAAGAGAGAGAGACAAGTGGCTCTCTCTCTACCATATCTCTCTCTCCTTCTCCTACAAAATGTCCGACCACACACTAAGGGAAAAAGCCCTCTTTCATTTTTGTTCCTCCATCCCTTCTCACTTTCTCTCTTTCTCTCTTATATTTCTTTCCCTTCTTTACTTGTTTTATTTTAGAAAAAATTGAGAAAAATAGAAAAGAAAGATAGATCAAAATAAAAAAGAAAGAGTGGGTTCTTTTGTGAGGTGTTCTTGAAGAGGAGCAAGAACAAGGAGCGAGGAGGAGAAGAAGCTAGCTAGTCCTTCCTACAAGTTTGGGTGGGGGTTCTCAGCTTCTTGCTATTGTTTTGTTTGTTTTATTATTGTTGTATGTTGTTATAAGAGATTGGACTAATTCCATGTGCATATGAGTGTTTATGGAATAGAATAAAAGGCATACAAGATTGAAGTGGCAGAACACAAAAATAAGGCATAAAGACTCAATCTTTGTAGTTTTAGGGTTATAGTTAATTACCTATGCTAAAGGTGGAATGTTGAGCCCAAATTAATTTTAGAGGCTCTCCTATGTGTTGTTACCATGATATAACTTTTATAGAATTTTCTGGGTTAATTTACTGGGTTAAATAGACGTTTTTCCCAAAACATCAAGTTTCAAAGCAAAAACAGCGAACTGCTGTGTTGGGGTTAACATCGACATGTGTTCAAGGGGCTGTATTTTGATTTCTATAAGGAATTTGGAAACGTGATCAACTAGAGATTTGTAGTATATTTTCCCACTTTTTCAAAATGTCCTATTTCGTTAGATTCGGATAAGTAGAGCAAAAGTTACAAGCTTTAGAAGTTTCGGCTTTTCTGTTGAAAATCTGCAGTTTGGTTAACTTTTGCGTGTGTTCAAGTTACCGAATTTTGAGATCCTTACGGAATATGAGAAAGTGGTCAACTAGAAAGTTGTAGTAGATGTTCTCACCTTTTCCAAATGTCTAGTTTCGTTAGATTTCGAAAAGTAGATCAAAAGTTACAAGCTTTCAAAATTTCAGCTTTTCCGTTAAAAAATCTGTTGTTGGTTAATTTTTGCTTGTGTTCAACGGACCGAATTTTGCATTCCTTACTGAATATGAAAAAGTGTTCAACTAGAGAGTTGTAGTAGAGGTTCTCACCTTTCCAAAATGTCCTATTTGGTTAGATTCCGATAAGCGGAGTAGGAGTTATGGCTTTTACAAATCACAGCAGCTAGCTTTTGGCTGAAAGCTCGCTGTTTATATTGTTTGATATTTTTGTACCTCTTATTTACTGAATTTGGAAAAGTGGTCAACTAGAGAGTTGTAATAGATGTTCTCCCCTTTCCAGAATGGCCAATTTTGTTAGATTCTGATAAGTTGTCACGCCCCGCTTCCCAAAAATATGGAATACGAGCACGTGACGAAGCCCAGCGAATGATTTTTTTACATCATCCATAAGCTGTAGGATCGACTCAGCATCATAACAAGAATATAACCAGATTTATATATAACCAAGCATGCATGAATAATTTATTAAGCAACAGAAACAATTTAAACAAATAATAATATTCAAATAGTTCTCATGTCTGGATCAAGTGTAAACTCAGAAACAAGACTTATACAGCAGAAGAAATAAATACCTTAAGGAAAGCAACTATTTAAACAGATCCTTGCTCCAAGCAAAACCTGAAATGTCTGCTCGCCAATTCCAGCAGGTAACTTGTCCCAAGTCTGCTTAATAAATATAAAAGGGAAAACAGGGAAAACAAGAGAGAATGCCCTTAGTGCAAGCTAGGGCCACAAATAGTGAAAGCAAGTACAAGTATGGAGAAACAGGAACTGGAATCAAGAATGTAACAGAGTTATGACAAGTAATGAACAAATTCAGGGACTATCTAGCAAGAGGGAAACATCTTAATAACTAGATTGGGTAACAACTACTAGTGGTGAAACACATGTCAGGTACACCTATAGGGGTAACTAATATCGAATATTATGTTTCAAGTGTCAGGTTTTACGTATCAAGTTTCATATTTCAAGTTGCAGGTGTCATGTTCAGGTTTCTTGTTTCACACATCAGGTAGCCAGGTATTCAGGTAACAGGATAATCAGCTAACAGGTAATCATGTATCAGGTATTAAATTCAAATCTTGTGTGATTACTATCTAGGTAGCACGACATGCATCCATCATTTTACTACATGGTTGCTACAGTCAAAACAATTCCGTTTAGACCTAGTAATGGAGTCTATAGGGCGGCGTACTCAGGATTCAGGTATCAGGTATCAGATATCAGGCAGGCACGGTTCATGAATACGAATTTTAATAACAGGTTCACGAAGCAAGTTCGTGAATACTAACAGGTTCAAGGACCACACAGTGGGTCCATGAATACACAAGTCCATGAGTCAAGTAACTGACTCCATGAATACATCACATGTAACAGGTTCATGAACCGAGTACTGGGAAACACGGGCCCCCTTCTGAGTACACTTACCTATATTGTCCACTCTATAGTCTTTCCCTTAACCCCGGCTTATTACATTGGTTCAGGCAGAATTTGTATATTTGTATTTATGCATATGAAATAGTGCTGAAAAAAAATGTAGATTAATTCTAAGAAAAATTGGGGATGTCCTATAGGGTGTCCAGCAACTACATATAAAATTTGGGGTCAAACGCTCGCTGTTTGCACAGCTAAATTAATTTGTGAAGTAGATATAAACAGCAGTTTTGCAAATCTGCGTCTACTGACACAGCTGCAGTATAACTGCCATAACTCCTAGACCGTAGCTCCAAATCCGATCAACTTGGAGTCTATCGATATCTACACATCCAGATCTACATTTTATATTCAGGGCTCGGGCCCAAATTCCAATGATAAAAGGGTCGAAACCGCAAAAGAACATTCAGACAGCAACACTCAGAATTTATTTACTAATGTAGGTTTCATGGAAATATGTAAATTGGTGTCTAAGCATAAATACATAATCATGGATGTCAAAACAGCAACTAATAAATATTTTTCAAGTCATAATAGTCGCAAATTCGTCAAAATACTAACTTTATATGCGTCTACAAATTTTAGGGGTCCTTAATTCATATGTCCATGTGATTCATGTGTGCAAGGGAATAAAAGAGTCCAATTGATTTTTATTTAATACGAGGAAGTTTTGTGACTCTTAGATTTGTGGGTTTGAAGGTTCAAAATTGATTTACTATGATATTCAAAGGGAGTCACAATCTAACTATAAGTGGTATTTACAAGAAAACTTATACTAGAGCAATAAAATGTACAAGATGAATACTTGCCTTAAATCGACGATTATAAACTCCGCTTGTTGAAGCAATTGAGTAGAAAAATCCCCGAAGATGTCCTCAAAAAGTGCGTGCAAAAATTGATCGGAGATCGCATTTTCCTCACACGCGATCGGCCAAAACAGTAAACAGCAAGAACCGATCCAGCACGGCAAAACACGGAACAGCGGAACGCACCAATCAGATCGCTCCGGAACAGCGGATCTGCGCCAGAACAGCGTGCAGCGAGCGGGGATTCACTGTGGCAAGAACACCAAACAGCATCAGATCAGACCCAGTGTAGCACGGATCTTGATGGATCCAAGGGCTGGGATTCGATCCCGCCCAATCCTCCTTCTTCTTCGTTCGTTCTCTGCTTCGAAACAGGGAGAGAGATGGGGACGATCGGTGACGGCGGGGTTCTTCGACGGCGGCGCTACGTCGGGAAGCGACGCAGCAACGGCGGCACGGCGGGGGCACGAGGGTGGACGGAAGGCGACGGCAGTGTGCTCCTCTGTTCGTGGGTTCGAAACAGAGGTGAGAGCGGGAGGAGATGTTCGGCGGTGCGGGGTGTTGGCGAAGCGACGGAGGAGGAGAGGAGGTCGAGGGGGTGAGTTTGAGGCGACGGTGAGGTGTTGCGGTGGTCGAAGGTGGCGAAGTGACGGGGATACGGTTATGGCGAAGTTGGGTTCGGAGTTGAGTTCGATGGCGAAGATGGAGGACGATGGAGTTGTGGAGGTGGTGGTGCTAAGGGGTCGACGAGGCGAAGCGAGGAAGGAGGCGGATTGGGTGTGGGTTGGTTTCGGATCGAAGGGAGAAAGAAGAAACGGAGGAAGAAGATGATGTGCGGCGGGGTTAGATTAGGGTTATAACAGTATTTAGGGTTTGATTAGGGGTAGGGTTAGGGGTTTATATAATAGGGTTTGCGGGTTTGCGGGTTTTGGGGATCCGTTTCAAAAAGAGCCCAACAGAAGAAATGGTCAAAATGCACAAAAATGGGGATTAGAGAGATAATTGAGAAGAATCGTTCCATTTCTCATGAAGAACGATACAAATGGCACACAATTGAATTTGATAAAAGGACCCACAATTGAGTTGAGACGAAAACAATGATTTTATTCAATCTGAACAAATTACATGATCTCAAATAGACGAGAGAGTACAATTGAGGAAAAAAAAATACGGTATAAAATACAAATACGGGGGAACAGGAGTTACATAAGTATAGCAAAAGTTACGACCTTTACACGTTTCAGCTTTTGCTGTAGCTTTTGGCTGTCTTTTGTTGTCTTTGCATTGTGTTCAAAGAGCGAGGAATTGAATTACATAAGGAATCTGAAAAAGTAATCAACTAGAGAGTTGTATTATATATTTCCACCTTTCTAGAAAGTATAATTTTGTTAGATTCCAACAAGTATAGCAAAAGTTACGAGCTTTAGAAGTTTCAGCTTTTAGTTGTGCTTTTGTTGTCTTTGTATTGTGTTCAAAGAGTAGGGAATTGAATTTCATAAGGAAACTGACAAATTTGTTAACTAGGAAGTTGTAGTAGATGTTATCCCCTTTCCAAATTGTATAATTTTGTTAGATTCCAACAAGTATAGCAAAAGTTGTGAGCTTTACAAGTTTTCAGCTTTATGCTGTTGTGGTAGGGTAAAAATGGCTGGGGGCCCAACCAGGGCCCAATACAATTCTCACTCAAAAAGGTAAAAATAGCTATCTAGCTCGGCCCCGAACCACTTCAGGGTCGGCGCCGAACCTCATGTCTGCCCTCACAGTACTGGCCTCCTCGTACCGACGAGCCTTGGTAGTCCTCGGAGTCCGACCCGTGACAGTGCCACAGGCCGCCCCCCCTCTCTGGCGAAGCAGAAGGATGACCTGGCGCAGCCTAGGCCCTCCGATCCCCCCAGAAGAACAGGAGACCCACGATCAGCCACGTCGGCTCCAAATACCACCAAGGGTTTCGCCACGTCAGCCCTATACCACTCCTTGTATTGCCACGTCTGCCCTAAACCCCCTGGGCCTGCTGCCACGTCAGGCCCACGGGCCTTCGGATCCAGACCCGGCCCCCAAAGGGAACCCAACCCGGTTGGGATCCTCTATAAATACTAGACCCACACCCACCTTTTGAGGTAATGAATCTTTTGCCACTTAAATATACCTAGTTATTGCTACTCTCTCACAGAGACTGACTAGATCGTCGGAGGGTCCGCCACCGGGATAAACCCCGGTGTTTCAGGACCGTCTGCAGGTACACAAGACCTCGGATCCGACCCCTCAGATCCGAGCCCAGACTTCAACATTATTCCGAGCTCATCGTAGGTTCCAGAAGGTCAACCGAAGATCGGCAGACGAGCAGCCTTCTCCTTCAAATACAAATCGAGTCCGAACTCACACCTGGTGCATCCACACGTCTCCCAGAAATAAACCGCATCAGGTTGGCGCCGTCTGTGGGAACACACTGCTTCAGAAGCCGATCCGAGCCAGACCCTCAAGGGACCTCGACAGCCGAACCCTCATGGCCTCCAAGGGCAAGGGGGCTGCTTCCTCCGTCAACCAACGGGACTCGCCCACACCAACTGCTAACGCCGGGCCGCGCACTACAAAACACAGGGCTCCCCCTCAAGAGTCCCAAAGGAGCGTCACCCAGCCAGTCCAGCCCGACCTCCGGGGGATAATCCTCAACCGCAAGATTACCCGCAACAGGGGAAGGGCCGCTTCCAACCCGGTCCCGAACCGTCCAAGACCGCCGCCCAAGGGACGAAGACCCGCGCTCAGTTGAGTCGGAAGACAACCCCCGGACCGCCAAAACCGGGTCGAGGGAGCCCCCGTCACTCACAAGGAGTTCCAAGACTTCCGAAGAGAAATTCTGGGAGCTCTCCGACGGGCCCCCAGAGAAGAAACCCTCCATTCCCAAACAGGGTCGGACGCCGAAGCCAGCGCGTCCCGCCCATCATCAATCCAGCAAGAGGACGACGGCATACTCCTAAGGCGCCTACAAGAAATGGAGGATTTCCTCGATCACATAGGGGACGGCGGCCAACGAGCGGCTCAGGGGTACAGACCTGTCCGTCCTCCCTTCTCCGCCCCCATCCTCCAAGCAGAAATACCCAGGAATTTCCGACCCCCTCAATTCGAGACTTACGACGGCGAGGGAGATCCTGCTGATCACATGGAGGGTTTCAAAACCCTCATGATGATTCACAGCGCCTCGGATCCCCTGCTATGCCGAGCCTTCCCTGCTACCCTTCGGGGTCCAGCTCGTGAGTGGTTCTCGAAGCTCGCCCCCGGCTCCGTTTACTCCTTCGACCAACTCGAGGGCAATTTTCTCGCCCACTTTGTCACTAGCCGGAAGGCCGAAAGGACCAGCGCCTCATTACTAGGGCTCAGACAGATAGAGGGGGAATCACTCAGGGTGTTCGTCCGGAGATTTACCGCTGAGGCGAGGTCGGTCTCCTCCCTCGACCCTGGCGTCGCTTCAGCGGCATTCCGACACAACGTCCGTCATGGACAGCTGAAGGCTTCTCTGGCGAAGAGACCCCCCGTCGACTTTCCCGACCTCCTCAATAGGGTTGAGAAATACATTAGGGCAGAAGAAGCCCTTAACCCCGAAGATGCCAGGGACGCCACCGGGAAGGGAAAGCGGAAGACCGAAGAAGTCGAGCCATCAAAGAAAGCTCCAAGGGACCCGGGGGCCGTGAAGAAGGTCCCGCCGGTCCCCCGCTTCGACAGGTACACTCCCTTGACACATAACGTATCCGCCATCCTCTTGGAAATCGAAGACAAGGGCATTGTCCGACTACCTCCCCGATCCAATAACAACAAGAATCGAGATCAGCGCTTCTACTGCCGCTTCCACAGAGAGCATGGGCACGAAACCGACCAGTGCCGAGCCCTGAAAGACGAAATCGAGGAACTCATTTCAAGGGGGTCCCTCCGAGAGTTTACCCGAGAAGGCCCACGGGACCGGCGAGACGCTAGGAACCGGAGGCCCTCGCCTCCGAACCCTCCTCCAAACCACGCCCAGGGTCGGGACCCCGATTCCGAGGGAGCCACAGATATACCTTTCATCTTACACTGTGTCCACGGAGGGCCGATGGGAGGTGAATCGAATACTTCCCGAAAAGCCTTCATCCGAGAGGTGAACGCTGTCCGAGACAACCCCTCGCCCAAACTGCAGTCGAGGCCGGTCTCCTTCTCAGGGGAGGACCTCGAAGGTGTCCGCTTGCCCCACTGCGATGCCCTCGTCATCAGTCTCCACATGGCTAATTGTGAAGTTCGCAGAATCCTCGTCGACAACGGCAGCTCGGTGAATATTCTTTTCCTCGAAGCCTTCGAGAATCTCAAGTTACCCAGAGGCAAACTCAAGCCGGCCGGGTACACCTTGCACGGGTTCTCCGGCATCCCTGTCGTGATAGAAGGGATTGTTACCCTCGACGTTACCGCCGGATCGACTCCTGTCAAAAGGACCGAGTCCATGGACTTCATGGTAGTCAACGTCAAGGCGGCTTACAACGCCATACTCGGCCGACCTGGACTATGCTCCCTCCAAGCGGTGCCGTCGGCTTACCATCTGAAGCTCAAATTCCCCACCCCGCAAGGAGTCGGCATCGTCCGAGGCAGCCAAGAAGCAGCACGGTCATGCTACATGACCACCGTCGGGGGAGGTGTGTTCCCCCTCGACGCCGAGCGAACATAGATTATGGCCTGGCTAAGTGTAAATCTATTTTTGTGTAAAACCTCATATGTAAAGGGCTGTCTTAGCGGCCCTCCCTATCTTATACTAAAAATACCCCTTTTTGTCCAAACCCAAATGTCTCGATAGACTCAATCCGAGTCCAGACTAAGGGTTCTTCCTAAGGCCCCACTTCGATCCCTCGCGGACCGGTGGAGCCGAACCTTGCCTCCGACATTATGCGCTACACTACTAGCCGGAGCGATGAAGGAAAAGGATTCTTTATTCATGCCCCTTTATTTCCGTTCTGAAAAAATAAAAGAAACAAAGACCGTTACAGGACCACTCCGCTCATCTCAAACCAGAAGAAATCTTAGGGCCCTTCGGGTCCAATGAGGCACGAAAGTACTCCGACCAAGCAACTAGGAGCCCCTCTCCTCGTTATGATAGTCCTTAGCCTCAGCCACGGTCGACACTCCAGCCACAGAACTCTGGGCGTCATCCGGTCGCGTACGCTGCAACAGCAACAGCGCAGAGGGAACCCCCTCCGCTTGCCGACCCGCGGAGGAAGAGAACGAGACGCCGAACATCGCCTTGTAACGATGTATCTCCATCTCCTTCTCCACAAAGACGTCGCGAAGCAACCCCCCAGGAAAGGGCCTCGGCGCCAAGGTACTCAACTCGGCCTGTACGAGGTCCACACCGCCGAGCTCCCAATCCCACATCGCCCTCCTCAGCCGACGCGCCTCCTCACTTAAGGCTTCGGACTTATTCCGATAAAAGTTGCAAACCGTATCAGTGTCCCGAGCCCCCCTTCGGTGACAAACCAGCGCGGCCTCCAGGGCCTTAACTTTACTCCGGAGCCATGCCACATAGAAACTACGGGAGTCCACCTCGGGGAGGAGAGCCGCGACCTACAAGAAAACCAGCCAACTTCACACACATTCGCAAGAAGGTTCGGAAATGACCGAGGTCAAAACAGTTGGCCGCTCAAAAAACTTTTTTTACTACTATAAATCCTTGTACTTCTTACAAAAAATGCGGTGGCCAGTCCGCGGGAGGCAAATACAGTCGAGAAAGAGAAAAAGAAAGATAAAAAATATACAACTCAATGTCCCACCTCAGCGTCGACGGACGGATCCACAGGTGCGTCGACTGGTGGATCGAGGGCAGGCCCTTCTTTGCCAGGAGTCTTCGACGTCCCCTCGATCTCCATGTCATACTCAAAATTGGACAAATCGAGGGTCGGGAAGAAGTGCCTCACGTGACTGAGGGCCTTCGCATAACTTTTGTCCTGGGCCTCGATCACCATCATCTGACCCCTAGTCATCACCTCCTTCGCCTCCTTGGTGAACTTCGTCTTCAGGGAAGCCACCTTCTTCTCCCACTCTGTATCCTTGGCCTTGAGCTGGAGCTCCAGCTGCTGCTCCCTCTTGTGCGAACCCTCGAGTTCGATCCGCATCTCCTTCATCTCCCGCTCGCTCTTTTCCGCCCGAGCTCGCTCGTGGGCCAGGGATGCCTCGTAGAGGTTCTTTATGTTGGCCCCCTGTATGCAAGCCTACAATCAACGAGCACAGATAAAGATAAGGCGTCCGGACGAAAATCAACGAGGGGGACAGGGTCGACGGACTTACCAGCACAGTGGCCTGCGCCAGGCATGCGAACGCCACCTCCACGGGCTCGCCCTCCATCGCCTTACGGTCACGAGGGGTCGCCAACTTCTCCACCACCTCAACGGCTTGGGCCTCCTCGGTCAGGCAGTCCCCCATCCGAACCGGCCAGTCTGGAGCCCACCGCTGCCGCAACAACTCCACCACCGGATCCTCTTCCTCGACCTCAACCAAGGGACCTTTTCCCTTGTCAAGAACAGAGGCCCCCGTTAGGCCCTGACCCTTCGAAGCAGCCGCCCCCTTGCTCACCTCCGAGCGGACCCTCTTGGTCCTCGGCTCGAGCTGGACCTCCGAGATGACTAGGGACGACCCCCTCGGCCTCTTCGCCGCCTCCTTCTCAGCCTTCTCCTTCCTCATGGCGAGCCTCCTGGCCTTGATCGACGCCTCGTCCATATCTGCGGGAAAAGCCATTAAAAGCAATAAGCAAGAAAGTACGAAAGGACCAAGAGAAAAGAAACAACTACATACACATAACGGCTGGGCTCAGTCCAACGCTCGCCAGGCTGGCCTCCGTCACCTCCGTCCAATCAATACTAGGTGACAGACGGAGGCGCTCGACAAACC
This sequence comes from Hemerocallis citrina, assembly GCA_017893485.1. NCBI lineage: Eukaryota > Viridiplantae > Streptophyta > Magnoliopsida > Asparagales > Asphodelaceae > Hemerocallis > Hemerocallis citrina. Next base: position 34,002,328 of record CM030360.1, read on the forward strand.
CCCATTCTTCAGCCGACAGATCCCTCTGCCCCGGCGCTTGGTAGCTCGGCTTGGAGTGGTTCCATCGAGTGGGGATGTCCCATGGCTCTTCACTCCGAATCACCAGATATTTTTCCTTCCATTTCTTAATGGAATCCGGGTGATTGCGAACAACCTTCCCCTTACTCCGGGGAGAGACATAGTATACACCCTCGGCCGACGAGCTGACCATCAACATCGCGCGGAACACATTCAGCCGCAGGGGCACTTGCTGTTCCTTGCACATCAACACAAAGCAGATGATCTGCTTCCAAGAGTTCGGCCCGTACTGCATGGGCGCCAAGGAGGCCCAGTTCAGCACATCCCTAACGAACGGGTGGATTGGCAACCTCAGGCCGGAGATGAAAGCATCCACGGGGAAGACACAATACCAAGCTGATAGGGGATCGGTGGGGCGCAGGGTAGAGCTCGGCAGCAGCAATTCGTAACCAGGCCCTATATGATACGCCAGCTGCAGAACCTCCAAGTCCCCGTCCTCCAAAACGGTCGAGATCGCGTCCATCATCACCCTCCTCTGGCTCGGCGAAGAGGGCTGCACTCCGAAGAGCTCCCGGTCAGAAAGATCGTCGGGATATTGACGGAAATGCTTCGGCTGTACGGGCGAACCCGTCATCAAATTGCGAAAAATAGGCGCCTGGCTCGAACCGCCGGTCCTCGACCCCGCCTTCCTCGGGGCCCTTTTCTTCTTCTTGGCTCGCTCCGACGAAGGAGTAGACAATGACCCCAGGCCTGTCGGCATAAGTCTGGAACCTGCACCCGGAACGGTGGACCTCCTCACCACATCACCCTCGCCTCTCTCCTCCTCGGAAGACAACTCCAACACACGAATGCCGTCCGAACCATCGCTGGCTTCCTCCGACTCGCTGCTCGCCACCACAAAGGGACGTCGGGAGCGTGGCGGCCTCATCTGGTGTACCGCCTCCTCCTCACCCACTGAGTCCTCCCACGAAACCGAGCCAGAAGGGTCCGCAACCGGCACCGACCCCTCCTCAAGCACGGGCTCTTCCCACGACGTCGATGTAGAGACAGGCTTTCCTTCCCCCCTGGACGTCGACGCCGACGAACCGGACTGAGCCCTATCCATCTGTGCCTAAAGCTAAACAAACTTACCAACTCACCTGGAACCGCTTCGGAAGGATGACCCTAGTACGGCAAGCTGCAAGAACCGGCGCTGAAGGGTTGAGAGATTTTTTGAGGAAGAAGGCAGCAAGAAAGAAGTGGGCGAAAGGGGAAGAGAGGAGAATACTTATAGAGGAGAAGAACGACTCCTCGACTTCCGCAATGACTATTCACTGATTGACGCACAACTGCCGCCTAGAAAATCGCGCCACGACCTCGAAACGTGTGCTGCTGACGTCATCAGACGCCAGACTGATAGCCCAACTCAGGGGTCGGTTCGGATGGAGTACGCGACGGAGAGAACATTTTTACTTAAAGGTTTAAGGCGCCGTCCTCAGACAGACGCCCCGGGCTCCAGGACTCGGTCGGTTCCCCTTTCACCCGCAAGCAGCTCGGGACTTACAGCCTCAACAGCTGAAACCCCGAACTGTTCGAGGGTGAGACAAAAACCACCATCACCTGGAGCCCTATTTGAAGACAGAGTGGCCAACCTCCAATCGGAGATGACCCACCCATCCGGGGCAATTCGGCCCCTAACCTTTGATTTGGTAGATGCCCCTCCCGTCTGGATCTCTCTCGGGCCAAACAACCAGATCAGGGTCGTCTGACCCGAAAAAGGATCCAGACGGCAGAAGCTTCACCAATCCGAGGCTCCTCAACTATCGGTCCAAATTTCGGTGGTCGCCCCTCTCGCCCTGATCCCCCCTGGAGCTGACTACCACTTTGGGGCCATCAGATCCAAGAGAAGATCGGGGCGGCAGAGAATCCACCTCCCCCGACACGACCAGGATTAAACTTAGCAATTAACAGACGTCCGCCGGAGCAGACACCTTTGAAGGCCAATAGACCACCCTTGCTGTGATCCGACCCACTGCAGAGAGAGGGATACTTATAGCCCCCCCCACAGGCCAGCCTTTATGACATGGGGAAAACCAAACGATGGAAGACCAGGCGCCACGCATCTATTAGATGGCGCCATTAAGGCACCTGGGAAGTTGGAACATCGCACAGATCCCGGGACGCCTTTAATGCTCCGCAAAAACGGCAGGCTACCCTCCTCCACATTCCTGAGGCTCAAACGGTTCGCCACCACCCTTACCGACCCATAGATCCCTCGCCGACTCGGGAACAGGTCCAGCACCAGAGTAGTCTTTTATGGAAAACACCACGGCTCGCCATCGCCCTTGCCGACCCGTAATCCCTCGCCAAGCTCGAGGTCGAGTCTGGCACCAGGGCAGTCTTCTCCGGAAGGCTCAACGGCTCGCCATCCCCCTTGTTGGCCCATAAGTCCCTCGCCAGCTCGAGGTCGGGTCCAGCACCAGGGTAGCCTTCTCAGGAAGGCTCTACGGCTCGCCATCGCCCTTGCCGACCCGTAATCCCTCGCCAAGCTCGAGGTCAAGTCTGGCCCCAGGGCAGTCTTCTCAGGAAGGCTCAACGGCTCGCCATCCCCCTTGTTGGCCCATAAGTCCCTCGCCAGCTCGAGGTCGGGTCCAGCACCAGGGTAGTCTTCTTAGGAAGGCTCTACGGCTCGCCATCGCCCTTGCCGACCCGTAATCCCTCGCCAAGCTCGAGGTCAAGTCTGGCACCAGGGCAGTCTTCTCAGGAAGGCTCAACGGCTCGCCACCCCCCTTGTTGGCCCATAAGTCCCTCACCAGCTCGAGGCCGGGTCCAGCACCAGGGTAGTCTTCTCAGGAAGGCTTCACGGCTCGCCATCGCCCTTGCCGACCCGTAATCCCTCGCCATGCTCGAGGTCATGGTCTGGCACCAGGGCAGTCTTCTCAGGAAGGCTCAACGGCTCGCCACCCCCTTGTTGGCCCATAAGTCCCTCGCCTGCTCAAGGTCGGGTCCAACACCAGGGTAATATTCTCAGAAAAACACAATGGCTCGCCATGCCATTTTTACAACCGTAGACACTCCTCCACGGCTAGCTCCCGCACCCCCGCAGGAGTGGGGGGCTTGTGTGGTAGGGTAAAAATGGCTGGGGGCCCAACCAGGGCCCAATACAATTCTCACTCAAAAAGGTAAAAATAGCTATCTAGCTCGGCCCCGAACCACTTCAGGGTCGGCGCCGAACCTCATGTCTGCCCTCACAGTACTGGCCTCCTCGTACCGACGAGCCTTGGTAGTCCTCGGAGTCCGACCCGTGACAGTGCCACAGGCCGCCCCCCCTCTCTGGCGAAGCAGAAGGATGACCTGGCGCAGCCTAGGCCCTCCGATCCCCCCAGAAGAACAGGAGACCCACGATCAGCCACGTCGGCTCCAAATACCACCAAGGGTTTCGCCACGTCAGCCCTATACCACTCCTGGTATTGCCACATCTGCCCTAAACCCCCTGGGCCTGCTGCCACGTCAGGCCCACGGGCCTTCGGATCCAGACCCGGCCCCCAAAGGGAACCCAACCCGGTTGGGATCCTCTATAAATACTAGACCCACACCCACCTTTTGAGGTAATGAATCTTTTGCCACTTAAATATACCTAGTTATTGCTACTCTCTCACAGAGACTGACTAGATCGTCTGAGGGTCCGCCATCGGGATAAACCCCGGTGTTTCAGGACCGTCTGCAGGTACACAAGACCTCGAATCCGACCCCTCAGATCCGAGCCCAGACTTCAACATTATTCCGAGCTCATCGTAGGTTCCAGAAGGTCAACCGAAGATCGGCAGACGAGCAGCCTTCTCCTTCAAATACAAATCGAGTCCGAACTCACACCTGGTGCATCACACGTCTCCCAGAAATAAACCGCATCAGCTGTCTTTTGTGGTTCTTGAATTGTGTTCAAGGAGCGGGGAATTGAATTCCATAAGGAATCTGAGAAAGTTGTCATCTAGAAAGTTGTAGTAGATGTGCTCTCCTTTCCAAAATATCCTATTTGGTCAGATTTCGATAAGCAGAGTAGGAGTTATGACTTTTATAAGATTAACAGCAGCTAGCCTTTTGCCTGAAACTCGTTGTTTAGATTGTTCGAAGTTTTTGTACCTTTTAATGACTGAATCTGAGAAGTTCATCAACTAGAGAGTTGTATTAGAGTTTCTCACCTTTCCGAAATTTCCTATTTGGTTAGAATCCGATAAGTGGATTAGGATTTATGACCTTTACAAGTCACAGCAGCTAGCCACTTCGGCTGAAGCTTCGCTGTTTAGATTGTTCAAAGTTTTTGTACCTCTTATTGACTTAATCTGAGAAAATTTTCAACTGGAGAGTTATAGTAGATGTTCTCACCTTTCTAAAAAGTCTAATTTTGTTGAATTCAGATAAAAGTAGCATGTTTAATTGCTTCTAGTTTATTAGAAGGCTTTGTATGTTGCTTTTATGTATAAAAGATCAAGTTTTTCTAGTAGCATGTTATTTTGCTTCTAGGTTGTTAGAAGACTTTTATGGTTGCTTCTATATGATTCATTGTCGCATACATAGCCAGTTGGCTCGTATGTAAGTTGTTTGGCTCATACGTGGCTAGTTGGGTCGTATGTAAGTTGTTTTGCTCGTATGTAGTTTATTAGCTAGTATGCAGTTATTGTGCTCATCTAGGGTGATATTATTGCCCTGGGAGCCATCGAACATCAAGATGTATATTTATTTTACTCCTCGTTGGACTATGGACAAGTCACCCCTCGTGCACCATCAGATCTTAACCGGTGTAGGTTGATCGCAGGCCGGGAGTGTAGATGGAATCCAAGTTCAGGACAGTAGCATGCGAATACGTTCATATTGTTGGGGTCTTGGATCGATAGGCTATGAACATGATCCTTAGGGATTCTGGTAAGTCTAGGTTGAGCACCTAGTAAAGTTATCTTGCGAAGTCTAACTTAAGACCTAGCATGTTGTGTTAGTACTGTTGTCATCCCTTAGATTGTTTGGGATTAGTGACATCGTTAGGGTAGTAACTTATGGCTATTACTACTTAACCCTTATTTATTATCATTTTTACCGAAGGGAAAGAGTTGGTATTAAGGGTGATACCTTATGATCCGACCTGTTCTATAGGCCAACACTAGGTGGTATTATTGGTTGTACCCTTCCTGTCAAAGGGATACAGTCTGTGCCTTCTCACAAGTTGGGAGCACGTGATCTGTATCTCATCTATTAATTTCTGAAGTGCCATGATAAGGGTGGGAGCGATTCCTGTCGAAGCTAGAGGATGGACCCCCGGAACTCCGTCATGCTCTATATCAAGAAAGGCGAACAAGCCATAGACTATGGTCTATCTGCTAGGGGGCCACAGGGGATGCTTCGAGCTAACCTCTGTTATAGTTAACTCCAAGGGTTTGTCAGATTTTTGAGTGAGGTCCGGTATGCCGGGAAATAGTGGCAAACGGAGACACCACTATATGATTGTGAATGACGGGATTAGACCGTTTTAGAGCAACCTCATCAGTCATGCTGTATCTTCAGAAACAGGTTGAGACAAGAGTCGAATTCATGGCGCGGGTTCAAATCCCTATATATGAAGAAACAGCTTGATATGGGGCGTATGTAGATATGGGCTGCATACTATTCCGGAGACTTACTTGCATTAGAATAAGAGTATCCTTGCATTAGTTAATCTTGCATTAAAGTCTAAGTCATAGCATACACTGACACATCAATTATATATATACACGTTTCTCTTTCATCAATCTGTTTGCCAGTCATCAGCCTTAAAGCGTCAGTATATGTACTGACGTCCCCATTTCAATAGGTACTGGATTGCAAAATTACAGGTACATGATTCAGAAGGACTCAAGGCAAGAGAAGCAAAGTGTTGATTTCAATTTTAATATATGTTGGTTACTATTGTAACATCTGTTGTAATTTATTTATGTTGAGAAGTATCCAAGTGAAGTATTCATTATACTATGATGTAATTTTTATTGGAAGTTTGTAACACTTGGGCTTGTATGGCATTATTGTAACACTGATGTAATGTTTTATAGTTTTATAACATTTGAACTTGTAATACATTTGTATTGAATAAAAAGTTTTAAATTTTCCTATTTTTCTATGTATTGTGGCTAATTGCAGAAAAAGATTCTGGCTTATGTCATGGTTACCCAGTGTATGGAAATCAGGGCGTTACATTCGAGTTGAGCGGAGTAAACTTTTCGAACCGAGGCACCACGGGGAGGACTCGTTTATCCAGAGGCATCCTTTTGAGACATCTTAGGGGCTTCGGTGTCATCCATCTTCCTTTTCCCTTTAGGAGGAGATTCTTTGTGACCCCTGCGATACAAGGCTTCCTCAGTCCGAATGTATTTCTCACTTCGAATGAGGAGATCGAGGAAGTCCAGAGGAGAATTTTTAGCAAGCTAGGTCTTAAAGAGGTCGTGCCAGACATTGTGCCTAAAAGCAGCTGTCGCGACTCTGGAGTCAAGAGAGGGGATGGACTTTGCTTTGACCGTAAACATTTGGACAAAGTCCCAGAGCGATTCTTCGTCCATCTACTTCAAATCCAGTGAAGTGCTTGTCTTCTTAACCTTATGTCTAGTCACGAAATGAGTGAGAAAGATCTCATCGAGCTGGTCGAAGGAGTAGATGGATCCGGGGGAGAGTTAAGGAGTAGGTTCTGTAGAGGTTGGCGTCTGAGGCGATGTGAATCATCATGCGAGTTTTTAAATTCTCAATATGATCAGCCAGGTCTGACTCGCCGATGTATGTTTTGAAAGCAAGGGGTTTGAAGCTTCTCGGGATAGGGGCCTCGAGGATGAAAGAGGAGAAGGGTGGTCGGATGGGTCGGTAGCATTTGTTAGTTTGCCGCTCGTCTTCCCCAATTTGAGCAAGCTCGTCCTCCATTTCCTGCAGCCACTTCATCATCAAGTCTTCGCATCCCTCAGATTGGGTGGACCTGTAGGAATCTTCATTTTCGGACAAGCCAAAGCGCTGTTTATCCAAGTGTGGCTATTCCTAGGGCCCACTCGAAGGGCTTGGAGGACCTCGTTCTTGAACTCTTAGAATTTGGCTTTGGTTATGGGGACCGCTTCCTCTTGGTGGCCTTGGGAGGCTCGCCGTCCCCCAGGGGAGTGGCTTTGCTCCTTCTCCCTCTCGTGTTGGGAGAGGCTGCTGCAGCTCGGATGCCGACCGGAACGGTTTTCTCCGCTCCTGGAGCGGTTGAGTTCAATGCGGTGGCAGAGATCCTCGCTGTCCTGCCGTTTAATAATCATGTTTCGGAGGTCCTACCCTACGGGGCGCTCAATGTAACACCCCGAATTTCAAATAAGACTGAATTCGAAGTTCCACAGGATCTTTGCACTTCACTTCGTACAATTTTACAAGGAAATTTGAACTTTTTATAAAACAACATAGTCCTTTACATTTATAACACAGCGGAAGGTAAAATGACGTACACTAATGAAAAATAATATACAATTGCAACATCTTTAACATTTAAATAGATCAACCGCAGCATATTAACTTTATATCTTCATGAAAAATCCAACCCTGCATATAAAACAGTGGGCACGTCAGTTGCTTACAACCGACGAAAATGTTATACACGGTCATCCTCATTATGCCGAAAGTATAACGATCGTAATACTTTAACCACAAACTTGAATGTAGAATAAAGTGTTAAAAGTGACTACTCTAAACATGTAAGTGTATGCAATGCCTTAATGCCTGATGTAGATATTTTACACTAAGATGACACTAATGCATACTTGTTCAGATTCTATGCATCCCATACTACATAGGTCCGAGGGCAAGCACCTACGTACTCCACATTAAAGGATTCAATCCATCGCCATGACAACTACCCAGTAATAAAACAAAGTTTAGACATTCCATGAGTACGGATCCCAGTCCCGGAGATCCACTGCCCGACTGTTATACAGTCTCCTCGTCGTGCGAACATCCCGCAAGTGCCCCTCTAGCTCCGGTATACATATATACACTAGAGTACGGCAAACTATCCGCCCGACTACACATAGTCCCGAATTTAAAATAAAAGCTTGTCTCCATCGAAGCAACCACAGTTCCGGAATCCACCACTTGACTGGATCTATAGTCTCGGAGATCCACTGCCTGACTATATAGAAGCGCCCCACTTACGTTTGCCCAAGTTTACTACATCTTCACTTAGTGCCTAGTTCTTAAGTTCAAGACATGAATCAATTACAACACCTAGAGTTAGCTTTACCCCCTACAGGACTTAATCACAAATACCGAGATAGCTCCCCTAGCCATAGCTCAAAATAAATCAATCATTTAATTTAACAATTGCTGGTACCTGGGGTCTCACTAAACATGTAGATCGCAACCTTCCTTGTACTAGAATCCATGGGTACTCATACCCTTCAATAATCATGTATTAAACTTTATTATATTCATATCTTCAACTTAATCAACCTCATGAAATTCAATTCATTCACTTAATCACAATTCTTTCAAAAATCTTTCAAAACAAACAACGTTTCCTTTCATGAACTCATAATATAGAGTAATCACTTCAAATTTAATCACACCCAGTAATTTATACCCCTTCAAGTATTCTTACTCAAACAAATAATTACAAAATCTCACTTAGGAGGAAAGTCAATTGCATTTTAAAAAATTAAATTTTCTTATAATTCAAGTCTAAAGCCCAAGTCAGTGAACTCAAAGACTTCAAAAATATGTTTTAAGAACCCAAGTCAGAGAACTCAAAGACTCCAAAAATATGTTTTAAGAACCCAAGTCAGAGAACACCATTCTCAAAAAAAAAATCAAGAACAGAAGTCAGAGAACACCATTTCCCAGAAATGGTTTAAGTCTCAAGTCAGAGAACTCAAATATTCCAAAAAAAAATGTTTTTGAACTCAAGTCAGAGAACACCATTTCTCAAAAATGGTTAAGTCTCAAGTCAGAGAACTCAAATATTCGAAAAAAAATGTTTTTTGAACTCAAGTCAGAGAACACAAGGACTCGAACCCAGAACCAGCAAGGAAACAGCCCAACGCCCAACCACAGGGCAAGTGCGCCCACAGTGAAGGTATTCAAAAATGAGTTTTATATGCTCAAACCCTCTCTATTACCCTCTGTTAAAGTCTTACTCTTTTGGAAAAACAATTCACAACACCGAATAGACGAACTCAGGCACTCCAAAAATAATCTGAGAATAGTAAAATGAATTCTAGTGCAATAATAGATCCACACAATTGAAAATTTTCACCGTGTGAAGATTAACTCGAATGTCGCTATAATTTGTGAAATGTCACTTTTACTCAATAAAAATATACTTTTTCATGTCCAATAATAATACAAGAATTTTTCTCATGGTGAATAAACTCATAAACCATCTACTTTTATAAAGTGAACACACGTCAACGATTTCACATGCTAATTCACACAAATTTTAATTCCTTCAAGTCCATTTTAATCAACCAGCACTTTACTTAAATTTTTAGAGTATCTACTATCACACACATCACAATTCATGAGACCAAACTAAAAAATTCTACATTAGCAATTTAATTTTAGGGTAATCTACACATACAACTACTCAATAATTTAGAAAGCATAAAGGATCACCCACCTATTAGGAGAGTGCTAAAAATAATTCTGCCTTCAAAAGGTACTCCGAACTCCACAAAATCAATCCACAAACCGAACTCCAAAAGCCTCCGAGCGCTCTGCCTTTTCTCTCCTCCTCTCTTAATTACTCATGGCAATTTGGTGAATAATAGGTTTTCTTTTTTTTTCATTTTTTGTTAACAGTGGATAGATAGAGTAGGGGTGAATGAATAGATTTATATAGGATCTTAATGTTCCGTTATAAAACCAACTCCGCATTTCCTCCCCACTTCCACGCACATCCGAGTTGCGGCCCACTCTCTTTCCAACCGCACACCACTCTCCACTAACTCGAAAACACGTGCACGTGTAGTGCACGAGTACACAAAAAAAAATAAGTTATTAATTAATTACTCTTACAATTAAAAATTAATTTATTTATTCAACGGGTTTATAGGTTTAGGGGTTTTATAAAAAACTAAATAAAAGATAGTGAAAAAAAAAGGATTCATGCATACTACAAAATAAATACAATTGAGAGGAACGAACAAAAATAGAGTTTACACATGTGTTGCACGTGCAAAAATTTTGAATAAGTATTTTTAATTAAAATGAATTATACGGGATGTTACAGCACTCCCTCCTTAGAATAGTTCCGTCCTCAGAACTACAATTAAAAGTGAGAAAGACAAAGAAAGAAAAGAGTTTACAAATTTTAGTTAAAAAGCTCAGGGTGATTTCTCATCATCCTATCCTCTGATTCCCAAGTGGCCTCCTCAACAAATTGGTTCCTTCAAACGACCTTGACCATAGGTATTGTCTTATTTCTCAAGACCTTTTCTCGACGATCCACGATCTCTACTGGATGCTCTGCATAGCTCAAATCCAATTGCAGACCCTCTGGCACTTCTGATAAATGATGACTCGGATCCGGAATTTAACCTCATAACATAGACACATGGAAGACATTGTGCACTTGGGCTAACTCTTCCAGTAGTTCTAACCGAAAAGCTGTCTTCCCAGTTCTCTTCATTATTTTATCAAGGCCTATGTATCTCGGGGCTAATTTTCCTCCCCTTCCAAACCGAATCACCCCTTTGGTCGGAGACACCTTCACAAAGACAAAATCACCTTCTTCAAACTCCAGGTCTCTCCTCCGGTTATCGACATAACTCTCCTGCCTACTCTGTGCGTCGACTAACCTCTTCCTGATCAGCTCGATCTTTTCTGAGGTCTGCTGCACAATCTCCGGCCCAAACAGCTGCCGCTCTCCCACTTTATACCAACACACTGGTGTCCTGCACTTCCTTCCATACAGAGCCTCATACGGCGCCATCCTGATGCTTGCTTGGAAACTGTTGTTGTAGGCAGATTCCACAAGAGCCAAATGCCTCTCCCAACTGCTACCAAAGTCCAACACACAACATCTCAGCATATCTTCCAGTACCCTGTTGACTCTCTCAGTCTGCCCATCAGTTTGAGGATGAAAGGCTATACTGAAATCAGTCTTCGTCCCCAAAGCTACTTGAAGACTTCTCCAGAAATGCGAGGTGAAACGCGCATCGCGGTCGGATACTATCGATTGCGGAACTCCATGAAGCTTCATAATCTCGCCCACATACAACTCGGCCAGCTTCTCCATCGACCAAGTAAGCTTATGGCCAAGAAGTGAGCCAATTTGGTGAGTCGGTCCACTATCACCCAAATTACATCATTGCCCTTGGAACTCTTGGGCAAACTTGTGATAAAGTCCATGCTGATACAATCCCACTTCCACTTCGGCATGGGTAATGGCTGCAACAAACCCCCAGGTTTCTGATTCTCGGCTTTGACCTGCTGACAAACTGCACACCTGGCAACAAACTCAGCCACATCTTGCTTCATCCCTGGCCACCAGAAATACTTTTTTATGTCCTTGTACATCTTAGTACTCCCTGGATGCATGGACAACAAGGTAGCATGTGCTTCCTGAAGTATACTCTCCTTCAGTTCTGCTTGATCTGGCACACAGCCACACACAGCCTCTCTCCAAACCATAACACCTCATCCTTCACCTGAAATTCTGCCAACTTGCCAACGCCAACCTGCTCTTTCATCTCCTGAATCTCTGGATCGGTCTTCTAACTGTCGATGATCTTATCTCTCAAAGTGGGTTGAATCCTAACTGAGCTAAGGAAGCTCGCAAACCTTGCAAAACTACCTTAATCCCTGCTCGATCAAGCTTTTCTGCCAACTTCTCCCGAGTTGTGATCAATCGGGACAAACTACACTTCCTACTGAGCGCATCAGCCACAACATTGGCCTTGCCCAGATGGTAATTGATCTCGGGTCGGATATCCTCCAATACTTCCAACCATCTCCTCTGCTTCAGATTCAAGTCCCTGTACTGATAGATATACTTCAGACTCTTATGATCCGTGTACATGTTGACTTTCTCCCCGTACACGTAGTGCCTCCACTGCATCAATGAAAAAATAATCGCTACCAACTCCAAATCATGGGTTGGGTAATTCTTTTCATGTGGTTTCACCTGTCAAGACCCATAAGCTATTACCTTTCCCTCTTGCATCAGCACACAACCCAATTCGCGATGGGAAGCATCGCTGTAGACATCATAGTCGACTCCTGCTCTTGGCAAAGCCATAATGGGAGCGGTAGTCAACCTTCCCTTTAACTCCTGGAAACTCGCTTCACACTATTTCGACCATTTGAAACTCATGTTCTTTCGTGTAAGTCCTGTGAGTGGCACAGCTATCTGGGCGTAGCCCTGAATGAACCTTCGGTAGTAGCCAGTTAAACCCAGAAAGCTCCTAATCTCTTTCACTATAGACGGTCTTGGCCAATCTTTTACTGCCTCAATCTTCTGTGGGTCAGTAGCCACTCCCTCCTTAGAAAGGATGTGACACAGGAAGGCAACTTCGGTTATGCAGAAATCACATTTGGACAGCTCTGCATACAGTTTCTGCTCCTGTAGCTTCTTCAGTACCTTTGCTAGGTGCTCGGCATGCTCTTCTTCTGACTTGGAGTAAACCAAAATGTCGTTGATGAACACAATGACAAAAGAATCGATGAATGGCCGCAGGACCCTGTTCATCATGTCCTTAAAGATAGCAGGTGCATTGGTTACTCCAAACGGCATGACTAGGAACTCATAGTGACCATGCCTAGTTCAGAAAGCCAACTTGTGCACATCTTCTACCTTTACTCGGACTTGGTGATATCCTGACCGCAGGTCTATCTTGGAGAAAACAGCTGCTCCTTATAGACGGTCGAATAGATTATCGATTCGAGGAATTGGATACTTGTTCTGCACTGTAACCTTGTTCAACTATCTATAGTCGATACACATCCTCATCGATCCATCCTTCTTCTTCACCGAAAGAACTGTGGCTCACCAAGGTGACGCACTTGGCCTGATGAATCCTTTGCCCAACAACTCTTCAATCTGCTTCTTGATCTCATCTTGTTCAACCAGCACAATTCTGTACGGTGCCCTGGAAATAGGTGCACTCCCTAGCTGAACGGTGATGCTGAACTCTACATCTCGATGAGGAGGAAGCCCAGGTAGGTCTTCAAGAAACACTGTTGGAAAATCCCGGACTACTGGAATCTGCCCCACTTCTTCAGGAATCTTCGGCTCAGTCAGAGTTTCTACCAACTGCTTACACTTCCTCTTCCCTTGAAATGTAACTGCTGGTCCTCCTGGTGCCTTCACCATAACCTCCTTGCTCTTGCACTTAATAGTGGCACTGTAGACTGACATCCAGTCTATGCCAATAATGATGTCGACCCCCAAAATTGCCAACTCAATGAGGTCTATGCCAAAGATCCTGCCTCCAATCTCAAGATCACACCCTTCATAATATCGGTTGGTAGTCAAGTTTTCTCCTGACGGAGTAGCCACAGATAGAACTTTACCAGGATAAATTTTGGGTTCGACACCCATTCGTTTTACAAATGAGGGCAACACAAATGTGTGCGATGATCTCGTATCAAATAAAACTGATGTTTTTATTCCATTTATCTGAATATCTCCTGTTACATAAGAGTACTCTCATTACATAACATTTCTTACATAAATGGAAAATAGCAACAAAGCAAACTAAACATCATCTCCCATACCCGTGATGACGTTATCAACATCATCAGCATCGGCTTCAGTCAAAGCGAACAATCGCCCCTGCCGGAATTGCTTCTGCCCTGGGTTGGACTGCTTCTGGCTCGGCCCTTCCTGCTGAAGCTGAGGGCAAAATGGCTTGATGTGGCCCTCCTGACCACAAAGATAACAAGTCTTGCCCTTGCAACTTGGTACATCCAGAAGATATATGGCCTGTCTCTCCACACTTGTAGCAAGTGGGTACCCTTCCAGTCACTGTAACAGCATTCGCTCAGGTGGGTTTGAAATGCTGTGATGGGGGTTTGTCCCCTGAAATTGCCCAACACTGCAGGCCTCTTGTCAATGCTCCAGCTACTCCTTTTGACCTGTACCGGTGCTGGTTCATATCCGACTCAGTAGCGGCAGTCCTCCTAACCAACTTCTCAAATCTTCGGATACCTAGGGGTATCATGCGGGTCCTCAAACGTGGTCTCAACCCTTGCTTAAACTTCCGCACTTTCTTGGCTTCGTCCAGAACCATTTCCGGTATGTACTTCGAGAGTTGATTAAATTTGGTTTCATACTCTCGCACGGTCATTCCTCCTTGTTGCAAGCCCAAAATCTCCATAGCCTTCTTCTTTTGAACATCCATAGGAAAGTAGTGACTTCTGAATTCTCCAAGAAACTCTTCCCAAGTAAGCTGCACATTGCCCAAAGTTCTCTTCAGTGATTGTCACCAAACTCCTGCATCTTTCTCCAGCTGGATGGTGGCCAACTTCTCCTTACTTGCCTCAGGGGTCTCTAGCACTTAAAAGACCGTCTCAATCTGCCTGATACAGTCGTCAGCAGCGTCTAGATTTGCCTGGCCATCCAACACAGGTGGCATCATCCTTTTGAATGACTCTACCAGCCTGATTGCTTCATGGACCTGCACAGCTGGCCCTGGCCTAGTGTTCCCGGCGATGTTGGCAGCAAAAGTATTCAAGGTCTGGTATACACGAGTTAGTTCAGTCTCTAGATCGAGCCCATTCTCACCAATATGCCCTTCGTCGTTCCTGTTCCTTCGTGCCATTTCTGAGCCGTAAAGTTCATCATTAATCATCATAAATAGCACAACTTACCTTCCTTCAACAAAATTTATTCATTCCAAAATTAAACTTTTTACATTCGGAAAGAAAAAACTTGTTTCATCACATCCATTACATCCTTTTAACAAAAGACATCCTAGATTCTACGGTTTCTCTTGGCTGCTCTAAGCTCTTCCTGTAGATCCTGGATTTCTTTCTTCATATCTTCAAATCTCTGATGCCGCTCCTTCTTGTCTGAGCGAGTGATATGGTCCATCTTGGCAAAGTGTTGATTATTCACATGCTGAACCTTCTCGAGTTCGCACACTTGATGAATCAGCTCTTGAATGCGCTCCTTATCTTTTGCCCGTCGCGCTTCCAAATGGTTTACTCTCCACTTTTGAGCGTCCAATTCTCTTCGAAGAGAAGCAACAATATCGTCTTAGTCATCTGGAATGAGTTCTTCGTCTGAGCAATCGTCGGGGAATCAGGCGGAGGTGGAGTAATCTCCCTGGACTCAGGTAATTCCTCTTCTATCTCCTCTGGGTCCTCTTCTTCTTCCTCTATTGGATCTTCCTCTTCATTTTCGAAGGGGAAGAACTAATGCATCTCAAGTTGGGGATCATGATGATTGGCCATCTTATAGGGAAAGGAGAAAAAAATGTCATCATATAGAGCAACACAAACGTAAGTTACTTACATTTAAATCTCTTCAAGTTGAAACTCACACTCTAATATCCACTCTAGGGTGTCATTCCTTATAAATTTGTACTAGTTATTGAAGCATAGCTCTGGTACCACTCTGTAACACCCCGAATTCCAAACAAGACTGAATTCAAAGTTCCACAGGATCTTTACACTTCACTTCGTACAATTTGACAAGGAAATTTGAACTTTTATAATACAATAGAGTTCTTTACATTTATAACACAGTGGAAGGCAAAATGAAGTACATTAATGAAAAATAATATACAATTGCAACATCTTTAAAATTTAAATAGATCAACAGCAGCATATCAACTTTATATCTTCATGAAAAATCTAACCCTACATATAAAACTGTAGGCACATCAGTTGCTTACAAACGACGAAAATGTTTTACACGGCTATCCTCGCTATACCGAAAGTATAACGATCTTAATACTTTAACAAACCACAAACTTGAATGTAGAATGAAGTGTTAAAAGTGACTACTCTAAACATGTAAGTGTATGCAATGCCTTAATGCCTAATGCAAATATTTTACACTAAGATGACATTAATGCATACTTGTTCGGATTCTATGCATCTCATACTACATAGGTCCGAGGGCAAGCACCTACGTACTCCACATTAAAGGGTTCAATCCCTCGCCATGACAACTACCCAGTAATAAAACAAAGTTTAGACATTCCAAGAGTACGGATTCCAGTCTCGGAGATCCACTGCCCGACTATTATACAGTCACCTCATCGTGCGAATATCCCGCAAGTGCCCCTTTAGCCCCGGTATACGTATATACACTGGAGTACGACAAACTATCCGCCCGACTATGCATAGTCCCGAATTTAAAATAAAAGCCCATGTCCATCAAAGCAACCACAGTCCCGGATTCCACCGCGGACTGGATCTATAGTCCCGGAGATCCACCGCCCGACTATATAGAAGCGCCCCACTTACGTTTGCCCAAGTTTACTACATCTTCACATAGTGCCTAGTTCTTAAGTTTAAGACATGAATGAATTACAATACCTAGAGTTAGCTTTACCCCCTACTGGACTTAATCACAAATACCGAGATAGCTCACCTAGCCATAGCTCAAAATAAATCAATCATTTAATTCAACAATTGTCGGTACCCGGGGTCTCACTAAACATGTAAATCGCAACCTTCCATGTACTAGAATCTATGGGTACTCATATCTTTCAATAATCATGTATTAAACTTTATTATATTCATATCTTCAACTTAATCAACCTCATGAAATTCAATCCATTCACTTAATCACAATTCTTTCAAAACAAACAACGTTTCCTTTCATGAACTCATAATATAGAGTAATCACTTCAAATTTAAGCACGCCCCGTAATTTATACACCTTCAAGTACTCTTACTCAAACAAATAATTATAAAATCTCACTTAGGAAGAAAGTCAATTGCATTGTCAAAAATTAAATCTTCTTATAATTCAAGTTTAAAACCCAAGTCAGAGAACTCAAAGACTTCAAAAATATGTTTTAAGAACCCAAGTCAGAGAACTCATGTAGCGCCCCGAATTTCTAATAAAATATCTTAGAAAATACGTGTCCCAGCGATCCACTTCAATATAATATTAAACACAACCAACACCACTAAAATTTTCAACTTTTATTACAACAAACATTTACAAAACACAGCGGAATTCAAAACAACTCAAACAATGTTTTCTTTTCATTTACAACACAGTACTAACTCAAATCTGCTATTACAATTTTGCACAAAACTCTTATTAAATCACTTTTTCTCAAAACCAACTTAAGCATCCTTTCTTCAACTCTAAGCAACAACCTGCAACATATAATGCTAGAGATGATCCCTAACCCCCAAACTAAAGGGGTCAGCCATAAATGGTGTGAGAGATATAAAAACAAACAAACAACATAAAAGATCATACCTCATAGATTCTTAAACAACAGGTACTAAATAAGAATATGGGAAGAACGAAATGACAGGTAGCATAAAACATCAAGTGGAACTAGACTAAGTGTCAGGTGAAGAAAACAGGAAAACCACGTGCACAAAACCAAGCCTAGAACCACAGATTCTAAATGCAGACTCTCTAATGCGTACTTGTCGAAGTCTATGCATCCCATTCTACATAGATTCGGTGCAAGCCCTTAATGTCTTCTCTTCATAGGGTTTAATCCCCGCGTTATGAACTAATTCTAACACGATGACTACTACGAGATAAAGATAAACTATGGATAGTATCTCATGCCCGATAATTCCGGAGATGGATCCCACACCCAAGATATTTCACTTGAATAATTCCGGAGATCATCCCACACCGAAACATTGACACGTCACCACACGAATACCACATGTGCTTCACCTCGACTCCGATAATTCCGGAGATCAATCCCACACCACAAGTAGTTACCGTGATAATTCCGGAGATTGTCCCACACCACAAGACTGTGATAATTCCGAAGACATATCCCACACCACTAATAATCTACTGTGATAATTCCGGAGATTAAATCCCACACCGAAAGCCGTACTGAGGTTCTTGACTCATGTTCCCGTTCATCATATCAGCACTAGTGCCTGTCCTTATCATTTTTGGGTTAATTAATTACTTAACGAATCTCCTAGGGTGGTGTACCCTACCGGCCTAAATTCAAAACTAATTAACTGAAATGCCTCACTGGGCCTCAACAAAATAACTCAACACCGGTATACTAGGGTCAACACCTCTAGAGACTCAACTCAAATGTCTAAAGCAAAGTCCCACTAAACAACGTGGCTCAACTGAATGTCTTAAATCGAATTCTTAACTGAATCTTAGAATAGACTGAATTGTCTGAGAACCAAACACTCAAGGAACACTCAAGTTACAAAAGCCCATCAGTACCAGTCGACTTATACTGTAGTAAGTCGACTGTCCAGAAGAACAAACATCCAAAATTTTTCAAAAATAAACTAATTCATATAAGTCGACTTAGAAGAAAATCGGTCAACTTACCTGAGGTAAATTCCAATAATTTTTCTCAAAAATATTCTAAGTATATAAGTCGACTTAAAGGAGTCATAGGTCGACTATCCAGAAAGGTCTAATAATTTTACAAAAATAAATTCCTCAGTGAACCAGTCGACTGCCAACGAGCTAGGTCGACTGTCCAGAACGAATTTTTCAAAGGTTAAAAAATACAGTAGCAGGCTCGTGCCAGTCGACTGTACAGTAGGCCAGTCGACTGTCGGCCTATAGTTTTCAAAATTTCGGTCTGAAAACAAAATCAAATCTGGAGTTTTCTAATGTTTCATTGTTCATGAAAATAGTTCGTATTCAGGAAAAATGATAAATCTCAACAAAACTTCACCATGGTTATATTACTCGAAATATCAAATATGTCAAACTCCAGTTCTCATGTTCTAAATCACATATTCTTCCATTAGGGTTTCATAAGACTAGTTTCTTTCATAAATCTAATCAAAATCTGATTTATAAATCTAATGTCCAGATGTTCATACTCAAATCTTAACATGCTTTTTAGCAACCCAATTTTATAAATAAAGATCTACTATTCCATCCACAATTATTGACATGATTCATACCACAATACAAGATCTAATCATTCACAACATCACAACAAACAATGTTGCCACTCGCATACATAGATCAACAACAAGACGGGTTTATATCATTCACAAACAAAAACAAAACACACAACGTCACTCACATGAATCAAACAACAAAACAATTTTTATATCACTCACCTTGAATTGAGAAAAGTCCACGAAAAAGTCTCCCTTTTGCTAGATCCAAAAACTCATTTCTCCACCAAAATAAATCTCAAAATTCTGTATATTGTAGCAATGACGGCTGGAAAAATTCTCTTAAATATCCGGGAGTGAATAATAGGGTTTTACCCACACTTTTGCAAAACATTCCTTTCCAAAAATACAATTTCACATACATAGGTATAGTCTTGGAAATCTAATCAAAATTCATTTAAATTAGGATTTAAAGGAAAATATACTTCTAAATCTCAACCAATACTGATCCAAACGTCCAGAATATACATTTTGCACTTTAACACCTAAAAATGTCAATTTTGCAAAAAGGTCCTTCTTTTCTCAAAATTTGCAAATAGTCTCAATTAATTTCAGAAAAATCTGGAAAAATACTAATTAAATCTCAAATATTTAATAATGATTTTTCATAAAGAAAACTAAACTTTCAAACTTCTCATAAAAGTATTTGCACGTGTTTTGTACGTGTATGAAGATAAATCTTTTAGAAAATATTAATTAAATCTCCAAAATCAATTTAAATTCATTTTCAAATATAAAAATAATATTTGAAAATACGGGGTTCTACAACTCAAAGACTCCAAAAATATGTTTTAAGAACCCAAGTCAGAGAACACCATTTCTATAAAAAAAATGTTTCAAGAACTAAAGTCAGAGAACACCATTTCTCAGAAATGGTTTAAGTCTCAAGTCAGAGAACTCAAATGTTCCAAAAAAATGTTTTTGAACTCAAGTCAGAGAACACCATTTCTCAAAAATGGTTTAAGTCTCAAGTCAGAGAACTCAAATATTCCAAAAAAAATATTTTTTGAACTCAAGTCAGAGAACACAAGGACTAGAACCCAGAACCAACAAGGAAACAGCCCAACGCCCAACCACAGGGCAAGTGCGCCCACGGTGAAGGTATTCAAAAATGAGTTTTATATGCTCAAACCCTCTCTATTACCCTCTGTTAAAATTTTACTCTTTCGGAAAAACAATTCACAACACCGAATAGACGAACTCACGCACTCCAAAAATAATCTGAGAATAGTAAAATGAATTCTAGTGCAATAATAGATCCACACAATTGAAAATTTTCACCGTGTGAAGATTAACTCGAATGTCGCTATAATTTGTGAAATGTCAATTTTACTCAATAAAAATATATTTTTTCATGTCCAATAATAATACGAGAATTTTTCTCATGGTGAATAAACTCATAAACCATCTACTTTTCTAAAGTGAACACACGCCAACAATTTCACATGCTAATTCACACAAATTTTAATTCCTTCAAGTCCATTTTAATCAACCAGCATTTTACTTAAATTTTTAGAGTATCTACTTACACACACATCACAATTCATGAGAGCAAACTAAACAATTCTACATTAGCAATTTAATCTTAGGGTAATCTACACATACAACTACTCAATAATTTAGAAAGCATAAAGGATCACCCACCTATTAGGAGGGCACTAAAAATAATTTTCCCTTCAAAAGGTACTCCGAACTCCACAAAATTGAGCCACAAACCCAACTCCGAAAGCCTCCGCGCTTTGCCTCTTCTCTCCTCCTCTCTTAATTACTCACGGCAATTTAGTGAAAAATAGGTTTTTTTTTTGTTAACGGTGGACAGATAGAGTAGGGGTGAATGAATAGATTTATATAGGATCTTAATGTTCCGTTATAAAACCAACTCCACGTTTCCTCCCCACTTCCACGCATACCCAAGTTGCGGCACACTCTCTCTCCAACCGCACATGTAACGCCCCGAATTCCAAATAAGACCGAATTCGAGATTTCACAGGATCTTTACTTCACTTCGTACAATTTTACAAGAAAATTAAAACTTTTCAATAATACATCAGAGTTCATTACATCTTTGTTTACACAGCGAAAAAATACAACAATGAAATAAAATACAACTTGTACAACTATAACAATGTAAATCATCAACTACATCATAACATCTTCATGGCAAAGTCCATTACCTGCATATCAAGCTGTGGGTACGTCAGTCAATTACAACTGATGAAAATGTTATACTCGGCTATCCTCTCTATGCCATATATATAACGATCTATTACTTTAACAAATCACAAAAGTTGAATGAACAATAATCTGTTAATTTGTGACCACGCTAAACATGTAAGTGTATGCCATGCCTTAATGCCTAATGCACACATTTTATACTAGGATGACACTAATGCATACTTGTTCGGTATCTATGCATCCCATACTACATAGGTCCGAGGGCAAGAACCTACGTACTCCACAATAAAGGGTTCGATCCCTCACCATGAAACTACCCAGTAATAAAGCAAGGCTTAGATCATTCCACGAATATGGATCCTAACCTTGCTGGCTGTTATAACAGATCCCTCATCATGCGAATCATCCTGCAAGTGCCCCCTAGCCCCGGTATACGTATATACACTGGAGTATGGTAAATATCCGCCTGACTACACTAAGTCCCAGATTTAAAAATAAAAGTCTATCTCCCACGGAGCAACAACAGTTCGCCAACTGGGTCTATAGCCACGGAGATCCAACGCCGACTATATAGAAGCAATCCACTTACGTTTGCCTAGGTTTACTATATCTTCACTTATGTGCCTAATTATTTAGTTCAAGATATGAATAAATTTCCAAGCCTAGAATTAGTTTTACCTCCTACCGGACTTTATCAACAAATACGAGATAGCTCTGTGGCCATATCTCAAAACATAATCTCAACTCTTTTCATTTTAATAGTGCCGGCACCCGAGGTCTCACTAACTCTAAATCACAACTTTTTCATGTACAAGAAATTATGGGTCCACATATCCTTTAATAAACATGTCTTAAACCTAGAAATTTTCATCTTCAACTTATTCATAATTTGATCAATGTCTCATCTTATATTATTCATGGTTCATTCATTCATTCATAATTCAAAAATAGAACAACAATTTCTTTCATGAACAAAAGATTCATCACTTAAGTCTCAAATGCAATTCAGGCTCAAATAAAATGTCTCGATCCACATCAAGTATTTCTTAAACCAAAACAAGTGTATAATTTCTTCAAATAAAAATTCAACTCACACAATTAATATTTTACTCTTCTTCACAAAAAGAGTGTCATATTCTCAAATAATAAATTTGGAATTCAATAATTTATTTTTCTATCCCAATTCCATTTTTAATGTCCCAAATATACATAAAATTTCTAAAACCTCTTTTTTATGATTTCTAGTTTGTCTTATAGGAATTATAGAGTTTCCCCCCAAATTTTATCCACCTAAAAATCCTTTCAAAATATCAGGTGAAAATCCAATTTCTTAAACACTCAAAAAAACAAAAAGGTGGCCCCACTGGGTTTCGAACCCATACACCACCAACCAAATAGTGAACACTCTAAGCCCACTCCAATAGCCAATAAGTCCATGTGACTTGGCTGTGATGAAGCCGAACCGAAAGCCCTATATACTAACTTTCGAGTTTGGGAATTATTTAAATAAAATCAAAATGAAATGTGTCCGATACATAGACTCACACACATAAATTTTATGCCGGGTTCATAAGTAGTACCGGGGTTAGTCGATGGCCCATTAGAAAAATTTAGATACATCAAGGAGCATAAAGTCGATGATACATATAACGACTAATGAGCATGACTTGAATGGGAGCTAATCACTAACAGGCATAAAATTAATTGTTGTGTGAAGTGATTGCTGTGATGATAAATATAAGGCCCATTAAACAAGATGTACTTACGAGGCCTAATAACATCCATGGCATACTACATAAGTATGTATCATCTGCCATGACTTGACTAGTCTGCATACACTTACAGAAGTTTTCTTTCGTTCATGGCATAGTACATTAGCATGGATTTTGTCTACATACATCAGATCAAAATCAATCTATATTACTCATGTATAAATTTTAGCATGCATTCTCTACTTTTAGAAAGAAAGAGATCACCCACCTCTAATGAAGGTTGAACAAAAGTGGAGGCACAACTCCTTGCTCCTAGCAAGAACTTCTCCTCCAAAATGAGAACACTCTACTCTTTTTTTTTTCTCTCTAGATTTCTTTTGTTTTTGGTGTGTGAAATGAGAAGAGAAGATGAGTATTTATAGGACAATGTTAGGGATCAAAGTACAAAATTACACACCTAATAAATTACTCAATTTAATCTCTCCAACTCTTCATTTTCTTAACTTCCAAAACCTCCAACTCTTCACTACTCCACCTCTCTAATTCCCCAACTCTCACCTCTTCAAATCCTAAACTCCCCAAACCAGCCTTACCTATTCCAACCGGACAAACATATGCAACAAAAAACCAAACTCCAACTTCATGCATGGTGACGTCATCACCCAAACTCAACACAACAGCACAAAGTGTGCTGTACAAGAACCCGTGGGCCCCCACCTACCTTTTACATATTTTACACTATTCATAAATCCCATTAATCACCATCCAAGTTCACATATACTTACCATATATATATATATATATATATATATATATATATATATATATATATATATATATATATATATATATATATATATATATATATCATTTGTATATATATGTATACTATCTATGTATATTATATGTATACTGTACATTATTTTAGAATGTAAGAAAAATAGTTTAATTAAAATCTATAATGTATCATGCACAAATAAAATAAATACACACATTCCAAATTTTATTTTGAAAATCGATACGTTATTTTAGAATGTAAGAAAAATAGTTTAATTAAAATCTATAATGTATCATACACAAATAAAATAAATACACACATTCCAAATTTTATTTTGAAAATCGATACGCTCAAATACGCGCACCGAAACACGTGCGTCGCACGTAAAATACGAAAATACGAAAATTGACTTTATCAATGGAAAAATTGTTAAAGATAATAAAAATATAATTTAAGAAATTATATTTATTAATTTTACGACGTAATTGCTACGTACGTGGAAAATATGTGCATTATACGTACAAAATTATTAAAATGCGAGAAAAATGAATTTCCGTTTATAAAAATAGATTTGAATGCCTAAAATAAATAATTTAAACACATAAAAAAATATTGCACATAGCGGTGAAAATACATAATTGATACGTGCATCAAAAACACGTAAAAGCACGTAAAATGTAGAGATTGAAATTTAATATTTTTGTTGACTCAAAATATGGTAAAATCAATATGGAAAATGCATAAATAGTCGGTAATCAAAATACGCAGTGAAAACACGTTAAAAAATACTCGTGCGTAACACACGATGGCAAAATTGTCATTTCCAATTTTGCGGGGTGTTACAGCACACCACTCTCTACTAACTCGAAAACACGTGCACGTGCAGTGCACGAGTACACAAAAAAAAATTATTAATTAATTACTCTTATAATTAAAAATTAATTTATTTATTCAATGGATTATTAGGTTTAGGGGTTTAATAAAAAACTAAATAAATGATAGTGAAAAAAAAAGGATTTATGCATACTACAAAATAAATACAATTGAGAGGAACGAACAAAAATAGAGTTTACACGTGTGTTGCACGTGCAAAATTTTGAAAAAGTATTTTTAATTAAAATAAATTATACGGGATGTTACACTCAACCCTTCGCATGAACGAGCGAGAAGCATTGGGAGCTGGACCCTGTCGATGTTCGATGCGTGACGGTCATGACCCCTGAGTGGCTGCCCTGATGCGGGACAGATTAATTGAAGGAGGAGGTAAAGGGGGGTCCGCCTGACGGCCCATGGTAGGAGGATGGATATGTCTTTCCCACAGACGACGCCAATCTAATGTTGCTTATTTTTTGTGTGGGAGCAACATATGATGAGTAGTTATTATCATGCCCCGCTTCCCAAAATACAGAATACGAGTACGTAACGTAGGCCCAGCGAATGATGTAAACACTATTCATAAGCTGTACCAGACTAACTCAATAATATGAAATAGCAATCACAACCACACAAGAAGATATAATCACATAAACAAAGATCAACTTCAATAATAAATGAAATAATCCAAATAATAATATCCAAAATCTGGGATAGAAACAAACATCGAGTCATGAAAACCCAAAACAAAGTATAATATCAAGACAATGTTCCAGAGAATAAATGTAGCAATAAAAAAAAATTAGCAGCGCAATCTTTGGTTCCATCTCCTAGAATCGTTGCTCACCAATTCCTACTGGTATTGTTCCTTCAGTACCTGTAAATTCTTGATCTAAAAAGAGATAAAATAATGTCCTTAGAGCAAGTCATGAACAACAAGTAGAGAAAAATAGAGAATAATAGGAATATGGTATATCAAAAGAAAAAGAGACATGATCAAAGTCAATAGAAAAGATAAGGAATGGCAATAATATCAAAATTCTATATTAAACATGCATTAATTAACAGTTTCAATTCAAGTCTAGTGTTGGTGACAGTATACGGGATCAAGCATGAACTTTTAAATGCAGGTTATTAATTATTTTATTAGTCTATCTAGTGCAAGTACTACTACGTCACATTCCACAGGTTCGGTGCAAGCACATAGCGAACGCTTTAGACTGATTGTGAATTCACGGTTTGTGTACTCGGCCCAGTAATTAGTGTTTAATGTTCAATGACAGTGATTATCAAGCAGTATTTTATGGCTATCAGTCAGTACAAGTCAAGCAGTAGGACTCGACCGAGTACAGTTTCCGATTGTTCACTACCAAGTTGTCCTATAATACCCCAGCTTGTTATCATTTTATTCCATCCTATGTGAGCATGCAAGAAGGTGTCAATGTTGTATGATGCTAGGTGTGACTAATTCTACTCATTACAAACAAAATAAGAAGCAAACATATTAAATTAACACAAATCACACAGTCTGGACAGCATGATATTGCTGTACAAAAACACAGATTACTACTACTACAGAAAAGCAAATCTGGATCCGTCAGAAATTCTAGAAAATAGACTTTCTGCCAGTTCCAGCAAATATATATACGATATATAAAAGTTACAAAAACTAAAGTGAAAATCCTATTCTTTTCAGGTTTTATGTTCAGGGAGCAAGTTATAAATTGTGTAAACACATGTGAAACAGATCAGGAACTCATCAATTAAATCTACAAAAATTCAGGGTGGTTCCTACACATGTCTAGTTTCATCCAAAATTAATTTCATATTTTTATTTTATAGTTATCATGTTCTATTTAATTATGAAATAGAAAGATATGCATGAATTTGTGAATATGGAAATTCAGACATAATTGTACTAAAAATAAGATATCTCACAAATTATAACTCGGAATTTAGATCTGTTAAAAGTTCTGGAAAATAGACTCATAGGGATATAATTCATGTTCAGAAAATTATTTCAAATTACAACAGTAACATGGTCGAAATCTGATACAAAAAGACACAAATAGCATGCCAGAAAATAGTTTAATACGAATAGGAAATAATTTTAATCATACAACCAAATCGTTCATGCTAATTAATAATCAAAGTGATGCTAGATGTTTAACATGCATAATTTCAGTTTTAAGATGCAATTTCACAAGCATGATAATCAATTCATTAAATCAAATTCAATCTAACATATTCAATTCATCAACCATCTCTATAACATGGATCTAGTTATTTTTCATGTATACGTGCATATGCAATGTGCAAGAGGGACTAGGCTTTAGATCAAAGATGTAAGCACGATGTTAAGAATATATCAAGTTAGCTCGTGTAAACCCTCAATATACTTAACGGAATTTCAAATAGCAGTACGATAAAAAAGATTTGGATCTACTTGCAGAGATCAAAGAATCTTGAACACAATAATAAACTAGTTCAAGAAGAGACTTGCCTGTTAGATGATAGATTCGAATATATTAGAATAATGGAATGAGAATCCCGGGTGACGAATCCACGAACGGAACACAAAAATATGTGCGAGCCCGTGCAAACACACACACACAGTAACTCCAATCCAAGTACACAACAGAAAACACCAATACTCAATCCCCCACACCAAAAACAACATACACGAACACCGGATCCCCTACTCCTCCCTACCGAACACCAACATCAACGGAGAAGGGAGGGGAAGAGGGACAACGACGCATGGCAGACTGGCAGCGCTCGCGGTCGAGAAGCGACATCAGCGACGAGAGCAAGGGCGACGACACTCGCGGTCGGGAAGCGATGCAGCGACGAGAATCGGTGGCTTGAAAGGAGGGTGCTCGGGGCTCTGGACGATGAAGAAAGCGAAGAGGGGTCACCGGTGGTTGCGGGGGACAGCGAAGAGGGTGAAGGCGGTCGGAGAAGACGATCGGAGCGACGGGCTGAGGGTTCGAGCGGGATGGGTTGCAAACAGAGGTTGGGGAGAGAGGGTATCAGGGGGTGAGGAGAGAGGAAAGCGGCGGTAGGGAGAGAGAGAGATAGGGATTATTTAATTAGGGTTTAAAGGGGGGTATTTATAGTGTAATTAAGATATATGGGTTTTGGGTTGCGAGTTAATAGGTTTAGGGTACAGGTTTAGGCTCCAAAAAGAGAAAAACAAATAGAAATCAATGGAATGAACATATAGCGGATCAAATCAAACTCAGAATAGAAAGAGCAAAATTTGCAATGAGCCAAAAATAGCAGGATTTAAGCTAAAAAAGTACGGAATGATTAAAAGAGAATAAATGAACCCAAGAAAAGCAAAAAATTATTATTAAAAGGAATTCAGATACAATAATCAAGAAAAAGAAAAGAAAATACAATAAAATCCAAAATAGAAAAATAAGGGTTACAGTTATACTTATGGCGTAGTTGGGATGCTAGTCTTTTGGTGGATTTTATGGATCTGATGACGGTTGCTCTGGATGCTGGCTGCCGGAAACCTGCAAAAAGTCTGAAACACCAGGGATTTTTTCGGCGACAATCCCTCCGACGATCAAATCAGTAACCAAAAAATGAGAGGTAGGGTTTATTGGCAAAATCTTAATTACCTGGTAACTGAGGATGGGGGTCTGTATTTATAGGCCAGTGGAGAATCAGTTGTGGAAAGATTTTCCAACTGTTTAATCAAATCCCTTGGATTAAGGATGTGATCGAATAATTATCCTCGTAATTTTAGGGAATTTAATAACCAACCATAAATGACTGGTCAACCTTTCCTGAGTGGGCTGATCCATGGTGGCGGGCCTATGGATGACACATGAGCTGATTCTGGGCCTGTAGCTGATATGAGATTACTGTCTTGATATTAGGAATCTTGAGATTCGTGCAAGAATCGTACGGTTCTGAGTAACTGAGTTTTTTACTCACATCATTTATTGTAGTATGTATCATCAAAGAAAATAAATAAATTTCACCAATCTTTGATACGTGATGATACATATCATAAGTGATCGTGCCAATTAAATTCAATGTGGGAATCAAATACATCAACTAAATGGTTTTGTTATATTAAGAAGTACTAGTAGCACTTCTAGAATGGTTATGCCTCAATTTCCATGCACACTCCAAACAATGTATTGAACCCCCCTTATTTCGAAGAAAAAAAAAAGAAGAAAAAAAAAGAACCCTTTTAGCAACTCGCCACGTGACCCCTCGTGACAGGCCCACCCAACCAAGTCCACTACTCACCTCCGTTACTATCCTTGACCGCCATTTCCCCACCTCCAAAAGGTCATTACATTAAACCCCCACAAAAAATCACCCCAAAAAATTAAAAAATCACCGCCTCCAATTCCCTCCCTCCACGTCACCCTCCCAGGTTAACCTACCCCCCTATGCCTCCTCACCACACCTCGAGACGTGCGTTTGGTTTGTTGTTTTGAAAACAGTTTTCTGAAAAGAGTTTTCTAAAAACTGTTTTATGAAAATAAGTTTAAAAGCTGTTTGGTTATATTTCTTTTTGAAAACTGTTTTCTTCTGAAAGCTGTTTATCTGAAAAAGAGAGTTTAAAAGCTGTTGGGTTATATTTCTAGCTGAAAATTATTTTCTGAAAGCTGTTTTTCTGAAAAAGAGAGTTTAAAAGCTGTTGGGTTATATTTCTAGCTGAAAACTGTTTTCTGAAAGATATTTTTATGAAAAAGAGAGTTTAAAAGCTGTTGGGTTATATTTCTAGCTGAAAACTGTTTTCTGAAAGCTGTTTTTCTGAAAAAGAGAGTTTAAAAGCTGTTGGGTTATATTTCTAGCTGAAAAATGTTTTCTGAAAACTGTTTTAATGAAAAAGAGAGTTTAAAAGCTGTTGGGTTATATTTCTAGCTGAAAACTGTTTTCTGAAAGCTGTTTTTCTGAAAAAGAGAGTTTAAAAGCTGTTTGGTTATATTTCTTTCTGAAAACTGTTTTCTAATAGCTGTTTTTCCTGAAAAAGAGAGTTTAAAAGCTGTTGGGTTATATTTCTAGCTAAAAACTGTTTTCTGAAAGCTGTTTTTCTGAAAAAGAGAGTTTAAAAGCTGTTGGGTTAAATTTCTAGCTGAAAACTATTTTCTGAAAGCTGTTTTTCTGAAAAAGATGGTTTAAAAGCTGTTGGCTTATATTTCTAGCTGAAAACTGTTTTCTGAAAACTGTTTTTCTGAAAAAGAGAGTTTAAAAGCTGTTGGGTTATATTTCTAGCTGAAAACTATTTTCTGCAAGCTGTTTTTCTGAAAAAGAGAGTTTAAAAGCTGTTGGGTTATATTTCTAGCTGAAAACTGTTTTCTGAAAGCTATTTTTCTGAAAAAAAGAGTTTAAAAGCTATTTGGTTATATTTCTTTCTGAAAACTGTTTTCTGAAAGCTGTTTTTCCTGAAAAAGAGAGTTTAAAAGTTGTTGGGTTATATTTCTAGCTGAAAACTATTTTCTGAAAGCTGTTTTTCTTTAAAAAAGAGTTTGAAAGCTGTTTGGTTATATTTCTTTCTGAAAACTGTTTTCTGATAGCTGTTTTTCCTGAAAAAAAGAGTTTAAAAGCTGTTGGGTTATATTTCTAACCGAAAACTGTTTTCTGAAAGCTGTTTTTCTGAAAAAGAGAGTTTAAAAGCTGTTGGGTTATATTTCTAGCTGAAAACTGTTTTCTGAAAGCTGTTTTTCCTAAAAAAGAGAGTTTAAAAGCTGTTGGATTACAAAATTTATTGAAAAGCTTGTGTGAACATAATGATAGTTCTTCTGCCCAAATCATGAGAAACCATCGGTTACACCTCAATCCAGACCCCAAATTATAACATATCAAAAGCCTTTAATACCATGATAACATCATAAACCATGAGAACAAACCAAACACTTGACAGGAAGGAGATTGTACACATTATGGAAATTTGTAAACTAAAAAAAATAGTAGGACATAATTTATACAGGATCAGGATCAGAAGGCTCCATATTTTTTAAACCTCCTCGTGTACAACAAAAAAGAGTTCAAACAATTGTGTTACAAACTTTTTTGCCCAAAGCATGAGAAGCATTCAGTAGCAAACCAATGCACATCCTAAATCATTCTTCATAGTTATATTCTACGAACAGCAGACCCTCAAATCAGAAGCCATAAGCAGCAATCAGAACCCTGCACAGAAAGGAAAATGTACATAGTATGGAAAATTGTTAAAGTTAAAAATCAACAATGGTTTTTATACGGGATCAGAATCCATCATCTCCCACTTTGTATCTTCCGTCACAGCAAAATTGTTTTCAAAACCTTCTTTTAGCATACTGATCAAAATATTGCCTAAAGCATGAGAACCCATCAGCAGCATGTCAATGCACACCCCAATCTCAATGCACACTGATTTTATTGTATACAGTTACCAAGTATCAGAAGGCAAGTGCAAAATCAGAGACCTATCAGAGTTAGGGAATTGTACTACACATTCTGAAAATTTGTGATACTGTGCAACACCTGAGAAGTTACTATAGGATCAGAAGGCTTCACAGTTGGGGGATTGTACATACAGTTACCAAATATCAAAAGGATTCACAAACCCTGATAACATCATAATACAAGTGCAGAATCAGAGACCTCTCAGAGTGAGGGGATTGTACTACACATTCTGAAAATTTGTGATGGTGCAACACCTGAGAAGTTACTACAGGATCAGAAGGCATCATCTCCAAATTTTGAGACCTCATCCACCAAAAATATACTTGAAACAGCTTTTTGAGCATACTGTGATAATTTTTTCTCCAAAGCATGAGATGCATTTAGAAGCTATGGGGGTATACATCAGAAGCATCTTGGCAGCATACATAATGATTGACTGTGGAAATTTCATAATGCAAAAGGCATACTGCCCAAACCATTATTATGTCAAATGCAAAACCAATATAATCTTCAATTTGTTAACAAATATAGAGATGACTTGACAAACCATGAAAACATCATAACATATGTGCAGAATCAGGGACCTTTCAGAGGGAGGAGATTGTACACACTGCCCAGAAAATTTGTTATTACCAAAAAAAAACCCACTTGAGTCACAAGCAGAAACTGAAACTTTTCCCAGGAAGGTAACTGTACAAATAATGTAAAATTGGTAAAATAAGAAAAAAAATTCCTTGAGATATACAGAAACCACAGGCATCAGCTCCAAGTTTTTAAAGGCAATGAAATTAGTTTATTGAAAATCTTTTTCTTCATTACAGGATCAGGATTTTTCATCATCATCTCCAAGATAATAATCAGATCCTGGCTTGTGATGCCAATAATGAGCAGAATGCTAACAAGGGTTTTCAATAAATGTTGTTGATGTGCCTTTGACAAATTTGGAGCTGATGGCTTATGATACTGTGTAAGTCTAGGATTTGATTTTTTTAACCTTATCAAATCTCCATAATGTGTACAATCTACCATCTCTGAAAGGTCTCTCATTATGGGCATGTATTATGATGTTTCTAATAATTGGTAACTGTGAAGCATAATTGGGGTGTGTATTGACATGCTTCTAACAGATCTCTTGCTTTGGGCAATATTCTGATCCGTATCCAAAATGTAAGCCATAAGCCTCATGAGACAAAAGCCATAAAAAACTCAAATTAGTCGTAGCCTCAGATTCATCAAATCAATGATAAAAACTCTAGACTAAGGCTGCATTTTTTACAATGCCACGCCTACTAGCACAAAGTGAGTGATTAAACCTATTAGCACATGCTCGCATTCTTGTACTGTGACCGACAATATACAGAAAAATTGCCACACTTTCCTCGAAAGACAAGTGTCTACGTCTTGAATCCTCCTACGTTTCTCCAAGGTAGTTGCCATTTTTTAGAAAAGCACACAAGGCCATAAAACAATCTTGATTCATACGGAATATTCCATGAAACGTAGACTGGGGACCCTCTAACATTTCATTCAAATATTCACGTCCTGTTAGTTTTGGATAGGACACTGTACCTTCTTCACAGAGTTCACTTAGGAAGATTATATTCATCAAGTCATCGACATCGTCACTACTAGATCAAGAAGTGTCCATAACTACGGTTGCACATGCAATAGTACCTCACTATGACAAAAAGTAGAAATCAAATTGATAAAGTAAGTTCACTAATTTAATACTACGACTATAGTGCACGATATTTTCGGAATTTAAATTAATATATTACGCGACGGAACATTGCCACAAGCTCAGATTATGAAAAAAACTTTCATATACTACTAATAGCAATTCCATTTTGGGAAAAAAATAAAACTAAATTTAAATTAAATAAAAACCACCACGTTTTACCATCAAACCGTCATAATACAATAGCTCTCACGCAAAAACGCAAATAATTATAAAAAATAGTACACATTATGATATGATTATCCCACTCAACCAAATGGGATGGCTATTGCTCAGCATTATTCTTTACCCACCACTCCTGCTGTTCCGGGGTCATACGAAGGAAACTATGACAAGCACGAGGATTAGCAATTAGGTGGTTAAGTGCTTTCCCTGTTTCATTGCAATCAAGCCCAGACATCGCATATTTATATCTTGGCATTGATCCAACTCGGCCAAAGCAGGGTCAACCGAGACATTACTATCCACCGCCATTTTCTTCTTTAACCTGCTACTTTTTACCTCCTGGGTTTCCAGACAGGAACTAACAAATTCTTTCACATACGACATATTTGTTCCTCGACCACTTGATGTACCAGATTTCCTCTTACGAGACCCCGACCCCGAACCGAATGGTACATCATCATCCTCATCAAGTACATTTACGTGTGACTGATTAGGGTGGGCAAACTCATAATTCATCCTCCGCTCCTCATCAGAATCGTACACCCTTTGTGTTGATGCCCTGGTGACATTGCCCTGGGCAGTAGACTCTTCCATAATTTTGATCAAAGCATCAAAGTTTGCCAACCCCTTCTTCTCAAATTTTTTAACCTTAGGGTGTGCCTAATCATAGAAAGTAAATCATCTCAAGTCAAGATTAAGTATAATAAAAACAAGTTCACAGACAATTAGCAAACTTTGAGATTATATATGAACCTTAAGATAGTTGTCCCAAACTGGTTTCTTGGCAGTAACGGTTTCGTTCACTTCATCCCAACCGAAACCACTCTGTTTCTTCATATCTGAAAACACCTTCCATTCTGCTTTCAGTCTCTGATGTTTTGCCTTCAATTGTGTTACCGTGAATGAACGACCACACAGAAATTGCATTTGTACAGCAAAATGATTCCAAGTTTTGCAGTCAAATGTGTTACTTTTGAGATGATCTTTGTCAACTGCCTCCTCCATAAGGCTGACAAAATAATGCACAACATTGGGAGGCCACTTCCCAAAATCCTCATCCACCGCCATCTCCTTCCCCCTCCCCATACTACTCATCTATATTACAGAAAAAATCGATAAATAGTAATCAACAATGTCAAATTCCAGCATTTAAATAGTGATCCCAAAGTTCATTTTCGGAACTAAAGTTCATCTCAAAATTAAGAACTTGTCATTCTAATATAGGATTTGGGAAAAAAAAGTTTTGCCATCAACAGATTCACCAAAACAGCATAACCGCAACAAACTTGAGTCATAGGGCTTAAACAAAAACATGAAAATGGGTACCAATCGGATCATACCTTCGATTGGAGTTGAAGAACGAAGAAATTGTCAGCAATAGATTCAATCTTTAATAGTCGTTTGATTCAACTTGCCCGTTGTCGAATATACCCTTTTTTGTATGCAGCACGGGTCTCACAAACCATTAGTCCGTAAATCGACCACTCAACCCCGAACCAAATCGACAGATCGAGAGTACTATTCTCGTCGCCAGCGACAGAGAATCAACCGATAGCTGTAGATTTGGGCTTAATAATTTCAAATGCGTTGATTTTGAGTGGAAATTGGTTTAGATCTGGTTTGAGAAGCTAAAAAAGAGAGAAGGAGGAAGGAGATGAAGACAAGCACGAGGATGGAGTAAAGGAGCTTGGGCTCGTGAAGTGAGAGAAGTGAGAAAAGAAGGGGGTTGGGTTTTCAAAAACACGGTTTCGAAAAAAACCCAAACCAAGCGCGTTTTCAAGTTTTATTTCCAGGAAAAAAAAAAAAAAAAAACTTAAACCAAACGCACCCGCAATATTTTCTTCCCGCCCCCCCCCAGTCTTCTTCTTCCTCTTCCTCCAAATTCGAGCCATGGATGGCCCCGGTGCCTTTCTCCCTTAACCAAATCTTTCCCCTTTCCGAATCCCCAAATCCGAGATCTAGGGTTCGGGTTTCCATTTTTGGTTTTTCCTATTTTGTTTCTGCAAAAAATTCAAATTTCCCAGATCTGTTAATGTTCCCATGTCGAATCCTCCCAAGACCGCCCCCGACGAAGAAGACACGGTTCAGATCCGCGAGGTCTGGGACTCCAATCTCGAAACGGAGTTCTTACTGATCCGCGACATCGTCGACGCCTACCCTTTCGTCGCTATGGACACCGAGTTCCCCGGTATCGTCTGCCGCCCTCTGGGGACATTCAAATTCAGCTCCGAGTATAATTACGCCACTTTGAAAGCTAACGTTGACATGCTCAACCTCATCCAGCTTGGTCTCACTTTCTATAATACTGACGGCAGCCTTCCTGTTTGTGCCGATACTGGCCGCCGCTGTGTTTGGCAGTTCAATTTCTGTGAGTTTGATGTTCAGAAAGACATGTTTGCTACAGACTCTATTGAGCTTTTGAAACAGAGCGGGATCGATTTTAAGAGGAACAGCGATGAGGGAGTTGATGTCAAGCATTTCGCGGAGCTGCTGATGTCGTCCGGAATTGTGTTGAACGATTGTGTGCATTGGGTGACTTTTCATAGTGGGTATGATTTCGGGTACTTGCTCAAGTTGCTGACCTGTAAGAATTTACCGGATACCCAGGCAGTGTTTTTCACCCTAATTAAGGTGTACTTCCCGAATCTGTACGATATTAAGCACCTGATGAAGTTCTGTAATAGCTTACATGGTGGTTTGAACAAGTTAGCGGAGTTGTTGGAGGTGGAGAGGGTGGGGGTTTGCCATCAGGCTGGGAGCGATAGCTTGTTAACTGCGGATACATTTAGGAAGCTTCAAGAGAGTTTCTTTAATGGGAATACGGAGAAGCATGCAGGTGTGTTGTATGGGCTTGGAGTTGAGAATGGACAGAATAGTCATTGAGATGATTTAATGTTGGAAAAAAAATTATCTTAATAAGAAATGAATGAAGGACAAAAAAAGGAAAAAAAAAAGGAAACAAAATTGTGTTTGGTGATTATATATGTCTGCATTGTAGCTTTGTGATGTGTGTATTTTAGTTCTTTCTTAGCAGGGATATTTGATTACATGATTTGGTAAATTATTGTTTTTTGCAGTTCTCTTCTCCGACGACGGTTTTGTTGGTGGTAATGTGGTACGATGTTATGATTGTTTACTGTTCACTTTGTCTATTTTTGATTTCTTTGTGGGACAGGGCAAAGTTGTTTCTCTCGTCAACAGTGTCACTGTTACACACTAAAAGATGAGATGGATGTGTGGTTGATGGAGGAGGAAAAGAGAATTTTTTGTTCTAAATGGCCTCATTGTCTAAAGGTATGATAAACTTGTTGCTCGGAACAATCCTGTTGTGATCGCTGAATGTTTAACTTCTTGATTTGGTACATTAATTACTTATGCTGTTCTCTTCTCTTTGACTGCTTTGTAGGTGGTAATGGGGCACCAAATTGTGAGTGGTCACTTTAACTATTGGTATTTGCTTTGCGAGACAAGAAAAGTGAAGTTGTATGTATCTCATGTCAGCATAGTCTATTGCATGCTATGATGAGATGAATGTGTAGTTGTCGGAGGAGAAAAAAGAATATGGACCAGAAATCTGGATGCCTTTATCTTGCAAGGTATGATAAACTTATTTGATGTTAGTATATTTTACTCTATGTAGGTTTGCCCCGTATATTACTATGGATAAAGTTTGAGGTTTTTTTGGTTTGTAGGGGTGTATTGCCATTTTGTTTAGATCTTCACATGTTTATGCATATGAATTCTATTCATATGGATTCATTTGTTTATTTCTATAATTTATATGAAATATTGTTGTATTGGAATCATGAAATTCTCATACAGATGTTGCGTAATCAGATAACTGACTAATTGCTTTACATTTTAAGTTCCTCCTTTTTTACTTTGATAAAATATCTGTGGGCATATTGTGGATTACCTGGAAACTACTTTCAGTAGAAATTTACTTTTTACTGGCTTGAGAACTTCTGTTTGATATGTGTTAGATTTTGTTCTGATAGTATTGAAGAGTTTCTGATAATGTTTTGTACTTTTGTTATATATTTGAAACTTTGCAATGCAAGCCATTCAGAATCTTGATAATTTAATGTCTTGAATGTATGCTTATTTATTTTACTAAATGTATTGATGGACATCCGCATCATATCGAAAGGCTTTCAAATGAAGTTTTTGCATATGGCTGACATTTGAGCTGTCATATAAACTACTTGTAATATGTTGTCTAAGAAGGTCCATTGGGTTTCTAAAATAACTCTACTGAACCCTACTCGTAATAATAGGCAGGATAGGAATTAAAACTACGTTAAGGTGTGTACGCTAGTCAGTTGCATTATCAATTGATAGAAAAGCATGAATACAAACTTGATTGGTATTAATCTAGGCTGCAACAATGTGAAAATTGTTTTGAGAATTAGCAGGAACAGTCAGCGGTCAGCTCAGAGATTTTGACAAGCATCATCCTCATCATGTCCATGATCAAATCTTGTTCCCTTTCCATAAAGAGTGTGATATCTGTAGAGCTTATACATCAAGCTTCATTTGAAGCATATATGATCTTTGGTCTATATCTGGTCCTTTTTATGAACATAATTATTGGAGATAGTTGTTTCAGCCATCATTCAATTCATCTTGGCTGCAACAATGTGAAAATTGTTTAGAGAATGAGCAGAAACAGTCAGCGCTCTAGTCAGTGCTCTGCTCAGAGATTTTCACAAGCATCATCCTCATGTCCATGATCATAATCTTGTTTCCTTTCGTTAAAGACGGTGATACCTGTAGAGCTTAATTTCAATACATCAAGACTTCATTTGAAGCGTATATGATATTTGGCCGATATCTGGTCCTTTTTATGAACATAATTATAGGAGATAGTTATTTCAGCCATCATTCACATCGTGGTTATGGTTATAAGCATTTTCTTTATGTATTTTATATATTAATTTCAATATTATAAACTGTTTTGGCTGCAACTAAAGTTACAATGGCTCTCAATCTGCTCCACTAGTGAGCGGTTCTCTCTTGTTTTTTTAGAGCATGTTTCATAAAGATGGATACTTGATCAGCATGTGATGTGTATTCATATACTTAGTCAAACAATGCATTGATATATTTATTGTTTTTTTGAGGAATATATCTAGTTCTATTTTGTTGCTTTGTTTTGCTAATATGTGATGATATGCCACCATTGTTGCCGAGTTGTCTGCCTATCTGAAAGACTTGCTGATACTTGGTAGATATTCATATTATCTAGTTAGCCATTAGTTACTATCATGAAGGGAGCTTACTCTTATATTTTTATTTGTCTTCATGGCTGCTGCCCATAATTCCTAAATGAAGTAATGTGGTCTTTGTGGCATTATTATTAGCTTATTTATACTGCTCCTACCTAAGGTGCGTTTGGTCCAGCTTAAATTTAGCTTCTCTTCTTCTTTAAAAGGAGAAGCTGGGCCAAACACAACATTTGAAAAGCTCAAAGGAGAATGAGCTTAATTTTAATGAAGAAAATGAGCTTTGATAGAAACCCTCAAGAGCAATTTCTGGCTTCTCCTTCAAAACTTCATTACACAAATTTTCTCCCCTTTCCTCGCCTGCTGCACCGCGCGAACCCATCGTCCTCCGACCTCAGTGCAGCACCACCTCGGTCTCCTCAGTCTCTCCCGACAATCGAGGATCCTCCCGCCTGTTCATCTTCCCCGATCATCGAGTCGCGCCCGCTTCCGCCTTGCCGTCGAGCCACCTCGACGCACCGCGACTGCCGAAGTCTCATCGACCCTGCTCTTTCAACACCACCGAGCCACCATCAACTGTCGCTGCAGTCATCTCGTCGAAGCTCTGCCTTGTTGTCGAGCCACCTCGATGCACTGCCACCTCACAACCACCGTCCTCCGCCGCTCCTCGTCATCACCACCTTGAGCACCACTCGTCGCCTGCACGTCATCCGCTTACAGCCTTGTCAGTCGCCCAGACGTCGTGCATCGCAGTAGCCGCCAAGCCGAAGTTGAGTCCCTGCCATTGCTGTCCCTGATCCCGCAGTTGTCGTTGTGTTGCCAAGTTGCTGTTTGGTATTTTCATCCTTGATCTCAGTCGTCGATCGCCATCGATCTTGATCTTGATCTCCGATCTTCAGCGCTTGATCTTGATCATCTTTTGATCTTGATCATTTTCCCTCGAATAGTTATTGTATCGTATTCGAGATTGTTTGTTGAATCTCCTTCAAAACTTCATAACATAATTTTTTTTGGGCTTTAAATATCTTTATTAGTAATATAAAGATATTTTTGTAATTTGTTAACTTATATTTTACTCTATAATAAAATCAAAAGCTTAAATTGAGTATTGATATGGCTAAAAATGGGATTAAATTGAGACCGTTCAAATCGGACATGAATCTTAAAACTCAGGGGTAAAACGATAATTTCACCTACAAACGGGTCTGAAATGGAAACTGGGTCTTTCTTCAAAGCCCAATAACCCATGAACGGATCTGTCTTACTGGGCACGGGTCCCAACCAGTTATAAACCAGTTCAGAAGAATAAAAAAGAATTCATATTCATAATTATCCCTAAGAAGAGGTTTTAACCACTTCTATCCATCCACACCGGAAAGTAGAGATTTGTTCTTATCTCGAAATGGATCCCTAAGGCGACTATAAAAATCCCTCTCCCCCCACTATAAGAAGGTAATCAATCTTTTTCCAGTAAAGCTTTTTCATAATCTTCCTGATTACTGACAAGATCGTCGGAGGGTGCGTCGCCGGGATCCATTTCGGTGTATCGCACTTTTTGCAGGTTCGCGGCAGCAGCAAGAAACAAGTCGATACATTGGTGAAGGTCAACAGGTTAACAGGTTTGCCTTATTTGTTTTCCCAAGAATCTGCAAATTCTATTTATTGCCCCCACACCAGATTCAGCGGCAACAGATTGACGCCGTCTGTAGGAAACGAAAAAACAACCCAACCTAACTTCATCAGCGAGATTAGTTTCAAGCCATGCATCCAAAAAAGAAGGGGAAGGCAGCGGTC
The DNA here is from genome assembly GCA_017893485.1 of Hemerocallis citrina. Taxonomy (NCBI): domain Eukaryota; kingdom Viridiplantae; phylum Streptophyta; class Magnoliopsida; order Asparagales; family Asphodelaceae; genus Hemerocallis; species Hemerocallis citrina. The sequence goes on from CM030360.1 coordinate 34,042,285, forward strand.
TCTAGTGGAAGAACCACTTCTCTTCCTCCTTCCCCTCCTCCAGCTCAAGGTGCTCCTCCTCAACAGGCCCCTCCAGGGTCTCGGGGGGCTGCTCAGGGGGGCTCTCATAGGAGTTGTCCAAAGCAACATCCTCCTCAAGACTATGTCGGGGTCCACAATCCTCCAGTTGACTCTATGGCTTCTCAGAGCCCTCCCGAGCGGGATCTCAGTCATGTGATTGCCAACCGCTAAAAGGGGGTCGACCTCCGAACTCACATGAATGGATGGCATGCCCTTGGGGGAGTCCATCAACCTGAGCACCCAGGGGTCTCAAGAGTCCGGACCCCTCGCCAACTGAGGACCAGAAGATCCCCTCCCCCGAGGAGGCGAAGAGAGTCCCCTCAACGTCATCGGCGGAGAACTCATTCTCCAGTAAGCCGAGCCACACATAGGGACCGTCAAGCTGGGGAGGCACCAGTCACAAGGGCGGAGTTCCAAGATTTTCAAGAGGCTGTTCTGCGGGCCCTCAACGTCGCTCCCAACCACGAGCAACGGGCACCTAGTTCTGAACTTGCCCCAAGCCATCACCACTGCACTCCTAGTCCCCTTTCGCATGGGAAAGAGTCTAGGGGCTCGGCAGGATATAACCGAAGGGAAGACTCGGTCTATCGCCATCTCCACGAGATGGAGAGGCGCCTTGGCCGACTTGACAGAGAAGAGGAACAACAGGCGAGAAATTTTTGCCCGAGCAGGCCTTTGTTCTCCCGAGCCATCATGGAAGCGCCGGTCCCACAAAACTTTAAGCCCCCTAACTTCGAGTCATACAATGGGGAGTCGAGCCCCGGCAACCACATCAAAAGTTTTAAAACTCTCATGATGATCCACCAGGCTTCGGGTGCCCTCCTTTGCAAGACCTTCCATGCCACGCTGAAGGGCCCTGCGAGAGAATGGTACTCTCGACTCGCCCCGGCCTCCATGTTCTCATTCGATCAGTTCGAAGGGCTCTTCCTTACTCATTTCGTGAGTAGCCGTCGGGCCGAGAAAACATACGTATCTTTGGTGAAACTCCGCCAAAGAAAGGGTGAACGCCTAAGAATCACCGCTGAAGCCCGGTCTATTGCCTCCCTCAACCAAGTAGTAGCCTCTGCGGCATTCGAGCGCAACATCACTGACGCCGATCTCAAGGCGTCCCTTGCCAAGAAACCTTCTCGAAACTTTTCAGAACCCCTGCTTAGGAGTGAGAAGTACATTCGAGTGGAAGAGGCTCTCAACCCCCCCCCCCTCTCAAGGAATCATCTTCCGAGAACAAACGAAAGAATTTGAGCGAAGAAGGGTCCCAAAAGCTCTAGAGGAACGACAATGGCCAACACCGTCCAGCTCATCGTTTTGAGAAGTTCACCCCCCTCAATGCTAGTATATCAATAGTTCTTATGGAGGTGGATAAAGGACTACTCCGTGCTCCTTCTAGAATGAATACCTCTGGCAAGCAAAAAGAAACAGGGATAAGTGGTGCCGCTTTCATAGGGACCACGGCCACGACACAGATGATTGTCGGGCTCTTAAAGAGGATATCAAAGAACTCATACAGCGGGGACACCTGGACAAGTTCGTCTGAAAAGACGGGGCCGACCTTCCATCCCGAGGAGCCTACAAGCGAACAGAGAGGTCCACCGAGTTTCAAGATTCCGAACCTGGGGCCGTCCTTCACCTCATCCAAGGAGGTCTAATGGGGGGAGAACCCAACTCCTCCCAAGAGGCATTCACCCTATCGTAGAAGCAGGATCTCGGTTTTCAATAAGGCCGATGCTTGTAACCCGGCCAACAGCATGTAACAATGGTTCGCCCCATTGAAGCGGCCATTTAGTTTATTTCAATAAAACATAAACTTTTGTCTATTATTGCACTTGCTTCATTTCTACTTCTCCGAGTCACTTCTTCGACTCGCTAAATGGTAAGTTCGGAGTCCAGCTTGTCCTACGGGGCTGCTCCCACAACTTACTAAGCTCAAAAGACGAGTTCGGAGTCCAACACTTGGTTCGAAGTTGCCTTAGCCGCTTGTAAACAAGCAAGTGCGGGGCAGCTCACCATTCGGAATTGCTCCTACAACTCGTCAACTCTCTTAACAACAAGTTCGGAGTCCAACACTTGGTTCGACGTTGCCTTAGCCGCTTGCAAACAAGCAAGTGCGGGGCAGCTCACCATTTGGAATTGCTCCCACAACTGTTGAACCTTTTCTCAACGAGTTCGGTGCTAAAACTCTCCCCTAGAGTTACTCCTCAAACTTGTCTCCCCAACGGCTCTCTCCTAGAGCCAAGCTCTTCGCTCCGCTCGCTCCCAGAGCAGACATCTTCTCAATGAGTTCGGAGCTAAAACTCTCCCATAGAGTTGCTCCTCGAACTTGTCTCCCTAACGACTTTCTCCTAGAGCCAAGCTCTTCGCTCCGCTCGCTCCCAAAGCGGACCTCTTCTCAACGAGTTCGGAGCTAAAACTCTCCCTTAGAGTTACTTCTCGAACTTGTCTCCCAAACGGCTTTCTCTTAGAGCCAAGCTCTTCGCTCCGCTCGCTCCCAGAGCGGACCTCTTCTCAACGAGACCGGAGCTAAAACTCTCCCCTAGAGTTGCTCCTCAACAACGGCTCTCTCCTAGAGCCAAGCTCTTCGCTCCACTCGCTCCCAGAGCAGACCTCTTCTCAACGAGTTCGGAGCTAAATTTCTCTGTTCTCCCCTAGAGTTACTCCTCAAACTTGTCTCCCCAACAACTCTCTCCTAGAGCCAAGCTCTTCGCTCTGCTCGCTCCCAAAGCGGACCTCTTCTCAACGAGTTCGGAGCTAAAACTCTCTCCTAGAGTTGCTCCTTGAATTTGTCTCCCAAACGGCTTTCTCCTAGAGCTAAGCTCTTCGCTCCGCTCGCTTCCAGAGCGGACCTCTTCTCAATGAGTTCAGAGCTAAAACTCTCCCCTAAAGTTGCTCTTCAAACTTGTCTCTCAAACGGCTTTCTCCAGAGCCAAGCTTTTCGCTCCGCTCGCTCCCAGAGCGGACCTCTTCACAACGAGTTCGGAGCATGACTCTCCCCTAGTGTTGCTCCTCATACTAGTCTTCCAAGAACGGACTTCCCCTAAAGCCATGCAACACTCTTCTCAACTTCACGAAGACGAAGATGTTGCGGGACTATCTTGACCTTGAAGAAGGATGATTCTCCAACTCATCTTGGAAGAGAACTTGTAGATCTTCGAGATAGCTTCAAAACAAGGGGTCACACGCCCCGATCTGACCTCCATAGCACTGGGAACGTCTGTTACAATACAAATGCGAGAAGAACTTTTCCTAGACGTCGGTAATGTATGCTGAGCGTTCTTGCCACCGACGCTCAAACATGAGAAAAATATCTCACCTGGACTTCAGTATGCCTCGACAAGCGTTCTTGCCACCGACGCTCAAACATGGAAAAAATGTCTCATTTGGACTTTGGCACGCCTCGCCGAGCGTTCTTGCCACCGGAGTCAAATGAGAGAAAAATTTATCAAAAGTCAACGGTTAATGTTGACCAAGTCAACGGTCAATCGTTGACTGCCACGTGTCAATCCGCCGAAGTCTCTCCTAGTTCGGAAATGGAGTCGAGAGTTCTTGCCACCAGAGCTCAAATGAGAGAAAAATTTTGCCTCGAAATTCGTGCTCAAACACGATCTGCGGCTCAGATCTGCACAAACAAACAAAAAAAAAGGGGGGGGGGGGGGGCAAAAAAGGTGTCGACGGGTTGGGTTCGGACCCGTTAGGGACCAAACCTGAAACCCCATATGCAAAGCGTCTTCTTCTCCCGTGTTTTGGCGCCAAACGAAACCGAACCCCATAGTATACTTCACCTTCTTCCTTACACCCTAACATTTCCTCCTTCAATGCCGAGCTCCGAACTCTCTACCATGGCTTCGCCTTCATCGAGCTCCGTCGTGTCTCCCCCTCAAACGAGCTCCGCCGAGCTCTCCTCTACCTCGACGAGCTCCAGCAAACGAGCTCCGCCGAGCTCTTCCAAGCACCATGCTCCGAGCTCGTCTCGACTAAGCTTCGAGCCGAACTCCACTTCGAAGCCCCGTAGTCGAGATATAACCGGACGCTGTCGCCACTGAGCTTCGCCACCATCACCATTCGCTGAGCTCTGAGTCGTCGCCGAGCTCGAGCTACCATCGAGCTCCCCCCTACTCACAGTCGTCACTATCGAGCTCCTCCATCTTCGTCGAAGCTCCGAACCCAAACCTCCTTCGCGAAGCTTCACCGTCGCTGCCCATCACCATGGATCCGACGAGCTCTCGCCTTCGCAAAGCTTCACCATCGTCAACCGCCCTTTTTCCTCGTCGAAGCTTCGTCGACCTCGTGCCGTTGAGCTCAATTGCCGAACATGCTCGCCTCCTTCCATGGCCGAAGCTCGAGCTCCACACCGTCACCGCCGAGCTCCGACGAACTCTTCGCCACTGCATTCGAGGTCCTCCGCTGCCGAAGTCGCGAAGCTCGCCGTCAAAATCCGAGCGTTCTCGTCACCGGAGCCCAAACACGAGAAAAAAGCTCCCCTCCACTGCTGTGCTCCATGCCGAGCTCGACCTCTCCATCACCTTCGCCACCTCGATGCCACTATCGAGCTCCCTCCTTCGTGAAGCTCTGCCACGTTCGCCAAACCTCTCCACTGCATCGAGCTTCTCCCTTGCCGAACGACATGTCTCTCGTTCGCAGAGAACCGAATTCCAAGAGCTCCCCTCGCCGAGTCTCCCTCGACGAGCTCTGTCGAAGCGTCGAGCTCTACTCCATTGTCGTCGAGCTCCTTCAGCACCTCGATGAGCCCTTTTGTCGAGCTTCGAAAACCTCATGGCAGTCGAGCGGCTCCCTCGCCAGCTTCGTCGAAGTCCCCTCCTCCATGCCTCTCGCAGTTGAGGAGCGGTTGAACGAAAAGGTCGAAGAAGAAGAAAAACGAAGAAGGGGAGGAGAGAACAGAGCGGGAGAAGAAAAAAAAAAAAAGAAAAGAAAAGTCGACGAATCGCCGTTGACCATGCCACATGGCATTGACGTGGACTTCGGCAACTCTTGCTGACAATTCTTGCCACTGGAGCTCACATTGGAGAAAAAATAGGCTCCTCACGATGCGCGCTCATCTGATCGTGATCGACGCACAGGATCATGCCACGTCATCAGGTATTACTTTATTTATTTATTTATTTATTTAATCGAATTAATTATTTAAAAAATCCGAAAAAATATTTAAAAATTGAAAAAAATTAATTAAAAATTTTAAATAATTATTAATTAAGAAAAAATTCTGAAAATAATAATTATTAAATTAGAATATTTAATTAAATTTCCCGATAATTAAAATTTTAATTCAGAAATTAAATAAAAAATTCTAAAAAATTCAGAAAAATCTGGAAAAATAACAAAAAATTTTAAAAAAATATGAGAATAGTTTTGGGTATTTTACAAGCTCAGATTAACACCGTTACACCCCGAGCTAGATGCAACTCCTCCGAGAACTCCGATAAAATTCCGTACGCCATTAGAACAACAAATTACTCCTCAAAGGCTGTTAAACTCAATCTTCAGGAGTGGGGGGCGCGTGATATGGCTAAAAATGGAATTAAATTGGGACTGTTCAAATCGGACACGAATCTTAAAGCTCAGGGGTAAAACTGTAATTTCACCTACAAACGGGTCTGAAATGGGAACTGGGTCACTCTTCAAAGCGCAATAACCCATGAACGGATCTGTATTACTGGGTACGGGTTCCAAACCATTGAAAACCAATTCAGAAGGATAAAAAAGAATTCAGATTCATAATTATCCTAAGAGGGGGTTTTAACCACTTCTATCCATCCACACCGGAAAGTAGAGATTTGTTTTTATCTCGAAACGGATCCCTAAGGCGACTATAAAAATCTCTCTCCCCCCACACCATAAGAAGGTAATCAATCTTTTTCCAGTAAAAGCTCTTTCATAATCTTTCTGATTATTGACAAGAGCGTCGGAGGGTGTGTCGCCGAGATCCATTCCTGAGTATCGCACTTTTTTCAAGTTCGCAGCAGCAGCAAGAAACAAGTCGACACGTTGTCACCAAGTCAACATGTTTGCCTTATTTGTTTTATCAAGAATCCACAAATTCTATCTATTGCCCCCACACCAGATTCAGTGGCAACAAGTATAAAAGTAGTTTACAATTGATATCTTATGTCAAACAACTTCTAGCTTAAAAGTAGCTTTGAAGTTAAAAAAAAATAGACTTTCCAAACAGCTTCAGTTTTTAATTTCAAAGTTTTACTTTCTGTTTTCTCCTTATGAAGTAACGTTAAAAAAAAAAAAAAGCTAGGCAAACGCAACCTCACATTTCTCTTTCACATCTCCGGTTGTTGCTTCTACTGCAATGCAATTATATTAGCTGACTTGTTTTGAAAACCTAGTTCTGGATTTATAGCAAATGCCAATTAATGTAGTTGGTTTATGGGCGCAAATATTGGGCATTTAGTGCATTTGAGATGTTCTATGTCATATTTAATTTTGAGCCCCCTCTTTTTTGGTCAATCATTATTTAATATGGTCACTAGGTGACAGCTCCAAAGGTTTGATATCAAGGCGGATATCTTTTATTTTTTGTGCCAAGTATTGTCATTTATTATTATGATATTTTTTTGATAAATAGATTGACTCCAAATACTATTTATATATACTATTCATATACAAATGAAAACTACTATTAATATACAAATAAAATAAAAGAGAAATACAGAATTGTAGTAGAGGAGGAAACATAAAAAAAACAACATAAACAAACAATCCTAAGGAGCATATTTCATGATGGATTGCAAAGACAACTGGAGTAGCTGAAGCATCCGCACAACAGGAGGATTGCAAAGACAACATGCGGGGCGTGCTAACTTCGTTAGCGTGTCTATACTTAGTATTTTTTTTCCTACACCCCTACTCGAGAAGTAGTGTCCCATAGTGTCCACATAGCACGCTAACACCGTTAGCGTGCCTGGTTTAAATAGGCACGCCAACGGAGTTAGAGTGTCTATAGTTGGTGAGTTTTTTCGCACACCCCTACTTGAGGGGAAAAGTGGTGTTCCCCAGCACACGCTAACCGAGATAGCGCGAAGAATTATACTAGAGGCGCTATTTCAGTTAGCGACATGGACTTTTTTGTATTAAAGTTTTAAACATGAACAGTTTGGTACCGTACTTACAAAAAGTGGGATAGTTTGGTTAAAAATTCTAATTCCCAAATGAAGGAATGTGGTCTTTGTGGGCATTATTATTATTTTTTTTTTTTTGAGGAAAAAGGTGGAATCTGGCCACCCTGTTTGTGGGCATTATTTTTTTTTTTGTGGGCATTATTTTTTTTGACGCGTACAAACAACAAATTCCTTTAACAACACTGGAGGGTGAGTCGACAAACCAGCTCGGTCCAACAAAATTGTAAGTACGTCAGTTTAGCTTCGTACAGTGCCTCCACGACACATGCACACCCACCTGAAACATGTCTGGCAGGATTTTGTCACCCGCCGATCCCTACCTTCACCTCGTTGGGAGGACCCCATCTTTAGATCGAAAACTGACCCCACGGCACATGCACAGTGATTGCACTCTCCCACTATCTCCACCATTCATTCTACAAACGTGCTAGTCGCTCCTACTGCCGCTACCAAAAGATAGTCGTGAAGTGGATACCTTCACCTCTCACACGATAGCGCTTTCTCAGGCGATTTCTCACCAAACAACTATTTCGCTCACCCCACCAAACATCACACTCCAGGAGAGAGCCGTGGAGAGGATACCTTCACCTCTCTCACGCTCAAGCTCTCTCCGGTAATTTTTCACCACACAGACTTATCTCGACTCATACTCCCAATCCGAGGAAAGAGGCGATGTTGTCACGAGTCAGTGGCCTAAGCTGGAGGAAGCTCAATAGCCTGATAGTAGCGGCTGTGAAGACTGCACCGGCGATATCGTAGGACACTCCAGACTAACCATACCCAAACTCCACACCCCTTACCCCCAACACCAACCAACTATCGGCCTGGCCCTACGGGCCCCAAACCGAATCACCAATCTCACACACTTGAACTCCAAATCCATGGTGTTCGCGACAACAGGTGCGGGAGGATGCTCTGGCGCGACATAGTTGCTCCGCGACAGTTGAGACAAACACCTCGGAAGTTGAAACAAGTGAGCGCACATCACGGAGGAACCCCATCTTTGGGCCCAAGCTCCACAAACGTGCAAGACAATCTAACTTCCGGTATCTTCACACACACTACCAATCCTCGCAAAAACCAAATCAAAGCCGTAGATCGCCATGATTGGCCCCGAGAGTGTGGATATGGTGGCAAGCGTGCAGAACATCCGGGCAAACATCTAGCAAAGGCACTCAATCCCAACCTAACCCAAATCCCAACCCCAAACAAATCAGCCCCAAACCCACACCAACTCTGGAGGTCGACCGGGCTGGACGTTGCTAGGGTGGTCGGACGACGGCCACGACGGCGCGACGGCAGAAACAAGTCGAAGGGTAGGGAGATCGGGGAGGGGGGGGGAGGCGTTGAGGGAGATCAGGGAGTTGAGAGGGGCGAGAATCCCCTCTCCCAACTCACATTTACTTCGATCTCTTTCTCACTCAAATCAAACTCTTTCTATCTTAACCCCCCGGTCGATTCCTCTCCCTTAGATAAAATAAATCCCAAACAACCCACCCTAAAAAAATGAACACGAAGAAGTAGATATTCATCTTAGCAGGCCAGAGCAACATGTCCGACCGCGATGACGTCACGAAGGGCATCGGATGGGACGGAATCGTCCCTAACCCCTGCGGGCCCCACCCCTCTATCCTCTGCTTCACGGCTGATTCTCTGTGGGTCCCAGCTCAAGAACCTCTCCACGTCGACATCGACACCTCCAAAACCTGCGGCATGGGCCTCGGCATGGCTTTCGCCAATGCTATCATCAGATCTTCCGAAGTCTTCGATGACGTCATTGTTGGTTTGGTTCCGTATGCGGTGGGGTCAATGGCGATTAGGGAGTGGGGAAAGGGGATGAGATTGTATGAGGAGATGGTGAGGAGAGGGAGAGAGGCGGTGGAGGGAGATGAAGGGGGGGGGGGGGGTTTGGTTTCAAGGGGAGAGTGATACGTTGAGTGAGGACTTGGTGGATGTGTATAAGGAGAGTATGGAGAGGTTTATTGGGGATGTTCGTCGCGATTTTGATTTGCCCTGCCTGCCATTTATTCAGGCAAGTTTTCAGATTGTTTTTTTTAAAAGGTTTGTTTAAGATTTTGCATATCTATCTGTCCATCCGGATTATATATCGGGGAAATTATTTTTTTTTTGCATATCTATCTATTGTTTTTTTTTTTTGAATTTGTTTAACTCATGGCTTTTCAAATGTCTGATGCTGCCTATATATCCGTCCGGATTATATATATGGAAAATTATTGGGAAAATTCATGGGTTTTTTATAGGGGAAATTATTGGGTTTTGTTTCTAATTGGGTTAATTTATTCATTTGTAGTAAGAACACAGGTTTTGATGGATGGTGAAGTTCAGCTGTGAGTCATTTGAGTCTAAACAAGATGCCTAGTAAGTGTTTGATTTTTTGTTTTTGTAGAAATTTTTATAAAATTAATGCTGTGTTGTTTTGTAATTTCTGGTGTTTGATTTGAAAAAGGAAAAAATATTAGGGCGTGCATCGCATGCGTGCAAATAGCTAGTGGTCACTAGGTGACAGCTCCAAAGGTTGATATCAAGGTGGATATCTTTTATTTTCTGTGCCAGGTATGCCATTTATTATTATGATATTTTTTGATAAATAGATAGAATCAAAAGACTGCAACTACTATTAATATATAAATGAAATAGAAGAGAAATACAGAATTGTACAAACAGTTTACAAGATGTAAACTGAGAGAAAACTCTGGTAAAGGAGGAAACATAAAAAAACAGCATATACAACCAATCCAAAGGACCATATTTCATGACGGATTGCAAAGACAACTGGAGCAGTCGCCGAAGCTTCCGCACTTTGGTCGACCTAGCGGAAACTCCAACAAGAGGTAGATGAAAAACTGCAACTTGAGACACACAGCAAACACCAAACTAGGTGCTCAAGGATATAGATCTAGAAGAGATGAAAACTGGTCAAACCAATGCATTGGACAACAGATCCAGCTAAAAGGAGAAATCTTCAACCTACATACAGAAATAAAAGATAGAAGACGTAGATATAGCAAAACAATTCCACAAACGAAGAGAATACACTATAGAGAGGAACATTGATATGGCAAAAAATCGAATTAAATCGGGATTGTTCAAATCGGGCGCGAATCTTAAAGCTATCATGGGTAAAACGATAATTTCACCTACAAACGGGTCTGAAATGAAAACTTGGTCTTTTTTCAAAGCCTAATAACCCATAAACGGATCTATCCTATTGGGTATGGGTAACAACCCACTACAAACCAATTCAGATATTTAAAGAGTAATTCAAATTCGTGATTATCTCTAAGAGGCAGTTTAAACAGTCTTTCTTATCACGAAACGGGTTTAAACTCTATACATCTTATCCACAAACACCGGGACATAGGGATAAATCATTATCTCTAAACTGTCTCTAAAGGCGACTATAAATACCCCTCTCCCACGGGTCCACCGAGAGCTGCAGGCACCGGTCACAAGGGCGGAGTTCCAGCAGTTTCAAGAAGCAGTCCTGAGAGCCCTCAATGTTGTTTCCGACCACGATCAGCGGGCACCCAGTCCTCATCTTGCCCCAATCTATGGGCATCGTACTCCCAGTCCTCAAGCTGTCCCAAGCTATCACCGTCGCACTCCCAGTCCCCTTCCGCATGAGGACGAGTCCTAGGGCTCAGCAAGATATGACCGAAGGGAAGATTCGGTCTACCGCCGTCTCTACGAGATGGAGAGGAGCCTTGGCCGACTTGACAGAGAAGAGGAACAGCGGGCGAGGAATTTTGGCCCCAGCAGGACTCCGTTCTCCCGAACCATAATGGAAGCACCGGTTCCAGAGAACTTCGAACCCCTTCATTTTGATTCATACAACGGGGAGTCAGACCACGCTGACCACATCGAGAGTTTTAAAACTCTCATGATGATCCACCAGGCGGGATGGCTTCTTTGCAAAACTTTTCCGGCCACACTGAAGGGGCCAGCAAGAGAATGGTACTCACGACTAGCCCCGGCCTCCATCTTCTCATTCGATCAATTCGAAGGGATCTTCCTTACTCACTTCGTGAGTAGCCGCCGCACTGAAAAGACAAGCACCTCTTTACTGTTACTCCATCAAAGGAAGGGCGAGTAACTAAGGGACTATGTTAAGCGTTTCACCTCCGAGGTCCCGTCCATCGCCTCCCTAGACCAGTCGGTGGTCTCTGTTGCTTTCCAATCCAACGTTACCAATGACAACCTCAGGGCCTCTCTTGCCAAGAAGCCTCATCGGGATTTCTCAGAACTCCTGCTTAGGAGTGAGAAGTACATCTGAGCAGAAGAGGCTCTCACCCGCCCCACTCTTGAGGGATCGTCCTCCGGAAACAAACGGAACAATGCTAAAGAAGAAGGAGCTAAGAAGCTCCAGAAATATAATGGAGGCCAGCGTCGCCCTCCTCCCCGCTTCGAGAAGTTCACTCCACTCAACGCGAGTGTCTCAGCCATCCTGATGGAGGTCGGGAAAGAAGGTCTCCTCCCACCACCTCCAAAGATGAACACACCGGGCAAAAAGATAAACATGGATAAATGGTGCCGCTTCCACAGGGACCACGGCCACGACACGGATGACTGTCGGGCCCTAAAAGATGAGATTGAGGCCCTTATTCAGAGAGGGAAACTTTCCAGATTCGTGAGAAAGGACAGGGCAGATCCTCCTCCACCCCCTAGGGGGGCTGATAAGCGAACCGAGCGGCACGCCGAGACCTCGGATTCTGAAGCTGAAGCTATACTGCATCTCATACACGGAGGCCCAATGGAGGGAGATTCGAACTCTTCCTACAAAGCCTTCATCTGAGTGGTGAATTCCGTGCAGAACCATCCTTCCTCCAAGGGCCTTGGGGTCCCTGTTACTTTTTCAGATAAAGATTTAGAGGGCGTCAGAACGCCTCATTGTGATGCTCTAGTGATTAATCTCCCCAAGGCCAACTTCGATGTACGCTGGGTCCTGGTTGACAACGGTAGTTCGGTCAACATCCTTTTTCTTGAAGCGTTTCAGGGTCTTAAGTTGTCTAGGGATCGACTCAAGCCCGCCGGCTACACTCTCCACGGGTTCACCAGGATGCCAGTGATGATCGAGGGTGTCATTACTCTCGATGTAACCGCTGGCAAAACCCCAATCACCCGAACCAAGCCGATGGACTTTATGGTGGTAGATGTGAAGGCTGCTTACAACGTCATCCTGGGCCATCCAGGCCTAGCTGCTCTCCTGGCTGTACCCTCAGCCTACCACCTGAAGATGAAGTTCCCACCACGGCAGGGTGGGAGAAGTCAGAGGGAGCCAGGAGGCGGCTCGCAAATGCTACATGACTTCGGTAGGAGGACCGGTCCTCTTCCTTGAAGCTTTTGAACTCCCCCAAGGGAGTAGCTAACCTATATCAAAGTCGTTCGATGAGCTGGAAGAAGTGGCTTTCTTAGAAGGAGATCCGACCAGGACATTCCAGATTAGCAAAGTCCTTCCCCTCCCATCAGATCCGACATTATCTAGTGTATAAGGGAAAATCGCGATTTATTCGCCTGAACTGCAACTGACATGCCTGGAATCTCCGAGGAGCTTCTCATACACCACCTTAGTTTTGCTTCGGGGCCAAACCCGTTCAGCAAAAGTGACACAAAGTCGCTCCCGAACGCCAGCGGGAAATTAAAGAAGAGGTGGAGAAACTCTTGAATGCCCAGTTCATACAAGAGGTCAACTATCCCGAATGGCTGTCCAATGTCGTGATGGTCAAAAAAGCCAACAGGAGTGGGAGGATCTGCATCGACTTCATGGATGTAAACAAAGCCTGCCCCAAAGATTCGTTCCCACTCCCGAGCATTGATGCCCTGATTGATGCGAACTCAGGTCACGAACTCTTAAGTTTCATGGATGCATTTTCTGGGTACAACTAGATCAGGATGCTCCCTCCAAATATTCCAAAGACCTCTTTCGTAACCGACCAGGATCTATACTATTACCGGGTTAGCCCTTCGGGCTCAAGAACACCGGTGCCACCTATCAGCGCCTTGTTAACAAGGTTTTCAAAGAACAGATTCGTCGGAATATGGAAGTCTACGTAGACGACATGTTGGTAAAGAGCGTCAGTAAATCGGATCATGTTTCCGATCTTTAAGAGGCTTTTGATGTGTTGAAGAGACACAACATGAGACTAAACTCGAACAAGTGTGCCTTCGGTGTCTCATCCGGTAAATTCCTTGGGTTCATGGTCAGCCAAAGAGGCATAGCGGCTAACCCGAAAAAGATTCAAGCCATTCTGAATATGGCTCCTCCTTCAAGTGTCAAAGACGTACCGAAGCTCACGAGACGCCTGGCAGTCATAGGGCATTTTCTTTTCAAGTCCGGAGAAAAATGTCTCCCATTCTTCAAGGCCCTCAGAGGGGCTAAAATCTTTGAGTGGGGGCAACAACAGCAAGAGTCCTTTGACCAGCTCAAGGCCTATCTAGTCAAACCCCCAATCTTGAGCAAGCCAAAGCCCGAGGAAGTCCTCTACATATACCTCGCCACTTCGGAGCAGACACTCAGCATTGTTCAGGTAAGAGAAGAAAATAAGACGTAGAAGCCAATCTACTATGTGAGTAAGGTCCTCAGGGACGCCGAACTTCGTTATCCAAAACTAGAAAAAATAGCTTATGTGTTAGTCATGGCAGCCCAGAAACTCTGCCCCTACTTCCAGTGTCACTCGGTTGTCGTTCTTACCGACCAGCCACTTAAACAAGTTCTCTATAAGCCCGAGACCTCGGGACGCCTTATGAAGTGGTCCATAGTGCTGAGCCAACATGATATCAGCTATCAGCTCCGAACCGCTATTAAGGCCCAAGCCCTAGCAGAGTTCATAGTAGAGAGCACAATCCCCAATGCCAGCAAAGCGACAGAGGAACCCCCATTCTGGACCGTGTATGTTTATGGGTCCTCGTGCGCCGATGGGAGTGGAGCTGGGGTCATCCTGACTGGCCCCGATGATTTCGTGCTCCAATACTCACTCTGTATCAACTTTCGGGCGTCTAACAACGAGGCTGAATACGAAGCCCTTATAGCAGGCCTGTGTATGGCTCGCAAGGTCGGGGGCGAGCGCGTTAAGATATTCAGTCACTGTCAGCTAGTAGTGAACCAAGTATCAGAGAAATACGAAGCGCGAGATGGTGGCATGGACAAATACTTGGCCAAGGTCAAAGAACTGCTGGCATCTTTTGCGGATGCACAACTCCAGCGAATCCCCCATGAAGAGAATGCGCAAGCGGATGCCCTCTCAAAGTTAGCATCTTCTTCCCTCCAGGGGCTCGAACAAACCGTCTTAATAGAAATTCTCTTAAGACCTAGCATCGAGGAAGAGGATCCCGAACCGATGGAGATGCTGCCCCTAGAACTCGGGGAGAATTGGATGAAGACCCTGCTCGAGTTCCTCTAAGATGAGATCCTCCCTCCAGATCCTAAAGAGGCTCGAAAGATCAGAACCAGAGCCGAGCGGTATATGCTCATCAAGGGGGTCATGTACAAACACTCTGACACTCAAGTGGACGGCATGCCCTACTTGAGATGCCTCTCCTCCGAGGAAGCCCAGTATGCTTTAAAGGAGGTCCATTAAGGGATGTGTGGCGCTCACCTGGGAGCAAGATCCCTCGCATGCAAAATCCTGAATTATGGATACTTCTGGCCTACTCTCCTGAGCGATGCCGAACAACACGTTCGCCAATGCGGCCTTTGTCACAAATTCTCAACGATCCACCGCTTACCACAAGACCAGCTCTCCTCTTTATCTAGTCCAACCCCTTTTACAAAGTGGGGAATGGACTTGCTCGGGCCTTTCCCTCCAGTGCCGGGCCAGCTGAAGTTCTTTGTCATGCTAATCAACTACTTTTCTAAATGGATCGAAGCTGAGCCTTTAGCGACGATCACAGAGAATAGAGTTCAGCGTTTCTTTTGGAAAAACGTTGTCGGCAGATTCGGTGTGCCTCGAATCTTGGTAACAGACAATGAGACTCAATTTACGGGGGCAGCCTTTCACAATTTTTGTACAGACCTTGGTATTCAACAACGATTCTCCTCGATCTTCCACCCACAATCCAACGGTCAAGCAGAGAACGCCATTCGACAAATTCTCTCCGGCCTGAAAAAGAGACTGGACAAGTATGCTAAGGGTTTATGGGTCGAACAACTCCCCAATGTGCTGTGGAGCTATCGTACTACTAAGAGAATGCCTACAGGAGAATCTCCCTTCAACTTCACTTACGGCTCCGAAGTCGTCATCCCGCTAGAAGTCGGTCTACCTTTCCCCCGCTTGATTGCCTACAACGAAGAACAAAATGCTAACGAGTTTCGTAGTCACTTGGACCTCATCGATGAGAACCGTGAGAGGTCCGCCATCCGGCAAGAAATCTATCGACATAGGATTGAGCAGTCCTATAACAAGAGAGTCCGCCCTACTAATCTCAAAGAAGGAGATCTGGTGCTTAGAAAACTATCAATTTCTTTTCTAAGCAGGAAAGGGAAGCTGGCGCCCAATTGGGACGGACCATATAGGGTTTCAAAAGTTGTTAGACCCGGTGCTTATCAAATTGAACACCCGGGGGGAAAGGAAATGCCGAGGACATGGAATGAGGAACACTTGTTGAAGTACCAAGAGGGTGTTTGAACTCCGGTCCAAGCAACTTCAACTCCTAGAGCGTTCTTAAAGCATTTCTAAAAGTTGTTTCTTTTGATTCAGTTAATTTTTTTTTAAGTGTAATAATGGCTTACAACTCAGAAGCAGCCACTTAGTTGTTTTTATTAAAAGAATTTTCCGTTCTCAGAAAATCCATTGTCTTAATGTTCTGGTTGTCTCGCCTCGAAATGTACACCAAGTACAAAAAACTCTCTAAACGAGAAGTTCTGAGTCCAACACTTGGTTCGATGCCACTTTAGCTATTTGCAAACAAGCTAGTACAAAGTAGCTCACTATTCGGAATTGCTCCCACAACTGTTGAATCTCTCTAAACGACAAGTTCAGAGTTCAATACTTGGTTCGTTGCCGCTTTAGCTACTTGCGAACGAGCAAGTGCAAAGTAGCTCACCATTCGGAATTACTCCCACAACTGTTGAATCTCCCTAAACGACAAGTTCGGAGTCCAGCAATTGGTTTGATGCCGCTTTAGCTACTTGCGAATGAGCGAGTACAAAGTAGCTCACCATTCGGAATTGCTCCCATTACTGTTGAATCTCTCTAAACGACAAGTTCAGAGTCCAACACTTGGTTCGATGTCGCTTTAGCTACTTGCGAACGAGCGAGTATAAAGTAGCTCACCATTTGGAATTGCTCCCACAATTTTTGAAATTCTCTTGCGAAAGTTAGCAAAACACAAAGTCTTCGAAGAAGCTCGTTACCAGATCGAAAAATGTGATATATTATTCCTTCAAATTTGAAAATACAAGTCTTATTCAAGACCAAGAAGTCATGCAAGACCTAAATGTCATACAAGACAAAAAGATTACAAAATTGGAGATACAAGCCTTATTCTAGCCCTAACTTCTTCTAGGAAGGGGGCGCTCCTATTGAGTGATACATGAGGGCGGCGAGCGATGTGCTGATCTTGCCTCGTCTCCACGGATGTCTCTAAACCAGCGAGCCGAGTTGCGTCATCATCACCCATGGGTCAAACAGTCGCCACGACAGATGCCCCACTCGAGGAGCCGGCCACTTTGCGCATCACCTGGATTCTGCAAAACAGGAAGCGAACGAAGTGCTAACTCGTGGAACGACTTTCCTTAAGCATACTCACTCCGAGGGCAGGAAGTGCTTCTGACGTTGCTCTCCTCAGAAAGCCATCGCAGACGAAGATTCTCTGCCACTAGCTCGACGACACGCTCTTTCAGAGAGTCGTCCGTCACTTTGATCTTCAAACGAGGCAATCATCCCGAACTACTCCCTCGCGAGACCTCAAAGATAGCCCTTCGAAGATGTGCCGACTCCAGACTCTTCTCAAGCACCACATTCTTCAATTCGTTTCTCTCGGATCTCGCCTCGAATAAAGAGTGACGAAGAAATTTGAGTCTCAAGCCTTGGCTGATGGCCATTGAGGGGCAGGACTCCACGCCTTTTGGTGCCACTTCGTGATTTCTCTCTTCAAGGTGCCTCATCTCGGTGTCTTGATGAGCCAGGGTCACTCTTAAATGACCCACCTCACGCTCTGCTTTATAAAGCAACTCTCGAGACTGAGCTAGCCCCAACTTGACGACGCCTAGCTCAGAATGGAGACGTGGCACCTCGCTATCATGGGAAGTCGACCAAAAGAAAGCGTAAATTACTAAGATTGAGAAGCCACATGATGGTGTTATGGCTAAGTGGAGCTACTATGGAGCGATCCGAAAGCAAACAAGCCCACAACTATTTCGAAACTTTAACACTTGTTTAAAAAAAAATCATTCAACTTTATCAAAAAAGTACAAGCGGTGGCCAGTCTGCTATAAGGCATGAGTACAAAAGTGAAAAGAAAGAAAGAGAAAGAACGAGGGCATATACAAAAAGTGAAGGATCCACCTTGGGGGGCTGCTCCGCGATCGCCTCTGGCACCTCCACAATAGCCGACTGAGGATTCGCCACGGCAGCTTCTTGGCCTCCGGCGCTCTCTGCTCCCTCTACTACCTCGCCTTTGAGAAGGGTATACAAGCTATACCCCAAGCTGTCGAAGTCGGGGATACGAGCTTCCACATGTTTGAGGGCTCTGGCGTAAGACTGTTCCATGTTCGCGCACATATGCGCTTTCTCCTCGGCCCTGATTGCCTCCGCACCCGCTGCTACCGTTGCCTCCCGCTCCCTCACCGCGTCCTCGACAGCCTTTGCGGCCTTCTCCTTCTCTTGGTCGGCCCTCTCCTTCGCCAAGGCAGACTCGAGGAGGCTAATCTGAGCAGCCTGAGACTCCGACAGGCACCGCTCGGCCTCGTACATCTTTACGGCCTTAGCCCTCTCCGATCGATCTTTGTCGCTCGTCGCTTTAAGCTCTTTCTCCTGCTCGGCGAACTACTCTAAGAGGTGGCTAAAGTGGCACGAGATCTACGAAGAGAAACTACAAGTTTAGCCCAAGGAAAACTTAGATTTTTGGAGAACCCAAAAAGTTACTCATCGACATCATCGCCCTAGCAATCTCGAGGGCATCATCGCCCACTGTCCCCGCCTAGCGCCACTCGGTCCATCGGGGTCGGCAAGTGACAGATTGCCTGCATGCTCATGATTGAGTCCTCGAAGAAGCCGTCATGTTTCATCATTCGCCAATCGGGGACGAAGAGCCTCTTGTGCTTCTCGGTGAGAATCGCCACGGCCTCGGCGGTAAGGGGTGGCACCTCAAGCGCTAATGCAGCCCCAAGGGTGAAGTCCTTGGCGGAAGGGTCGGAAGGAGTAGATGAGATAAGAGTAGTGGAAGGGGCAGATGGAGTAGGAGAAGGGGATTCCAAGTCAACCACCGGGGAGGCCACCGCCGATCCCTTCGCAGCTCGGCCAGACGATGGCCCTGCTGTGGTTCTCTTCCTCTTTTTGCCATCAGCACACCAACTCCCCCTCGATCAAACATCGCTCGAAAGTCCGGGGGCCTCTACAGAAACAAAAGCCGAAAAAGTTAGCACACTAAGAAAGCAGTATTGGAAATAAAAACAAAGGCAAACATCCGAAGCATACTGGGGTCGATCGGACTGAGACCACCACCGAAGAGAACCTTCTCGGTCATATGCTTCCAACTTAAGGTCGGATGACCGAGGAGTTTCGTCGCGACCTTATCTTCCTTCGGGGTCAACACATGCTCGGACTTTGCCCACTTCAACACATCCTCCCTCCATCTCGTGGGAAAGTCCCACGGTTTTCTACCTCGGATAAAAAAGTATTTCTCCTTCCAAAATTTGATTAAGTCCAGGTTCTCGATCAATTTAACTCCCCGCCACGGCGACATGTAGTATCGGTACTCCATTTTGCTCGTAAGATTGATTCGATAGAGACTTCGGAGCACGCTGAGCTGAGGCTCGGCCCCCACCGCTTGGCACTGAAGTATAAAGCTGAGGACTTGCTACCACATGTTCGGCATATATTGAACTAGACTCAGCCCATACCACTGCAACACCTCGGTTACGAAGGGCGGCAGGGGAAAACAGAGACCATCGTTGAGCGCATCGAAAGGGAAGACGCATGTATCTGGCGAAGTTGTCGAACACGCTCGGAACCCTGGACCAGGAATGTCACGCCCAACTTCCCAAAATACGGGAATACAAGTACGTAACGAAGGCCCAGAGAATGATTATACATCATCCATAAGCTGTACCAGATTTACTCAACAATATACAAGAGAATATACCCACGCAAGAGAAAAAATAACCACATAAACAATGAATAAACTCCAAAATAATCAGGAAATAAATTCACCAAGTAATAATCCAACATCTGGGATAAAACGAACTTCGGATCATGAAAGCCCAAGAATACAAAGTATGGTAAAAGAAATACAATATGCAAATAACAAGAGAAAGCTATAGCAGTCTAAAGGTCCAGCTCCGATCTTCAGAGAGTTTGCTCACCAATTTCTTTTGGTATTGGTCCTTCGGTACCTGTAAATTCTTGATCTAAGAAGAGAGAAAAGAGTGTCCTTCAAGCAAGTCGTGGACAGCAAGTAGAAAAAAATAGAGGATAAAGGAAGCATGAATATCAACGAAAAGAGACAGGATCAAAGTCAAAGAACAAAAGAAAAGGCAAGCAACAATATCAAAGGTCTACAGTAATCACACATGTAATGCGTGATGTCGAGTCAACCTTCATACAGGATCAAGCATGCAGGTTATTACTCATTTTATTAGCCTATCTAGTGCACGTACTACTGTATCCTATACTACAGGTTCGGTGCAAACATACAGTAAATATTTTAGACTGATGGTGAATTCACGGTTCGTGTACTCGGCCCTTTGATTATCAGGCTGTGTTTTATGTTTAGGGATAGTGGTTATCAAGCGGTGTTTTATGTTCAGGGACAGTAGTTATCATGCAGTGTTTTATGTTCAGGGATAATGTTTATCAGGCAGTGTTTTATGGCCATCAGTACAGGTCAGTACAGGTCAAGAAGTAGGTCCCGACCGAGTACAGTTTCCGATTATTCACTATCAAGTCTATCCATGATACCCCGACTTTGTATTAGTTTATTTTCATCCTATGTGAGCATGCAAAAAGGTATCAATGTTGTATGATACTAAGTGTGACTAGTTTTATTCGTTACAGACAAATCATGAAGCGAACAAGTCATTTAAACACACATTACATAATCAGGACAGCATGACCTTGCTGTACTAAAACATGGATTACTGCTACTAAAGAAAAGCAAATCTGGATCCGTCAGAAGTTCTAGAAAGTAGACTTCTACACAGTTCCAGCAAATATATATATGACATATAAAGGTTACAGAAACTATGGTGAAAACTCTATTCTATTCATATTTTATGTTCAGGCAGCATGTTATAAATTGTGTTCACCTATTTATTTCAGTTCAGAAAACTCATCAAATAAATCTATAAAAATTCAGGGTAATTCCTACACATGTCTAATCTCAGCTAGATTTATTTCAGATTTTTATTTTACTGTTAACATGGTGAAATAAATTATGAAATAACAAGATATGCACGCATTTGTGAATATGAAAATTCTAACTCAGCTATACTAAAATGATGATATCTAACAGTTTACACATCGGAATTTAAATCCGCAAAAAGGGTAGTAAACTAGACATCTGAGGCTAAATTTCATGTTCAGAAAGTTATTTCAAAATATGACAGCAACATAATCGAAAATCTGATTCAAAAAGGAACACACAGCAGTCCAGAATTTATTTTGACATGGATAAGCAATAATTAAATCATACAATCATATATTTCATGTAAATTAATAGTCAAAGTGTCAATAGATGTTTAACATGCATAGTTTTAGTTTCTTAGATGTAATTTCACAGCATGGTAATAAATTTATTAAGTCACATCCAAACTAACATGTATACAATTTGTCAAACAAGTCTGTCATATGGATCTAGTTATTTTTCATGTAATTGGCATATGCAATGAACAAGGGGGACTAGGTTTTAGATCAAAGAGAGCAGCATGATGTTAAGAATATCTCGGGCTAGCTCATGTAAACCCTCAATAGACTTAATGTAATTTCAAATAATAGCATGATAAGGAAAAGGACCGGATCTAGTTGCAGAGATCAAAGGAATCTTGAACAAAACAAACAAATAGTTCAAGAAGAGACTTTCCTGTTAGACGGTTAATTCGAATAAATAGAATAACGGGATAAGAATCCTGGGCGATGATCCAAAACACGGTGAGACAAGTGCAACGACAAAACAGCAAAACAGCACTCCATGATCAAGTCTACACAGCAACTCCATAGCGGATCTCAAACACCACACAGCAGATCCACTTCACACTCAAAATAGCAAACATGCCAACAAGCGCCACTGTCTTCTTCCCCACTTCGACAGAAGAGGAGAGAGCGGGAGAGACCATGGCGGTGCTACGGTCGGGAAGCGATGGCAGTAGCGACTACGGCAAGGGCGGCGACGACGGTGTTGCGGTCGGAAAGCGATGCAACAACCAGGGCTTCGACGCTCGACAAAACTTTGTTTCACGACAAAACAGAGGAGGACGGTGAAACGCTCGGGCCTTCTGCGGTGGTTACGGGGTGAACGGAGAGACGAAGGTGAAGGCGATGAGCGGCGACGACGATGGACGGCGGTGGATGACGAAGAGTAATGGGTTGCGGTGGAGTCTTAGGCGAAGACAAGGATGATGATGGGGCGATGGGGATGAGGTGAAGAGGAGGGGGAGAAGTTGACGAGGGTGAGAGATTGAGGATGGACGGAGGAGACGACGGGAGGAGCGACGGGAGGTGGATTCGGTTGAAGCGGAACAAGGGAGAGAGGGCGGGATGATGAACATGAGAGGCTAGGGTTAGGTTTAATTAGGGGTTTTAATTATAAGATTAGTATTTATAGGGAAAAACAAGATATAGGGTTTATTGGGTATTAGACCCAAAAAATAAAAATAGATTGTATAAGAATATATTGGATCAATATAAATCCAAACACAAAAGAATAGGATGTCTGATAAAATATGGTTTATAACAAAAATACAATTTGTATCACATTACATAAATTATTTGAAACAATTAAAAACACAATTATTAAATAAGAATTGATTTGTTTCAATAATCGACTGACAGAGTGAATAATAATAACAATAGTAATAATAAATAATTCCAAAACAATAAGAATAATAATAACAACCATGCCAATGAAAAATAATAATACTTATAGTCACAATTAATAATAATCATAACAATAAGAATAAAATACTATGGTGATGACAATAAATAACACTAACAACAACAATGACAATTATCAGAATAATAACATTATATAAAAATAGAAATTTATTGAAATAGTCCAAACAGTAATAATAGTTTTGAGGGTTAAAATGTGAATAGTTGATCAAGTAGAAATGGAAACAAAGTTTATTTGAAATAATTATAACTATTGTTTAGAAAATGCTTAACATAAAATTCAAAACGGATTTAACAAATGGTGAAGTAATAAATATCGAAATACAGAAAATTACTTATGAAAATACGTATTTGCGGAAATGGGGGTTACAAGGAAGGAGGAGAGTAAACTCTGACGGTATCATGAAGCTTCTTCTGATATGCAACAGATCCTTCTCTGTAAGAACCGAAGGGATGTCGTCAACCTCGGAGCGTTCCCTCGGCTTGTTCTCTTCATGCGAAGTCGACCTCCCATACACAACCTTGGCCAAAAGGTCGTCGGAGTATTCTCTGACTCTGCAGAGGCTAGACAGAGTAGACGGCATCCTGCCCAGCTCTCCCGCTCTCTTCACCCCCTCCACTATCGTCTCCACTATCACCAACCCAACTACCGCCTTCCCTTTGTCCACCGCAGGGGGGGGACTACCAACGGCCGACCACATTCTTGATCCGAGGTGGAGGTCTCACTCCCAGACGACGCTCTAGATATCTCGTAAAATATATTAAATAAAATATATATTTACCTTGATGTGACAGCAACGGTCGGAAAGGATCGCCGGAAAACGCTAACGATTGGCCGCGAATGCTAGTTGAGCCGCCCAGCAGTGAATTCTTTTTCCAAAGAGTAAAAAGAGAGAGTGAGGAAATGAAGGATGGGGTGGTGACTTATAGTAGAAAGAGGGAGCGCCGCTTGGGCTTCCGAGAGCTTTGGGCCCCCTGAACCACTAGAAAAGCCCATTAGAAGGCTAAACGACAGAATTCGTAAAGGCATGAGCATGACACGTCACCCAAAACTCATTGACCAGTCACATCGCTCTGTGATTTGTGCATGATCTTCATCAGACGGCTCAGATCACACCACCACCCTCGGATCTACATTTCGAGTATCCGAGCTACCGAGCTAGAAAATGGCGAAAGATATTGCCCTGTGATTCGTTCCAGATCTTCATCAGACAGCTCAGATCACGCCACGACCCTCGGATCTACATTCCGAGGATCCGAGCTATCGAGCTGGAAAATGGCGAAAAACATCACCTCAAGATTCGTGCATGATCTTTATTAGCTGACTCAGATCACGCCACGAACCTCGGATCTACACTCCGAGGATTCGAGCTACGGAGCTGGAAAATGGCAAAAATATTGCCTCGTGATTCGTGCTAGATCTTCATCAAACGGTCCAGAATGTGCCACGTAGCTCGGATCCATATTTCGAGGATCCGAGCTACCGAGCTAGAAATGGGGGAAAAAATCTTACCTCTCGATCCGTGCACCTGATTGGAGCGCCTAGATCGTGGCACATCACCTAACCGCCAGATCCACCGCGTTGATAAAAAATAGTGGAGAAAAATGAAAAACTCAGTAGATAGCAGCCGCAGCAGGATATAATCCTACACAGGAGAATGCATGCATGGTAAGAGTCACACATGCAGTCACACAGCAAGTGAAAAGCCAGCCTGACAGATGGAGACATACACAACAATACCCCAAAAGCTGATGTACCAGCCAATGCCGAAAAGGAAAGAAAACGCAGTAAGGTATAAGGCAAAAGGCCAACAACAGCATACAGTCCGCCCGCCTCCGAAAAAGGGACGCAACAACCCAAAAAAAGAAAAAGAAAAAGAAAGAAACACCCCGCACCAGTAAATAAACAGGCAAAAACAGCATAAATAGAAAGATTAACAACATTGTCAAGTACCAAATTAACACCAAGAACACAACATTTTACAACATAGAGGAAAGCGAGGAAGGAGAATCCTCAAGATAGAATAGAGCAAAAAGGTGCACAGAGGCACCCCAAAAAAGGCAGCCCTAGGCGACACTTGAGATCATCACCTGAAACACACCAAAATGAGATAGAGTAGCGAAGTACCAAAAGGTGCACAGAAAGGAACACAGGTAATTAAGCAAAAACAGCGTTAGGCAGAAAAGGAAATGCTATTAAGGTGCGGAATAAACATATCTAAGTTGGAAATAAGAGGTAACAGCCACTTGAATCTAATTTAAGTGAAACTTAGCAAGCTTGTGGTGCGAGAGAACACCAGCCCAAAAATTAGTGTAAAAGAGCAGATCATCTACTAAACCGTTAATAGAACGAGATTTGTTGGAGAAGATTCTATTATTTATTTATTTCCTGACAATCCATATGAAGGTCATCATAGCTAAATCTCACGAGGCGAGAAAGGATTTCTTGACTCTATGGGATCTCCACTGTCCCCACCATGAACTTGCCAAGCGTTCATGCAGATGGACCATAACGGACGGATGAACAGGCAAACATTAAATAAGTGCATGGTATCCTCATAATCAATATTGCATAATGCATAATCTGGCTGATAGCAATATTTTCTTTGTTGAGAATATCAACAGTAAGTAGTTTATTATGAATAGTCAACCAGGAGAAAAGTTTGACTTTCAGAGGAGCAGGAAAATTCCAAATGATCTTGGTGAAAGGAGATGAAATACCCCCGATATTAAGAAAATTATAAAAGGATTTAACCAAGTAGGTTCTGGAGATATTCGATCTCTAGAGAACTCCATCATGAGATTGCCAATTGTAGGATCTAATTAACAGAAGCAACTGACAATGTTGCGGAAAAAGATGGGGTGGGAGAGCTCTACGGAAAGTAATATGCCAATCTTGAATGTTATTATGGACAACCAGGTACTCGGCAACCGTAGTAGACCGGTTGGTAGCAAGGTGATAGAGGTCTGGAAAATTGGAAGCTAACCGGAGGTTGCCGATCCAAAGGTCGTTCCAAATTTTGATGGAAACCCTAGTGCCACAAACTTTAAGAATACCGCAACTGAAAGGTCCAAAAACTTTCCAAACCCCTTTTCAAATGGGAGAAGCAAAAGACGGGGGAGAAGGGTGAAGTTCCCAAACCTTGTGGCGGTGATACTTATGATTAACAAGATGGCACCAATGTAAGTCTTCATGGTGAGGATTCTCCTTAACCATTTTTCAAGAAGAGCAAGATTTTGGTGGCAAAGGTTTAGGATACCTAGACCTCCCTCGTGCTTGGATTTGCATAAAACTTTTCAATTGCACAAATGTTTACCCACCTTTAAGACCTCAGAGCCGGACCAGAAAAAATTCCGTATAATTTGATCAATCTGCTCAATAACCCAAGCAAGAACGCAAAAGAAAGGCATCATGTAAAGGGAATAAAAGAAAAAAACAAAATTAATAAGGATCAATCTGCCACCTCTAGACAAAAGCTGACCTGACCAAGAGTTGAGTTTGGACTCGACCCGCTCAATCATTGGAAACCCATCATTTATATTCAATTTTCCCCATCTTAATGGGATGTCGAAGTAAGTAATAGGAAACGTGGCGGAAGCGCAATTAAAAAATCTTTAAATCTCAAGCTGATGGTTATCAGAACCCCCCAGCAAGATAACTGAAGTCTTATTAAAGTTATTCGCTAAGCCCAAAGCTTGTCAAGGAAATACAGAAGTAAAGATTGCGAAGGGTAATGCCATTGAGTTTAGCAAACAGAATAGTATCGTCTGCATATTGGAGGTTAAGGACCCCTCGAAAACTACGAAGGCCCCAAGCCCTTTCATGAGGTGGGCATCCCAAGCCTTACAGAGATGTTTACTGAAGACATCAACAACCAGGGAAAAGAGAGGAGAGATGGGGTCCCCCTGCCTAAGACCCCGCTTACATAAGAATTTCTTCCCTTCGATTCCGTTAATTAAAATGGATGAAGTACCCATGGAAAGGTTGAATTTAATCCAAGAAATCCAACGGGGACCGAAGCCTCGGCGAAGGAGAGTTTCAAAGACGAATTCCCAATTCACCAGATCATATGCTTTTTCAAAGTCTAGTTTCAACAGGATATCTTCCGACTTGGAATGGTGACAATTGGAAATGATTTCCTGGGCACAGGCAACATTGTCCAGAATAAATCTATTTTTAATAAAACCTGATTGAGCCCTATCAATCAAGGGAGAAATAACAGAATTAAGGCGATTAGCAAGTACTTTCATAACGATTTTAAAGAGGACACTGAGGAGGCTAATAGGTCTAAAAGTCGATACTTTATTGGCCCCAAGCAATTTGGGGATAAGCACAATATGTGTGTAGTAAATCCTATCAAAGAAAAAATGACCCAAGAATAGGTCTGAGAACATGTCCAGCAAATTGTCCTTAAGGAGATCCCAACATTTTTGAAAGAAAAAGCAAGAAAAACCATGTGGACCGGGGGTGTAGTCGCTATTCATGGAGAAAACCGCAGATTTAATATCGTCTAAGGAAAATGGAGCTTCTTTACTAGATAAATTATGCAATTCAGACCCATACAAAGCATCCGAGTCTAGATGAATGGGACACAGAGCTGTGGAGCCCAAGAGGCTTATGAAGAAAGTCAGGAAAGCTAGATGCAATTCTTGATCAGAGCGTAATTCAGTGTTATCTTCCATAATAGAAGAGATACAGTTATTTCTCTGCCGATTATAGGTGAAATTTTGGAAATTGGAGGAGTTAGCATCACCCACTTTAAGACATTTGACTTTCGCACGTTGAGCACATTTGATGTATTCCAGATGCAGAAATGCATTGAACTCTCTTTTATAAACATTCCTATTATGCCTATCAACATCTGAAATAGGACCCGACTCTTCCAATTGGTCTCTATGGTGAATACAAGAAAGGATAAATTGCTGCCTAGCGCGAGCATTACCGAATCTTTCTTTGCGCCAAATTTTATAGCAATGCTTTACAGCATGAAGATTAAGGAGGGTTCGACCAAGGCCATAGTTAGCTAGTTAAAACAATTACAGGGGATGGTTTAATCTTGTCACATTTATTTGTTAAGACCCTTCCCTTGTAGGGCTAGCCAATCATCATTTATCAATTACATGCAATTTGCAAGCTCTGTAATGTGCTATATGAGGAAAATTGTTCTTCACCAATCCCTAAGTGACTATCTTCTTCTGTTAGTCATGCAATGCCCGCATGTATATGAAGACAACAGACGAATGCCCCACCATCATTGCTTCCTTCTCTAGACTTTGATTAGCGTTTCGAGCTGAGAGGAGGAAGGAGGAGCAGAGAAATGAAGGAAATTGTTGCCTATCCAAAGAGAAACACTATTCTTTCAAGCTCCCGACTGCCTGTTCTCATTAGTTTGTTCCCTTTTGTTTAGGTATATTTATAAATATTATACCTTGTCACGAGCCAATTAAACAAAAAACAAATAATATAATGAGTAAAAGGGATATGAGCAACTTGCTCATTTAATAAATGTGCAATTGATGAGGTGGCATGCATGTGATACATTGAGTATCTAACCACTTTTAGGATTTCCCATTCATATGCGTGCCACCTCATCACTTGCTCATTTACTAAATGAGAAAATTGCTCATACCCCTTTTTCCCATAATATAATACAACAACAATAACAACAACATAACAAAGCCTTTTTACTAACTAGTTGAGGTCGGCTACATGAATCATGGTTTTCCATTCTGCTCGATTTAGAGCAATATCTTCTATAAGGTCACAAGCTATCATATCTTTTCTCACCGTTTTCATCTAAGTTAGTTTAGGTCTTCATTTACCTCTACCATCAGTACTTATCAAATCACTCTTTCTAACGGAGCACTACTAGGTCTACGTGTGACATGTCCAAAGGCGATTCCCTCTTAATTTATCTTGGATTAGAGCTACCTTTAGCATGTCTCGTATATGCTCGTTTCTAATTATATTCTTTCTTATTTTACTACACATCCATGTTAGCATCCTTATCTCCGCTACACTCATTTTTTGGACATGTTGTTTCTTTGTTGTCCAACACTCTGCTCAATACATTATTGCTGCTCTAACAGCCGTCCTATAATTTATTTTCTCCAACTTCAAAAGTATACGTTTGTCACACAAAACAATACTGACACTTCTCCACTTAAGCTACCCTGCTTGGATCCTATGTATAACATCTTCACAAATCTCCCCATCTCTTTGTATAATCAAGCCTAAATATCAGAAACGGTCTCCCTTAGGTATGTCTTGACCATTAAGATTTACTACTTCCTCAGTTATGTTCCGAATATCACTCAAATTACACTTCATATACTCTTTTTAGTTCTGTTTATTCTAAAGCCTCTATCTTTTAAAGTTTCTCTCCATAATTCTAATTTAGCGTTAACTCCTGCTTTAGTCTCGTCCACTAAGATGACGTCATCAGCAAAAAGCATACACCAAGGCACCCCATCTTGTATTCCTCGCGTCAATTCGTCCATTACCAAAGTAAAGAGATAGGGGATTAAAGCCGAACCTTGGTGTAAACCTACTGTAATAGAAAAATCACTGGTCTCTCATGTGGCTGTTCTAATTGTGGTCGTTGCCCCTTCATACATATGCTTAATTATCTCAATATACCGAATAGTTACTCTTTTATTATTTAACACCCACCATACTATGTCTCTAGGAACTTTATCATATGCTTTAATCTAGATCTATGAAAATAATATGTAGATTTGTCTTATTCTCCATGTATATTTTCACAAGTCTCTAAATTACTTCCATTATTGACCTCTCAGGGATAAATCCAAACTGATTCTCAGACACGGCAGTTTCTACTCTCAATTTATGTTCGATCACTCTCTCTCAAAAATTTTATCGTATGACTCATTAATTTAATACCTCGGTAGTTGGAGCAATTTTGTATATCTTCTTTATTTCGTATATATAGGTACTAATGTAACCCCTATTTCTGTTTTTCTTTATTTGTAATTTCTTTCTTCAAAATTTTTGTATTCAGGTTTATTTTAATAATAAAATTTTGTTATTCCATGGACTCATTTGTTCTCTTTTGGTCATATGTATTCTTTTAGCTTGAACCTTGCAATTTTGGTGCACTGCTAATTTTATTCTTTTGTGTTTTGGGTTCTTTTGATCCATTATATTCATATCATATTTATTTCTATCTATTGTTCTCTTTTTGGATCCTAAACTCGTACCCCTTGACAGGTTAACCTGCAACCCAGACCCAACATCCTAAATACCATATAAATACCTAATTAATCTAATCCCTCTCTCTCTCATCCCGCCGCTCTCACCCTCTTCCTCTGTTTCGTTTCTTTCGAACCCATCTCCGAGCTCCCTCCCGTCGTCGTCTTCCGTCAGCCCGATCACCACAGCACCCATCGACCACTTGCATCCTCTTCGTCCACGACCTTTGAAGCCACCCATCAACCTCTGCCATTGCCCTGTTCTCCTTGCCCTCGTCCCCTGCATCCGCCATCGACCTCGCCACCTCCAACACCCCTCGAAGCCCCTCCTCGACTTCGCTGAACCCATCAGCATCCCAGTCCCTTCCCGCGTCGTCATCCATCATCGTCTTCGTCCTCATCCCCGACCACCGTAGCATTTCCCCCGCGTTCCAATCGACTGCCGAAGCCACCCACCGCCACTACTGTCGTCTCCACCTCTACAGCAACCCATCCCCGCTGTCCCCCCATCGACAACACACCGGCAAAGCTTGTGCCATCCACCGCCAATGTAGCCATCGCTTTGCCACTGCCGCTTTACGTTCTTGTTGTGTTGGATTTTTACGTGCATCACACGTATAGTGTCTGCCCCTTTGCACGTGTTATTTACTACGTGTTTTGCACGTGTTTCGTTGCTGTTGGGATCCTTATCCCGTTATTCTTTCGTAATCGGATTAACCATCTAACATGCAAGTCTTTCTTGAACTGGTTTTTTTTTCTTGTTCAAGAATTCTTTGATCTCCGCAAGTAGTTCCTATTTCTATTATCATATTAATCTGTTTTGATACCGTCAAAGAGACTATTATGGATTCATCGATGAAACCAAGTAGTACTCCTCTTTTTGTGCCCTTTCCCTTGACTCAAACCCAAGCTTGTATATTGTCACATGCATACACGACATGAATACTAGATTAGAACATGTATATAGATATTGATGATTAAATGCTTTTCGTTTGAATGTGATGATCATGCTATGTTGATAATAATTTGTCTCATCTATAGTAGAATTCAACCCTTGAGATTGACTATGAGTTTCTATAATTTTTGGCTTCAAAATCATATGTATGCTTGGTTGTTTTGTTGCCTTTTAATGATAACCTGCTTGCTGGCCTGCTGTTTGCTCTTTGTTGATTTGAGTTTTCGCCCCAGTTGCTGTCGTAATTTGATAAAACTTTCTAAACATCATATGTACCTTTTTGAATCTATATTTCAAAACTTTTTACAGAACTAGATTCCGATTTACGAACTGAAAGTTATTATATTTTTAGTGCTACTATGTTCTCAATTTCTAGATTTCTGTCTAAAGATACATCAATTTGATTTTCTATTAAAATAAAATGCTAACAACATAATTTGAACTCAAAATTTTATATTTTGTTACCAGACATGACTTGGAACCACCTTATTATTTTTGTGATATTATTTGAATATTTTTCAGACCTATTATATGCATTAGAACTTGACTTTAGGTTGCTGTTACAACACTAGTTCAGTAAAGAACATGATTTTTGACCTAGTTGTAGATAATATCAATTTGAACTCATTAAATAAGAATTATAGCCATGTGTGTCTGAAATCCAGATCATCTGACGGTTTTGCAATTCGACCTACCTATCACAAGATATCCATATTTTCGTACAGTGACGTCTGAATTCCAGAATGCAGTTTATATATGCATCACCCTGCTTAATTAATTAAATCAGTAGATCAAATTTGAGAAATAAAATCTGAGATAAATTTTATTGTTACTAAACATGGTTAGGAATTAAAATATAATTTTTAGGATATTTTCAAAAGATTTTACAGTTTATTTTTATACACAAGTATTTTAACTCTAGTATGCTGCCTGTACATGTAATCAGTAAAGAATGAATTTATAGACCTAGTTTCTGTATTCATTATATATCATATGTATATTCGCTGGAACCGGCAGAGAGTCTACTATTCAGAATCTTTGACAGAACCAATTTTGCTTTCCTGTAGCACAAGATTCTCTATTTTTGTACAATGACATCTTATTGTCCAGAATGTGTGCCTTGTGTTTTGCTTATATATATTCATGATTGATTTTGCATCTAGGGAATAGAAATAGTTGTATCATACATTGCATAACTCTGCCATCTCTTTGACATCATTTTCAATCTTCTTTTACCCATTGCATGTTTACATTTAATTGTAATAAAATATTAGCAAGCCGGGGTAAATAAGATCGACTTGGTAGTAAACGATCGGAGACTGTATTCAGTAGGGCCCATTGTTCTTGTTGTCATGGAAGGTGGAGTGTTGATTGTGGAAATCTCGCATATTTAAATTCCCGTCATCATGCTGTCATCGTGCTGAGTACACGATCTGTTGAGTTCACCATCATAGTCTAAACATTCACTGTTTGCATGCACTGAAATTGTGGTATGTGACGAAGTATTATGTGCATTAGCTAGGATAATGAAATACTAATGAACCTAGGATTGACACTTATATTCTTGATCATGATTACTGTTATTGATCTTACATATTGATTAAAGTTTAAGTTTATTGCATCATGAATTCTAGACTTTGAATTCTATTATCAGCTTTGTTATTGTCTTTGATCTTTGACTTTGCTCTAGCATATTATTTCTTAACATACCATATTTTCCTTGCTTCTTTGCTTTCGCTACTTACTGTCCGTGACTTGCTCTAAGGGCATTATTCTCTCTATTTTTAGATCACGATCTACAGGTAACGAAGGAGCGATACTAGAAGGACTTGGTGAGAAAACTTTATGAAGATCGAAGCTGGACTATTAGACTATTATAGTTTTCTCATGTTATTTGTTTATTTTATTGCTTTTATCATACTTTGTATCCGGGCTTGTGTGTCCTGAAGTTTACTTTTTCCCAGATGTGGGATATTTTTAGTGATTTTATTTCATGATTATTTTGGAATTTATTCTTTGTTTATGTTATTATTCTTTCCTTGCGTGGTTGTATTCTCTTGTATATTGTTGAGTTAATCTGTTACAGCTATGGATAATATTCTTATCATTGGCTAGGCTTTTGTTTCGTGCTCGTGTTCCCATATCTTGGGAAGCGGGGGGTGACAACTAAAATATTCTTTCTCCATTCATCGGGTATCTTTTTAGTCATTAAAATTTCAGTAAATAATTTTGTTAGCTAAACCACTCTTACATCCCCAAGACACTTCCAAACTTCAATTGGTATATCATCTTATCGTAAAGATTTTCCTATTTTCAACCTTCATAGAGCATTTCGAACAACCGATGTCCTAATTCTACATAAAAATATATGCTCTTGACTCTCTCTCAAGTCCTCTATATTTAAGTTGCCCACAACCTTTTCATTTAATAACTTCTCAAAGTAATTTCTCTATCTTTCATTGATTTTCTCATTTTTTACTAAGACTTTTGAATTCTTGCTCTTAATATACCTAATTGTATCCAGATCTTTTATTTTTCTATCCCTTTATTTAGCAAGCTTATAAATATTATTTTTTCCTTCTTTTGTTCCTAATTTTGTGTATAAATTATTATAAGCATTTTCTTTCGCATTTCATACCGCTTTCTTAACTTTTTTTCTAATGGTCTTATATCTCTCAAAATCCTATTCATTTCTACTCTTTTTGTCATATTTTGAAGGTTGATCTTTTTTTCTTATAATATTTTGGACTTCTTCTTGCCACCACCATGTTTCTTTATTTAGCAACTCTTTGCCCTTACATTTTTCAAGTACATTATTTGATATTTCTCTTATGTACGTAGTTATTTTAGTTCACTTCATATTTGTCTCCCCTTCCCAATTTCATGATGCTCCTTTAAGTCAAAAAAAACAAAAAATATAATCCTACGGTTATTTGTTTAGTTTAAAGATTCCATAGTTTCAAACAACTATTAAAACATGTTTTTTTTTTGAAAATATTTAAGTGTATCCCATTATTGCCTGTATATTAATTTCCTGTTCTTGTCTAAGAAATCTCACCTAAATTGTTTCTGTTAGGAATGTGTCTTGAATACTCGTGGTTCAGATTAGAAGAAGGTAAGATGCAGCACGAAGGTCGAAGTGTCGAAGAGAATAGAAGAAAATAGCAGCAGCAATAGTGCAGGCATAGTTGCGATCGACTGTCCCAAGTTGCGGTCGACTGCACCCCCGACCGCACACCCGACCGCAGTTGCACTGGGTTTGGTCGAGAGGTGGGCGGTCAACCGACCATGGCGCTGTGTTCGTTTTCGACCTCGATTTGTGAGGTCGTTTCAGCCCAATCTTCAAATCCAAGTTAGATCGTACGACTCCTATTCAGTTACTTCTTTTTCAGGTTATATCGGACGTCTGAGAATCAAGATTAGACCTAGGTTTCTCTCTATTCTTCTATATATATTGTAAACTCCTCCAATATGAGAGTAGAGTACTTTATAGATTATTTTCTCCATTGCAAAGAGAGGCTCAAGAGAGAGATAGTTCTTTGTGAGTGAGTTTAATTCCTTGTATTGAGTGAATAGTAACACCTTGTAATCTCCTCTAGTTGAATATCAGATATCCGTATATTTTCTTTCGAATTAAGTAAAAGCTAACCGGGATAAGTCATCATTGTGTTTGTGTTAGATTGGTGGATCTACTTGCTTGCTCAATTGATAGCCTCATCTACTTCGACTTCCTCATTGCTCTATTTAGTTCCGCTGTGATAACGGGCGTTGGTTGACGCCTTAATCCCAACAATTAGTATCAGAGCTTCAGGTTGCCGAGTTCCTTGGTTAGGACGACAGGTCATAGTATTTTGAAGATCAAGCAATTCTATGGAAAGATCAATTTCAATCTTTAGAAGACTGACATGTATGATGTTCTTGTTCAAGAACGTTTGCAGTTAGCCATTAAGAAGAAAGAAAAGCCAACTGATATGAAGGATGACAGTTGGGAAGATATTCGTAAAAGAGCCATAAGTCTGATCCAACTATCATTGGCGGACTAGGTCAAGCACAGATTTCTTGAAGAAACTGATCCAGCGAGTTTATGGGAAAAACTCATAGCTGACTACTTTGGTTCGTCGTTATTAGATCGGATGTATTGGAAGAGAAAGTTGTTTCATTTATCTATGTAGAAAGGTACCGATCTCCAAGACCACTTTACAAAGTTCAATAAGGTATTATCTGAACTTAAGGCGATCAACGCAGATGTGTGTGAGGAAGATAAAGCTTTCAACCTGATATATTCATTGTCGGATTTGTACGAGCCTTTGGTCACTACTATGATACACGGTAGATCTACTAAGGAGAGTATTTCGGTAGATGGTGTAATCAAAGTATTGAAGGAAAATCAACTTAGGAAGGAGACTCAGAAATCACCGTCTATTCCCACAAGTTGTCTAACAGTGGAGGGTCCTTCAGGGGGAAGACAAAGTTCTTTGCAAAAGGATTCGATCCGTTGTCGATATTGTAAGAGGCCAGGGCATATTAAGAAACACTGTTGGAAGTTGCAGAATCAGGAAAGCGCAAAGAACGGGAGTTCATCCGTTAATGTGGTTAGTGCCTTTGATTTAGGTGATTCGTATCTTCTTGTTTCAAATTCTTTAGAAGTGGATTCTAGTTGGATTCTTGAATCATGGAGTTCTTCTCATATTTGGTCTGAGAGGGAGTAATTTTCTACTTATAGGTCGACTACAGGGCGTTGTGTGACAACGGGAACTGGGGAAATTTGTGAAGTAGTAGGTGAGGGGACAGTTGAGTTGAAGATGTCGGGTCTAAACATGTTCACTTTAAGGGAACTCTACTGAAATAGAATCTAATTTCTTTGGGAACTCTTGATGCACGGGAATATAGGTACACAACTCGAGGTGGTCGTCGTAAGGTGATTAGAGGTATGAGAGTGGTTGAGCCAAGGCATAACAATCTCGACAAGTTTTGGGGAATCTGAAATACTTGCGCAAGTGTTTCTCATTTTTCGTTATTCTCGCAAGCTTAGCTAGTTTGCCGCAACTAGATTCATCGAGATGAGACTACGATGTTCGAATATCGTCGAGAGGTGGAGAATGCCTAAAGGTAGGTGGAGTTCGTGCAGAGTTTGGCAACTTCGTGCATACATCTACGGAGGTGTACCCTTGAAGGGGTATACTGGATTTGGTGAGATTGGGTAGAGATCAGTTCGACTAGAAAAAAAGCTATTGTTCTAAGTTTTCTTTGCAAGTGGAATTTATTTGAGTTTGGAGATGAATAACACATCATGTGATAGCACTTGTATGCAATCCAAGGTGGAGTTTGTTAGAAATGTGTCTTGAATACTCGTGGTTCATATTAGAAGAAGGTAAGATGAAGCACGGAGGCCGAAGCATCGAAGAGAGTAGAAGAAAACAGCAGCAGCAATAGTGCAGGCATAGTTGTGGTTGACTGTCCCAAGTTCTGGTCGACTGCACCCTCGAACGCACACCCAACCGTAGTTGCACTGGGTTTGGCCGAGAGGTGGACGATCAACTGGTCTTGTTAGACGGTTGACCGACCGCGGCGCTGTGTTCATTTTGGACCTCGATTTATTAGGTCGTTTCAGCCCAATCTTCAACTCTAAGTTAGATCGTGCAGATCCTATTCAGTTACTTGTTTTCCAGGTTATATCGGATGATTGAGAATCAAAGATTAGACCTAGGTTTCTCTTTATTCTTCTATATATATTGTAAACTCCTCCAATATGAGAGTAGAGTACTTCATAGATTATTTTTTCCATTGCAAAGAGAGGCTCGAGAGGGAGATAGTTCTTGGTGAGTGAGTTTAATTCCTTGTATTGAATGAATCAGTAACTCCTTGTAATCTCTTCTAGTTGAATATCAGATCTCCTATATTTCCTCCCGGATTAAGCAAAAGCTAACCGGGATAAGTCATCATTGTGTTTGTGTTAGATTGGTGGATCTACTTGCGTGCTCAATTGATTAGCCTCTTTTACTTCGACTTCCTCATTGCTCTATTTAGTTCCGCTGCGACAACAGGCATTGGTTGACGCACCAATCCCAACAGTTTCTCCAACTTGGGTACAACTTACTCATGGAATTGCTTGAATTGATTTGACCGTCTACCTTGGTGGTGACTGGTGTGCGTATTCACATACCCACAATGTTGAACTATTCTTAAATAAACCATGACCGTGTAAATAAGATGTCATAAGAGGAGGATGTCTCACTGCAATGCCCCCGCAATTTTATCAATGTTGTAAGCATTAAGTTTGGCTCCTTTACCGGCAAGTTGGTCACCTATGTAACCTTGTATGACTCCAGATGCTACTTCAACCAACTCCTTCATTGATTCTGATAAAAACAGCACAGGACACGTCCAATGGCAGTTTTCTGCACTATGTCTCTACTATGGAAGAATCCTAAACCCCCTTACTGAGTTCAACGAAGAAAATAGTTGTTTGGGTCAGAAAGTGTGAATATAATGCTTTATTGATGTTATTGACCTAGGAAACCTTAAGTTTGTGTTGCACTCTTTCTCCTTGAGCTGATCTTGGAGTTTTCTGGAAAGAGTTCATAGTGGTGCTTTGGGGTGGGTGGGTGGGTGGGTATGGATTTAAAAGTTTTTTATTTTTAAAATTGTGTACTATATAAAGCTTGATTAGTAACTACAAAGTACGTAACCCTTGTTTTCCGTTTTCTATATTTTGGGTGTATTTTCTTTTTTTGTGTATTATCTGGGTTTGAGTTCTTTATAAATAAAAATTCTGTTTTCTTAAATTCATTTTATTTCAAAAATATTTTGTATCTCCTGTTAAAATTCATCCTTTTGATTGATTGTACTTATTGTTATTTTCAAATGAGTCTTATATTATAATACAAACCCTATTATTCTTGTTATTATTACTATTATTGTTTCTGCTATTATTATTATCAGTATTATTATTATTGCTGTTATTCTTATTTTATTACTATTATTATGACTATTGTTATTTTTAGTTTACGTTGGATTGATAAATTAAAAATCTATTTCTATTGTATTTATAGTATTTGAGTATTAATTTAATGCATACAAATTGATTATTTGTATTACTATATTATTTTTGATCTATTCATTCATTATTTTCCCAAAAACTCCAAACCCTATATCCTATTTTAATAAAATCCCATGAAACCCGAAACCCACTACTGTACCTATCTCCTACCCGCTACCCCCTGTTAACCTAAAACCTACCCCTGTGTAACCCTAAACCCACAGCCACCTATCTATATATACCCATGTATAGGCATCCTGTTCATCTCCTACCTAGCCGCTCCCCCTACCTCTTCGAACCTCTCCTCTCCCTCACCCTGTTCACCCATACTCCTGATCAACCCCCTCACTATGACGCTTCCCCTTGCATCGCCCCGTTCAGCCAGTCCCCTGTGCCACCCAGTAGCGTCGCGCTAGCCCAGTGGTGATGCCACCCTCCTGCATCTCATCTCTCCCGATCCTTCCATCCTCTCCCTCGGCATCCTCTATCGCCGACAACCAGTCGCGACCACCTTAGTGCCGAGACGCCTCGATAGCCATCGGTAGCCCCATGCTGTCTCCCCTCTGTCGCTACCACCTCGACGTGCCCAGCACAACAGCGAGCTCCTGCAGTGCCTCTCTCCTGTGCGCCATCCACTGCGCCGCCTGCCTCACCGGTGCTGCCCCTGGGTGCCGTCCATCAACATCCAGGCCAGCCATCGCAGCAAGCAGCCAAGCCTTTGATGGGTTTCTTTTTTTTTATCAGGTTTTGATCATGTGGATCCAGAGCCGTCGATCACCGTGATCATCTTGATCATCATGATCATGTCCCCTTGGTTTTGATTCTGGCCATCTGATGGATTGATCATCATGATCATGATCTCCATCATCGCCATTGATTGTGGGCCGCCCGATCTCCTCCCGATCTGATATGATCATCTTCATCGCTCTTGGATCTCTAGATCTTCATCATCTTGATCTTGATCTAGCCATCCGATTGTGTTCGTGATTGCGTTTGTGATCGTGTGTTTGTGATTGGTTCGTGATTCGTTCGTTGTGCTCGTTTTTGAAAATCTGTTCCCGTTATTCTTGCTCTTGCTTCATCGTTTCCATCGTCATCTCTCATGCAAGTAACTTGTATTCTTTTCTTTGTGTAATACAAGTACTAAATACCGCCTGTAGTGTAGTTAGGTTCTAGAAATAATTTGTGTGTGAATTCTCTGTTATCTATTGTCTCTATTGTAATGATTTGACCATAGTTGCCTCACGACATATATGACATGAACAACCTAGGGTTGACCACTTTTGATGTATATATTCATGCTACCTAGAGATATCTGTGCTTGATGTGTTATGCGTGATTACTTGTCGAATACTTGCAAAATACCCTATACCATGTTGTTTGGACATCTAGTACATTATATTTCATGTTTGGGTTGATTTGGATGAATTTCGTATGATCTATGCTGATTTGTGTATGAGGGACAAATTCTGTATTTTCTGTTACTTTGTTTTTTATCAGTATTTAAGACCCTGTTAAGTTCAGTATATGAAAATATTTTGTGAACATTAACTATAGAGAATTCTGTCTATTTTTCAACCCTTCTGACGGATCTCAGTTTCGATTTACGGATTTTGAGTTATGTCTATTTTACTACTGAGGTGTAGAGTGATTTCCAGATTTTGTTTTCCATGAATTCTGAAGAGTAATCTATTTTTATCATGCTGTTAAAAGTATTATTTTGATCCAATATTTTGCAAAGTACAACTAGACTTCATTGGGATTAACCCTGAATTTTTATGGATTTATTTGATGAGTTTTACAAATTGTTCTATGCTTCCAAAGCAATTACTATTATAGCAGATTTTGCATACTGTTCTATAAAGAACCTAATTTTCGACCAAATTCTACTGTCTGTTTGTAAAATATTTGTGAATATGAAAGCTAGCCTACTGTGTCTATTTTATTACCCTTTTGGCGGATTCGGATTTGGATTTATGGTTTGTGAAATATTGCTGTTTTCGTACTGCATTGTTTGTAATTCCAGATTTACAAATACTGCATGTTGATATTTTCTGATTATTGTTGACTATTCTATTTATATTGAAAAATTATGAAATTTTATATTATGATGCTACATATATAAGGGAATACCCCAGATTTTTTGTGGATTTAATTAATGAGTTTTCAGGCTGTTTTCCTGACTGTGAATACAAAATACTGATTTCTGACTGAACACGTTTTCTGGATTCAAATCTGTTTTGAGACTTGATTTTGTGAAATACTATATGACTTATATATGTTTGCTGGATTCTTCCGTAAGTCTATTTTTCAGTTTCTTTGACTGATCCAGATTTGCATTTTTGTAGCAATGAGAATTCCAGATTTAGTGAAGTACTGTTGTCACGCCCCGCTTCCCGGAATACGGGAACACAGGCACGTAACTGAGGCCCAACGAATGATATAAGTACGCCAACTCATATCATCCATAAGCTGTACCAGTCTTAACTCAACAATATAAGAAAAATAAATCACAACCATGCAGAAAAACATAATCACATAAACGATAATGAAATTCAATAACCAAATCTGAAATACAAGAACTTACCAAATAGCTCGATAGGCTCCAGCTCCAATCGTAGAGAACTACTCACCAATGCCTTCTGAAAATTTCTTCTTGTACACCTGTTACTTGTTCATCTAAAAGAAAGAATAATTTGTCCTTAGAGCAAGTCGTGGACATGCAAGTGGAGAAACAGTGAAACAATGGAAATAGTGGCACAGCAATGAATTCAAATAAACGATGCTGTCGATGGTGTTGAACAGTGTAAAAGAGATAACAGTATAATATGCATTAAGTACGATTTACCAAAATAACGATAAACAATAACAATAAGGGCAATAATAATGAGAACACTGTTCATTAAGATAACAATATGCAATGATAATGCGATGAGAGCCTTAGGTCTATTATTCATTCTTTTATCCTAGCTAATGCACGTACTACTGCATCCCATACTACAGGTTCCATGCATACAATCAATTTCGCTTAGACTAAGGTGGTAGATTCTATAGTTCATGTACTCGGGAACATTATTCATTAATGACCGATGATCGAATCAATTGAGATACTGAGTCAGTAATCTACAATTAACCGATGACCGATATGACCAATAGACCGATAGACCGATAGACCGATAATTAGGGAAACACGGGCCCCTCTTCCGAGTACAGTCACTATGTCATCAACTACCCTAATCAACCCTTAACCCCGGCTTGCTTTACTTTCTTTACTCAATTATCATACAATAATGCAATTAATAAGGGACGCTAGAGAAGGTGTCAAAACAATCCTAAGATCATGCAATGTAGTATATACAATTAAATACACTAGATATAACATTATAAACACAATTGTACATTATAAAATATAGAATCCCAATTCTGGACAGCAGTAGGTTGCTGTACCAAAATCAGTATTCCCGTTGCTACAGGGCAGCAAATGTGGATCCGTCAGGTGGTCTAGAAACTAGACTCCCGCCCGGTTCCAACGCATACTTAAAAGTTACATTCCGACGACGGTAGCTAAGTGAAATTCAGTGTTCTTTATAGGTTTTAGTTTCTGGCTGGGTGTAGATGTTGTCTAATTTTAATTATAAAGGCAGTAAATAAATATTATAAAAATCAGTAAAAATACTTTTTAACACCCTAAACATGTTATTTACAAATCTGGAATGTATCTTGGCCATATGTGATTAATAGTTCACTTAATTCATTAGCCTAAGTTGTTATGTACGTGAATCTGGAATTACAGCGCAGCTGTGGTAAAAGGTTCATAACTGGAGCAGTATAACTCCGAATTCAAAAGTTCTGGTGTCTATCGACATCTAGACAGATAGGGCTACGATTTACCTTCAGGGAGTTTCTGATTTTAATGAAGTGTTCTAGGTCGAAACAGCACGCTAAGGTTCAGATTAGCGTAATTTTCTGAATAGTCTATATGTTCATTTTAAGTAAAATGGTAAAAATAAGATTTAATAATAGTAAATTGGAGTTTAATTACTCCTAATTGCAGCGAATCAACCTTAGGTGAGGTCTAACAGTTTAATAATTCCAATTCAATAATTAGCAATAACAATCACATTAACGATCAACAAATTTCTACAATCTAACATAGCTATTTGTCATTTAATTTCATGATATGAAATGTGTCTATAGTTCCCTATTTTATAATCAATAGCTATAACTACATGGTGCATGAAAATCCCTATACTTTAGAGGCAAAAAGATGGCACGATGTCGAGACTACCACTTGGATTCGCTCGTGTAAATCCGTGGCATCTCGACGATTGATACAACAATATTTTACGATTTTTAATTAAGATCCACTTGCGGAATTTCAACAATAATTATCGAATATGATAAAAAAAAAGATATTCGATAGAAGTGACTTGCCTTTAAGACGACGTTAGATCCGATATATTGAGAATAACGGAATCGAAATCCCGGCGACACGGCGACGAGAAAACGATCACCATAATCACGCTCGGGCACGGATCTCGATAATGATCAAGATGATGACCAAGTTGAAGATCAAGCGAATCCAACGGCCGAGATCGAACATACATAAACATATAAGAATTAGAATAGTACCAAAATATACCATGATTGGTAATTGATGAATGAATACAAAAGTAGATCATAGGTTTACTCACCAAGCAAAGGACGAATGAGACGATCAAAGACCGAGATCAAATTGATCAACCAATCGACGGCCGAGATCGAGTATCTTGATGATGATGATGATGATCGGGTCGGATCGACGATCGGATTGTCCAGATCAAGAGATCTAGATTAGATCAGATGATGTTCAAGTTCGGACGGCCCGCAATCGAAGAGATCAAGATCTGATTGAATGGACGGCCCAGATTCAATCAATCACAAAACTTCATCCTCCCTCCTTCTCCTTCACAAACAGAGAGCGATAGAGAGTGAGCCAGAGCAGCGACGAGAGGCGGTACGACGTGGCGACGACGGGACTGCCACTGCAGCAATGGGATGACGGCGGAACGGACGGCGAGGAGCATTGGGGGTGACTGGCGGCTAGCTGCAGGCGAAGGGCTGAGTTGCGCTGCAGTATCGTAGCGTCACGCCCGATGACTGCTGTCGGCGTCTCTCAGGAGGGCGGCGCGATGCTAGGGAAGACGGCGTTGCAACTGACATCGGAGCGACAGGGAGAGGGGGAGTTGGCGATGCGAGCAACGTCGCTAGGGGGCATCGACGGCCAGGGGAACGCTGCAGTCGTGCGAGAGGAAGGGCACGCATAGGGAGCGATGGTGGTGCTGCGTTGAGCGGCGAGGCATCGCCGGGGGAGGCTGGCGCTATGGTTGCGGCGTGAAGCGCGCGCGAGAGGAACCGAGGGGGAACACGGGGGTGTTCGAGGAGTCGACGGTTTGGGAACCAGGGAGAGAGCAGAAGGAATGAAGAGGAAGAAGGAGTTGGGTTTTTTTTTGATTTTGTTTTGGTTAGTTTTGTTTGGGTTTTGTGGGGAATTAACAGAGAGGAGAGAGAGGGAGTATAATAAAGTATAGAAATAATATAAAATTAAGGTGTAGAGTGATTTTAGGGAGGGAGTTACGGGGATTACACAATGAGGGGAATCAATAGGCTCATAATTAGGGATAGAGATTACGGGGTTGATTTGGGTTAGTGGATTTGGGTGAGAGATGGATTTGGATCCAATAAGGGATGGGTATTGGTTTTGGGTTTAAAAATCCAATAGAAGATAATTAAATAGAATAGGCTTTATGAGACATACTTATATACATACATATACATTGAATCACGAACAGTTAAAACTAATAGTAATAAAAATAATGATAACAATCTCAACAGAAATAATAATACTAATAACAATAATAATAATTATAACAAAATATATATATTTATCAAAATAATATAACGACAACAACACATTTAACTTTAACTTGAGTAAAAATACAAATAACCGGTCAATAAAATAGAAATTAAAATATGTCATAATTCGAACAAAATATAGGTTTCGATTAGAAAACGCTTTAATAAAATATCCGGAACAAATTTCAAAACAAGGTGAATCTATAATTCGTCAAAATACAGGAAATATTCAGAAAATATGTATTCTGAAAAACAGGGCTTACAACTGTCTTGCTGTCCTGAACTAGAATTTTATTCTTGCCCTGTTTTGTGATACGTACATGTCTGTCTGATAATAATAATAAATAATCATGATGGGGTTTAAGGGAAAGATCTAGTAGTAAAAAATTATAGAAATTTGTACTTGGAAGAGGGCCCGTGTTTCCCATACTGAGCATCTATTATGTGATACGATACTGTTATACTGATTATCTGACTGCACTCTTTCCTATAGGAAGGTGTACTCGAAGTAGGACCAATAGGTTCTGATTGTCTGATTACTGTTACTGATTACCTGACTGCAGACTTCCCTATAGAAAGGTGTACTCGGAGGAGGACCAATAGGTTCTGATTGTCTGATTACTGATACCTGAGTACACGGCCCTATATGATCCCCTACGAATCT
Source organism: Hemerocallis citrina (assembly GCA_017893485.1). Lineage (NCBI taxonomy): Eukaryota > Viridiplantae > Streptophyta > Magnoliopsida > Asparagales > Asphodelaceae > Hemerocallis > Hemerocallis citrina. Next base: position 34,086,533 of record CM030360.1, read on the forward strand.
AAACAAAACTATTTGAATGTAACAACCATGTAGTAAAAGGATGGATGCATGAAGTGCTACCTAAATAGTAATAAACACAAGACTGTAAGAAGATGACATCTGTTAACTGTTATCTATTACATGCTACTGGACACTGTTATCTATTACTGTCTGACTGTTATCTGATACTGTTTTCTGACACTGTGATCTGTATATATATCTGCATACTGTTGACACTTGACACATGTTACCTGTACATGTTAGTATATCATGCTACTTGATTCTGTTTTCCTGATTCATGTTAGATATTATATTATGTTGATATGCCTATACCATGCCATGTTTGTTCTGTTATTATTTTGTATTCGTTATTCTTTTCCATGTACTTGTATCCTGCACTACGAGCGGCCCATAACTTACACTGACGGAAGTTTGTTTTCTTTTTCCTCTTCCTGCAATTTATGTAGTTGCAAACCAGGGTGATCAGCTGCCAGATGGAGTTGGTGAAATGTGATATTAGTGCTGGACTTTTATTATTATTATTTCTGTTGCTTATTTGAACAATTGTATTTGATACTTGGAGTTATTTGTATATGGGCAATGTAACCCAGAATATTGACTTGTTCATATCTGATTTATTTGAGATTATTATATTTTGGTTTCAAGTAAATTTCTGTTGGTATGTTTGATTCGATTATGCATATGTGGTTGATTCTTTTACTTCCGACTATGATTATTTCTGTGAAATGGTGTAAAGATTCTGAACAGCTTATGGATGATAAAAATTATTCGCTGGGCTTAGTCACGTATCCGTATTTCGTATTCTCTTTTGGGAAGCGGGGCGTGACAAAGTAGGTTACTGATACAAAGTGGTTTTCACTGAAGATCAACAAAGGATCAGAAAAATTGTAAGGACATTGATGTCACATAGTCAACATCTGAAATCTGTAATTGTCAAACATAGTGATACAATGTAGAAGTAGATGGATGGGAATAGAAGGGAAGAGAATAAGATTTTTGATTACTTGCAGGAAAAGATAGAAATTACAGATGAAAGAAGAAGAACAATCCAAAGTTTTTCATGCTTTATTACAGCTAATACATTCCCCTTTATACTCAGTATTCTGCCATTAACGATATGCCAATCCCTTGCTGCCATGTGTCTCTCCTCTAACCGCCTCTAGGCTCTGTGATCGGATCTTCCTCAATGTGTGTGCACGTTGATGATTGAAGCTTAAAGTCAGTATAACGCTTGGATTTGTTGCGCACTCGGTTGGGTCTGCTCAAATGTAATGCAACATTCTCTTCAACAAGTTGATGGTCGACTGGCATTGTCACTTGAATTGTATCACGGTCAACTGACATTGTATCGTTGCCGCCTCCTAAAGAAACAATCTTGTCCTCAAGGTTGAAATTGGGATAAGCTTTGGCCATTTCAAATATTTCCTCCTAAGTAGCCTTCGTTGCTGCAATTCCCTCCCACTGTACCAATACTTCATCAATGAAAGTTGTTCCCCTCTTAACCTTTCTTGACTGCAGGATCTTGTATGGCGCAACTCGACATAAGATTTTGACATATCTTCAGATAGTGGAATAGACTGCACAATTTCAGGATCTCCCTTGCAATCTCTCAACAATGAAATGGAAAACAGGGTGGATACGAGATTGTTCAGGCAATTGCAGTTTGTATGCCACTTTCCCAATGCCTTTAATGATTAAAAATGGACCATAGTACCTCTTAGCTAGTTTGTGGGAACTTCTTTGCGCTATTGATTGTTGATGATAAGGTTGTAGTTTGACAAATACCCATTCTCCTTCGATGAATTCCTTATCTGCTCTATGCTTATCTGCCATTGATTTCATTTTCCCTGAGCTTTGATGAGGTTAGTCTTGAGTTTCTGGAGCACTGTATCTCTCTATCAGCTTGCTCTTTACTTCCTCATTTGTAGATGACCCTGGTATGTAGCTCTTGATTGTTGGTGGCCTCCTTCCATATACAGCTTTGAAGGGTGACATGTTTAATGCCGAGTGGTGTGATGTGTTGTACCAATATTCTGCCCAGTCCATATATTTAAGCCACTGCTTGGGGTCATCTGATACAAAACTTTGCAAGTATTGTTCCAAACATTTGTTGAGTACTTCTGTCTGTCCATCCTTGTGGATGGTATGTCGTTGACATGAACAAGTGTGTACCTTGTAAATTGAAAGTTCCCTCCAAAATTGGCTAACAAACTGAGGGTCTCTATCTGATGTAATGGTTCAGGGGATTCCATGCAGTTTCACAACATATGTAGCAAAGAGTTCAGCCACTTTAGCTGCATTTTAGTGTGTGCGAAGTGGAATAAAGTGAGCATACTTGGACAATCTATCAACAACTACTAAAATAGCTGTTTTACCCTTAATTGGTGGCAAATGAGTGATGAAATGCATCGCTATATCCTCCCATATTTTAATAAGGAATCTGCAGTGGTTGAAGAAGGCCATCTGGTTGCTTTGTATCATATTTTGTTTGCTGACAACTTGTGCATTCTGATACAAATTTACTGATGTCTAGGCTCATTCCCTCCCAGTAGAATGTGCTCTTGATCCTTGCAATAGTTTTAGATATACCTGAGTGCCCTCCTTCTGGAGTGGAGTGGAACATTTGAAGTATCTCATGTATCAGGTTGGTGGGTATTAGAATTCGCTTGTTAAAAAGAATGACTCCATCCCTTAGTTGATAATCTGTAATGAAGCTATCCTGAACTTGCAACTTGGCCAATAACTGAGCACATTTAGGATCATGAATATATTCTTCCTTAATTCTCTCCAACAATAACACTTTCGGGGTTGATATAGCTGATATTTGTTGTAACTCGCTATCAGGTTGCCTCGATAATGCATCTGCATTAAGATTTAATTTGTCTGGCTTATATATCACCCTATAATTGAATTCGGCAAGTTTTGTATCCATTTTTGTTGCTCTGGTGTCTCAATTACTTGAGTCATGATGTGGTGAAGGTTTTTTTGATCTGTAGTAATGGTGAACTCTCCCCCCCCAAAAGGTTTTGTCTCCATTTCTTGATGGCCTTTGTAATTGCAAACACTTCTCGAACATATGTTGAGGAGTTTTGCATTCTTAATGATATTTTCCTGCTATGGTATGATATAGGATGCTTGTTTTGCGACTATATATCTCCAATACCAATGCCTGATGCATCTACTTCTAATTCAAAGGGTAATGAGAAATTTGGAAGTGCCAATACTGGTGCCTTGGTCATTGCATCTTTGAGTTTGGGAAATGCACTATCGGCTTCTGAGTTCCACACAAAGTTGTCCTTCTTTAGCAAATCTGTAAGTGGAGCTGCTATTGATGCATATGACTTTATGAATCTTTTATAGTATCGTGTTAGTCCGAAGAATCCCCGTAATTGTTTGATATTAGCAGGATTTGGCCACCTAGTCATCGCCTCAATTTTCTTTTCATCCACTCGTATACCCTTAGCAGAGATTATGTGGCCCAAGTAATCTATGGATTGTTGAGCAAATGAACATAAGATCTCTTGACAAAGAAAAAGTTTACTTCGAGGGTCCTTATAATCACTGATAGGTGATGCAGATGAGACTCCCAATCTCTACTGTAAATTAGTATATCATCAAAGAAAACCAGTACATATTTGCGCAGATAAGGCTTGAAAATGTTGTTCATAGCTGCTTGGAATATGGATGGTGCATTTTTCAACCCAAAGGACATGACGAGGAATTGAAAATGGCCATCGTGTGTTCGGAATGTTGTCTTCTCCACATCTTCACTTTTCACTCTTATCTGGTGGTAGCCCGCCCGCAAATCCATCTTTGAGAAGTATTTTGCGCTATGTAGTTCATCGAATAGCTCATCAGCAGTGGGTATTGGAAATTTGTCCTTAATAGTAATGGCAATAAGAGCTTTGTAGTCAATACAAAAGTGTCATGTACCATCTTTCTTTTTAACCAGTAGCATAGGGGATGAGAAAGGACTTTGGCTATGCTGTATAATTCCTTCTTTGAGCATATAGGCAACCTGCAGTTCAATTTCATTTTTTTGAAAATGTGGGTACTTGTATGGTCTGACACTTATGGGTTTGGATGCACGGAACAAGTGTATCTGGTGATCAAATTCTCTAATGGGAGGCAGAGCAATTGGTTCTTCAAAAACTGGCGCAAATTGCTGCAGAATAAGCTAGAGATCATTAGGTAAGTCCTGATTTGGTTGCTTGTCGTCTTCAATAATCAGGTGAAAGTACTGAGCTACAGCTGAAGTAGCTGCATTTCTCTTGAGTTGATGGAGCTGTAATTCAGATGAAGCACTTGAATTTCCACCTTGTAGTAGAATCGGTTGGCCATTGAATCGAAATGTCATAGTGCTGAGCCTGTAGTTTGTAGTTACTGGACCCAAAAGTTTTAGCCATTGTACTCCTAGCAACACCTCACTCCCATGTATACGAAGGACATAATGATCTATGGAATATGTATTACCCTGCATAGTTATTGGTACTAGCATGCACAAGCCTTGACAATTCATTGTTGCACCATTGCCTACTATCACTTTGAAATTTTGGGCTTATCGTATAGGAAATTTAAGAAAATTTGCAACCCTTTCCTGTATGAAATTATGAGTGCTACCACTATTAATAAGAATTTGAACTGGGGTATTGTGAATCATACCTTGAACACGTAGTGTCTTAGGAGAAGGATGTCCAGATAATGCACGGTAAGATATATCAGGAATGACTTCATCACTGAGTATGTTCTCTGTATCAGTATTCTCCATGATTTTGCTTTTATCAATTGTATTTGTTGCCTCTGATTCTTCTACTAACAACAATAGAAACTTCTTGCCTTTGCAGATATGCCCCTTTTGTACTTCAACTACTTCTCATCGTAGTTGAAGCAAAACCCCTTTACTTTTCTAGCCTCCCATTCTGTTGAAAGTACCCTTCTAATAGGATAATTTTGAGTTTGTGCAGGTGGTGATGGTAAGAGAGGGGGTAGATTTCTTAGTGGAGGAGGTGCCCATGGGGGTTTGTATGTCCCTCCCCTGAAGTGAACCTTCTTCGCATCATTCATCTTTTCCTCTTGGATTTTTGCTAATCCCATAGCATGAGGCAATGATTTTGGTTGAAAAGATAACACCTCCCTTCGAATATTAGGTTTGAGGCCTGATATATAACAACTCAGGATAGATGCTTCAGATAACCCTTTCACTCTATTAGTTAATTTGTCGAAGACGTCATGATACTCGGATAGTGTATTAGTTTGAGATAACTTGAACAATAACCCTTGGTGGTCTACAAAAATGGATTCACCGAACCTTAAATCAAGTTCATACACAAATGCTTCCCATGAATGGAACAGTCCATTCTCAAACTTATTTTGAAACCACGCAAGTGAACTACCATCCATGTGGAAAGAGGAAATAGTGAATTTCTTTGTGTCTGGTGTATGATGATATCCGAAGAACTGGTTGGCCTTGAACAACCACCCATTTGGGTCTTCTCCTTCAAATCTTGGGAACTGTAATCTAGGATTCTTAATATCAGATTGAGCATGAGTGGATCTTACCAAGACTTGTGATGCAGGTTGCTGCATTTGAGAATTAACCAATGCATTTTGGTTGAGTTGTTGATCCATTTTGACTTCCAGGACATTAAAACTGGTTACATATGCTGAGAGCATTTCTTTGAGCTCTGTCATTTGTTCTTCCTGCTTCTTAGAGCTCTCCTTAAGGACAGAGATTGAATCCTCTGTTTGTTGCCAAAATCTCGTGCCCTCTGCCATGATTGAGTTGAGTTGAGGAATGAAAGCACCAAAATTGATACAATGTAGAAGTAGATGGATGGTAATAGAAGAGAAGATAATAAGGTTTTTGATTACTTGCAGGAAAAGATAGAAATTATAAATGAAAGAAGAAGAACAATCCAAAGTTTTTCATGCTTTATTACAGCTAATACATTCCCCTTTCATCGCCGCTACCCCTAACTGTCAGAGGGTGGTTGGAGAGCCACCGGTGATAGGGACCCTCGGTCTATTTTTTACTTTTAACACTCGCCTTCAGCAAGTGCCTCGAGCCCCGCACTCCGAGATGACCCCCCTTCCGCCTGCTGGCAGCCAGAGGTAGAGCAGCCTTCATCGCCGCTACCCCTAACTGTCAGAGGGTGGTAGGAGAGTCACTAGTGATGATCGCTTGCAGTGAATAAGGAATGAAATTATGGGGGGGGGGGGGGGGGGGGTGAGGTTTATATAGCCCAAAGGGAATGAACATTTATGGCATGGGAAGTCGAAACGTCTATTATACGCATTTATGACATTGGAAGACGAAACGTCCTCCATTACCAGTCATTCATGATCCATCAGTCTCATACTCACCCCTCGGCCCGGACTTCGAAGACCCATCCTCGGAATTTTGATGTATGTGCATGACAAAAGAACCCACAAAAGATCAATATAATCATGTTCTCTTATTATTATTTCAACCAAAGGGAGTGTATCATTACAAGGAGAGACTTTATTACATCGTTTGAAATCGGCCTTGGGCTCCCGTATCGGAGCCGCAAGATTAACACAGACCAGTTCAATGCCAGCCAAACGAGTTTGGTCTTTCGCAAGATCGCCTGGGGCCGCTAAGGTAGACACACCAGCGACGGAGCTCTATGCGTCACAGGGCCTCACTGGCCCGATTATCGGGGTCGGCAACGAGGCTCCGGCAGAAGGGCAGGAGCTTCCGAAAGAAACAGATTAGGATCCGGACATCCCGAGCATTATCTTGTACCGTTGTACCTGTAACTCCTTCTCCACAATGACGTCATGAAGGAAAGACTCAGATGACGGCCGCTGAGCGGAAGTGCTGGCCATAGAAAACAAAGCCTTTGCACTTCCTAAGTCATGGTTGACTATCAGCTTCTTAAAATGCGCCAGCTCCAAGCTAAGTCCCTTTGACCTATTCATGAAGTATTGAACAACCGCCTCTCAATCGCGAGCCTCTTTACGACACCGGGTCAGAGCGGAATCTAAGGCTGAGACCTTACCCCTAAGCAGCGCCGTCTCAGTACGAATGGGGTTTTCTCTCGAGGGCACATCTATCTGACAGAGGCAAGCAAAGGAACATCATTCTGAGCCGTATTACTGGGCTAAAACTCAGAAAATCTCACATGGCAGATTACGGCCAAAATTCCAAGTCAAAAGAATCGGCCAAAAACTCTTTTCATTACTCAAAAATGTATTTACAAAGGTGCGATGGCCAGTCCATGTTCGGCAACTACAAAATTCGAAGAGAAAATCGGAGGAAAAGCAAATAACGAAGCCTATTTTTGGGGGGATTGGCGAACCTCTTCTTCGGCTGCCGTTTCTATGTTGGGATCGACTGCGGCAATGTCCTCGTCATCACCATCCCCGGGAGTCTGTGGGTGGTCGGGCAGCTTCATATCATAATGAAACTGACTAAGATCCAACTAAGGGTGATAGTACTTGACGTGCTGGATCGCAAGGGCATAGACATCATCTTGGGCCTCGATGACCTTATCAATGCTGGCCTTCTTGACCTTCCTTATTTGCTTTTCATCCGCCTTGCTTAGCTCGCCCTCCCTCTTCATGTTGGCATCGGCCTGGGAAGCCAGCTCGACCTGAAGAGCTTAATTGCGTGCCTCGAGAGCCATCTGCGCTATCTTGAGGTCTTTAATCTCACGCTTGTAGTGTTGAGCGTTCCTCACCTCCCTCTTCAGCTCCTGCTGATGCAGCTTCATCAGCTGAGCGCCTTCCAGAAAAGCCTATAGCCGAGGGAATAAGACTTAGACAAAAAAAATATACAACAAACAAACTACAAAAGAGTCGGAACAGAACGAAAGGTACCTGCACGCTCGCCAAAGCCCACTTCATGTAGCTGGACTCTATGGTGTCACACTCCCGGGCCTTCCAGTCCTGAGGTGGGGCAAGCTTCTCAACCACCTCAATGTCCACGGGACACTTCGACACGGTGTCGCAGACTTGAACGGCCCAGTCCGGGGCCCATGGTTGAAGCCCTTCCTCGCCCATGATCGCCTCGGCCTCTGGAGCGATGTTGTTGGGGGGGAGTGGGGGCACTCTTCACCAATGCAGTAACCTTCAGGCTACTGGAGCTTGGGGCCGACTTGGAGGCTTTCTGCTTCTTCGGCATCGGGACGGAAGGTTCCTCCGAAACCCCCTCGAAGGGGACCTTCCCTTGCTTCCCCTGATTGGCTCGTTTGGCCTTCCTCTTCTTCAACATTGCCCTCCTTGCAGCTATCTCTGATTCGTCCATATCTGCAAAGGAAAGAGAAGCGTATAAGATGAATGAAAATACTTGAATGAAAATTAGACAATGAACATATTGGAAGGAATGTGGCTCAGCCTGATCCAAGCCAGATGCCTCTCCGTCACATTCGGCCAACCGATGCTGTTGCCCGAACATATCCACTCGACATCTGCCCACTCCTCTACCGTCAGATCGGTCTTGCAAGGGCCCTTAAGGTTGGGCTTATAAAAACTCCACGTTGTGGGTATCACCCAGGGTGTCAAACTCCGAACGATGAAATATTTCCCCTTCCACCCCTTTATCGAGTTCGGATGGCCGTGGATGACCCTCCTCCCTCGGCGAGGCGAGATGTAGTAGATTCCTTCATACTCGCCATACGAGCTAATACCCAAGACCGCTGGAAGTACTTCAATCTCAAGGGCACACCCCTCTCCTCGCAAAGAAGCATGAAGCACATGAGCTGCATCCAAGAGTTCGACCCATATTGCATCAAACTCAATGACGGCCAGTTCAGAACCCTCTAGATGAATGGGTGGAGGGGCAGTCGCAAGCCTGAGCTAAATGCGTCCACCAAAAACATGCAGAAGTAGGGAGCTAAGTTATCCGTGGGATAGAGCCCGAGGCTGGGGATCAACAGCTCGTAGTTCTGACCAAGGAAGTAGCTGGCTCGGATAACCGGAAGATCGTCCGCGGTTAGTACAGTTGGCATTTTGTCCATGGAGATTTTCTGTCGACCAGGCGATGACGGTTTTACTCCGTACGGGACTAAGTCCTCGACATCATTTGGGTACATTCTAATGGAGCTCGAATGCATGGTGAAAGGGACATCGAGTCTGACTTCAGGAGCAGTCTTATCCGGGCTGTCCAGTAGGATCCACTTCATTTTCCTCTGTCGGACACAACAACTCTTTTGGGGAGGGGGCGTTGCCAAAGGATCCAGATGGTGGTCCTCTGCCGAGGGGTTGTCCTCGAACTCCTGTCCCCCTCGGTAACTTCAACTCCCTCGTCATCCCCAACTCCCTCAATCAGCTCATCCTCCTTCACACCATCGACAACTTCCTCGTCGTCACCCTCCTCCTTGTGCACGTTCCCTCCCGAGTCGCTCAACTCCACTACGAAAGGCTTTCTGCTGCGGGGCGGCGTGATGTCATAAACCTTCTCCACTGTTTCCCAAGATATTAAGTCGAAGAGAGGCGGGTCATCATACTGACCCGATGAAGTGGTGGACGAACCAGACTGAGCCCTCGACATAATGAAAAAAACTAACCCGTTTGAAAGTGTCGGGAAGTTTGCTGAAAAAGATCACCGCCGGTGACTGAACTGTGCTAGAGAGAAAACTTGGGGATTAGAGAAAGAGAGAAAAGGTAAAAAATGAGGAGATGGGTGAGGCATATATAGTGAACCCAGCAACTCCTCAATTTTTACAAATCTTGCGACTCCTCAAAGTACTCAAATATGACGTCATCATTATACGTGTCACCGCAGGAATGGCCCACATACAGCCCAATTTCTTCCCAATACCAATTTCTCTCTAAGTCCACAACGCTCGAGCCTCGGCATGCACATCGGACATGCCAAACACAGAAACGAGGTTTTAGCCAGTTGCGAAGGCCACCTGGCTCAACGCTCTGCATGCAACTCGAGCAGGCATCCAGCATTTCCACAAAATAGTCTCTAAGCAAGGCCACCTGGCTCGACGCTCAGCATGAATCTCGAGCAGGCACTCAACATTTCCACAAAAGTGCTTCTAAGCAAGGCCACCCGGCTCGATGGTCGGTATGAATCTCGAACAGGCACCCAGCATTTCCACAAAGTGCCTCCAAGCAAGGCCACCTGGCTGGACGCTCTGCATGCAACTCAAGCAGGCATCCAACATTTCCACAAAATAGTCTCTAAGCAAGGCCACCTGGCTCAACGCTCGGCATGAATCTCGAGCAGGCACTCAGCATTTCCACAAAAGTGCCTCCAAGCAAGGCCACCTGGCTCGATGCTCGGCATGAATCTGGAGCAGGCACCAAACATTTCTATAAAAATGCCTCCAAGCAAGGCCACCTGGCTCGACGTTCGACATGAATCTTGAGCAGGCACTCAGCATTTCCACAAAAGTGCTTCTAAGCAAGGCCACCGGCTCGATGGTCGGTATGAATCTCGAGCAGGCACCCAGCATCTCCACAAAAGCGCCTCCAAGCAAGGCCACCTGGCTGGACGCTCGTTATGAATCTCAAGTAGGCACCCAACATTTCCCCAAAAGCGCATCTAAGCAAAGGCACCTGTCTCAACGCTCGGCATGAATCTCGAGCATACACCCAACATTTTTACAAAAGCACCTCTGAGCAAGGCCACCTGGCTCGACGCTGAGCATGAATCTCGAGCGGGCTATAATGCCCCAGGCCCCCGCCCAAACAAATTCTAACAACTGCCCACCACAGGCTGCCTCTCAAAATGTGTCATGACTAGTTGGTGCCTTTTGATCATAGGCTTCCTAATATATAAGAGTAATTAATTCATTCTTTCTAGGCGCTATACATATACTACCAAATCTATAGGCCCATCTAACCATGAATTAATTACTAAGCCTACCAGGAAGCCCACCATGAAGGCCCATCTCATACGGGGTATTACATACACCTCACCTTAAGAACTCAATATCCTCCCTGAGCCTGAAACCCACAAGCTGATACAGGATCGCCTTTCTAGCCGATGTGGAGAGGAGTACCCTGCTAGCGTACTGCCACTGCTCTCTCTACTAGCGTACTGTCCTCAGCCAGGCGTACATCTCACCCACTCTTACCTACAAATTGGTGTCGAAAGTTGGCACTGATACCATTTGTAACGCTCCGAATTTCTAATAAATAAATTAGAAATGCATGGCACAAATTTCAGAATCAACTTCAATTGCAATCATAAACAAAGCAGCCAAATATGGAGAAAATTAAAACTTTTTATTACATCAACTCTTTTACAAAGCATAGCAGAATTTTAAACATTTTGAATTACAATTCTTTACAACATGATAAATTACAATTTTCGTTTAACTCCAAGCTCTTTCTTAAATCAACTTTATCCATAACTGGAAACCTGCAAAATCTGAATGAAAAGTGGGCACATCTGTTGCATGTAACTGACGTCAACTATAGTAATAGTGATATTTCCCATCCTCACAACCACAAGCAATAATAATTAATATATGACAATAATAATAGAACATGAATAACATGGCAATAATAGATGGAACATAAAACAACAATAAATGAATGCATAAAACATCAAGCGAAGCTAGGCTAAGTGTCAAGTGTAAGAAAACAGAAAGTAAGCATGCATAAAACAAGTCAAGAAAACCACAAATGCCTATGATGATTTCTAATGCATACTTGTCGGATTCTATGCATCCCATTCTACATAGGTCCGGTGCAAGTCCTTATCGTTCTCCATTTTATTAGGTTCAATCCCACGTTATGCAACTAACCTACTTCACTGATTACTTTAAGATTCAGATTATTCTGTGAGTATCTAGCCCATACCCCGATAATTGCAGAGGTCAATCTCTATCCACATATAATTCTGAAGACTATTTCACTCACACCTGGGAATCTTCGAGTGTATCCCACACCGCAAGGAATGACGCCTCATCACACGAATATCCCATGAGCGTCGCCTTGATCCCGATAATTCCGGAGATCAATCCCACACCGCTAGTAATTCCGGAGACTATTTAACTCACCTCGATAATTTCGGGAATTATCTCACATCGCAGATCATATGAGGCTCCCTACCCATGTTTGCTCTCATTCCATCTCAACTCCAACTAGTTTCTGTCCTTAGGTTTATTTTATTAATTAAGTCTGTCACGCCCTGCTTCCCAAAAAGAATACGGAATACAGATACGTCACAAAAGTCCAGCGAATGATTTTCATCATCCATAAGCTGTTCAAAAATCTTTACAACATTCACAAGAATCATCAGAGTCAGAAGCAAAAGTATCAACCAACATGCACATATGAACCAAAATATCAACAAGAATACTTGAAACCAAATACATTAATCTCAAATAGTCATGACTTGAATAAAACAAATATCTTCGGTCACATTGCCCAAATACAAGAATAAATCCAAGTATCAAATTACAGTATTGTTCAAGCAAGCTACAAGAAATAATAATAATAAAATCCAGCACTAATACTTCATGTCACCAATACCGTCTGGAACCTGTTCTCCAAAATCTGCAATTTAACAATTGCAGGGATAGGAAAAATAAAAACAAGTACCCGTCAATTGCAAGTTACGGGCCGCTTGTAATGCAAGATACAAGACATGGAAAAACTAACTAATAGCATGGAATAAGCATGATATCAGAATAAACAACTAGCATGGCAAGGTGATCAAGTGTAAATGGCATATATCAAGAGTCAAGTAAATAAGTATCATGTAAACAAGCATCAAGTGTCAAGTATCATGTAATCATGTACCAAGTGTCAAGTTTCAAGTCTCATGTATCAAGTAGTCAAGTATCAAGCAAGCATGTATCATGTTCAAGTATCATGTTTAAGTGTCATGTATCAAATCTTATAGTGATTACTATCTAGGTAGCACTTCATGTATCCCATACCGCATGGTTACTACAACAAACAGTTTCGCTTTGGATTTCATAGTGAACCATAGAGGGCAGTGTACTCAGGGACAATCTCCAAGTAAACAAGTATCAAGCTCCAAGTAAACAAGTATTAAGCTCCAAGTAACCAGATAAACAAGCTCCAAACAAGCTCCAAATACCCAAAATATATCAAGCTCTGTGTCAAGTGTGCACGTGCAAGTAATCACGTGTCAAGCTCCAAATAACCAATGTCAAGCTCCAAATATCACGTAGGATCAATAGATCCCCTTCCGAGTACACGTTTCTGAATTATCCACTATTAGATCTTTCCCTTAAACCCCGGCTTGATTATTTATTATTAATGTCAAACAAGTATGTAGGTGTGCAAAACATCTCAAGAATAACATGGTATGATCATATGACAAGTTCAAGTTGCAAGATAAACATGTACGAGTGCAAGATAATTCATAAAAGAATAAAATAGCCAAATCTCTAGTTCAGGACAGCAAGACCATACTGTAGTAAAACTGTGGTTCCCGGAGTTACAAACATGCAAATCTGATTCCGTCGAGAGGTCTAGAAAATGGACTCCCAACTAAATCCAGTGAGTATAAATAAGTTACATAGTAATTCACAAAATCATAACTCAGAACTGATTTTAATCCAGAAAACACATTCAGCCAGAAATCAGTAAAACCAATCTCAGTCATGAAAAAAGCATTAAAACTCAATAAATAAATCCATGAAAAAATCTGGGGTATTTCCCTATATGTCTAGTATTGAAATATAAAGTTTCATAATTTTCTAGTAAAATTAGTTCAGTCAACAAAAATCGGAAAACCTCAAGAAACGATAGTTTGGAAAATCTGGAATTCCCAACACTGCTATACGAAAACTGAAATATCTCGCAAACAGTGACACAAAATCCAAATCCGCCAAAGGGAGATGAAAATAGATAGAATAAGCTAACTTTTATATTTCACAAATATTTTTCATACAGTAAAAGTAATCAGGGTGAAAATACGATTCTTTACTGAACAACGAGTAAAATACAGCAAGTACAGTCTTTATAAACAAGCATAAAATGGCATATAAAACTCATCAATAAAATCCACCAAAATTTTGGGTAGTCCCTAGATAGATATAGAAAAACTGACCAAAGTTTCATATCAAAATAATATGTTTAGCACAAGTATCAAAATAATTTAGTCATCAAAACCATCAAGAAACGAAATCTGGAAACGAATTACACCTCTGTAGTAAAACAGTCATATCTCACACATTCAAAAACGAAATCGATCAAGGTCAGAGAGGTTGGAAAGAAGACGAATTCCTCTAAAACTCATGTTTTATACTAAAATTAAGATTATGACCATAATATGGTCTAAATTACTGATCAAGACAGATCATCGATAAAACACAGAGTTTCCTCAAAAACCAAAGTCAACATAGATTCACGAAACTTGATCCAAACACCACCAAATATGAAATCGAGTCTACCAAGTGTCCAAACATCATGAAATAGAGTAATTAACCTATATAAAACAAGTCTATCACATGGTTCTCAACAAATACCTAAATTTTCACAAGAAGTCTCACATACATGATCAAATCAAGAACTGGTAAAACCTAAGTTAATTCATGTTAATATTGTGTCATGAGGCAACTATGGTCAAATCACTATAGAGACAATACTCATCAAACATACATCACACACACGAGTTTTCTCTAGAACCCAACTATACTACAAGCGGTATTTATGATTTGTATCATACAAAGGAATTTGAGTACAAGTTACTTGCCTGAGAGACGAGGACGGAACGATGCAAAGAGCAAGAATAACGGGAACAGATCCCGGGGCACGAACATAAACACAACGAACGAATCACGAACCAATCACGAACAAACGATCACGAATAAGATGAAGACGATCACGATCGGACGGCTGAGATCACAGATCAAGATCAAGATGATCAAACAACGATCGGGCAGATCGGCACGGGTGAAATCAAGATCAAGATCAACAAGATCAAAATCAACAAGATCGGACGGTCCAGATCAAGGTGATGATGAAGTTGATGATGATCGCAATCGAACGGCCAAGATCACCCCGATGATGACGATTAAGATGATGATGATCAAAGGAATCGGACGGCCAAGAATTAATCAATCAATCAAGAGGACATGATCATGATGATCAAGATGATCACGACGATCGATGGCTCATAATCAACAAGATCACAACCCACAAACATCAACCAACCCATGGCTAGGCTCTGGCTTGGCGGCTGCATGGCTCCGACGGTGGGCAGGCAGCGGCCAGGGGACACGGTGGCGAGGGGCTGCCGGCGAGACTGCTGGCGCTGTCGAGGTGCGACAAAACGTAGCTGCTAGGGGAGAGAGAATGCGACGCTTTCGGTTGACGACGGAAGGCACAGCACCAGGAGAAGATGCACGGGGCCACACTCCGGAGGAGGGTGCAGTCGCTGGGTTGCCGGCACTGCGATGAGAGGAGGGCAGGGGGTGCAAGGCAGGAGATGCAGGGGAGAGGGCTAGGGAGGAGGGCAGAGGATGGGAGAGGGAGGTGCACACAGGAGGGCGCGGTTGCTGGCTGCAGCAGGCTGATGAGGGAGGAGTAGGCGAAGGGCACAGGGCGAGGGGGAGAGATGGGGATGAAGGTGAGCGGGAGAAAAGGCGGCTAGGGTAAACACAGGGGTAGACGAAAAGGTAGGGGAGGGGTAAATATATGAGGGAAAGTTAGGGTTGAGGGCTGATATGTTGTAAACGGGTGGGGGTATAATAACTGATGGAACTGAGATGATTCCAAGGACTACGGATTGGTGTGCGTACCGATTGTTAAAAATTTAACAGATTAAATACGTGATCTAACCCTATACAGCGGAATCTAGGGTTCACGAATTATACCTGCGATGAGAAGAAGACGACAGCGACCCCAAGATCTTCTGCACGTATTCCTTCCTCGGGTTGGACGTCGTGTGGGCGACGATCTCCCAACCTTTCTTCTCATTGGCTGACCTCTCTTTCTCTCCTTACGTGAATCACGAATTTTGAGGAAAAATCTTATCTTTCAGATTATCAATGACGGCCAGAGAATAGAGAATATATATAAGGCTACGGCAGGGACCATGAGGAGAAATTAGGGTTAGGTCTCCTAACGAATCTGGGTATCCCGTGTTCAGCCTGAACACACAACCCAGGCCCATTAACAATAGCTCGGTCCACTAAGGAGCTATTGTTGCACTACCTTCCTAATCCCAAATTATATTTATGGGCTCCTTTTATTATATACTCGTTCAACTCCCCATGTTAAGATATCGAATGTCCGTCGATCAAATTAAGTTACTGACAACTATATTGATCAACATCTTTTATCCTTAAGTAGTACCACTCAACTTTATTTGTCATGTCGAATGTAATCCACCTGCAGGGTTTACATGACAATCCTTATGAGCTCCTTAAGGGGACATCATCAACCCGACGTATCGGGACATGGATTCCTTTTACAATCAACAGCCCATCATACATACAATGTTATTACCCAATTCATAGAGGTTGTTGATCCATAATGAATCTCACTCTTTTAATAGTCAAAGTAATGCACACTGCATATACATGTCTGTTATTATATCTGGATTAAGAGCATAAGCATCCATAATAACAGAGGTGTTTGTTCTCTTTTGTAGTCAGTACAAAGAGAACAACCTTAAGTGGTCCTGTTCAATACACACAAAGTGTACTAGTGTAAACCTATAGTCAAGACAGACTAATACCAGATTACACTACAACCTTTCCAATGGTTTGTCCAAGTCCGTCTAGGTTGTGAACTATTTATATATTCCATAGGGAACTGATAATATGATCTTCTGTGTGTCACCTCACACCATATTATCAGCCTTATAGAATATCAGACACTTGCATTAATATTATAATAAACACAATATGCAAATATATGCCCATATGATTCTCATTCAAAAAAAATAAGGAAATAAAGTTAATACAAAAGTGATGCTTTCAGTATATAACCCTAACAATAACAGGTATGAACAGGGTAGTGTGGATATTTGGGTTTGGGGAAAAGTGAACGGGTTTGGGTTTGAAGAATGGGTATGGGTATGGGTTATTGGGTAATTAAATGGTTTGGGAATTAAGAGAATGGGTTTTAGGTATTGAAGATAATGGGTTAATGGGCATTTGGGTTATAGGGTAAAATAAAATAACCAAATAATAAAAATATACAATTTAGACTTTATAAAAATATTAATAATAATAATAAAAACAATAAAAATAACAATAATAATAGTATTAAAAATAACGGTAATCATAATAATACCAATAACAATAATAATAATAAGAGAAATGATAAAAGATAATAATCGAATAAATTATAATAATCAAAATCAAAGTAATGATGACAAAAATAAGATTTGCATTATAATATGAATCACAGAAAATAGTTGCAATAAAATTATTGATCGAAAACAGATTTTGATAGGAGATCCAACTATACATTTTGTCAAAATAATTTGAAAATCGGAAAAATAATTTGCAAAAATTTTAAATATAGAAAATACACAAAAAATACGTTTTTGGGAAAACAGGGGTTACAAAGTCACAATTCCCCTATAAAGTTTGTGTACCCTGCCGGACTTATCTCCACTAAAATCACAACAAGGCCCCACTGGTCAATATCCACAAAAGTCTCAACCGCCGGCATGCTAGGGTCCCACTCAACCTCTAGAGTCTCAAAACCCAAAACTTTAGTTCAAACACTTCTTCGAAATATGAAAGAAAAAAAAACAAAATCATATAACTCATCACGAGAATTTCCTTCGATCCAATAGTCAAAATTAAGTACCTCCATGTACAACCATATCCACATAATTGTCCAATAACCGAAACTAACTCAATCAAAACTGAACCAAACAGTGGAAAAATAAACTCGTAATAGAATACTCTTTAAGTTCAAAAACATATACTTCTAAACCACATAAATAGGATTTAAATACTCATTAAAGATTGAGAATACATACTTTCTGAAAATGGTGAAATCTAATTTCAATTACCGCCAAAAGTCAGAGAAATTAACTTTGCAAATTTGAAGAAACAATCGTTCGAAGATTAGAGACTCAGCCAAAACAGTATAAAATGCTGCAGTCGACCAGCAGATGCAGTATAAAATGCTGCAGTCGACTGACATTATCCAAAAATAAACAATAGTGAAAGCTTTGGTAATCCACTGGCAGACACAGCTGTAATCGCTGCAGTCGACCACAAGTAGGGGTTAGACAGTCGCGACAGTCGACCGCGACTGCAAGTTCAAAAGAATTGCGGTCGACCGACGTGCAGTCTGCAATAGCCAGATTTCGAAACTTCTCAAAAACTAATACATGATTATATACAATTTTAAGATTTCCAAAGATGAAAAATATGCAATAAAATAAGTGCATCCTATCCAAATTATCCCAGTTCGTACATCAATCAAACCTTTTATAGACTTCACAAAAGAAGCAAATTTCCGAAACCAAGTTGCTGCAAAAATCAAGATTTTGAAGAACTTCTCATATGAATATTTGAACACTTAGAAATGCATTCAAAACTCCTTCATATATAGTGATATAGGCATAATATGCATCAAAACTGAAAGCCAACACTCTATAGTCATACATCAATTCATATCTTTCATCTCACAACTTCAACAATTTCTAAGAGGTCTTTCCTCACTTCATTGAACACAAATCCAACTTACTCTAAGAATCAACATACATAACTCAGTCATTGTCAACTCAAATAAACTCTAATTCCTCCATTATTCATAAGGTTCGAGTTTACACATGATATATTTGCAATAAACAAGCATCTTTCATATGTAAAGTTTGGATCTTTCCAACTTTAGATAGCAATGCATACAATCTCATACAACTTCTATTTCCTTATTGTAACACCTCGAATTCCAAAATACAACTGAATTCGGGATTCCACAGAATCTTTACACTTCTTTCGTACAATTTTACAAGGAAATAAAAGCTTTCTTTCATCAGAGTTACATTTACACTTGTACATTATCATAGCGGAAGCAATATTACAATAAATTACATGAAACAATATTTAACTCAATCCTGCGCAGCATGTATGCTTCAATAGTCAAGCATCTTTACCCTGCATATAAAACTGTGGGCGCGTCAGTTCATTCAACTGACGAAATATTATACACGGCCATCCTCTCTATGCTGGAAACAGTATAACGATTCTCATTTCTTAACAACCACAAACTTGTCACAAACAAAGCTAAAGGGACTATCCTATTGATATCGTGTTGTGAATGTTCACTTAATCCTTAATGCAATTATTATGATATATGACACTATTGCGCACTTGTTCGGATTCTATTCATCCCATACTACATAGGTCCGAGGGCAAGCCCTTAATCGTTCTTCATCTTGTAGGGTTCAATCTCTCGCCATGACTTAATCTATTACTGTAACTATGGTAAGTATCCTAGATGTTCTATGAGTTACGAGCTCATGTCCAGATAGCCTGGAGGGGAATCCCACGTCGTGTCACGATGCATCGTGAAGACAACCTGTGGTCAATTCAGCCTCCGTCATAGGACATGACACCACCCGCAGTCACCAAACATCCCACGAGCGTCGCCACCGGGACGGTACTCTGGAGCAGTATCCATGTCATGTCACGACGCATCGTGAAGACAGCCTGTGAATACTCTCACGCCGCCAATCCAATGGCCCTCATACTCAATGTTTTTCTCTTACTTTCATCACAGCTTCACTATGTATCTAATCCTTAGTTTAATTGAATCATGAATAAAATCAACTCTTAGAGTGTAGCACTTCCACTATACCGGTCTTATTCATTTAATTCACATGACCCAAATATTGGTCTTCTCATTTCAAAATATCATTTTCTCATTTCTTTCATTGCCGGTATAAGGCTTGGCTATACCCTAATTCTCAATTTCAACTCATAATTACAATGTCATACCCATAAGAGCTTTTCGTGATTAACCACCATTCATATTTCAATAGTATAGTATTCATGTATCCACATCTTTCATAATTCATCACAATCAATAATTCAATTGCATATATACTTGGGAACTGAAATTCTTCAAACATGTCGCATTCGCTAATTTATAAGCTCACATAATTCTATTTCAATCCATTCCAAATCCACAGTTTACATTTTCAATTGTTTCACAATTCACACCTTTCAAATTTCTCATTACCCAAAATCTCATTTTAACTTCTTAAACAATCCATTCGAAATTTCTTAAAGAAACAAATTAAGTTAATAATAAAAAAGAGTTCCTTTTGTAAAAACAGTCCCATTTATACAAAGCCTCAGGTCATAGAGATTTTCTCCCACAACACAGATATTATTTGAAACTTCAGGACAGTCGACTGTTAACCATGACCAGTCGGCTGTTCTGCGAGTTTCTAAAGCTCGAGAATAAAATAATTAGAGGAGTCGACTGTCTCATATGGAAAGTCGGCTGTTCCGCTATGATTTTTATACTCAAACATAACGATCAGGCCAGTCAACTGTTAAATGTGATCGGTCGGCTGCTCTGCGATGTTTTTCAACTCGGAAATCAGAATGACCAGGACAGTCGGCTGTTACACATAGTCAGTCGGTGTGCTGCGGGGTTTTTCAACTCTAAATATATATTTTCTTCTCTTTTTGAAACATAACTTTCTAGATCACAATCTATTTAAAAATTTACAGTAAACCCGTATTTCACCATGATCATTTGCTTTATAAAAACTTCTGTTTTATTAGTTAATTACGCATGATGCATTCGATCATTTGTTTGCAAAAATGCATTCTTTTTCATCCATTCTAATGGCATAAATAGCAATGGGAAATTTCATGGCATCTATTACCAATCATTTCTTAATAATTTATTCTATCAATTCATCTTTAACACACTATTCTACTTTAGCACTTTAATCCATAAACATGATGTTAGTCTTTTACTAGTTAAACCACATAGTTCACATTTAGGACATATTTTGCATACTAACATTAGAAATAACGAGAACATTCACTTTACTCATAATTAATAAATATAGTAATCAATCAACACATATTTGCTAATTTCTCAATTCCCTTCTATTTAGGCAAGCATGCATTTCATTTCAACTAGTAACTCATAATAACAATTCAATTTCCTCCCTAGCATGATTTCTACTTTAGAAGTCATGAGAAACACCCACCTTTTGAAGAAAACCCAATTTAGAAAAATCCCCTAGAGCCTCCTAGATTGCGAGCGAGTGCCTTCTCCTCCTAGATTGCAATGCACAAACTCTTCTCCTTGCTTCTTGCCAAAACTGAAAGCTCCAAGATGGGGTTGATTAGCCGGCCTCCAATAAGGGAACACTCACACTTAACTCGCACTAATATATATCTTCTATATAATTGTTCTCTTTTTCCAATAGATTACTAGTGTAAAATACAAATAAATAGGAGGGGTATTTATACTAATTTTGAAGTAGATTGGAGGGCTAGGATTCAATGGATGGTTATAGAATGGAAGGCTAGGATAGGAGTAGGAGTTATAGCAACTACCTGTAGGGTTTCGGGGCACAAACGCAGCGAAAAAACAGTCGTAAAACCATAAAAATCCGAAACCCTAACCCTAGGATCCGTGTACAAGACATGGCTGATTATGGAGAAACGAAATTTTACCTTTTAAGAGCTTTACGAAGGCTGAAAGATGGAGGTCCTGTTATACAATCACCACGCAACCCTTGTAGCAAGATCCGCGTCTCTAAAGCAGTCCACATGAACGTCCGATCGTCCAACGATCAAGGAAGCCGGTACTAGCCGATGATGCTTGCCTCTATCTCTCTTTCTCTCTTGCCTCTCAACAGTTGGAGCGGCTAGGGTTTTCTATGGAAAACGAATTTGCCAAAAGATAAAACCCTAAACCAATACATCTCTATGTATTTATAAGAGAGAATGAGGTGGGCTTAACCATAATCGGTTTGGGCTTCTACTAAGATCAAACTGATTTGGTTTAATGATTTAAATTCGAATTATACTTTAATTAATCAAGTCCAACTCAATTAAATAACTAATTTCGAATTTATAATCATTTAATTTAAATTCCGAATTTAAATTAAAACTCCTTTTAAACGTTCTAAGTGTGTGACCCTTTAGGTTATTATTACGTTGGCAATAATTTTATTATCTAATAATAAAATTATAAACAATGAGCGGCATCTAGTAATACATCATTGCTACCCAAGTAATAATAATAATTGGTGATTCAATTAAACCTTTCGTGACTAATATCTCCGTATAATATAATCCTTTTAACCTTGATATTATAGATTAAACTAGAGGCATGGTTCGTGTCATCCTCTTAATAATTTAATCTTTATTTTCTTGATCGATGAGTAGACTATTCAAACAAATCAATATTTGAGCATGGCCATGCATTTCATAGTTTCGCTCAAACAAGAGGCCGATAATATCGCTCCTAAAATTAGGAGGGTTAAATTCTATCTAGATCATTCACATTTCTCACACGATTCATAATGAACCCAATACTATCTTTATCATTACCCGATTAAAGATAACTTTTGATAGAATCAAAGTACATTAATTCTCGTGTAGAAATATAATGATTTCAGGTCAGAGGACCATTACACCATTATCACAGTGAGATTACTTATGACACTTATTTATTTATTCCATGGTTGAATCTCACAGTGGGTCTGTCCAGTACAATGTACTCTTACATTTACCTATGTATTGATTTTAGTATCTCTATACTAATGACCCATGAGAGGTGGTCATCAATCAATCAACATACTAGTCTCAATGTATTATTACTGTCCTAATAATAATAATACTCGACTAGGGACATTTAAGATTATTATACTATATATAATCTCATGTTCATATAGTTCGTATTAATAATCTAAGGACATTTATCATGCTAACATTTATAACACAGTAAATACGAAGCATAATAAATTATTAATATAATCAAATAGAATATAATGTCAATAATACTGATTACATAATATCATTGTATTGCCTCTAGGGCACCTACACTAACAATCTCCCACTTGCACTAGAGCCAATCACTCATGTATCGAATACCAATGGAACTAGTGTGACCCTCGTGCTTCTGCTGCGACAAAGCCTTAGTCAGTGGGTCAGCTACGTTATCATTTGTTTGCACTTTACATATATGTATATCTCCTCGTTCATTAATCTCACGAATAAGGTGATATCTTCTAAGTATATGTTTTGCCCTGGAGTGCGATCTTGGTTCCTTTGCTTGTGCTATGGCTCCGCTGTTATCGCAATAAAGATCGATAGGATCTGCGATCGATGGAACCACACCAAGCCCTGTGATGAAATTTCGGATCCAAACTGCCTCCTTAGTTGCTTCGCAAGCAGCAATATACTCAGCCTCCATTGTAGAATCAGCTACTGTTTCTTGCTTTGAACTTTTCCAGCTTACAGCACCTCCGTTGAGACAAAACACGAAACCAGACTGGGATATAGAATCATCCTTGTCTGTTTGGAAACTAGAATCAGTGTAACCTTTTACCACTAGTCTCTCTTCTCCCCCATATACCAAGAATGAATCTTTAGTCCTCTTCAAGTACTTAAGAATATTCTTGACAGCTGTCCAGTGACCTTCACCTGGATTAGACTGGAACCTGCTCGTCATACTCAAAGCATACGACACATCAGGACGAGTACATATCATTGCATACATGATAGATCCAATTGCAGAAGCATATGGAATCTTACTCATGCGGTCCTTTTCATCCAATGTTTTAGGACTATTGTCACTCGAGATCGATATCCCATGAGACATCGGGACAAATCCCCTTTTAGCATCTTGCATCCCAAAACGATGCAGTACTTTGTCAATATATGTACTCTGATTTAGGCCGATCAATCTTCTGGATCTATCTCTATAGATCCTGATCCCTAATATATAGGTCGCCTCGCCTAAATCTTTCATGGAGAAATTTTTTCCCAACCAAGTCTTAACAGCCTGTAGAGAAGGTATGTCATTCCCGATAAGTAATATATCATCAACATATAATACTATGAATGCCACGTGGCTCCCACTAACCCTTTTGTAAACACAAGATTCATCTTCGTTTTGAATAAAGCCAAATTCCTTGACTGTCTGGTCAAAACGAATATTCCACCTCCTTGAGGCCTGCTTCAGTCCATAAATGGATCGACGCAACTTACATATCCTTCTAGCATCCCTTGGAATGACAAAACCTTCAGGTTGTGTCATGTACACATCCTCTTCAAGGCTCCCATTAAGGAAGGCTGTTTTGACATCCATCTGCCAGATCTCATAATCATGATAAGCTGCTTTTGCAAGCAAAATCCTAATGGATTTGACCATAGCTACAGGTGAAAAAGTTTCATCATAGTCAATACCATGAATTTGTTTGAAACCTTTTGCAACCAACCTAGCTTTATAGGTCTGAACATTTCCTTCCATGTTGATTTTCTTTTTGAAAACCCATTTGCACCCTATAGGTTTTACCCCTTCAGGTGGATCAACCAAAGTCCATACTTGGTTATCATACATGGAATCCATTTTAGATTTCATGGCTTCTAGCCATCTCTCAGAGTCAGGACTGTTCATAGCATCTTGGTAGGTGAGGGGCTCATCTTGATCTATGAGCATCAAATCACCATTTTCTATTAAGAGAAATCTATAATATCTCTCAGGTTTTTGGCGAATCCTACCAGATCTACGAACAATCTGTGTTTCTTGAGCAGTGTCATCTTGAATATTATCTTGAATATCCTGCTCAAGTTCCAATTCAGGTTCAACATTATCTTGTGGGTCTCGAGCTACATCGAGTTCTATTTTCCTCCCACTGTTTCTTTTGGAGACTAGCTCTCGTTCAAGAAATACAGCAGTGCGAGAAACAACTATTTTGTTCTCGGTCGGATTATAGAAGAAGTAACCCTTAGTTTCCTTCGGGTACCCCACAAAATAACACTTGTCTGATTTTGGTCCAAGCTTGTCAGAGATCATACGTTTCACAAATGCTTCACATCCCCATATTTTCATAAATGACATGCTTTGACGTTTCTCAGTCCATATCTCATATGGAGTCTTTTGAACCGCTTTAGTTGGAACTCGGTTTAGTGTATATGCAGCCGTTTCTAGGGCATAACCCCAGAAACTTATTGGAAGATCAGCATGACTCATCATCGATCGTACCATGTCCAACAAGGTACGATTTCTCCTTTCAGAAACCCCATTCCATTGTGGTGTTCCAGGAGGAGTGAGTTGTGATACTATACCACACTCCTTTAAATAATTCTTAAAATCATGGCTTAAGTATTCACCTCCTCGATCAGATCGAAGAGTTTTAATACTTCCGCCTATTTGCTTTTCTACTTCAGCTTTAAATTCTTTGAACTTTTCAAAGGATTCAGATTTGTGTTTCAAAAGATACACATATCCGAATCTACTGAAATCATCAGTAAATGTTATGAAGTAATAAAAGCCACCTCTTGCCATAGAACGCATTGGACCACATACATCACTATGTATCAGTTCTAATCGTTCGTTGGCCCTTTCACCTTGTTTAGTAAAAGGAGCTTTTGCCATTTTACCAAGTAAACAAGCATCACATTCATCGTATGATTCAAAATCAAACTTATCCAAAAATCCATCTTTATGTAGTTTGGATATGCGATTCTCATTTATATGGCCTAATCGACAATGCCAAAGGTATGTTTGATTTGAGTCATTTGCTTTAAGACGTTTATTCATATTATAGACGGGAGTATAATCAAGATCAAGAACATATAAACCATTAAATAAACGCGCTACACCATAAGTTAAATCATTTAAACCAAAAGAGCAACAATTGTCTTTTATTATAAACGAAAAACCCTTCTTGTCCAAACAAGAAATAGAAATAATGTTTCTGCAAATCGCAGGCACGTAATAACAGTTCTCAAGTTCTAAAATAAGCCCAGAGGGCAACGATAAATAATAAGTCCCTATGGCCATAGCAGCAACCTTTGCTCCATTGCCAATGCGTAGGTCGATCTCTCCCTTTGCCAAAGATCTACTCCTTTGAAGTCCCTGCACCTTAATACAAATGTGAGAACCACATCCAGTATCCAATACCCAAGATGTAGGAGTAGATAAATTGACTTCTATAACATAAATACCTGAATCAGAAATATTCAGAGATTTCACGCTCTTCAGACTTTCCAAATAAGCTGGACAGTTTCTCTTCCAATGACCTGGTTTCTTGCACCAGTGACAATCACCCTTATCAGGTTTAGCAACACCACCTTTAGGCTTGAGAGCCTTCTTGAAAGTGGGCTTGGAAGGAGCAACTGCATTAGATCCAATCTTTTTCTTGCCCTTCCATTTCCCCTTTCCCTTAGCACCTTTATTGCCCACCATCATTATGGGAGCATTCTCAGGTGCCTTTTGCATGTTGGCTTCGGTGGTTCTTAACAGTGCCAACAATTCAGTGGGTGTTTTGTCTTGCTCGGTCATGGTGAAAGTCATAATAAACTGGGCATAGTTGCTGTTCAAAGATTGCAAGATAATATCTATTTGAGCCTCTCGAGAAAGCCCGGAGCCCAAACGGTCTAGGTATTCAAAATACCCAATCATCTTCAGAACATGCGGTCCAACCGGGTTATTTCCTTGCTTGCAGTTAAAAAGTGCTTTGTACGTATTGAACCTTTCTTGACGAGCCTGTACTTGAAACATCGTTTGAAGATGCTCAAGCATAGCATAAGCATCCATATGCTCATGCTGCTTCTGAAGCTCAGCACTCATAGTTGCAAGCATGAGACAAGCAACATCTGTCGCATCATCAATATGCTTCTGGTAAGCATTTAGTTGAGCACGAGTTGCACCATCACCAGGATGGACCGGTGGAGGAATTTCAACAACATGGAGCTTACGCTCCTGCCTGAGGACAATCCTCAAATTCCTAGACCAGTCAAGGAAGTTTGTTCCTGTCAGCTTGTCCTTCTCAAGGACTGATCGCATGGAGAAAGAGTTGTTTGTGTTTTGCGCCATTTAGTATCTACAATGTTTAAAATGCATAAGATAAGTTAGATTGTCAAATAATTAATAATTATGTTCAAGTGATTATGGTACATTCAACTTAATATACCTCCCACTATTTTGTTCAAACTAATAGCCCTTACTATCAATTCGGAAACTAATTTTCTAGTGAGCCAAGATCCATATTTCATTATGCCTTGAGTCAGCGTTGGCCAATTCTCCCAAAACATAACTATTTAGGTAGACAACATTTGTCAATTATATCACATATAATTCTTGGATAGTTTGGTGAACAACTATTGTTCTAATTTATCTAATAAATTCTTCGCCAAACTCTATGCTTCTAAGTTCACTATCCACAATCCTATTGTGACGACTTAGTTAAGTTGGACCCAATGATTAACATGACGAATATCATATTTATTCTTTCGCACCTAACCACGATTAAAAGGAGTGCTCTACTTTGGCAAACCCACCCCTTATGATCTAGGCTTTGATGAGTGTTAATTCAATTGGAAAGCATCTAATTAACTTAATATTTTGTTAAGGGGTTTACTTATAAACGATCATGATCCCATCATAAAGAGATTCCCAATTTGTCTTGGAACTAAATATTTCAAATCAAAAATTCGTTGAATGAATGATTTCCAGATCAGAGGTTAACGCACAGACGACATTATTGGCACCCCTTTTCTTACAGATTTGTAATCGGTTGTTGACAAAATCATTCAATCATTGAATCAATGAAAATTCATATTTAATTGCCGTGTTTCATAAACACGAGAATCTCATGATCGTATGTTTAATGTTCATCTTAAATCGTTACAGATTTTATCTTGCTTAAGCAGGCATGGTATGGGTGATGTATCTAATACATACATTAATACATTATTAATCTAATTGAAGCATGCATCATAATGTATTCTACACATGCATTCATACATCAATATGTAAAGTGCAGTATGTAAACGTGCTTGGTTATGGCCTTTATTCTACATGATCCTTTCAAGCTAATGAAAGGATCGAGGTCAATCTATGGTGGAAAATATAAATACAATTACATGTCTTCATTCTCCTTGGTTGCTCCACTTCTTGGATCGTCCTTCAATCTTCAAGTACATTACAATGAATAATTGAAAACAACCTATACTAATGTACTTACATAATAAAACTCGAGTTACATTAGAGATTAGACAATTACAAGAATGAAGAAAACGACATGCAAGTCGTATTTATAAAACCAAAACCATTAATCTAAGGGTCTTAAGGCCATAACCAGCACCATGCTCAAGTAAACAATTAAGAACACAAAAAAAAATATACAGCAGGGGTCCGGGGGCGGCAGCCCCTGGCTGGGGTCGAGCTGCCAGGTCAGCTCGAAATCAGAAATTTTTTAATTCCAGAAGACTATCCCTATTCAAAAATCATCGATTTCGAACAACAGATCATATCTTTTAGTCTCTGCCGCCACTGCATCATATACAGTTCCGGAACCATGTATCATATACATTCATATCATATCCCGGTTTACAGATCGTGTCCAAACACAATCTGTCCATCAGTTTATATCACCATATAAACCAAACATCATGCATAACATACAAAATCGCTTACTGATCAGTCATGGCAGATTGTAAAACATACAACCGTATCAAGGCAGATTCATAAAACATGCATACATGCATCGAATGCAGTAAACACGTAACCAAATCAGCCCCTTATACACGTAGCTCTGATACCATTGTAGGGTTTTGGGGCACAAACGCAGCGAAAAAATAGTCGTAAAACCATAAAAATCCGAAACCCTAACCCTAGGATCCGTGTACAAGACATGGCTGATTATGGAGAAACGAAATTTTACCTTTTAAGAGCTTTACGAAGGCTGAAAGATGGAGGTCCTGTTATACAATCACCACGCAACCCTTGTAGCAAGATCCGCGTCTCTAAAGTAGTCCACACGAACGTCCGATCGTCCAACGATCAAGGGAGCCGGTACTAGCCGATGATGCTTGCCTCTATCTCTCTCTCTCTCTTGCCTCTCAACAGTTGGAGCGGCTAGGGTTTTCTATGGAAAACGAATTTGCCAAAAGATAAAACCCTAAACCAATACATCTCTATGTATTTATAAGAGAGAATGAGGTGGGCTTAACCATAATCGGTTTGGGCTTCTACTAAGATCAAACTGATTTGGTTTAATGATTTAAATTCGAATTATACTTTAATTAATCAAGTCCAACTCAATTAAATAACTAATTTCGAATTTATAATCATTTAATTTAAATTCCGAATTTAAATTAAAACTCATTTTAAACGTTCTAAGTGTGTGACCCTTTAGGTTATTATTACGTTGGCAATAATTTTATTATCTAATAATAAAATTATAAACAATGAGCGGCATCTAGTAATACATCATTGCTACCCAAGTAATAATAATAATTGGTGATTCAATTAAACCTTTCGTGACTAATGTCTCCGTGTAATATAATCCTTTTAACCTTGATATTATAGATTAAACTAGAGGCATGGTTCGTGTCATCCTCTTAATAATTTAATCTTTATTTTCTTGATCGATGAGTAGACTATTCAAACAAATCAATATTTGAGCATGGCCATGCATTTCATAGTTTCGCTCAAACAAGAGGCCGATAATATCGCTCCTAAAATTAGGAGGGTTAAATTCTATCTAGATCATTTACATTTCTCACACGATTCATAATGAACCCAATACTATCTTTATCATTACCCGATTAAAGATAACTTTTGATAGAATCAAAGTACATTAATTCTCGTGTAGAAATATAATGATTTCAGGTCAGAGGACCATTACACCATTATCACAGTGAGATTACTTATGACACTTATTTATTTATTCCATGGTTGAATCTCACAGTGGGTCTATCCAGTACAATGTACTCTTACATTTACCTATGTATTGATTTTAGTATCTCTATACTAATGACCCATGAGAGGTGGTCATCAATCAATCAACATACTAGTCTCAATATATTATTACTGTCCTAATAATAATAATACTCGACTAGGGACATTTAAGATTATTATACTATATATAATCTCATGTTCATATAGTTCGTATTAATAATCTAAGGACATTTATCATGCTAACATTTATAACGCAGTAAATACGAAGCATAATAAATTATTAATATAATCAAATAGAACATAATGTCAATAATACTGATTACATAATATCATTGTATTGCCTCTAGGGCACCTACACTAACACTACCCATACACCAAGTAACCACTCATGCACACTCACCCACACTCCCATCACTCCCATCACAAACCGGCCCAAAAGGTGTGCATTGCACACTACGTGCATGCACGTGCCACCTAGTCCCCTATGCAGAAGTTTGTACAATTTTAATTTATCAAATGTTCACCATTTGTCTCTACATGATAAGTGTGGCCGTTTAATTGATTAATTAAATTAGTGGGCTTAGGCTTGTGGGCTAAAACAACAAATTAATAATTAATATAAGTGGGCTAAAATAATTAATTAGTGTTTTAGGCTTTTGGAAAATAGGCATTTTTTGAAAAATAAAGGAAAATAATTGTTCATATAAAATGAGATTTTATATAAAATAAACAGATAATATGTGCATGAAGTTTGCACTTGCACAACACGTGAAAAAAAAATATTTTTATTAAAATAAAATTTTAGGGTATTACACTTATCATGGCATATAGGATTATTCAAGCAAAACATGAGAAAAACAATAATCTTGTGCAATATTAATTCTCCAACAATCTTTTAATCATCCATGCATAAAAAATCAATCATCAAATTTAATTCGTTCATTAGATTGTACTTATAATGGTTCTATGTCAATTTCACAATCATACGAGTTTTGACATGCATTCTACTTGATTAATCTTCATGTAAATAATTTAA
Source organism: Hemerocallis citrina (assembly GCA_017893485.1). NCBI lineage: Eukaryota > Viridiplantae > Streptophyta > Magnoliopsida > Asparagales > Asphodelaceae > Hemerocallis > Hemerocallis citrina. The sequence goes on from CM030360.1 coordinate 34,117,395, forward strand.
CAAACCAAAGAGAAAAGGAAGCATCACCCAGCTCAAAGAAGACTTAATTGAATAACAATTATAGTTGTAAAGAAAAGCCCCTTCCTTCTCCTTGCAAAAGTCCAATATCCAAGATTTAAACTTGAAGAAAATAATGAGAAAAATATGGTTGAGTTCACAACAGGGGATGGCGGCTGCTGCCACTCCCTATATAGGCCGGGATCTAGTGTTTTAGGGTTTCACAAAGTTTACAAAAATACTCCTCAAGTAAATTATTTTTTACATATATGGATCCTTCAAATTATTAGTTAATCAAATCAATTTAAAATAAAATTAAATTAAATTCCCTCACTCTCATGATTTGGCGGCCAACAAGTGTAGTCCAAAAATTCGAAATATGGAGTTTTTACTCCAAGTGGTTATTTTGCATAAAAGTCCTTCATTTTTGAGTATTTGCAAATATATAATAAATTATTCATAAAAATCCAAAAAATTTACAATTAATATCTACTAATAAATATTAGATTCTCCAAATAGATTTTCTGACTTTGTGTTTCCCAAGAAAATATTTGCGCGTGTTTTGCGCGTGCAAAAATATAAATTTTAGAAAAATGTTTATTAAATCACAAAAATTCGTTTTAAATTATTTATTAATTTCAAAAACTTATTAAAAGAATTTTAAGGTGTTACATTACTCCCTCCTTAGAATAGTTTTGTCCTCAGAACTACCGCTAATAAGGACAAAAACAATTACAAACAAAAGAAGGAAATTACATAAAAAGTTCGGAAAAATCCTTCTTCATGCGATCCTCCGGCTCCAAAGTAGCTTCCTCGAACAACTGGTTCCTCCACAATACCTTGAACATAGGTGTAACTTTATTCCTCAACAATTTCTCTGGGCAGTCAAAAATCTCCACTTGTTGTTCCTTGTAGCACAAGTTCAGCTGCAACCCCTCGTGCACTTCCATCAACTGGTGACTCTGATCTGACACATACTTCCTTAGTTTTGACAAATGGAATACATCATGTACTTGTGCCAACTATTCGGTCAATTCCAAGTTATATGCCATCTTACCAATCCCCTTAAAATCTTGTATGGCCCAATATATCTTGGCGCCAACTTGCCACCTTTTCCAAATCTGATCGCCCCTTTTGTCGGAGATACTTTGAGAAACACTGCATCTCCAACCTCAAACTTCAAGTCTCTCTGGCGAGTATCAGCATAGCTCTTCTGCCGACTCTGAGCTTCGACCAACCTCTTTCGAATCAGTTCGATCTTCTCCGATGTTTGCTACACAATCTCCGGCCCAAAGATCTGCCTTTCCCCAACTTTATACCAACAAACTGGCGTTCTACACTTCCTCCCATACAATGCTTCATAAGGCGTCATACTGATACTTTCATAGTAATTGTTGTTATAAGCAAACTCAACCAATACCAAGTATCTCTCTCAACTGCCACCAAAATCCACAACACATGACTTCAGCATATCCTCCAAGACTCAATTCACCCTTTCTGTTTCACCATCGGTCTGCAAATGAAAAGAAGTATTGAAGTTAGTCCTGGTACACAAGGCTGCTTGCAAGCTCTTCCAGAATCTAATTTGTAATGCCCCGACCCCAAACTCAGACAATTTATTTATTTATTTATTTAATAGTACAACTTCCCACCACAAGCTGCTTTTCAAAAGGTGGTTAACCGGTTTGGTGACTCTTGATCATAGGAAATATTATTTATTATTTTACTAATCTTGTTAACTTCCAATATGGGACTAATTTGCACAGCCAACCCCCCCCCCCCCCCCCCCCCCCCCACACACACGTGAGCAAGCTCACGTGAGCCACACAAGGAAACAAAGCAACTCAGATGGGCCCACCTCCACGTCATCCACGTGCAGCAGCCAAAGCCCCATCTCACCCTTATGCCATTATATATATATATATATATATATATATATATATATATATATATATATATATATATATATATATATATATATATATATATATATATATATACTATACTATATTATACTAGTATATTATACCTCCAAGAAATACGGGATGTTACATACACACCAGCCCTTAAGAATTCAGTGTCCTCACTGAGTACGGGGCCAGCAATCTAGTGCAGGTTCTCCTTTCTAGTCGATTTGGATCGGAGTACCCTGATTCACCTAATTCTATGCCAGCGTACTGGCCTCATCCCCCTCTCAGGCATACATCTCACCCACTCTTACCCACAATTGGTGTCGAAAATTGGCTCTGATAACATTTATAATGCCCTGGTCCCAAACTCAGACAATTTATTTATTTATTAATTTATTAGTACAACTGCCTACCACAGGCTGCCTCTCAAAAGGTGGTTAACTGATTTGGTGACTCTTGATCATAGGCAATATTATTTTTTATTTTATTGATCTTGTTAACTTCCGATATAGGACTAATTTGCACAGCCAACCTCCCCCCCCCTATGTGAGCAAGCTCACGTGAGCCACACAGGGAAAAAAACAACTCAGACGGTCCCACCTCCACGTCATCCACGTGCAGCAGCCAAAGCCCCATCTCATCTCCATTTAAATCCCAACACTATTACCATCTTGCCATTCAACATTATTACCCTTATGGAATTATATATATATATATATATATATATATATATATATATATATATATATATATATATATATATATATATATATAGTTAGTTAGTTAGTCTATTATGAGATGGTGAGCTCAACTCCTTATCGTGAGCTGAAGATTTTAGCCGTTAGATCGTGAACCGAGGGCTGAGATCTGATCCGCCCATCCATTGAGAGTGCTGAGATATGTTGAGGGGCAAAAACATCATTTCTCAAACTCAGCCTTTCTTAACTCAGCTCTCCTCTCTCTCGTTCTCTCTCTCTCTCTTCGACTCCAACCCATCTGTCTCTCTTTCGATTTCGAGAAAACCCTACCTCCTTCCTAAGCGATTGGATGCTTGAAATCTGATTCCTCAGTTCAGCTCTCCTCTCTCCCGTTCTCTCTCTCTCTCTCTTTGACTTCAACCCAAATGCCTCTCTTCGATTTCCAGAAAACCCTACCTCCTTCCTGAGCGATTCAAAGCTTGAGATCTGATTCCTCAGTCGATGCCCCCTCACTACGAGCTTCGAACCCATAAACCCTAGCTCCTCGTTCCCTCTCTCCACTCCGATTTGGAACCCTAGCCCCCAAATCGAAGCTCTTCAATTCACGTATCTGTACTCATATGAGATGAAGTTTCTTATTTGTAATAGAAAACCCTGCAGGTATGTACTGATTGTTGTTTATCTAATTGTACGACTTAAGTTTGTGTTCTCTTATAACTTATAAGCAACTAATCTCTGATGTTCCTGTATATCTTCTCCTAAATTAGTATGTCAATTATACTTTTGCTTTATTTTGGCTTCTTTCTCTGAATGTAATAGAGTTTGTATAGCTAATACCATACCGAGGGAGGAAAGCTTTCTTCGGTGTGTAATTCCTATTAAAATGATGATTTTGTGCATAATAACACTTGTCAAAATTTGGTATCGTACTACAGAAGAGAGAAAGAGATACATCGATATTATTGTTAGTTTGAAGTTGGCTTTTAAGGTTGTCATTGTAGAGCAAGATGCAAGTATATATGCACAATGTCAAGTAACTATTGGTCTATCATTCTTGAAAACCACACTTGCACATAAAATTGTTATTGTTAGTAAATGTTCCCTCTTGATGTGATATTCTTATATTGAATGGTTCCATCTATTTTGTGCTTGTATCATTGTCATAAAACCTACAAAGCCAAAGATAAGAGAAGTTCACATCTCAAAGCAGACATCTTCCATCAATCTGAACGACACATGGCATGATCGAGGCAACTCCCTGCACAATTGGGCCTTTAAGTCTCATATATCAGTTATGGGCTTAGGAATGGTTAGTTTAGAAAGCAAATGCAAGTAGCCCAATTTCAAGAGATTCTAAAATTTCAGTATTTTTTCTCAGTTTTATAAGTTGTACTCCCCCGATTTTGGTCGATGAGAGATTAAGAAAGTTTAGCATTCACTGCTGTTTTAGTGAGTTATTCAGGGAGTTTGGCTGACTTTAGGGACATGTGGTTAATTAAATAAGCAAATTGTGAGTCACATTGCCTTCTTCCCAAATGACATGTGTCCATGTAACAAACTTTGACAAATATATTTAAGACCGCCTCCTCTTTTGTTATGTTTCATTTTATTTTCATTGATAAACTAGGGTTGCTAATGAGTCATTGTCTCTTGTCAAGTCTATGTTTCAATTCAAATTTGCAACAACAAGGACATTATCCCCCAAACCCAACTGTGTTTTCATAACAAGCTGAATGCCTCAGAAAAGTTCAAGTTTAATTGACTCATTATATATATATGGGAAAAAGGGGTATGAGAAACTTGCTCATTTAGTAAATGAGCAATTGATGATGTGGCATACATGTGATTTTTTAAGATAGTTATCCAATGTATCACATGCATGCCATATAATCAATTGCTCATTTACTAAATGAGCAAGTTGCTCATATCCCTTTTACCCTATATATATATATATATATATATATATATATATATATATATATATATATATATATATATATATATATATACATAGAGAGAGAGAGAGAGAGAGAAAGAGAGAGAGAGAGAGAGTCTATAAAAGTTCAAACTAGTTGGCATGGCATAATAATGCAGCCCTAGGGAAATATGTATGCTTGATTTGAACAAACAGTGAAATATAAGTGTGTTCTTCCCTGTTAATCGAAACTCCACCTCTCACTCTCAAGTCTTAACGGACTGGAATCCCCTAATTCGAAATCCTAGTTGTGTTTGCTATCATCGATCCCCTAAATCGAAACCCTATCAGCTGAGCCCTTCTTCGTTATTCCAGCGAATCGTCGATCTCCTAGCAAAGCTGCAATCCTTGTATCTGGTAATCTCAAAATCCATTTTTTCCCATTATAATTGTTCATGTTTATTTGTTTTTTATTTCCCCAAATTTAGATTAGTAGAAAGAAAAGATTTATAAAAATATTGTGGTTTAATTTGTGGAGGGTTTAATTCTTGATAAAAAGAAGATATTTGTAAAATTTGTAGAGGATTTAATTATTGTTGTATAATGCCCCATATCACATTTCTTTAAATTATCGTTATATATTGATGTTTGCAGGCAAGCTGATAGAATCACAGTTTATTCTCTATGACGGATAGAAAAGTGATGCATGATTCTCCCATACAGGAAGTGTTTGATTCTCAGTTTCAATGCTTTTAAATTTTTAGAAACTGCCTTTTGTTGTGTGTGTTGGTATATGCAATGATGACAAGCACTCTTTTACAAGCACTACTTAGAATTATTATGCCCCCTCCCTACAAATTTTTGATTGAGTCTTGGTAATGTTTTTGGTCTTGATCTATGCAATGAAGACCCACTTGGTTAATTTTTGGGTCTATAGTAATTGCAATTGCAGTTTGCTGGCCTTGCTTGAGGTCGTTTGCAATTTTTGGGTTTATAGAAATTGCAGGAAGTGTTTGATTCTCTACTATATAAGTGAGTCTATTATAAGATGGTGAGAAGAGATACTTATCGTGAGAAAAAGATCTCAACGTATCTCAGCTCTTTTTTATGTTTTTTATGAGCTGACTGAGAGATGACGGGAGAAAGGAGAGTTGAGTTGAGAAAGGTTGAGTTTGAGAAATGATGTTTTTGCCCCTCAACATATCTCAGCTCTCTCAGTGGATGGGTGGATCAGATCTTAGCCCTCGGATCACGATCCAGCGGTTGAGATCTTCAGCTCACACTAAGGAGTTGAGCTCATCATCTCATAATAGACTAACTCAATCAAAAATATACAACAATAAAAGTAGTTCAATCAGCTATTTTAAAAGCACTACTTGCATTATGATGACAAGAGCTATGTTTATGTTGTTTATATGAATTTTGTGCTCAGTTTATGTTGTTTATGACAAGAGCTCTGTATAATTTTGTTTAAATAGTGCGGGGGGGGGGGGGGGGGGGGGAGCAAGGTTCCAACCAGTTGGCATGGCATAATAATGCAGCCCTAGGGAAACATGTAAGCTTGATTTGAACAAACAGTGAAATATAAGTGTGTTCTGAGCCTACGACTACTTCAAATCATGTTTTTGTTGATTAGTACTACTTGATAGTTTGTAGTAGTATTTTAGTTCATGAATACATATTTAAGATTGTTGTTTTAATTTTTTTCAGAAGAAGCAGTAGCAACTCAAGCAGGCAGCAGCAGGCATGATCTGATTGAGAGATGTATATGTTGTATATTGGCCTTTTCAGCTCTTTTTTATGTTGTTAACGATCTGTTTGAGGGATGTTTATGTGGTATCTTAGCTGATTCAGCTCTTTTTTGTGTTATTAATGAGCTGATTGAAGGATGTTTATGTTGTATCTTTGTTGATTCAGCTCATTTTTATGTTGTGTATGAACTGATTAAGAGATGTTTATGTTGTATATTGGCAGATTGAGCTGTTTTTTATGTTGTTAACGAGCTGTTTGGGGGATGTTAATGTTGTATCTTAGCAGATTGAGCTGTTTTTTATGTTGTTTACGAGTTGTTTGAGGGATGTTTATGTTGTATCTTGGCTGATTCAGAATTTTTTTAATGTTATTTATGAGCAGATTGAAGGATGTTCATGTTGTATCTTGGCCGATTAAGCTCATTTTTATGTTATTTATGAGATGATTGATAGATGTTTATGTTGTATATTTGCGGATTCAGTTGTTAGTTGACGAGCTGTTTGAAATTTGTTTATATTGTGTTTTGGCTGTTTTTGAGCAGAGGGGCTACATTTTAGTTATGTTGTATCTTGTTTATGTTGTTTCAGTTATACAATCTTAAGCCTTCCAAATCTATTTGTATGAATTTCTTCTCCAAAAAACATCTACACATTACAAGTCAAAATCTGTATTTAAACCAATTTTAACATATAAAATTGCTACACTTTTGTTCATCCTTACTGGACAACTTTCACAATATGCAAACAAACTTAAGACATCTAAATCTCTTTATTCAAGATGGCTGCTAACAAAGTTTACAACATACAACATAAACATCTTTCAGCCAAGACATCTAATCACCTTCATACAACATAAACAGAGTGACATCTAAATCTCTTTATTGATCCTCTTCATTTTCACCTCGAATGTAAAACAATAAAAGTGTATAATCAACTCATAAACAACATTAAAAAAAAGCTTAATCAACCAAAATACAACATAAACATCTCTCAATCAGCTCATAAACAACATAAAAAAGAGCTCAACAGCCAAGATACAACAAAAACATAGTTCAATTAGCTCAACTATACAACATTAAAATATTACAATAAGCTCAAAAATACACTTCTTGCTAGAGCTGCTGCCTACTTGAGCTGCTACTGCTGCGCCTGCAAAAAAAATAAAAAATAATCTTAAAAATGTATTCATGAACTAAAATACTACTACAAACTGCCAAGTAATACTAATTAGCAAAAACATGATTTAAAGTAGTTGTAGGCTCAGAACACACTTATATTTCACTGTTTGTTTAAATGAAGCATACTTATTTTCCTAAGACTGCATTATTATGCCATGCCAACTAGTTTCCCCCCCCCCCCCCCCCCTCCAAATGCCAATATAGAATGCTCAGAATTAACATTAAAAAAAACTGAACCAGCCAAGATACAACATAAACATCACTCAAACAGCTCGTAAACAACATAAAAAACAGCTCAATCAGCCAATATACCACATCAACATCTCTCAATCAATTCATACACAACATAAAAATGAGCTGAACCAGCCAAGATACAACATAAACATCTATCAATTTTGGTTGCATTATTAGGGGGGCATAATAATTCAAAGTAGTTCTATTAAAAGAGTGCTTGTCATCACCACCTATACCAACACACACAACAAAAGGCAGTTTCTACAAATTTAAAAGCATTGAGACTGAGAATTGAACACTTCCTGTATGGGGAAATCATGCATCACTTTTCTATCCATCATAGAGAACAAATTGTGATTCTATCAGCTTGCCTGCAAACATCAATATATAACGATAATTTAAAGAAATGTGATATGAGGCGTTATACAATAATAATTAAGCCCTCTAAAAATTTTACAAATATCTTCTTTTTATCAAGTATAATACTTCAATCAATCCAACATTATGTATGATTATGAAAACCCCTTCAAGTTAAATTTTTAAAAAAAAGTCAGCAAACCTGACAGTAGTAGATATTTGAAATACCAAAATATTTATATAGGCAAGGATAGACCTTAAATAAGAGCTACATACAAAATAGACAAGCAAACACACGAAAAAGAAAACATAAATCCAACAAAGTTATTAGTAATGATGAACGATTACAATATAAAATTCTCACAAAAATTTATTTACAGTTCGCAAAGACCTTTCAAAAAAGAACAAAAATGTGAGCAAGACATTACAACTATACAAGCAAACTTATGCTAAAATCACATACAACATGAGTATATCGAGTAGAATAATAATAATAATAATAATAATAATAATATGAAGAAGAAGAAAGCCATGATAGATTTCACCCTCGAAGTTTCCTCCCTTTCCTCAAGGAACCGAATGCATATGATATCCCCCTCAACTTGTTCAAGATGCACATTCACCTGACGTCAACAAGGAAAATGTAGAGACATATATATGGAGCAAGTCAAACAATTAATTCTTAAATTTCTCTAACCTCACTTCAAGTAGGGCCAAATTTAACATTTTAAAAAAAATCCCCAAATACAAAATAGAAATCCACCAAAATGAAGAACACCGATATGAAGATATAAGAAAGGGGGCGGCTCAGATTCGCCTTTACTCCATCACAAAAGTGTGAAAGAAAAACCCCAACTCTCCTTCTTCATGCTCTCTCTCTCTCTCTACTTGTAGAATTGGTTGTGGATGTAGCATTATTGCTTTATACATATGTACTCATTTTCCATCCCAAAACAACTGAGTGGTTGCAAATGTTACAGCTACCTCGCCATCAAAGGTGAAGAAAGAGTTAGGGTTTTTCTTTCTGATATCAGAAATTCAACAAACAATGCATGCAGTTTGTTTTCTCTGATTTTAATCATCATCATCATCGTCGCCACTTCATAAACCAAGAACAAGAAACCAAACAAACAAAAAACACAAAATAATAACAACAAGAACAAACAAGTGGAGGAGGCTACTATCTTTAGCAGCCAAACCCCTCAAAACCCCAACACTCCTTTTCCGATTACAATGGACCAAAATAAAACCTCATGTCACCAAAATAAAACCTCATGTCATGTCAGCTATCTTGGCTAGGGTTCCAAATCGGGAAGTGGAGAGAGGGAACAAGGAGCTAGGGTTTATGGGTTCGAAGCTCGTAGTGAGGGGGCATCGACTGAGGAATCAGATCTCAAGCTTTGAATCGCTCAGGAAGGAGGTAAGGTTTTCTGGAAATCGAAGAGAGGCATTTGGGTTGAAGTCAAAGAGAGACAGAGAGAGAACAGGAGAGATGAGAGCTGAACTAATCATTAGATCTAAAGCATCCAATCGCTCAGGAAGGAGGTATGGTTTTCTCGAAATCGAAAGAGAGGCAGATGGGTTGGAGTTGAAGAGGGAGAGAGAATGGGAGAAAGGTGAGCTGAGTTGAGAAAGGTTGAGTTTGAGAAATGATGTTTTTGCCCCTCAACATATCTCAGCACTCTCAGTGGATGGGCGGATCAGATCTCAGCCCTCGGTTCACGATCTAACAGCTGAGATCTTCAGCACGATAAGGAGTTGAGCTCACCATATTATAATAGACTAACTCTCTCTCTCTCTCTCTCTCTCTCTCTCTCTCTCTCTCTATATATATATATATATATATATATATATATATATATATATATATATATATATAGAGAGAGAGAGAGAGAGAGAGAGTTGAGCTTACCATCTTATAATAGACTAACTCTCTCTCTCTCTCTCTCTCTATATATATATATATATATATATATATATATAGGCGCTCGGCACCGACCCAAGCATGGAGCTCGCAACGTACATCGATCAGCGCCACAACGTTCTCTAAGAAAATATCTCCATCGAGGCATTTGACACCGACCCCAAGCTTGTGGCACGGCACGTACCTCGAGCAGCGCCACAACGTTCTCTGAGAAAATGTCTCCATTGAGGCGCTCAGCATCGAACCCAACCTCGAAGGTCGGTATCGACTGTAGTGCCCCGAATTTCAAATATGATATCTCAGAAATACCTGGCACAATTCTCAGCATCAACCTCAACTGTAATAGTAAACATAGCCAAAACACAGATAAAATTTTTCAACTTTTATTACATTAATTCTTTTCAAAGCACAGCGGAAAAACAAATACATTGATTACAAATTCTTTCTTTTACAACACATTCTTTTACAATTTACATAAGCCATAACACCATTCTATCTCATGCATCCAAATCCCAAAGATATAGGTACCTACCTATGAAACATGAGGTTAGAGATAACCCTAACCCCAAAACTACAGGGGTCAGTCATAACGGTGTGAGTGACATATAATAAATACAACATAAATAAAACATAAGGCAATGAATTATAAACAACATGTATCAACAACATGAATAAATAAAATAAAGAATAACTATAAATAAAATATGAAAACATCAAGTGAAACTAGACTAAGTGTCAAGTGTAGAAAAACAGGAAACAATATGCATGAAAATAAGTCAAGAAAACATCAATGCTATACGCTGACTCTCGAATGCATACTTGTCGGATTCTATGCATCCCACTCTACATAGACCCAGTACAAGCCCTTAACGTTCTCCACTTGGTAGGGTTAAATCTTTCGCCATGCAACTAATTCGACTACATTGACTACTATGAGAATTAGACATTCTGTAAGTATTGGTTCTCGCCCTTGGAATACTGGAGGCCAATCCCACTTCGCAGATCATTCTGTGGCCCTTACGTCCATCGTCCCGGAAAATTGGAGATTGCCTCACTTCGCAGGTCATCCTGAAACCCTCATTGCTCAAACATTCCATGAGCATTGCTCTCGTCCTCGAAATACTAAGACTGCGTTTGTTTTGATATTTTGAATAGAGTATTCTGAATTGAGTATTCTGAATAGAGTATTCTGAATAGAGTTATTCTGAATATGAGTTTAAAAGCTGTTTGTTTAGCCTATATTCTGAATATTGATATTCTGAAAGCTGTTTATCTGAAAAAGAGAGTTTAGAAGCTGTTCGGTTATATTTCTAGCTGAAAACTGTATTCTGAAATCTGTTTTTCTGAAAATGAGTGTTTAAAAGCTGTTCGGTTATATTTCTAGCTGAAAACAGTTATCTGAAAGCTGTTTTTCTGAAAAAGAGAGTTTAAAAGCTGTTCGGTTATATTTCTAGCTGAAAACTGTTATCTGAAAGCTGTTTTTTCTGAAAAAGAGTGTTTAAAAGCTGTTCGGTTATATTTCTAGCTGAAAACAGTTATCTGAAAGCTGTTTTTCTGAAAAAGAGAGTTTAAAAGCTGTTCGGTTATATTTCTAGCTGAAAACTGTTATCTGAAAGCTGTTTTTCTGAAAAAGAGAGTTTAAAAGCTGTTCGGTTATATTTCTAGCTGAAAACTGTTATCTGAAAGCTATTTTTCTGAAAAAGAGTGTTTAAAAGCTGTTCGGTTATATTTTTAGCTGAAAACTATTATCTGAAAGCTGTTTTTCTGAAAAAGAGTGTTTAAAAGCTGTTCGGTTATGTTTCTAGCTGAAAACTGTTATCTGAAAGCTATTTTTCTGAAAAATAGTGTTTAAAATCTGTTCGGTTATATTTTTAGCTGAAAACTATTATCTGAAAGCTGTTTTTCTGAAAAAGAGTGTTTAAAAGCTGTTCGGTTATATTTCTAGCTGAAAACTGTATTCTGAAAGCTGTTTTTCATAATAATAATAATAATAATAATAATAATAATAATAATAATAATAATAATAATAATAATAATAATAATAATAATAATAATAATATTTCTAGCTGAAAACTGTATTCTGAAAGCTGTTTTTAATAATAATAATAATAATAATAATAATAATAATAATAATAATAATAATAATAATAATAATAATAATATATATATATATAATAATAATAATAATATATATAATAATAATAATAATATATATATATAATAATAATAATATATATAATAATAATAATAATATATATAATAATATATATAATAATAATAATAATATATATAATAATAATAATAATAATAATAATAATAATAATATATAATAATAATAATAATAATAATATATATAATAATAATAATATATAATAATATATATAATATATATAATAATATATATAATATATATAATAATAATATATATAATAATAACAATAATAAATAATAATAATAATAATAATAATAATATATATAATAATATACAATAATAATAATAATATATATAATAATATACAATAATAATAATAATATATATAATAATAATATTAATAATAATAATAAAAATAATAATAATAATAATAATATATAATAATAATAATAATAATAATAATAATAATAATAATAATAATAATAATAATAATAATAATAATAATAATAATAATAATAATAATAATATATAATAATAATATATATAATAATAATAATAATAATAATAATAATAATAATATTAATATATATAATAATAATAATAATAATAATAATAATAATATATAATAATATATATAATAATAATAATAATAATAATAATAATAATAATAATAATAATAATAATAATATATAATAATAATAATAATATATATAATAATAATAATAATAATAAAGAGAGTAAAGGAGGTGTTTTGGAAAGGAGGTGTTTTGGAAAATAGGGGGTATGAGTATTCTGAATAGAGATTCTGAATAACACTTAAAACAAACGCCTATTCTGAATAGAGTATTCTGAATACTCTATTCTGAATATCAAAACAAACGGACCCTAAAGATCAATCCCACTCCGCGGATCACTCTGTGGCCCATACGTCCATCGTCCCGAAATACTGGAGAATATCTCACTCCTTGGATCATCCTGGAGTCCATAACTCACGTTTGCACTTATTTCTTCATATCACCATCTAGTGTCTGTCCTTATCTTGTTAAGTTAATTAATTAATTACGAATCTCCTAGAGTTAGTGTACCCTACCGGACTGAACTCAACTGATCAACAACAAAGCCACAACTGGCCAAACCACAAAACCTCAACTTCTAGTGCCTAGGGTCCCACACATCCTCTAGAGACTCACAACTCAGCCATCTCACCAAAACTTTTCAATAAAACTCACAAATCTATCATCAAAATGTTTGTAATAAGAAAACCTCTTAAATCAACGAAACTCAAATTCATAAAATGTACTCATAAAATTCCAGAATTCAAATAAAATATTAAATCCATTAAATAACAGAAAACCATATTTTTAAGTCGTAGAATATCACCAAAACATCAATTCTTTGAAAACACATATAACTCCTGATATGGCTAAAAATGGGGTTAAATCGGAACCGTCCAAATCAGGAACGAATCTTAAAGCCTAGGGGTAAAATGGTAATTTCACCTACCAATGGGTCTGAAGCAGGTACTGGTTCTCATCCTTAAAGATCCATTAACCCACAAACGGATCCACCTTAACTGGGTGCAGGTTTCAACCCGCAGCAAACCCGGTCCACTAGGATAGAATTAGGGTTTCTGATTGATCCTAATCAACGGCCTTGATTCATATCTATCCTTTCACTGGGAATTAGGGATTACATTCCTTATCTGATTACAGGGATTACATTCCTAATTTGATCCCAACGGTGGCTATAAATACCCCTCACCCATCTCCATTAAGAGGTAATCAATCTTTTGCCAATTTATGCTCTTTCATAATCTTCCCTGATTACTGACTTGAGCGTCAGAAAGTGCGTCGCCGGGATCAACCCCGGTGTCTCGCACTTTTTGCAGGTGAACGGCGGGAGTCAGCGGTCAAACTCTAGCGGATCAGTGACAGGTTCGCTATTCAGGTTTTCCCAAGAATCCACAAATACTGTAATCTGTTTTCCCCCACACCAGATTTAGCGGTAACAACTCCCATAATAAGGTCATAAGAATACATTTAAAACTCTATTATAAATAAAATATAACTCTCTATAAAATACTGTAATCTGTAGTAAAAACATCATCTAAAACAGTAGAATAATAATCCATAATATCGAGAAAATAATCATTTAAAAGAAACAAAAAAATCAGCAAAACAGCCCAAAAGGACAATTGACGGTCGACTGCTCAAGAAGGGCAGTCGACTGGCAATTGAAAATCCCCAAAGAGAAGCGCGGCGGTCGTCCGTGACCTACGACAAAGGCAGTTGGGGTTTTCGTGCATGTTTCGACACTCGATTAAAACTTTGAAAATCAAAATCTAACTTCCTGATATACTTAAAGTGTTACTTATACAACATATATGAGTTCATAAAACAATCAAAACAATCAAAAACACATCAAGATCTCAAAAGATTGACTTTTCACAAAAAATCTTTCAAAAATGGCAACTTATATATATGTGTGTGTGTGTGTGTGTGTGTGTGTGTGTGTGTGTTCAAATACGGATTTAAGCATTAGTTTAAGCTTCAAAACTCCATCAAATAAGAGTAGTAAGATGTTTAAAACTATCTTAGAACCAAAGTAGTTGAAACCCAATCAAAACTCCATCGAAATTCATAAAAACCTTCAAAACAATGGATTATGAATGTGATTGTGTATGAATGTGTGTTTGTGCATTAGTTAAACATTGTGAATCCATTGTATAATGTCTAAACTCAATTCAGTATGAAGCAAATCAAAATCCAAATCAAAAGTTCATCAAATTCACTAAAATTCAAACTTCGGCCATTCATCAACAGACCCAAAAGTTAACCCCTCTTAAACACATCAAAACTTGATTTATTTTGAATCAGAACACTTATTGTAACCCATACAATTGTTAACATCAGTTACCCACGAACAATAAGCAATTACAACATGTATATAGTCAAGTTTGCACATCAAAATATCAACACAGAGAGTATGTTGCACATTCAACAGTAAGGTCAGGGTTTTGTTCACTTTTTACAATAATCATCATACAACTCAACACATATGTTCAAATCAGCAAGTTCATGAAAGAAACAACCTACTCATGATATCTATCAGGTTCTTTAACCATCTCAAGTCATCAAATTAGGGTTTTGGTCATCAATAATATAGTTTCATGGGAAGATTCAATTTTTAGTTCATCTACTCATCAAAATTCATTATATCTACATATCATCATCTAACAAGCTTTCTAATAGATAAATCATCACATAAAACATGCTTAGAACAATAAGAAAATAAACATATGTCACTCACCTTATTGAAGAACCAACCGAAGACAATAAAGAAATAAGAAAAATCCCTCTTTTCGCAAGAAAACCAAGATACTCGCTTTAAAACTCCAAAGAAATAATAATAAAAAATCTCTTTGTATTGTGCAGCGAAGAGATGGCTGCACTCCACCCTATATAGGCCGGGATTGAGGGTATCTAGGGGTTTTGAATAGATTTGTAAAATACTTCTTTTAAATATATCTTTACATGTATAGATCCTTATACTTGGAAATTAAATAAAACCAACTTAATTGAGATTTAAAAACAAGAATAACCCCTCTAGTATCAGTCGGCACTGTTTTGAAAACCCAGAAAAAGAAATTGCACTTTTTTCCCTATAAATGGCAATTTTGCAAAAAAACCCTTCTTTATCAAAACTTGCAAAATAAACCAAATTTATTATAACAAAAAGTAAACTCTTTACCTCTGAGTTGATTAGTCATTATGCCAAGCCCAAAAATTTGAAAATCTGGAGTTTCACTCCAAGTGGTAATTTTACACAAAAGTCCATCTTTTTGTGATATTTACGAATAGGTCAAATAATTATCAGAAAAATCCAAAAAATTCACAAATAATATCTAATAATAAATAATGAGTTTTCCCAAAACAGTTTTTGACTTTGAACTTTCTAAGAAAATATTTGCACGAGTTTTGCACGTGTAAAAAGATAAATTTCAGAAAAATATTTATTAAATCACCATAATTCATTTTAATTCATTTATAAATCTTTAAAAAAATATTTAAAAAACTGGGGTGTTACATCACTCCCTCCTTAGAATAGTTCTGTCCTCAGAACTACTACTAATAGGGTCCAAACAAAAACAGGCACAAGGAATTGAAATATCATAAATGGAAATATAGTTTAAAAAATATAATTACACAAGAGAATGTAATCTAGCAAAAGAAATACAACTCAACTCAAGGAGTACAATCATACAAAAGAATACAATCATACAAAAAGCTCAGGAAAATCCTTATGCATGCGATCCTCCGGCTCCCAAGTAGCCTCCTCGAATTGCTGGTTCCTCCACCACACCTTGACCATAGGTATCACCTTGCTCCTCAAAACCTTCTCCCTGCGATCAACAATCTCTACAGGCTGCTCCTTGTAACTCAAGTTCATCTGTAGACCTTCAAGCACTTCTACCAACTGATGACTTTGATCCGGCACATACTTCCTCAACAACGACACATGGAACACATCATGCACCTGTGCCAACTCCTTCAGAAGCTCCAACCTATATGCCGTCTTACCAATCCACCCCAAAAACCTGTATGGCCTAATATACCTTGGCACCA
Source organism: Hemerocallis citrina (assembly GCA_017893485.1). Lineage (NCBI taxonomy): Eukaryota > Viridiplantae > Streptophyta > Magnoliopsida > Asparagales > Asphodelaceae > Hemerocallis > Hemerocallis citrina. Next base: position 34,134,136 of record CM030360.1, read on the forward strand.
ACTTGCTTTCCTTTCCAAACCTGATCACTCTTTTGGTCGGAGATACCTTGAGGAAAACTGCATCCCCAACCTCAAACTCCAAGTCTCTCCATCGAGTATCTGCATAACTCTTCTGCCGACTCTGAGTCTCGACCAACTTCTTGCGAATCAACTCAATCTTGTTCGATGTTTGCTGCACAATCTCAGGCCCAAGCATCTGCCTCTCGCCAACCTCATACCAACAAACATGTGTCCTGTATTTCCTTTGGTACAGAGCTTCGTACGGAGCCATCTCAATAGTCACATGGTAACTGTTGTTATAAGCAAACTCAACCAGTGCCAAGTACCCCTCCCAACTACCACCGAAATCCATAACACAAGCCCTTAACATATCTTCCAATACCCGATTCACCCTTTCAGTCTGACCATAAGTCTGTGGATGAAAAGCAGTACTGAAATCGGTTCTGGTACCCAAAGCTGCTTGCAGACTCTTCCAAAACCTCGAAGTGAACCTCGTATCCCTTTTAGACACAATCGACACAGGAACTCCATGAAGCCTCACAATCTCATCAATGTACAGCTCTGCCAATTTCTCCAACGAACAAGTAATCTTCATAGACAAAAAGTGAGCTGACTTGGTCAAACAGTCAACGATAACCCAAATTAAGTCATTGCCCTTCGCACTCCTTGGCATACCTGTAATGAAATCCATGCTGATATTCTCCCACTTCTATTCTGGAACGGGCGCTACAACAACCCTCCAGGTCTCTAATTTTCTACTTTAATCTGCTGACAAGTCAGACACCTTGCCACAAAATCTATCACATTCCTCTTCATATCGGACCACCAAAAGTGTTGTTTGATGTCCTTGTACATATTTGTACCTCCAGGATCTACTGACAACAAAGGACTGTGTGCCTCTTGCAAGATACTCTCCCTCAAATCTGCATTCTCCGGAACACACAACCTCTCACCCATCCATAGAACTCCATCTTGGACATGGAACTTTGATAACTTGCCCTTGAAAACCTGCTGCAACATCTCTTGAATCTCTACATCTAATTTCTGACCTTCCATAATCTTCTCTCTCAAAGAAGGTTGTAGCCTCAACTGAGCCAAAGACGCTCCCAAACCCTGCAGTACTACCTCGATACCTGCCTGATCAATCTCTGCTGCCAACTCACTCTGAGTAGTGATCAAGCTTGCCAAACTACTCTTCCGACTAAGCCCATCGGCCACCACATTCGCCTTGCCCAGATGATACTTGATCTCAGGACGAATGTCTTCCAACACTTCCAACCACCTTCTCTACCGAAGATTTAAATCCTTCTGTTGATAAATATACTTCAGGCTCTTGTGGTCGGTATACATATTGACCTTCTCACCATATACATAATGCCTCCACTGCTTCAAGGCAAAGATAATAGCTGCTAACTCCAGATCATGCATAAGGTAATTCTTCTCATACGGACGCAACTGCCTCAAACTATAGGCAATAAGCTTGCCTTCCTGCATCAAGACACACCCCAAACCTCTAAGAGATGCATCACTGAATATATCATAATCCTTCCCAGCTTGTGGCAAAGATAAGATAGGCGCAGTCGTTGACCTCTCCTTTAACTCAAGGAAACTCGCCTCACACTTATCAATCCATGTGAATGCCACATTCTTTCGAGTTAACCCTGTCAAAGGAACTGCAATCTGTGCATATCCCTGAATGAATCTCCTGTAGTACCGAGCCAAACCCAAGAACCTCCTAACTTCCTTCACTAATGTTGGCTTGGGCCAATCCTTCACTGCTTCAATCTTCTGAGGATCAGTGGCCATTCCCTCCTTAGAAAGAATATGACCAAGAAAAGCTATCTCAAACTTCCAAAACTCACACTTCAACAGCTTGGCATACAAGTTATGCTCCTGTAACTTCTGTAATACCTCTGTCAAGTGCATAGAATGCTCTTCCTCCGACTTCAAATACACCAAAATATCATCAATGAAAACCAGTACGAAGGAATCAATAAATGGCTGCAAGATCCGATTCATCATATCCATGGATACTGCCGGCTCAATCGTCACTTTGAATGGCATTACCAAAAACTCATAAGTCCAAGACGAGTCCTGAAAGCTATTTTACTCAAATCTTCCTCCTTGACTCGAACTTGATGATACCTTGATCTCAAATCAATCTTCGAAAACACAGCTACTCCCCGAAGCCTATCGAACAGATCATCAATCTATGGAAGCGTATACTTGTTCTGAATAGTCACCCTATTCAACTCCCGATAGTCAATGCACATCCTCATTGACCCATCCTTCTTCTTGACCAACAACACTGGCGCACCCTACGGTGGAGAACTCGGCCTGATGAAATCCTTATTCAGCAATTCCTCAATCTGCTTCTTAACTTCATCCTGCTCTACAAGTGTCATCCTGTACAGAGCCTTAGAAATCAGAGCACTCCCCGGCTGAACATTAATGCAAAACTCCACGTCTTGCTGCGGCGACAATCCAGGTAAACCCTCCAAGAACACTATAGGAAAATCCCTGACAACTGGAATGTCTCTAACTTCATCTGGAATCATCAACTTAGATACCACTGCAACCACATTTGGGTTCTTCATCTTTCCCTGAAAAGTCACTGCGGGACCACCTGGTGCCTTCACCAACACCTCTTTCTTCTTGCATTCAATTGTGGCATTATATATTGCCATCCAATCAATGCCCACAATCACATCCACACCCAGAAATTGCAGCTCAATAAGATTAATGCCAAATAATCTCCCACCAATCTCGGTATCACCACCCTCGTAATATCGAAAGCAATCAATTCTTCTCCTTACGGCGTTGCCACCGACAAGACTCTGCCTGGAAACAACTTAGGTTCCACACCTAAGACTTTTCCGAAACTGGGCGACACAAATGTTGCGAAGAACCAGTATCAAATAAAACTTTTGCTTTTATTCCATTAACCAAAACAAATCCTATTACATGAAGAACGATACTCAAATCTCTAATTTATTCTCAAACAAAGTTTTACTTGATACATTGAAAAATAAAATTCAAAATTCCTGCATACCCTGGATCACATCCTCTGATTTACCTGCATCCTCCTCAGTCAATGTGAACACTCGCCCTTGCCTCTGAAATTTGCCTCCGTCTGAACCTTCCTTCTTCAATCGTGGACAGAAAAGCTTAGAATGCCCCACCTGCCCATACTGAAAATAAGTTTGCTTCGCCAGTTTAGGACATGCTAACTTGAAGTGACCTGCCTCCTTACAGTAGTAACAAGCCACCTCCTGAGTTACAGGTGCCATCTGCTCTGACCTACTGAACTTGTCCTGCTTCACTGGAAACTTCTTCCCACTCTGACTAGCTGCTGGCCTCTTGCTCCTATTCCATATCTCTTGCTTCTTCTGGAACTGGTCCATATCTTCTTCTGTCATAGCTGCTCTCCTAACCAGCTTATCAAACCTCCTTATGCCCAAAGGAATCATCCTCATCCTTAAATTCAGCATTAAGTCCTGCTCGAATTTTTTGGCCTTCCTCGCTTCATCAACAATCAGCTCTGGTGCATACTTTGACAGCTGAGCGAACTTAGTCTCATATTCACGCACTATCATATTGCCTTGCTACAGATTCGAGAATTTCGTTACATTCTTCTCCTGAATATCTAGAGGAAAGAAACGATCTCTGAATTCATCCATAAAAGCTTCCCAAGTCACTTGCTGATCTCCAAAAGTCCTCTTCACTGACTGCCACCAGACGCCAGCGTCCTTCTCTAACTACATAGTAGCCAATTTCACCTTATTGACTGCTGGGATTTCCAAGACTTCAAAGACCATCTCCATCTGTCTAATCCAATCAACAGTCTTATTTGGATCAGACTGCCCCTCAAACACAGGCGGATTCATTCGCTTGAAGGACTCAACCTGCTTGATCGGATCAGCATTGACAAACACTAGTCCAGCCCCCTGATTTTGATTTTGATTCTGTGTCATATTAGCTTTTATGAATGCATTCAAGGTCTGATACACCCTGGAAATCTCAATCTCAAGATCAAGTCCAGCCCCATGGGAACTTTCAGCCCCATCACCATTACCACCATTCCTGGTCCTGGGTCCTGCCATTACTGAATACTGCAAAATGAGGGTAAAGTTAGAGCATCACAACACAGTATATATTCACATAAATACCCCATGGCAAAACCTCAACCATACCCCAAACCAAAACATCATGTTCTAACTCTATGTGATACTGACACTCTAATGTCCACACCTAGGTACTCACGCTCTAATGTCCACACCTAGGTTTATTTTTAAACCATGTTTATTATTACCATTAAAGCATGCTCCGATACCAACCTCTGTAGCGCCCCGAATTTCCAATATGATATCTCAGAAATACGTGCCACAATTTTCACCATCAACCTCAATTGTAATAGTAAACATTGCCAAAATACAGATAAAAATTTTCAAATTTTATTACATTAATTCTTTACAAAGCATAGCGAAAAAACAAACACCTTAAATTACAAATTCTTTCTTTTACAATACATTCTTTTACAATTTACATAAGCCATAACATCATTCTATCTCATGTATCCAAATTTCAAAGCTATAGGTACCTACCTGTGAAACATGAGGCTAGAGATAACCCTAACCCCAAAACTGCAGGGGTCAGTCATAACGGTGTAAGTGACATAAAATAAATGCAATATAAATAACATAAGGCATAGAATTATAAACAACATATATCAACAACAAGAATAAATGAAATAAGAAATAACAATGAATAAAATATGAAAACATTAATTGAAACTAGACTAAGCGTCAAGTGTAGGAAAACAGGAAACAACATGCATGAAAACAAGTCAGGAAAATATCAATGCTATAAGCTGACTCTCTAATGCATACTTGTCGGATTCTATGCATCCCACTCTACATAGGTCCGGTGCAAGCCCTTAACGTTCTCCACTAGATAGGTTAAATCCCTCGCCATGCAACTAATCCTAGTACGATGACTACTATGAGATTTAGATATTTTGCAAGTATTGGTTCTCGCCCTTGGAATACTAGAGGCCAATCCCACTTTGCAGATCATTCTGTGGCCCTTACATCCATCGTCCTGGAAAATTAGAGATTGCATCACTCTGCATGTCATCCTGGAATCCTTATTGCACAAACATCCCATGAGCGTCGCTGTCGTCCTCGGAATACTGGAGATCAATCCCACTCCGCAGATCACTCTGTAGTTTATACATCCATCGTCCCAGAATACTAGAGAATATCTCACTCTTTGGATCATCCTGGAGTCCATAACTCACGTTTGCACTCAATTCATCATATGACCATCTAGTGCCTATCCTTATCTTGTTAAGTTAATTAATTAATTACGAATCTCCAAGAGTTGGTCTACCCTACCGGACTGAACTCAACTGATCAACAACACATCCACAAGTGGCCAAACCACAAAACCTTAACTGTCGGTGCCTAGGGTCCCACACATCCTCTAGAGACTCACAAATCAACCATCTTATTGAAGAACCTTATTGAAGAAAATAAACATATGTCACTCACCTTATTGAAGAACCAACCGAAGATAATAAAGAAATAAGAAAAATCCCTCTCGCAAGAAAACCAAGATCCTCACTTTAAAACTCCAAGAAAATAATAATAAGAAATCCCTTTGTATTGTTCAGCAAAGAGACGGCTGCACTCCACCCTATATAGGCCGGAATTGAGAGTATTTAGGGTTTTTGAATAGATTTGCAAAATACTTCTTTTAAATATATCTTTACATATATAGATCCTTATACTTGAAAATTAAATAAAACCAAATTAATTGAGATTTAAAAACAAGAATAACCCCTCTAGTATCAGCCGGCACTGTTTTGAAAATCCAGAAAAATGAAATTACACTTTTGCCCCTCTAAGTGGCAATTTTGCAAAAAGACCATTCTTTATCAAAACTTGCAAAATAAACCAAATTTATTTTAAAAAAAAGTAAACTCTTTACCTCTAAGTTGACTAGGCATCATTCCCAGCCCAAAAATTCAAAAATCTTGAGTTTTCACTCAAAGTGGTAATTTTACACAAAAGTCCATCCTTTTGTAATAATTGCAAATCGGTCAAATAATTATCAGAAAAATCCAGCAAATTCACAAATAATATCCAATAATAATTAATGAGTTTTTCCAAAATAATTTTTGACTTTGAACTTGTAACACCCCGCAAAATTTAAATGACAATTTTGCCCTCGGGTGTTACGCACGTACATTTTGTACTGTTATTGATGACATCCATAACGCATTTTGATATGTATTTTGAATCCTGATTTTTTATGCAATCCCGTATTCTTAAAATCCCATTTGAGACAACTCAAATGCTAAATTTCAATCCTTGAGTTTTTACGTGCTTTTTTATCGATGCACGTGTCGATTTCAGATATTCCACCGTTACGTACAAAGTTTTCAATGGATTTTAATTATTTATTTTTATAAACATGCTTAAATTCATTTTGTAAACAGAATTCAATTTTTGTCTATTTTTATTAAAATAATTGTTCTACGTGCAATACACGTGTTTTCTACACGTTTGAGTGCATTATCGTATATATATAGTTAAATATATTCTTATATTGCATTCTGATTAATTATAAATATTTTTTTTTGGTCAACAAAGTCAATTTTTGTATTTTGAGATTTTATGGGCGACGCACGTGTTTCGGTGCACGTGTTTTAAGCGTATTATTCTTTCAAAAGGAACTTCATGAAATTATGTGTGCTTATTTTAACTGTGCATGAAAAATATAATTTTAAAGTTAATTTTATATATTTATTACATATACAAATAATTGTTTTAAAGAGATTAAATAAACAAATTATTTTGTACACAAAGCACGTGCACGTGCACACGTGCGATGTGCACACAATTTTGGGGACCGGGCTGTTTATAGAGGAGGAAAAAATCTGAACATTTGATTTTGAAAGTGGGAGGAAAAGCAAGTTACAAGTTTAAATAATGGGGTTAGTGGTGTTCATATGGGAGGTGATTATCCTAACTACCCATTAGTTAATCTATAAATATACCCCCCAAATCTCTCATTCTCTCATCTCTTCTCCTCCCTCTCTCTTGTCACTTCCGAAAAAGAGACCAACCGAAAGCAACAAAGCCTTGCCCATTTCTCCACCTAATCACTTATTCCACATGCCTATATACATATGCTAATGTATATATATGTACATACATAGTATTGTTGGATCCTGTAGGCGAGACAACAAACACTAGAGGGGGGGTGAATATTGTTAATAAAAAAAACTGCGGAAATTTTCTTCGGTGCAGTCGACTTGGTTGTGAACCAGTTGACTGATATGACCAAAATAAAGCAAAAACAGTAACTCTGTGCAGTCGACTTATAGATAAGACAGGCGACTGAAGACACAATGAAAATACAACTTATACTACACTGACCAGTCGACTGATAGTGCAAGGAGTCGACTGTCCAGACACTTTTTTGTAGAACTTAAGTAAACAAGAGTAAATGCAAAATCAAGACAACCAATCACAGAGTACACAAGATATATTCTGGTTCGGTCCTCCCGACCTACGTCCAGTCCCCAAGCAACCCACTTGAGATTTCCACTATTCTTGAAAAAGTTTACAAGAATACCCTACAGCGTTAAGACAACAACCTTGTCTAACCCGTAGTCCTTTCTCTCAACCAGAGAAAGCTGACCCACTCTACTACCGAGAGTGAAACAAACCGACTCTACAACCTAGAGTCAAAAACCACTCTCCAACCGAGAGCAAAAGGAACAAGAAAAACTTTACAGTCAACCTGTAGCCTTGTTGGTGTATTGTGTTGTTGCACGTGGCTAAAAACAAGGTCGACTTCTATACCCAGTCCAGAGCGAATTCGTTGCTATACTGGACTGAGTGTAGAGAAACAAAGGATTTGAACTTGAAAGCTTTTTCTCAAATTTTTCACTTAGAATTTTCTCAAAGAGTGCTCGGTATCTCAAAAATTGTTGTAAATGTTGTTAGATCTTTTCAGTGAGATCTGAACTCTTTTTTATAGAGTTAGATCTCCTGAACGTTGGGGGACAGTTATTCCAATTGTCAACCAACGGATCTAAGAGCTGTTGCTTTTGAAAAATCAATTTTGAAAATAGAAAACGGTCAAAAGCACTCGAACAGTCAACTGGGTTGCCATATGAGTCGACTGGTCAGAGTCTGAATAAATTTAAAATAGTTTTGTACTATCAGTCGACTGCCAGAGGTATCAGTCGACTGGTACTCAACAGTTAAATTACTTCAAACTGTTTTGACTCTTTTGGGGTTTTTGAAAAACACACATTATGAATTTTGTGAATATATGTGTGTGTGACAAGGCTTTACAATCAGACTAAGACTCAACAAAAGTAAAATACAATGTTTTACAAGACATAATAACTTGACACATTTGAGCTTGAGGTCTTGAGTCTTGATTTGAGTCTTGAGTCTTGTTTTGAGTCTTGTCTTGAGTGAAGTCTGTTTTGTTTGTAGCCTTTGAGCTTGTTCATTTGTTCAGCTGAAATAATCTTTTGTATGTGCAACCTGTAATGTTAGCTGTATAACATAAACACATGTTGCAGTGTGTTGTGATCATCAAAATCAAGAATCAACATTCGCTCCCTTTTTGATAATGACAACACAATAGCTGATAATAACAGATAATACACATAATATACAGGCATAGTAAAGATATGCTCCCCCTGTTAAAAACACATCATGCATACAGATAAAAATGTATCTTTAAATCATGTATCAGTCGACTTAAGGTATTGCAGGCGACTGATCAGAAAACGCATACATAGTAAAATCACAAACATAAATAATAATCACAGATGCAACAGTCGACTTAACTGCTTGTAGCCAGTCGACTGACCAGAGATATTTTCAATACACAGAATCAAATACTTAGAGGATATCTCTCCCCCTTTGTCATCAACAAAAAGCATAAAATAAACAGTCTTTCGTATTTATAAAAACATAGAAATAAACGTAAGAAATGTTCTCATACATAAAAAGTTCATTAAGACAAAATGAAATAGAAAAGTACATAAATAGAGAAAAAGTCTTCAATTGTCCTCATCTAAATCTTCATCAGCAGCATGAAATTGAGAATGGAAAAGATCAGTGAGGTGATCAAGTTTGGAATCAATGGTGTGAAGCTGGGTATCCACAGTTGCTGAATGTTTCATGAGATAAGAGACACAATCATAGAGAGTGCGTGGGTCATCATAGTTAGCTTGAAGAATAGGTGGATCAGAAGAGGTAGAAGGTCTAGAAGGTCTAGCAGTAGAACTTAATGGAGCTTGATAAGGTGGAGGAGAACTAGGAGTTGATCTTGGAGGAGGATCAAGAAGTTTCATACGTGCCAAACTAGCACGATCAAAACAGTCATAGTGAGTAACAACATTGGTCTCGGAATCGAGATCAATATCATAAGCAGTAAAGACTCTAGTGAGAAGACCTCCAAAAGGTAGAAAGTGAGTGTGGTTTTGTTCAAGTTTGGAAAAAATGACACGACCCCAATTTACAGCAATTTTTCCAAATATTGCATAGACAGCTTTTTGTAATTCTAGAGAATACTGGTCATAACTTCCTCTTTTGGGAAGGATGTTATAGGCGAGTATTCTAGCTACTAGCTTAGCAATAGGGGTAATATTTTTGCTAGTCATTGGAGGTCCATAATTGGGTAAAAAGATTTTAGATAAAACAGAGGCATCATCTAAAATAACATCATCAAGATATAATCCTCCGTCATCAATACCCAGTATTTGATTGATTCTCGTGGGTGTGAGTGTCATTTTGACATTTTTCACAGATGAACGGATAACTACATCCCCATCGTGTTTTTGGACAACTCTCATATTTGTGTAAAATAAATAAATGAGTTGGGGATAATAGTTGGGTTGATTAGAAAGAGAGAGAAAATCATAAAGACCACTATGTTGAAATAAGGGGACAAGATTAAAATGATCAAGATCATTGAAATTAACAAATCTTCCAGGGAAGATGGTAATGGTACACATAAGGTACCATCGTTCAAGGAGATCGGGACTTAAAAGAAATTGAGAGTAATCTTGAGAAGAACTACCCTCATGAGATCTCTTGGAACTTTTAGGAGCCATAAAAAGAGAGAGTTGGAATGATTTTACCAAAAAAAAAAGACGAAAGATCAGAACAGAGACGAGCACCAGCAGCAGTTGTGAGTCGACTTCCTTCTTCTTCACAGATTAGGGTTTGGGATTTTGGGTGAAAAAATTGGAGATCGGTAAAAGTGAGAAAGAGGGGCTGGTAAAGGGTTTTAACTGAGGGCAGACGGCTGAGATCAAAGAGGGAAGAAATCGACGGTTGAGATAAGAAGTCACGGGTGAAAAGAGAAGTGAATTTTATCTCAAAAGCTGCGATGAATAGTCGCTGAAGACAATTGAGCTCGCGACAGTCGACTGGTAGGGTATATCAGTCGACTTAGTCGAGAAGAGACTAAATTTTATATGTCTACTGAGCAGTCGACTGTCATAAGGACCAGGCGACTGATCAGAGAACAAAAATAGATATGTTTTAAAGTACAGTACAGTCGACTTACTCAAGAACACAGTCGACTTAACAGAAACAATTTTCAACAAATATCAATAAAATCACAAATTCCAAGTTCTCTTCTTAAGTTAATGAAAGTATCTTCTTTAAGGGGTTTGGTAAATATGTCTGCTACTTCTTTATCAGTAGAGATAAAGTCTAAAGATATATCTCCTTTTAAAACATGATCACGTAGAAAATGATGTCGAATATCAATATGTTTCGTACGTGAATGTTGAATCGGATTTTTAGATAGATTAATTGCACTGGTATTATCACACATAATTGAGGGTTTCTCAAATGAAATACCATAATCTAATAAAGTTTGTTTCATCCACAAGATTTGTGCACATGCCAAACTTGCAGCGATATACTCAGCTTCTGTTGTTGATAGGGACACAGAATTTTGCTTTTTACTGCACCAAGAGACTAGGAAATGTCCCAAAAAGTGACATGTACCACTAGTACTCTTGCGATCAGTTTTGCTTCCAGCAAAATCAGCATCACTATATGACAGAAGTTGAAAATTATCGGTGCGTGGATAAAATAAACCATATTCAGATGTGCCCTTAATATATCTTAAAATTCGTTTCACTGCTTTTAAATGAGATTCTTTAGGACTAGATTGATATCTAGCACATAAACATACGCTGAACATAATATCTGGTCTACTTGCAGTAATATATAAGAGTGAACCAATCATACCTCGATAGAGTTTTTGATCAACACTCTTACCTAATATATCTTTGTCAAGAGTAGTAGTAGTAGTAGCCATAGGTTTGGATTTACTACTAGTACTATCCATGTTAAAACGTTTAAGTAATTCCTTTGCATATTTTCCTTGATTGATAAATATGCCACTTGAGGACTGTTTAATTTGAAGTCCAAGGAAATAATTGAGTTCACCCATGTGACTCATCTCAAATTCGTTTTTCATAGTATTAGCAAATTCTTGACATAGATTATTATTAGTAGAATCAAAAATTATATCATCAACATATATTTGTATGATTAAGATATCATTCTTAACTCTTTTGATAAACAGTGTAGTGTCTACTTTACCTATTTCAAATCCTGTTTCTAAAAGAAAAGTTTTCCAACGATCATACCAAGCACGAGGTGCTTGTTTAAGACCGTATAAAGCCTTTTTCAATTTATAAACATGATCTGAAAATTGTTCATGTTCAAAACCTGGTGGTTGTTTAACATAAACATTTTCTTTAATAAACCCATTAAGGAAAGCACTTTTAACATCCATTTGATAAAGTATAAAATTCATGAAACAAGCAAAAGATAATAAAATACGAATAGATTCTAGTCTAGCAACAGGAGCATATGTTTCATCAAAATCTATACTTTCTACTTGATTATACCCTTGAGCAACTAATCTAGCCTTGTTCCTTACAACTTGTCCTGATTCATCTAACTTATTTTTAAATACCCATTTGGTACCAATAATAGTCTGATCAGGAGGTCGAGGAACTAAATCCCATACATCATTCCTTATAAATTGGTTTAGTTCATCTTGCATGGCATTCATCCAATATTCATTCTCACAAGCTTCTTGTATATTTTTCGGTTCAAAATCCGACAAGAATGCTGTATGAGAAATCATATTAACATGTGAACGTGTCTGAATACCATGGGAGATGTCACCAATTATTAGGTCATGAGGATGATCTTTAACTTCAACAAATGACTTTGGTAAAGTTGAAGATATCACAATAGGATCAGTCGACTTAACAGGTTCTTCAGTCGACTGCTTTACTTCAGTCGACTGGAAGTCCTTATCAGTCGACTTATCAGTCAGATTAGTTTGTTCTAAAGATTTAATCACATTATCTAAAGGTGATGAATCAATTTCATCATCTTTATTTAAAGTTGATGAAGGCAGAGATTCATCGAATGAAACATGTATTGATTTTTCAATAGTCATTGTAGACTTATTGAAAATTCTATATGCTTTACTCCTATTTGAGTATCCTAAAAAGATACCCTCATTAGATCTAGGATCAAATTTGTCTAAATTATCTTTTGTGTTTAGAATAAAACACTTACAACCAAATGTCTTAAAATAAGAGACTTTAGGAATTTTGTTAAAAAATAACTCATAACAAGTCTTCTTTAGCTTAGGTCTTATAAGAATCCTATTTAAAACATAACAAGCTGTAGCAACAGCTTCAGCCCAAAAATGCTTTGGTAAATTGCTTTCAACAGGCATAGTACGTGCGCATTCTTGCAAAGCCCTATTCTTCCGTTTAACCACTCCATTTTGTGGTGAAGCTCTAGGAAATGCAAATGAATGTGTTATACCATTCTTGTTGCAATATTCTGTAAATGTTTCATTTTCAAATTCTCCACCATGATCACTTCTAATAGTGACTATGGTTAGAGATTTTTGATTTTGAATACGTTTACAAAAATGTGCAAATTCATCAAACGCATCATTTTTATGTTTTAAAAAGAATGTCCAAGTGAATCTTGAAAAATCATCTACTAAAACAAATACATATCTACTTTTATTTAAAGAAGCAACTCTAGCAGGGCCAAATAAATCCATATGAATTAATTCGAGCGGCCTACTAGTGGAAATTACTTCTTTTGTTTTAAAAGTGGATTTGATTTGTTTTCCTAGTTGATATGCATCACATAACTTATCCTTTTTAAAGGATAGTTTTGGCAGTCCTTTAACTAGGTTATATTTAGATAATTTTGAGAGATTTTTCATGTTCACATGTCCAAATCTTCTATGCCATAGCCAAGATTCATTGTTAGAGGCTATTAAACAAAAATCATTTGAAAATTCAATTGCATTTAAACACAATTCATAAAAATTATTTTTACGAAAACCTTGAAAAACAACATTTTGCATAGTGGAATCATAAATCAAACATGCATCTTTTTCAAAAACTATTTTATACCCTTTATCACATAACTGACTAATGCTTAAAAGATTGTGCTTTAAACCACTAACTAATAATACGTTTTCTATGGTTGGGTTAGAAATTTTACCGACCATGCCAATTCCTATGACTTTGCCTTTGTTGTTATCTCCAAAGGTGACAGTTCCTCCATCTATGCTTTGAATGGTGGATAGCAGGTTGGCATATCCTGTCATATGTTTTGAACACCCGCTGTCTAGTATCCAGCATTCTTTCTTGGGTACCTATAAAAAATTTAAGGTAAATATGGTACCCTTTTTATTGGGTCCAAAACACATTAGTTTGGGGGAAACCAAACCCATGAAGAGTTTGATCTTCCTCCATAAGCAGGAATATAATTAATAGAATTACACACAGTTAAAACATATGAGTTAATATAAGCAATTCTATCATTCTTATTTAAGCTGACTGGAACCCATGTAACCTTGTTCTATCCAGTCGACTTAACAGTGTCCTTCAGTCGACTGCTAGTCTGAGTCAGTCGACTTGATGGTACACTAGGTCGACTTATATGAGATTTTGATCTCGTTGAATGAGATTCAATTCCTCTGGACAGACGACTGGTAGATTGGTTCAATCGACTTAATCGAACAGTAGTCTTGCTTTTATCACTGACATTTACAGCCTTAGGCTTTTCAAAAAATTCATACAACTTGTGTGTAACACTAGAAATAGATGCTGATTTATTTTTACTAGTGTTTTTAGCAGGAGATTCTTTTACAGAAGAATTTTTAAAACCAAGTCCATATTTTTGACTAGATTTTACTTGATGGTGAAGGACATCATTTAAATTCTCTTTGCCTTTGTTAAACTTAGATACGTTCTTTGAAATCTCTTCATAATTCTTTTTGAGAGTTTCAAGATCAGTATCTAAACTTGCAATGCGAGAATTTAAAGATTTCACTTCCTTATCAAGGTTAAGATTTTCTTGAGAAAGTGTTTGATTAACTTTCTCTAGATTCTTAACTCTAATCTTTTCTTTTTTCAACTCTTGGAATATTTCATTAAAAGCATCAAGAAGATCTTCTGAATCATAGTCATTACTTACATGTTCTTGTGAAGCCATGAAACACATATTTGCCACTTCGTTGTTTTCATCCGTTACTTCTTCGGAAGATGAATCACTATCATCCCATGTAGCTTGATAGGCCTTCTTGTTCTTGGCAAATTTGTTCTTTGAATATTTGTCCTTCTTGAAGTTGGATGGTTTTTCCTTGTTCTTTGCATTTTCTAAGGGACAATCCTTCTTCATGTGACCTATTTTATTGCACCTGAAACATGTAGGAGGGTCATTAGTATCTCTATTTTTAGAATTAAACTTACCCTTCTTTAAGAATTTCTTGAATCTTCGAGTGAACATTGCTATCTCCTCTTCATCTTCTTCCTCATCTTCTGAGTCTGTCATGGCTTTAAAAGCCAATGATTTCTTCTTTGTTTGCTGTGATTCTGTATCCTTCTTTAGATCTTCAAGTTGGACCTCGTATGCCATGAGATTGCCTACAAGATTCTCAAGAGAAAGTTGTGACAAGTCATTTGCTTCCTCTATTGTTGTGGTCTTCTTCTCCCATTCTGGAGTGAGTGCACGTAAGACTTTTCTAACCATTTCTGCTTGAGTGTAAATCTTTCCAAGTGCCACAAGAGAGTTTATGATGTCTATGAATCTGGTGATCATCTCGGACACAGTCTCATTTTCCTTCATTCTGAACATCTCAAACCTGTGAATAAGAACAAAAATTTTAGACTCTTTAACTTTATTCGTTCCTTCATGTGTTACCTCGAGTGTATGCCAAATTTGATGTGCGGTTGTAGCATTGGATACACGGTTGAATTCTTCCTTTGTAAGTGCACAAAATAAGGCATTCATTGCTTTGGCATTGTTCATGGTTTGATTCTTTTGATCATCATTCCATTGTGCATATGGAATGGTAGGGGCAGTGTATTCCGTCTCTATCATTTGCCATATCTCGTAGTTGATTGATTGGAGGTAGATTCTCATTCGGCACTTCCAATAATTGTAGTTAGTTCCATCGAAAAGCAATGGCCGTTGTATAGATTGGCCTTCATGGTACTGATTTGTATTTGAAGTAGTTGCCATAGCCTATAACCTTGCTCTGATACCAAGTGTTGGATCCTGTAGGCAAGACAACAAATACTAGAGGGGGGGGGGGGGTGAATAGTGTTAATAAAAAAAAACTGCGAAAATTTTCTTCGGTGCAGTCGACTTGGTTGTGAACAAGTCGACTGATATGACCAAAATAAAGCAAAAATAGTAACTCTATGCAGTCGACTTATAGATAAGACAGGCGACTGAAGACACAATGAAAATACAACTTATACTACACTGACTAGTCGACTGATAGTGCAAGGAGTCGACTGTCCAGACACTTTTTTGTAGAACTTAAGTAAACAAGAGTAAATGCAAAATCAAGACAACCAATCACAGAGTACACAAGATATATTCTGGTTCGGTCCTCCCGACCTACGTCCAGTCCCTAAGCAACCCACTTGAGATTTCCATTATTCTTGAAAAAGTTTACAAGAATACCCTACGGCGTTAAGACAACAACCTTGTCTAACCCGTAGTCCTTTCTCTCAACCAGAGAAAGCAGACCCACTCTACTACCGAGAGTGAAACAAACCGACTCTACAACCTAGAGTCAAAAACCACTCTCCAACCGAGAGAAAAAGGAACAAGAAAAACTTTACAGTCAACCTATAGCCTTATTGGTGTATTGTGTTGTTGCACGTGGCTAAAAACAAGGTCGACTTCTATACCCAGTCCAGAGCGAATTCGTTGCTATACTGGACTGAGTGTAGAGAAACAAAGGATTTGAACTTGAAAGCTTTTTCTCAAATTTTTCACTTAGAATTTTCTCAAAGAGTGCTCGGTATCTCAAAAATTGTTGTAAATGTTGTTAGATCTTTTCAGTGAGATCTGAACTCTTTTTTATAGAGTTAGATCTCCTGAACGTTGGGGGACAGTTATTCCAACTGTCAACCAATGGATCTAAGAGCTGTTGCTTTTGAAAAATCAATTTTGAAAACAGAAAACGGTCAAAAGCACTCGAACAGTCGACTGGGTTGCCATATGAGTCGACTGGTCAGAGTTTGAATAAATTTAAAACAGTTTTGTACTATCAGTCGACTGCCAGAGGTATCAGTCGACTGGTACTCAACAGTTAAATTACTTCAAACTGTTTTGACTCTTTTGGGGTTTTTGAAAAACACACATTATGAATTTTGTGAGTATATGTGTGTGTGACAAGGCTTTACAATCAGACTAAGACTCAACAAAAGTAAAATACAATGTTTTACAAGACATAATAACTTGACACATTTGAGCTTGAGGTCTTGAGTCTTGATTTGAGTCTTGAGTCTTGTTTTGAGTCTTGTCTTGAGTGAAGTCTGTTTTGTTTGTAGCCTTTGAGCTTGTTCATTTGTTCAGCTGAAATAATCTTTTGTATGTGCAACCTGTAATGTTAGCTGTATAACATAAACACATGTTGCAGTGTGTTGTGATCATCAAAATCAAGAATCAACAAGTATGTGTATATGAAAGAAGATGGGAGTTGTTCTTGATGTTGCCGAAATTAAGTGGGGATGGAGATGCTCTTGATGATTGTTGCTTGCCGAAATGGATTGAAGACCTTGCTTGGGTGCGCGGATTTTGAGGAGTTGCAAATGGAGTTTTTCTTAGGAGCTTCTAATTCTAGGAGTTCATTTGAGTACAAATCTTTAACTTTAGGTGGGTGTTTCTTAAATCCTTTCTAATTTAGTAATAGAAATTTGCATGATAGATGATATACAAACTAATTGTTGAAATTGAATTGGTATGATGAGATTACATGCTAGTTGTTGTAGAAGTTGATTGCTAAATTCTGATTATTGTGATAGATGTGAATTGTTAGATTTATGATTCACAATGTGTTATGGTGACTATTAGAATATTTGCATGCAAGAATATGTGCCATTTGGTAAGTTTTAATTGTATGATGCATGGTTGAAATAGTAATTGAAATAATGTAAATATCTGAAGAAATGACTTTCGATGCTAATGTAGCAAAGAAGTGCGGTTCTAACCTCAAAATATCTATTTTTGTGAGCATAGAGATTTTATAAAGTGATTTTGATAAAAGACAACAGTTTATTTGGAAAATCAATTGGATATATGTTTTGATGCATTTTAAGGATTCAAAAAAAAAATGAGAAACTTGTGGATTTGTGAACATATACGAAAATGTTTTTAAAAAGGAATACATTCTGGAAATGATCTATATTTTTATATGGAAGTACAAATCAATCAAAGGGGTCGAAAAATATATGCAGGCTGTAATTAGTGTATTTGACAGTCGACTGTTTACCTTCTACAGTCGACTAGAAAGTATAAGAAATTGGGTTTTCGTCGGCAGGACAGTCGACTGACTACTTTCACAGTCGACTGCTGCTGTCCTGAATTTTAGTGTTTGAGTTTTCAAGGTATTCGCGGAACAGCCGACTGATTATTTGGCAACAGTCGACTGAACCGACTGTGATGTTTTGATGTTCGCAGAACAGTCGACTGATACTGCTACCAGTCGACTGAACCGAACTGATTTTGTTCTTGAGTTTGGATTTGATTTTGATGAAAGTTAAATAAGTTGAATACGAGATTTTATGATCATTAAGATTTGATTGAGTTTTATTGTGAAATACGTACAAGGATGTGAAAGATGAAATTGATAAAGAGATCGAATTGAATTGGTCTCATGTTATGAGATTATAAAAGAAATGTTTTTTTTTTTTGAGAAAGAGTTGTGAACAAGAGAAAACGGAAATGTTATTGGAGATTGATTATGAAATATTGTTGATCTCTAGAAGAGATAGTTGTTGGAATCTAGAGGCTAGGCGAGACCCTAGTGACCGGCAGTTTTATTTATGATTTTGAGAGCTAACCGTTGAGGGTTGAGCGTCTCTTGAGAAGTAGCCAGGTAGGCTGACTGTCTCTGTTGTTTTGATTTAAGTCCGGTAGGGTAAGCTAGCTCTAGGTTGTGATGATTTTCTTTTAAAACAAACATTGTAGGGATGTAATGAAAGTAAGAGAAAAACATGAGTATGAGGGCCATTGGATGGGTGTTGTGAGGGTATGCACAGGCTGTCTTCACGATGCGTCGTGACATGACGTGGATACTACTCCAGAGTACCATCCGGGTAGCAATGCTTGTGGGATATTTGGTGGTTGCAAGAGGATCGTGTGCTATAAAGCAGGCTGAATTACCGCAGAATGCATACTTGATGAGTCAAGACATGGCGTGGGATTCCCCTCCAGGTTTTCTGTACACGTGCTTGTAATCATAGAACATCTATGATACTTACCGAAATTACAGAGAGATACATAGTGAAGATGTAATGAAAGTGAGAGAAAAACACAAGTATGAGAGCTAGAGTTTACGGTGCGGGTGTGAGCCACAGAATGCATGCTTGATGAGTCAAGACATGGCGTGGGCACTACTTAGTAATGATCAGACTTTAGCCACGCTTGTGGGATGTTTGGTGACTGCAAGAGGATCGTGTGCCATGAAGGAGGCTGAATTACCGCAGGATGCATGCTTGATGAGTCAAGACATGGCGCGGGATTTCCCTCTAGGTTTTCTGTATACGTGCTTGTACTCATAGATCATCTGGGATACTTACCGTAGTTACAGTAGTAGATTAAGTCATGGCGAGGGATTGAACCCTACAAGATGAAGAACGATTAAGAGGCTTGCCCTCGGACCTATGTAGTATGGGATGCATAGAATCCGAACAAGTGTGCATTAGTGTCATGCAATATAAATAACTGCATTAAGGACTAAGTGCACCGCACAACACGACATCAATAGGATAGTCCCTTTGTAACTTTATTTGTGATCAAGTTTGTGTTTGTTAAAGTATTTAAGAATCGTTATACTGTTTCCGACATAGAGAAGATGGCCGTGTATAATATTTCGTCAGTTGTAAGCAACTGACGCGCCTACAGTTTTATATGCAGGAATTGGAGTTACATGAAGATATAAAGAGAATTGATGCTGTTGATTATTTAAATGTTAAAGTTGTAACAATTGTACATTTATTATCGTTGTATTTTATTGATTCCGCTGCGTATTGATGTAAAAGACTCTGATGTAATCATTGTTGAAATAAAAGTTTCAAATTCCTTGTAAAATTGTACGAATGAAGTGTAAAGATCCTGTGGAATCTCGAATTCAGCTGTTTTTGGAATTCGGGGTGTTACAGAGTGGTATTAGAGCCACGCTTCTAAGTAGTACAAATTTATAAGGAACGACACCCTACAAGTGGACATCAGAGTGTGAGTTCAGTTTATAGAGATTTAAATGTAAGTGATTTACATTTGTGTTGCTTTATAGGCTGATGTTTTCTCTTCCTTTCCCTATTGGATGGCTGGAGTCATGAATGGAAGTTGTTATTAAATTTTCATTCAAATTCATTCATGATGCTCTCCTCGTATACATTGATTTGTGATTGTATGCGAGCTCATTTTCTCTGGGTATCAGAGTGGCGCAGTGGAAGCGTGGTTGGTTTGAACCGTCATTCATGATACCTTACACATAGACACACCTTCCCCTCAAATTATTTTATGTGGATTTTCATCATAGTACTTTTCAACATTTAATACTTTTCAAGTAAACACTTTCTTATACTATTAAATTTTTTATATATCTTTTATTTTGTCTATTTTCCTTAGTCTTGATTTTTTTTTTTAAATTTGTTTTTCCTTCAGTTTTTAAATTCTGTTTATCGTGTTTTATGTCACTTTATGATCATCCGTCTATATCTGCTATTACTTTATATATTCTATTAAATTTACACTACAACTATTATTTTCATTCATTATTACATTTTGAATTTTGCTTGTGAATTTTGCTTATGTGCATTCATTTTATATGATTTGATTTTGTGATACGATATTCTTTCGTTATCTCGTATTGTCCTATATACTTCAGTATATTTTAACGAGATTGAAATATTTTATCTGTATAAATACAACATACTAATTTGATTTATTGTCTGCATTCAATATTATTGTTAGTTGATATTATCTGCTAATTTATTTGTTATTTACGTTTCCTTAATATAATGCATATACTCGCTATTCATACTTTACTCTATCCTCTAATTTTAAATTTTCCTTACATTCTTGATTACTACATATGTTTTCCATTGAATTTTTATATGTGTCATGTATTTCAAGATACTTACTATACATATAATTTCACCATTCTCCAATTATTACATTACTATTTTTATGCATAATTGTTTGTGTCAAATGTCCTAAATTGCTACACTACATCATTATTGTTTTCAATTCTGACATGTGCATATATTTTACATTATTTTAGTGTTATAAATAATTTTTCATTACTACTAATTAGTACCGCCTATGTTTGATATATCGTATACACCTATTTTGATATTTCATTGTGTAAAATCTTTTCTGTATCATTGATTTTCAAACATAACACCATACTTTATTAAACATCCCATATCTAATCTAAGTATGCATGGAAGATTACATCTTTCCATCTTCCGCTTTGGTGCAACTTAATGTCGAGAGGGCAAATATGCAACTAGACATCATTGGATGCAAACTGCAACTGGAGGTCGGTGAGGCAAAATCTGCAACCGAATGTCCAGAAGGCAAACTGCAACTGGATGTCGGTGAGGCAAAGTTTGCAACCGAATGCCCAGAACCGAATGCCCAGAAGGCAAATTGCAACCGGATATCGTAGGAGCAATTATGCAACTTGAGATCGAGATGGGCAAGTTCGCTGTTGGATACCAGTGAGACGAACTTACACCAGAAGGAAATATTATACTTAGATAACCCCTACCTTGCTTTACTATAATATTCACTTACAACTATTCCATTTTTGGTACTAGCTTATACTATTTTATAATATTTTGTAACCTAGCATTATACTGTTTATACTGATTTCATTATTTATCAAACTTGGGTATTTACCGCTTAATATCAACTATCTTGCCGTCTTTTTCGTAGTACTTTGTATTTTATGTGAGGTAGTATCTCATACCACTTTATCGTATTTTGCTATTTTAGAGTTGGTGGCTACTCACCTAACAAAAACATATCTCTTGTTATTTATGTATTTTGTTTATGATTCATAAATTTTCTTTTATATTCCCGGTTTTGTGACACGTCATTGTTTTTCAATTATAATGTCTTGTTTACGACTACAAATCATTTATGATTTTCATATCATGCTATTTGTTCCATCCCTATAATTTTTGCCTATGTATGTATATAATTTCGCATACTGGTTTTCTTGGTCTACTTGACAAATCAAAATTATTTGGATTTCTGCCTTTTCATTTTTTTATCATACACATGATTATTGTATTTACCTTACAAATTACCTTATGATATCAATTTATATACAAAATCATTTTTTAATGTTGTCTGTACTTTTACTATATTCCCTTCTCATATATTTATCAAACTGTTAAAATTGCTAGTTTTGTCATAACAGTATCAATTTGGTTTGCGACTTTCTACCATTTATTACATCGATGAATTTTCAGTATTGAATCTATTTATAAAGTATCCATTAACTATGTTCTTCTTTATTGCATTATTTCTGAACTATTTCACAATTAATGACTAAGTTTATTTATCATTTTATCTAATGGTTTACTTGATAGTAATTTGTATGTAAACTCTTTTCAAAATACACTATCCTCTATTGTCGTACTTGTTTTCCTATGCTACTTTCCTAGTTTTCTTGTTTAGTTCTTCTAAAATTTTGATACTCATAATTTTCTTAAATAGATTTTGTCTTATTCCTCTACATTGCTTACTTGTATGCTATATATATTTTCTTAATGTTTGTAGTTTTTCTATATGTTGTACTGATATTTTTCTTGGTGTGTACAAAATACAGCCTTTACCATAGTGAGTTCCGGGGACGGAACTGTTCTAAGGGGGGAGAGTGTAACACCCCGCAAAATTTAAATGACAATTTTGCCCACGGGTGTTACGCACGTGCATTTTGTACTGTTATTGATGATATCCATAACGCATTTTGATATGTATTTTGAATTCCGATTATTTATGCAATTCCATATTCTTAAAATCCCATTTGAGACAACTCAAATGCTAAATTTCAATCCTTGAGTTTTTACGTGCTTTTTTATCGATGCACGTGTCGATTTCGGATATTCCACCGTTACGTGCAAAGTTTTCAATGGATTTCAATTATTTATTTTTATAAACATGCTTAAATTTATTTTGTAAACGGAATTCAATTTTTGTCTATTTTTATTAAAATAATTGTTCTACGTGCAATACACGTGTTTTCTACACGTTTGAGTGCATTATTGTATATATATAGTTAAATATATTCTTATATTGCATTCTGATTAATTATAAATATTTTTTTTTGGTCAATAAAGTCAATTTTTGTATTTTGAGATTTTACGGGCGACGCACGTGTTTCGGTGCACTTGTTTTAAGCGTATTATTCTTTCAAAAAGAACTTCATGAAATTATGTGTGTTTATTTTAATTGTGCGTGAAAATTATAATTTTAAAGTTAATTTTATATATTTATTACATATATAAATAATTGTTTTAAAGAGATTAAATAAATAAATTATTTTGTACACAAAGCACGTGCACGTGCACACGTGCGATGTGCACACAATTTTGGGGACCGAGCTGTTTAGAGAGGAGGAAAAAATCTGAACATTTGATTTTGAAAGTGGGAGGGAAAGCAAGTTACAAGTTTAAATAATGGGGTTAGTGGTGTTCATGTGGGAGGTGGTTATCCTAACTACCCATTAGTTAATTTATAAATATACCCCCCAAGTCTCTCATTCTCTCATCTCTTCTCCTCCCTCTCTCTTGTCACTTCCGAAAAAGAGACCAACCGAAAGCAGCAAAGCCTTTCCCATTTCTCCACCTAATCACCTATTCCACATGCCTATATACATATGCTAATGTATATATATGTACATGCATAGTATGTGTATATGAAAGAAGATGGGAGTTGTTCTTGATGTTGCCGAAATGAAGTGGGGATGGAGATGCTCTTGATGATTGTTGCTTGCCGAAATGGATTGAAGACCTTGCTTGGGTGCACGGATTTCGAGGAGTTGCAAATGGAGTTTTCCTTAGGAGCTTCTAATTCAAGGAGTTCATTTGAGTACAAATCTTCAACTTTAGGTGGGTATTTCTTAAATCCTTCCTAATTTAGTAATAGAAATTTGCATGATAGATGATATACAAACTAATTGTTGAAATTGAATTGGTATGATGAGATTACATGCTAGTTGTTGTAGAAATTGATTGCTAAATTCTGATTATTGTGATAGATGTGAATTGTTAGATTTATGATTCACAATGTGTTATGGTGACTATTAGAATATTTGCATGCAAGAATATGTGCCATTTGGTAAGTTTTAATTGTATGAGGCATGGTTGAAATAGTAATTGAAATAATGCAAATATCTGGAGAAATGACTTTCCATGCTAATGTAGCAAAGAAGTGCGGTTCTAACCTCAAAATATCTATTTTTGTGAGCATAGAGATTTTATAAAGTGATTTTGATAAAAGACAACAGTTTATTTGGAAAATCGATTGGATATATGTTTTGATGCATTTTAAGGATTCAAAAAAAAAAATGAGAAACTTGTGGATTTGTGAACATATACGAAAATATTTTTAAAAAGGAATACATTCTAGAATTGATCTATATTTTTATATGGAAGTACAAATCAATCAAAGGGGTCGAAAAATATATGCAGGCTGTAATTAGTGTAATTGACAGTCGACTGTTTACCTTCTACAGTCGACTAGAAAGTATAAGAAATTGGGTTTTCGTCGGCAGGACAGTCGACTGACTACTTTCATAGTCGACTGCTACTGTCCTGAATTTTAGTGTTTGAGTTTTCAAGGTATTCGCGGAACAGCCGACTGATTCTTTGGCAACAGTCGACTGAACCGACTGTGATGTTTTGATGTTCGCAGAACAGTCGACTGAACCGAACTGGTTTTGTTCTTGGGTTTGGATTTGATTTTGATGAAAGTTAAATAAGTTGAATACGAGATTTTATGATCATTAAGATTTGATTGAGTTTTATTGTGAAATACGTACAAGGATGTGAAAGATAAAATTGATAAAGAGATCGAATTGAATTGGTCTCATGTTATGAGATTATAAAAGAAATGTTCTTTTTGAGAAAGAGTTGTGAACAAAAGAAAACGGAAATGTTATTGGAGATTGATTATGAAATATTGTTGATCTCTAGAAGAGATAGTTGTTGGAATCTAGAGGCTAGGCGAGACCCTAGTGACCGGTAGTTTTATTTATGATTTTGAGAGCTAACCGTTGAGGGTTGAGCGTCTCTTGAGAAGTAGCCAGGTAGGCTGACTGTCTCTGTTGTTTTGATTTAAGTCCGGTAGGGTAAGCTAGCTCTAGGTTGTGATGATTTTCTTTTAAAATAAACATTGTAGGGATGTAATGAAAGTTAGAGAAAAACATGAGTATGAGGGCCATTGGATGGGTGTTGTGAGGGTATGCACAGGCTGTCTTCACGATGCGTCGTGACATGACGTGGATACTACTCCAGAGTACCATCCGGGTAGCAATGCTTGTGGGATATTTGGTGGCTGCAAGAGGATCGTGTGCCATGAAGGAGGCTGAATTACCACAGAATTCATACTTGATAAGTCAAGACATGGCGTGGGATTCCCCTCCAGGTTTTCTGTACACATGCTTGTAATCATAGAACATCTATGATACTTACCGAAATTACAGAGAGATACATAGTGAAGATGTAATGAAAGTGAGAGAAAAACACAAGTATGAGAGCTAGAGTTTACGGTGTGGGTGTGAGCCACAGAATGCATGCTTGATGAGTCAAGACATGGCGTGGGCACTACTCAGTAATGATCGGACTTTAGCCACGCTTGTGGGATGTTTGGTGACTGCAAGAGGATCGTGTGCCATGAAGGAGGCTGAATTACCGCAAGATGCATGCTTGATGAGTCAAGACATGGCGCGGGATTCCCCTCTAGGTTTTTTGTACACGTGCTTGTACTCATAGATCATCTAGGATACTTACCGTAGTTACAGTAGTAGATTAAGTAATGGCGAGGGATTGAACCCTACAAGATGAAGAACGATTAAGAGGCTTGCCCTCGGACCTATGTAGTATGGGATGCATAGAATCCGAACAAGTGTGCATTAGTGTCATGCAATATAAATAACTGCATTAAGGACTAAGTGCACCGCACAACACGACATCAACAGGATAGTCCCTTTGTAACTTTGTTTGTGATCAAGTTTGTGTTTGCTAAAGTATTTAAGAATCGTTATACTGTTTTCGGCATAGAGAGGATGGCCGTGTATAATATTTCGTCAGTTGTAAGCAACTGACGCGCCTACAGTTTTATATGCAGGAATTGGAGTTACATGAAGATATAAAGAGAATTGATGCTGTTGATTATTTAAGTGTTAAAGTTGTAACAATTGTA
This sequence comes from Hemerocallis citrina, assembly GCA_017893485.1. Lineage (NCBI taxonomy): Eukaryota > Viridiplantae > Streptophyta > Magnoliopsida > Asparagales > Asphodelaceae > Hemerocallis > Hemerocallis citrina. The sequence goes on from CM030360.1 coordinate 34,160,208, forward strand.
CATTTATTATCGTTGTATTTTATTGATTCCGCTGCGTATTGATGTAAAAGACTCTGATGTAATCATTGTTGAAATAAAAGTTTCAAATTCCTTGTAAAATTGTACGAATGAAGTGTAAAGATCCTGTGGAATCTCGAATTCAGCTGTTTTTGGAATTCGGGGTGTTACAGAACTTTCTAAGAGAATATTTGCACGTGTAAAAAGGTAAATTTCAGAAAAATATTTATTAAATCACCAAAAATCATTTTAATTCATTTATAAATATTAAAAGCATTATTTAAAAATCTGGGATATTACACCGACTCCAAGCTCGAAGCTCAGTACTTATCTCGAGCAGCACCACCACGTTCTCTGAGAAAATGCCTCCATCGAGGCGCTCGGCACCGACCTCAAGCTCGGAACTCGGCACGTACCTTAAGAATCTCCATAACATTCTCTCAAAAAATGCCTCCATCAAGGTGCTCAACACTGACCCCAAGCTCGGTGCTCGGCACGTACATCGAGCAGCGCTACATCGTTCTTTGTGAAAATGCCTCTATCGAGGCGCTCGACACCGACCCCAAGCTCGGAGCTCAGCACGTCCCTCGAGCAGCGCCACAACGTTCTCTGAAAAATTGCCTCCATCTAGGCACTCGGCACGTACCTCGAGCAGCGCCATAACATTCTCTCTGAAAATGCCTCCATCTAGGCGCTCAGCGCTCTGCACGTACCTCGAGCAGCCCCACAACTTTCTCTCAGAAAATGCCTCCATCAAAGTGCTCGGCACTGACCCTAAGCTCGGCGCTCGGCACGTACCTCGAGCAGTGCCACAGCATTCCCTCAGAAAATGCCTCTATCGAGGCACTCGGCACTGACCCCAAACTCGGAGCTCGGCACATACCTCGAGCACGCTACAACTTTTTCTCAGAAAATGCCTCCATCGGAGCTTGGCACCGACCCCAAGCTCGAAGCTTGGCACGTACCTCAAGCAGCACCACAGCTTCCTCTCGAAAAGCACCTTGCTCAGCGTGTTCGGCATCGACCCTCCTGGCTCGACGCTCGGCATCGACCCCTCAATCTCGGCTCTAAGCACGGACTTCAATCAGGCCATATACCGTGCTTGACTCGGCGCTGACCCCAAACATTGTTCCCAGGAGCTCACCATCTCATCTTCGCAAAACACTCCCCTCCGCTCTTCTCACAAGAACAAACTAATCCTCGATGGCTGGTGCACACAGCTCTCTAGGAGTGGGGGGCTTATGATGTGGGTATAGATGACGTGGCCCAATTAGGGCTTTCAGATCTCCTCATATTTTGCTCATCCCAGATCATCAAGTCAACAGGTCCATCAGGCCTTCTACCACATCAGGCTCGCAGATAAATGTGTCTAACTCGGCCCATTAGGGTTAGATACTCGTTTGTCTCTGCCTATAAATACGAGACCCCCACCTCACTGCAGAAGGTAATCTCAAATTCTCCACCTGAACCATAGTTGTCTAGTCTCTTTTCCAGTGACTTAACTAAATCGTCGGAGGGCCTGTCGCCAGGATTTCTCCCTATGTTTCTAGGCCTTTTGCAGGTACCCCAGTCGTCCGAGCACTAGCTGCTCTTCCGAGCCGACCTCCAGGAACAGACCCGAGTCCCGGGCGAGATCCATCCCTTCCACTTTATAAATTACAAGAACTCACAACTGTTGCTCCCGCACCGAAAACAAGCAGCATCAAGTAACAATGACTGCTAAAATAGAGAGTTCCTGATAGTTGAGATTTGTTCCCAAAATAACTCATAGCATGTTTTCGTTGTTAGTAATAACGGTATAAAATAAGTGATGACGTTATCAGAGATAGTGACAACAGTTATATTCAGACATGTTTAACGAGAATAAAATTTTGAAATCTTCTTTGAACTACAATAACGGCATCAGGAATTTCAATGCCATTATTTTAAATAACGATTGTTCAGATAGCGAGTTCCAGAGAGTAGAGGTTTGTTTAAAAAACACTCATAGCCTGATGTCGTTGGTTCTAATAACGGCTTAATTGTAAATGTTGTTGTTGTTTTGAATAATAGCAACAGTTATAATAAAAATTGTCTAAAGGTAACTGTTGCCGTCATTAGGGATGATGTATGAAAATTGTCTAGAGGTAACGACTTAATGAACTGATACCACTATTAGGAATAACGTTACATCTAACTGATGTCATCATCCCCAAGAGCTGCATCCGTTATTTCATATTTTTAACCAAAACATGCACAATATGCATAAAACCTTTACAACTAAAAATTTCCAGAACTCACATTCACATAAGAAAATTTCTCAACAGTCACCCTCAACAACAAACATATCAAAGATTCACAAAATAATGGTTGATACAAATCATGTATAAAACAAAGTTCACAGGTTAAAAACAAAATTCAACTCAATATTTTATCCACATTCACATCAACAAGTTCAACTCAATAAAGTTTAACCAACATTCAAAACAAAGTTCAAGAGTTTATCAAATGCTCCAGAAGTTCCAAGTTCACAAGTTCACTAGTTCATCTTAATAATCCAACATTCCCAACACCAACACAATATGTAAACATAGACTAACTAGGCTTGTAGAGTTGTGGTTTGCTCTGCTTCCGAACTGGGACTCTCCATGTACGTTCGACTTATGTCAACTGTGACACGGGTATCTGGGGGTCAACATCCTCTTCATTCTCAGCTTCCTTTTCTACAATCTCTTTGTTGTCGTGCACATTCTTGTACTTGAAGTTGGACACCTTCCATCGGCTGAGTAATGCTATTCCACTACTGCCTAGGTGATGCACGTGGTTGAGCTTGGCTTGGGGAAGGAGCTTGAGCTTGGCTTGGTGTTTGTGGCAGAGATTGAGCTTGTGATTGTGGTGGAGCTAGAAGAGCAGCAAATTGGGGTCTGTCTCCAATCTCTTCAAGTGACAACCGACACGGGTGGATGATTTCTCGTGCTAATTCCTTACAAGCTTTTGAAGCATTACTTTTCAACACACGAGCTCATTTTTTCGCTATATCCTATGAATTATCAATCTACAACAACATTTAAATATAAACATGCATAAACAAAACTATGTGATGCAAGTATTACTCCAAATATGTATGGAATTTGTTAACTCATAATTAGTAACAAAAGTGTTACTTATTAAGAGTTGATACGACGGGGCCTTTAGTTGATACCTCAGTTAAGAAGTAGATTGTGCAGGTTGTGGTTCAACCTTGCGCTTCGGGATCGGTATTTGGATCCTCTCTGGTATATTGGTTCGCAAAGAAATATACAAACACGTAATACAACGGTACCTTGCCATGTGCGCTTCTTGTTCCGATCTATATTATGGTATGAAACATTCAAGCACCAAATCATATTTTCTCTTGTTCCATATTGCCATGTGAGAGCAATGATGATTGGCCCAATCAATATTTGGCAATCGACCCTGACCAGTGATGTTGTGTAGTCGTCGGTTGCACATCCGATTTTCTGGGATTTTTTGTTGTGTGGCGAATTGTCGGAAGACTCGATCGGGGTAGTAGAACTCCATGATATTGAAGTTCACAAGTGGACCTTGTGTCAACCACAATTGCCTGTTGGCAATGTAAGAGGGAGGTAGTCTTTCAATGCCTTCAAAAGAACCGTTATCCGGGGACGGCCAAGGTGTATACGTTCCCATTACCAAATCTATAATATCCCTATCGGCCATGTCATTTCTATCAAACTCATTGCACAGTTACACAATGCACAATAAAGTGAAGCCGATGCCGCACTTCCTTAACTATAATGGAGGCTCTGTGTAAATCCGCTACCTAGGAGAGGTACATTATGTGGACATCACCGAAAGAGTTCGGGAAGATAAAACCTCCGATCATACTCACTAAGTACGCACGAGTGTAGTATTAAAATTCGAAGTTGGTCGGTTTCTCTCCCAAGCTATTGTTAAACTCTGCATAAAACTACGAACACCGGATTGGTTTGCCAATGAACACACTTTTGTCATCCTCATCAACCTTTCTCCCAAGATAATCTCTGATCAATGCAACTTTGTTGAATATAAAGTTACCGGTCACAACAACCCCATCTATTGGAAGTCCGGATATAATCGCTACATACTGTAGCATTACCATCATCTCACCAACCGGTAGGTAGAACGTGTGTGTTTCCGACCTCCATCGCTCCACAAGAGCTGTAAGTAATGAATGGTCGCATTTTATTTTGGCCAACATCGACATTCCATTAAAACTGAAATTTACCAATTAGTTCCTTATACGTGGGTGCACCAGCAATGTCGTATATAGTCGAAAATTCATATTCTTCGTCTCCCCCTTCCATACCACCTAAGACCTGTGCTCTTCTTACAAGTATAGTAGGGCTTGGTCTGATGGACCTCCATATGCGGCAGAAGACGACACACCTACTGCATGCGAAAAATGTAATACCCTGATTTTCAAATATATGAAAGATTATTTATTTTCACATATGGTATGCATGTGTAGCATGTTAACTATTATTTCTCAACATGATGATTAAAGAGTGTTGTTTTCTATAAAGCATTTTCTTAAAGCCCAATGATTAGTTGCTTATTTTTGAAATAATTATTTTGGCCCAAATTAATTTAAGCCCATGGTTTAATCCTCTTATTTTTACAACTTGTTTTGTGTAACATTTTTTTATATATAAGACTTGTCATGAGTGTACAAGTTTTGTTAGTGTGGTTTGTGCATGCACGTGCATTTCGCATACACGTGCATTGAGCACTCTTTCTTGGCCGGTTTTGGGTGGAGTAATGGATTGGAATCATGGGTAGTTGTGTAGAGGTGTGGATAGTTATTTCAACTCCCTAGTGCATCCTAACCCTTGATCCTATAACCATCTACTAAATCCTAGCCCTCCATTCCACTTATTTTCTAGTATAAATACCCCCTCTCATTCTCTATCTCTTTTACACTAAGATTATTATTGTAAGAGAGGTATTTTGTGAGTTGTGTGTGGGTGCTTTTCTGTGGAGGCCGAGTAGTATTCTGAAGAGTTCGGTGTGGAGCAAAGGAGCAAGGAGCGAGGAGTCGTTTACTACATTAAGGAACTTTTGCTGGATTTCGATTATTTCTTTAAATAAGGTGGGTGTTTCTCAGGACTTCTAATGTAGGAATTATACCATGATTATTATAATTGCTACCATGTTATGAAAAGTAAATTCAATGTATTAGAAATTGCCTGAGCATGCTGATGATAATAAGAACAAAAGGGTCGGTACAGTCGACTGTCACATGAACCAGTCGACTGGTACGAGACAATTATTTTCATGATGTGGTAATAAACATGTATGCAAAACAGACGTAATAGTGCGATTACTAAGTTCATATTCCCCTATGACACATATGATGGAGGGAAGGTGAATGGATAAAAAGAACTAGCGATGATTAACAAAACTAAGAACGGTCGGTGCAGTCGACTGACGATGTGTTCAGCCGACTGGTGCATCGATTTAATTATGATTATTCGGCAACTCCATGAAATGAGATATTCCATTATGTTGACCTAGTATAATGACTTGAGATTTATATCTTCATCTTCGTAAGAAAGTTATGAATAAGTGTGAATGCATGTTTAAAGTATTTTCCTTAAAGAAAAGACAATATTAGTAATTTGAAATTTCCATGCTGCGATGTTACTGAACAAGTAAGAAGTGTGGTGTTTATGAAACATGAATATATGTATACCGTGTTGAAAGTGCATATGTGAACGGTTGGAAAGATAATTCCTGATTTTTGAATTCTGAAACTGTCCAGTCGACTTAGCGCGTGTAGCAAGTCGACTGAGCTGAACATAGAAATGTACTATTAAAAATCCCAGGACAGACGACTGATGGATGAACAGTCGACTGTCACGTGGATAACATTTTTGAACATGAAAAGTTGCGGGACAGCCGACTAGTCGTGTGCAGCAGTCGACTCTCCCGAGTGTTTATGATGAACTTGTATTGACTGTACGAGTCGACTGGTATACTTCCAAGTCGACTGTACAGAGTGGATTTTGATATGTCAGAGATTCTGATTTGCTTATTGCTGAAAGTTGTGAACTTTATGATTGATGTGAATGAACTCTTTTATGGTTGTATGAATATACATGAAGAGAATCATAGATGTGAGTTGAGAACTAAATGAACATGAAAAGGCTAAGATCATGATAAGAAAGTCTGTGAGACTCTAAATTGAATTATGAGCTGAAAGTGCTCAATTGGAAGTTGTGAATTGTAAATTGAAACCGAGAGTAGCTAAGTCTCCCCCCGGCAATGGAAATGAAATGAAATTGAAAAGAAGACCAAGGCTGGTCATGTGTAAATGAAATGAATAAGTCCGGTTTAGTGGAGAGGCTAACTCTAGAGCTTTGATTTGTATTCATGATTCTAATATTTAGTACATAGTGAAGAGGTGATGAAAGTGAGAGAAAAACATAAGTATGAGAACTAGAGTTTACGGTGCGGGTGTGTGAGCCGCAGAATGCATGCTTGATGAGTCAAGACATGGCACGGGCACAACTCAGAATGATCAGACTTTAGTCACGCTTGTGGGATGTTTGGTGACTGCAAGAGGATCGTGTTCAGGGAGGAGGCTGAATTGCCACAGAATGCATGCTTGATGAGTCAAGACATGGCGCGGGGTTCCCCTCCAGGGGCCAGGATACGTGCTTGTACTCATAGATCATCTTGGATACTCACTGTAATTACAGAAGTAGAGTAAGTCATGGCGAGGGATTGAACCCTATAAAAATGAAGAATGATTAAGAGGCTTGCCCTCGGACCTATGTAGTATGGAATGCATAGAATCCGAATAAGTGCGCATTAGTGTCATGTAAATTAAGAAATTGCATTAAGGATTAAGTGCACAATCACGACACGACATCATTAAGATTTTACCCCTTACTTTAATTGTTATGTGAACAAGTTTTGTGATCTGTTAAGAAATGAGATTTGTTATACTGTTTCTGGCATAGAGAGGATGGCCATGTATAATTATCGTCGGTTGAATAAACTGACGTACCCACAGTTTTGTATGCAGGATAAATTACATGTTAAAGAGGAATGGATGCATAAAGATTTACCATGTTGTTGTAAAATTAAGTAAATGTTGTATATTTTTACTTCCGCTGTGCAAATGAAATGTGTAATATGATGTAAACTCTGATATAAAGTGAATGTTTGAATTTCCTTGTAAAATTGTACTCAAAGAAAGTGAAAAGATCCTGTAGAACATCTCGAATTCAGTGTTTTGGGATTCGGGGCGTTACAGAGTGGTATCAGAGCCACGCTTTCTACGCTTTCCTGTTGGTACAAATTTATAAAGAACGACACCCTAGATGTGGACATTAGAGTGTGTGTCTGAGTTTCGAGATTTAAATGTAAGTGACTTACATTTGTGTTGCTCTATGACTTATGCTTCTTCCCCTCTATTCTAAGATGGCTGATCACTTCGACCCTGCTGGAGGCGACGACTGGCAGATCATTGAGGAAGAGTACCATCCTAGACAGGCCGATTCTGAGGATGAGTATCACCCTGGGCAAGCAGATTTCGATGAGGAGGAGTGGCCTGAATCTCGAGAGATTACCCCACCTCCGCATTCGTCTGACGATTCTTCTTCCGATGAAGAAGAGGGACCAGCTCTGAGCAGCACTGTGGCTTCTCTTCAGAGGCAGGTGGAAACTCTGCGAGAGAGAGTTGGAGTATTGGAAGATCAACTGGCGAAGCGAAAGGACGATTTTTCTGTTCTCAGTCACCGAGTTTGAGAACTTGAGAAGAGAAAGAACCTGACAGATGTGCTGAAGGACGAAGTCGATGAACTATGGGATGAACTTCGAGCAGCGAAAAGGACCCGTAGGGATTAGATTGTCTTAGTTTCTACTATCTTCTATTCTGATGTTAAGAAATGTTTTAATTCGAATGTATAAACTTTGAAATTCAATTAAATGCAAGTTGGTTTAAGTTCTTGTCTTATACTTTGAATTTAATGGATCTTTTGCATCAGAATATGTCGAGAAGAGGAGCTAGGAGTGGGGAAGGTTTGGATCTGGAGACCGAGCTTGCAAGGGTCTACCAGACGCTGAATGTAGTGGCTATGAATCAAGGAAGGGGGCCTGTTAATCCAGTGCCCGAGGCGATTAAGCTGGTGGAATCGTTCAAGAGAATAAAACCACCTGTATTCGAGAGTAAGTCAGACCCAGATGCGGCTGACAACTGGATTCGGCAAGTGGAGACAATCTTTGAGGTGTTGGAGACACCGGAGGGCAGCAAGGTCAAGTTGGCGACTTTGCAATTCGAGAAGGATGCGGCTGTTTGGTGGCAGTCGATGAAGAGAACCATGGGAGGTATAGTGCTTGGCTGGGAGGAATTTCTAGAGGAATTCCGCAGTCACTATTTCCCCTCCGATGTTCAGGAGAAGAAGGCAATGGAGTTTCTGTCGCTTCAGCAAGGCAGCATGTCAGTGAGGGAGTATGAGACTAAGTTCACTCAGCTCTCTAGGTATGCTCCAGAACTGGTGATGGATGAGGCTAAGAAGGCCCGTAAGTTCGAGCATGGACTGAGACCAAGCTTGAGATCCCGGATGATACCTTTTGGTATCAGGCGATTTGACAAGTTGGTCAAGAGGGCGGCAGCAACGGAGGCAGATATGGAGCAGTTCCATGTTGCTCAGCACCAGAGGAACAACTGGCAGTCCGGAAAGAGGTCCGCCAATTCTGAGAGTTTCAAGGGGCAACCATCTGCACAGAGGTTCAAACCGACAGGGGCGAACGCTATTGGTGTGGCTGGAGGACCTGGAAACAATGTGGTGAGACCTTCTGCAGTCACTTGCTACAACTGTGGTGAAGTGGGACATTATCAATCTCGATGTCTCAAACCACGGGCTGGCAATCACAATGTGCCAATACAGCAGACTGGAAAGAGGCCGTACCAACCAGGGCGAGTATTTGCCTTGACAGAAGCTGATGCTGAGGAAGCAGATCAGGTCATCTCTGGTACGAGGGCTGATGTTTAGTGGTTTTTGTCATTTCTTCTTCCCGTTCATATTGTGAAACTGTTATGTAATGGTGTGTATTATATAACAGGAGAACTCTATCTTAATGGAATGAAAGCTGTTGTATTGTTCGATACTGGATCCTCTCATACTTTTGTGTCTCCTAAGTTTGCCAAAGTGTTGAGAGTGGAACTGAAGACTTTTCCAGGCAAGATCTTAGCAGTAGCTACTCCATCAGGGAAAACTTTGACCACTGATTGGTATTACGCTGATTGCGAGATCGTGATTGGAGATCGAATCTTTGGCATCGATCTGATCGAGCTGACTATCTTGGGAGTCGATGTTATCATTGGCATTGATTGGATGTCGGTGTACAGTGCAAGCATCGAATGCAAGACCAAGACGGTAACAGTGAAGGCTCCAGGTGGACCCGAAGTCACTTTCCAAGGGAAGCAGAAGTGTGCTAAGCTGGTGGCAACTATCCGCAAGGAAGAGACTCCTGTGGAATTGCAAGGGATTCCTGTGGTTCGGGACTATCCGACTGTGTTCTTGGAAGATTTTTTGGGTTACCTCCGCATCGTGATGTAGAGTTCAGCATCACTGTTCAACCGGGAAGTGCACCAATTTCTAAGGCACCATATAGGATGGCTCCAGTGGAACAGGATGAGGTGAAACGGCAAATTGAGGAACTATTGGGGAAGGGCTATTCAACCTAGTGTGTCACCTTGGGGAGCACCAGTGCTTTTGGTAAAGAAGAAGGATGGATCGATGAGAATGTGTATCGATTACCGAGAGCTGAATAAGGTCACTGTTCAGAATAAGTATCCGATTCCTCAAATTGATGACTTGTTCGATCGTCTACAAGGAGCAGCTGTATTCTCCTAAATAGATCTTCGATCAGGATATCACCAAGTGCGAGTGAAAGCTGAAGATGTGCACAAAACTGCATTTAGAACTCGGCATGGGCATTACGAATTCTTAGTTATGCCATTCGGAGTGACGAATGCACCCGCAATCTTCATGGATTTAATGAACAGAGTTCTGAGGCCGTTTATTGATTCTTTCGTCGTGGTGTTCATCGATGATATTCTCGTGTACTCCAAGTCAGAGGAGGAGCACACTGAGCATCTTGCAGCAGTGTTGAAGAAACTGGAAGAGCAGAAGTTGTATGCCAAGTTATCCAAGTGTGATTTCTGGAAATTTGAAGTGGCATTCCTAGGTCACATCCTTTCTAAGGAGGGAGTGGCAACTGACCCTCAGAAGATAGCGGCAGTGAGAGATTGGGCTAGGCCTACTACAGTGAAGGAAGTCAGAAGTTTTCTTGGGATGACTGGATACTATAGGAGATTCATTCAAGGTTATGCTCAGATAGCTGTACCGCTTACTGGACTGACCAAGAAGAATGTGAGCTTCAAGTGGACTGAGCAATGTGAGGCGTGCTTTCAGGAGTTGAAAGAGAAGCTGACTACTGCACCTATTTTGGCTTTGCCTAGAGCAGGTGTCGAGTATGATGTTTATAGCGATGCTTCACATCGTGGGCTTGGTTGTATCTTAATGCAAGAAGGTAGAGTAATCGCTTATGGGTCTAGGCAACTACGACCACATGAGAAGAATTACCCGACTCATGATCTAGAGTTGGCTGCGATTATCTTTGCCCTAAAGCAATGGAGGCACTATGTGTACGGTGAGAAGTTGAATATGTACACAGACCACAAGAGCTTGAAGTATATATATCAGCAGAGGGATCTCAATCTGAGGCAGCGGAGATGGTTGGAAGTGCTCGAGGACATGCGACCTGAGATCAAGTATCATCCTGGAAAAGCTAATGTTGTTGCTGATGCACTTAGTCGCAAGAGCAGTTTGGCTAGTTTGATTACAACTCAGCAGCATCTGATTGAGGAGTTGGATCGGGCAGGTATTGAGGTTGTCTTGCAAGGATTGGGAGCATCTTTGGCTCAGTCGAGGCTTCAGCCTACTCTGAATACAAGGATCATTGCAAGTCAGGAGGTTGATGCTGATATTTTGGAGATGAAGGAGCAGGTTAGTACTGGCAGGTTGCCCGGATTTCAAATCAGGGATGGAGTGCTGTGGTTCGGAGATAGACTATGTGTTCCAAATCAGGCGGACCTAAAAAAGAGTATTCTTCAGGAGGCGCATGCTACTCTTCTATCTGTACATCCTGAGAGTACTAAGATGTACAAAGACATCAAACAGCATTTCTGGTGGTCAGGTTTGAAGCGGGATGTGGCTGAATTTGTTGCGAAGTGTGAGGTTTGTCAGCAAGTCAAGGCCGAAAATCAGAGACCCGGAGGTCTATTACAGCCGTTACCTATTCCGGAATGGAAGTGGGATAACATCAGTATGGATTTCATCACGGGATTGCCTAAGAGTCCTAAAGGCAATGATGCGATTTGGGTTATAGTCGATCGACTAACCAAGTCCGCTCACTTTTTGGCGATGAAACTCACTGCTTCAATGGACAAGTTGGCTAAGTTGTATGTTGGTGAGATTGTCCGACTTCATGGTCTTCCCTTAACTATTGTGTCAGATCGAGATGCGCGGTTTACTTCGTATTTCTGGAGGAGTCTTCAGACAGCTTTGGGTACCAAAACAGATTTCAGCACTGCTTTTCATCCGCAAACCGATGGGCAGACCGAGAGAGTCAATCGTATTCTTGAGGATATGCTTCGGTGTTGTATACTAGACTTTGGAGGCAGTTGGGAAAGGCATTTACCTTTGGTGGAGTTTGCCTACAACAACAGTTTTCAGGCTAGCATCGGGATGGCGCCGTACGAAGCTTTGTATGGCAGAAAGTGCAGAACACCTGTTTGTTGGTATGAAGTTGGGGAGCGGCAGTTGTTTGGTCCTGAGCTTGTACAGCAGACTTCTGAGAAGATTGTTCTGATCAGGAAAAGGTTGGTGGAAGCTCAGAGCAGGCAGAAAAGCTATGCAGACAACCGGAGAAGGGACCTTGAGTTTGAGGTTGGTGACTTCGTCTTTCTGAAGGTATCACCCAGTAAAGGTGTGGTTCGATTTGGCAAAGGCGGGAAGTTAGTCCCGAGGTTTATAGGCTCGTATAAGATATTGAAAAGGATCGGGAAAACTGCTTACCGACTTGAATTACCGGAAGAGTTGTCTCAGGTGCACAATGTCTTCCATGTGTCTATGCTGAGAGGTTATATCCCAGATCCGAGTCATCATTTGCCTGAAGTGCCGGAAGGTTTGCAATTGGATATGAACTACATCGAGTCTCCTGTCGAGATTGTTGACCGTAGGGAGAAAGTCTTGAGGAATAAGACGATACCGATGGTCAAGGTAGTCTGGAGAAACCACTTGGTTGAAGAGGCTACTTGGGAATCTGAGGAGAGGATGTTGAAGGACTATCCTGAGCTTTTTGCTTGATTGTATCTTTGTATCTTTTGTTTTGTTGTTGTGTTGTAATTTTTGTTTTTCTCGCTCTTAATTGTAGTTCCGGGGACGGAACTATTCTAAGGAGGGAGTGATGCAATACCCTGATTTTCAAATATATGAAAGATTATTTATTTTCACATATGGTATGCATGTGTAGCATGTTGACTATTATTTCTCAACATGATGATTAAAGAGTATTGTTTTCTATAAAGCATTTTCTTAAAGCCCAATGATTAGTTGCTTATTTTTGAAATAATTATTTTGGCCCAAATTAATTTAAGCCCATGGTTTAATCCTCTTATTTTTACAACTTGTTTTGTGTAACATTTTTTTTATATAAGACTTGTCATGAGTGTACAAGTTTTATTAGTGTGGTTTGTGCATGCACGTGCATTTCGCATACACGTGCATTGAGCACTCTTTCTTGGCCGGTTTTGGGTGGAGTAATGGATTGGAATCATGGGTAGTTGTGTAGAGGTGTGGGTAGTTATTTCAACTCCCTAGTGCATCCTAACCCTTGATCCTATAACCATCTACTAAATCCTAGCCCTCCATTCCACTTATTTTCTAGTATAAATACCCCCTCTCATTCCCTATCTTTTTTACACTAAGATTATTATTGTAAGAGAGGTATTTTGTGAGTTGTGTGTGGGTGCTTTTGTGTGGAGGCCGAGTAGTATTCTGAAGAGTTCGGTGTGGAGCAAAGGAGCAAGGAGCGAGGAGTCATTCACTACATTAAGGAACTTTTGCTGGATTTCGATTATTTCTTCAAATAAGGTGGGTATTTCTCAGGACTTCTAATGTAGGAATTATACCATGATTATTATAATTGCTACCATGTTATGAAAAGTAAATTCAATGTATTAGAAATTGCCTGAGCATGCTGATGATAATAAGAACAAAAGGGTCGGTACAGTCGACTGTCGCATGAACCAGTCGACTGGTACGAGACAATTATTTTCATGATGTGGTAATAAACATGTATGCAAAACAGACGTAATAGTGCGATTACTAAGTTCATATTCCCCTATGACACATATGATGGAGGGAAGGTGAATGGATAAAAAGAACTAGCGATGATTAACAAAACTAAGAACGGTCGGTGCAGTCGACTGACGATGTGTTCAGCCGACTGGTGCATCGATTTAATTATGATTATTCGGCAACTCCATGAAATGAGATATTCCATTATGTTGACCTAGTATAATGACTTGAGATTTATATCTTCATCTTCGTAAGAAAGTTATGAATAAGTGTGAATGCATGTTTAAAGTATTTTCCTTAAAGAAAAGACAATATTAGTAATTTGAAATTTCCATGCTGCGATGTTACTGAACAAGTAAGAAGTGTGGTGTTTATGAAACATGAATATATGTATACCGTGTTGAAAGTGCATATGTGAACGGTTGGAAAGATAATTCCTGATTTTTGAATTCTGAAACTGTCCAGTCGACTTAGCGCGTGTAGCAAGTTGACTGAGCTGAACATAGAAATGTACTATTAAAAATCCCAGGACAGACGACTAATGGATGAACAGTCGACTGTCACGTGGATAACATTTTTGAACATGAAAAGTTGCGGGACAGCCGACTGGTCGTGTGCAGCAGTCGACTCTCCCGAGTGTTTATGATGAACTTGTATTGACTGTACGAGTCGACTGGTATACTTCCAAGTCGACTGTACAGAGTGGATTTTGATATGTCAGAGATTCTAGTTTTGCTTATTGCTGAAAGTTGTGAACTTTATGATTGATGTCAATGAACTCTTTTATGGTTGTATGAATATACATGAAGAGAATCATAGATGTGAGTTGAGAACTAAATGAACATGAAAAGGCTAAGATCATGATAAGAAAGTCTGTGAGACTCTAAATTGAATTATGAGCTGAAAGTGCTCAATTGGAAGTTGTGAATTGTAAATTGAAACCGAGAGTAGCTAAGTCTCCCCCGGCAATGGAAATAAAATGAAATTGAAAAGAAGACCAAAGTTGGTCATGTGTAAATGAAATGAATAAGTCCGGTTTAGTGGAGAGGCTAACTCTAGAGCTTTGATTTGTATTCATGATTCTAATATTTAGTACATAGTGAAGAGGTGATGAAAGTGAGAGAAAAACATAAGTATGAGAACTAGAGTTTACGGTGCGGGTGTGTGAGCCGCAGAATGCATGCTTGATGAGTCAAGACATGGCACGGGCATAACTCAAAATGATCGGACTTTAGTCACGCTTGTGGGATGTTTGGTGACTGCAAGAGGATCGTGTTCAGGGAGGAGGCTGAATTGCCGCAGAATGCATGCTTGATGAGTCAAGACATGGCGCGGGGTTCCCCTCCAGGGGCCAGGATACGTGCTTGTACTCATAGATCATCTAGGATACTCACTGTAATTACAGAAGTAGAGTAAGTCATGGTGAGGGATTGAACCCTACAAAAATGAAGAACGATTAAGAGGCTTGCCCTCGGACCTATGTAGTATGGAATGCATAGAATCCGAACAAGTGCGCATTAGTGTCATGTAAATTAAGAAATTGCATTAAGGATCAAGTGCACAATCACGACACGACATCATTAAGATTTTACCCCTTACTTTAATTGTTATGTGAACAAGTTTTGTGATCTGTTAAGAAATAAGATTCATTATACTGTTTCTGGCATAGAGAGGATGACCATGTATAATTATCGTCGGTTGAATAAACTGACGTACCCACAGTTTTGTATGCAGGATAAATTACATGTTAAAGAGGAATGGATGCATAAAGATTTACCATGTTGTTGTAAAATTAAGTAAATGTTGTATATTTTTACTTCCGCTGTGCAAATGAAAAGTGTAATATGATGTAAACTCTGATATAAAGTGAATGTTTGAATTTCCTTGTAAAATTGTACTCAAAGAAAGTGAAAAGATCCTGTAGAACATCTCGAATTCAGTGTTTTGTGATTCGGGGCATTACAAAAAAGATGGTTGGATGGCATCCTACAAAAAAATATAAATTATTGTTATTATAGAAAGCATAATAGATATGAAGATTATGGGCTAAAAATAATAATCACTTCTTACTTGTGATGGTGGTTGGCCTCTACCACTGCCCGACGGCTGTGACGATCCACTCGGTCACACCATTTCTCTGTCAACATTAATAAAACATTTCTTATGAACAAAATTTGAGTATTGGGATTACACTACTGATATCAATATCGACAATATCTAAACTCATTGCGTATATCCATTCATACATACACAAATCTTCAACATTTTGAAAAATAGACCAATTCTAATATATTAAAAATTCGACGACTGAGTATTCATACCAATACACTACTCATATGAATATCCTACTAATATCAATATCGAAAGCAAGTCTCAATACTCGTATCATATTACTACTCATAACAATCTCTACAATATCTCAATACACTACATATTTATATGCATACATATATATAACTCTCATATCAACATCCATTCATACATACACATAAATCTTCTCACTTTGAAAAATATAGCAATTCTAGTTTATAAAAAATTTTCACATTCATTCATTCTACCGCTCATATCAATATCCACAACTCCTCATATACTACGTTGTTAAAATAAATCTCAATACACAAAGTAGATATTTTTAATAAAATTAAGGGTTTTCGAATACCTAACACACTTTCGGATTCAATGTGAGCTGTAGAAGAATTGATTCAGAGATCCAAGTGAACGGAGAGAGGAGAGAATCAGTGGAGATGAGAATTAGGATTTATGGATGAGTATTTTGTGAATTATTTGGGCATATGAAAGATGATAGATTGAAGTAGATGTGGAATCTATGGTTATAGGGTTTTAGGGTTTTGAGTTCGGGAGTGGAGGGAGAGAGTGAGATAAAGTGAAAGGGGGAGGAGAAGGGGGGCCACTTTATATGTGAAAAAATTATTATACTGATGCCGCTATCCCCAACAACGACATCTCGCATCATCTGTGTGTCTACGCACTGTAACTGACAATGATAATTGTCCAAAGTGTTCGTTCAGCACCTCAAATATCGACTCTTCCACCCCCACTGCAACCCCCCTGAAATCCTCTCGATGGCGAATGCTCCACTCCATCAATCCACCTTCGCAGGTTGTCTCGAATATCCTGCTGTCATTGTTATCAATCTTAGTCTCGATCATGCCTACTATGTTTTTTTTAATATAAATAGGACAGAGTCGAAAGACTCCAGCCCACAACTAACAGCATCCACAATGGTGTTTCTCATTTTTGAGAAAATGGCATGTATAGAAATAGGAAATAGGGGTTATGTCTGCAGTGGTGGTTTGCAAAAAATTTCTCATTTTTATTGTTAGATGATACAACATGTATCGTCCGTTGACGTATTTAAAAATAAACACATAAGACGAGACATGTTGTCTCGTCTCTCTCAAAAATTAAACAACCACATGTCTCGTCTCTTGGGTTTTTTTTATAAAAAAAAACAAAAAAATTGGTGGGACGGGACATGTTGTCCCGTCCGTGAATTAGGGGGCATTTTTTTAGCGTGGGATTTTTTTGGGGTCTTTTTTAAAGGGAAATGATTTGGTTTCCTATGCTTTTGACTCAAAATGACTTATTTACCCTTTGTGTTTAATTGTGAAAGCTTATAAATTGCAAGGTAGCTCCGAACTCAGAATGTGGTCTCCTCTCTTCTCAACCTATTCTTCATTAATTTTTCTCTTCGCCTCTCAATTCTCATTGTATTCAACATACGGGAAAAAAAATTGTCTTCAACAATCAAGAGATTTATTGGGAAAGTTAAATCTAGACATTGGTCAGAGTCCGCACAATCACAAAACAGAAGTGAAGAAGAAGCAACTGCGCCTGTGAATTATAGCGATCCATCCGAGTGGGTCAAAGTAGTAGTTGATGGAAAACACGTACATAAGCTGATTACCAAGCAACCTATTGCTGGATTTGTTACATTCAGAGGAAATTGGAAGGAACCGATAAAAGCTTCGAAGCTAGTTTGCTTTGTCCCTCTAATCAAGCAGTTGATCGACAATGCCGACTGGGCCCCTTTTTCTTCTATCGACACAGAGAAGTCCTCGGTGCGCCTTGTTGATGCTTTGGTTGAGAGATAGTGGGACACGACCCACACTTTCCATCTTCCAGGCAGTGAGTTTGGATTTACCCTGTTAGATTGGGCAATGCTAACGGGATTATCTATTGGAGTCGGTAGTGTACCGCCGTGTAATGATGTTGCATACACCTTCGATGTTGTCCAGTCTAGGTTCTTCACAGAAATTACACCGGAAGATTGGAAATCACATGGTATACTCTGCTCGTTCTTAAAGAAGTATTTTCAGAAAGAATGGATCGCTGCCGCTATGCTAGATCTTGAAGTGGCAATGAAAGTTGCCAGAGCTTTCTTCCTGTACTTTGTGGGTGATTTTCTTCTGCCCAATGCTTCTTCAGTAGTGAGATGTGATTTCTTTGCTGCTTTTGAAGATCTGAATCTAGTTGACACATATGATTGGGGAAGTCCGACATTGGCATTGCTATATATGTCTTTGGATTCTTGTAGCAGACTAAAACTGAAAGTATTTAATGGCCCGTGGCAAGTACTCGAGGTAATCTTACTAAATAATTATTATTATTTTGTAACAATATCTAAAATACCAAATATTAGTATTTGGATTATTAATAATACATATTAATATAATGATTTTATTTCAGTACTGGGCATATGAATACACAAGTATTTGTACACCAATGAGTGATAAAACCGTAGATTTTGTGATTCATTTACAAAATGCGGATATTAGAACAAAAATTGCACGGTGGAATCGCAAAAATTTGGATCAAAGTAGAACTGATTTGATTCATTACAATATCTCCATGGCCCGGAGTCAGCTGGAGATGAGGTCATCAGCACCTATTATATGGCAACCATATAATGGATCGTCATATGAGAACGAGTATGATATTTAATGAGCGATCATCTTATCCCGCCACCGTGTTATCTTCCAATATGGCAGTCAGGTAATACTTTAAAAAGTTATTGTTCCAATACTAATTTTACTTATGATTGTTAGTGCTAATTATTGTTTCAATGTAGGAGGGTTGGTATCTCGGTGATCGATGTTATCGGCAAATAACTGGGGTTATTGCTATCCCATCAAATCCTCCTACTACTATGTCTCGAATGAAACCACATGAGTTCTGTAACCCTATTGATGCTTCTACACTGGTCTGTTATGTTCCACAGAGTGTATGTTATCAATATTGGGCTAAGGTATCAGTTGGTCCTATTATGTCTAATCTCTCGCATGGAGCTAACGTTGATTTTATAGGGGCAGCTAGTTGTAGTGTTCCATTTGCTCAATTGCCATTTCCAGCACCTCCTTTTTGGTTGCCCTCACAATATCCAACACAACCGCTGCTTGAGAGACCAGCATTTTATGGTGAGCCCATAGTTGAAGCACCCTTATTCACGGGCGGTACAATCACCAGAAACCTTGGTCAGGAAACTTTTGAGTTTGAATCGCGCGGCAATCAATCATATGTAAGAAGCTAACTTATTTTTTATTTCTCGAGTGTGCTTATGTTCATTAATGTTAATTTTTTATATCACTACTTCATTTGTAGGAAGTGTTGTACAGATAGTGCTAAGAACTTTCAAGAAATAATTGTCTATTAAGAAAATTTATAACTGATGAAATAGTGCTACGAGAATCAGTTCCCCCAACAGCAGTTTCAGGAAGGCGATTGGTATCAAAGTATCGGGCTTCTACATCGTGGCAGACACAATTATCAGGTTCAGAAGATTCCACACGTACACCATCATTTGTACCTAACACCCAGTATGATTAGTAATATTGTTAGTCTGTATTAATTTAGACAAAGGAAGTTGTAGGGGTATTTTGGGCATTATCTTATAAATCATGTAAGACATCTGAAGTTATTAATTTTGGTGGGAATCTCATGAAATGATTTTTTTCCCCCCAAGCTTGGTCAATTCACGTGAACCAATGCATTTCCAATCAACTTTTCATTTTTTTTTGTCTGTATGTTTCACGTGAACGAACTCCTTTAATCCTATTTAAACACCCATAACAAAAACTTATTCGTCAAATTCTGAGATCTACAAGTCTACGCCACTAAAATGTCTCATTTCTCTTCTTCTTCAACCTCCACTGACTCATACAATGAATGGGATCATGAAGACGATATAGCAATAATGTATAACAAATGCATGCAGCAAAGAGCTTTGGGTAATCTCGCTTCACAATGAGATATGCATCGCAGTTATATTCGCCGTGAAAGAGTTGAAGGCCACAACTGTTTGATGTAGGATTATTACTGCGACAATTCAGTTTACCCTGATAGTATTTTCCATCGTCAATTTCGAATCCGACGGGTTCTACTCAATCGGGTACTTGAAGCATGCGTTGGGTACGATCAGTACTTCCAACAACGGGCAGATGCTACAAACGCTATTGTCTTGTCTCTTATACAGAAATTAACAGTTGTAATGTGTTGTTTAGCGAATGGATCTTCTGCTGATACAGTCGACGAATATGTAAGAATTGGGAAAACTACAGTGCTAAACACGGTACGTAGATTTTGTATTGCAATTGTGAATATTTTTTGTGTGCAATATACAAGAAAACCCAACGCAGATGATGTAAATAGACTCCTCGAAGAGAATAAATCCTGGTATGTTGGGTAGTGTAGATTGCATGCACTGGGTGTGAAAAAATTGCCTTGCAGCTTAGCATGGCCAATATACAGGTCATGCCCGTGAGCCTACAATTATACTAGAAGCAGTTGCATCCTATGATCTTTGGTTTTGGTATTCTTTTTTTGGAATGCCGGGCAGCAATAATGATTTGAACGTACTCAACCGATCTACATTATTTAATGATATTCTTAATGGTTGTGCACCTCCAGCTAATTATATTATCAACAATCATCATTACTCTATAAGGTACTTTTTGCAGATGGAATCTACCCCCCATTGGCCACTATAGTAAAAACCTACACTGCACTAGACACACAAAAGAAGAAAAAGTTTGCTCAAATGCAAGAAGGTGCACGGAAAGACGTCAAACGTGCTTTCGGGGTTTTACAGGCTAGATTTGAGATAGTGAAAGGACCGGCTAGAATGTGGGAAGCAGAAAGTCTGTCTTATATAATAAAGACTTGTATTATTTTACATAATATGATTATTGAGGATGAACGAGAAGAAGATGTACATGATTATGACTACGAACAAAGTTCCTCAACTACAGTGGTAACACCTAATACAACTTCTCCAAGTGAATAGACAGCTCGTATGGCACGGAACGTTGTTTTACATGATCAACAGAAACATCATATACTACGTTAAGATCTAGTTGACCATATTTGGAACGAATTTGGGAATGCCGATTGACCAATGTAATACAAGATCAAATTTTTATTTAGCCTTGTAATTGTTTTTAATTAACGGAACAATTTAGTTTCATGTTTCAACGATTGAAGTATTCTTAATGTAATCGTATCTTTTGATTGTCATGTAGACATATGAACCTAACGTTTGCAAGGGTTGTTAAAAGTAGGCATAATGTAATTGTAACTTTAGGCTCATGTGGAATGCAAATTTATATATTGTATTGTGCAATTGGAAAGGTAAAATTCAATTAAAAAGAAACAATATAATAAAATTAAATTAAAATTAAGCATACAGTACATAAGAATGTTATAATGAAGTGGATACATAACAATGAAAAATTTAACTCCTTTTTAATAGGTTCTAGGACTAAATAGACTTACATGTCAATCCCTAATGAAACCTCTTTTTTGCATTATTTGATGTTGTCTACAAATGAAATAATAACGTTGATCGTCAGAATATTGACTCAAGTCCAACCCCATTATGCGATCTTCCTCCATTTGCTCTTTCCGTCACATGTATCCTACGTTCTTGCATCTCAATACAAAAAGAGTTAAATTTTTTGGTCTCTTCAAGCATAGCCTCGTCAGAACCATCCGCTTTATTTTTGGCCTTTCTTTGTTCTGCTTTGCGTCCAGGTGGTCGGGAGAGGTGTAGACAATTCACCGCCAAGCGCAACATCTGAATTGGGAGAGTCAACATTTATGGGCGCACGTTGACTGCTACCACCATCAGATAATTGTGAACTCGGGCCATATTCGAACACATGTGTGGTACGTAAAGAAAATTTTGGCAAATCCTTCAGTAATTGATAACATTTTTCAAATCGGAAAGCTTTCCCAGTTGAATGCATATATTCGGTTCTTGCTTCCCGTATCTACCAAAAAAAACAACAAACAATAATTTTTAACTTGAACAATACATTTAAAATAAATAAAAGAATTTTTTCAAATCAACATACCTTATCGGCCTCGTTGGTTCCGCTCGCAACTCTGTTTGTTACACTCGCCAGCTTAGCAACAAATAGATTCAAATCTTTGAGATAATGTAAAATCTACTACTAAGCGAAAGATGTTCGATCGGTTGGAGTGCCTAATATAGCTTTGAATGTGTTGAATATACGATCCCAAAATTGGCTACCTGATTGGTCCGCACCGATGGTTGGATCTTGAGTGATTGCTATCCAACTCTGTGAAAGAATCACATCTTCATTTGTTGTATAGGCTCTGCCTCTTGAACCCCTAGTTGCCATTCTTGTCGAAATATATTTCTCACAGTAAGCTCTCGGTTGGAAGAGTTGGTTGGTCTTCTTTTTTCTAAAATTTGTACACTCTGTTGATGATGTTAGCTAAATATTTATATATGAGGTGAGTAAATATGTAGTCGTTGAAGATTACATAGACGTTTGATCCAATATAGTCATTTGAAAAAATATAACCATTTGAGTTTTAAAAGAAAAGAGACGTTGGAGGGCAAAATGGGAATAAAAAATTTCATTTACAAAAAAAAATTTAAAAAAAAATCCTCATGGGACGGGACATGTTGCCCCGTCCGATCACTTTTGGTGATCAAACGGGACATGTCCCGTTTGAGGAATTAATTTAAATGAAAAAAAAAACGCAGGGGGGGGGGGGGGGGATACCCAACCTCCTTTTTTTTAAATTTAATTTTGGGACGGCACAAGTTGTCTCGTCCGATCAACTTAAAAAAATTAAAATAATTGGGGCGTTTCTCATTTATGAGAACGAACTGTAGCAACTTTGTCAATTTATGGAAAAATAGCAACGACTGCAGACCCTCATTTCTTAAAAAATGAGAAATTCGCAAATATAGCAAACGACTGTGGATGCTCTAATATATAAATAAATAGATGAAATTTATTTTCAAAGGGGTCATTTACCAGCAGTAACGATGCCACCCATAATGAATACAACGAGCTTGCTGCTAGATAGCAGACCAACAAATTAGAAAAATGCAACAAATTGGAAAATAAAATAAAGGGAATCAAAACAAGAAGAGACCGGGTAAGGAAATAATCAATCCGCCATCAGTGAGCTCATGGCCAACGAAGATAGCATGCAGTGGGAGAAGACAGCATATTGCGAGAGGAGCCAGGGTTGGCAAAGCAAGGAGGGCATCATGATACCAAAAAACTGTAGTTAAAAAAAAGAACAGCCAAATAACTAGGAAAGCATTAACTGTAATATGGAGGTAGAAACATAGTCCCCAACAACATCACAAAAGCAATTCCTCAAAAAAAAAAAAAAAAGATCACAAAAGAAAATGGTACTCTTTGCTAAAATGGAAAAATTAAAATATTATTAGAAAATAAATTATCTAAAATGAGAAATCTACAGTAACATAGAACAAATTTGAACCAAAACATTAAATTCCATATATGGAACATGAATACAAATTGTTACAAATATATATTAATGGTTTAATTAACCATCTGAATTAGTATACTCCTTCCACAAATGATCAGTTAGTGCATTATGAAGCGCAATGTGAGCATCTTTATCCTCATTTTGTCTATGACGAGCAAGAAATTATTGAAATCTTGTATTCTCATCTACTGCCATTTCAACCTCTACAGCTGGAGCTTCCCTCACATCTTCGATTGGTGCATCAATATCACGTTCATCTTCAACAATCATGTTGTGCATAATAATGCATGCAGTCATTATGTCATGCAGCACATTTTTGCTCCAAATACGTGTCGGTCCTTTTACGATTGCGAATCGTGATTGGAGAACTCTGAATGCACGTTTTACGTCTTCTCTACATGCTTCCTGTTTCATAGCAAAAAAAAAAAATTTCCGACCTTGCGGTTGTTGAATAGTTTGTACAAGAGTGGACCATTTTAGGTACATGCCATCAGCTAAATAATAACTCGTGTGATACACTTTTCCTTGAATAACATAATGAGCAGGAGGAGCAATACCTTGAAATAGATTAAAAAAAAGATGGGATGACTCCAACACATTGATATCACTATTGCTGCCCGACATTCTTTAAGATTTTTATTTCCCTATATATATAGCAAACTTCACTTGTTGTGTAAACTATCATCTTCCTCATATTTTTATTCCCAACCGTATAATTCATAAGAAAATGTCTATGCGAGCTTATGGATATGTTATTGGTGAAGATGTGCTCCTTTGCGAAACTTATTTAGAAATTTCTGAAGACCCTATTACGGGTGTTCACCAGTTCACAAATCAATTTTGGATTCATGTGGAGTGACGCTACAAAGCATCAAGAGACCAGAGTTGGGATTACCGTAACAAGCGATCGGCGTAGTCCCGAATCCAGGCTATAATGACTGAAGTAAGAAAATTTAATGGGTGTCCCAAACAAATAGAGAATATGAATCCAAATGGTGCATCAGATGCAGATATTGTGAGTACTTATTTCAACTTAATTTTTACTATTATTAATGCAGTCCAATAACTTTTTAACATTATTTTTCTTTCAATTTGTAGTTACGTCGAGCGAAAGAGTTATTCATGCAAGGTCTCAAGTTTAAGAAAGGTTTAAAATTTGATCATGTTTGGAATATTGTTAAGGGTTTTGAAAATTTTAAAGATAGCGTCCCAACTGTAAGACAAAATATTCAAAGCAGTCAAGTCAACTATGGCTCATCATAGTCCAATAATCCAACTTTTGAATCTCCCATATCATCTCCTGATAATCATCTTTTGATCCCAATTTAGATGAACTCAATTTTGGTTGTACTTCATCTGAACGACCCATCAGGGTGAAAAAAGCCAAGTTGAAAAGGAAAACTGATGAAAATTTGAGCGATATTAAAGAAGGAAATCAACAACTGATGGAGATGTTAAAGAAGACAAACTTTGACTGGCAGAGACAAATGGATATCAAGGAGCGACAATTGGCATTCAAAAAAGACAGGATAGATAATAAAATCTTATTAAAAGATTTGAATTCCATTGCTGATCCAACCGTATGTGAGTATTTTCGAGCGCAACAAGTAAAAATTATTCAAAATAGAGCTGAACAACATCAACCATTTCCGTCTTCTGGCATTAATGACCTTGGGCAATATTTCACTAATATTGGAGGATCTGGAAGCGGTTTACCAGATTTCTAAATTGCCGATTTATTATTATGTATTTTTCATATTTCTTTTGAGCATCAGTTTAGTTTAAATATCTATGTATTCTTAATTGTAACGTATATTTGAATGTTTGATGTTTTTTATTGTGCATTTCATATTTTTCTTAAGTATTAATTACACTTCGTATAAAATTAACTATTTTGGGAAAACGTCAAACATAGAACACTTAGAAATTGTTAAAATAGTAAAATTGATTTAATTATAACTAAAATATACTTTTGAAAAAAAAAAAAAACTCTAAAACACAAAATTAGCAAAAACAAAAACCTATAACTAAGACAATTATCTAAAACACACAATTATCTAAAACTATGGGACTTTTTTGCAAAAATGTACAATAAAAAGATAATAAAATAAATGGCGTTCATGAACAATGCCGCACCAGAAATGGTGCAACACTGTTCATGGGCACCAAAATTGCCAATTTTGGCGCTAGAAATGGTGCTTGATTGGAGCCCCATCCAGCGCCAAAAATGGCGTTTTGCGCCAGTTTGGCGCTGATGAACAGTTTATTATTCACTTTTTAGAGTAATAATCTTAATATAATTAGACATTTAAAAGCTCTATATATGGTATTTAACTCTTATTCTCTCTTTTCCATAGGAAACAGCTTATAACAGCAAAACGAAGCAGATTCAGGACTTCAAGGACAATACACAGAGAACTGCAGAGGATAAGTCGACTGGTTCCTCAACCAGGCGACTGGACAGGAGAAGCTGATTTTCCACAACTCTCGTCACAGTCGACTCATTCCCAAAGACAGTCGACTGGTATGATCAAAGATGAAATCCTCAGAAGTCTCGACTCAGTCGACTGGTTCTAAGACAAGTCGACTGGTCTGCGGCGGAGTAAACAGATAAGATCCTCAAAGATACACCTGCATCTAAATTCAAATCTATTTGAATCAAGATTTTATGCAGCGAATCAAATCAAAAGACAGGGTATTTTCCAAGTGGACGTGGTGAACAGATAAGGAAAGAAAGGAGAAAAGAGAAAGATATTAATCATCAAATCAAATAAAGAAGAATCTTCCTGAAAAAGTGGAAACCCTAATTCTCAGCCGTGTTCTATAAATATCAGAATACCATCTCTTGAACGGGCACTCTCTCCACTCCACGACTCCATCACGATCAGATATATCTCTGGGAAGCGACTCAATCACCAAGTTCCTGAACAAGCATCGAGAACATCACTCCATCAACATCGAAGAAGGAAAGAGAAGATCCAGCAACAAGAAGGCAGTCGACTGTGTGACAGCCAGTCGACCATATTGCCGGAATCCATTAGTTTATTTCTTCTTCTCTCTTTATTCTTTTATGTTGATCATGTATTCAAACTTGTTAAGCAATAAAGTTATTATTATGTGGAACTAATTTCATAGTTGGGTAGATCGAAACCGTAGTTATGTAGTGCTATATTCTTCTGAGATCTTCTAATTACTTATTGATTGAATCTGGTTGAACTGACATAGATTAATGATCATCAAACTTGATCTCGAAGTCTGAGAGCAGTCGACTGAGGTGAGAGCCAGTCGACTGACATACAGCACGTGAGAATATCAAGTTTATGTTATCATTTATCTAAATCTGTTATATGAAGCATATTGAGACGACCGAATCTCGTGCTCATAATTTGTAACAAAGGAATCTTTAGGGGTTCTTGGTTCAATCAACTTAGAGAATCTAGATCTGATACCAGTCCTAGAACTTTAAGTGTTTGTTCGTTTCCACTGTTCTCATGTTTTCTCTAAGTATAACTTAGTAGATACCCTGCTAGATGCTTAGGGGAAGAAACGAATTAGAGTAGATACCATGCCTAATTCTTGGCTTAGGGAAACAATACTTTAAGGAGTAGATACCATGTCCTTGAAGTGAACAACATGAGTAATTAGAAGTAAGTTCAGAAGGCAACTTAGCATTACTAACTATTGGTGGAGATCAACAACCCAACTATTCAAGAGATATTTGTGATTCAACACCTCTCATCTTAGTTTTAATCTTTTAGTTCTTTTAGAATATTATAACAACTCTTATTCATTTTTATTATTAGTTTTATTGATTAGTAAGTTGAAGTCTACAATCTCTGTGGGATCGACCCTTGCTATTACTACGATTCGATTCGTGCACTTGCGAGGTTTTATAATTTGTGTCTAGTTTATCTATATATTTAGGTAACTAGATTTCACAACAAGTTTTTGGCGCCGTTGCCGGGGATTGCTTAGTATTTTAACTTACAAGTCAGTAGAATTTTTATTAGTTTTTCTTTTCTTTTATTAATAATTTTTCTTTTAGGTTACAGGACTTCGGTGAATGCACGGTAGACGATCACTTCGTCCAGAGCTACTACCTATTGACGCAGAAACAGAACGAACTTTGCACAAACTAGGTAAACTTTTTGCAGCCAATCAGTCGACTGATACCAGGAGACAGTCGACTGCACAGAGACTAATCTCACAGACAACAATGGCTGAAGAAATACAAAATCGAGTGCCAATGCAGGATAAATTCACTCCTAAGAATATTGAGCAACCTTCCTGCATTGCTTTTCAACCTAATGCTACAGGGAACATGCACCTATCTCCTCATTTACTTAGTATGGTTCCCCACTTTAGTGGCAAACCAGATGAAGAGCCTCATCTTCACTTGCAAGACTTTTTCGATCTTTGCAGGACACAAAGCGTCCAAGGGCTTACCGCTGAACAAATCAGGTTAATCTTGTTTCCTTTTTCTTTAAAACTTAATGCTAAGTTGTGGTATAATTCTTTGGAACCAGGATCAATTAATTCATGGGAGCAATTGGCAACGAAATTTTTGAAAGAATTCTTTCCAGCCCAAAAGACCAAACAGCTAAAAAGGGAGATTCAACTCTTCCAACAAAAAGATGGAGATCTATTCTTCGAAGCATGGAAGGACTTCAAAAGCAAGCTTCTCAAGTGTCCTACTCACAATCTGCCTAAGGATGATCAGGTACAAGCTTTTTATGAAGGTTTAAATGATACTAATAAGGCAATTGTGGATGCAGCTTGCAACGGAATTTTGATGAGGAAAAGTGGAGAAGAAGCCATTGAACTTTTTGAAGAACTCAGCGAGAACTCCCAACAATTCTCAACAAGAAGGGGACCTACGAAAAAACAGGGAGTTTACGAGATCTCTAATAATAATAACATTCAATTAGAAATGGCAAACATGAATAAAAAAATTGATATGCTTGTTAATGCAATGTCGACAATGGGTGGAGTTAAAAATCAAACAAATGAAATGTGTGCAATTTGTTCTCATTTAGATCACACAACTGATACATGTCCCATGTCTACTTTCACAGATCAGGAGCATGCGCATTATGTGGGTCGAGGAGTGTTTCCACCAAAGAACAATCCATACTCGAACACATATAACCCAGGATGGAGGAATCATCCAAACTTCTCATGGAGCAATAATCAAAATAATCAAGGGAATCAATTCACACAAGGACATACAAGGAACCCTCAGATGGGAAGTGGATTTGAAAGACCAGCTCCAGAATAGAAGAAGTTGGATTTTGAAACCACTGTTCTTCAATTGCTCCAACAACAACATCAAACAAGCAACCAACAAGGACAAGCAATTCAGAAGTTGGAAACCCAAATTGGTCAGATTGCAAAAGAGCTAAGCGAAAGAAAGGCAGGTGAACTCCCTTCACAAACCATACCAAATCCGGGAGGCCAAGAACAACTCCAAGCAGTGACTACCTTAAGAAGTGGTAAGATAATTGACAACAGGATTGGAACACACACAGACAAACCAGTCGACTGTTCTTACAAACCAGTCGACTGCACAGACAAATCAGAAAAACAACCATCAAAAGCTTTGGGTTCAAGTAAGGTAAGTGAAAAAGTAGGGACAGTTCCACCACCATTCCCTCAAAGGTTAGTCAATAAAAAGAAAGAACAACATTTATTTGACGTCTTTGAAACTCTCAAAAAGGTAGAAATTAATATCCCCCTACTTGACGCTATTAAACAAATTCCTTCTTATGCCAAATTTTTGAAAGACTGTTGTACTCACAAAAGAACATTTCAGGTTAAGGAGGATGTGGCTTTGACAGAAGAAGTGAGCGCTGTATTATTAAGAAAACTACCACCTAAACTGAAAGATCCAGGTAGTTTCACCATTCCTTGCAAAGTTGGTGAGCACTTCTTTGAAAAAGCACTGTTAGACTTGGGGGCAAGCATCAACCTTCTTCCTTATTCTGTTTACGAAAAAGCTTGGATTGGGGGAACTCAAGCCAACATCCATCACTTTGCAATTGGCGGATCGCAGCATCAAAAGACCTAGAGGTATTTTAGAAGATGTCCTAGTTCAGGTAAATGATTTTATTTTGCCTGCTGATTTTGTTGTGTTAGATATGGAGGAATCTTCAATGTCATCATCTCTACCGATCATATTAGGTAGGCCCTTTATGAGTACAGCTGATATAAAAATTTGTGTTAAAAATGGCATTATAAGTATGAAGATAAACGGAGAAAAAGTGGAATTTAAAATGTTTGATACACTAAAATTACCACAAGATGATCATGAATGCTATAATATTGATGTGGTGCAGGAGATTGTTGATCAAACATTTCAGGTACATAGCGTTGAACCACTACAAGCCACAATCACTCAATCTCTAACTTTATCTCATGTTGAACAGGAATACGATGACTGGGAGATTGCAGAGACAGTACATCAACTTGAAACTCCACAGTCAGACCCAGGTAAACTTGGTCCTGTATTTGAAAAATTGGTGTCCGATAATCTTTGTTTTTCTACAGATCAGGCGCCTGGTGCACAGAGCAAGTCGACTGGTCTTCTAACCAGTCGACTGAAACAAGAAACACAGGATAAGTCGACTGCTGACATGGATCAGTCGACTGTACAGAAGCGCCCAGACATAGAACTCAAGCAGCTGCCCGATCATTTGAAACATGCCTTTTTAGGTGAGAACCAGACGCTACCAGTAATAATTGCTGCCAACTTAACTGCACAGGAAGAAGAAAAGTTGCTGAAGGTATTGCGAGAACACAAAAATGCAATAGGATGGACCATTGCAGACATCAAGGGAATAAGTCCATCCAAATGCATGCATAGAATATTGCTTGAGAACGATGCAAAACCTAGCAGAGAGGCACAGAGAAGGCTCAACCCCAACATGAAGGAAGTGGTAAGAGCAGAAATTTTGAAGCTACTAGATGTTGGCATCATCTATCCTATCTCAGATAGCAAATGGGTAAGTCCTATACATATAGTTCCTAAGAAAAGTGGAGTTACAGTGGTAACAAATGAAGAGAATGAACTTATCCCAACAAGAGTAACCACAGGTTGGAGGGTATGCATTGATTATAGGAAACTGAACAATGAAACCAGGAAAGATCACTTCCCTCTTCCTTTTATTGATCAAATGTTAGAAAGATTAGCAGGATATAGTCATTATTGTTTTTTAGATGGTTATAGTGGCTATAATCAAATAGCTATTGCTCCAGAAGATCAAGAAAAGACCACTTTTACATGCCCATTTGGTACTTTTGCTTACAGGAGGATGCCGTTTGGATTGTGCAATGCTCCAGCTACATTTCAAAGATGCATGATGAGCATATTTTCAGACATGGTGGAGAGGTTCATCGAGGTATTTATGGACGATTTTAGTGTTTTTGGATCTTGTTTTGATGAATGCCTTAACCATTTGCAGCTGGTGCTTAAAAGATGTGAAGAATGCAATTTAGTGCTGAATTGGGAGAAGTGCCATTTTATGGTACAACAAGGTATTGTGTTGGGACATGTGGTGTCCAAAAGGGGAATAGAGGTAGACAAGGCAAAAAGTGACATCATATCAAAAATACCCCCTCCCACTACAGTTAAGGGTGTTAGGAGTTTTCTAGGACACGCAGGTTTTTATAGACGATTTATAAAAGACTTTTCAAAAATCTCCAAACCCCTTTGTGACTTGTTAGCCAAGGATGTTGAGTTTATATGGACAAAAGAATGTACAAATGCTTTTAATACATTGAAAACTCTTCTCATTTCTGCACCTATTGTCATGGCACCAGATTGGAGCCATCCTTTTGAGCTCATGTGTGATGCAAGTGATTATGCCTTAGGGGCTGTTTTAGGCCAAAGAATCAATAAGAAACCCCATGTTATTTACTATGCTTCTCGAACTCTAAACGATGCACAGCTAAATTATTCCACTACTGAAAAAGAAATGTTGGCTGTTATATTTGCTGTAGAGAAGTTTAGATCATATTTAATTGGTTCTAAAGTTATTGTTTTCACTGACCATGCTGCTTTGAGATATTTGTTGGCTAAAAAGGAAGCTAAGCCTAGGTTGATCAGATGGGTGCTGTTGCTTCAAGAATTCGATCTTGAGATTAGAGACAAGAAAGGATGCGACAATGTTGTGGCAGATCACATGTCCAGATTACTGCACGAGGACGAGAGAAATGTGCCCCCGCTGAACGAAAATTTCCCAGATGAACGATTATTTGCAATAAATATTCACACTCTCGGGGCAGTCGACTGGTCCCTCAACCAGTCAACTTATCTCGCTGAACAACTCCCCTGGTTTGCTGATATTGTCAATTTTCTAACTGCTCATGTTTTTCCTCCAGGTATGACACATCAGGAAAGGAAAAGATTGGTGGATCTGAGCAAACACTATTATTGGGATGATCCTTATTTATTCAAATTTTGCTCTGATCAAATTATAAGAAGATGTGTGGCAGACGAGGAACAAAGGAGTATTCTACAACATTGCCACCAATATGCATGTGGAGGACATTTTGGGCCAAAGAGAACAGCACTTAAGGTATTGCAATCTGGTTTTTATTGGCCTAAAGTATTCAAAGATGCTTTTTCTTTTTGCAGGACTTGCGACAAATGCCAAAGGACAGGCAACATCTCTTCTAGAAACCAAATGCCACTACACAACATACAAGTAATCGAGCTTTTCGATGTTTGGGGAATCGACTTCATGGGTCCATTTCCTAACTCATTTGGTTATTTATATATACTTGTTGGTGTGGATTATGTGTCTAAATGGGTCGAGGCTGTCCCCTCACGAACTAATGATCACAAAGTTGTTGTCAAGTTTTTGCAGGAGAACATTTTCACTAGGTTTGGTACACCACGAGCAATAATAAGTGATGGAGGGAGCCACTTCAATAACTACCCATTTGCTTCTTTAATGAAGAAATATGGGATTACACATAGAGTGGGTACTCCATATCACCCTCAAACCAGTGGACAGGTGGAGCTTAGCAATAGAGAGATCAAGAGCATCTTGGAAAAAACAGTCAATCCAAGCAGAAGGGATTGGTCACTACGCTTGAACGATGCATTATGGGCCTATAGAACCGCTTTCAAGACACCTATTGGCATGTCACCATACCGTTTGGTCTTTGGAAAAGCTTGTCATCTGCCGGTGGAGTTGGAACACAAAGCTTATTGGGCCATCAAAAAGTTCAATTTCGATATGAAACAAGCGGGCGACAAACGAAGATTACAACTAACCGAGCTTGAAGAGTTGAGGCACGATGCTTATGAAAATGCAAAATTGTACAAGGAAAGAACCAAGTTGTACCATGACAAACAACTAGCACGAAAGGAGTTTTATGAAGGACAAAAGGTATTGATCTACAACTCAAGATTAAGACTCTTTCCAGGCAAGCTCAAGTCAAGATGGTATGGACCATATATCGTCACAAAAGTCTTTCCACATGGTGCATTGGAAGTTCACAGCGAAGAACGAAATCAAACATTCAAGGTGAACGGACACAGGGCGAAGCCATACATAGAGATGAGTCTAGAACCGCAAGAGGAAGATGTGAATCTTCAAACCATTCAATACATTGCATGAACTCATCATGTCTAGCTGAAGACATGAAACACAGCGCTTATTGGGAGGCAACCCAACTTTCAGGGGAGTATTTACACTTTCCCTTTATTTTATTCATTATTATTCATTTTTATTTTTCAGTCTCTCCTTACTAGATGGTAACACATGCCTATATCTTATGTTTTGTGCGAACATTGAGGACAATGTTCCATCTAAGTGTGGGGGTATTAGTTAGTTATATTTGGAATCTTTTGAATTTTTTTAGGATAAACAATTTCTTATAAAGTAAGAGTAAGGATACTTATTTACTTTAGGATTGTTGAGTTTCATAACTCCCTACAAAAATTGTGTGCGTCATGCGATTATACATAATAAACAAATGTGATGCTTTTTCTGATAATTATTCCCTTCAGATCTAGTCCTAAATCGAGTTTAAGTAAATAGAGTGATACAATATATGTATATATATTTGAATAAAGTCAGTCTACTCCAATGTTTTGAGGGCTTAGTAACTAGGGGTATTCATCACCAATGTTTACCTTTACGTCAAACGGCAACTTGAAATATGAGTATGCAAAGCACGTTAATGTTTGTGACTTGTTGAGTAACCGGGTGGATACATCACAAATGTTTCGCATTCGCGTCAAAAGGCAAGTGACAACTTTAAAGAAGAGACAAAAAAAAAAAAAAAAAAAAAAAAAAAAAAACTCTAGTTTGCTACTCGATTTGTAGTAGAGAAAAGGGATAATCACAGACTGAGTAGATGCATACTATAACTACATTAATCGCATGACAAATATGATTAAGTTTGGGATTTATGAATAGACAATTGCACTGGAGAAAGTGGGTATGTTTAATTTTACTTTGTCTGAAATTGTTTGTAGTTTTATATTTTTCATTTTGATGTCCACATAATAAAAAATCTTGATGGTTGAGTTATTCTGATTATTACTCCCTTGTTCATAAATTCACTTTTTGCTTGAGGACAAGCAAAAGCTAAGTGTGGGGGTATTTGATGAACAGTTTATTATTCACTTTTTAGAGCAATAATCTTAATATAATTAGACATTTAAAAGCTCTATATATGGTATTTAACTCTTATTCTCTCTTTTCCATAGGAAACAGCTTATAACAGCAAAACGAAGCAGATTCAGGACTTCAAGGACAATACACAGAGAACTGCAGAGGATAAGTCGACTGGTTCCTCAACCAGGCGACTGGACAGGAGAAGCTGATTTTCCACAACTCTCGTCACAGTCGACTCATTCCCAAAGACAGTCGACTGGTATGATCAAAGATGAAATCCTCAGAAGTCTCGACTCAGTCGACTGGTTCTAAGACAAGTCGACTGGTCTGCGGCGGAGTAAACAGATAAGATCCTCAAAGATACACCTGCATCTAAATTCAAATCTATTTGAATCAAGATTTTATGCAGCGAATCAAATCAAAAGACAGGGTATTTTCCAAGTGGACGTGGTGAACAGATAAGGAAAGAAAGGAGAAAAGAGAAAGATATTAATCATCAAA
This sequence comes from Hemerocallis citrina, assembly GCA_017893485.1. Classification (NCBI taxonomy): domain Eukaryota; kingdom Viridiplantae; phylum Streptophyta; class Magnoliopsida; order Asparagales; family Asphodelaceae; genus Hemerocallis; species Hemerocallis citrina. The sequence goes on from CM030360.1 coordinate 34,194,532, forward strand.
TCAAATAAAGAAGAATCTTCCTGAAAAAGTGGAAACCCTAATTCTCAGCCGTGTTCTATAAATATCAGAATACCATCTCTTGAACGGGCACTCTCTCCACTCCACGACTCCATCACGATCAGATATATCTCTGGGAAGCGACTCAATCACCAAGTTCCTGAACAAGCATCGAGAACATCACTCCATCAACATCGAAGAAGGAAAGAGAAGATCCAGCAACAAGAAGGCAGTCGACTGTGTGACAGCCAGTCGACCATATTGCCGGAATCCATTAGTTTATTTCTTCTTCTCTTTTTATTCTTTTATGTTGATCATGTATTCAAACTTGTTAAGCAATAAAGTTATTATTATGTGGAACTAATTTCATAGTTGGGTAGATCGAAACCGTAGTTATGTAGTGCTATATTCTTCTGAGATCTTCTAATTACTTATTGATTGAATCTGGTTGAACTCACATAGATTAATGATCATCAAACTTGATCTCGAAGTCTGAGAGCAGTCGACTGAGGTGAGAGCCAGTCGACTGACATACAGCACGTGAGAATATCAAGTTTATGTTATCATTTATCTAAATCTGTTATATGAAGCATATTGAGACGACCGAATCTCGTGCTCATAATTTGTAACAAAGGAATCTTTAGGGGTTCTTGGTTCAATCAACTTAGAGAATCTAGATCTGATACCAGTCCTAGAACTTTAAGTGTTTGTTCGTTTCCACTGTTCTCATGTTTTCTCTAAGTATAACTTAGTAGATACCCTGCTAGATGCTTAGGGGAAGAAACGAATTAGAGTAGATACCATGCCTAATTCTTGGCTTAGGAAAACAATACTTTAAGGAGTAGATACCATGCCCTTGAAGTGAACAACATGAGTAATTAGAAGTAAGTTCAGAAGGCAACTTAGCATTACTAACTATTGGTGGAGATCAACAACCCAACTATTCAAGAGATATTTGTGATTCAACACCTCTCATCTTAGTTTTAATCTTTTAGTTCTTTTAGAATATTATAACAACTCTTATTCATTTTTATTATTAGTTTTATTGATTAGTAAGTTGAAGTCTACAATCTCTGTGGGATCGACCCTTGCTATTACTACGATTCGATTCGTGCACTTGCGAGGTTTTATAATTTGTGTCTAGTTTATCTATATATTTAGGTAACTAGATTTCACAACAGGCGCTGGGTTGGAGAGGCTCTTAGAGCTAAAGTCGTTCTCTTAATTTCCAAAATTTGGAAATTTTGAAGGAAAAAAAACAAGCTGCAATCGTTCCCTATAGTTTCAAAAAATGAATTTTTAGAAACAGTAGGTTCCTATATTTAAGAAAGATATAGGACATTCTCAAATGTAGGAATCGAAATATGATCTTGCGTCCGTCGAAAATTTTAACTCTGATTTCTTTCGGAGGCTAGATAATGTTGCGTCTAATATATATATATATTTAATTGCATCTCTCGGACGCAAAATCATCTTGCGTACCAAATTTTTTCATTGAAAGTATGGGACACAAGATGAATTTTAAATTAAAAAAAGGACGCACGAAGAGAATTTTTTTTTATATGCCACTTTTCGAAACTATTTGCAAAAAGAGGACAGTTGCCAAAGTATTTACGCTCGTGGACTCAACAACAAAAATCGTCGTTCCCAACGGTGAGTTTAGTTGTTTCAGGCTCGCTGTTGGAACACGGCGAGTGTAGCTTTTTTTAGAAACTTGCTATTCCCAACGGCGAGTTTAGTACCTTTTTTTTGGAAGACTCACTGTTCCCAATGGCGGGGACATTTACACTAGACTCGTTTTTCGGAACGGCAAGTTTAGTTCACTTTTTTAATTTTATTATTGTTTTTTTTTAAAGACTCGTCGTTCCCAAGGGCGAGGACATTTACATTAGACTCACTGTTGGGAACAGCGAGTTTAGTTCAAAAAAGATTTCTATAGAGTTTTTTTTTGAAATTTCACTAAGTCCAACAGATTGTTTCACTCTCTGTATAATATTCTACATCCTCACCGTTCCCAACAGCGAGTCTAGTATAAATGTCCTCACCATTGGGAACGACAACTCTTTATTGAAAATTCTGAACTAAACTCGCTATTCCCAACAACGAGTCTAATGTAAATGTCCTTGCCATTGGGAACAACAAGTCTTAATTGAAAATTTTGAACTGAACTCGTCATTAGGAACGGCCGTGTCCCAACGGCGAGCATGAAACAACTAAACTCGCCATTGGGAATAGCGAGTTTAGTTGTTAAGTTCATAATCACAAATACTTTGGCAATTGTCCTCTTTCTGCAAATAGTTTCGAAAAGTGGCATATAAAAAAAATCCGCAAGAAGATCTAGTGTCCGATCTTAATTTTGCTAAAAAAGGGAGGGACGCCATATGATTTTGCGTCCCTTAAAAAAAATAATTATGTAAAGACTATAATACCCTACGATTAATATCCAACGTTCAGTAGCAACCCTCCAACGGTTTACTCCAACGGCTAATTTTCATATTATTCACTTGAATGGGTAGAATTTTCATACGGCTATATTTGTTCACTTTGTACTTCCCAATAAAAGACACCAAAAATTTCATTGCAAGTTTCCCCAATTTATATTATCATCTTTCTTTCTCATTTTTTGTTTTTGTTAATCAATACAATGGCTAATCATCCTAATAGAGGTCGGGCATACAGTGCTATTGAAGATGTTACTTTATCCCAAAGCTGGGTTACTATAACTCAAGATCCGTTGATCGGTAGCGATCAATCTGGCACACAGTTTTGGGATCACATTTTTCTTATATTTGTGAGTCTCATAGGCACTACAACCAACAGAACGGTCGGCTCTCTTTCAAGTATATTCTCGGCTATTTCAAAAGATGTAGTTTTATACATTGCGAAGTTGGGTAGCGTAACAAATAGAGCAGCAAGTGGTACTACTGAGGCGGATAAGGTATGTTTCAAATTTTTTTTGTAGGTTAATTTATTTATTTTAAGTAATTAAACATTTCTCAATTATATCTAGTGATTTTTTAATTATGTAAAACTGATAGGTACGTGAAGCAATATTGAAATACATGCAAACTGTCAGAAAGGCTTTCAAATTCGAAGAATGTTACAAAATAATCAAAGATCAACCAAAATCTTCTCTGCATACAACTCAAGTTTTCCACTCTGTCCTGACTTCTTAATCCGGGGAAGTCGGTAGTACAACCCGCTTTCCTACAACCGTCGACTGGGATTCAGATATACCCATTGAAGTCAATGCGCCTAGTCCTCTCTCGCGACCACCTCGCCGAAAAGCAGAGAAGAAAAAAAGGAAAACGGGTGGCCAAAGCATCTGATTTTTCTGCAATAGTTGAAGAGACCAAAAAATTTAACTTATTTTATAAAGAGACGCATGAGAGGAGGATGACGATGAAACAACAAGACTACGAATTGAAGGAACAAATGGAAGAAGACCGCATAATGAGTATGGATCTCAGTACTTTACTTGATACTCAACGCTATTATTTCATGTGTAGATAAAAGAAAATTATGCAAAAACGGGGTTACCATCCAGGGTAAAGTAGCAATTATAAACGACTTTTATGTTTCATTATCTCTTGTATCACCATCTTATTGTGGACGAATGTAGTTTTATTTTATTACCTTGTAAGAAGAATGAGAAAAAATATGGCATCTTCTGATTAACAAACTACACATTCAATATTCTAGAAACATATAATATTATAGAAACTACAGATACAATATATTCTCTTGATTTAAAAAATAACACATACATTATTGGAGAAACATATACTTGCAATATCTAATTCTCATCATTTCCATGTTGGTTCCAAATGTGCTCGACCAAATCTTGACAAAGTACATGATGTTTTTGTCTATCATGTAGTTGTACATTGCATGCATTTCAAGCTGCACGCTCAGTTGAACCATCTCTGTTCGGTATGATGAAGTTATAACCATCTTGTTGGTTGTACTCATAATCACTAATTCCTTCTGCACGTTCGTCCTCAACTATCATATTGTGTAAAATGATACATGTCTTCATAATATAGGAGAAACTGTTGGCATCCCATAGTCTGGCTGGATCTTTTACAATCGCAAATCGTGCATGCAAGACCCCGAATGCTCGTTCAACATATTTTCTTGTAGCTTCTTGCATTTGGGCAAATTTTTTCTTTTTCGGTGTATCTGGAGTTGAGTAAGTTTTCACAATAGTGCGGGTATATACCATTGGCTGAATAATATCCCAAGTCATAATTGTGATTGTTAATCACAAATTCTGCCCTTGGTGCACAACCATCAAGAATGTTATTGAATAATGGAGAATGATTAAGTACGTTTAGATCTTTATAGCATCATGGTATTCCAAAGAATGAATGTCAGGACTAAAGATCATAAGATTCCACTGCTTCGAGAATAATTGTCGGTTCCCGAACGTGGCATGTATACTGGTCATGCCATGCAGCGGGACAATTTTTCTATGGTCAATGCATGCAATCTACACTGCCCAACATTCCGGAAAAACCCCGAAAATTGTTTTCTTCCACGAGTTGTTGGACATCACTGGATGTTGGATGTCTCATATACTGTGGCCCAAATATGTTAACATTGCCACACAAAATCGCCGAAGTGTTTTTAGAACTGTACATTCCCCGATTCGTACGTACTCGTCAACTGCATCTGCAGAAGATCCATACTCCAAACACCGTATCCCCATAGTAATTTTTTGATGTGAAGATAAATCAAATGCTTTTGTTGCATCTTTTTGCTGAAGAAAGTATTGATCATAACTTACAGTAGCTTTAAGTATCCGATTGAATAATATTCGACACATATGAAATCGTCGGCAGAATAGATTATCGCCGTAAATGGGATTATCTGAAAAGTAATCCCGTCGAAGATGCCTATCACCATCTTCTCTTTCGTGTCAAATATATTGGCGATGATTTGTATGTTGGCTTTGTTGAATGGCCATAGAAAATATTTGCATACGACTATTAAAAATTCTTACAAGATTCACGTTCTCTTCGTCTGATGAAGTCGAGTTGGAAGAAGAACTCAAATTAGCCATGGCAGAAATGAAACAAGAGTAGAAATGGTGGTTCGGTATGATTGCATATTGGACCAGAAATTAAATCGACATGGAATAAATATTGTTGCTTCAGAAAACAAAATAGGAGTATCCATATTGGAATAAAGTGAGCCAACAAAGTGAAGTGAGTGATTAGAAAATGATGGTGTAGGATATGGATTTCAAAGGGTGTAGGATTTGATGGAGTAGGATAATGAAGACAAAGCGTAGTTGACAAAATATATTTGGCTTTAAATGGTATAGGATTTGATGGGCACCAAACCTATTGACATGGTGAAAAACAATCTACTGAGTTGGTGTTATTATTCAACATTACCACGCCAAGCTTTCATTACAATTAAAACCAAATACTACTACACGATATCAATACACAACTGTACAATTCATCTGAATCGAACTGTGTACATGGAATAAATTTGGGTATTGCCAATTGCGACGTCTGGCTATTTAAGTAGTCTATATTCCCCTGTAATCCCCATTGTCTTGACGAGGATGGTCAGTCCCCAGATACAGATCTCCTACGAGAAATAGATTGAGTTGGAACATATTCTTTCAACACTGTTTCAGATAAAATGATATGTTGTAACCGAGCCTCAGTATTCGAATGTTCCTCGCAACGTTAGTATAATTCATCCAGTGAAAATATTAATCAGTAGTCGATACAGTGTTATATATTTCCTATTAATGATACAAAAATACATAAACATTCACTATGTACTCACATAAGATAGTGTGCCTCGTGGCACAAACTTAGAAGATTCATGTTGAAAACTTCTCGTAACTGTACTGTAATACCCCACAAAATAAAATGATTTATTTTTCATTATTAAATAATATTAAATTTGTAAAGTTGACTATTTTGACTATTTTACAAATTTGTCGATTTTACACATGCAAAACACGTGCAAATATTTTTGGAGTAAATATCCAATTTTATATTTTTAATAAATTCTCCTACTTATAATGGAGTATATTCTAAATTTTGGAATTTTTCTGAGTAAAGAAAACTATTTTTATAAATACTTCGATAGAGAGGGGCTTTTATGTAAAAAAACCATTTGGATCTCATACAAATAATGAAAATTCGTTTTTACTGATTTTTGGGCTTGCCATGGTCATCATTGAAAATAAAATATATTTAAACTTTATTTAGAGTTGATTTGGTAAAGATTTAAACAAATATGGTGTTTTTGCAAATACGGAATTTATGTTGGATCTTGTGCAAATGTTTTCCTGGAAAGTAAAAGTCAAATATTTTAACTGGAAAATATAATATTTGTTAGTAGATATTATTTCTGAATTTTTTGGATTTTTACTAATATTTTATGATGTATTTGCAAATATTACAAAAAGAATGACTTTTGTGCAAAATTTTCACCCTGAGTACAAATCTGAATTTTCTTTATTTTTGGGCTGTGCTGGATTGCTGGACAACTCAGTAGTAAAAGGATTTGATTTTATTTTAATTTATTTAACTTATTTTAACTACTTTATAAAGAAAGGTTTATATATGTAAAGTAATAATTTGTTAAGAGATGTTTCCGTAAACTTGTAAAACCCTAGAAACTCCAGATTTTGGCCTATAGTCACTAAAGTCGTCCCTCTCCTCTGCAAAAATAAAATATATTTTTACCATTAATTTCTTGGAGTTTCAAAGGAGTAATCTTGGATTTTGCAAAAGAAGGGCTTTTCTTATTCTTCATTAATTCGATTGGATTTCGTCATTGAGGTGAGTGACTTGTTTTGTTTTATTTTGTTTTGTGCATATTGTATGTGAGTGATATAATTTGTTTTGTTTTATTCTTGTAATGTTGTATATGGAATTTTATCTACTAGAAAGCATGTTAGGGTTTGAGTATGAATATGTACATGATGGATTGGATGGATTGGATGGATTGTTGACTTAAAAATTGATCTTTTATGAACCCTAATTATCTTTGGATAGATTTGCATGTGGATGATGTGAGTTGTTATTATCATTGAGTTTGGATGAACACATCTTGATTATAGTAATGTTAGATTTGTTCAGGTTCATGAGTTAATAATGGTGATTGAGATTGGGAAAATGTTGAGAAGGATTGATGAATTAGGAGATCATGTCTTGAGAATTGGATTTGAGATAAATTGGATTGAGTTTGATGAATACAACTAAATTGGGGATCTTTTTGAGGTTTTGGTATTGATATGGTTTGGATCTGAACACGAAGCTATTTCAATGAATAATTAATTTTTTTAAGAAACTCTATTTTGTTTATATGCACAATTCATGTTTGATTGAAAGAAATTAACAAATCGCTATTTTTATAAATTCAAGTAGGTTTGATTTAGTTTTTATGGACGATTATATATCCTACAAGTTGTATTTGATCAAATAAGAAATATGCTTTTGGTAGAAATCGTTTTCATAAAGTAAAACTGCGTATCGGTTGAAATATGCACAACCAAAATCTACAGTCTGCAGGTCGACAGTCGACCGGTGTGACTTTCCAGTCGACCGTCACTGCCTGGCTGCTGTAATTTTCTTGAAGTTTTAAATTATCTCGCGGAACAGTCGACTGACTCATCTTTACAGTCGACTGAGTCTGCTCTGTTTTGAATGTCACCCTAAGAATTGGATTTTTCGTTCTGGAAAGTCGACCTATGACCATTTTACAGTCGACTGCTATACTTAGAATTATTTTCTTAAAGCTATTGAATTTTCTTTCTGGACAGTCGACTTACGCTTGTCTATAGTCGACTAATACTGATGTATCTTTATATCTTTGAATGTTCTTTTAAAGGATTTATTCTCTAAATGTTTTAATTTATAACTTACTATTCTATACATTATCTTCTACTGAACATATATTTTCAAGTGGGTTAACTAAGCAATTTATGCTGGAAGTTTTGTTTGGATATTTAGGTGTGAGTCTCTAGAGGGTGTGTGACCCTAGTATTCCAGCAGTTGGGACATTTACAGTTGGGCCTGTTGAGGCATTTTAGTTGATCAGTTGTTGAGTTAAGTCCGGTAGGGTACACCAACTCTAGGAAATTCGTAAAATAATTAAATAACCTAAATGATAACAACAGGCACTAGTGGTGATATGATGAACAAGAATATGGGTTATGGACCTCAATATGGCTTGCGGTGTGAGATAATCTCCAAAATTATCCAAGTGTGAGTGAAATAGTCTCCGAAATTACCTGTGGTGTGGGATTGATCTCCGGAATTATCGGGGTCGAGACGACGCACATGTGGTATTCGTGTGATGAGGTGCCATCGCTTGCGGTGTGGGGTATTCTCGAAGATTTCCAGGTGTGAGTGAAATAGTCTCCGAAATTATCTGTAGATAGAGATTGACCTCCGAAATTATCGAGGCATGGGCTAACACTCACAGTTTATCTTTATCACGTAGTAGTCATTGTGTTAGGATTAATTGCATAGCGGGGGATTAAACCTTACAATGTGGAGATGTTAAGGACTTGCACCGGACCTATGTAGACTTCGACAAGTATGCATTAGAGAGTCAGCATATAGAATTGTGATTTCTTGACTTGGTTTCATCCATGTGGTTTCCTGTTTTCTACACTTGACACTTAGTCTAGTTTCACCTTACGTTTTCATGTTTCCTTGCTATGTCATATTTTACGTATTCTTGTTTATTACATGTCGTTTATGAATCTGTGCTTTACTTATGTTGTTCGTTGTTTATTTTTATGTCACTCACACCCTTATGGCTGGCCCCTTTAGTTTTTGGGGTTAGGATTATCTCTATCCTCATATTTTACAGGTGATTACTTATAACTTGGGATTTGGATGCTTGAGTTAAGATGATGTAGTGACTTATGTAATTTGTAAAAGAAAGTGTTGTAAAGAAAGAAATTTGTAATTCAAGGTGTTTTGTATCCCGTTGTGCTTTGTAAACAACTAATGTAATAAAAAGTTTTGATTTTCCCTGTATTTGGTTGCTATGTTTATGATTACATTGAAGTTGATGCTAGGAATTGTGCAACGTATTTCTAAGATATTATATTGGAAATTCGCGGTGCTACATGTACCACCGCCAAAAAGTGGCAATTCCACTACACATTCGAGGTACTTGATGGTTTGTTCAATGGGGGTTGTGTTGCATACTCGGCTGGTGCCCAGAATGGCGGAGACGGAAAAGGTAATTAAGCAGTAGGATCACTAATACTCGCTGGTCCAATGAAATCAATATTTGAAGCATGCGAGAGTGTTTTCATAATAACACCTATTGAGGCTGTAGCCCAATACTGATCATATATATGTGTTTGTACAGGATGGATCAGCTTAGTAGCATTAATAGGTGGATTAACATCTTCTGGGGGTATTCGAGACATAATAATCGGTGGAACTCTTGGGATAGCAATAATCCCAATCAATTGGAGATAACAACGATCACCAAGATACCATACACCCTGCATCACAATGTTATCTTTAGAAAACATATAAAAATTTTCAATTAAGTTCATAAAATATAAGTGTCGTCGAAAATCTGGATTGTTATATGTTCACAAAATTGGAGTATAACTCGATGTCGAGACATGATGTTAGCAAGGACAATATCATGTTCGCCCTCATATGACGATCCTGAATATGGTTGCCAAATAATAGATGTTGATGTCCGCATCTCCAATTGATGTCTGGCCACCGATATATTGTATCTAACTTGATCCTTTCTTCTCATCTCCAATTCGTTGTGATTCCAACGGGCAATTTTTGGCCATTTGTACGGTCCGTAATGTGTCGTCAATATTTTTTGTGGCGACACTTATTGGAACCCATACATGCATGTATTCATACACCCAATAACGAGAATAAGAGTGATTGTATTATAATTCGTACAAAAAACTATTTTAAAAAGTGTAATTAGGCCCTACATGGTTCACTAAATGCTACTCTTTAGTACACTTTGTCTATTAAATAATTGTCTCTACCTAGGAACTCGTAAACCTTTATCTATGATTAGTTAAAAACCCTAATTACTTGTATGATTAGTTTTAAGACTTATATCCCTCAATTGGTCTTCGGGTAGTTTCGATTCCATAATATACAAACCACGATGTATTATATCAGCAAATAACGATTACATTAAATGTTACCACGAGTACTTGCCATGGGCTGTTAGATGCCTTCACTTTATTTCTGCAACATGAATCAAGAGACACATACAACAGTTCCAGTGCGGGACTACCCCAATCATATGTGCCCATTTTAGTAAGATCGTCAAGAGCTGCAAGCCAACCACATCTTGCAACTAAAGCAGAATTGGAGAAAATAAATTTTCCAGAGAAGAACATAAAGAATGCTCGTGCAATGGTCAAAGCTTTAATATTATCAACTTTTGCTGCCTCGATCATATTGGCATGAAAATACTTATTCAGGAACGTTAAACGTATTCCGTGAGATTTTCAATCTGCTTCAGTTAATTCTAGAAAGTATCGGGTTTGAACTAATTCGAAAGGATAGTCTTCATCATTGCACGGAGGCTTTTTTAAGATTCCGATGGATATTCCCGATAGCATTGCCCAATCCAACGGGATGAATCCTAACTCACCGCTTGGCATATGAAATGCGTGGGTAGTGTCCCACCATCTCTCAACTAAGGCCTCGACAAGCAGATGAGAAGACTTCTAAGTATCAATTGTAAAAAACGGTGCCACCCTGCATTATCAATTATTTGCTTCACTAGTAGGACACGAGAGCATATCTTGTATGCTTTAATTGGAATATTCCAATTTCATCTAAATGTACAAAATCCGCCATAAAGATATCTCGGTAGTATGCTTACAAATATGAGGTCGATCGTCGACTAACCGTTTACACATTATTGGATCGCTGAGATCCATATCTGGAATATCTGATTCGGCTTCTTTTCTTTTGCTGCCATGATCTGAACCGGCTTGACTATATATATATATATATATATATATGTAACACCCCAAAAAAAAAAATTTTTTTTTGAAAACTAACCTCGAAATTCCCTTCTTTCAATTTCTATATCACTTTAAACATAAATTAAGAAAGTTATATTTCTGGGAAAATTTTGGCAGAGTCTCCACTGTAAATTTTGCCCCGAAACACAGATAGCTTACGGAATTCTGCTCAAAATTCCGTAGCTCACAATACACACAATAATTTCACGGGCTCCCCAGGCCAAAATGAGCAGATACACACAGGCAATATAATATAATGCTCTGGGGGCCAAACTCATACCGGATTATCAAATATCAAATAAAAACTATAAATTTCTTTGAAAAACGAGGTAAAATTTTAGAAAAATCCTTGTAAAACCTACCACAGAGCCCGGTACTCCACAACGAGATGGGTACGGGTCACAAACATACCATACCACATCACACTATACTCATCATCGTCATATACATGCTTATACATCCATAATACAATTTAGATCATAAATTTTACTATTCACATAACTAATTAGTACAAATTTTTAAAATAAAACTTCACCCTACCAATCCACGCCTCACCTCTGCACTGATGAGAACCTATAACAGTGGGGGATCTAGGGTAGTCCTCAGACTCCCCTAACCCCCCAAACACTAAGGGGTCAGCCATTTCTGGTGTGAGTGTAGTTATTAATCAAATAACAAATTAAAATAGTATAAAGAAAATAATTTAAACTTACAAATACCAAGTTAAGATAATGCAACCTGAATCCTGAACACAACAACATCATCAATACGACGATATATCAAACACTTTGCCCATTCTGCATTCAACTATTTAATTATCCATAACTTCCCACATTTCATAATATACTTTACCTCAACCTCGTATATATATATATATTCGTATTTTACATCCGCATAGTACAAATACACATACAATCAATTGCTTTTCAATTTAAATTCTCTAACCCAAATATTCATTCTTCCTCAAGTATCGTCATAATAGCATTATATGAATATACTACATGATGTTATTACTCCTTTCATTAATAACCATTTATATGAATACCACTCATAAAACAACACTCTCTTAATAACCGTTTTCGTAACCAATCTCATAATACGGATATTTATTTTATTATGCCCTATCAAGTATCACTTCTTACAAATGCTTCTATTCTCATAATACCACATTTATTCATGTCTTATATCGCAAATATAACATCTTATTGCTTATTGCAATGCTCCCACATCTCATCACATCATTAACACATTATTGATAGAATGCTTATACTCTTTACAACAAAAACATGCTTTATGGTTCATTCCCATCTCATTATACCACTTTAGAAATTCTCATTCTTATAAGTAATATATCTTATCCTTATCATTTTCACATAATCCCCAAACACAATTTGGGGCCACAACATATCACACCCTATAGCCGATAGCTTGGGTAATAATCACTGCACCTCAAACACACAGTTTAGGTAATATCACATCACATCTCAAGCCGATAGCTTGGTTATTGATTCACTTCAATCACTTATCATCTTCACTTAATTTAATTCTTCATTTTCATTAATCATTACCACTACCATACCAACTCACCCTGCGAATTATGCCAAGGCAGGTAGTTTCCACCATTTCCACAGAAATAGCGGGCAGGTAGTTCCTTGACACAATTCCAAGGTACAACTCATATCAATCTATATTTTACTTTAATGATCACATATATAATACAATTACTTCGTACTATTCATAAGAACACATGTCTCTTTTATTATTCCATTCTAAATTAACCACTTACTGCATTTATCACTTCTTTCCATACACTCACTCATAACTTGTTTTCCTTCACATTTACTTCATTCACAACCACTTTCTTTCTCATCCACAATTCACATTTCACTATCCACTTTCTTTACTACCACATTTATTATTAACATTTATTTATTTTATTAGTTTGTCGACCAGTGAGCCACAGTATCCCAACATACTGAAAGCCGACAGCCCAGTACACACGCGGCCCGATGCTCACACAGAGTCTTACTCGTCCGAGGCTACGTCTTCCTCCTAGCCGAACTAGCGAGGGAAAAAGCCACGCCCCAGGTAAACTGGGTACTTCCTCGTGACTGCTGTCATCGGGGGAAAAACACCACGCCCCAGGTAAACTGGGTACTTCCTCCCAGCCGATAGCCAGGAGGGAAAAACCATGCCCCAGGTAAACTGGGTACTTCCTCCCAGCCGATAGCCAGGAGGGAAAAACCACGCCCCAGGTAAACTGGGTACTTCCTCGCGACAGCTGTAATCAAGGGAAACCGGGCCTCAAGCCGATAGGTTGGGCGATAAAATCCACTTACCCCAAACATAGTTTGATTCCACAATTCCCAAGCCGGTCCTTGGGCGTTAGGAGGTCTAGCCCAAACCCCCAGGACTGCTGTAGGTACTGGTCAACAAAACCATCTGTTATTAGCATTATTCATTTCATCTTTTCATCTTACTAAATCAACATAAAGCATCACAACCTTTACTGAACAATTGTCACATCCTTGACTTTAATCATGTGAATAAAAACACATTTTATTAACACTTACCATCTTATCTTTTATCTTACCATTTGATGCATATCCGGCGTCCACGATATTAATTATCATCCCATGGTATCACATATATACATACACCATGCCACTTAACATAGAAACCATCATGTCATAGTATTACATAATATGAATGCACCATGTTATTTAATTTGCCATAACATCACCCCTTATGAATACAATGCTATTTGCTACTTCATTAAATCACATATAAACATACACCAAGTTATAATATTAATAAAAGAACTATATTAGGTAATTCCATATCGTAAGAGTATCAAAATAGATAATTCATCCCATTGTAATATCATACTATTGCCCATTAATTCATGTCGAACATAATTAGACTGTAAACATATACCCACTTACTAATTTCATCAATTATCACATCACAAGTCAATATCATGATACATATATATCCCAAACATACACCACACATGCGGATTTCCAAGAAAAGGGGCCAAAATCATTTATTTTCTCTAATTAAATCTCATAATATCCAATTATAGCATACTAGATCATGCATCATGTTTCATATAAGTAAAATCACCTATAGGGACTTATATGCCTCAAAACATGCACAAAACGTGCACTATAAGTACACGGGTTTTCAAAACATGATCACAATCACTAATTTCGTCTAATTACATCTTATAACATCCATCCATAGCATGCTAGCCCGTACACAAGGCTCCGCATATACCAAATTACCTATATCGGCCTATATACCCTCAAAAACATGCACAAAACATGCACGGGGTAAAAATATGCATAAACGATTTAATATATTTAGTTTTTATACATCAACACATCACATTAACCCATACTATAGATTTTATATACTTAAAATAGTCACTTTCACCACATATCTCAAAAACCCATTTTGGATCCTTAAAAATCCATATTTTCAATAAAAATCCACTTTTGGCATAACTCACACAAAATATATCAGAAGGCCACGAACTTCGGCCACAATATAAAATATTTATAAATACAACATACTCACCTGACGGATCGAGCAAACGATGTCCCACGTCCGCCCTGTAGCCAGTCGAAGTTCGACTTTTTCCACTTAATTGAAAAATTATAGAACCGATTAGCTTAAAACTCATAACGTGAGCTACGAACCTCCAAATTCGAATCCGTCTTCACCCCACACGTCACAAATGACATAAGTAGCCGAGCTACATCGACGGATTTCAAATTTGGACCCCAATGCAAGAACTCAAATATTTATTGGAGGCTTCCTAATAGGAAAATCTCCTATTTCCTAATTTCTTCAATCCCTTTGTCCTCATATCTCAAATTAGGGTTAACAACAATAATGGAACTCATCTATACCTCCGAATTTATCAAATTCTCACCTCTATATCGCGCGGGCATTTCACCGAACACCCGGCGTGTACTTTTCACCTATAATCCATTTCACTCAATTTAATTGAGCTGGAAGCCTATAAAAATCATCCTAAATTTATATTAATACGTTCATAATACTCTACACCCGCGCATGCATTTTCTACAATTATTTGGATCGAGTTTTCTACCCGATTTCATAAACTCTATAGTTCGAGTTTATACCAAAATCACTACTCCCCATTTTATTCTAATGACTCACTTCAATTTTTACCACCATACCAGAGATAATTCTTATATATATATCTCTATTTTACAAACCCAAAACCCTAATTTACTAACAACTTGTAATTTCTCTAACAACCCACTAATTCCCCAAATCTTCCACTTCCAACACCTCTAAATCTCTCTACCATAATAATCCTACTCAATAAAACTAACCACTTAATTTTATACGAATAAATAAAATAGGGTATACCTTTTCGGAATCCTTTCGAAAATCCGATGCTACCACGTTGTAGAGAACCCTTCAATTAGTATACCCCTCAGTTTAATTTAAAAACCATGGAGAAATGGAAGAGATTTGGGTGGGGGAAGGGCCAACCGAATGGGTTTCGGTGGCTTCGCTGGCGATCGGGAAAAAGAAAGAAACCGGAAGGAGGATGAGGGAAAGGGGGGTGTTTTGGTATATTAAAAAAAATATATATATATATAATAATTAATAAGGTATATTTACACATATACCCCCAATCTCCAAAATATTTCAAATAAACCCTCAACTCTACTTTTAACAATACCAAATATATTAAAACATCCCATACTAATCCTCCAAAATCATAAAACAAAATAAACAATAATTTTCCATATAAAACTCGACTCATACTTCAATATACCATCTATACCAATCCAACAAATATTCATACCAGTATCAATAAGATATCTGTCACGCCCCGCTTCCCAAAATACGGAAATACGAGTACGTGACGAAGCCCAGCGAATGATCTTAACATCATTCATAAGCTGTAGGATCGACTCAGCATCACAACAAGTATATAACCAGAGAGATATATAAAACCAAGCATGTATGAATAATTTACTAGCAACAGAAACAACTGAAATATAATAAAACAACCAAGCAGTTTCAAGTCTGGATCAAGATAAAACTCGGGACATCAGCCCGTTACAAGTTCTAAATTTTGCAAGAAATAATAATCCAAGAAAAACAACTAATGCAGGAAATAAATGTTCTAGACAAGTTCTTCTCCACATGAGGGCTAGAACCTTTGCTCACCAATTCCATCAGGCAGCTCATCTCCAAAGTCTGTTTAATAAATATAAACAGGGAAAACAGGAAAAAACAAGAGAAAATGCCCTTAGTGCAAGCTAGGGCCACAAATAGTGAAAGCAAGTACAAGTATGGAAAACAGGGACTGGAATCAAGAATGTAACAGAATTATAATAAGTGGTGGGAACAACTGGAACTAGCTAGCAAGGGGAAACTTCCTAGTAAACAAACTAGTTAACAACTGCTAATTGAAAAACATGTGTCAGGTGAACCAGTAGAGGTAACTAACATCAAGTATCATGTTTCATGTATCAGGTTTCACGTATCAAGTTACAGGTGTCATGTTCAAGTTTCATGTATCAGATATCAGGTAACCAGGTAATCAGGTAACAGGATAATCAGGTAACAGGATAATCAGGTAACAGGATAATCATGTATCAGGTATTAAGTTCAAGTCTTGTGTGATTACTATCTAGGTAGCACGACATGCATCCATCTTTTTACTACATGGTTGCTACAGTCAAATCAGTTTCGTTTAGACTTAGTAATGGAGTCTATAGGGCGGCGTACTCAGGTTTCAGGTATCAGGTATCAGGTATCAGACAGGCACGGTTCATGAATACGAAATTTAATAACAGGTTCACGAAGCAAGTTCGTGAATACTAACAGGTTCAAGGACCACACAGTGGTTCCATGAATACAACAGGTTCATGAGTCAAGTAACTGACTCCATGAATACATCACGTGCAACAGGTTCATGAGCCAAGTAACTGACTCCATGAATACAGCACGTGCAACAGGTTCATGAACCGAGTACTGGGAAACACGGGCCCCCTTCTGAGTACACTTATCTATATTGTCCACTCTATAGTCTTTCCCTTAACCCCGGCTTATTACATTTGTTCAGGCAGAATTTGTGTACTTGTATTTGCATATGAAATAGTGTTGAAATAATGTAGATTAATTCCAACAAAAATTGGGGATATCCTATAGGGTGTCCAGCAACTACATATAAAATTTCAAGCCAAACACTCGCTGGTTACATAGCTAATTTAATGCGCGAATTAATTTTATACAGCAGTTTGCAATTCTGCGTCTACCGACACAGTTGCAGTATAACTGCCATAACTCTCAGACCGTAGCTCCAAATTCGATCATTTTGGAGTCGATCGACATCTAAACATCCGGATCTACAACTTTCATTCAGGGCTCAGGCCCAAATTCCAATGATAAAAGGGTCGAAACCGCAAAAGAATATCCAGACAGCAACATAGGGAAATAATTCACTAATGTAGATTTCATAGAATTATGTAATTTGGTGTCTAAAATCATTATGTGGCACAAATACATGGTAATGGGAATCAAACAGCGAATAATAATATTTTTCCAAGTCATAATAATCACAAATTGCCAAAACACTAAATTTATATGCGCCTACAATTTCTAGGGGTCCTTAATTCATATGTCCATGTGATTCGCAAGTTCAAGGAGATAAAAGAGTCCAATTGAATTATTATTTAATACGAGGAATTTTGTGACTCTTAGATTGGTGAGTTTGAAGGTTCAAATTGTTTTACTATGATATTTCAAAGGAGAGTCACAACTAACTACATGTGGTATTTCAAAGAGACTTGTACTAGGACAATAAGATGTACAAGGTTACTTGCCTTAAATCGACGATTATATACTCCGCTTATTGGAGCAATTGAGTAGAAAAATCCCCGAAAAGGTCCCCAAAAAGCGCGTGCAAAAATATACCAAAGATCGAGTTTTCCCCGCACACACGATCGGCCCAAACAGCAAACAGCGAGTTCGGATCCGCTGCGGGTAGAACACGGAACAGCAACTGGCACCAATCAGATCACTCCTGTGCACCGGATCCAATCCCAGAACAGCGAACACGGGATCGGATCTGCTGCGGAACGAACACAGAACAGCGATCAAGAGCGCGAATCTTGATGCGATCGGACGGCTTTGATTCGCTCCCGCCCTTTTCCTCTTCTTCTTCGTTCGATCTCCTTCTTCGTTCGGCGACTGAGTAGAGCGCGAGAGCGGCAACGGCGGGGGCTTGCGACGGCGACACTACGACGGGAAGCGACGCAGCAACGGCGGCACGGTGGTGGCGCGAGGGTGACGGAAGGCGACGCGGCGTGCTCTGTTCGTGGGTTCGAACAGGGGAGAAGTGGCGGGGAGGAGCTTGTGGTGGTTCGGGGTGTTGGCGATGCGACGGAGGTGGAGAGGAGGTCGAGGGGATTAGCTGGAGGCGGCGAGGTGGTGGTTCAGTGGTGGTGCTGACGAAGGAAGTGGTGAGACGAGGGTTGGGTAATGGGTTTGGAGTTCGGATTCGATGGCGAAGATGAAAGCGGTGACGGAGATGGAGAAGGCGACAATGATGGAAGATGTGGTGGTGCTGTGGGGTCGACGAGGCGAAGGTGACGGAGGTTGAGAGTTCGGTTAATGGCGGAATGGGTTCGGGAGTGGGGCTTCGATGGGTTTGGCGAAGTGGTTTCGGAGTCGATGGTTGATGGTGGTGGACTGGGCAGTGGTGGTCGAAGGTGGAGGTGATGGAGTAGATGAAGGTTGAAGGTGACGGGTTCGATGGCTTGGGTGAGGCGAGAGGAAGAGGAGAGTGGAGATGTTTTGTTTGGGTTTGTTTGTTTAGTCTGGTTTGTTTTGGGTTTTAAAACAGAGAAGGGGAAGGGGAGAGAGAGAGTGGGTAGTTAGAAGAAGTGGGGATTGGTTACGGGGATGTGGGGAGAGTGGGGAAAGTTGTATACGGGTGTGTGTGTGAGTGTGGGTTTTGGGTTTAGGGTAGAGTAAAATTTGGATCCAATATCCAATAAAAATATGGGTTGGGCTCAATGTGGTTGGGCTGAAATAATATAACAATATATTAATTAATTGAAGATAGTGAGCCCACAAAATGACAAGGCCCGAGATGCAATAAATTAGGGAAAAAGACATCAATAGAAATACGAGAATATACCCGTATTATTGGAAACAGGGATTACAAATCCTACCCACCTTACACAAAAATTTCGTCCTCGAAATTTGCTTAGGCAGTACATAGGACAGGGTAAAAATAATTTAGGAGGGTAACAAAACAAAATGAGTGGAATCAAAGCATTGGAAACACCAGAAAACAAGGAGTGGATAACAAAGAGGTCCAACGGAAGGCATGGAAGAGAATAAACAGCATCAAAGGAATGAATTAACACAAGATAACAAATATGATAAAGAAGTAAGCAGAACTGGAATTGAAGGGAGAAAATACAGGAAAGAATTGAATCAAATCATGAATGATGCATGATGGCAAAATGGGATGCAAGAAGGAAATAACCGGTATCAAAAATGAAGAATGAACAACACACGACTTGCGAGATAACAAGGCAAAAAGATGAAGAAATAGATAGAGTTGGAATCGAAGAAAGGATGGACAAGAAAAAGATGAACCAGGCAACTAGTCAACGGATGAGGACAACATGAGATAATAAAGCAAGATAAGAAGTCAGCAGAACTGCAATCAGAGAGGAAAATGACCGGGAAGAATCCAATCATTCGGTGAATCAACGGATGGGGATGAATACAAGGAACACAGAGGGGAGCAACAATACTAAGGACTAATCGCAACGAGGGGATCCCGGGACCGGTGGGTTATGGGCCCACCACGCTTCTGCTGTGCTACTCTGATGGAGACACTCTAAGCTCCAGACATGCTGTAGACCACGTGACACCAAGCGACGATCCGAGCAGGAAGAAAGGATGAGACACCAGAATCAAAGAGAGTATGGGTTCCAAATAGAGATAGGCGATAATGCAAAATGGATATAAGGCTTGAGCTTCAATTCAAATAATCAAAATATATAGTATATATATCAAAACTAATGACTTTAATAGGAATAACTATAACAACAAATGTCGACAATAAAATCGATAGTGATAGAATAGTAATAACAATAACAAAAATAAATATAACAATGATAATGAAAAAAATAGTAATAATAATAATAAAATAATATTAAAATATTAATAACAACAATGATACAAGTAATAATAACCATAATAAAAATAATAATAATAACAAAAATAATAACAACAATAGTAATAGTAATTAAAATCGTCATAATCATACAGGCAATAAAAATATAAAAAAAATATCAACAATATTAATAATACGATAATACATACATGACATAATAGAATTCAACACACTCATTAAAATAATGCAATAATAATAATAATGATAGCATTAAAAATAATATCAATAATGATAATAAATAATATGATAATAGTAATAATAACAATAATATCAATAAAGTAACAGTAATAATAATAACATAAATTGAAATGATAGTAATAACGAAAATATTTCTTTACCATCAGTTTATTTATATAAGTAGCGAGTCTTGAAATATCAATTAGTAATAGGTAGAAAATCTTGCCTCCTTAACATCAAGTTGCATATTTGCCTTCACGACATCAGGTTTCAAATTGCCATCCAAATATTCGGCTGCACATTTTGCCTCGCCGATATCCAGTTGCAATTTGCCTCCATTGACATCGAGTTGCATATTTGCCGTCTCGACATTAGGTTGCACTGAAGTGGTTGAATGTATATAAAATTGAGCATGCTCAGGCTCAAAACAAATTAATAATAATAATAATACTAACGTTAAAAATTATAATATCAATAACAACAATAATAACAAAATATCGATACTATTAACAATAAGAATAACAATGATAAGAATAATAATCATAACAATAATAATATCAGTAATCGCAAAAAGATTGATAGCAATAATAATAATACCAACGATAATATTAAAATATTAACAGCACTAGTAAAAGTAATAATGTAAGACAAGATATAGTTTGAGCCCAACATTTTTGTGGAAGTAATTTAATATCAACGATAATAATAAAATAATGAAAACAACAATAAGAATATCAATAGTAGTAACAATAATAATAATACTAGTAATGATAATGAAAATAATAACAATAATAATAATGGTAGTAATAATAGCATTATACAACAAAATAAGAGTTTGTCTTATCTAATAATAATTCAGTAGAAATATATAGTCGATTGAAAATGAAAAGTGAGTTAAAATACATCATCGTTCGAAATAACAAAATCCTTGTTTAGAAACATCTTTATAGAAGATCGAAAATAAATATAATAAATAATAATCAAAATATAGAAAGTATTCGGAAAAAAAAAATAATTATAAGGAGAGAAAAAAAAAAAATAAGTAGGAGAAAAATGAAGCTATACCCAATATAAAGAGTTAAAGAGGAGGATGACTAGAAGGGACAAAAGAATTTTAAGGCATTGAATACGAAGGAAGAAGGATGAGGGGCAAAATCAGAATTGAAGAGAATATAGCAGAGGAGAAATAACTAGCATGGTACTCAAAGTGAGTCAACAATTGAAGATGAATGCAAGGCACGAAGAGCAATAAACGACACACGAACCGGAATAAGGAGGTTTCAACGAGGCAAGCAGAAATAAGAGATTGCTTGCACTGGAATCAAAAGAATATGGGTACGGAAGAATAAATTGTACCCAATAAGGAATCAACAAATCAGGACGAATAAAATAGATGGAAGGAAGCAAGGAGTCAAAGAATTGGATATGAAGAAATCAAAATGGATGGGATAAGACTTGTATCCAGATCGAGTTGACTATTAAATTATTCATGCGGTTGCATGGCCTGTTTAATGCTGAGTTAACCCTGACTGAGTCAAGCCTGTCTAATGTATTAGTCAAACTAACACATTAGCCAAACCTGGCTCTGATACCACTAAAAACCTTGTCACGCCCCGCTTCCCAAAATACGGAAATACGAGTACGTGACGAAGCCCAGCGAATGATCTTAACATCATTCATAAGCTGTAGGATCGACTCAGCATCACAACAAGTATATAACCAGAGAGATATATAAAACCAAGCATGTATGAATAATTTACTAGCAACAGAAACAACTGAAATATAATAAAACAACCAAGCAGTTTCAAGTCTGGATCAAGATAAAACTCGGGACATCAGCCCGTTACAAGTTCTAAATTTTGCAAGAAATAATAATCCAAGAAAAACAACTAATGCAGGAAATAAATGTTCTAGACAAGTTCTTCTCCACATGAGGGCTAGAACCTTTGCTCACCAATTCCATCAGGCAGCTCATCTCCAAAGTCTGTTTAATAAATATAAACAGGGAAAACAGGAAAAAACAAGAGAAAATGCCCTTAGTGCAAGCTAGGGCCACAAATAGTGAAAGCAAGTACAAGTATGGAAAACAGGGACTGGAATCAAGAATGTAACAGAATTATAATAAGTGGTGGGAACAACTGGAACTAGCTAGCAAGGGGAAACTTCCTAGTAAACAAACTAGTTAACAACTGCTAATTGAAAAACATGTGTCAGGTGAACCAGTAGAGGTAACTAACATCAAGTATCATGTTTCATGTATCAGGTTTCACGTATCAAGTTACAGGTGTCATGTTCAAGTTTCATGTATCAGATATCAGGTAACCAGGTAATCAGGTAACAGGATAATCAGGTAACAGGATAATCAGGTAACAGGATAATCATGTATCAGGTATTAAGTTCAAGTCTTGTGTGATTACTATCTAGGTAGCACGACATGCATCCATCTTTTTACTACATGGTTGCTACAGTCAAATCAGTTTCGTTTAGACTTAGTAATGGAGTCTATAGGGCGGCGTACTCAGGTTTCAGGTATCAGGTATCAGGTATCAGACAGGCACGGTTCATGAATACGAAATTTAATAACAGGTTCACGAAGCAAGTTCGTGAATACTAACAGGTTCAAGGACCACACAGTGGTTCCATGAATACAACAGGTTCATGAGTCAAGTAACTGACTCCATGAATACATCACGTGCAACAGGTTCATGAGCCAAGTAACTGACTCCATGAATACAGCACGTGCAACAGGTTCATGAACCGAGTACTGGGAAACACGGGCCCCCTTCTGAGTACACTTATCTATATTGTCCACTCTATAGTCTTTCCCTTAACCCCGGCTTATTACATTTGTTCAGGCAGAATTTGTGTACTTGTATTTGCATATGAAATAGTGTTGAAATAATGTAGATTAATTCCAACAAAAATTGGGGATATCCTATAGGGTGTCCAGCAACTACATATAAAATTTCAAGCCAAACACTCGCTGGTTACATAGCTAATTTAATGCGCGAATTAATTTTATACAGCAGTTTGCAATTCTGCGTCTACCGACACAGTTGCAGTATAACTGCCATAACTCTCAGACCGTAGCTCCAAATTCGATCATTTTGGAGTCGATCGACATCTAAACATCCGGATCTACAACTTTCATTCAGGGCTCAGGCCCAAATTCCAATGATAAAAGGGTCGAAACCGCAAAAGAATATCCAGACAGCAACATAGGGAAATAATTCACTAATGTAGATTTCATAGAATTATGTAATTTGGTGTCTAAAATCATTATGTGGCACAAATACATGGTAATGGGAATCAAACAGCGAATAATAATATTTTTCCAAGTCATAATAATCACAAATTGCCAAAACACTAAATTTATATGCGCCTACAATTTCTAGGGGTCCTTAATTCATATGTCCATGTGATTCGCAAGTTCAAGGAGATAAAAGAGTCCAATTGAATTATTATTTAATACGAGGAATTTTGTGACTCTTAGATTGGTGAGTTTGAAGGTTCAAATTGTTTTACTATGATATTTCAAAGGAGAGTCACAACTAACTACATGTGGTATTTCAAAGAGACTTGTACTAGGACAATAAGATGTACAAGGTTACTTGCCTTAAATCGACGATTATATACTCCGCTTATTGGAGCAATTGAGTAGAAAAATCCCCGAAAAGGTCCCCAAAAAGCGCGTGCAAAAATATACCAAAGATCGAGTTTTCCCCGCACACACGATCGGCCCAAACAGCAAACAGCGAGTTCGGATCCGCTGCGGGTAGAACACGGAACAGCAACTGGCACCAATCAGATCACTCCTGTGCACCGGATCCAATCCCAGAACAGCGAACACGGGATCGGATCTGCTGCGGAACGAACACAGAACAGCGATCAAGAGCGCGAATCTTGATGCGATCGGACGGCTTTGATTCGCTCCCGCCCTTTTCCTCTTCTTCTTCGTTCGATCTCCTTCTTCGTTCGGCGACTGAGTAGAGCGCGAGAGCGGCAACGGCGGGGGCTTGCGACGGCGACACTACGACGGGAAGCGACGCAGCAACGGCGGCACGGTGGTGGCGCGAGGGTGACGGAAGGCGACGCGGCGTGCTCTGTTCGTGGGTTCGAACAGGGGAGAAGTGGCGGGGAGGAGCTTGTGGTGGTTCGGGGTGTTGGCGATGCGACGGAGGTGGAGAGGAGGTCGAGGGGATTAGCTGGAGGCGGCGAGGTGGTGGTTCAGTGGTGGTGCTGACGAAGGAAGTGGTGAGACGAGGGTTGGGTAATGGGTTTGGAGTTCGGATTCGATGGCGAAGATGAAAGCGGTGACGGAGATGGAGAAGGCGACAATGATGGAAGATGTGGTGGTGCTGTGGGGTCGACGAGGCGAAGGTGACGGAGGTTGAGAGTTCGGTTAATGGCGGAATGGGTTCGGGAGTGGGGCTTCGATGGGTTTGGCGAAGTGGTTTCGGAGTCGATGGTTGATGGTGGTGGACTGGGCAGTGGTGGTCGAAGGTGGAGGTGATGGAGTAGATGAAGGTTGAAGGTGACGGGTTCGATGGCTTGGGTGAGGCGAGAGGAAGAGGAGAGTGGAGATGTTTTGTTTGGGTTTGTTTGTTTAGTCTGGTTTGTTTTGGGTTTTAAAACAGAGAAGGGGAAGGGGAGAGAGAGAGTGGGTAGTTAGAAGAAGTGGGGATTGGTTACGGGGATGTGGGGAGAGTGGGGAAAGTTGTATACGGGTGTGTGTGTGAGTGTGGGTTTTGGGTTTAGGGTAGAGTAAAATTTGGATCCAATATCCAATAAAAATATGGGTTGGGCTCAATGTGGTTGGGCTGAAATAATATAACAATATATTAATTAATTGAAGATAGTGAGCCCACAAAATGACAAGGCCCGAGATGCAATAAATTAGGGAAAAAGACATCAATAGAAATACGAGAATATACCCGTATTATTGGAAACAGGGATTACAATATCACTCGAAATAATTCTCACCCCTACAAAATATAAAAACGAATATTTTCGGTATTTTAAAATCCGAGGTGTTACAATATATATATATATATATATATATATATATATATATATAGTCTGGATGCAGATAGTGCATAGTGTATAAGGGTAATGTAGGAATTGGAAAATATCAAACAAAGTAGGGGGACCAAAATTTTTAACGGACGCAATACCATATTGCATATGTTATTTTTTTTAATAATAATTTGTTTGAATCAGTTACGAGATGATTTTGCGTGTGAGGTTTTAATTTTTAATGTTTTTAAAATTTGATCGGACGCTAGATGATTCTGCGTCCGATTAAAAAAAAATTCCAAATTTTTTTTAATCGGATGCAAGTTCATCTTGCGTCTGATTCGATTAAATTTTTTTTAAAATCTTTTCTTGGACGCAATATCATCTACTGTTCGATGATATTTTTTTCTTTTTAAATTAAATTTATTACATATGCAATATGTTCTTCCATCCAATTTATTTTTACATTAAAAATTTGAGAAATTCTGAACGGGATGCAAGATCATCTCCATTCTCTCTTTTAATTTTTTTTTTTTAAAATGGGATTTTTTTCTAGAAACGACTACAGCGTAAACTCAAATTTCCTATTTCTAAAACCCAAATATATGAATCTTGAGTCTTAATGACTATAGATGCTCTTAAACGATACTTTGACATGTGGCAAAATAGTAGCTGTCATTTGTTCACCTCGGGGGTGTTTGGTTGCCATGAAGTGCACTGTAGGAAAACGAATCCATGGAAAGTGCACTGTTCATAGGTTTGGATGGCTGTATTTGGATTCCTATTGTAGTGTTACTGTAGCACCATCTGAATTCTGGAAGAAAAAAAACCCACAGAACTCAGTGGATAAGCATTGTAGCGCTACTGTAGTTTTTTTTTTTTTTAAAAATGTTTCTCTCTCCTCTCTTTTTACACTATCCAATAAAATAATTCCAAATACTCCTGAAGATTATTTTTTTACTACTTTTTTAAAATTTATTTCTCTCCCCTCTATCCTATTTATATAATAAATCGCAAAGCAATTTGAAAAAAAAACTATCAAGTGGCTCTTCTTCAATTGAAACAAAATCAATGGCTCACATTCACCCTCCCAAAAGATAGTTCCCCCCCCCCCAAATTAATTTTTTTCTCCCAAAACAGCATAAATCATACTCACTCTATTACTATCTCTCTCTCTCCTCTCTTCAATTTTTCCGATATATATCTCTCTCATATCTATTTTCTTTTCAGAAAATGTTGAGCTACAAAATCAGACATTTTTCAACAGTTGGATGGTTAGTAGTAACACTAGCCTGCTGAATTTTCTTTAACTTCTTTATGTGTTTACAGGTCTTTTCATTTGCTGCATCGTTCACGAAGACGTGTCGTAGGCATGTGTCTGCAGGCAAACCTAGTACTACAATAAAACTATTTTTAAACAAACCATTTTTTTAGAACTCATTTTCAAATATTTCTATTCCCTACAATAATCTTCATGGTTTGGATATATTTTATAACGAATTAAACACCCCCTAGTTTGTCAATATCTTCTATTGAAAAAGGTTGTTTACCACATTTCTCTTTATACAATTGTTGTAGACTGGACTCCTTAGGAATCCTTCCATATGTCTCATTCTTGGCCACCTGTCATTGCTTTTGACTCTCTTTTGGGTTAGAAAAGTGATGTCGCTCCTCTACTTCAACAACTTTTGACCGTCCATTAACCCCTACGTGTCCTTTGTTAGCGTCTTTCACTGGTCTTAGAATCTTGATCGTTCGATTATGATCGAGTGGCCTACGTTCATCTCCTAACTCTGGTGGTTTGCAGGGTCCTCCGTCATCATCATCTTCTCCCATTTTCATTCTCTGTCCTTAACGGTGACCTCCTCCTCCGACAAGAGTTTCTCCACTGTAATGCCAACCTTGTACCAACCCCCCACAGAACTCAGTTCTAACTATCTCCAGCAAGAGCATAATGTTATCACAAGAGATCTTAACTGTAACGTCCCGCTCCAATACTCAGACAATTTTTAATATTTTTAGAATACAAATTAGATACTATGTAGTACAACTGCCCACCACAGGCTGCCTCTCAAAAGGTGGTTAACCAATTAGGTGACTCTTGATCATAGGCAATTATATTTATACTCAAACTATTTTTGTATATTTCCCATGTGGGACTATTATTCTCAATATCCCTCACAAATCCCGTAAGCATTAAATCCCGAAATCAATCCATTCAAATCTTTTCCAAACCAAACCGGGCCCACCATGAGATGACATCACCATCTCAATACCAACAAATCTCAACAACAACAGCATGTGTTGTTCTTTTTCTTCCAAGCCGGTGGCCATTTCTTTCAACAACCGAAATCTTATACAATCCCCCTATAGAATATTTCTATAGGACAACCCCCAAATTCTTATATATTCAAATCATATATATATATTTCAGAAATACGGGATATTACATTAACCCTTGCAAAACTTTGTTTGCACAGTGGTATGTCGGAATAACCATATAACAACTTGATGAAACCTCCAACCAGGCAAAACCATCTAACAACTCGATGAAACCTTATATTTCCCAACAACTTGGTGGAAAGGTGATGATCCTAATCCATCTCACATCCCCAGACCAACGATCAAGGTAACAACACCAACTGGCAGATCCTTGATGGCCTTAAGTAAAGGCCCGATGAATCTTCCAAGGGGTTATGGGTAGAAGAGCTGCCAAGCGTACTTTGGTCCCACAGGACCACGAAGAGAACCGCAACATGAGAATTCCCATTTAATCTCTCCTTTTGCTTCGAGGCACTAATCCCGTTAGAGGTTGAACTGCCTTCCATTTGCCTCCTCTCGTTCAATGAAGAACATAGCTCAAATGACCTTGAAGGCAACCTTGACCTCATTGTAGAAGTTCGTGAAAAATCTGCCCTCCAAAGACACATATATCGGTAGAAGGTGGAGAAGTTCTACAACAAGAAGGTCCACCAAGAAAACCTCAAAGAGGGTGAACTTCGCCTCTGGAGACACAAAATCTCCGACCCACGCAACAGGGGGAAGTTCGCTTCAAACGGGAAAAGAACCATACAAGTTCTCCAAAGTTGTCCAGCAGCTTACCGACTTGATGACCTAGGAGGCAAGAACATATCAAGGACCTGTAATGTTGAACACCCGATGAAGTTCAACAATGGCGCTTAATGCCCTCCTTTTAGATCTTTTAAGATTTTCTAATCAAGTCGATCCTTACAATGACCAGAGCATGTAATAAAGGTCAACTACTCTGGCTGCCACTTAGATTTATTTTTCAATAAAACTTAGCATTTTATTTCGAAAATTCTTGTACTACTTACTCTCTAGATGTGAATTGTGACTTGGGTGCTCAGCTCCTCCCCTTAGCTACATCAATGACTCACTAAGTCTTACATAATTGGTTCGAAGTCCAACTCTTCCTTAGAGTAGCTCCCACAACTCGTTAATTCTCAAATAACAAGTTCGGAGCCCAAACTCGTTGCTCATTGTGACTTGATGTGGCTTAAGCAAATTGTATATAAGAAAGTTTGGAGCATGGCACATCACTCGAAACTGCTCATGAAACTCGCTAACCCCTTAAACAACAATTTTGGAGACCAATCTCATGGCTCAATGTCGCTTAAGTAACTTTCAAATAAGCAAGTTTGGAGAAAAGCTCGTCATTCAAAATTGCTCCTAAAACTCATTCACTTCTTAAAAGACTGGTTCGGAGTTCAAAATCGTGTCTGAAAATCGCTCCTACAACTCGTAAACAAGCACTTTCAGAGCTCGACTGTTGCCACTTAAACCACTCAGAAAGTAGATAACTTCTCAACAGGCAAGCTCGTAGCCATGCTCTTCCCTAAAGCTACTCCCACAACTTGCTAATTCAAACAGAGAGGACCCAAAGACCTGCCCCCCTTGGAGCTGCCTTCATGGCTATTCAACTCTAGAAAACAAAACACATCCAAAGTACTTGCCCACAAGAGAAAAACACAAGTGTTGGAAACCAAAAGTACTCTCATTCAGTCAAAATAGAATCTACATTAGCATGGCCAGTCTACTATTATGCATCTTTACGAGATCAAAAGACTAAAAGCAACAATGAGAAGTCAAAGAGGTAACCATGGTTGACGGGGCTATGAGGGAAAAAACCTTAGCTACTTCCTTTCCCTTCACACCTACGTCCTCTCCAGGCTCTTCACCTTCTCGGCCATCGGGTCATCCTGGGCCACATCCTCTTCCTACTTTTCCACTTCGACCTCCGACTCCTTCACAACTGGCTCCTTTCCCGGCTTCAGCCCAAGGTAGTATCCTTTCCCATAGAACCTAGGAACACGCTCGGCTACGTCTTTAATGACCCTGGCATAAACCTTCTTCATGTTCATGTAGAGATGTTCCTTAGCTTCGACTCTTACCTGGTCACCGTAGCCACCTTCTCCTTAGCCGTCGTTGTCTCATTCTCTCTCTACCACCTCTAGTGCCTTGATGGCCTTCCTCCTCTCCAACTTAGCCATGTCAGTCGCAGCTTTCCAGGGCCTCTATTCTTCCGTTATCTGGTCCAACAAGTTGTTGAAGTGTCAAGTGGCCTGCAAAGAAGAAGAACATCAAAACTTTGAAAGATATGGAAGAATGGAAAGCTATGATGAATCTCATAATACATACTGCCATGATGGCTCTAAAGAGGTGTCGAATCACATCCATATAGATCGTTGAATCTCCAAGGAAGCCATCATGCTGCTTGATTTCCCAATTTGGTACATAATCTTCTTCTCGTCGTAGGTGAGAATCGCATTGACCTCGATAATTAATGGGGGGGGTGCTTACCTGCGATAACCACATCAATGGTGAACAGCCTGTGGTAGGGCTCATCAATGCAGCTGGAGGTAAGCCCAGAGCGACCACTTGGGTAGAGGCTAAGGAACTCTTACCAGCCTTCATGGATGAGGACTTACTTGTCGTCCTCTTCCTCTTCTTTTCCTCGGGCACCTTGTTGCTCAGCCAGACATGTGCCGCCAAGATCATGTCAAAATCAATGTCGTCTGCTTCTACAGAAGAAAACCAAATAAGAAGTGAGGACATAGTAAAACAAGAAAAAAAACTACCAAATATTTAGCAAAGGAAAAGCTAGAACTAAATCGTACTAGGGTTTCGGGCTCATACCACCCCCCCTCCCCGGAAGATGACCTCCTTTGTATTCTCCCTCCACTTTAATGCCTTGCGCTCGAGAAGGACATCAATCAAATTCTTCTCCTTGTCACTCAGCCTGGGGTCGGCCTTCACCCTCTTGGGGAAGCTCTCTCTCCACTTGGTGGGAATCCCCCACGACTCAGAAATATGGATATATAGATATTTGCATTTCCAATGTTTGATCGAGTCCAAATTCTTGATTATTTTCACGTCTAAGTGAGGGGAATGGAAGAGCCAATGCTCCATTTTATTCTGCTTATCGAGTTTCAAGAGACTCCTCCACACACTTAGGTTTGGGTCAGAGCCCCATCCCCCCCCCCCCCCGACATTGCAATACGATGCCATTTACACGTCTCCACATATTCGGCATGAACTTCCCTGGGCTGAGAGTATACCGGTTCATGGCTTCCCTCACAAACAAATGCAAAGAAAGAAGGAGCCTGATGAAAAGCAGCACAGGGAAAGACGCAAAATTCCTTGGATATCTCCGAACACGCCTTAATTTTGGGGCCAGGCAGAAGTAGCGCAAATTCGAGAGGAATCTTGAAAGCGGTTTTATTTTATATGAGATATTCCATCATCAAGATGGTCATGACAGAACCGGCCTTGGTAGTCTCACGATAGTTAGACTCCTTGTATCGCACCATATGCTCAATAAAATCCCCCAAATCCTCAGGCTACTAGCGGATGAGATAAGAAAGAGTGGAGGGATATCTCCCGAATTTGCCTGACACTCTGTCCTTCACTACAATCTCTTCTACTATGACAGAAGGAGACCTAACTGCTCCCTTCCCTTTCTTTTCCCTTGTAGGTCAAGATGAAATCGCTTTTTCTACTAAACTACCTGAAGAGAAGGTGTCATCACCCGAAGATACCTAGACATCGCTTATATTAAAAAATATAAGTTACTTGACTTGACAACAATGGTCGAGCGATGAAGCTTCACTGGAAAAGACCATCGGAAAGGACTAGAAATTCTAGAGAGGGACACTGGAAAAGCGAGAGAGAGTTGGAGAAAATGAGAGAATTGAGAAGAAATGAGGAGATGAGAGCAGTATATATATATAGATTAGAATAAGACTAAAATGGTTTGTCTTCGTAATCGTTGGGCTCCGAATGGTCAGGAAGAAGCCCAACAGTTGGGGAAGAAAAAGAGAAAATAGAAGGCCACATCAGCGCTATGTCAGGGCCAGATCGGTGCCATATTGGCACCTTGCAAGCACCACGTCACCTCCCCTGAGTAGCTCGATCACGCCGATGAGAGCTCAATTCGAGTTAATCGATTTTGGGCACATCTTGACCGTTGGATCACCTCACTCTTCGTGCCAAGTGATCCCAGTTGCTGGATTGCTCCAAAAATTGCACACACCACCTCCTGGAGGAAAAGACAAAAAAAGTTGTGTTGACATCAGCGCCCTCGAGCAACTCAATCAGGCTGAGGGGGACTCGACCGTAGCTGGGGGTTCTTTCAACACTCCATGGATGTCTGATTGCTTCCCGATTTGCGCCTAACGCCATCGACCGTCCGATCCACTCCAAATTTTGCATGTGGGCTCCATGGCGCGCTACGCAAGATAGCACCACCTAGGAGCATCCGTTCCCCGACGAGGACCCAATCCGAACAGGGGATGTTTGCAGCAATCCTGGATCACCTGATCTCCTCAAAATTTGTGCCCGCTTTATCTAAGCGCCAAGTTGATCCAAATTTCATGCCAGGTTTGATTTTTTTTATTAAAATCCCATTTTATAATTATAAATTTAAAAAAGTCAATTAAAAATTCAAAAAAATAATTATAATTTTAGAAAATTAATTAAAAATTCTGAAAAATAATTATGAATTTAGAAAGTTAATTAAAATACCTACAAAAATCTAGAAAAATAATTATTGCCCCTAGAAGTTTTGAACAAGGCTCCTAATTAATTAAACAGTCCAAAAATGAATTTATAAATTTGGAAATTTTGATTGAAAATTTAATAAAGAAATTATAAATTGGAAAAGGTTAATTAGAAATCTAAAAAATTCCTTTAAAAATAGTTACTACTCCCAAAAGCGTCGAACATGACTCATAGCCTCTCCAATCATCCCTGAAAGTTCAGTAAGCTCTGCAGATCATCTGAAACAAGACAAACTACTTGTCAAAGGCTGCTATACTCAACCTCTAGGAGTGGTGAGCTTATGATATAGGTGAAAATTGTAACAAATCAGGACCGTACGATTCCAGCACGTACTTCTTCGAGGCAGAACGGTAATTTTACAGCAACTACTAGCCTACTGAAGAACATGGGCTCATTTCTAGGCCCATCGGCTCAACTAGGCTAGCCATTGTGGCCTATTTGTAGCCTAACACGTGGAATTCCAGCTAATTAAAATACCTATTTTAAACAGAGTTGTTGTCTAACTTTATCTATAAACCATGGGAATTTGCAAATTGAAGCAAACAAAACGAGAAAATGGCAAAAATAGTTTTGCAATTACAACCTTTTATTATTCAAAATTACTTAAAATATGAACTCTTTTAAATGAATCAACTTTCGATCCAGATTAGTAAGTGTGTATTACTACGAGAAATTTCCAACGTTTGACGCTTGAACTGTCTCATTTATAAGAAATGCTACATACATATTGGTTTCTACCCCAAACTTACATTGAGCTTATCTTTTAGAGGTTATTGAGCATTTTCTATTTGTCTTTTAGTGAGAAATATATCCAATAATTGCTAAAAAGATAAGTTGAATATATATTTAGGGTAGGAACTAATGTAAGTGTAGCATTTTTTCTCATTTATCATCTGACTTTGTAAAACTAACCCATTGTTTCTACTCCATCATCCGCTCATGCCAGTTAAAAATCTCTCCCCTCCCCTCTTCCCAACATACTCAAGAAATCCTCCCATTCCCACCTCCAGCAGAGCACCCCCCTCTCTCCCCCCATTCCCCATGGCCAGAACCAAAACCATACGCACCACTGCTAAATATGTCGTCCCTTCCAAATCATCAAAAGAATAGAGAAGAAGAAGAAGAAGAGTCCTTGTCATCCCTGGTGTCCCTCCTGGCCTCCACCACCACCTGCACCCTCCAGTTCCTTTCGTCCTCTGCAACCCCTGTTTTTTATTTTCTGTATTTTTGGATGTATCTTTTTTTCTTTTTGGGTATTTATTCATTGTATCCTCTTTTGAACCGTGTATTGGATCTTTTTTTTCAAAATATTCATCTACTTGATTTGTCATCTTTTTATTTGCTCTTCTTGATTCAATTATCTGCCATTATTTCATCTCTGTTTGATCGAGCCATTATTTTGATTCTCATTTTATAGTTGTTCATGCCCTATTTTATTTATTCATTTTTTTCGTTCCTATCTCATTATTTTGAATCATCCTACTTTTATTTGGATTCTTGTTATTTACTCAATGGCTTTATAAACCTAATTATATCAACCCATTTTAATACCCTATTGGATCCACTAAACCCGCACCCATATACCTCTTCACATCAGCCAACTAAACCCTAATTATACCCCTATATATATAAGCCCTATTCATATTCATTAACCCTAGCCGCTACCCCCTTATCCCCTACCTCCCGTTCCCCTGTCTCCCGTTGATCCCGTCTGAACCGCCCTACACCATCAGCAACCCGACTTCCAAACCCATCCCTTCCTCCTGTATCACGACGTCTCAGCGACCAGACCCCCGAGCACCCTGTGCCCCTCCTTTCGACGCTCTATAGCCCAGCGCAGCGCCACCTGAAGCCATCGTTCTCCTGCCTTCTGTAACACCCCAAATTTTTTATTTTTTTTTTTGACTCCAAATTCTATTCTTTCAATTTCTATATCACTTTAAACATAAACTAAGAAAGTTATATTTCAAGAAAAATTTTGGCAGAGTTTCCCCTGTAAATTTTGCCCCGAAACACAAATAGCTTACGGAATTCTGCTCAAAATTCCGTAGCTCACAATACAAGCAATAATTTCACGGGCTCCCCAGGCCAAAATGAGCAGAAACATATAGGCAATATAATATAATGCTCTGGGGGCCAAACTCATATCGGATTATCAAATATTCAATAAAAACCATAAATTTCTTGGAAAACATAAAAGATTTTTGTAAAAATTTAGGAAAACCTTTTTGAAAACCAACCACAGAACCCAATACTCCACAACGAGGTGGGTACGGGCTTTCTTACCTCATCGCAGCACTATATACCTATACTTTTACCATAATACAAAATAATACATCAAATATTCACCTTTGTACATATATGAAATACGTAAATAATCTATCCTCTCAACGAAATATAATTCCTAACTCTAGAACTACCTCGCCATGCTGCTAGCAACCTGCAGGAGAGTTAGGATTGTCCACTCCCAGGGAGGGACCCCCCTAACCCCCAGAAAACATCAGGGGTTAGCCATTTCTGGTGTGAGTATAATCAATAATCTAATAAATGAATAAAATTGTATAAAGAAAATAATTTAAACTTACAACATCAAGTAAGAAGATACACCTTGAACATCTGAACTTAAAAACATCATCAATACGATTTTATATCAAAATACTCTTCAAATCTGCATCGAATTATAAAATTACCCAAAATTCACACATTCCACTATATACTTCACAGTAACCTAATATTTATCCTTATTTTGTATTCGCACAATACGAATTTCCATTCAATGCATTCCTTTTCAATTTAAATCCCCTAACCCGAATATTCATTCCTCCACAATTTTCATCATATTAGCATTTCGCTATTTATATAAATATCACTTACATGATGCTATTACATCTTTCTTTAATAACCATTTATATGGATACAAACTCATAACACAACCTACTTTCTGCATTAACCATTTTCGTAACCATTCTCCAGATACGGGTATTTATTTTATTGAAATATAACAAGTATCACTTCTTACAGATAAGCTACTATTCTCATAATGCCACATTCATTCATGTCATGGGATACAAATATAAAATCTCATTACACATTGCAATTAACTTACATTTCATCACATCATTGACATATCACTTTACTGAATACACATTCTCATCGTATCAAAAGCATGTTTTATAATTCATTCTCATCTCGTTATACCACTTAGTCACTACTCAATTTTATTGAGAATTAACTAACTTTCATTTTTACTTAATCCCCAAACACAATTTGGGGCCACAACATATCACACCCCATAGCCGATAGCTTGGGTAATAATCACTGCACCTCAAACACACGGTTTGGGTTATATCACATCATATCCCAAGCCGATAGCTTGGTTATTAATTCACTTCAATCACATATCATCTTCACTTTATTTTATTCTTCATTTCAATTAATCATTACCATTATCATACCAACTCACCCTGCGAATTATGCCAAGGCAGGTAGTTCCCACAATTTCCACAGAAATAGCGGGCAGGTAGTTCCTTGACACAATTCCTAGGTGTAACAGCTCATATCATCCTGTTTTTCACTTTAATAATCATTCTTATTATACCATTACTTTATACTACTCATATAAACACATGTCTCTTTTACTTTTTCATTTGAAACTAACCACATACTGAAATTATCATTTCTTTTCATACACAACTCATAACTCATATCTCTTCATAATCATTTCACTCACAACCACTTTCTTTCACATTCTCAATTCACGTTCCACTTTCTTTACTCTTACATTTTATTTACCCTTAGTTATTTTATTAGTTTGTCGACCAGTGAGCCACAGTATCCCAACATACTGAAAGCCGACAGCCCAGTAAACACGCGGTCCGATGCTCTTCCAGAGTCTTACTCGTCCGAGACTACGTCCTCCTCCTAGCCGAACTAGCGAGGGAACCACTAACCCCTAGTCCCACTAGGGTACTTCCTCCCAGCCGAAGCCAGCGAGGCAAACACTCACCACTAGTCCCACTAGGGTGCTTCCTCGCTACAGCTGTCATCGAGGGAAAAACCACTAACCCCTATTCCCACTAGGGTACTTCCTCCCAGCCGAAGCCAGCGAGGCAAACACTCACCACTAGTCCCACTAGGGTGTTTTCTCGCGACAGCTGTCATCGAGGGAAAACCAGGCCTCAAGCCGATAGCTTGGGCGATAAAATCCACTTACCCCAAACATAGTTTGGGTCCACTATTTCCAAGCCGGTCGTTGGGCGTTAAGAGGTCTAGCTCAAACCCCCAGGATTGCTGTAGGTACTGGTCAACAAAACCATTTGTTATTAGCATTAATCATTTCATCTTTTCAACTTATTAAATCAACATAAAGCATCACAGCTTTTAATTAAACAATTATCACATCCTTGACTTTAATCATGTGAATAATAACACATTTTATTAGAACTTACCATTTGATGCCTATCTGGTGTCCCCGATATTAATTATCATCCCAGTGCATCACATATATACATACACCATGTCATTTAACATATAAACCATCATGTCATAGTTTTATTTATCATGAATGCTCCATGTTATTTAATTTGCCACAACCTCACACATTATGAAT
Organism: Hemerocallis citrina; assembly: GCA_017893485.1. NCBI lineage: Eukaryota > Viridiplantae > Streptophyta > Magnoliopsida > Asparagales > Asphodelaceae > Hemerocallis > Hemerocallis citrina. The sequence goes on from CM030360.1 coordinate 34,231,687, forward strand.
ACCCGGCTATATACTACTTCATTAAATCGCAAATAGACATACGCCAAGTTATGTCATTAATAAAAGAATTATAAGGTGTTATTCCATATCGTACGCGTATCAAAATATAATTCATCACATAATAATATCATATAAGTACCCATTACTCTACTTCAAACATAATTAGAATGTAAACATGAACCCACTTATTACTATCCTCAATTATTGCATGTCACAACTGCACTGCGTCATTTATTTTATGATTACCTCACATCTCATGAGTATACCATACCATTTATTATCTCATTAACACATGTATGCAAACGCCTGGTTAACTAATTAATCAGATTATAACGCCACACTATTTATATCAAGAATGCATTAAATGATTTATTCTGCCACAATATAAAATTTAGAATAAACCCAGTTTAGTAGATGATTATATCGTATTATCGCCCATTAGTTTCACTTAACACCTCCATATATTATACACATACATACACCAAATAAGTCAATACACCATAATACCGCACATATATATATCATCTTTATCTATCTTCTGTATATCATACGTATATCAACACCAATTACCTCATATCATCATATATATATCCACTATATCACCCATAACTCTACATATCCAATACCATACAAATTCACCATGTACTGCAATTTCAACATATATAAAGTTCCGTACTTTCGGTAAACCTTCATTTAGTTGCATTTCACACAAATCACATCAAACTCGCATAAAATTTTGCCATGGGAGACTACATCCCTAGTATAAGTGTACTCGCTTATTCCTCAAACCACAAGCATATATAAATAAATTGATACTCACATAATTTTGCAAAGATCCAAAGCGCCACCAAGCCACCTCGCATCCAACGTCGCAAATATATCCTGTCATCAATTTCAAAGCAATTAAAACTCAATTCATTCAAACCAATCACAAGAACAAATAATCGTTATTCCAAATATCACACAAGCGTTTATGGAACGCTTGGGATATACACGTACGATGCACGTGATAATCTAATACCTATGGTATTTTCATCCCCAATAATTTCTAAAATCACCCCCAAAACATTCTAATAGTCCAACTATACTCTCCACTATAAGAGAAATAGTATGTACATATGTAATTCCCTTTTTCAAACCCAAAACCCTAATTTACTAACAACTTACATATTTCCTAAAAATTCGCTGATTTCTCACATCTACAATTTCCAACATCTCTAAATCTCTCTACCACAATAATCCTACTCAATAAAAATTAACCCAACTTAATTTTATACAATAAAATAGTTAGGGTTTACCTTCCCGAAATCCATTCGAAAATCCAACACTACCACGATGTAGAGAATCCCTCATTTAGTCTACTCCTCAATTTAATTAGGAATCGACGAAGAATCGGAGGGGATTTGAGGTGGGGAAGCATCGGTCGATGGGTTTCGGGCCGCATGGTTCGATCGGGAAGAAGAAGAACGAAGGAGAAGGAAATGGGGTGGGGGTTCTTTTCGCTGGGGGTGAACGGAGAAGAAGGAAAGGAGGGAGGAGGAGAGGGCCGGGGGTGGGGGTTACTCTGAGGTCGGGATCTAAACCAGGAAGGGGAAGAAAAAGGAGGAAAGGAGAAGGAGAACAATGGGGGTTTTATGTAAAATAGATAAATAAATAATAGATAAATAAATAATGTATTTAGTATGGGATAATCATCTATAAGCCCCTCAAACTTAATACGTTTCAAATAAACCCCAAATCTCAATATATTATAAACAATACAAAATACGTTAAAATTATCTTATAATAATCTCCCAGAATGATAAAATAAAATAACTATATTTTCTCACATAAAATCTCAACTCTTAACTCTTATATAACAATAATACCAATCTACCACAATTATTCATACCAATATCAATGTATATATAGATATCCCAAAAATAATTTCCAGCACTCCAATTATATAAAAATAGATATTTTTGGTATTTTACAAATTTGAGGTGTTACATTCTGCACACCTCAAAAGAAGCTCGTCCTCGAGCTATGAGGTTCAAGAAAACTCCCCACACGATTTCAAGATACCTCCTCCACACCATTACCTAGGATTTCCAGGTACATTATCAACCTCAAACCTTCATTGCACCATTAACAACTACCCCGCTGGTCGTCGGGTTAGCTGCACTATGGCTTTACAATAACCACTAGTTTCATAGGATATATCACATCCAATGTCACCTCTAGCTGGACTTTAATCTACCACGGCTCCACCACTTGATAGATCTTTCACACTTTTCTCGACATAGAAACAAGAAATACATCAAGAATACCCGATAACTCCAAGATAAGCTTCAAACAATATACCACAGTTCCAATTCTTTCTATATCTCTGAAGGGCCATCATACCTCGGGTCTAACTTTTTCCCAGTTCCTATAACGGCGTATTCTATGGACAAGGGATACCTTTAAGAACACCCCATCTCCAATTTCTATCTTTAAGAGGCTTTCGCCGCTAATCTGCATAATCATTTTCTTTTGTCAGCTACACACCTCAAAAGAGGCTTATCCATACTCACCTGATAATTAATATTTTTCCTCATTCCGTTCCATTAAAATATTCGCCTAAAATCTTGATACATCTTCTAGCCACCGGGATAGACAGTATACTGAATATAATAAGCAATCCCCGCCGCCTGCTACTCCAACCCATCCACATCAAGAACACCAACCTACGATAATAATGAGGATTTCCCCTACAGGTTACTGACCAACCTGCATTGCATTCATTAATCACATCCAGAATTCGACCATGCATCCTCTGTCGCAAGCAGAAATTTTGAATTCATGTTTGACTGATCAATTGTAGGATGGGCAGCTGTATTGATACACTACCGATATATAAGGTCGGACCAACCTCTACTATGGAAATAAAATCAAATGGATCTAATGAATTTAACACCGTCCACTCCTGGGACGTCATTAGGACCAATACCTTCTTTCCATTTATAGCATTCATCACCTTATTTCTTCCCCGGGTGGTATTTTATTCCATACCAAGCTAACAAAGTACTCAAACCACGTTTGTTGCTTCCTGCTAAAATCATTTGCAAGAACAAGTGTGTTAAACTCTTATGATCTGCAAAAAGTTAAAACTATCCCTCCAATGAATAATGTCTCCATATCTTCAATTGCATACAACAATGCTGCCGATTTCAAATCTTCCTAAAATCACACTGTCCATGAGACCTCGACGACCCAAATATATATAAGGCACTAACCTTCCCTCATACACCAACTGCACCTACCAGTACCACCAGCATCAATATATATATAGAGGCACTCCCTTCTCGGGGTATTCAAAACAGCATCTGTCATTAATTCTTCCTTCAACTCTTGAAAATGTCTTTTCACCCTGCACCGGTCATACGAACGGCACATTCCTCCAGGAAAACTGATTCATCGGTGTAGCAATAACAGAAAATCGAAAAACGAATCGCCCATGATAGACAGCCAAAACTAAGAAACTCAGAATTTCTGACACATTCGTGGGTTATCTCCCGTCTTTTCACCTCTTCAAATGTTTTCAGATCCACCGATACGCCTTCAGCAGACACAATGTGCCCTTAAAGATCACACTTCTCACTCCTAAAAATGAAAAATTTACAGACCTTTCATACCGCTTCTAGTCTTAACGAGTCTACAACTCAGCTCTGAGGTGCCATCTATGCCCCTCCATACTGCGAAAATACACCAAATATCATACATAAATACAATCATACCCTGCTAATATAAGGGTGAAAGGTCCAATTCGTCAAATTCATGAAAACTGCAAGGACGTTCGCCAGCCTAGAAGACATTACAGAAAACTTATACAATTCAGACTGAGTACAAAAAACAATTCCTGAGATGTTTTCCCCTCTTCAAGGATTATCTGATAGTATTCGGTGTGCAACTCTAATCGGCAGATTAGTGGCACTCCCCGCATCTAATCCAACAAAATATATATTCTCAACAACGAATACTTAATAGTCACTTTACTCCGTACACCTTCTCGGGGAACTACCTTCTTTGTTACAATACTGCAGAAGCGCCCTACGGCGTATCACTTGAACCGATAATCCCTTCCAAAAGCATGACCTCAAATTCTCTTTCATCTCTCCTTATTCCTAAAGTGCTAGAGCACAAGCTGATTTAGAAATAGGAGTCATACCAAATATCAAATCAACCTTGAACTCCAGAGTTCACCAAGGTGGGGGACCAAAAACCCCTTCGAATACATCAGAAACTTTGCAAACCACATCAACAATCTCAATCTTCACCTTAAATAATTCCACCGAACCCAACGGGCATAATTTTCATCGTCCAAGGCATTACATACAATCAAAACTGGATTTCATCAGGCTGTCTCACCCGAATCCTCCCTTCATCATACCCTAACTATGCATATGACCAGCATAACCCTTCACAACCAATCAATCTCCCCAAATATATGATAAAACCATAACCACACATCACTCCTTAATCTATAAAATATACACCTATAGATCATATCCATAGGACCTACACAAGATCTCCTGAGAATAGCCCCTTACGGCACACAACAATCAATATAATAGAATACTCCAATAGTGCACAAATTCACACCGAGATTTCTACAGAAGTCAACCCAAATGCAGGGTCATGAAAGGTAATGCTGGCTCAAAGTCAGACCAAGGTCTAATGAGGATCGCACCATACCACGATATAATTTATTCTTCAACAAACACCTGCAAAAATACACTCTCTATCTCCAACTAAGCAATAATGAACCCATACTCACATGGCAAGATCACTAGGATTAACAAATTCCTAGTTAACCTAGGCTCTGAGACCAACTGTAACACCCAAATTTTTTTTTTTTTTTTTACTCCAAATTCTATTCTTTCAATTTCTATATCACTTTAAACATAAACTAAGAAAGTTATATTTCAAGGAATATTTTGGCAAAGTTTTCCGTGTAAATTTTGCCCCGAAACACAAATAGCTTACGGAATTCTGCTCAAAATTCCGTAGCTCACAATACAAGCAATAATTTCACGGGCTCCGCAGGCCAAAATGAGCAGAAACATATAGGTAATATAATATAATGCTCTGGGGGCCAAACTCATATCGGATTATCAAATATTCAATAAAAACCATAAATTTCTTTGAAAACATAAAAGATTTTTGTAAAAATTTAGGAAAACCTTTTTGAAAACCAACCACAGAACCCAATACTCCACAACGAGGTGGGTACGGGCTTTCTTACCTCATCGCAGCACTATATACCTATACTTTTACCATAATACAAAATAATACATCAAATATTCACCTTTCTACATATATGAAATACATAAATAATCTATCCTCTCAACGAAATATAATTCCTAACTCTAGAACTACCTCGCCATGCTGCTAGCAACCTGCTGGAGAGTTAGGGTTGTCCACTCCCAGGGAAGGACCCCCCTAACCCCCAGAAAACATCAGGGGTTAGCCATTTCTGGTGTGAGTATAATCAATAATCTAATAAATGAATAAAATTGTATAAAGAAAATAATTTAAACTTACAACATCAAGTAAGAAGATACACCTTGAACATCTGAACTTAAAAACATCATCAATACGATTTTATATCAAAATACTCTTCAAATCTGCATCGAATTATAAAATTACCCAAAATTCACACATTCCACTATATACTTCACATCAACCTAATATTTATCCTTATTTTGTATTCACACAATACGAATTTCCATTCAATCCATTCCTTTTCAATTTAAATCCCCTAACCCGAATATTCATTCCTCCACAATTTTCATCATATTAGCATTTCGCTATTTATATAAATATCACTTACATGATGCTATTACATCTTTCTTTAATAACCATTTATATGGATACAAACTCATAACACAACCTACTTTCTGCATTAACCATTTTCGTAACCATTCTCCAAATACGGGTATTTATTTTATTGAAATATACCAAGTATCACTTCTTACATATAAGCTACTATTCTCATAATGCCACATTCATTCATGTCTTGGGATACAAATATAAAATCTCATTACACATTGCAATTAACTCACATTTCATCACATCATTGACATATCACTTTACTGAAGACTCATTCTCATCGTATCAAAAGCATGTTTTATAATTTATTCTCATCTCGTTATACCACTTAGTCACTACTCAATCTTATTGAGAATTAACTTTCATTTTTACTTAATCCCCAAACACAATTTGGGGCCACAACATATCACACCCCATAGACGATAGCTTGGGTAATAATCACTGCACCTCAAACACACGGTTTGGGTTATATCACATCATATCCCAAGCTGATAGCTTGGTTATTAATTCACTTCAATCACTTATCATCTTCACTTTATTTTATTCTTCATTTCAATTAATCATTACCATTATCATACCAACTCACCCTGCGAATTATGCCAGGGCAGGTAGTTCCCACAATTTCCACAGAAATAGCGGGCAGGTAGTTCCTTGACACAATTCCTAGGTGTAACAGCTCATATCATCCTGTTTTTCACTTTAATAATCATTCTTATTATACCATTACTTTATGCTACTCATATAAACACATGTCTCTTTTACTTTTTCATTTAAAACTAACCACATACTGAAATTATCATTTCTTTTCATACACAACTCATAACTCATATATCTTCATAATCATTTCATTCATAACCACTTTCTTTCACATTCTCAATTCACGTTCCACATTCTTTACTCTTACATTTTATTTACCCTTAGTTATTTTATTAGTTTGTCGACCAGTGAGCCACAGTATCCCAACATACTGAAAGCCGACAGCCCAGTAAACACGCGGTCCGATGCTCTTCCAGAGTCTTACTCGTTCGAGACTACGTCTTCCTCCTAGCCGAACTAGCAAGGGAACCACTAACCCCTAGTCCCACTAGGGTACTTCCTCCTAGCCGAAGCCAGCGAGGCAAACACTCACCACTAGTCCCACTAGGGTGCTTCCTCGCTACAGCTATCATCGAGGGAAAAACCACTAACCCCTATTCCCACTAGGGTACTTCCTCCCAGCCGAAGCCAGCGAGGCAAACACTCACCACTAGTCCCACTAGGGTGCTTCCTCGTGACAGCTGTCATCGAGGAAAAACCAGGCCTCAAGCAGATAGCTTGGGCGATAAAATCCACTTACTCCAAACATAGTTTGGGTCCACTATTCCCAAGCCGGTCCTTGGGCGTTAGGAGGTCTAGCCCAAACCCCCAGGATTGCTGTAGGTACTGGTCAACAAAACCATCTGTTATTAGCATTAATCATTTCATCTTTTCAACTTATTAAATCAACATAAAGCATCACAGCTTTTAATTAAACAATTGTCACATCTTTGACTTTAATCATGTGAATAATAACACATTTTATTAGCACTTACCATTTGATGCCTATCTAGTGTCCACGATATTAATTATCATCCCAGTGCATCACATATATACATACACCATGTCATTTAACATATAAACCATCATGTCATAGTTTTACTTATCATGAATGCACCATGTTATTTAATTTGCCACAACCTCACACATTATGAATACCCTGCTATATACTACTTCATTAAATCACAAATAGACATACGCCAAGTTATGTCATTAATAAAAGAATTATAAGGTGTTATTCCATATCGTACGCGTATCAAAATATAATTCATCACATAATAATATCATATAAGTAACCATTACTCTACTTCAAACATAATTAGAATGTAAACATGAACCCACTTATTACTATCCTCAATTATTGCATGTCACAACTGCACTGCGTCATTTATTTTATGATTACCTCACATCTCATGAGTATACCATACCATTTATTATCTCATTAACACATGTATGCATACGCTTGGGTAACTAATTAATCAGATTATAACGCCACACTATTTATATCAAGTATGCATTAAATGATTTATTCTGCCACAATATAAAATTTAGAATAAACCCAGTTTAGTAGATGATTATATCGTATTATCGCCCATTAGTTTCACTTAACACCTCCATATATTATACACATACATACACCAAATAAGTCAATACACCATAATACCGCACATATATATATCATCATTATCCATCTTCTGTATATCATACGTATATCAACACCAATTACCTCATATCGTCATATATATATCCACTATATCACCCATAACTCTACATATCCAATACCATACAAATTCTCCATATAACGCAATTTCAACATATATAAGGTTCCGTACTTTCGGGAAACCTCCATTTAGTTGCATTTCACACAAATCACATCAAACTCGCATAAAATTTTGTCATGGGAGACTATATCCCTAGTATAAGTGTACTCGCTTATTCCTCAAACCACAAGCATATATAAATAAATTGATACTCACATAATTCTGCGAAGATCCAAAGCGCCACCAAGCCACCTAGCATCCAACGTCACAAATATATCCTCTCATCAATTTCAAAGCAATTAAATCTCAATTCATTCAAACCAATCACAAGAACAAATAATCGTTATTCCAAATATCACACGAGCGTTTATGGAACGCTTGGGATATACACGTGCGATGCACGTGATAATCTAATACCTTTGGTATTTTCATCCCCAATAATTTCTAAAATTGCCCCCAAAACATTCTAATAGTCCAACTATACTCTCCACTATAAGAGAAATAGTTTGTACATATGTAATTCCCTTTTCAAACCCAAAACCCTAATTTACTAACAACTTACAAATTTCCTAAAAATTCGTTGATTTCTCACATCTACAATTTTCAACATCTCTAAATCTCTCTACCACAATAATCCTACTCAATAAAAATTAACCCAACTTAATTTTATACAATAAAATAGTTAGAGTTTACCTTCCCGAAATCCATTCGAAAATCCAACGCTACCACGATGTAGAGAATCCCTCATTTAGTCTACTCCTCAATTTAATTGGGAATCAACGAAGAATCGGAGGGGATTTGAGGTGGGGAAGCATCGGTCGATGGGTTTCGGGCCGCATGGTTCGATCGGGAAGAAGAAGAACGAAGGAGAAGGAAATGGGGTGGGGGTTCTTTTCGCTGGGGGTGAACGGAGAAGAAGGAAAGGAGGGAGGAGGAGAGGGCGGGGTGGGGGTTTCTCTGAGGTCGGGATCGAACCAGGAAGGGGAAGAAGAAGGAGGAAAGGAGAAGGAGAACAGTGGGGGTTTTATGTAAAATAGATAAATAAATAATAGATAAATAAATAATGTATTTAGTGTGGGATAATCATTTATAAGCCCCTCAAACTTAATACGTTTCAAATAAACCCCAAATCTCAATATATTATAAACAATACAAAATACGTTAAAATTATCTTATAATAATCCCCCAGAATGATAAAATAAAATGACTATATTTTCTCACATAAAATCTCAACTCTTAACTCTAATATAACAATAATACCAATCTACCACAATTATTCATACCAATATCAATGTATATATAAAATATCCCAAAAACAGTTTCCAGCACACCAATTATATAAAAATAGATATTTTCTGTATTTTACAAATTCGAGGTGTTACACCTTCCCTGCCTCAGCCCCAACATCAGTGCCGCTCCCCTCTGTGTTGTGTCGCCCTCCCGACAACCGACAGCAGCGATAGCAGCATCAGCTGATGCCGCCGTCGTCCCCGTTCAGCCGTCACCATTCCCTCGTGCATCTGGCCTCTCTCTCTCCTTCTTGTGTGCTGGTGTGTGATCTCAAGTTGTGATCGTAGTTCGTTCATTCGTCGAGTTCGTCGCCCGGGAATTCGTTCCCGTTATTCTTGTTCTTACTTCGTCGTTTTCGTCGGCATCTATAAGGCAAGTAACTTGTTTTAAATTATGTTGCATATACAAGTACTAAATACTACTTGTAGTATAGTTGTGTTCTAGAGACAATTCTTGTACAAAACCTGTGTTATATCTTGTCTCTATGTGTTAATCTGTCGTAGTTGTCTCATTACACACATGACATGAATTTAGACTTAGATCTAACCAATTCTTGACGTATGTACGCATGTTGTTTATGGAGTAGGAAGTGTTGTATGATCATGTATGCTTAATTGGGTTAGGAGTAGTACAACTTGTAGTAGACTTGCAAAACACCCTATACCATGTTGCTTGGACATCTAGTATGTCATATTTCCATTTGTTATGATTTGCATGTGTTTCATATGATTTAGCTGATTTTGTGCATGAAGAATAATTATGTCCTTGTTGTTACCCCATTTTTGTTCAGTATTTTAGACCCTATTAAGGTCAGTATATGAAAATTATTTTTGAATATAAATTATAAAGAATACTGTCTATTTTCTAGAATTTCTGACAGATCTCAGTTTCAATTTATAAGTTGCAAGTTATGGCTATTTTACTACAGATGTGTAGAAAATTTCAGATTCTGTTTTATATGAATTTTGTATGGTTATTTATTTTTTATACTGATGCTAAAGATAATATTTTGATCCAATATTTTGCTGAGTACAACTAAACTTGATTGGGATTAACCCCTAAATTTTGTGGATTTAATTGATGACTTTTACAAACTATTCTATGCTTTCAAACAACTACTTTACTTGTAGAATTTTCATACTGTTCAGTAAAGAACCTAAATTTCAACTTGATTCTACTTACTATCTATAAAAACTTTGTGAATATGAGTTGTAGCCTACTGTATTTATTTTATCACCCTTTTGACTGATCTGGATTTCGATATGTATTTTGTTATCTATTGCTGTTTAAGTACTGCTGTGTTTATGATTCCAGATTTCCAATATGCTGTATCTTGCTGTTTTCTTATTTTAATTGACTATTCTATCTATATTGGAAAATTATGAAACTTTATTTTCTGATAGTAGACATACTAGGGAGTACCCTAGATTTTAATTGGACTTAATCAGTAAGTTTTGATGCTGTTTTCCTGTTTATAAATACATACTTCTGATTTATGGCTGAAGACGTTTTCTGGATTCAAATCTGTTTTGAGTCTTGTTTTTGTGAAATACAATATGACTTATATATATTTGCTGGATTCGGCCAAGTGTCTATTTTCCAGATTTTCTTACGGATCCAGATTTGCATATTTGTGGCAACGAGAATTTCAGATTTAGTGCAGTACTGTCTTGCTGTTCTGAACTAGAATTTTCGTTGTTCTGAACTAGTGGTGGAAAATATAGAAATATGTACTTGGAAAGGGGGCCCGTGTTTCCCGCATGATTATTTGTTATCTGTTATGTGTTCATGAATACATGATACATGACTCTGTTTATCCGATTACCTGACTGCACACTTCCCTATAGAAAGGTGTACTCAGAAGAGAACCCGTAAGTTCTATCTATCTTATCTGTATCTGTTATCTGTCTGTCTGATACCTTAGTGCACGGCTCTATATAGTCCACTACGAAATCGAAACATAATTTGTTTGAAACATAATTTGCACGGCTCTATATACCTTAGTGCACGGCTCTATATAGTACACGGCTCTATAATTTGTTTGAAGAGAGCCGTGCACTTTTACCTGTTTACCTCTATATAGTGCACGGCTCTATATAGTCCACTACCTGTAAAAGTTGGGACGCATGAAGTGCTACATAAATAGAACTAAAACACAAAATCTATAATAACATGACATCTGTTACCTGTTTACCTGTATCTGTTATCTGACCTATATTATATGTATATATCTGTTTGCATATCATCTGACGCTTGACACATGTTACCTGTACTTTGTTACATCATCATGTTATCTGATTCTGTTTTTCTTTTTCATGTTAGACATTCTGTTATGCTATCATATCTATTCCATGCTATGTCTGCACTACAAGCGGCCTGTAACTTGCATTGACGGATGTTTTGTTTTATTTTTTCTCTCCCTGCAATTTATTAAATTGCAGATTATGGTGATTAGCTGCTCGATGGAGTAGGCGATCTGAGATTTTAGATGCTGAAGTTCTTGCTACTATCATTTTTATTTCCTGTTGCTTATTTTGAATAAATGTATCTGTTATTTGGATTATTTGTATTAGGCAATGTGACTCGAAATTATTAACTTGTTTAGATTTGGTTTATTTGAGATTTATTAAATTTTGTTTCAAGTAAATTCTGTTGGTATATTGATTCATTTATGCATGCGTGGTTGACTTCTCTTGCTTCTTACTCTATTCTTCCTGTGAAATGTTGTAAAGATTCTGACAGCTTATGGATGGTGAAAATTATTCGCTGGACTTAATTATATATCCGTATTCCGTATTTTCTTTTTGGGAAGCAGGGCATGACAAGATTTTTAGTGGTATCAGAGCACCAGGTTTGGCTAATGTATTAGTTTGACTAATATATTAGGCAAGCTTGGCTCGATCTGGGATCGGCACAACAGTACACAGACCATGCATACATGAATGAATTATAATCAACTTTTATCTAGATACTGATTGTTTTTTATTTTGTGCAGACCATGGCTCGCAGAGGTTCCACTTCCCGTCCTCAGAATTATCAGTCCGGACTTAAGGCCGTTACCAATGTGTTGGAACGGTTGAACAATATGCAGCAAAACTACAGTGACTTTGTGATGGCTGCGTTGGAAGCTTCCCGGGTTCTGCCTCCTGCTATGCCTATGCAGGCAGCTCTCCCTCCTTATTTGGGTACAGTCACAGATATCATGAGGCTGCATCCTGATAGATTCTCGGGTACTGAGACACCTTTGGAGGGCGAACAGTGGTTGATCCGGACTGAGCAGTTGCTTTTGGCAGCAAGAGTTGTCGATGCTGATAGAGTGGATATGGTAGCCATCCAGATGGTGGATCTGGCCCACATTTGGTGGAGGTCCGAGTCCGAAAGGCTCGAACGGCTGATTTCTTAGGCCACGTTCACTAGAAGCTTCTTGGAGAAGTTCTTCCCTAGCAGCACTCGAGCTGAAATGGAGCAACAGTTCCTGGCCCTGAAATAGGTTGGTCATTGGTCTATTTTGGAATTTTGTTACATGTTGTCCATGCAATATTGTAACATGAGACTTTCTTGAAACAGGGCTTTAGGTCTGTGGATGAGTATGCAGCAGAATTTACCAGAAAGCCGCTTTGTAGCCGTTTTTGTGGTGAACGAAGAGGACAGGGCTCATAGATTCACGATGGGACTTGAGCGAGATATTCGGGTGCAGCTCGTCTCCCTTCGCTTGCGTACTTATGCTGAGGCTCTTGAGACAGCTCGAGCTCAGGAGCAGGCTCGTGGCGGTTTGACTCCTCCCTAGCGAAATGTTCCACACTTTGTTGTTGCTAGGCCTTCTAGTGGGCCAATTTGGAGGCCTGTCCTAGCCACCGCTTCTCCCGCAGCACCAGATTGTCAGTCAGAGGACCGCTGTTCCCAGAAGAGGTCAGGCTTTCAACCTGATAGTTGTTGATGCTGAGACAATAGAGGGTGTTGTTGCAGGTATTTTTTTTCATTTTTGTTGTTTTTTTGTTACTCTTTTGCTTCTTTCATTGTCTTGCATTATTTCTTCATATTATCTTTCCGCATTGTGTTTTTCCTCACCCTTGATCATCAATTCCTTTCCTCTTGGTTTTAATTCTATCTTAGGTGTTGTCCTTATTTGTTCTTTCCCTGCTCATGTTCTCTTTGATTCCAGGGCAATCCATTCCTTCGTCTCATCTCATTTTATGGCTCGCCATCATTTGGAGTGCAGCTTTATGTCTGAGGCTTGGAACATTGTGATAGGTGGCGGTATTGTCATTTGTTTCCAGGAGTGCAGGTAGTGTCTCGTGGTTATTGGTGGCACAGATTTTAAGGCTGACCTTATTGTAATTAGGAATTCAAGTTTCGACGTCATTCTCGGTATGGATTGGTTGGGTAAATCCCATGCCATTATTGATTGCCGTACCAAGAAAGTTGTATTCCGAATTCCAAGTTGCGCAGAGTTTGAGTTCCATGCCGGGGAGATGCCCTTTGGCTGAGCTAATACTGCAGTTGATCAGGAGGTTTATGCGATGGAATTGCATTCAGACTGTGAGGCTGCGCCTCTAGTAGTGCGGGAATTCCTGGATGTTTTTCCAGAGGAGTTGCCTGGCTTACCCCCTGATAGGGATGTAGAGTTTGGTATTGAAGTTCAGCCTGGTACGACGCCGATATCGAAGAGTCCTTACAGGATGGCACCGGTTGAGTTAGTAGAGCTTAAGGTGCAGATTCAGGAGTTTCTTGATTTGGGGTTCATCATACCCAGTGTCTCGCCGTGGGGTGCTCCAGTCCTTTTTGTCAACAAGAAGGATGGTAGCGGTTGACTGTGCGTCGATTATCGGGAACTGAACAGTGTTACTGTGAAGAATCGGTATCTGTTGCCCAGGATCGATGACTTACTCGATCAGTTAAGCGGAGCAGCTGTTTTCTCGAAATTGGATCTTCGTTCTGGGTATCATCATGTCAAAGTGAAGGTGACTGATGTACAGAAGACCACATTCAGGAATAGATATGGGCACTATGAGTATCTTATGATGCCGTTCAGGGTCACGAATGCGCCAGCTGTATTCATGAGTCTTATGAACATGGTCTTTTCCCAGTTCCTGGATAGATTTTTGGTGGTCTTCATTGATGACATTCTGGTGTATTCTCGAAACCGAGAGGATCTTGTTGAGCATCTTAGGTTGGTCCTACAGACTTTGACGGAGAATCAGCTCTATAGGAAACTCAGCAAGTGTGAGTTTTGGCTCGACAGAGTTACCTTCCTGGGGCATATTATCTCGAGCAATGGTATTTCAGTGGATCCGTCCAATGTTGAAGCTGTGAAGGATTGGCCAGTTCCCAAGTCAATTTTAGAGGTGAGGAGTTTCCTCAGTCTAGCTCGCTATTATCAAAAATTCCTCCAAGATTTTTCGGAGATAGCAGGACCATTGACTAAGCTGACAGGGAAGGATCATAAGTTTTGTTGGTCTTAAGCTTGTAGTAAGGCTTTTGCTGAGTTGAAGAGCAGATTGACGTCAGCACCAGTGTTGACTATTCCAGATGGTTCAGGTAGATTTGTAGTTCACTGTAATGCTTGGGCAAGGGTCTTGGAGCAGTTCTGATGCAGAAGGGCTGAGTCGTTGCTTACGCATCGAGGCAGTTGAGGCGGCATGAGAAAAACTATTCGACTCATGATTTGGGGTTAATGGCAGTGATTTTTTACTTTGAAGCTGTGGAGACACTATTTACTTAAGGACCGATTGGAGATCTTTACAGACCACAAAAGTCTCAAGTACGTCTTCACCCAGAAGGAGTTGACACATGAGGCAAAGGCGTTAGTTGAAACTTATGGCCAATTATGACATCAGTTTGCAATACCACCCTGGTAAAGTGAACTTGGTGCCAGAGGCTTTGAGCAGGAGATCGGCAGCTATGTTCCTAACTCAGCAGAGAGGTTTGGTTGAGCAGATGCGAAGGTTGAAGTTGGATGTGTTGTTGCAGAGTTTTGGTCGGAGTTGTTTGGTGCTCCAGCTTCAGTCGTCTCTTATTGATCAGATCAAAGAGGCGCAGGCTAGTGATGAATAGTTGCATTGTTTCAGAGCAGAAGTTGGGGCTGGTTCTAGAATGGATATGGTTATTCATGTTGATGGATCGCTTCGTTTTGGATCCAGGTTATGTGTCCCGAAGGGTGAAGTTCGTCAGAGGTTGCTTGAGGAAGCCCACCAGTCATCCTATTCTATTCATCCTGGAGGTACTAAGATGTATCGGGACTTAAAGCTTCATTTCTGGTGGCATGGTATGAAGAGGGCTGTGGCTCGGTTTGTATCCCAGTGTTTGATCTATCAACAGGTTAAGGCAAAGCATCAGAGGACCGCCGGACTTCTTCAACCGCTTCCTATTTCGAAGTGGAAGTGGGAACACATCACTATGGATTTTGTGTCCGCTTTGCCGAGGAGTCCTAAGGGTCACAATACCATTTGGGTGATTGTCGACCGACTGACGAAGAGTGCTCACTTCATTCCCTTCCGAGTCGGATAGTCTACTGAGAGCCTAGCTGAGAAGTGCATGCAAGAGATCGTCAGACTTCATGGGGTTCCAGTAAGTATTGTATCCAACAGGGATACGAGATTCAGATCTCAGTTTTGGGAGAGTCTTCAGAGTAGTTTGGGGAGTAAATTAAAGTACAGTACAACTTTTCATCCCCAGATTGATGGACAGTCAGAGAGAACCATCCAAACTCTAGAGGACATGTTGAGGTCTTGTATGCTACAGTTCGGTGGATCATGGGAGGACCATTTGCATCTCGTAGAGTTCTCGTACAATAACAGCTTTCAGACCAGTCTCAAAGCTACACCGTTCGAGGCACTTTATGGGCGGAAGTGCATATCACCAGTGTGCTGGGATGACAGGACAGTTGATGTGGTGACTCAGATCAGGAAGTATCTTCAGGCAGCTCAGGATTGGCAGCGGCGATGGGCTGATGTCCATCAGAAAGCTTTGGAGTTTGAGGTTGGTGACCATGTTTTCCTAAAGGCATCTCCTTGGCGAGGTGTAGCGCCCTGAATTTTCAATATAATATCTCAGAAATACGTGGCACAATTCTAGAATCAACTTCAATGTAATCATAAACATAGCAACACAATACAGGGAAAATTAAAAAAATTTATTACATCAATTCTTTACAAAGCACAGCAGAAAATAAAACACCTTGAATTGCATTTCTTTCTTTTACAACACATTCTCTTACAATTTACATAAGCTTTATAACATCAATTCTATCTCATGCATCCCAATCCCAAAGCTATAGGTACCTACCTGTAAAACATGAGGAAAGAGATAACCCTAACCCCCAAAACTACAGGGGTCAGTCATAACGGTGTGAGTCACATAAAAATAAATGCAACATAAATAAAACATGAAACATAGAATTGTAAACAACATGTATTAATAGCAAGAATAAAATGAAATAAGAAATAACAATAAGTAAAACATGAAAACATCAAGTGAACTAGTCTAAGTGTCAAATGTAGAAAACAGGAAAACACATGCATGAAACCAAGTCAAGAAAACATCAATGTTATATGCTGACTCTCTAATGCATACTTGTCGGATTCTATGCATCCCACTCCACATAGGTCCGGTGCAAACCCTTATCATTCTCCACTTGATAGGATTAAATCTCCCGCTATGCAAGTAATCCTACTACTATGAATATTATGAAATTTAGACATTCTGCAAGTATTGGTTGTAGCCCTTGGAATACTGGAGCCCAATCCCACTCCGCGGATCATTCTGTGGCCCTTACGTCCATCGTCCCGGAATACTGTGGTGATTGCCTCACTCCACGGGTCATCCTGGAACTCTCATTGCACAAACATCCCATGAGTGTCGCTTTCATCCTCGGAATACTGGAGATCAATCCCACTCCGCAGATCATTCTGTGGCCCATACGTCCATCGTCCCAGAATACTGGGGAATATGTCACTCCTTGGATCATCCCGGAGTCCATAACTCACGTTTGCACTCATTTTATCATATCACCATCTAGTGCATGTCCTTATCTTATAAGTTATTTAATTAATTTTGAATCTCGTAGAGTTGGTGTACCCTACCGAACTTAACTCAACTGATCAACAACAAAGCCACAACTGGCCAAACCACAAAAATCTCAACTGCCGGTATTTAGGGTCCCACACTCCCTCTAGAGATTCACAACTCAACCATCAATACCAAAACTTTCATCAAAACTCATAAATTCATCATCGAAAATGATTATATGGAAAAAGCTTCTTAAATCAACAAAATCCAAATCTTATATAAGGTTCCAGAATCCAAATAACATATTAAATCCATTGAATAACTGAAAACCATATTTTTAGGTCGTAGGATATCACAAAATATCAATTTCTTCAAAAACCGCTAAACAACTTTACAATTTAATTAACTAAGATTTGTGTACAGCTTCCTCTTAACTTCTTAATGTTGCAGAGAAAGTTCTAGAGAGAAAACACACTCTGCATTGAATTGGGGGGGAGTTTGATCAATATATATTCGTGAGATTTGTTACTATTAAGCCTAACCAGGTTACGTATATATTTGTTTTCTCTTCGATCTCCAACGAACTGTCACCGAGAATTTATTTCAACAAATTACTATCTGAGATATGTAGATTGACATAATTTATCTCTCTCCATCACTTCAGCTAGCTACTACCATCTGATAATACGTACTCTTCTCCTTTTCTTTCCTTTGTTTGCTTGTATTCAACGAATAGGGAGAACAACTAGTTGCTGTTTGAATTGGACTCAAAGTATGTCTTGCATGTGCTCTTCTTTGATGACTTGCCAACAAGTAGGAATATCGATTGTCTCTAGTTATACATCAAGTGGATACTAGATGTACGCAGTTTTACTTCAAAGCATTTACACATATTGTCATCAAGGTAATAGACAATCTAGGCTTCTACCTATATATTAAGGAGTGGTTGTGTGATCACTAGTAATTTTGGTTGGAAAAGGATCAGTGACTGTTGTACTCTGAGAGAGTATATTCTCTAAATCTAGCTGAGAGCGACTATTGATGGATCCATACATACATCAGTTCATATATGCATGCATTAACAGATTTCACATAGGACCCTGATGATAAACATAGATCTGTTGATATAGGAGATGAAGAATATGTAAAACAAAGGCAAACAAAACAATCATAATTTCTTCTCAATGAGTCTTCTGATGGCAATAACTTTGCTTCTCAACATAGAAGAAAGCATGTATCCACTCAATTAAACAATATCCTCGATGCTACAATGTTCTATTTTAAGTTTCTAACAATGTTGAGCCTCCAAATAAGAATTACTAGAATGGTTCAAAACACAGTATGAAATTCGAAACACCTTAACAAATCATACTAAGTACTCCAATTTCTCAAGGTACTAGATTCAATCATCCACATTATAGTTTAAAACCTTAACTCTATAATGGATAACAAGTATTAACTGCGTAAAGATAGATCTACCTAAACAACAAAAAGGTACAGTTACAGTTGGAACTATTAACTTATTAGAGAATGTTGATTACTACTGATGCGGTTTGTTTTTGGGAAACGTGTGGATGCACCAGGCGTGAGTTCTTACTAGATTTGTATTGAAGGAGGAGACTCCTATGTAGACGACCCTCGACTGGGCGAACGGTAGTGGGGTAGGCGGTATTGAGGTGGAGGCTGATGCTCGGCTCGGATCTTTAGGGCTCGGATCCGAGGGTCTCGTGTACCTGCAGACAGTCTCGGAACACCGGGGTTGGTCCCGATGGCAGACCCTCCGACGATTTAGTCAGTCACTAAGGGAGAATAACAGTAACTAGGGTTTGAGTGCTGAAGTTTTGATTACCTGGAGAAGGAGTAGGGGTCTGGTATTTATAGAAGATACCAACCGAGTCTGGACCCGTTTGGGGCCGGGTCTGGACCCGGTTGCCCGTGAGGCTGAAGCGGTGGAAACCAGGGCGGTATAGGGCTGACGTGGCAGATGCCCGGGTGGTTTCTGGGCTGACGTGGCAGCGGTCCGGGCGGTTTTCCGATGCTTACGTGGCGGATCCGGGGGATCAGAAGGTGCACGTATCCGGAGGGGATCCCGTGGCCTAGGATGGGCCACGTCATTTCTAACTCATATCACAAGCCCCACACTCCTGTAGGGCTGGGTGAGCCTGCCGTGTAGGAGTGATTCTTTGCCTCTGTAGGAAGAGCAAGGTGGAAGGTGCGGTGAGAAAGTAGATTTTGCTATTTCCGGAAGAGGCCAGGGGGTAGGAGGAAGGGATCCCTTATTGAAGTTTGCGCGAGATGCTAAGTGTAGAAGAGTGGAGTGACGCTCGCCGAGCCTTAGGATCGGCAGACGAGCCTTGGGGGTCGGCAGACGATCCTCTCGCTAGTTGGAAGAGCGAGGGGACGTCGAGGTCTGTCGGGATGGGGCACGGTTTTCCGAGCGTCTGGGGTCGGTAGACGAGCTCCGAGGGTCGGCAAATGATTCCCTCGCTAGTTGGAAAAGCGAGGGGATGTTGAGGTCTGTCGGGTTGGAGTTCGGTTTGCCGAGCGTCTGGGGTCGGCAGGCGAGGGCCCTGACTTGCTGGAAAAGCAATGGGGCGTCGAGGTCCTGTTCAGTAGGGGCTAGGTCGGTAGGTGATCCCCTCGCTAGTTGGAAGAGCGAGGGGATGCCGAGGTCTCCCGTTGGAGCCCGTTTTGTTGAGTACCAAGGATCGGTGGACGATCTCCTCGCTAGTTGGAAGAGCGAGGAGGAGGCGATGTCTTCTTCTGGGGCTCGGTTTGTCGAGCACTAGGGGTCGGCAGACGAGTCCCTCGTGAAAAGAGGAGGGCTCATGGGGCTCGCGGTGCTATCCGAGCTCCGAGCCCTTCTGAACAAAGGAGGGTAGTTTGGGGCTCGCGGTGCTATCCGAGCTCCGAGCCCCTCTGAATCAAAGGAGGGCAGTTGGGGCTCGCGGTGCTATCCGAGCTCCGAGCCCTACTGAATCAAAGGAGGACAGCTAGGGCTCGCGGTGCTATCCGAGCTCCGAGCCCCTCTGAATCAAAGGAGGGCAGTTGGGGCTCGCGGTGCTATCCGAGCTCTGAGCCCCTCTGAATCAAAGGAGGGCAACTGGGGCTCACGGTGCTATCCAAGCTCCGAGCCCCTCTGAACAAAAGAGGCTAGCTGGGGCTCGCGGTGCCATCCGAGCTCCGAGCCCCTCTGAACAAAGGAGGGTAGATGGGGCTCGCGGCGCCATCCGGGCTCCGAGCCCTTCTGAACAAAGGAGGGTAGTTATAGGCTCGCGGTGCTATCCGAGCGTTGACCCTTCTGTGAAATAGCAGAGGAATTATTGGCTCACGGTGCTATCCGAGCGTCGACCCTTCTGTGAAATAGAAGAGGGGTTATTGGCTCGCGATACTATCCGAGCGTCGACCCTTCTGTGAAATAGAAGAGGAATTATTGGTACGCGGTACTATCCGAGCGTCGACCCTTCTGTGAAATAGAAGAGGAATTATTGGCTCGTGGTACTATCCGAGCGTCGACCCTTCTGTGGAAATAGAAGGGCAATTATTGGCTAGCGGTGCTATCCAAGCGTTGACCCTTCTGTGAAATAGAAGATGAATTATTGGCACGCAGTACTATCCGAGCGTCGTCCCTTCTGTGAAATAGAAGAGGAATTATTGGCTCACGATACTATCCGAGCGTCGACCCTTCTGTGAAATAGAAGAGGAATTATTGGCTCGTGGTAATATCCGAGCGTCGACCCTTCTGTGGAAATAGAAGGGAAATTATTGGCTAGCGCTACTATCCGAGCGTCGACCCTTCTGTGAAATAGAAGAGGAATTATTGGCTTGCGATACTATCCGAGCGTCGACCCTTTTGTGAAATAGAAGAGGAATTATTGGCTCGCGGTACTATCCGAGCGTCGACCCTTCTGTGAAATAGAAGAGGAATTATTGGCTCGTAGTACTATCCGAGCGTCGACCCTTCTGTGGAAATAGAAGGAGAATTATTGGCTAGCGCTACTGTCCGAGCGTCGAACCTCCAGACTTGTCGAAAAAAGCCTGTTTGGAGAGAAAAGGTGGAGGGGTAGTGGGGTAATTTTATGCCTATTGCTGACGTCATGGGCACAAAGATCAAAGCGTTTCCAGATCTTGGTGGCCGCTGGATCTTGGTAGTTAAGATCCAACGGCCAGATTTTTTTTGCGGAAATCGAGGAGTCGCTTTTCCCTTTTAAAACCCCCTCCCCCTCCCTCATTTCTTCTTCTTCTTCTTCACTTTATTACTCACTTTCCAATTTTAACAAGAGCAGGATTCTTACTTGCCGTCGGCGGTACTTTCCGGGGATCGTAAATTCCTACGCTCCAAGTTAGTACTTTCTTTTTAGTAATGTCGCGAACTCAGTCCGGTTCCGAGGCTAGCTCGTTAGGACGTTCCGCAGAGGAATCCGAGCAGGAGACGTACTCGTCCTTGAGTAAGTATAAGGTGAAGGAGGAGGTTCTGACCGACTCTGGGTCGGATGATGGTGATGACGTAGTCTTTGTGGTGTCTCCGCTGAGGTCCAGAAGGCCGGGAAAGGAGCCCATGGATGAGGGTGAAGAGGAGGAAGAAAATGAGGGGAACGGCGAGGACGAGGAGGAGCAGGATCAGGAGGAGTACGATGAGGAAGAGGAGGGGGAAGGCACCGAGGGCGAGGAGGAAGACGAGGAGGAGCAGGGTGCCGAGGGTAAGGAGGAAGACGAGGAGGGTCAGTATCCCGAGGTCCAGGATGTTTACGACGATGAGGATGAGGTCGACTGTAGCGCCCCGGATCCCCGTTACCGGACATCCGTGACACCTTCCAGAATCTTTGCCTTCAAATGCATCTCAACACAGTAATAACATGGAAATTTACAAACTTCTTTATTGCCAAATAAGTCATTACATCATTGATTACAACCGATAACTTGTTCTTGGACAAGGAGTACAAATTACATCAATTCATTACAACTTATTACAAGTATTTACAGACTCCTCTTGTGAAGCTATCAGCTGCCTCCTGGATTGGTAATCGATTGATTACTTGCGGAATTGCTGAGCGGCCCATCGGCTCCCGTGGGACTTGTTCCTCAGCTTCAGGCTTCTGCTGCGTGACTCTGATATCTCTGCACCTGTTCGGAAGGTATACCGATACCTAAAAGGTGGGAAAAGTCAGTACTTCGACTGATGTAAAGCTGGTGATAACAGCGATCCTCTAAAATTCAATCACAACCAATAATTTATGCAAAAAGGAAAGTGTTGTGCCAAAACAAGGGTTTAGTGGATTCGGGTTCTAGTGCAGTATTATGACATGACCTTAAGTCTAGATGCAGCAAACTCACATGCCTAACTTCTAATGCAAGCAAGACTTTGGAGCACGAATGCATCCTATACTACATATGCCCCCAAATCTAGCCGTCTTTCTCCACAATATAGGGATTCGAACCCTCGCCATGCACCCTACTCTTGTACACACTCCAGTTCCTAATAGATTGTCCGTCGCCCAAGGAGATTGCAGCGATCGGTCTAATTCCGCCCTGCAGTGCCCAAGTGGTCACCGCCACTTGGTACCCGCATATGGACCTCCTTAGAAAACACGTTGAACCTGGTCCTTACGACCCTTGGTTCCACATATTCATTTATGGACTCTCGCATGCGCGTTCACCCCTCATCGGGTAATGAACTGATATATACCAAAAGAAACACAAAACACAAATCTGCGCTTTAGGGACGTGAGCACCACGGGAGGTCAAATCCTCTGGGCCTCCCACACCTTACTTCGGCTGATCTTTGGGATCAACAGATCGAGATACGAGCCGGGGACTCAATCCGTGAGCGGCCGAGAACGTATCCCTACGACTGGAAGATATAACACCAACTATGGTTTACTAGGACTAATAAAATTTCCCAACCCCTTAATAACCATTCTAACCCCTACCTTACTCTAATTATTTCGGGTAAGAATGAACTGCTTCCACACTTGCCTATCAGCCTCTGGCCCCTGACAATACCGGTCCGGTTCGCCACTTCCCCGGCTTGGACTTGTCCAGCATAATGGCCTATGCCTGCCGCTACCACGGCTGTAAATATATAATTGCCCTGTGAGCTCCACTCACTGGCATGCTCGGATGTCCTACGCTCGGCAGAAGTCTAATAATATAGGCTTGATAGGTGCAGGGTATCCTTTACCCTAGTGACTAACTCAAGTCACACATCCCACTTGGGGAAATCAACCATCACAATAACCGAGATCAACCATCCCTAGACACGAGTCGCCGACTCAGCTCACACACAAGGAAAAGAAAAGCTTCCACAACCCTTAATCCAACCCCAGACTAAACGACCTACAGGTCTCTGCCCGCATCTCAAAATGGTCATCCCTCTATCGATACAACTCCGATTGGAGTGTATGGCCCCAACCTGGAAAGGTACGATCCTAGGCTACAACTCCCTAGTCAATCACGAGCTTAGATTCAACCGTCTAAGTCCTTGAAATAGCTTTTTAAGCTCCAGCTTGCGTGCTTCCTGTGCATGGGCTGCACCTTACCAGTAACACGAAACCCTATTCGTTCATCAGAATGACACGAACTCAATTTCTATATGAGGGTGTGGGTGTCCTCAACAACCCTCTAGTTGGTCATGAGTACAAATTATACCCTTAAGTCACCCTAACACACTCATCTATCATCAATACACCCATTACACAATTGGTCTCTCCAATTCAGAGCATTCAGCTCTACTATCGTCCTCTGTCCAGTCTTACAAAAATCGTAATAATTCAACCGTTTACTGGATTTCCCTCAAACTAGTTTTGTTGGAAAGTTCTAGGTGTCCCCTACAACTCTTTTCTGGGTCATGATCCTCAAAATATGCCTCTAACAGGTCTCAATTTCCCAATCTTTACAGAGTGTCAAAACTGGCTGAAAACAGCACTGTGCTCAATCATAAAATCACAGTAAATTGTAAACTTGTCCAATTGACACAAAATTTATGGTGATGACACTAGACATCATACCCAACTTAATGCAAAAGATCTCATGTCAAAATTCTAATTATTCAGTGAGTAATAGCTACTGCAAGTTATCTCAGAAACCATCCAGTTTTCTTAATTCAACCTCAGATACTGATCATAGATAGATTTTTCTCATGCCTCTAAAATCATCCAAACAATTTACTGATTTTTGTAGAAAATCAAAATGCATTCAGGAATAATGAGTAAAAATTTCAGATCAAAATCATGCTTCAATAAATCACGAAAATTTCTACAATATCAACCATTCTTTTTTACTTTTCCTGAGTCTGCCTTACAACATATATCCATCTCACAATTTTATTAGCACATCAAATGATCATATAAAAATCTGAAATAATTCATGGATGATAATAACACATAAATGAACAAGCAATTTTAATTTTGTGGTCTAATTCAACATATTGTGCTCTCGGAAAAATCCACAACATGGCACTCCGAACCAGCTTTTCCTAGTTCCATTCTGACTTCTACTTCTAACTGTAGAAAAAGCAATCCTATGCATTCGAACACACTTGCATGCAACCAAATTTAATTAAGAGACAAGAATTCAAGTTTAGAGAAACTTTTCACCTTAGGTTGTCGTAGTAGAAGGGATCTCTTCAAGCTCCTCTTGGAAATCTCCTTCTTGGTCCTTCTCCTTTCCTTCCTTCTTATTTTCTCTCCTCCTTCTCTTGGGGTGCTCTCCTCTGAAAATTCCAGAGCAAATGGGAAAAATGAAGTGGAAAATGAGGGTGATGGGGTGTGTGGGCCGGATTAGACAAGGGGGGGGGGGGGGGGTGTAGGTTAGGCTATAGGTGGTTTGTAGGCCTCAAAACCATGGCTTAGCCCATTGGTTTGGGGTGTGTTATGTTGGCTGCCCAACTTAACTCTTAACGAGCTCCAACGAGTGTGAGACGCGTGTTTTAACGAGTACACGCAACCTATATTCACTGTAGTACCATATCGTGTTATATTTGCATGTGCGTCGTGTCGAAAACTAGCTAACATACTAGTATCGGTCCGTCTCGTTCTCGTGCATCCTTGGGATGCAACTCTCATAAAAACCGTCCTGTAACCCTAACCATCCACCACGATGTCACAAATCGACCCAATAATACTACAATCAATTACACGCATAGTAACAATATACATACACATATGCATATATTCAGGTACAGTACAAAACGGGGTGTTACATCGACGAACGGGAGGCTGCCCAAGGAGACGCTGCCCAAGAAGCTCTTCCACCCCTTCCCCCTTTGTCGACGCCGTCTCCCGAGCAGAAGGCCCGCCTTCGTCGGAAGAAGAAGATCCTGACCATACTGCACAGTCCTTCCTCGCCAGATGAGTACGCATCGAGACCGGGTTTCGAGTTTCCCCCGGTCACCTTCAAGAATCCAGGGTCGATTCGGATGTATCCCAATGACATTAAGGATATCGGACCGATCCCTCCAGTGCCGGACGAAGACACTCGGGTGAAGATTCGCGCCAATAGCATCCCGAGCATTTTGAAGGCGGAATATCTGAACATTATTAGGGCCGCCTACTATATTCCACGGGAGTTCGAGATCTTCATTCCGAGCCCAAATATTCGGCACACCACGGCTCTGGCGCCGGGTTACTGCATGTTCCCCAAGGATGCCTTCCTCTCAGGGCTGAGGCTGCCTCTGCATCCATTTGTCAAGAGGGTTCTGAACTGGGCGGGACTGTGCCCTATGCAGTATGGTCCGAACTCTTGAAAGCATCTAGTCTGATTCATACTAAAGTGCCAAGAGAAGGGAGTGACACCGAGGCTGACGTATTTCCGAGCCGTTCTTGGGATCGGCTCGCTCGGGGACCAGGAGGGGATTTTCTACTTTTCACCGAGGCCGCATAAGAAGGTTATGCACGGTCACCCGGACTCCATAAAGGGGTGGAAAGAAAAATACTTCGTGGTTCGGACTGAGGGGTCTTGGGGAATTCCGACCAGGTGGAACTTCGTCAAGCCGAACCACAAGCCTCCGAAGCAGAGCGACTTGACCGCCAAGGAGTGGAAGAGAGTGGAGAAGATAGTCGAGGCCACAGTATCGTATGGCCTCGAGTGACCGAGATACACCTTGCCCGGGCCGGACTGAGTCCCGCCGACCCTAGTATGTTTCTTTCCGAATATGTTCATTTTCCTGCCTTCGTGTTAATGTTAGCTCTTCTCCTTTCTGTTTTTGCAGGGATGACAACTCAATAGGTGGACGCTAAGAAGATATTGCTTGCTGTTGCCGAGAAGGTGAGGATGGAGAAGAAGAAGGCCGAGCAGGAGAGGATAGTGGCCGAGAAGCAGAAGCTGGCTGCACAGGCCGAAGGGTCCTCCAAGGGGCCGGCCCCGGAGGCCGAGGGGCCTTCCCTGGCTAAGAGGGCCAAGAGGCACCACTCCCCCCGCTCCCATTCGTCGAGGGCAGCTCGAGATGCCGGGAGTGGTTCGGGCAAGACAGTGGATGCCCCGGGAAAAGGGCTCCCCCCTATTCGGCCGACCGCAGCGGAGATGGTGGGCAAGCAAGGTATGCTGCCCTTTGCCCCTGATTAGTCGATCGTGCGGGGGGATTCTCTGCTTGATGGGCCTGTGTCGGTCGAGTTCGTCTCGAAGGCCGCCACCGAGCACGACTTGATGGCCCTGACGATGCAGATGGCGGACCAGGCCTACATGCGGTGGTGCCAGGGAAACCTCTCGGTAAGTGGGCTTGGCTCCGCTTTTCTTTTTTAACTTGGAGTTTTTTTGAGCTTTCTTTCCTTGGACAGGCGATGCTCCATGGTCAGTACTTCCACAAGTGCTTGGAGAAGGAGATATACATCGAGAGGCGAAATGCGGAAAAGTACCTCCGCAAACTGAACAAGGCCACGAATGAGCTGAAAGATGCTCGGGCTATGGTGGCCGTCCACGAGGCCCAGATAGAGTCGCTCTGCAAGATTCACAAGCAGGACCGAGAGGATCTTGAGGCGAAGATCGCGGCCGAGGCAGAGAAGGGGAAGAAGGCACTGGAGGAGATGGAGTCGGCCTTGGGGGAGACTCTGATGCAGGCACAGGACGAGGCGTACGAATAGGCCAAGTCCCACTTTAAGCAGATCTACCCCAAGCAGAATGTGGACCATCTCTGCTATGGATGGGCGCCGAACCTTCCTCTCACCCCAGGGGGCGACGAAGCAGGGGGCGACCAGGTCGACGACGAGGTGCCACCCCCCCTCAAGAATAGAATAGTCTTTTTTCTTTTTGCTTGTTTTGATGTAAATGCCTTAAGCGGACTGGCCACCGCGGCTTTTGTATCAAACTTTTGAAAGAAATGAAATTTACTTTTTTGGGCCGACCCTTCCAGACTTGTGTTTTTTGTGATGTTTGTTGTCGTCTTATGATAGACGCACGGGACCTGTGTCGCCCTCCCCGTTGTTGCCGAGGTACCTCTAGTTCGAGCCGGGGAGGAGGCCACGGAGGCAGCTTTGCTTCGTCAATAGAAGCAAGCTCGGGACCGAGCTGCCGCCGTTAACTATTTTCTGAACAGGTCCAGGGAGCTCGGCTTGGAGGTGGCGCGCCTGAAGAAGGCCATAGCCGATCGGGACTGGTGGGTAATCGAGACGGACTGGTCCCTCTCGAATACTTCGAGCGGGGGGTCAGCTTCGGAGTCTTTCCTTCGTGAGGCCGTAGTCGAGAAGGAGCTGGAGATTCGCAGGCTGAAGCTGGTGTTAGGCACTGGTCTGATTGAAGGGGCCAGTAATTCGACCCCGGGGCGATCTCCGATATTTCTATCGGATAGAGCGCAGCCCAAAGATGCAAGAAGCTCGGTGGTGGGAGTGTCTTCCCAGGCCGGTCCAGCCGAGCGTGATAGGAGCCCCGAATTCGAGTTCCCTGCCGAGTGCGAGTGAGTTGTGAGCTTTTTCCTTGTATTTGTACCAACGTTCATTGAGTTGTAAGCAATGAGTAATAAATAAGGACATTTAAATTTTCCGTGCTCTGATTGTCTTGGTTGCTAGGGACGGTTGCCAGGCTCGTTGTGCAGGGGTCGGCTCCGAGGTGACTTATTGCAATAGGCGCGACTGTCGCGGCGTTTAGCTTTTCGATAAGCAATAACTGGCGACGTTTCGCATTCCCATGAACATTTATGACGACATTTCGCCTTCCGTCGTTTCATATTCCCAGGCGCAATAAATGTGGGCCTCAGGGGGCTATATAATCCCCACTCCCCTTGTTGGTTGTCAGGAAGTGAGCCGTCTGACTCGGGTGCTTGCCGAAGGCGGGCGCCCAGAGAATAAAATATTTCCGAGTACTCCGGATCGGAGGCACACCGATCACTCCCGAACTATTCGGGGTTCAGGCTGTTAGAGCCGTGAGACCCCGGGTTGTTCGTTAGTGAGCGGTGGGCCGACCGATCGGTTCGGGGGTTCGGAGAGAGCCGAAGCGTGGTGGCTCTTCTGCCATCCTCGAACAATTCGGGGTTTTGGGCTCGTAAGAGCCGTAAACCCCGAGTTGTTCGGGGGCAAGAGAAGGGTCAGCTAAACGGCTCGAAGGTTCGGAGCGTTTATTCCGGGACGGAGAGAGCAGCAGGTCGATGGCCCCCCTGCCATCCTCGAACAATTCGGGGTTTAGGCTTGTAAAAGCCGTAAACCCCAAGTTGTTCGCGGGTGAGAGGGTGGTCAATAATTCAACTCGAGGCTCGGGGCGTCTGCCGAAGGCGGGTGCTCTAAACCTTAATAAAATTTTGTCGACACATGGTTGTAGGTCGTAACCGAGCGTGGTGGTCGAGCGGCTTTGAAGAAAGCTGCGGCCTTGCTCCGGTTTGTCGAGCCTCCATGTTTGTGAGAAAACCAGTTGCAAGAGTAGCAGAGGGTCTCCGCCGAGTGTCAAGGTCGCGGTGCCTTGAAGAAGGTACCCGCCTTGCTCAGGGCCGACGCCGATCTCCAGCACTTGTTCTCAGGGAGAGACGGTGCGGGCGTGGCTGGCTGATGTCGCCTCGTACATAGGTTGATGAGCTTGAAGAAGTCCAAACCGAGCGAATGATGGATGCCGAGCCCCCATACCAGTGAGAAAGACAATTGCGGGCGTAGCAGAGGGTCGCCGCCGAGCGTCAAGGTCGCGGTGCCTTGAAGAAGACACCCGCCTTGCTCGGGGCTGACACCGAGCTCTAGCACATGTTCTCAGGGAGAGATGGTGCGGGCGTGGCTGGCGGATGTTGCCTCGTACATAGGTTGATAAGCTTGAAGAAGCCCAAACCGAGCGAGGGACGGATGCTGAGCCCCCATACCGGTGAGAAAGACAGTTGCAGGCGTAGCAGAGAGTCAACACCGAGCATCAAGGTCGGTGCCTTGAAGAAAGCACTCGCCTTGTTCGGTGCCGACGCCGAGCTCCAGCACATGTTCTCAGGGAGAGACGGTACGGGCGTGGCTGGCGAATGTCGCATCGTACATAGGTTGATGAGCTTGAAGAAGCCCAAACCGAGCAAGGGACGGATGCCGAGCCCCCATACCGGTGAGAAAGACAATTGCGGGCATAGCAGAGGGTCGCCGCCGAGCGTCAAGGTCGCGGTGCCTTGAAGAAGGTACCCGCCTTGCTCGAGGCCGACGCCGAGCTCCAGCACATGTTCTCAGGGAAGAGACGGCGCGGGCGTGGCTAGCGGATGTCACCTCGTACATAGGTTGATGAGCTTGAAGAAGCACAAACCGAGCAAGGGACGGATGCCGAGCCCCCATACCGGTGAGAAAGACAATTGCAGGCTTAGCAGAGGGTCGCCACCGAGTGTCAAGGTCGCGGTGCCTTGAAGAAGGTACCCGCCTTGCTCGGGGCCGATGCCAAGCTCCAGCACATGTTCTCAGGGAAGAGACGGTGCAGGCGTGGCTGGCGGATGTCGCCTCGTACATAGGTTGATGAGCTTGAAGAAGCCCAAACCGAGCGAGGGACGGATGCCGAGCCCCCATACCGGTGAGAAAGACAATTGCGGGCGTAGCAGAGGGTCGTTGCCGAGCGTCAAGGTCGCGGTGCCTTTAAGAAGGTGCCCGCCTTGCTCGGGGCCGACACTGAGCTTCAGCACATGTTCTCAGGGAGAGACGGTGCGGGCATGGCTGGCGGATGTCGCCTCGTACATAGGTTGATGAGCTTGAAGAAGCCCAAACCGAGCGAGGGACGGATGCCGAGCCCCCATACCGGTGAGAAAGACAGTTGCGGGCGTAGCAGAGGGTCGCTGCCAAGTGTCAAGGTCACGGTTCCTTGAAGAAGGT
Organism: Hemerocallis citrina; assembly: GCA_017893485.1. Lineage (NCBI taxonomy): Eukaryota > Viridiplantae > Streptophyta > Magnoliopsida > Asparagales > Asphodelaceae > Hemerocallis > Hemerocallis citrina. The sequence continues at coordinate 34,262,408 of CM030360.1, forward strand.
GCCCGCCTTGCTCGGGGCCGACGCCGTGCTCCCACACATGTTCTCAGGAAGAGACGGTGCGGCCTTGGAGGTGCTGTTTTGTTTGATTGGATGCACGTTATCAAAAAACCAACCAGGCCGAGCCGCCCGAGCTCCGAGCCCCAAGCTTGTAAGGGAAGCTTTTCTGGCTCGCGCTGTTATCCGAGCACCGAGCCCCAAGCTTGTAAGGGAAGCTTTTCTGGCTCGCGCTGTTATCAGAGCACCGAGCCCCAAGCTTGTAAGAGAAGCTTTTTGGGCTCGCGCTGTTATTCGAGCACCGAGCCCCATGCTTGTAAGGGAAGCTTTTCTGGCTCGCGCTGTTATCCCAGCACCGAGCCCCAAGCTTGTAAGAGAAGCTTTTCTGGCTCGTGCTATTATCCGAGCACCGAGCCCCAAGTTTGTAAGATAAGCTTTTCTGGCTTGCGCTGTTATCCGAGCACCGAGTCCCAAGCTTGTAAGAGAAGCTTGTTGGGCTCGCACTGTTATCTGAGTACCGAGCCCCAAGCTTGTAAGAGAAGCTTTTTTGGGCTCGCGCTGTTATCCAAGCACCGAGCCCCAAGCTTGTAAGAGAAGCTTTTTTGGGTTCGCGTTGTCATCCGAGCGCCGAGCTCTAGATATGTTCTTTATTTGTTACAAAATAGGAAGCCGTAGGCTTGTTTTAAGAAAGCTGGCATAATTACAATATATTTGAACTTTACAAAAGACTAGGCACGACGTGCCGATTATAATCACGATAATTTACATGGAGGCTACTCTCCTCCTAGGAACCTGATTAGGTGTTCTGCATTCCAGGGCCTCTTGATGGGCTTGCCATCGGCACTGGTCAAGCGGTACGTGCCTGGGCGCACGAGTTCGGATACTTTGTAGGGGCCCTCCTAATTTGGTGCCAACTTTCTCTTCTGGCCGGGATTGGGCGCACCTTCTTGTTGATGTCAGTTGGGCGCACCTTCTTGTTGTAGAACTTCTCAATTCTTTGCTGGTAGATGCTTCTTCTAATGGCAGACTTTTCCCTGACCTCGTCTATGAGGTTTAGGTTGGCTCGCAGCTGTTTGGAGTTGGCGGCCTTGTCGAAAGCCATGATTCGGGGTGAAGTGATTCCGATCTCCAAGGGAATGACGGCCTTTGTGCCGTATGTCAGATTGAAAGGGGATTCTCCCATGGGGATTCTCTTGGTTGTTCGGTGGGGCTAGAGAACGCTGGATAGCTCGTCGACCCATAATCCCTTGGAAGAGTTATCGAGTCGTTTCTTGAGGCTGTCAAAGATTTGGCGGTTCGCGTTCTCGGCCTGACCGTTAGACTGGGGATGGCACACTGAGGAGAAGCGCTGTTGGATCCCGAGGCCTTCGCAGAACTTGCAAAAATGCTTACCCGCGAATTGACTCCCATTGTCCGTGATGAGTACCTACGGAATCCCAAACCGACAGACGATATGTTTCCAGAAAAACTGCTGAGTCTGTCGCTCGGTGATCATTGCTAATGGCTCGGCCTCAATCCACTTAGTGAAATAGTCGATCGCCACAATGAGAAATTTTTGCTGGCCCGTTGCTTTTGGAAATGGGCCTACCAAATCCATCCCCCACATTGCAAGAGGCGTCGAACTGGCCATGGACCGGAGGTTTGCCTGAGGAGCCCTCTACACGGAGGAGAACCATTGGCAGGGGCCACACTTCTTCACTAGGGCGAGGGCATCTTGCAGCATAGTGGGCCAGTAGTACCCGTGATTTAGCGCCTTCCGTGCTAGTGAACAGCTTCCCATGTGACATCCGCCGATCCCCTCGTGCAGCTCCTTGAGGGCGTACTTGGCTTCGTCTGGGCTTAGGCAGCGGAGGTAGGGTCTACCATCGGTTGTTGTGTGGGATCTTTTGAAGAGGGTGGCATTGATGACCGCGAACCTTTCAGATCTGACCCTGATCTGCCTTTCTTCCGCTCTGTCTTCGGGGAGCTCTCCCTTGACTAGAATTTTTTTGATAAGAGTGGTCCAGTCGTCAAGAGGAGCTCCGTCTTCGACGCACAGAACCTCCGGGGAGTCTGTACTTGGCTTCAACAGGACTTCAATCAGGACCGTGCGGTCGAGGCCTTCAAAGGATGAGGAAGCCAATTTCGACAGGGCATCGGCCTGGGCGTTCAGCTCCCGGGGGATCCTTACGACAGCCGATTCGTCGAAGGACGATAATAGGCATTGGACCATGGCCCGGTACCTGATCATCCGATCGTCACGGGCCTCGTAGTCCCTGGTGATCTGGTTGACCACCAGCTGAGAGTCGCTAAAGGCCCGAATCTGTCTGGCACCGGCTTGATAAGCCAGGTTGAGCCCGGCGATCATCGCCTCGTATTCAGCCTCGTTGTTAGAGGCCGGAAAGTTGAAGCGGAGACAATACTGGAGGAGGAAACCATCTGGACCTCGAAGAATGATGCCCGCACCGCTCCCCGTTTCGCAAGAGGAGCCGTCGACGTAAACTTCCCACGTCTGGTCGGCTTCTTTGCTCACGGGTTGCTTGGAGATGGTGCATTCTGTGATGAATTTGGCGAGGGCCTGCCCTTTGATGGACGTTCTTGGTTGATAGCCGATGTCGTACTGGCTGAGTTCGATCGACCATTTGACTAGTCGTCCAGAGCTCTCGGGTTTGTAGAGCACGGCCTTCAAGGGTTGATCCGTGAGCACCTAGATCAAATGCGCCTGAAAGTAAGGGCGGAGCTTCCGCGCGGATATGACCAAGGCGTACGCCACCTTCACCATCCTGGAATACCGGGTCTCGGTGTCGAGTAGGACCTTACTCACATAGTAGAGGGGCTTTTGAACTCCCTCTTCTTCTCGGACGAGGACGGCGCTGAGCACGTTCTCCGAAGCGGAAAGGCAGAGCGAGAGTGGCTCCCCTGGTTCGGGCTTGCTGAGGAGAGGAGGGTTAGCGAGGTACTCTTTCAACTGTGCGAAGGCCTCTTGCTGTTGAGCACCCCACTTGAACCTTCCAGTGCCGCGCAGCGCCTTGAAGAACGGAAGGGACTTCTCTCCTGACTTGGAGAGGAAACGGTCGATGGCCGCCAGTCTACCCGTTAGCCTCTGGACTTCTTTGACATTCCTGGGAGGGGCCATGTCTATTATGGCCTGGATTTTTTTGGGGTTTGCCTCGATGCCGCGCTGGTTGATGATGAACCCTAAGAACTTCCCCGAGGAGACGCTGAAGGCGCACTTCGCCGGGTTGAGCCTCATGTTATGGGTTCGAAGGACCCCAAAGGCCTCTTCCAGGTCAGCGACATGGTGCTGTCCTTGTTGGCTTTTGACGATCATGTCGTCGATGTGTACCTCCATGTTAAGCCTGATTTGATCTTTAAAGACTCGGTTGACGAGCCTCTGGTAGGTGGCGTCGGTGTTCTTCAGCCCGAAGGACATGACCCGGTAGCAATACAGTCCCTGGTCTGTGACGAAGGATGTCTTAGCGATGTCTAGAGGGAACATCCGGATCTGGTTATAGCCTGAAAAGGCATCCATGAATGATAAGAGCTCGTGACCTGAGGTCGCATCGATCAGGACGTCAATGCTGGGGAGAGGGAACGGATCCTTGGGGCATGCCTTATTGAGGTCGGTGAAATCTATGCAGATCCTCTAACTCCCACTCGCCTTCTTGACCATGATGACGTTTGCCAGCCACTCCGAGTAGCTGACCTCTTGTATGAAACGGACGGACAAGAGCTTGTCAACTTCCGCGTTTACCGCCTGTTGTTGTTCAGGGGCGAACTTGCGCCGCTTTTGGACGACTGGTTTCGACCCGGGAATCACGCTGAGTTTATGCATGATGAGATCCTCGGAGATGCCGGGCATGTCAGAGGGTTTCCAGGCAAAGAGGTCGACATTGCACCGAATGCAGGCGATTAGGTCGGACTTGAGGTCGGGGGCGAGGGAGCAACTTACTCGAAAGTGTTTCGACGGATCCCCTGTCTCGAACGAGACATCTTGCAGCTCGTCCACCGGCTCTGGCTCTGGCTGGGTTCTTTCGGGCTCCAGCTCGACGGCATCGAGGGGAAATACCCCGCTTCCGATCGCCGTCATGTAGCACGAGCGTGCTGCTTCTTGGTTCTCTCGGACAACTCCAACGCCAGTGTTAGTAGGGAACTTCATTTTCTGATGGTAGGCCGAGGGAACCGCCTGGAGGGAGCAGAGTCCCGGACGGCCAAGGATGGTGTTGTAGGCTGCCTTGACATTCACAACCATGAAGTCCATGGACTTGGTTCTTCTGTTCGGGGTCGTGCCTGCTATGACATCGAGGGTGATGATCCCCTCTATAGTTACAGGGACGCCGGAGAATCTGTGCAAGGTATACCCGGCCGGCTTTAGTTTTTCACGGGAGAGCTTTAGGTTCTCGAATGCTTCCAAGAACAGAATGTTGCCCGAGCTCCCGTTGTCCACGAGGATTCTCCAGACCTCGAAGTTCGCCATGCTGAGGTTGATGACAAGTGCATCACAATGAGGGAGCCAGACCCCTTCCAGATCCTCGTCTGAGAAGGAGACAGGGAGTTGCTGGACCTAGGGGGAGAGAGGGCCCTGTACGGTGTTGACATCCCAGACGAAGGCTTTACGGGAAGTGTTGGATTCCCCTCCCATGGGTCCTCCTTGGACGCAGTGCAGGATTGCCTGTCCCTCGGGTAATTCGGGCTCCGGATCTTGCTCGGGACGACGACGGTGCATTCGAGGAGGGGAATCCCTCCTGTTTCTGTTGTCCCTCTGTTCCCGGGTGCCTTCCCTTTTGAATTCTCGGAGGTACCCTCGTTGAATGAGGGCCTCAATTTCTTTCTTCAGGGCGCAGCAGTGATCTGTGTCATGCCCGTTGTCCCAGTGGAATCGGCAGTAGAACCGCTGATCCCTCTTCTTGCTGGTGTTGTTGGAAGGTCAAGGAGGGTACTGGACGAGGTCGCTGTCTTCAATCGCTAAGAGGATTGCCGACACGTTCTGCGTCAGCGGAGTGTACCTCTCGAAGCGGGGGGTCGGTGGAACCTTCTCTGCGGAGCCCCCGTCTCTTGGAGCTTTTTTCGCCGGCTCAACCTCGTCGGCCTTGCGCTTCCCCTTCCCGGGAACTTTCTTCTGGTCCTCTGGATTGAGGGCCTCTTCGGCTCAAATATATTTTTTGACCCGGTTGAGGAGGTCGGGGAAGTCTATTGGCGACTTCTTTGCTAGGGAGGCCTTCAGCTGTCTATGTCGGATGTTGTGGCAGAAGGCTGCCGAGGCAACGCCGGGATCGAGGGATGAGACTGACCTCGCCTCGGCGGTGAACCGTCGGACAAATACTCGGAGTGGCTCCCCCTCCTTTTGCCGGAGTCCAAGTAGGGACGCACTCGTTCTTTCGACCTTTCGGCTGGTTATGAAGTGGGCAAGGAAGCTGCCCTCTAACTGGTCGAAAGAATAGATGGAGCCGGGGGTGAGCTTGGAGAACCATTCCCGAGCCGAACCCCGAAGTATTGCGGGGAAGGCTCGGTACAGGAGGGGATCCGATGCGATGTGAATCATCATGAGGGTTTTGAAGCCCTCCATGTGCAGGATCGCCCTCGCCGTCATATGTCTCGAACTAAGGCGGACAAAAATTGCGGGGTATCTCCGCCAGCAGGATGAGGGCGAAGAAAGGAGGACGAACCGGCCTGTACCCCTGAGCTGCTCTTGGGTCACCGCTACCGACGTGGTCGAGGCGCTCCTCCAATTCTTGGAGGCGCTTCAAAATGTCACCATCATACTCTGGGGGGATTATTGAGGGGCGAGACACGCTAGCCTCGGCCTCTGACCGTGTGCAGGAACGGTGGGCGTTCTCATTGACGGGGACCCCTCGGATGGCACCCAAGATTTTCCTTCGGAAGTCCTGAAACTCCTGGTGGGTAACCGGGGCTCCTTCGGCCCGGTTTGGTTGGGCAGACTGTCGCCGACCGACCTGGCTGAGCGCCGGCTCCCGCCCTTGGGACGGGGGTCTGGGGTGGTTCGGAGCCGAGTTGGAAGTGCCTCCTCCCCTGCCACGGCTGGCCTGTCGGTTCAAGATTACCCTCCGCAGGTCGCTCTGGACCGGACGGGAGGCGTTGGGCTGGGACCCGTGACTGACCCCTTTGTTGTTTGGTCCCTGAGCATCGGCCGCGATGCCTTGTGGGGGCACGTCGTGTCGGCGTGCGGAGGTAACAGCTTTTGCGGCCTTGGGCGCCATGTGAGCTCGGGTCGACGGTGGTGCCGACGGGGGCGGAGCTCGGGTCGGCGTCTACGAGGGTACCGTTGGAAGTGAGGCTCTGGTTGGCGTCTACGATAGATAGTTTCCCACAGACGGCGTCATCCTGATGCGGTTTGTTTTTGGGAAACGTGTGGATGCACCAGGCGTGAATTCTTACTCGATTTGTATTGAAGGAGGAGACTCCTATGTAGACGACCCTCGACTGGGCGAACGGTACTGGGGTAGGCGGTATTGAGGTGGAGGCTGATGCTCGGCTCGGATCTTTAGGGCTCGGATCCGAGGGTCTCGTGTACCTGCAGACGGTCTCGGAACACCGGGGTTGGTCCCGGTGGCAGACCCTCCGACGATCTAGTCAGTCACTAAGGGAGAGTAACAGTAACTAGGTTTTGAGTGCAGAAGTTTTGATTACCTGGAGAAGGAGTAGGGGTCTGGTATTTATAGAAGATGTCAACCGGGTCTGGACCCGGTTGCCCGTGAGGCTGAAGCGGTGGAAACCAGGGCGGTATAGAGCTGACGTGGCAGATGCCCGAGCGGTTTCCGGACTGACGTGGCAGCGGCCCGGGCGGTTTTCCGACGCTGACGTGGCGAATCCGGGGGATCAGAATGTGCGCGTATCCTGAGGGGATCCCGTGGCCTAGGATGGGCCACGTCATTTCTAACCCATATCAACTACTAATAAAACATGTTATGAGAATGTGTTAATATGATTATATCTACAAATTGGCACAGTGGCAAATTGAAAATTCATGTTTACTTATTGGCGCATGTTGATGGCTAGTTTAATTTCTTATGAGAATTGTTAACATTATTTGACTCACATGCAGGTGGCTAATTTTTGGGTATAGTTTATAGCGATTATGTTGGTTTGTTATGCACTGCTTTAGTAATACACAATTTTATACCTTCATATAACTTCAAACTATGTAGCTTCTCTTAGAGCATCCACAGTCGTTGAAGCCAAATTTTGGGTAAATAGCAATTGAGAAATAGGAAAAAAAGAATGTTGCTGCAGTCGTTCAAAGCTATTTTCGATTGGTCGTTTGTTTTTGTTTAAACGACGGAAGATTATCTACCGTCAATCTCCTACGACGGTATATAATAGGCCGTCCGTTGACGTTGTTTAAATTTTATTTTTTTTTTAAAAAAAAAAACCCAACGACGGAAAAAAATCGACCGTCAATCTCCGCAAACGGTATATTATACACCGTCGGCGGACTGGTGTTTAATTTTTTATTTTTTTTTTAAAAAAAAACCCAACAACGGCATATAATGCACCGTTAATCTCCTGACACGGTATATAATACACCGTCGGTTGACCGTGTTTTAATTTTTTTTTTTTTTTAAAAAAAAAAAACCAACACACGGCATATAATGAACCGTTAATTAGATGCCACGGTATATAATGTTGCGTTAGTTGACCGTCGGTTGACCAGATTTTAAATTTTTTTTTTTTTTTTTTTTTAAAAAACCTAACACACGGCACATAATATGCCGTTAATTAGGTTAGAAGGAGTATAATGTTGCGTCCTTGACTGGCGGTTGACCAGGTCACCACCAGGGTTTAATTTTTTTTTTTTTTTTTTTTTTAAAAATCCAACACACGGCACATAATATGCCGTTAATTAGACTAGAAGGATTATAATGTTGCGTCCGTTGACTGGCGGTTGACCAGGTCACCACCAGATTTTAATTTTTTTTTTTTTTTTTCTTTTTCAAAAGCTTCTTAATCATTGGGTTCAGTATTTTTGTACGGGACGGCATATTATCTTCCGTTAATTAGATCGGACGGAAGATAATATTGCGTTAGCTATATTTTCCATTTCGCCATATCGCCTGCTATATTTGGCAACGCACTGTTCATCGTCAACCCAAATTTTGGGTATTTGGACGACGACTGCAGTTCGTTTTTTTCCAAATTTTTCAAAATTTGGGTATTTAGCCCACGACTGTGGATGCTCTTATGTGATATGTTCAAACTATTTCAGGTTAAGAAGGAGAGAGCAGAGCGTGAGGCATTGGGAGCCCTGCCCCTCCAGCAGCGCACCCTTCCATAACCCTCTTGCACAGTGGCAAATTGAAAATTCATGCCAGCATCTTAGGGAGTAGGGTGAATTTGAAATTCTATCAAGCCAAGTGAAGGCATGAAGAGTGCCTACTCAATAGTCCTCAAAGGGAATCTCACACAAGAATTATGATTACTCAAACTTTTCTGTATTCAAAGAAAACTTTTATTAAAAAAAAATATAATCTCAATACTATGTTGAACTAGAAGATCTACTAATTAAAATTAAATTCATGCATGAATATAGGAAAGCCTATGACAGATAGAGAAATAATATTCATAAAAACAATTAGAAAAAAACAGAATTGAAAGCAAACTCTATCCTACGTTGGACGTGATTAATTTAATAGTCATAACTCCATAATACCTAAAGATATGGATATAAGAATGTATCTCATCTAACTAAACTTTAATCTCCTAATTAAAATTAAATTATCAAATTAGCCATATTTTATCCAACTGGAACGTGGTTTGAATTGCAATGGATCTTCCTTGACGCATCTCTTCAAATAATCTCAATACAATCAATCAAAACAGCAAGTATGTGAGGGGAATTAACCTACTCATTATTTCTATTCGGTTTTCATAAAAAGATTTAATTTTTAGTTCATCCACACATCAAGAATTCACATTATCATCATACAATCCCTAACATTTTTCTAATACACAAATCATCACACACAACATGCTTAGAACAATTAGAAAACAAACATATGTCACTCATCTCAATGAAGAAATCAATCGAATTAATAAAGAATGAGAAAAAATATTTCTTTTGCAAAATCCAAGATCCTTTTTTCGAACTCCAAGAAATTAATAGTAAAATAATGTTTTGTTTTTGCAGAGGAGGGGGACGGCTGTAGTGGCTATTTTATAAGCTGAAATTCGGAGTTTCTAGGATTTTACAAGTTTGTGGAAACATCACATAACAAATTATTACTTTACATATATAAACCTTTTTTTAAAAAGTAGTAGTTAAATAAGTTAAATAAATTAACATAAAAGCAAATCTTCTTACTACTGAATTATCCAGCCGTCCAGCACAGCCCAGAACTTTAAAAAAATTTGGATTGCACCCAAAGCAGTAATTTTGCACAAAAGTCCATCTTTTTATAATATTTGCAAATGGGTCCAATAATTATCAGAAAAATCTAAAAATTCACAAATAATATCTAATAATAAATAATTAGTTTCCCCAAAATAATTTTTGATTCTGAACTTTCTAAGACAACATTTACACAAAATCCACTTAAATTCCATATTTGCAAAAACATCATATTTGTTTAAATCTGTACCAAATCAACTCTAAATAAAATTTAAATAGATTTTATTTTCAATGATGACCGTGGAAAGCCCAAAAATAAGTAAAAGGTAATTTTCATTGTTTGTTTGAGATCAAAACGGCTTTTTACATAAAAGCCCATCTCTTTCGAAATATTTACAAAAATAGTTTCTTTATTCAGAAAAATACCAAAATTTAGAATATACTTTATTTTAAAATAGGAGAATTTATTAAGAAATCTAAAAGTGAAGATTTGCACCCAAAAACATTTGCACGTGTTTTGCACGTGTAAAATTGAGAAATTCATAAAATAGTCAAATAAATTCAAATAAATCTGAAAAATTACAATATCATAAATAAATGAGAAAAATCAATCATTAGCCATAAGATTTCAAGAATTCAAATTCCTAACTTTGCACGTGTGTTGCACGTGCAAAATTGCAATTTCAAGAAAATAGTCAAAGTAGTCAACTTTACCAATATAATATTATTTAATAATGCAAAATAATCCTTTTTATTTTGCGGGGTGTTACACAAGGAGTCATTCGGTTTGGTGGTGGGGGCAAGCTCAGCCCTAGGTTTATTGGACCGTTTGATATTGTGGAGCGAGTAGGCCAGGTGGCCTATCGTCTTGCATTGCCGCCAACTTTATCAAGAGTGCACGATGTTTTCCATATCTCACAACTTAGAAAATATATCCCTGATGAGAGCCACGTGATCGTCTATTCTGAGTTGACCGTTCGGCCAAATTTGACTTATTAGTTCCGCCAGTTGCTATTTTGGATCGGCGGGAGAAAGTGCTTAAGAACAAGATCATCAAGCTGGTTCGTGTTTCTTGGAGTCCTCACTCACTGGGTGAGTCGACTTGGGTGTTGGAGGAGGAGATTCAGCAGAAGTTTTCTCATCTGTTCGAGTAGCTTTTTTTTTTTGTTCTGTTCTTTCTTTTCTTTCGGGGTTACCCTATGTACTTCTTGTTTGAATTTTGAGGACATTGTTAGGTGGGTAGGATTTGTAACCTCTGTTTTTCATTTTATGTATTTTTGGATGTATTTTTTTTCTTTTTGGGTATTTATTCATTGTATCCTCTTTTGAACCGTGTATTTGATCTCCTTTTTCAAAATATTCATCTACTTGATTTATCATCTTTTTATTTGCTCTTCTTGATTCAATTGTCTGTCATTATTTTATCTCTATTTGATCGAGCCATTATTTTGATTCTCATTTTATAGTTGTTCATGCTCTATTTTATTTATTCATTTTTTTTGTTCCTATCTCATTATTTTGAATCATCCTACTTTTATTTGGATTCTTGTTATTTACTCAATGGCTTTATAAACCCAATTATATCAATCCATTTTAATACCCTATTGGATCCACTTAACCCATACCCATATACCTCTTCACATCAGCCAACTAAACCCTAATTATACCCTATATATATATATAAGCCTTGTTCATATTCATTAACCCTAGCTGCTACCCCCTTATCCCCTGCCTCCCATTCCCCCTCTCTCCCGTTGATCCCGTCTGCACCGCCCTACACCATCAGCACCCCGACCTCCAAACCCATCCCTTCCTCCTGTGTCGCGATGTCTCAGCGACCAGACCCCCGAGCACCCTGTGCCCCTCCTCTCGACGCTCTGCAGCCCAGCGCAGTGCCACCCGAAGCCATCGTTCCCCTGCCTTCTCTACCTCAGCCCCAACGTTAGTGCCGCTCCCCTCTGTGCTGTGTTGCCCTTCCGATGACAGGCAGCAGCGATAGCAGCATCGGCCGCTGCCACCGTCGTCTCCGTTCAGCCGTCGCCATTCCCTCGTGCACCCGACCTCTCTCTCCCTCTTGTGTGCGGGTGTGTGATCTCGAGTTGTGATCGTAGTTGTCACGCCCCGCTTCCCATAAAGAATACGGAATACAGATACACGACAAAAGCCCACCAAATGGTTTTCGTCATCCATAAGCTATTCAGAATCTTTACAACATCTCACAGAAATAATCAGAGTCGGAAGCTAAAGAATCAACCAAGCAAGCACATATGAATCAAAATACCAACAAGTATACTTGAAACCAAAATATTATAATCTCAAATAATCCAGATCTGAATAAGTCAAATAATCCTGGGTCACATTGCCCAAATACAAATAAATCAAAGTACAAAATACATTATTCAAATAGCAACAGGAAATAATAATAATAGCAGGAAAATCATGATAGCAAAACTCCAGCATCTAGTATCTTATCTCGCCTATTCCATCTGGCAGCCGATCTCCAAAATCTGCAATTTTATAAATTGCAGGAAGAGGAAAAAAAAAAAACAAACTCCCGTCAATGCAAGTTACGGGGCGCTTGTAGTGCAGGATACAAGTACATGGAAAAAACTAACTAATAACCTGGAATATGCGTGATAACAAAATAGAATACTAGCATGACAAGATGAACAAGTACAAGTCGCATGTATCAAGTGAACAAGTATCATATAAACCGGAAACAAGTATCACGAATTAAGAATCAAGTATCACGAAATCAAGTAACAGGTAACAAGTGTCAAGTGGTCAAGTACAAGTATCAGGTAACAATTGTCAAGTGGTCACGTAGTAAATGTCAAGTGATCATGTTCAAGTTTTGTATTATTACTATCTAAGTAGTACTTCATGAAGCCCACACTACATGGTTGCTACAGTCAACGCAATTTCGTTTTAGATTTCATAGGGGATTCTATAGGTCATGTACTCGGGTATCACAGAATCACAGAACTTGGTCGGTAAACTTGATCGGTAACAGAAATTAACTTGATCGATAACTTAATCAGTAACAGAAAATTAACTTGATCAGTAACTTGATCGGTAACAGAAAATTAACTTGATCGGTAAACATGTCATACGGGAAACACGAGTCTCCTTCCGAGTACAAGCTCCTATATTGTCCACTACTAGATGTTTTCCTTAAACTCCGGCTTGGTTATTTATTATTATTAGCAAACAGACATGTACGTGTCACAAACAGGTCAGGAATAACATGGCATGATCAAGTAACAACTTCAGGTTGCAAGATAAATATGTACAGGTGATAGACAGTTCATAAAGGAACAAAACAATGCAAATGCTAGTCAGGACGGCAAGACTGTATTGTACTAAAATAGGGATTCCCATTGCTATAAACATGCAAATCTGAATCCGTTAAAGAATCTGGAAAACAGACTCCCTTCCGAATCCAGCAAAAATATATAAGTCATATAATATTTCCCAAAAACATAACTCAAAACTGATTTGAATCCAGAAAATATGTTCAGCCAGAAATCAGAAGTTTGTATTCAAAGTCGGAAAACAACATGAAAACTCATTAATTAAATCAACAAAAAATTTGGGGTATTGCCCTATATGTGTACCATCAGAATATAAAGTATCAGAATTTTCCAATATAAATAATTTAGTCAACGAAAATCAGAAAACATAAAAATGTAGTAGTTTTGTAAATCTGGAATAGTAAACACTGCAGTACGAATATAGCGATATCTCGCAAACCATAAATCGAAATCTAAACCCGCCAAAAGGGTAGTAAATAGATACAGTAGGATAACTTTCATATTCAAAAATATTTTAGAAACAGCAAGTAAAATTAGATCAAAATCAGGTTCTTTACTGAACAGTAGTAAAATTCTGCAGGTAAAATCTTTATTTGCAAGCATGAAAAAGTTTGTAAAACACCTCAAATAAATCAACCAAAATTCTAGGTAAACCCCAATCAAGTCTAGAAGAACTGAGCAAAATTTTAGATCAAAATAATAATTTTAACACCAAAATAAAAATAGATTACTTTTCAGAAATCATAGAAAATAGAATCTGGAAATCTTTCGACACTACTGTAGTAAAATCGACATAACTCACAAACCGAAAATTGAAACTGAGATCCATCAGAAGGGTTGGAAAATAGACAGAATTCTTTACAAATCATGTTCACAAAATATTTTCAAATACTGACCTTAACAGGGTCTAAAATACTGATCAAAACTGAAAAGCCAGCAAAACTGAAAAAATATTGCATATGCACAAAATCCACTAGTTCACATAGAACTCATCTAAAACACAACCAAACATAGAATAAAGTAGACTAGATGTCCAAACAATATGTTATAGGATATTTTACAAATCCACAACAAGTCTATCACGAATAACACGAACGTGCACAAGAACTCATACGAACGACACGTATATATGCAACAAGATGTGGTCAATCCTAGGTTATATCATGTCATATATGTCGTTAGGCAACTATGGTCAAATCATCACTATAGAGACAATATCAACAATGAGATTCACACACAAATTGTCTCTAGAACCCAACTACACTATAAGCGGTATTTAGTACTTATATTTGCAAAGAAATTTAATACAAGTTACTTGCCTTAACCGACGACGAGAATGGAGTAAGAACAAGAATAACGGGAACGGATCCCGGGGCACAAACACAACAAACGGATCATGAACCAATCACGATCACACGAACAATGAACAAGATGAAGACGATCAAGATCGCGAACACAATCGGACGGCTGAGATCGAAGATCAAGATCAAGATGATCGGATTAGATCAGACGGTCAGATTTCTCTGATAATGAAGATAATGATGAAGATCAAGATCGATCGATCGAACAGCTGCGATCAAAGTAAGTTGATGATCATCATGATCGTGACGATCAAGAAGAGATCGGATGGCTAAGATCTAATCGGATGATAAAGAGGAGATCGACGGCCCACATCCAATCAAGCATGATAATCAAGATCCAACGGATGGCCAAGTTCACCCCGATGGTGATGATCAAGATCAAATCAACGGACGGCTAGGAATCAGTCAATCAATCAAGATCAAGATCACAATCAAACGGACAGCCCACATTCAAACCATCAACCAATCATCAAAACAGAGCATGGGGGGAGTTTCTCTATGACTGTTGGCTCGGTGGCAACATAGGGGCAGCACGAAGGCAGTGGACGGTAGGGGGCAGCATGGGGATGAAGGTAGGAAAGCGGAGTGACGGCGCAAGGAAGCTGTGCCGCACATGGGGACAACAGCAGCCAGGAAGGTTGCCGCTGGCTGGCATCGCTGTCGGAGTCACGTCGAGGCGAGGGCACCAGGTTCAGGTGCTGTAGGGCATCACAGCAGAGAGGGGTGAACCGGGAGCAGCGGGTGGGTGCAAGGTCGACGTCGAGGTCACTGTGCAGTGCAGGGTGGCAAGACAGGGTGCTGGGGCTGGCGCGACAGAGGGTGGTAGGCAGAGGACGATGGGAAGGGGGAGCACCGGGTGCATTCGCCGTCGCTGACTGTGATGGAGAGAGGAGAAGGGGTCGAAGTCGAGGTGAGGAGGAAGGAAGGGAGGATGGGCTAACGATGCTATTGTTGGATGCTGTCATCGGGTCGTCGATGTGGAGAACAGGGTGAGCGGAAGTAGGGAGAGCGAGGATGGGTTCGAGGATGAGGAAAGCGGGAGGCCGAGGAGGCGAGCGGGAGGGTGAGCGAGGAAGGAGACGAAGGGGGGTTTGCACAGGTAAAGGAGGCGGCTAGGGTGTAGAAGATGAACAAGCATAGGGTAAAACAGGGTTGGGTATATATAGGGTGATGGGTTTAAGGTGTGCTGTATTGGGTGTTACCGGGTATAGGATAGTTGGGTATGGATTTAAAACAGTGGGTAGTGGATTTTGGATTTTGGGTTAATAAATAACAGGTTGGGGATAATAGGGTTTTAAATGGTTAAATAGGTTTTAAAGCTATTGGGTTTTAGGGTAGTTTAACAGTAGGATGAATTGGGTAGTTAGGGTTTGGGTATGGGCATAAATCAAAGATCCAATAGGGTTTTAAAAAGAAATCCAATAAAATAAAAATGGGTTTTCGGTATTAGGAAAACACAATAACTAATAAAAATATACAATTAGGTTTTGATAGAAATATTAATAATAATAATAAAAATAATAACAATAACAATAATAAGAATTATCTTATAATACTAAAATCATAGAAAAAATAGTTACGGCTAAAATTATTGATCAAAAGTAGATTTTAATAGAAGATCCAATAATACATTTTAACAAAAATAGTTTGAAAGCGGAAAACTAATTTACAAAAATTTGAAATACCGAAAATACACAAAAAAAAATACATGTTTGGGGAAACAGGGGTTACAGTAGTTCGTTCGTTCGTCGAGTTCGTCGCTTGGGAATCTGTTCTCGTTATTCTTGTTCTTGCTTCGCTGTTTTCGTCGGCATCTATAATGCAAGTAACTTGTATTAAATTATGTTGCATATACAAGTACCAAATACCGCCTGTAGTGTAGTTGTGTTCTAGAGACAATTCTTGTACAAAACCCCTGTTATATCTTGTTTCTATGTGTTGATCTATTGTGGTTGTGTCATTACACACACGACATGAATTTAGACTTAGATCTAACCAATTCTTGATGTATGCACGCATGTTGTTTGTGGAATAGGAAATGTTGTATGATCATGTATGCTTAATTGGGTTAGGAGTAGTACAACTCGTAGTAGACTTGCAAAACACCCTATACCATGTTGCTTTGACAACTAGTATGCCATGTTTTGCATTTGTTATGATTTGGATGTGTTTCATATGATCTAGTTGATTTTATGCATGAAGAATAATTGTGTCCTTGTTGTTACCCCGTTTTTGTTTAGTATTTTAGACCCTATTAAGGTCAGTATATGAAAATTATTTGTGAATATAAATTATAGAGAATTCTGTCTACTTTCGAGAATTTCTGACAGATCTCATTTCGATTTATAAGTTGTAAGTTATGGCTATTTTACTACAGATGTGTAGAAAATTTCAGATTCTGTTTTATATGAATTCTGTATAGTTATTTATTTTTATCCTGATGCTAAAGATAATATTTTGATCCAATATTTTTCTAAATACAACTAGACTCGATTGGGTTTAACCCCTAATTATTTTGGATTTAATTGATTACTTTTACAAACTATTCTATACTTGCAAACAACTACTTTACTTGCAGAATTTTCATACTGTTCAGTAAAGAACATAAATTTCAACCTGATTTTACTTGTTGTCTATAAAAACTATGTGAATAGGAGTTGTAGCCTACTGTATCTATTTTATCACCCTTTTTACTGATCTGGGTTTCGATATGTATTTTGTAATCTATTATTGTTTTAGTACTGCTGTGTTTATGATTCCAGATTTACAAATTTGCTGCAACTTGCCGTTTTCTGATTTTAATTGACTATCCTATCTATGTTGAAAATTTATGAAACTTTATTTTCTGATACTACACATACTAGGGAATACCCCAGATTTTTCTTGGATTTAATCAATAAGTTTTGATGTTGTTTTCCTGTTTATGAATACAAACTTCTGATTTCTGGCTGAGCATGTATTCTGGATACAAATCTGTTTTGAGTCTTGTTTTGTGAAATACCATATGAATTATATATATTTTCTGGATTCGACCGAGAGTCTATTTTTTAGATTTTCTGACTGATCCAGATTTGCATATTTTTGGCAACGGGAATTTCAGATTTAGTGCAGTACTGTCTTTCTGTTCTGAACTAGAATTTTCGTTGTTCCAACCTTTTATGTGTTGTCTATCACCTGTACAAGTTTATCTTTCAACCTGAACCTATTACTTGTTTATACCATGTTATTCTTGCCCTATTTGTGACACATACATGCCTCTCTGATAATAATAACAAATAATCAAGCCGGGGTTAAGGAAAAGATCTAGTGGTGGAAAATATAGAAATGTGGATTTGGAAGGGGGCCCGTGTTTCCCACATGATTATTTGTTATCTGTTACGTGTTCATGACTACATGATACACAACTCTGTTTATCTGATTACCTGACTGCACACTTCCTTATAGGAAGGTGTACTCAGAAGAGAACCCGTAGGTTCTATCTGTCTGTATCTGTATCTATTATCTGTCTGTCTGATACCTGAATACACAGCCCTATACAGTCTACTACGAAATCTAAACGTAATTTGTTTGAATGTAGCAACCATGTGGTAAAAGTTTTTTTTGAGGGAAAAGGTGGAATAAGGCCACCCTGTTTCATTAATAAGAAATTAACAGAACAACCCCAGCAAGTTGGAGCAAGTTACAACCTACAGACAGAAAAAAAACATGAAGCGACATGACCAGTACATATAATCAGCTCTCACTCTAACCTACGAGGACCAACTAATTGTATGTCCGTCAGACAAGCTTCGAGCACCCACCTCCACGGCACGCGCCCACCCACCTGAAGCGAATCCTGTGGGGTTTGAAAATTTGCCGCTTCCCTCCTTCTACCTCATCAACGTCACATCAAACATGGCCCAATCGGAGTTGCACCCAAAAGGAGAGTCGTCGCAAAAAACTCTCACTAACCCTAATCACGGACACAGTCTAAGAGAGCAATGAATAACAAACACCAACAAACACCTGCATAGAGTAGTGAGAAGCAACGTCTTCACTCACTCACTCACTCTCTCACTCTCTCTCTCACGTAAAACCCAACCAAATCACAACCAATTTGAAGAATCACCTTCACACCTCTCGCCCCTGCGGGCGGTGGACGTTGTAGATTTCAGGGTCAATGATGAGGGCGTAGTGGCAGTGTTGTTGCAATTCTGTGGCAGTGGATTAAGCAAGGTCGAGTTCAGTGTGTGACCCCTTCTGCGGGCCCAAGCCCTACCCTGTGCAGTAACGATCATGGGGGGACCCCGTCTTCGGGCCCTAGCCCCACAACTATACACCTCTATCTTCAAACCGAATCAAATCTTCCTCCACCTCCTTCTACACATCCCGGACGCTCCACGACAGTTGTGACCGACGCCCCGGAAGCTGCGACAAATGAGCGCCCATCACGGAGGGACCCCGTTTTGGGGCCAAGCTCCACAATCGGTCTCGTGGTGGTAAAATACTAGTATGTAATAAGCGATATCATGGGGGGACCCCGTCATCGGGCCCTAGCCCCACAACCGACCTACACCGCAAACATCACAACTAGACTTACCCAACCCAAACAGCTCCACCAACCCCTCAAACCACAAAATACACTGCCGTCTCACAACACGGCACAGCCAAGCACACATCGGTTTCTTCACACGCACTACCAACCCTCGAAAAACCAAAACCTAGCTGTAATTGGCCCCAAGGGTGTGGACATGGTGGCAAGCGCGAAGAGGAACCGGTGAAACACCTAGCAAACCTAATCAATAATCAATCTCAACCTAAACTAACCCCAACCCCAATAAACCCACAGTCGCCCATCCTTCAGATACTCCGATGACTTGTTCACAAGCGCCACACTCCTCTTCACCCTCAATGCAAACTCCTTATCCTCCCCGTTCCACCCTGCCAGCGCGTGTAGTATCCCCTGCAGATTGTGCCAGTCGCTCGCATTCTTTGAGTCTTTCAAGTACGGTGACTTTGTCTGGTCGATGACCAGTTCTGCACCAGTGTTGGTGTAGCCTAGTAGTCCAGTGGGGTGCAGAGGGATCAGGTCGTTCTTGTTCTTGATGCGGAGGTCGATGGTGGATGCGCCGTCGGCGCACGGATGACCGAGCTCCACACAGTTCGCCGTCGCCTAGGGGCGACAGGGCTACGAGTCGGATGGAATCGATCTGGCGCCTTCACGCTCGAGCGACATGGCAGCGAGTCGGCGCGAGCTTGGCGAGTGGATCTCCGACGACGCTCTTTAGGGGAGGGAGGATGGTAAGGGGGGGACGACGGGGAAGGGGGCGGCGGTGCTGCGGGCAAGCCGCCGCCGTCCCAGGGAGATAGATCCAGGGAATCGGTCGGGAGTAGGTAGGAGAGGAAAAAAGCTTGGTTGGGACGACGGGGACGACGGAGAGGGGGGGCGGTGGGGAGGGGGGGCGGCGGCGCCGCGGGGAAGCCGCCGCCGCCCCTGGGAGATAGATCTAGGGTTTGGGTCGGGAGTAGGTAGGAGAGGGGTTTTTGGTTTTTTTAATATCTATAACCATGTGGTAAAAGTTGGGACGCATGAAGTGCTACCTAGATAGAACTAAAACACAAAACCTATAATAACATGATATCTATTACCTGTTTACCTGTATCTGTTATCAGACATCTGTTATCTGTATATCTGTTTGCATACCATCTGACGCTTGACACATGTTACCTGTACTCTGTTACTTCATCATGATATCTGATTCTGTTTTTCTGATTCATGTTAGACATTGTGTTATGTTGTCATATCTATTCCATTCTATTTTGTTTCTGCTGTACTCTATATCTGTTATCCTTTCCTGTACTTGTGTCTGCACTACAAGTGGTCCGTAACTTGTATTGACGGGAGTTTTGTTTTCTTTTTTCTCTCCCTGTAATTTATTAAATTGCAGATTATGGTTTTTAGCTGCCCGATGGAGTAGGCGATCTAAGATTTTAGATGCTGGAGTTCTTGCTACTATTATTTTTATTTCCTGTTGCTTATTTTGAATAAATGTATCTGTTACTTGGATTATATGTATTGAGAAATGTGACCCGGAATTATTAATTTGTTCAGATCTGGTTTATTTGAGATTTTATTAAATTTTGTTTCAAGTAAATTATGTTGGTATATTGATTCATTTATGCATGCATGGTTGACTTCTCTTACTTCTAACTCTGTTATTCCTGTGAAATGTTGTAAAGATTCTGATAGCTTATGAATGATGAAAATCATTCGCTGGACTTAATCACGTATCCGTATTCCGTATTTCCTTTTTGGGAAGCAGGGCGTGACATCCTCCGACCTCCTCCTCCTCCCCTCCCAGTCCCTCTCCCACTCCTCCCTCATTCGTCACTCCTCCCTCTCCTTTTCCACCCTCCTTTCCCTCTTCCATCCCAATGCAATTAATATCCCTCCTTCTCCTCCTCCTCCTCCTCCTCCTACTCCTCCATCTCAAATAATTACCCCCCCTCCCCCCAAACCAGTTCTCCAGTTCTGTTGCTTCCTCACCTCCCCTCCTCCTCCTCCTCCTCCTCCTCCCCCTCCGACACCCGCAGGCTCGAACACTTCCGCAAGTCCAAACCCTCGCCCCCTCCCTCCCCTCCCTTTCTACACCCACCCCCCAACCACAAGTTCGCCGCCACGCTCTTCCGCCTCGCACACTCCTTCCTCTTCCCCTTCTTCGTCCATCGTTAGATACTTAAAAGGGAACAATACAATTGATGAAAGAGGAGGAAAATGTAGTGCCCCGGATCCTCGTTAACGGACATCCGTGACCATCAGAATCTTTACCTTCAGATGCTTCTCAACACATTAATAACACAGAAACTTTTTAAAAAACTTTTTATTGTCAATGAGTCATTACATCGTTAATTACAGCCGAAACCTTATTCTTGGACAAGAAGTACAAATTACATCCACACATTACAACTTATTACAAATATTCATAGACTCCATTTGTAAAGCTATCAGCTACCTCCTGGAATGGTAATCGACTGATTACTGCCGAACTTCGCTGAGTGGCCCATCGGCTCTCCTGGGACTTGCTCCTAGGCTTGAGGCTTCTGCTGCGCGACTCTGATATCTCTGCACCTGTTTGAAAGGTAGGAGTCGAAACCTAAAAGGTGGGAAACGTCAGTACTTTGACTGACGCAAAGCTGATAATAACAGCGATCCTCTAAACAACAATCATAACCATAATTTTATGCAAAAGAAAAGTGATGTGCCAAACAAGGGTTCAATGGATTCTGGTTCTAGTACAGTGATATGCCATGACCCTATGACTAGATACAGCAAATCACATGCCTGACCCTAATGCAAGCAAGACTTTGGAGAACGAATGCATCCCATACTACATACGCCCCCAAATCTAGCCATCTTTCTTCACAGTTTAGGGATTCAAACCCTCGCCATGCACCCTACTCTTGTACTCAACCTGTTCCCAATAGATCGTCCGTAGCCCAAGGAGGTTGCAGTTGGTCGGTCTAGTTCCATCACTGCAGTGCCTAAGTGGTGGTCGTGTTTGCCACTCAGTACCCGCGTACGGACCTCTTCAGAAAGCCGTGTTGAATTCGGTCGGAAGACTGTGTAATTCGTTTGTCCACCACTAACCCGGGCTATGGACTGACGCATGCGTGTTCACCCCTAATCCGGGCTATGAACAGATATATATAAAAACACACGTGCATAGGAACGTGATGGCCTCGAGGGTCAAATCCCCCTAGCCTCTAGTTTCTTACGCCGGTAAACTTTGGGAATTAACAATCGAGATACGAGCCGAGGACTCAATCATGAGTGCCGAAAACGTATCCCTACGACAGGAAGGTACAACACCGACTATGGTCTGCTAGTACTAATGCAATTACCCAAGCCCTAATGCATCACTCTAATCCCAGCCTCACTCTAATTACTTCGGGTAAAAGATAAGATTGCTTTCGAAAACTTGCCTATCGACCTTTGGCCCTGGCGATACCAGTCCGGTTCGCCACTTCCCCGGGCTTGGATTTGTCCAGCACCATGACCTACATTCACCCCTAACCCGGCTGTAAATGTATGTGTTTAGCCCTAATGAGTTTAATTTGACGGCAAGGCTTGGACGTCCTATGCTTCGGTGGAAGTTCATGACTTAGGGTCGACAGGTGCAGGGTATCACCTTACCCTAGTGACTAACTCAAGTCACACACCCACCATGGGAGTCAACAAAATCAATAACAGAGACCAGACGTCCCTAAACAAGAGTTATCAACTCTAACAGTACACAGGGGAAAAGTCGTCACAATACCTAGTCAACACCCAAGACCAAGCAACCTATGGCGTTTCTGCCCGAAACTTAAAAAGGTCATAACTCCCTCGATACAACTCCAATTGGGATGTACGAGCCCAATCCAGAAAGGTAAGAACATAGGCTACAACTTTCTAGTTGATCATAAACTCAAATTCCATCATCTAGGTCCTCACAATGGTCTCTCAAGCCTCAACCTTTGTATTTCCTGTACACGGGCAGCACCTTACCGGTAGCATAAAACACTGCTCGCTCATCAGAATACTACAAATCCAAGTCCTATGGAAAGGTGTGGATGTCCTCTACAATCCTCTAGTTGGTCATAAGTCCAAAATATACCAATAGATCACCCTAACACACACATCACTCATAAACGTACCAAGTCACACACTAAGACTTTCTCAATCAGAGCACTCAGCTCAATTCCTGGTTTCTGTCCAGTATTGAAAAAATCATAATAAATCAACCACTTACTAGAAACACCTCAAATAGGTCTTTTTGGAAAGTTATTGATGTCTACTACAAACCTCTGAGGAAACGGTTCATCAAATTTTGCTCTTAAGGAGCCTCTAATGCACCATCTCTACAGGGTATCAAATTTGACTGAAACCAGCATAGTACATGCTAATAAAATCATCATAAATTCTATTCTCACCCAATTGATACAAAATTTACATTGAAGAAACTAGATATCATAATGAACAATATGCAAAAGGTTTTATGTCAAACTCCAAGTATACCCTGAGTTCGAATTATTTCAATTAAGCACAAAAATCATCATGCTCTATAGTTACAGCTCTAGCTACTGCTTAAAGATCAATTTTTAACACGCCTGTAAATTCATCCAAGTATTTTCCTGATTTTTCTGTAGAATTTAGATACAAGTGGGAATACAGGGTAAAACTTTCAGATTAAGAACTTGCTCCAATTAATTATGAAAATTCCAACAATCTTAGGCATCCTGTTAACCAACTGCTGCTGCTGCCTTACGACACAGTTTCACAAATAGATTTTATTAAAATATCAAACCATCTCAGAAAAATCTGAAATAGTTCATGAACTATCTAGACATATATAATAACAATCTGTAAAAATTTCATGATCTAATTCCATGCGGTTTGCTCTCGAAAAATTCTAGAAAATAGCATACAGATCAGGATTCTAGTTCTAGTTTCTGATTTCATCTTCCAATCTTGTTAGATATTCCTCCTAACACTTACTACCACACATGCATGCAAGAAATCAATCAAGAAACAATAAGAAAGGTTTAGAGTAACTCCCCACCCTGAGTTGAATGTGGAGTAGATGGTAGCTTTGAGATTCACTTCCTCAAGAATCACTCCAAGAGCTCCTTCTTCAATCTTCCTTCCTTTCTCTCCTTCTCTTCTTTTCTTGGGTTTTGAGTTCTGAAATTTTCAGAACATGGGAGAAGAATGAAGGGGTTTTGATGGAAAAGAGTAGGGAAAGTGAGGGAAAAGAGGGGGGGTAGGATTTAAGGTAGTTGGGTGTAGGTTTAGGGTGGTTTTGGTGACAAAACCGTGGTCTTTAGCCAATGGTTTTGGGTACAATGGATTGGCTGCCCTATTTAGTTCTTAAATGGGTTCCTAGATGTGATATGAGAGGTTTATCGAGTGTATGCAAGATATACCCATCGTAGTATCATACAATGTTATATTTGCATAGGCGTCGTACCAAAAACTAGTGTTTATACCAGTATCGGTCCTCCTCATTCTCGTGCATCTTCTAGAATGCAATCCCTCCTCTGAATCGCCCCACAAACCTAACCGCACACCACGAAAGCAAAATCAACCAAAACACTGCAATCATGTGCACGCATACATACAATATACATACACACTATATATATTTAGGTATCGTACAATCCGGGATGTTACATCACTCCCTCCTTAGAGTCGTTCTGTCCCCAGAACGTTCCTAGTGGGAGAAAAGAACAACAATTAAAATAGAAAACATATAAAACAAATCCAGATATAAAGCCTTCATGCGGCTCTCCGGCTCCCACGTGGCTTCTTCCACGAACTGGTTCTTCCAGAGAACTTTGACCATCGGGATGACCTTGTTTCGCAGTACCTTGTCCTGATGATCAAGTATCCTGACTGGTTGCTCTGTACAGGAAAGATCTATCTGTAAATCTTTCGGAACCTCTGACAACCGATGGCTTGAATCCGGCACGTACATCCGTAACATAGAGATTTGGAACACGTCATGCACTTGAGATAACTCGGCCGGTAGCTCCAACTTGTAAGCCATCCTTCCAATCCTCTTCAGAATCTTGTAGGGTCCAATGTATCTCGGAGCTGACTTCCCGCCTTTTCCGAATCTGATAACTCCTTTGGTCGGTGACACCTTGAGAAATACGGAGTCACCTTCCTCAAATTCTAAGTCTCTTCTGCCTGCTTTGTGCTCCTTGAAGCCTTTTCAATAAGCTCGATCTGCTCTGACGTTTGCTGTACGGTTTTCGGCCCATACATCTACCGTTCTCCTACCTCGAACCGACAAATTGGTGTTCTGCATCTTCGTCCTTACAAAGCCTCATACGGGGCCATGACAATGCTTGCCTGATAGTTGTTATTATAAGCAAACTCTACCAAGGCTAGGTATTTCTCCCAACTTCCTCCGAAGTCCAAAATGCATGCCCGCAACATGTCTTCAAGAATCCTGTTGACTCTCTCCGTCTATCCATCAGTCTGTGGGTGAAACGCTGTGCTGAAATCTGTTCTAGTTCCCAATACTGACTGTAGACTTCGCCAGAATCGAGATGTAAATCTTGCATCTCGGTCGGATACTATCGACACTGGCACTCCATGTAGCTTTACTACGTTCTCGATGTAGATCTCGGCCAGCCTCTCAACTTTCCAGGTCTTCTTTACTAAAAGGAAATGTGCTAACTTCGTCAATCGATCCACAATCACCCACATTGAGTCATTTTCTTTAGGGCTCCTGGGTAACCCAGTGATAAAATCTATACTGATGTTCTCCCATTTCCATTCTGGAATGGGTAAAGGCTGTAGCAATCCTCCTGATTTCTAATTCTTGGCCTTAACCTGTTGGCACGTCAGATATTTGGCGACGAACTCTGCTATATCTCTCTTCATCCCTGAACACCAATAGTGCTGCTTTATATCATAATACATCTTGGTGCTTCCGGGGTGAATCGCAAGTAATGTGGAGTGAGCTTCCTTCATGATGTCTGCCCTTAACTCCTCGTCCTTTGGTACACATAGTCTGTTACCGAACCATAGTGAACTTTCTCTTATACTGAATTCGAGCAATTTTCCTTCACGCACTTACTTCTTCATGTTTTCCATTTCTGGATCTTCGGTCTGAGCCTTTTTCACCAGCACATTCAAGCTTGGTCGTAACACCAACTGTACCAAAACTGCACTTAAGTGTTGTGTAACCACTTCAATGCCTGCCTGCCTGATCTCTTCATCTAGCTCCATCCGGGTTGCTACCAATGTAGCCACACTTCTCTTCCTGCTGAGCGCATCTGCTACCACGTTGGCTTTTTCTGAATGATATATAATTTCAGGCCTGATGTCTTCGAGTACTTCCAACCATCTCCTCTGCCTTAGGTTGAGATCCTTCTGCTGGTAGATATACTTCAAGCTCTTATGATCAGTGTAAATTTCCACCCTTGCTCCGTAGATATAATGTCTCCATGATTTCAAAGCAAAAATTATGGCTGCAAGTTCCAAATCATGGGTCGAGTAATTCTTCTCATGTGGTCGTAGCTGTCTCGAACCATAAGCTATAACCTTGCCCTCCTGCATTAGCACACACCCGAGCCCCAAATACGACGCATCACTGTAGATGACGTAGTCCTTGTCCTCCTGAGGTAAAACTAATATAGGTTTGGAGATCAAACGGTTCTTCAGTTCCTGAAAACTTTCTTCACACTTCTCCGTCCAGTCAAAATTTTGGTCCTTCTTGGTCAAGGCTGTAAGGGGTACAGCTATCCTTACATATTTCTGGATAAACTTCCGGTAATATCCAGTCATACCCAGAAAACTCCTTACTTCCTTCACCGTCTTTGGTTGTGGCCATCCCCTGACTGCTTCTATCTTCTGAGGATCTGTTGTCACTCCCTCCTTAGAAAGGATATGGCCTAGGAACGCAACTTCCGATTTCCAGAACTCACACTTAGATAATTTGGCATACAACTGATGCTCTTGTAGCTTGCTCAAGACTGCTGTCAGATGTTCAGCACGCTCCTGCTCTGTCCTTGAATATACCAAGATTTCGTCGATGAAGACCACGACAAATGAGTCAATAAATGGACGTAGAATTCTGTTCATCAAATCCATGAAGATTGCTGGAGCGTTAGTCACTCCAAATGGCATTACCAAGAATTCATAGTGTCCATGTCGAGTTCGAAAAGCTGTCTTAGGTACATCCTCTTCCTTGACTCGCACTTGATGATATCCTGACCGTAGATCAATCTTAGAAAATACTGCTGCTCCCTGAAGCTGATCGAACAAATCGTCGATCCTGGGAATTGGGTACTTGTTCCGAATAGTGACTTTATTCAATTCCTGATAATCAGTACACATCCTGGATGACCCTTCCTTCTTCCTTACAAGCAATACTGGTGCTCCCCAAGGTGATGCACTTGGTCTGATAAATTCCTTCTGCAAGTACTCTTCAATCTGCATCTTGACCTCATTCTGCTCTACTGGTGCCATTCGATAGGGTGCTTTGGATACTGGAGCGCTACCTGGTTGAACTGTGATGCTAAACTCGACATTACGGTGTGGGGGAATTCTAGGTAAATCCTCTAAGAATACAAGTGGAAAATTTCTCACCACTGGTATCTTGTTCACCTCTTCTGGTACCCTAACTTCACTAGCAGCTGCAAAAGTCATTGCCTTCACTCTCTGCTCCCGTGGAATACAAGTTCCACTCCTTCAGCTGCGATGATTACCTTCTTCTCCTTGCAGTCAATGCTTGCCTTGTGCCTCGACATCCAATCCATACCAATAATGAAATCTGTTCCGGCAAAATCCAACTCCAACAAATCGATACTTAGGGTTTCTTCGTTAATCTGGAGCTTACATCCCCTATAGCATAGCTCTGTAGTAAGGGTTGTCCTTGACGGCATAGCTACCGTCAAAGCTAACTCTGGGACTGCCTTTTGTGTGCATCTTAATTTTCTCGAAAAAGATTTTGACACAAAAGAATGAGTCGATCCACTATCAAACAAGACCGTAGCCAAAATTCCATTTATATATATATGTCCTGTTACAACAGTTCATCATCCATCAACTTCCCACAAAAACTCAAAATACAGCTTAAACTTGATTACATTACTTCTTCAGCTTCCAGAATATCTCAAAATTTAGTAAGTCCACATAATATTTTCACGCTGTTATTTATCCTGTTACTTGCTTGATGAGCATCCCTTTTGTAATTCCGGGCAATTTAACTTGATATGCCCAATTTCCTTACAGTTGAAACAACCCTTGATCGCTATTGGGCGATGCGACTAGTAGTGTCGACTTCTCCGCATTTGTAGCAACTTTTAGTCGTAATTGCTCCCTTGGGGCATTCTCCTTTAGAAGGTTTGGTGATTTTCCCAGTAGTTTTTTGGCTTGGTGCCTTTCTGACGTCCCCACCAGCGGTTCTGGAGGTGTGTCATACCGTCTTGAAGTTGCTTTCGTTCTTTCTTCAGGTGTGTTATCTGTGCCTGATGAAATTTGATCTGCTGCTGGGCCCCGTGGATCGCCTTGTCCCTGTGTTCCCCAAGCTTTTTCATTTCTAGATACCCGATGGCAATCCTCTGCTGCTCCGCAGTTGGGTCTACCGATGGTGGAGGTGAGTTCTCACCATCAGTCTTCTGTAGCACTTCCTTTATTTCTTCCTCCATCATCATCATTTCCCTTGTAGGTATTGGCTCACTTACTGTTACTGACCCATCCTGGATGAAGATATCTTCGAACACCATCTGCAAAACATAAACAGTGTTTAGTTCCGGAATTACAGACACATATTGTCCTGTCTGCCTCTAATTGGCATTTTAAGTTTTTCAAATTTCCTACTGTGTTAGACTGTTATTTGAAGTCAGCTCTGATACCAACTTTGTAGCGCCCCGGATCCCCGTAACCGGACATCCGTGACCCTCACCAGAATCTTTGCCTTCAAATGCATCTCAACACAGTAATAACACATAAATTTTAAAAAAACTTTTTTTTTGCCAATGAGTCATTACATCGTTAATTACAGCCGAAACTTTGTTCTTAGACAAGGAGTACAAATTACATCCACACATTACAACTTATTACAAATATTTACTGACTTCATTTGTAAAGCTATCAGCTGCCTCCCAGAATGGTAATCGACTGATTACTGTCGAACTTCGTTGAGTGGCCCATAAGCTCCCCTGGGACTTGCTCCTCGGCTTGAGGCTTCTGCTGCGCGACTCTGATATCTCTGCACCTGTTTGAAAGATAGGAGTCGAAACCTAAAAGGTGGGGAACGTCAGTACTTCGACTGACGCAAAGCTGATAATAACAGCGATCCTCTAAACTACAATCACAACCATAATTTTATGCAAAAGAAAAGTGATGTGCCAAACAAGGATTTAATGGATTCGGGTTCTAGTACAGTGGTATGCCATAACCTTATGACTAGATGCAGCAAATCACATGCCTGACTCTAATGCAAGCAAGACTTTGGAGAACGAATACATCCCATACTAAATACGCTCCCAAATCTAGCCGTCTTTCTCCACAGTTTAGGGATTCAAACCCTCGCCATGCACCCTACTCTTGTACTCAACCTGTTCCCAGTAGATTGTCCGTAGCCCAAGGAGGTTGTAGTTACTCGGTCTAGTTCCATCACTACAGTGCCTCAGTGGTGGTCGTGTTTGCCACTCAGTACCCGTGTACGAACATCTTCAGAAAGCCGTGTTGAATTCGGTCGCAAGACCGTGTAATTCGTTTGTCCACCCCTAACCCGGACTATGGACTGGTGCATGCGTGTTCACCCCTAATCCGGGCTATGAACTGATATATATAAAAACCCACGTGCATAGGAACGTGATGGCCTCGAGGGTTAAATCCCCCTAGCCTCCCGTTTCTTACTCCGGCAAACTTTGGGAATTAACAAATCGAGATACGAGCTGAGGACTTAATCATGAGTGCCGAAAACGTATCCCTATGACAGGAAGGTACAACACCGACTATGGTCTGCTAGTACTAATGCAATTACCCAACCTATAATGCATCACTCTAATCCCAGCCTCCCTCTAATCACTTTGGGTAAAACATAAGATTGCTTTCGAAAACTTGCCTATCAACCTCTGGCCCTGGCGATACCAGTCCGGTTCGCCACTTCCCCGGGCTTAGATTTGTCCAGCACCATGGCCTACATTCACCCCTAACCCGGCTGTAAATGTATGTGTTTAGCACTATTGAGTTTAATTTGATGGCAAGGCTTGGACATCCTATGCTTCGGTGGAAGTTCATGACTTAGGGTCGACAGGTGCAAGGTATCACCTTACCCTAGTGACTAACTCAAGTCACACACCCACCATGGGAGTCAACAAAATCAATAACAGATACCAAATGTCCCTAAACAAGAGTTATCAATTCTAACAGTACACAGGGAAAAAGTCGTCACAATACCTAGTCAACACCCAAGACCAAGCAACATATGGCGTTTCTGCCCGAAACTTAAAAAGGTCATAACTCCCTCGATACAACTCCAATTAGGATGTACGAGCCCAATCCAGAAAGGTAAGAACATAGGCTACAACTTTCTAGTTGATCATAAACTCAAATTCCATCATCTAGGTGTTCACAATGGTCTCTCAAGCCTCAACCTCTATATTTTCTGTACACGGGCTGTACCTTACCGGTAGCATAAAACACTGCTCGCTCATCAGAATACTACAAATCCAAGTCCTATGGAAAGGTGTGGATGTCCTCTACAATCCTCTAGTTGGTCATAAGTCCAAAATATACCAATAGATCACCCTAACACACACATCACTCATAAACGTACCAAGTCACACACTAAGACTTTCTCAATCAGAGCACTCAGCTCAATTCCTGGTCTCTGTCCAGTATTGAAAAAATCATAATAAATCAACCAATTACTGGAAATACCTTAAATAGGTCTTGCTGGAAAGGTCTTGATGTCTAATACAAACCTCTAAGGAAACGGTTCCTCAAATTTTGCTCTTAAGAAGCCTCAAATGCACCATCTCTACAGGGTATCAAATTTGACTGAAACCAGCACAGTACATGCTAATAAAATCATAATAAATTATATACTCATCTAATTGATACAAAAATTACAATGAAAAAACTAGATATCATAATGAACAATATGCAAAAGGTTTTATGTCCAAACTCCAAGTCTACACTGCGTTCTTCTTATTTAAATTAAGCACAAAAATCATCATGCTCTTCAGTTACAGCTCTAGCTACTGCTTAAAGATCAATTTTTAACATGCCTGTAAATTTATCCAAATATTTCTCTGATTTTTCTGTAGAATTTAGATACAAGTGGGAATGCAGGGTAAAAATTTCAGATTAAGAACTTGCTCCAATTAATTATGGAAATTCCAACAATCTCAGGCATCCTGTTAACCAACTGCTGCTGCTGTCTTACGACACAGTTTCACAAATAGATTTTATTAAAATATTAAACCATCTCAGAATAATTCGAAAGAATTCATGAACCATCTAGACATATATAGGAACAATCTGTAAAAATTTCATGATCTAGTTCCATTTGGTTTGCTCTCGGGAAAATCTAGAAAATAGCATACAGATCAAGATTCTAGTTCTAGTTTCTGATTTCATCTTCCTATCTTCATAGATATTCCTCCTAACACTTACTACCACACATGCATGCAAGAAATCAATCAAGAAACAATAAGAAAGGTTTAGAGTAACTCCCCACACTTAGTTGAATGTGGAGTAGATGGTAGCTTTGAGATTCATTTCCTTAAGAATCACTCCAAGAGCTCCTTCTTCAATCTTCCTTCCTTTCTCTCCTTCTCTTCTTTTCTTGGGTTTTGAGTTCTGAAATTTTCAGAACATGGGAGAAGAATGAAGGGGTTTTTTTATGGAAAAGAGTAGGGAAAGTGAGGGGAAAGAGGGGGGGGGGGGGGGGGGGGGGTAAGGATTTAGGGTAGTTGGGTGTAGGTTTAGGGTGGTTTTGTTGAGAAACCGTGGTCTCTAGCCAATGGTTTTGGGTACAATGGATTGGCTACCCTATTTAGTTCTGAAATGGGTTCCTAGATGCGAGATGAGATGTTTATCGAGCGTATGTAAGATATACCCATCGTAGTATCATACAATGTTATATTTGTATAGGCGTCGTACCAAAAACTAGTGTTTATACCAGTATCGGTCCTCCTCATTCTCGTGTATCTTCTAGAACGCAATTCCTCCTCTGAACCACCCCGCAAACCTAACCGCACACCACGATAGCAAAATCAACCAAAACACTGCAATCATGTGCACGCATACATACAATATACATGCATACATATATATATTTAGGTATCGTACAATTCGGGGTGTTGCAGAAAATGCCATTATGAGAATTTTTCACCTGATTACCAATAACCATCCGTTGAAATTCATCTCGCTCTTTCTGCAATTTTTCAATTTGAACTTTGAATTTTGTAGCAGCTTTAGCCTCCTGAATAGAATAAACTCAGGTGTAAAAAATGAGACTGAAAAAAATAAATTATAGTTCAAATCCTTTGTATAATATAAACTGTAAAACTAACTGTTCGGGTTAAGGTGGCAAGCTCTCGGTCCTTTGCAGCTACTTGTGCCTAAAGTCTTTCAACCTTGGCCTCCAATCTTGATATGTCAGATTGAGACCTAATAAAAATGAAAATAATGTTACTCAATAAACCATAACATTCATCAAATTGAAAATTTTCTAAGCTAGGTTCCATCATCTTTCTTGGATGTTGCTCATATCAACATATGGCGTATATCGACTCTCGGCTTTTTTGAACATGTTGTTATATGGTTCTTTAAGTGTGCAGTTCCGCACTAGTTTTGAAATGACAATGTATGCACTCGGCCTTTTTGCATTTTACTTCTACATCTTTTCCATCCACCATTTCTTTTACATCTTCATCATATTTTACAAAATCTTTCCACACATCCGATCTATTTTCGTGGTGGTTTTCGTACTTGAGTATTTGAATTACTTGATGATTCAGTATTAATTGGCTGAGTGATAGATTGTTCATTAGGAGAAGACATGATGAACACTATTTTTCTGTTAAAAAGAATATAACATATAACATCTAATTAATCACTTTGGACTTGTGAAGATGCAACCAACTTAAAACTACAAAAATAGAATGAAGAAAATATTCAAAGATATATATATATATATATATATATATATATATATATATATATATATATATACGTAAAGAGAGAGGGAGATATATTTATACAATCTCGTGAACTCTTTGGCTTTTGTCGGCGGAAAAGACAGCAGCAACAACAACAAATTGCTGTGGACAATGATGGGTTTCTGATTTGGGTCAGCCGCAATTCGAATAACAAGTTTACTATGATTTGGGACGATAACCGAGTAAGCTTATAACAGCGGTGGAAAATAGGGTTTCTGATTTGATGTAGCTGCAATTCAATGGGGATGGGTGGAGGAGAAGGTTAGAGCGGAGGTGTAACTGTAATGCCCCGATTTTTATTTATAAAAATTATTTATTTATTTTGCACGTAGTGTGCACGTGCAATTTTTGTAGTATGAAATCTTATAATTATTTTTCATTATGGATGAAGTGTGTATATGTGTTCTTTAATTATTTTTATAAAGGCCCATTTTCTTCAAATAAACATAAGTCTTTCTTTCTAGCCCAAATCTAATTTATTTATATTTTTATAAAACTATTATTTTGGCCCATCAATTAAAGCCCATGAGTTATTTCTATTTTAATTACAACTTGTAATGTAGAACATCTTTTAAAGATTATTTTTATAGAAAATATAATGTACAAACTTTTTTAATGGAGGACTAATGGATGCACGTGCATTGCACGTACACGTGCAAAAGCACACTTGTGAGGCCGGTTTTGACATGGAGGGAAAAGGGAAATTTGAACGGAGTCATGGGTGGTGGTTGCTTGATATGGTTGGTTACCATAACTCCCCCTTGAATCCTAGCTTTTTATTTCTAACTCCTAGTTTGATCCTAGCCTTCCATTCACTCAAAATTTTAGTATAAATACACCCCCCCCCCCCTAGCCTAGTTATTTTTGTACTCTTTATTTCTCCACAACCTATAGTATAAAATACATTATTAGTAGTATAGTAAGTGAGTTAAAAGATTGAGAGTTGTGAGTTGGGCTTGCATCAAAAAAGGAAGGCCGGCATCAAGGAGCTTGGGTTGGCATTTTGGAATGCTTGGGTGCACATCGAGGAGGAGGAGGAACGCACTTTTGGCAAGGACTTTTAGGAGGTGTTGCGATTGTATTTCTCTCCAATTAAGGTGAGTTATTTTCCATATTTCTAATTAGAAGGCATGCTAAAATTGAATTGAAATATTAATGCATGAAAAAGAATTAATAAGAGTACATTTTAATTGGAAAAATGGCTTATTAGTTGATTGGAATGTTGATAAATAGCTTGTATGTGGTTCCATCATCAAACTTAAATTGTGTGTAAAATAATTATAGCTATGGATTGCTTGAAGAAAAATTCACTGTTAGCATCAAAAACTATATGCAAATGTTAGAGATGAAAATGGTGTTTTATGTGCTTGAATGAACCTTTTGTGATAGTGTTGTAATGAATGACTTAAAATATATTTTGTGGGTTTGAGGAATGAATATAAACAGAGAATTGATATAGGGAATATTGATGTTAAAATTGGATAAGAAATGTCGAAAAGGAAATGTGGTAGTAGTAGCATACAATTTAAACTAATTGTATGCAAAATATGTGTTTAATTATTGGAAAAATTATTTTTTAATTACTAGAGTATAAATTATTATGGGAATAATTAATCTGGAAATTTACAGTAAGTTTAGTAAAAGCAAAACTCAAATAAGAGCTTTTTGAAACATCGAAATGTGCTATTAGACTGAGAGTCGATTTAATTAGAGTGCAAGTTGTATTGAGACAACTTGAGCCTATAGCTCAAGTGGTCGGGAGGCTTCTAGCTACAGTGTGCGGTTGGGTTCTCACAGGTCGATGGTTCGATTCTTGTTAGCACCGTATATTTTTGTTGTGCATTTTAAAAAATTAATTAAGCTTCAGCCGAGAGCATTTAAAGCTCTTAATCCCCTTTATATCGATTGGCGCGATCGGCCTAGTGGTCAGAGCGTGCGGCTTGTTTCCCTGTGGTTGTTGGTTCGAAACCTGGTCTCGGCCAGTATTAAATTTTTTTGGAAAAAAATGTTTTTTGATGGTTTTTTATGTTTAAAAATTATGAAAAAAATACTATTATTATTCTAAAATTATGTGGGACTTATGAAAAATAAATTGGGATTTATTAAAATGAAATAGAGTATATTTTTTAGAACAAAAGTGTAATTGGAACTTTGGTTCTACACTTATATTTTGGTGAAAGTTGTACTTTGCAAGAGAACTTAAAATAAAGTGCTAGAAAGGAAATATAAATAAGAAAGAAAATATATGAAGTAAAGTGGTATGAATTATTGTTATTGAAGAATAGTGTGATAATTATGAATTGTGAATATTCATTTTGACCATATAATTGGTAATATGATTTTTAATGTGGAAATAAATATTTGATGAAATGCATGCATGATAATTTAATTCCATGTATGGTTATGGACTCATGAATAATTTAGAAATCATGTGATTGAAAAAGAGAATGTTATTGAACATGAAAACTCAAACATATGAATTGTGAATTGAAATTGAAAATTAGAGTGTAGCCAAAACTCACACTGGCAAGTGAAAGTGATGAATTATGATTATTGACATTGAAAAGACCAGTTTGGGTCATTGTGAAATGAAAGAAATAAGACCGGTAGTAGTGAGAGGGCTATCGAAACCTGGTCTCGGCCAGTATTAAATTTTTTGGAAAAAAATGTTTTTTGATGGTTTTTTATGTTTAAAAATTATGAAAAAAATACTATTATTATTCTAAAATTATGTGGGACTTATGAAAAATAAATTGGGATTTATTAAAATGAAATAGAGTATATTTTTTAGAACAAAAGTGTAATTGGAACTTTGGTTCTACACTTATATTTTGGTGAAAGTTGTACTTTGCAAGAGAACTTAAAATAAAGTGCTAGAAAGGAAATATAAATAAGAAAGAAAATATATGAAGTAAAGTGGTATGAATTATTGTTATTGAAGAATAGTGTGATAATTATGAATTGTGAATATTCATTTTGACCATATAATTGGTAATATGATTTTTAATGTGGAAATAAATATTTGATGAAATGCATGCATGATAATTTAATTCCATGTATGGTTATGGACTCATGAATAATTTAGAAATCATGTGATTGGAAAAGAGAATGTTATTGAACATGAAAACTCAAACATATGAATTGTGAATTGAAATTGAAAATTAGAGTGTAGCCAAAACTCACACTGGCAAGTGAAAGTGATGAATTATGATTATTGACATTGAAAAGACCAGTTTGGGTCATTGTGAAATGAAAGAAATAAGACCGGTAGTAGTGAGAGGGCTAACTCTAAGAGATTGATTTTGTTCATGATTTCATTAAATTTAAGGATTTAGTACATAGTGAAGAGGTGATGAAAGTGAGAGAAAAATACAAGTATGAGGGCCTCGAGTCTACGATGTGGGTGTGATCCACAGAATGCATGCTTGATGCGTCAAGACATGACGTGGGCACTACTCCAGAAGGATTGGGATCTTGGCGACACTTGTGGGATGTTTGGTGACTGCAAGAGGATCGTGTGCCATGAAGGAGGCTGAATTGCCACAGAATGCATGCTTGATACGTCAAGACATGGCGTGGGATTCCCCTCCAGGTTTTCTGTATATGAGCTTGTACTCATAGATCATCTAGGATACTTACCGTAGTTACAGTAGTAGATTAAGTGATGACGAGGGATTGAACCCTACAAGATGAAGAATGATTAAGAGGCTTGCCCTCGGACCTATGTAGTATGGGATGCGTAGAATCCAAACACGTGTGCATTAATGTCATATAATATAAATAATTGCATTAAGGACTAAGTGCACATTCACAACACGACATCAATAGGGTATTCCCTTTAGGTTGATATGTGACAAGTTTGTGTTTGTTAAATATGGAAAATCAGTTATACTATTTCCGGCATAGAGAAGATGGCCGTGTATAATGTTCGTCGGTTGAATAAACTGACGTACCCACAGTTTTGTATGCAGGGTAGATGACATGATAAAGATTAAAGAAGCACATATTCTTAGAGATTATTCAAATGTTGATTATTCAAATGTTGATGTACATTTATTTAAATGTTGTAAGTTTACTTCCGCTGTAAAATGTAAAGTGTAAAGTTTTCATGTAACTCTGATGTAAAGTGAAAAGTTTTAAATTCCTTGTAAAATTGTACGAAAGAAGTGTAAAGATCCTGTGGAATCTCGAATTCAGTGTATTTTGGAATTCGGGGCGTTACAGTAACACCCCGGTATATATATAATATTATATAGAGATATATAATAATATATATATATATATATATATATATATATATATATATATATATAATAAATAATATATGAGATGAAGGTATTAATTGGTGGACTATAGAAGATCCTATGGGCTTGGATGAAGTGATGAGCCTAGGAGATTTCCTATGGGCTTAGGAAATGATTAAATGAATGAATGAAAGATGAAGGAATGTGTGTGTGTGGTGTGTTGACCGGTTGACCTTGGGAAACATACTCCCATATCGGTGGTAAATAGGAGGAAATATGAGTATATATTAGGAAGCCAAGGATAAAGGGTTACCAATTGTCCGGACACCCTTTTGAGGCAGCCTGTAGTGGGCGTGGCTAGAATTTAGTTAATTGTGTGCGTGCACAGCTGAGCCGGGCTCGGGGCATTACAAATGGTATCAGAGCCGACTTTCGACACCGAGTGTGTGCAAGATGTATGCCTGAGAGGGAACTAGGTTGGGACAGGTCGCCTGAGTTCTTAAGGAGGGGTGTGTGTAACACCCCGGTATATATATAATATTATATAGAGATATATAATATTATTTTTATATATATATATATATATATATATATATCTATAATAAATAATATATGAGATGAAGGTATTAATTGGTGGACTATCGAAGATCCTATGGGCTTGGATGAAGTGATGAGCCTAGGAGATTTCCTATGGGCTTAGAAAATGATTAAATGAATGAATGAAAGATGAAGGAATGTGTGTGTGTGGGGTGTTGACCGGTTGACCTTGGGAAACATACTCCCATATCGGTGGTAAATAGGAGGAAATATGAGTATATATTAGGAAGCCAAGGATAAAGGGTTACCAATCGTCCGGACACCCTTTTGAGGCAGCCTGTGGTGGGTGTGACTAGAATTTAGTTAATTGTGTGCGTACGCAGCTGGGCCGGGCTCGGAGCGTTACTGCTCGGAGCGTTACAGGAGGTTGGTCAGAGATCTCAACGGTGAGGAGGTTCGAGACGGAGAAGATGAGACCGGATTGGGGTTTTTTCGATTAGGAATTTAGGGTTATTGTTTAGGAAGGA
The DNA here is from genome assembly GCA_017893485.1 of Hemerocallis citrina. Taxonomy (NCBI): domain Eukaryota; kingdom Viridiplantae; phylum Streptophyta; class Magnoliopsida; order Asparagales; family Asphodelaceae; genus Hemerocallis; species Hemerocallis citrina. Next base: position 34,300,424 of record CM030360.1, read on the forward strand.
GGAGATTGGTTGGAAGGTTGGTTGGAGTAATCGACAGTTGAGGTTGGTCGGAGTAAGCGACGACGGAGGAGATCGAACGTCGATGGGCTGAGGAGAATCAGGAAAAGGGGTTGGGTTTGCTCACTTGCGGTGTTCACTGTTCGGGTTAAGGAGGAAATGAGGAAATAGTATTAGAAGAAGATTAGGGTAGGGGATTATCATTTATCAATATATAAGTATTAACTCTATATAATATATATTTATTAAATTAATATATTATAAAACGTGGATATCCGTCTCTGAATCTGCTTTTTTGCTTTTTTTAGAGATATCTGAATCCGTATCTGTATCTGTATCCGTATTCGAATTTTTTTATTGAATTTAGATATTTGAATCCGTATCCGTATCCTCCCGGATACAAATTTTTCATATCCATTTCCGCAAAATATTGGATTCGGATACAGATCGAATCAGCTATATCCTTATCCGAGATTAGGGTAGGGGAAGATTAAGGTAGGGAATTATCATTTATTAATATATAACTATATATAATATATATTTATTAAACAAATATATTATAAAAAGCGAATATCCGTATCCGAGTCCGCCTTTTTTTAGAGATATTGGTATCCGTACCCGTATCCTTTTTTTTATTATTGAATTTGGATATTCAAATTCATATTCATCTGGATACAGATTTTTCATATTTGTATCCGCAGAAAATTCGAATTCGGATACTGATCGATACGGTTATATCCTTGTCCGAGAGCATTCCTAGTAACATTTCTCCTCATTTATTATCTGTCAATGTAAAACTAACTCAGTGTTTCTAAGAGCATCCACAATGGTGTTTCTCATATTTGAGAAAATGGCACAAATAGAAATAGGAAATAAGTATGATGTGTGCAGTGGTCGTTTGCTAAAAGTTTCTCAAAATATAACAAGGTGAAACAACATGTATGTTTAGCATGTTCAGTAAAAAAAAAAAATCGGAAGAGACGGAACATGATGTCCCGTTTCTCGTAATTTAAATTTTTTTTATTAAATTGTAATCAGTTATTAAATAATAATTAGTAACTAAATAGTAATTAATTAATTAATTAATTATTGATTAAAATAATACTAAATATTTATTAAGTAATTAGTAATAATGATTAGAGCGTTAAGTTAATATGGTGAAAGTGACGGGGCCTTCAAACTGGACATGTTGTCCCATTTGTCCAATTTTATTATTATTATTTTAAACGGAACAACATGTTCTGTCTGCTCTTTAGAACAAATTATAAAAAATTCTGGACGAAACAACACGTGCAATTTAAAAAAAAAAAAATTAGAAAATCGCCAATTTTTTTGTCGAATATGAGAATGTATACTGCAAAACTCACTCACTCAAAATATGAGAAAATTACGAATATGGTAAACTACTGTGGATGCTTTAATCCATCATCCGCTCCTGCCGGTTAAAAATCTCTCCACTCTACTTCCCCAACAGAAAAGAAATCCTCTCATTCCCACCCCACCAGCAGAGGACCCCCCTCTCTCGCCCCCCAATTCCCCATGGCCAGAACCAAAACCAGACGCACCACCACTAAATGCGCCATCCCTTCCAAATCATCAAAAGTAGAAGAAGAAGAAAAAGAATCCTTGTCATCCCTGGTGTCCCTCCTGGCCTCCACCACCACCTCCACCCTCCAGTTCCTCTCGTCCTCCGACCTGCTCCTCCTCCCCTCCCAGTCTCTCTCCCTCTCCTCCCTTCTCCGCCACTCCTCCCTCTCCCTCTCCACCCTCCTCTCTCTCCTCCCTCCCCATGCAGTTAATATCCCTCCTCCTCATCCTCATCCTTCATCTCAACTAATTACCCCCCCAAACCACTTCTCCTGGTTCCGCCGCTTCCTCACCTCCTCCTCCTCCACCTCCGACCCCCGCTGGCTCGAACACTTCCGCATGTCCAAACCCTCATTCTATCTCCTCCTCCAAACCCTCACCCCCTCCCTCGTCTCCCTCTCTACCTCCCCCTCCCCTATCCCCCCTGATCACAAACTCGCCGCCGCCCTCTTCCGCCTCGCCCACTCCGCCCCCTTCCCCTTCCTCGCCCGCCGCTTCTCCCTCTCCTCCCCCGCCCTCGCCTGCCGCGCCTTCTACGAGGTCTGCAAGGCCATCTCCGACTCCCTCGCCCACCTCTTCGAGCTCTCCTCCGACCTCACCCGCATCCTCCAGGGGTTCAACTGGATGTCCCTCACCAACTGCTGCGGCGTCCTCTCCTTCACCCGCTTCCCCGTCCGCGGGGATCTACTTGCTGGTTCACTTACTGCTCAATGTTTAATAGACTCCGAAGGACGCTTTCTTGATGTCTCCGTCGGCTGGTTGGGGTTTATGCAGGCTGGACAGATTTTGACTAAGACCAAGCTGTTTACATCGCAGCCTGCGGTGCTGGCATCATCATCGTCATCAGCAGCATCGTCATCATCATTTGATAATCCTAGTAATAACAATAGGGGCAGGTACTTTATTGGGGGATCCTGCTGCCCGCTGCTGCCGTGGCTGTTGACTCCCTACAAGGATAGTGGGAGCGGGTTGAGTGCGAAGGAGGAGGTGTTTAATACGGTGCATGCGAGAGGGATGGAGCTGGCCGACAGGGCGTTCGGGAGGTTGAGGGCGAGGTGGAAGATTCTGAAGATGGAGTGGACGGAGGAGTGTGCGGAGGCACTGCCTTATGTTGTGGTGGCGACTTGTTTGCTTCATAATTATTTGATTAAGTGTAGCGAGCCTGTGGTGGTGGTGGAGGAGGATGAGGAGGCGGCGGAGGAGGGAGGAGGGATGGCGGAGGTGGGGTTTGGGGATTTTGAAGGGGAGAGTGATGAGAGTGGGGAGAGGATTAGGAATATGCTTGCGTTGCATTTGAGTCAGGTAATTCACAAGTGACGTGCTATTAGATTTAGGAATTAATTGCAATCCTTCCTATTTCTGTCTAACTCTAGTTGCCATTTTTTTTTGTCGCTGCTTTGATGTACTGGAATTGTATGTGTTGCAACTCCAAGAGATTGTTTTTAAGTTACAATCATTTTTAGCTTAGAGTAGCATTTCATGGGGATTTCTCTCTTCCTGCATTTTTGAAATTGTATATGTTTAAATATGCAGCCAGTATTTTCCCTGCTAAGGTTTCAAGGCTATTGTGATGAAGCTCTAAATGGTGCTATTGTGGCATTCTTAGATGCATTGGCATGAGCTTTTCTTCTCGTCTTAATTCTTGATATCAATTTTAACTACATTGGGAAATTGGTCTACTTTTTTAGTATGAGTTGCTTAATATTATTCACTAATCCCATTGTGTTTATGAAAATAACTTTAACCTTGCTAGGATTCAGATTGGCAAACATTATTAAGCTAAGGTATGTCAGAGTGATCAATGATTCCTAATATGTGCAGGAGGGGGAGAAAAGCACACTAAATGTGCTGGTGTACGGCAAACTTAGTCAAAGATATATATATATATTTTTTTTGAGGTTTGTTTGAATTATAAAAGAGTGGAAAATTCCAGTTGTTGGCTGTTTCGAATGGAAACAGTGATTTTTCTTTTTCTTTTTCTGAGGAAATTACAATTTGGCTTTGCTTGAAGTACTATATACTGCACTTTTTAATGAGTTTGGCTGATATCTTATTGTTTTTTTATAATCGCGCTGTTGTGCGCATACTAGCAACCCCATGCAGGACTTCTTCCCCCCTGTGTTTGCTTCATCAATCTTTCTCCTTTCTTTCCATGTCTGTGCAGAAAAATTATTCTAAAGAATTTTATGTGAATTTGAAATTATGATTACTAGCATCCCGTGAAGATTATCTTTGAAAACATTTGAGACATTGATGGCATTGGATATCTCTAATAGACATAAAAAAGAAAATTAAATCAAGTTATATCCATTTGGTGTGAGCATTGTGCTTCTTGGTTCATGTACTCTCAAGTCTTAACCATTCACAACCGATTAATTATTTTAATTACTTAGTAAATTTAACTCTATGCAATATTTCTGGCATCATCGTGCTCATGGCATCATGCACTGCATCTTCATCCACTGCATATCGCCGTAATTCAAGCCTGGCACCAATCTTTTCTCAATTTTATTTAATGTTTGGTATTTATGCCGTGCATACTGATTTGGTGATTCATTTTACCCTGTTACCCTGTTTCAATTGCTAAATGCACCCATTCTTGTGCCCCTCTTCTTAAATGTCAACAGAACTCCCTCTTCTTAAATGTCAACAAAACTAGTATCCATTATTTCCTATTATACATGCTAGTTTATTATTTATCTCTAGTTTATCTCCATTCTATATGTCATTATTCTTGATACTATTCTTCTGCTGATTCTTTTCGCACTAACCAGAGAAATGCATTTTATTCTCAGTGACCTTCCGAATGTGATAAATGCAGTCCACATCTATTTCATTCTTTTCAAATCATTTGAACGAACTATTAGGTCCCGACCTAACTTTAGAGTCCCTTTGGGATTGTCGGGTAACTCCAGTTATGTTCGTATATATTTTTATTTGCATGCATTATGAAATAGTCACAAAAGATGATCACATAAATCTATAGAGTACACCAGATCTGGATATTTTTTAGTTTCTTTTTAGGAGAGCTCACTATGCATGATTCAATCATCCTTGCTGTGATAATTAACTTTATCAATTTTCTCATGGCCCAGAATAAAGTGCGGTTGACCATCTAGTTAGTAAAATTATTGAAGGGACACGCTTAAACCTGTCTTACAATGACGCTTCGTCATATGATCTATATACATATCGTTTAGTTCACTGTCAAACTCTTGTAAAAAATTTCTGTGTCAATTATTATCTCTGGAAACTTACTCTTTATTCGCTCTAAATGTATATGAGAGGCTTGCCCCATGCATATTGGCACTGTGTGCGTGGGCAGCTTTTAGAGTTGTGATCTCAATAATTCCTATTTTGATTTCGGATGCTATACTTGTCGTTTCTATTAAGCGGGAGTATCCACTAACAAAAATATTGTTATTCACTCATTTTACACTATATAAGCATCTGGCTGATACCAATATATCATTTTGAATTGTGATAATCCAGTCTCTTCTCCATTTATGTTCGGTCAGGATTTTGGTACTATATGCGAGAGTATCGGCTTATGCTAAGTAAAATTTTTTGTCCCTCTGGTACATATTGCTCCTGTGGTCTATAGTCTACTCTGTTATTAGCATGGCTTTTAAAAGATATTCCTAAATTTAGATAATCATTTTGTTAATTGCTTTGAAAGGTAACAAGTTTTGATTGTATGGTATTTAGTTTTGTTGATTTAGTTCATGAATTAGGCCAATGTCTTCATCCTATATTTGTATTTCCCTATTTGCGAACATGTTAGCATTATAGCATCCCATGAAGAACTTCTTACTCCTTTCTCTCCATATATGTAGTCCATATTTATGATAATTATTTTGGAGGATCTGCACTACTTTTTTGAATTTGACTACATTCTGTTTGGTATGATTTTAATCAGATGTTACTGGTTTATAAGATCACCTATTGAGCAAGGAAATCCTTGATGAGTGAATGCTATTCTTCCCCAGAAAATTGCAGTTTTGGTTTTGCTGAATGTTTTCGGACCGAAGGAATTTTAGATTAGCTGATGACTGGATCATGACTGTCATTCAAAATAATACAGCGGTTGGATCTTGATCATTTGTCAAATTGCTCCATAATCTGTTGTACCCTGCAATCATTAGAGATCCATTTAGTGGAAGACGTGTGGCTTTGTACATCTGATGTTTATATAACATATCATTTCAGAGTTTCCAGATGGTCCACATCAAAATAGCTATTTGTGATAACAAACAGGAGACAAGGGAATAGGGCTGCAATCGAGCTGAGCCGAGCCGAATATCTTCAGGCTCGAGCTCGGCTCGTTTACGAGACGAGCTCAGTTTGGAGCTCGAGCTCAGTTCAAGCCGAGCTTTGACTGTATTCGAGCGGAATAGCTCGCGAGCTTAGCCTAGAAAAAAAAAAAAAACCCAAGCTCGAGCTCGGCTCATTTACGAAACGTGCTCGGTTTTGAGCTTGAGGTCGGCTTGAGCTCGGTTCGAGCCGAGCTTTGACCGAGCTCGAGTCGAATAGCTTGCGAATAGCTCAATTCGTTTGCAGCCCTACAAGGGAATCAACAGATAGTATGGGAAGTCCAAAAAAGATTTTGCTTCCTGCCACAGTCTTACTCTTACTGTGGAGCATAGGAAATAAGGTCGCTCTAATTTTTCTGGATGTTGTCCACGAGTGTGCCAGTGGACGGAATTGTCGGGGAAAAGTAAGCAGTAATTGGTAGACAACAACTTTCCAGCCCACAAGACTGCCCTAGCCCCTAGGCAATAATCCAAACTCTTGCATAACCCAATATATGACACACAACATACCAATAAAAACATCATAGAAAAGAAAAATTCAAACATCTTGATTCATGATGCGGTTTGTTTTAGGGAAAGTGTGGATGCACCAGGTGTGAGTTCTATTTGTTTGTTTAGTGGAAGGACGCGGTACTGGACGGTATGCCTGATCCTCGGTAGGAGCGGCACGATCGGATGTAGAGGCGGAGGTCGGATGGTTGGCTCGGTAACGGAGGCTCGGCTCGGATCTGGAAGCTCGGATCCGGGAGTCTCGTGTACCTGCACTCGGCCTATGAACACCGGGGTTGGTCCCAGTGGCAGGCCCTCCGACGGTCTAGTTAGTTACTAAAGTAGACAAAAGTAGCTAGGGTTTGAGAGGGAAAAGATTGATTATCTTTGAAGGTGGGAGAGGGCCTGGTATTTATAGGCATGTAAACGGGTATGGATCCGTTTGGGTCGGGTCTGGACCCGTATACCCGTGGGCCTGGTGGAGTAAAAGCCCATGGGCTTAAGGTATGGGTGAGAGCTTTTCGAGGAGATCGGATGGCCTAGGATGTACCAGGTCATTTTTCCCCTATGTCACAAGCCCCCCACTCCTGTAGGGATGTGCGAGCTAGCCATGGAGGAGTAGTCTTGGTCGTGGAGGGGTAATGTTGGTCGTGGCGGAAGAGTGGGGGAAGTTTTCTCGAGGCCTTCGGGACCGTCGCCGAGGCTGAGTAGGGCTCGGGGGCCGGAGGCTGGTCATGGGCAAACTGACGAGGCATCAGGGTACGTGCTGGGCTGGACTTGGTTCGGAGCTACTGAGGCGAAGGTGACTGCGCGCTCTTTATTGAGAGAGCTGCCCTAGTACTCGACCTGACCTCGGAACGTTGAGGGTTTAGGGGTCGGCAAGGGTGTTGACGAGTCCGGGGACTTTCCTGTGGGAAAGCAACCCTGGTGCTCGACCTGACCTCGGAGCGTCGAGGATTTGGGGGTCGGCAAGGGTGTTGGCGAGCCGTGGGGGCTTTCCTGTGGGAAAGCTAGCCTGGTGCTCGACCTGACCTCGGAGCGTCGAGGGTTTAAGGGTCGGCAAGGGTGTTGGCGAGCCGTGGGGGCTTTTCTGTGGGAAAGCTATCCTGGTGCTCGACCTTACCTCGGAGCGTCGAGGGTTTAGGGGTCGGCAAGGGTGTTGGCGAGTCATGGGGGCCTTCCTGTGGGAAAGCTACCCTGATGCTCGACCTGGCCTCGGAGCGTCGAGGGTTTAGGGGTCGGCAAGGGTGTTGGCGAGCCGAGGGGGCTTTCCTGTGGGAAAGCTACCCTGGTGCTCGACCTGGCCTCGGAGCGTCGAGGGTTTAGGGGTCGGCAAGGGTGTTGGCAAGCCGTGGGGGCTTTCCTGTGGAAAAGCTATCCTGGTGCTCGGCCTGGCCTCGGAGCGTCGAGGGTTTAGGGGTCGGCAAGGGTGTTGGCGAGCCGTGGGGGCTTTCCTGTGGGAAAGCTACCCTGGTGCTCGACCTGGCCTCGGAGCATCGAGGGTTTAGGGGTCGGCAAGGGTGTTAGCGAGCCGTGGGGGCTTTCTTGTGGGAAAGCTACCCTGGTGCTCGACCTGACCTCGAAACGTCGAGGGTTTAGGGGTCGGCAAGGGTGTTGGCGAGCCTGGGGGCTTTCCTGTGGGAAAGCTACCCTGGTGTTCGATCTGACCTCGGAGCGTCGAGGTTTTAGGGGTCGGCAAGGGTGTTGGCGAGCCATGGGGGCCTTCCTGTGGGAAAGCTACCCTGGTGCTCGACCTGACCTCAGAGCGTCGAGGGTTTAGGGGTCGGCAAGGGTGTGGGCGAGCCGGGGGGGGGGGGGGGGGGGGGCTTTCCTGTGGGAAAGCTACCCTGGTGCTCGACCTGGCCTCGGAGCGTCGAGGGTTTAGGGGTCGGCAAGGGTGTTGGCGAGCCGTGGGGGCTTTCCTGTGGGAAAGCTACCCTAGTGCTCGACCTGACCTCGGAACGTCGAGGGTTTAGGGGTCGGCAAGGGTGTTGGCGAGCCTGGGGGCTTTCCTGTGGGAAAGCTACCCTGGTGCTCGACCTGACCTCGGAGCGTCGAGGGTTTAGGGGTCGACAAGGGTGTTGGCGAGCCGTTGTGCTTTTATGTGGGAGAGCTACCCTGGTGCTCGACCTGACCTCGGAGCGTCAAGGGTTTAGGGGTCGGCAAGGGTGTTGTGAGCCGTGGGGGCTTTCCTGTGGGAAAGCTACCCTGGTGTTCGACCTGACCTCGGAGCATCGAGGGTTTAGGGGTCGGCAAGGGTGTTGGCGAGCTGTTGCGCTTTCCTGTGGGAAAGCTACCCTGGTGCTCGACCTGACCTCGGAGCGTCGAGGGTTTAGGGGTCGGCAAGGGTGGTGGCGAGCCGATGCGCTTTCCTGTGGGAAAGCTACCCTGGTGCTCGACCTGACCTCGGAACGTCGAGGGTTTAGGGGTCGGCAAGGGTATTGGCGAGCCTGGGGGCTTTCCTTTGGGAAAGCTACTCTGGTGCTCGACCTGACCCCGAAGCGTCGAGGGTTTAGGGGTCGGCAAGGGTGTAGGCGAGCCGTCCGGTGCGGAGTTAGCATTGAGCTTCAGTCTCCCAGGGGAATTAATGACGCTTCGGGATTCGCGCACGACGCTTCAGTTTCCTAGGGGCATTAATGGTGCTTTAGAATTTGCGCGCAATGTTTCAGCTCCCAAAGATGAATACGGCGTGACGCTTTGCCTTCCGTTGCTTGGCCTCCCTAAGGTCATAATTGCAGGTTGGGGGGCTATAAATACCCCCTTCCCTTGTTGCTGTTTGAACAGAAGAATGCACTGGTGGCCCTTCGGCTATTAGAGGTGTCTGCCGCAGGCGGACGCCTAACACTTGAATTTTTTAAGGCCGAGAGCCCCGGATAGATGCCTCCCCTGCCGTCTCGGTCTTCCTTTGGGTATGCCGCTCTGAGGGCTGTCTGTCCGAAGGAGACAGGGATGGAAGGCATGCCAATCGATGTCCGGGGCCTGGGAGGTGAGAGTTTGCCGCTGTCTGGTATTTTTGGGTATATCAATCTGAGCCCATGATTCGGCTTAGATTGGTATATTCAAAAATATCAGGTTCGGTAGACAAATGTTCGGGATCGAGAGCTCGGGCATGGTGGCTCTCTTCCCGCCTTCGAACAATTCGGGGTTTTGGCTTTCAGGGCTGTAAGTCCCGAATTGTTCGCGGGTGAGAGGGGTGCCGACCAAATCCCGGAGCTCGGGGCGCTTGTCGAAGGCGAGCGCCTTAAATCTTTAAAGTAAACTTTTGGGGTGTAGTGGGGTGTCATTGCTGAGCGAAGTGGGTCACAAGGCCTGAAAAGGCCGGAGCCCTGCTCAAGGTCGATGCCCGGCGTCCGTCCCGCTGGCCTGTGTTCGGCGACCATTGTGCGGAAACCGAAGGGTCGCCAACCGCGTGCCTTGGTGACGTCACGGTTGCGAGTTTCTAGGAGCAGCTATCACGATTTTCTAGGAACTATTTTGCGAAAATCTAGGAACTGTTTTGCGAAAATCGAGGAGTCCCTTAGCGCTCTATATATATCCCTCACCCTCCTTTCTTTTTCATTCTTCACTTTTACTCTCTCTCTCTCTAGAAAATGGTGTCGCCAGAGCTTTTCTCTCTAGTCCGCTGCCTTCGTTCGTCTCTCGCCGAAGCCGATCAGGTTAGTTCAGTCGCTTTTTCTTTAGTATGTCTAGGGCTCAGTCCGGCTCTTCGACTTCGACGTCGAGGGCGGAGGACGACCCTCACACGGGCCTCGCCGACTCGACGTCCTGGGAGGAGGATACCATGGTGTACTATGTGAAGCCCCTTCGCGTTAGGAGGTCGTTCGTCGTACAGAGTAGTGATTCTGAGGAGGATAGCGACGACTCGGATGAGGTGGAGGTATTGGACCTAGTGTCGGACGACAGTGAGGAAGGAGGAGAGGCTGAAGTGTTGACGGTTCGGAAGAAGGGCAAGGGGGGAGTGTCGACGGTCCGGAGGAAGGGCAAGTGGGTAGGCTCTTATTCGGCGACCGTCCTCGAGCCACTGGCCACCCCTTCCCCAGAGAAGGCCAAGAAAAAGAGGCAGCCGAGAAAGAAGTGGACGATGCCCAGCAGATCGGACAGGACGACCCCTGCTCGTGATTTGGCGACCGGGTTCTTATCGCAGCCAAAGTCGATCAGGCAGTATCCTGACGATCTTTCAGACAAAATCTTGTACGGGATCCAGCCGTCTTCGCCGAGCCGCTAAAAGATAAAGATGGACGCCACACCGTCAATCCTGGAGGCGGGCGACTTGGACGTCATTCGCTCGACCTTTCACATCCAGAGTCCGAGTTGATGTTGACGAGCCCGGATTTTCGGCCCACCGACCCTCTGTCGGAGTGGTACTGCATCTTCCTGGCTGACGTGTTCGGCTCCGGACTACGGTTGCCGATCCATCCATTTATCCGAGAGGTGCTGAATTGGGCATCGCTGGCGCCGATGCAATATGGGCCGAATTCATGGAAGCAGATGGTGTGCTTCGTGTTGCTATGTGAGGAGAGGAAGTTGCCGTTGAGGTTGGATGTCTTCCGCGCGATGCTGGGGATCAGCTCGTCCGGAGAGTTTAAGGGCATTTTTTACATCTCCCCTCGGGGCCGAGGGAAGGTCGTTCATGGCCACCCGGATTCGATCAAAGAGTGGAAGAAGAAATACTTCGTCATCCGGAGCAAGATGCCTTGGCACATTCCCACGCGGTGGAACTTCTACAAACCGAACTTCAAGGCGCCGAGACCGAAGGACCTGTCCGCCGAGGAGTGGGGATATGTAGAGTGCCTTCGGAAGGGGAACAACATCAGTTGGCCGAAGGTGACGGAAGGTCATATAGCCCGCGTCGGACTGAGCTCGGCCACGTCTAGTATGTAGTTTGTTCCATTTTGCTCATTCTAGTATTCTTTTGCGCTCATTGTTCTTAATGGGTCTTCTTGCAGGTATGGAGCCCGAATCGATCAAGGCTAGAAGGATCACCCTGAAGAAGCAGAGGGTTGAGGAGGGTTAGCAAGGGAAGAGAGCGAGGGGGTCCTCGTAGGTCATCTCCGACGCCCCTACCGAATCGAGGGCGAAGAAGGTGCGCCCTGAGGCGGGCAAGGAGGTACTCGTCCCGCCGAGCCCTGGCGCGACCATGGTGACCGAACGCGCCAAGGGAAAGGTTCCTCCGCTCTGGACCGATGCTGCGGAAATCGTGGGTGACGAGATGTTGCAGCCGTGGGCCCCGGACTGGTCGGTCCGGAAGGGCGACAACTTGACCAAGGGGGCCATTGCCATCGAGGTCGCCGATAAGTTGGCGACTCCTCGGGATTGGCAGAGCATGAGCAACAACACCCTGGAGGTGGCCTACATGCTGTTGGCACAGGAGAACGTCCTGGTAAGGTCCACCGGTCCCTTTTTTACAAATTTTTTATACGACGCGACCTTTCTCCCGATCCATCGTTTTGTGTTGTAGGCTTGTTTGGAGGGGGCCCATATGATGAAACTTCACGAGAAGGCCCTGGCACAAGAGAGGGAGCGAGCGAACAAATACCAGCGGGAGATGAAGGAGATGAAGATCGAGCTCGAGAGCTCCCACAAGAGGGAGCAGGAGATGAAGGGCGAGCTCGCTTCTATGGAGAACGAGTGCGTTTGGAAGGTGGGCTTGCTGAGGAAGAAGTTTTCCAAGGAGAAGGACCTGCTCACAACGAAGGCCCAGGATATGATAATCGAGGCCCAGAACGAGGTCTATGAGAAGGCCCTGAGTCATGTGAGGTACTTCTACCTGACCATCGATCTGACCGATTTCGATTATGACATGGTTATTGAGCAGACGCCGAAGACTCCCGAAGGGAGCGAGCAAGACGAGTCGCCTATCGCCCCGGCTGCGGACCCTCCCCTCGACCAGGCCGATCCAGAGGTGGGGAATTAAGCAGTTCGCCTCCTTGTTTTTGTTTTCTCCTTTTCCTTCATTTGTTGTATTTGCCAACCGCAGACTGGCCACCGCATTTTTGTATGATGAACTTGATTTATGAAAAAGGATTTTTTGTTTAGCCAAGTGTTTTGGCTTCGACCGCTTATTTTGGGAGAGTGTAGTTTCGCCGAACAAACCTTCAGGATTATTTTTGTTTGACCAAGTGTTTTGGCATTTGGAATGATGGTTGTTTTGGCACTTGAGAAAGCTACCCCTGTGCTCAACATTGGATCGGAGCTACCGAGGAAAGGAGGGTCGGTGCCCAGTATTCTGACTTGGGTGCCATAGCTTGAGAAAGCTATCCCTGTGCTCGACATTGGATCGGAACTACCGAGGAGAGGAGGGTCGGTGCCCAGTGTTCTGACTTGGACGCCATAGCTTGAGAAAGCTACCCCTGTGCTCGACATTGGATCGGAGCTACCGAGGAGAGGAAGGTCGGCACCCAGTATTCTGACTTAGGCGCCATAGCTTGAGAAAGCTATCCCTGTGCTCGACATCGGATCGGAGCTACGGAGGAGAGGAGGGTCGGTGCCCAGTATTCTGACTTGGGCACCATAGCTTGAGAAAGCTACTCCTGTGCTAGACATTGGATCGGACCTATCGAGGAGAGGAAGGTCGGCGCCCAGTATTCTGACTTAGGCGCCATAGCTTGAGAAAGCTACCCATGTGCTCGACATTGGTTCGGAGCTACCGAGGATACGAGGGGCGGCGCCCAGTTCTGACTTGGGCGCCATAGCTTGAGAAAGCTACCCTTGTGCTCGACATCGGATCGGAGCTACCGAGGAGAGGAGGGTCGGCGCCCAGTATTCTAACTTGGGCACCATAGCTTGAGAAAGCTACCCCTGTGCTCGACATCGGATCGGAGCTACCGAGGAGAGGAGGGTCGGTGCCCAGTATTCTGACTTGGGCACCATAGCTTGAGAAAGCTACTCTTGTGGTCGACATCGGATCGGAGCTACCGAGGATAGGAGGGTCGGCGCCCTGTATTCTGACTTGGGCGCCATAGCTTGAGAAAGCTACCCATGTGCTCGACATTGGTTCGGAGCTACCGAGGATACGAGGGGCGGCGCCAAGTGTTCTGACTTGGGCGCCATAGCTTGAGAAAGCTACTCCCGTGCTCGACATTGGATCGGAGCTACCGAGGAGAGGAGGGTCGGCGCCCAGTATTCTGATTTGGGCGCCACAGCTTGAGAAAGCTACCCCGGTGCTCGACATCGGATCGGAGCTACTGAGGAGAGGAAGGTCGGTGCCCAGTATTCTGACTTGGGCGCCACAGCTTGAGAAAGCTACCCCTGTGCTCGACATCAGATCAGAGCTACTGAGGAGAGGAGGGTCGGCGCCCAGTATTCTGACTTGGGCGCCGTAGCTTGAGAAAGCTACCCCTGTGCTCGACCTTAGATCGGAGCTACCGAGCAGAGGAGGGTCGGCGCCCAGTATTCTGACTTGGGCGCCATAGCTTGAGAAAGCTATCCATGTGCTCGACATTGATTCGGAGCTACCGAGGATACGAGGGGCGACGCCCAGTGTTCTGACTTGGGCGCCATAGCTTGAGAAAGCTACTCCTGTGCTCGACATTGGATCGGAGCTACCGCGGAGAGGAGGGTCGGCGCCCAGTATTCTGACTTGGGCACCATAGCTTGAGAAAGCTACCCCTGTGCTCGACATCGGATCGGAGCTACCGAGGATACGAGGGGTGGCACCCAGTGTTCTGACTTGGGCACCATAGCTTGAGAAAGCTACCCCTGTGCTCTGATGGAACTGAGATGATTCCCAGGACTACGGATTGGTGTGCGTATCGATTGTTAAAAATTTAACAGATTAAATACGTGATCTAACCCTATATAGCGGAATCTAGGGTTCACGAATTATACTTGCGATGAGAAGAAGACGACAGCGACCCCAAGATCTTCTGCACGTATTCCTTCCTCGGGTTGGACGTCGTGTGGGCGACGATCTCCCAACCTTTCTCCTCCTTGGCTGACCTCTCTTTCTCTCCTTACGTGAATCACGAGTTTTGAAAAAAAATCTTATATTTCAGATTATCAATGACGACCAGAGAAATAGAGGATATATATAAGGCTACGGCTGGGACCATGAGGAGAAATTAGGGTTAGGTCTCCTAACGAATCTGGGTATTCCGTGTTCAGCCCGAACACACAACCCAGGCCAATTAACAATAGCTCAGTCCACTAAGGAGCTATTGTTGCACTACCTTCCTAATCTCAAATTATATTTTATGGGCTCCTTTTATTATATGCCCATTGAGCTCCCCATGTTAAGATATCGAATGTCCGTCGATCAAATTAAATTACTGACAACTATATTGATCAACATCTTTTATCCTAAAGTAGTACCACTCAACTTTATTTGTCATGTCGGATGTAATCCACCTGCAAGGTTTACATGACAATCCTTATGAGCTCCTTAAGGGGACATCATCAACCCGACGTATCGGGACATGGATTCTTTTTACAATCAACAGCCCATCATACATACAATTCTATTACCCAATTCATAGAGGTTGTTGATCCATAATGAATCTCACTCTTTTATGAGTCAAAGTAATGCACACTGCATATATATGTCTGTTATTATATCTGGATTAAGAGTATAAGCATCCATAATAACAGAGATGTTTGTTCTCTTTTATAGTCAGTACAAAGAGAACAACCTCAAGTGGTCCTGTTCAATACACACAAAGTGTACTAGTGTAAACCTATAGTCAAGATAGACTAATACCAGAATACACTACAACCTTTCCAATGGATTATCCAAGTCCGTCTAGGTTGTGAACTATTTATATATTCCATAGGGAACTGATAATATGATCTTCTGTGTGTCACCTCACACCATATTATCAACCTTATAGAATATCAGATACTTGCATTAATATTATAATAAACACAATATGCAAACATAAGCCCATATGATTCTCATTCAAAAAAATAAGGAAATAAAGTTAATACAAAAGTGATGCTTTCAGTATATAACCCTAACAATCTCCCACTTATACTCAAAGCATTGCTTTTCAGTATACTGTTACAAATCTCCCACTTATACTTAAAGCCATGCTGCTACGCATCTGACTCCCATTCCCTCAACATGACTATCAAAAGCCTTAGCTGGTAAGCTCTTAGTGAAGGGATCAGCTAGGTTGTCTGCTGATGCTATCTTGATCACATCAACTTTTCCTTTCTTTACGAAATCTCGTATCAGGTGGTACTTCCGCTCAATGTGTTTACTTGCCTTATGGGCTCGTGGTTCCTTCGAATTTGCAACTGTACCACTATTATCACAATAAAGTGTAATAGCCTTAGGCAAATTAGGTACCACATCCAAGTCCAATAGGAAGTTTCTGAGCCAAACCGCTTCTTTGGCTGCCTCAGAGGCTGCCACATACTCGGCTTCCATGGTAGAATCAGCAATACATTTTTGCTTGATACTCCTCCATATAGTGGCTCCACCTCCCAAAGTAAATACATAACCTGAGGTTAATTTCCTGGAATCCCTATCTAACTGAAAATCTGAGTCTGTATACCCCAAGGCAACTAAACTATCTGCCTGGTAAACTAGTATGTAATCTTTAGTCCTTTTCAGGTACTTCAAAATATGCTTTACGGCAGTCCAGTGCTCTTATCCCGGGTTAGACTGATATCTGCTAACCATGCCAACGACAAAGCAGATATCTAGTCTCGTACATAGCATTGCATACATTAAGCTTCCTACTGCTGAAGCATAAGGAACTGCTTTCATGTTCTCTATCTCTTTAGGTGTCCTCGGACACTGCTCCTTTGATAGGGAAATTCCATGCCTAAAAGGTAAGAAACCTTTCTTAGAATTTTGCATGCTAAAACGAGTTAGTATAGTATCGATATAGGAAGCTTGAGACAAGCCCAACATCCTTTTCTTGCGATCTCGTAGAACTTTGATCCCAAGGATGTGACCTACTTCTCCCAAGTCCTTCATATCAAACTGTTTGGATAACCATACCCTTACGTTAGATAATACCTTCGCATTGTTTCCAATGAGCAAGATGTCATCCACGTAAAGTACTAGGAATACCACTATGTTTCCGTCACACTTTTTGTATACACACGATTCATCTTGACATTGTTCAAATCCATAGGATTTTATCACCTGATCAAAACATATGTTCCAAGATCTGGAAGCTTGCTTAAGTCCATAAATGGACTTCTTGAGCTTACAAATAAGATGCTCTTGGCCCTTTTCAATGAACCCGTCTGGTTGCTGCATATAGATGTCTTCCTCAAGACTTCCATTAAGGAAAGTTGTCTTGACATCCATTTGCCAAATCTCATAATCAAGATGAGCTGCAATAGATAAAAGAATCTGGATAGACTTAAGCATGGCTACTGGTGAAAAGGTTTCCTCATAATCAATACCCTCTCTTTGAGTAAAACCTTTTGCAACAAGCCGAGCTTTAAAGGTTTCAACCTTACCGTCTGATCCTCTTTTTCTCTTATAGATCCACTTGCATCCAATGGCTTTTACACCAATAGGTGGTTCTACAAGCTCCCAGACTTGATTAGAATCCATAGATTCTATTTCAGATATCATTGCTTTTTGCCAAGACTCTGCATCTTTATCTTGGAGTGCTTCATTGTAGGTACAGGGATCATAATCTTGTTCCTCAGGGACAAAGTCTGACGACTCTCCCAAGAACATATATCTATCAGGTTGTATCACAACCCTCCCACTACGACGAGGCACTATCGGTTGTGGTGCAACATTTGTGACACGTTGTGCAGTTACTGGTGGTACATCCTATTGTACTGTTGGTACTGAAGTATTTGGCGTCTCACCTCTCAGTTCTTCTAGAACAGCTCTACTTATGGGTTTATGGTTCATTACATAGTCTTCCTCTAAGAATCGAGCATTGGTGCTAACAATGACCTTCTGATCCTTAGGACTATAAAATAAACCACCTTTCGTTCCTCTTGGATAGCCTACAAACAAGCGTACTTCTGTACGAGATTCCAACTTATCGGCTTTCCCATTCAGCACGTGTGCTGGACTACCCCAAATCCGAACATGTTTCAGACTAGGCTTACACCCAGTCCACAGTTCTGTGGGAGTAATTGGTACTGACTTAGAAGGAACCAAGTTCAAAATATAAGTTGCAGTTTCTAAGGCATATCCCCAAAACGAATCTGGTAAATCTGAATAACTCATCATTGATCTAACCATCTCCATAAGAGTCCTATTCCTTCTTTCTGCTACACCATTCTGTTGGGGTGTTCCAGGTGCTGATAATTGGGATGTAATCCCAGCCTCTGACAAATAGTCCCTAAACTCCCCAAAGAGATACTCGCCACCACGATCTGAACGTAATGACTTGATACATTTTTCATGACATTTCTCCGTTTCTGCCTTGTACTCTTTGAATTTCTCAAAGCACTCAGACTTACGGCACATCAAATAAATGTATCCATACCTTGAATAATCCTCAGTAAATGTGACAAAATATTCAAAGCCACCTCTAGCCTGGACAGTCATGGGCCCACACAAATCAGAATGAACCAATTCCAACACATCTTTGGCCCTATACCCCTTTGCCTTGAAAGGCCTTTTGGTCATTTTACCTACCAAGCAGGATTCACAGACTGGTAGTGCCTCCACTTCCAATGAACTCAAAGGTCCATCTTTAACCAGTCTTTGAATCCTTCTTAGGTTAACATGCCCCAATCGCAAGTGCCAAAGATATATTTGGTTCATACAAGAAGGTTCTTTTCTCTTATTTATGTTAGAAGACATATTATTCATTTCCATAAGTTGCATCGTGGGCGAAATAGGATTAATGACATAAAGATTATCAACCAATGCACCAGAACAGATAAAATGCTTATTTTTTCTAATAACAATATTGTCATTAAAATAAACTGAATATCCATCCTTAACTAGCATGGAAACAGAAATTAAATTCCATCTAAGTGAAGGTGCATAAAGACAATCTCTCAATGTCAAAGACTTATTTCTACCAAAAGATAAAATAACATCTCCTATTGCAACGGCCGCTACTCTTGTAGCGTCACCCATAAATAAGCATATCTCTCCATCACTGAGCCGTCTGGTTTCCTGGAACCAATGCAATGTATTGCAAACATGATTAGTGGCTCCTGTATCTACACACCAGGTGCCGGTAGATAGCACCGCTAAACATGTTTCAACAACTAGTAAATGAGATATATCTTCTTTGTTCTTTTGTTTGAGAAGTGGACAGTCAGTCTTCCAATGTCCTGACCCTTTGCACTTGAAACACTTGCCTTTCGGCTTTTTCATAGCGCCTTGAGGTCCCATGCCCTTCTTTGCTGAGTTTACTTGTTTCTGAACTTTCTTCTTCTTACCACCTTTCGGCTTAGAAGTAGAGTCCTTTTCAGTCACATAAACATGGGCATTCTGCTTGAAGAGAGCTTCAGCATCCTGTAGTTCTTTTGCAAGTTCTGCCAAAGTATACAACCTTTTGTTCATGTTGTAATTAAAGCAAAACGAGTCAAAATTTTTAGGCAGAGTCCCGAGAATGATATCGACCTGAGTTTCCCCATCGATTTCAGCACCAAGGATCTCCATCTCATTTAGATGACCCATCATCTTGAGAACATGATCCCTTACTGGTGTCCCCTCAGCCATAGATGCATTCATCAAACTCTTCATAGCAAATTGCCTAGCTGCTCTACTCTGATGTCCGAAGAGTTCCTTAAGGTTGTACATCATATCATAAGCTGTGGGCATGGCCTGATGCTGATGCTGCAGTACATTTGACATAGATGCCAAAATGTAACACCGCGCCATCTCATCTGCCTTATTCCACTTCTTATAAGCCTTTTTGACCTCTTCATCAGAGTTAGCATCAGGCTTAGGTGGGCATACTTCACTGAGTACAAATTTGTACTCTTCAGCAGTTAAGACAATATCCAAGTTACGTTTCCAGTCAATATAATTAGGTCCAGTAAGTTTGTTTTCTTTAAGAATCACCATAAGTGGACTGAAAGAACCCATTTTGAAATCCTAAGAATCACATAAAAAAATTATGTAGGGCAAAACTTTTTGAATTAATTAAATATTGATTCCCTCAAAACAATAAAAAAAAATATTCACCAACACCTTAAACACCATGAATTTAGCATGCCACGATAGTGTGGACGTATACAAATTCAATATTTGTTCAAGTAGGTTTTTCCTATTAATTTTACTATCATGTCAACACAACTTTATGACAAATAAAATTAATCTGTTGGTCTTGCTCTGGTCCTACAAATAATAGCAGTGACTCCAATGGGGAGGATACCATCATTTGTATCTAAGTGTATACCATTGCTTAATACTAAGTCCATTATCTTGTATTGAGTTCCTTCAGATGGAGAAGTGAACACATACTAGGTAACTTTCTACAATTATCCCTAAGGAAGTTTGTACTGGTGACCCATAATTATACTCATCCGATATGGAGGAAAGCACTAAAGCCAACACGCAAATATAATTATATCACCTACAAACCAGCAATGGAGACCGTGGGATTCATGTTAAATGAATTCCCTCTCCCACTTAGTTATTTAACAATGAGGGTTTTTCTACTAGTTAATTTATGTCCATGTTGTCCATTATTAATGTGATCCTAGTTTTTCAAAAAAAACATCACAAAATAATAAACATGCATAATCAGAATAAGCAATAATGGCAATAAATTTAAAAATAAATATCCAACTATTATGGCCATCTTTCCTGATTCTTTCCCGACTGTGCGAATCCCAATTTTTTTTTTTTAGGTTTGGCTGCCGATTTCTTCATCGAAAACCATCTGTCGATCTCCGGACTGCCTAAAAACAGCATCTCCTCCGGCGTCAGAAACAGCCACCACCGCCATCACGATCGATCAAAAAAAATAAATTAAAATTACATCAATCCTATGCCTCCCGAAGGAGTTCATACATAATCTAGATTGAAAAATTAAAATTACATCAATCCTATGCCTTCCGAAGGAGTTCACACATAATCTAGATTGAAAAATTAAAATTATAAGCACGATCAACCCTCGTGATATTAATTACATCCACAAAACAACAACAACACAATAATTTCATCCACAAAACAACAACAACACAAACAAAACATGCATTGGACCATAATAGTTGGATCTAAGATGCCTGCAAAACCGAGTTAGAACAGATCTACATCTACCGACTATCATACAACACAAGTTTTATTGGACAACATGGATGTAACAATCAATACGCAGATCCAATACCGGCTCTGATACCAATTGATGGAACTGAGATGATTCCCAGGACTACGGATTGGTGTGCGTATCGATTGTTAAAAATTTAACAGATTAAATACGCGATCTAACCCTATATAGCGGAATCTAGGGTTCACGAATTATACCTGCGATGAGAATAAGACGACATCGACCCCAAGATCTTCTGCACGTATTCCTTCCTCGGGTTGGACGTCGTGTGGGCGACGATCTCCCAACCTTTCTCCTCCTTGGCTGACATCTCTTTCTCTCCTTACGTGAATCACGAGTTTTGAGAAAAAATCTTATATTTCAGATTATCAATGACGGCCAGAGAAATAGAAGATATATATAAGGCTACGGCAGGGACCATGAGGAGAAATTAGGGTTAGGTCT
Organism: Hemerocallis citrina; assembly: GCA_017893485.1. Taxonomy (NCBI): domain Eukaryota; kingdom Viridiplantae; phylum Streptophyta; class Magnoliopsida; order Asparagales; family Asphodelaceae; genus Hemerocallis; species Hemerocallis citrina. The sequence continues at coordinate 34,321,413 of CM030360.1, forward strand.
CCTAACGAATCTGGGTATCCCGTGTTCAGCCCGAACACACAACCCAGGCCCATTAACAATAGCTCGGTCCACTAAGGAGCTATTGTTGCACTACCTTCCTAATCCCAAATTATATTTTATGGGCTCCTTTTATTATATGCTCATTGAGCTCCCCATGTTAAGATATCGAATGTCCGTCGATCAAATTAAGTTACTGACAACTATATTGATCAACATCTTTTATCCTTAAGTAGTACCACTCAACTTTATTTGTCATGTCGGATGTAATCCACCTGCAGGGTTTACATGACAATCCTTATGAGCTCCTTAAGGGGACATCATCAACCCGACGTATCGGGACATGGATTCCTTTTACAATCAATAGCCCATCATACATACAATGCTATTACCCAATTTATAGAGGTTGTTGATCCATAATGAATCTCACTCTTTTATGAGTCAAAGTAATGCACACTGCGTATACATGTCTGTTATTATATCTGGATTAAGAGCATAAGCATCCATAATAACAGAGGTGTTTGTTCTCTTTTATAGTCAGTACAAAGAGAACAACCTCAAGTGGTCCTGTTCAATACACACAAAGTGTACTAGTGTAAACCTATAGTCAAGATAGACTAATACCAGAATACACTACAACCTTTCCAATGGATTATCCAAGTCCGTCTAGGTTATGAACTATTTATATATTCCATAGGAAACTGATAATATGATCTTCTGTGTGTCACCTCACACCATATTATCAACCTTATAGAATATCATATACTTGCATTAATATTATTATAAACACAATATGCAAACATAAGCCCATATGATTCTCATTCAAAAAAATAAGGAAATAAAGTTAATACAAAAGTGATGCTTTCAGTATATAACCCTAACAATCTCGACATTGGATCGGAGCTATCGAGGAGAGGAGGGTTAACAGAAAGAGCTTTTTTACTTGAGTCTTTTAATACATGAAGAGAGGCACTAAAGGCCCTTTACACAGGGTAGGTTACAAAAGTGTTATTTACATAAATCAAACAAAAACCATACTTCTGCCCTTCCAGAAAGAAAGCTACCTATGTGCTCGACATTGATTCGGAGCTACCGAGGATACGAGGGGCGGCGCCCAGTGTTCTGACTTGGGCACCATAGCTTAAGAAAGCTACTCCTATGCTCGACATTGGATCAGAGCTACCGAGGAGAGGAAGGTCGGCGCCCAGTATTCTGACTTGGGCGCCATAGCTTGAGAAAGCTACCCCTGTGCTCGACATCGGATTGGAGCTACCGAGGATACGAGGGGCGGCACCCAGCGTTCTGACTTGGGCGCCATAGCTTGAGAAAGCTACCCTTGTGCTCGACATTGGATCGAAGCTATCGAGGAGAGGAAGGTTAATAGAAAGAGTTTTTTTACTTGAGTCTTTTAATACATGAAGAGAGGCACTAACGATCATTTACACAGGGCAGGTTACAAAAGTGTTACTTACATAAATCAAACAAAAACCCTACTTCTGCCCTTCCAGAAATTTGATCAGATGTTCGACGTTACAGGGTCTTTTGACCGCTCGGCCCTCCATATCTACGAGTCGGTAGGTGCCTGGGCGTATAACCTCGGCTACCTTGTAGGGGCCTTCCCAGTTGGGGGCCAGCTTTCTTTTTCTTGTGGGGTCGGGGACGGAAAATTTGCGGAGCATGAGGTCTTCGGCCTTGATGTCAGTGGGGCAGACTTTCTTGTTGTAAAACCTTTCCATCCGCTGCTGGTAAATGCTTCTTCTTACGGCAGACTTCTCTCTGACCTCGGCAACGAGTTCCAGGTTGGCCCTTAGGCCGGATGAGTTGTCGGCTTCGTCGAAGGCCATGATGCGCGGAGAAGGGAGGCCGATCTCGACGGGGATAACTGCCTCCGTCCCGTAGGTTAAATTAAACGGTGTTTCGCCCGTAGGAATTCTCTTTGTAGTACGGTGCGCCCACAGCACGCTGGACAGTTCTTCTACCCACTGTCCCTTGGAGGAACTGTCGAGGCACTTCTTCCCGTCCAGTATCTGTCGGTTCGCGTTCTCTGCTTGGCCGTTTGACTGGGGATGGCATATGGCGGAGAAGCGCTGCTGGACACCGATGTCTTCGCAAAACCTGCCGAAGTTTTGGCCCGCGAATTGGGTCCCGGTATCCATGATGAGGACCTGCGGAATCCTGAACCTGCAAATGATGTTTTTCCAGAAAAATTATTGGGTTTTTCGCTCGGTGATTGTTGACAGGGGCTCGGCCTCGACCATTTTGTGAAATAATCGATGGAGACTATTAGGAATTTCCTCTGTCCGGTTGCCACGGGAAAGGGGCTGACCAAGTCCATCCCCCACATGGCGAACGGGGTCGGACTGGCCAACGAGCAGAGGTTGGCCTGAGGAAGTCTCTTGATAGGGGAGAATCTTTGGCACGGACCGCACCTTTTGACTAGGTCCTGGGAGTCTTGCAACATTGTTGGCCAATAATACCCATGGTTCAGGGCCTTCCTGGCCAGCAATCTGCTTCTCATGTGACACCCGCTGATCCCCTCATGAAGTTCTTCAAGCGCGTAGCCAGCTTCCTCATCGGTGAGGCAGCGGAGGTAGGGCTTCCCGTCTGCCAGGGTGTACGAGCATTTGAAGAGGACGTCGTTGATCATGACGAACCTTTCAGCTCGAACCCTGATCCTTCTCGCCTCGGCCCGGTCTTCAGGGAGCTCGGCCTTTAGTAGAAACCTTCAGATTGGGGAGGTCCAGTCATTCGGACGGGCCTCGTCATCTATACACATTGTCTCGGGGAGGTCGATGCTTGGCTTCAGGAGGATTTTGATGAGTACTGTTCAGTCGAGGCCTTCGAAGGATGAGGAGGCGTGTTTCGACAAGGCGTCCGCCTGGGCGTTCTGCTCCCTTGGAACCCTAAGGACAGTGGAGCAGTTGAAGGATGACAGGAGCTGCCAGACCACGGTCAAGTATCGGATCATTCGGTCGTCACGAGCCTCGTACTCCCCGGTGATCTGGTTTACCACGAGCTGAGAGTCGCTGAAGGCCCTGATCTGCTTCGCGCCGGCCTGGTGTGTCAAGATTAGTCTGGTAATCATAGCCTCGTATTCCGCTTGGTTGTTGGAGGCCGGGACGTTGAGGCAGAGAGAATACTGAAGGAGGAAGTGGTCGGGGCCTCGCAGGATGATTCCAGCACCACTGCCAGATTCGCAGGAGGATCCATCGACATAGACTTCCCAGGTCGGTTCCAAATTTTTGGCGTCGGGCTATTCGGAAATGGTGCATTCAGTGATAAACTCGGCGAGGGCTTGCCCCTTGATTGTCGTCCTTGGCTGGTAGCTAATGTCGTACTGGCTCAGTTCGATCGACCACTTGACTAAGCGGCCGGAGTTCTCTGGCTTGTGAAGTACTATCTTGAGGGTTTGGTTGGTCAGCACTTGGATGGAGTGCGCTTGGAAATACGGGCGGAGCTTCCGGGCGGCCATGACCAGAGAATAGGCCACTTTCTCTATTCTTGCGTACCTCGTCTCGGCTGGGAGCAGGACCTTGCTCACATAGTATAGTGGCTTCTGAACACCGTCATCTTCACGGACGAGGACTGCGCTAAGGGCGCTTTCTGAGGCGGATAGGTATAGCCAGAGTGGCTCGCCCGGCTCGGGCTTGCTAAGGAGAGGCGGGTTGGCGAGGTACTGCTTTAGTTGTTCGAACGCCTCCTTTTGAGGGGCGCCCCATTCGAAGCCCCCCTTTCCCCGCAGAGCTTTGAAGAAGGGTATGGATTTCTCCCCAGATTTGGAGAGAAAACGGCCGATGGCCGCCAATCTTCCCGTAAGCCTCTGGACTTCCTTAACGTTTCGGGGAGGAGCCATGTCTACTATGGCCTGGATCTTCTCAGGGTCTGCCTCGATGCTGCCCTGGCTGACGACGAACCTGAGGAATTTTCCGGACGAGACGCCGAAGGCGCATTTGGCAGGTTTAAGCCTCATGTTATGTGTCCGGAGTATGCCGAAGGCTTCTTTGAGGTCGGCGATGTGGTCCTGTCCCTGCCGGCTTTTGACGAGCATGTCGTTGACATAAACCTCCATGTTACGACCAGTCAGGTCCTTGAAGATTCGATTAACAAGCCACTGGTATGTGGCTCTGGCGTTCTTCAGACCGAAGGGCATGACGCGGTAACAGAAGAGACCTTGGACCGTGACGAAGGAGGTCTTTGCGATGGCCGGCGGAAACATCCGAATCTGATTGTATCCTGAAAAGGCATCCATGAAGGATAGGAGTTCGTAACTCGAAGTCGCGTCGATCAAGGCGTCGATGCTGGGGAGAGGGAAAGGATCTTTGGGGCACACTTTGTTCAGATCTGTTAAGTCTATACAGATCCTGCAGCTTTCGCTTGCCTTTTTTACCATGACGATGTTTGCTAGTCACTCGGGGTAGCTGACTTCTTGGATGAATCGGGCGGACAAGAACTTGTCTACCTCCGTCTTTACCACCTGCTGCCTCTCTAGGGCAAATTTGTGCCTCTTCTGGACGACCGGCTTCAATCCCGGAATGACGCTTAGCTTATGCATGATCAGCTCTTCGAATATCCCGGGCATATCGGACGGCTTTCAAGCGAAGAGGTCGATGTTGCAGTGGATGCAGCTGACTATGTTTGACTTTATATCTTCAGCGAGGGAGCGGCTCACTCGGAACCACTTCGATTCATCCCCTGTCCCGAACGAGACTTCCTCCAGCTTGTCCGCTGGTTCGGGGTCTGGTTGGCTTCTCTCGGGCTGAATCTCGATGGCGTCGAGGGAAAATACACCCCCTCTGACCGCAGTCATGTAGCAGGACCGCACCCTCCTGGTTGCCTCGGACGACACCGACCCCCTGCTTCGTGGGAAATTTCAACTTCAAGTGGTAGGCCGACGGCACCGCCTGAAGGGAGCAAAGCCCAGGTCGGCCGAGAATGGCATTGTACGCCGCCTTGATGTTCACCACCATAAAGTCCATTGATTCGGTTCGTCTGAGGGGAGTCGTACCCGCGGTGACATCGAGGGTCACGATTCCTTCTATCACAACCGGGACGTCGGAGAACCCGTGCAGGGTGTATCCGGCCGGCTTAAGCTTGTCCCTGGGCAGTTTAAGGTTCTCAAAGCTTTCAGGGAAGTGGATGTTTACCGAACTCCCATTGTCGATGAGGATCCAGTGGACCTCGAAGTTCACTATGTCGTGGCTAACGATGAGGGCATCGCAGTGGGGAAGACGAACGCCTTCCAGGTCTTCTCTCGAGAAAAAGACAGGGAGTAGCCGAGTCCGGGGAGACGGGAGGTCTAGGACGGCGTTCACCTCTCGAACGAACGCTTTACGGGAAGTATTAGACTTTCCTCCCTTGGGTTCCCGGTGGACACAATGTAGAATGGCCTGCCTTTCGGTCCCCCCGGTCTCGGGATCTCGCTCGGGATGGTAGTTCGGAGTGCGAGTGGGGGGCGAAGGCCTTCGGTTCCTCATATCCTTCCGATCCCTCTGGTTATCCCTTGTGAACTCCCAGAGGTACCCTCGTAGGATGAGGGCCTCCATTTCGTCTTTCAGGGCCCGACACTGGTCGGTTTCGTGCCCATGATCCTGGTGGAAGCAGCAGTAGAACCGTTGGTCTCGCTTCTTGTTGCTGCTCGGTCGAGGGGGTAGTCGGACGAGGCCCTTGTCCTCTATTTCTAGGAGTATGGCGGACACGTTCTGTGTCAAGGGCGTGTACCTCTCGAAGCGGAGAATCGGAGGCACCCTCTTCATACCGACCCCCTCTTTTGTTACTTTCCTGGCAGGCTCGGTCTCATCGACCTTGCGTTTGCCCTTCCCTGTAGCTTCTTTGGTGCCTTTCGGATTTAGAGCTTCTTCCGCCCGTATGTACTTCTCGAACCTGTTGAGTAGGTCGGTGAAGTCCCGGGGAGGCTTCTTTGCCAAAGAAACCTTTAACTGGCTATGTCGGGCATTGCGCCGGAAGGCAGCTGAGACAACTCCGACGTCGAGGAAGGAGACAGATCTTGCCTCGGTGGTGAAACTCCTGAAGAAGTCACGGAGTGACTCTCCTTCCCTCTGTCAGAGGTCTAGTAAGGACGCACTTGTCTTCTCGGCCTTCCTACTGGTTATGAAGTGGGCCAGAAAGTTGGCTTCCAGTTGGTCGAACGAGAAGATCAAGCCCGGCGGGAGCTTGGAGAACCATTTCCGAGCCGGACCCCAGAGTGTTGCAAGGAACGCGCGGCACAACAGGGGAGCCGAAGCGCTGTGAATCATCATGAGGGTCTTGAAACTCTCCATGTGATCAGCAGGATCACCCTTGCCGTTATAGGTCTCAAACTGTGGAGGTCGGAAATTTCGGGGGATTTTTGCTTCTAGGATGGGGGCCAAGAAAGGTGGTCGGGTCGGCCTGCGGCCTAGAGCGGGGTTGGGAATGCCGTTGCCGAGGTGGTCGAGGCGGTTCTCCATTTCCAGCAAGTGTCGGAGCACCTCGTTTTCACGTTCGGGGAGATTAGGTCAAGTCACGAGTGCGGTCCCCTCCATCGCCCGTCCGGTGGGATTGGGTGAACGCCTCGGCTCTGGGTGCTCTGTGAATGGCTTCCATGATTTCGTCCCGGAAGCTCCAGAACTCGGCCCTTGTAACCGCACCATGGTCAATCGGGTCGTGCTGGGGTGGTGGTCTCCGGCCGATGCGGCTGAGCGCCGACGCTCGTCCTTCGGGCGGAGGTCTGGGGCAGTTCGGGGCCGAGTTGGAAGTGGTCCCTCCCCTAGTCTGACTTGACCGTCGGCTCTGGATGACCCGACGAAGGTCGGGCACGACCGAGTGAGATGCGCCCAGTTGGTGTCCGAGGCTGACTCTCGGATTATTTGATCCGTGAGCATCCTCGGGGTGTCCTGAAGAGGAGGCCCGTCCGGACGATGCACAGAGGTAACCGCTCTCCTCGGCTTGGGTCCCATGTGAGCTCGGATCGATGCTGATGGCGAGGTTCGGGCTGACGTCCGTACCGAGAGTATTCCTACAGACGGCGCCAACCTGATGCGGTTTGTTTTCGGGAAAGTGTGGATACACCAGGTGTGAGTTTTATTTGTTTGTTTAGTGGAAGGACGCGGTACTGGACGGTACGCCTGACCCTCGGCAGGAGCGGCACGATCGGGTGTAGAGGCGGAGGTCGGATGGTCGGCTCGGTAACGGAGGCTCGGCTCGGACCTGGAAGCTCGGATCTGGGAGTCTCATGTACCTGCATTCGGCCTAGGAATACCGGGGTTGGTCCCGGTGGCAGGCCCTCCGATGGTCTAGTTATTTACTGAAGTAGAGTAACAGTAGCTAGGGTTTGAGAGGGAAAAGATTGATTACCTTTGAAGGTGGGAGAGGGCCTGGTATTTATGGGCATGCCAAATGGGTATGGATCCGTTTGGACCGGGTCTGGACCCGTATACCCGTGGGCCTGGTGGAGTAGAAGCCCATGGTCTTAAGGGTAATATGATGATCGTGGGTGAGAGCTTTTCGAGGAGATCGGATGGTCTAGAATGTGCCAGGTCATTTTCCCCGTATGTAAATTCAATACTTAAATTGCCATACCCAATATTGTATATCAAAACAAGTTCTTAAGAATTGATACAATCCAAGTATATCTTTAACAAAAACTGATACAATTCAAATCTTGCTGTTCAAACTCCATATTGTTAATTTATAACAATCTGAAACCAATCTCATAATTCATCAAAACAAGTTTTTAAGAATTAATACAATCCAAATATATCTTAACAAAAACTGATACAAAAGCTCTCTCTTCAAACTCCACATTCTTAATTTATAACAATCTGAAATAGTTTTCTGTTTGTTTTTTTTTAGTGTGAACAAACAGACGATGTGACTTCAATAAAAACGTTTGACCTTTTAATTTTCGCCGATATTGACTATTTCTAATTGATCTTGACTCCTGAATCTGACTCGTTTGAATCGTTGGATCTCATCTAGATGGTGACGGTTGATCTGATTGACCTGCAAAAGTTTGAAACACCGGGGTTGATCCCGGCAACAGATCATCCAACTCTCAAGTTAGAATTTAGAAAATATATGAGAGTTTTTAGTGGTAAAATACCAATTATCCGGTTCTTGTGGAGATCATGGGGTATTTATAGTCGCTTTGGTGGACCAATTTCATGATATTGCTTTATCTCTACTTTTTGGTGTTTTGATAGAGTTAGTTATTCTCTTCTTCATGAAGAGATTAAGTCGATTACCCTTCTCTTGGCAAAGAGATAGAGTTAGTTGACTTCCTTCTTCATGAGATAGAAGTGGTTGTGAATACAAAGTTACGACACTTTTCTTGTAAAGGGAGATGATTTTTGAACCGTCTCTTATGGATAATTAAGAATTTAAACAAGTTTTTTAAATAATCATGAATTCATTCATGTTGGGTTGTTATGATAACCCAATTTGACAAATATGCTTTGGGTCGTTGGGCTCGAAAGAGGCCAAACTCCCATTTACGGACCTGTTTTTAGTGAAATTTATCGTTTTACCCTTGAGAGATTTAAGATTTGTGCCTAATTTAAACAGTGTCGATTTGGTTCTATTTTTTACCTATATCAGAAGCAGCCCCCCGCTCCCGAAGACTGAGTTTCACAGTCTTTGGGGAGTAGTACGCCCGTTTTTAATGATTTATAGAACTTATCGGTGTTTTCGGGGACATTTGAATCTTGCTTAGGGTGTAACGATGCAATTCTGAGTTCGTAAAATACCTGAAATTATTTTTGGAATTTTCTGATTTTTTTTTAACTGTTCCAAAATTTTTTGAACTTTTTCCAATTTTTAATCATCTAAATAATTAAATTTTTAATTTTTAATTAATTATTATAAATTTATAATTGCCTTTTCAGAATATTAAAATATTGTTATGAATTAATAATTATTTTTTTTGAAATTTTAATTAATTATTCCGAATTTTAATTATTTTTTTGGAAATTTTTAAATAATTAATTTAATTTAATAATTAAATAAAGTAATTAATTTAATAATAGATGACATGGCAGCATCGGAGCCATTGATCGTGATAAACACGTGTGTTGGGGAGATCGTACGGCGGCGCTGATACGTGTGGTTACCCGGTGCAAAGCACGGGGTACGCGCGGAAGGTGATTAGGTCTCTTGATTATCAAGGACATGAAGATTGAGGAGAACGGGTGGCCCATGCATCTCCTCATGCTCGCGTTACTCGGTCGCACTGTTACTCGATGTGGAGCCGGGTATGGTGCCATGTGGTGTGCGGGTTGACACCACGTCAACTGTAATATCCCGGACGGATATTACCGTATATAAATTATTATTTTATTATTATTTTGTTTTAATTCCAAAAATAGAATATTTTGGTGATTTTCACCCGGGTTGCCCCTAGACATCATCTGTACCCAGATATCAGTCAGTATACATCCGTATTATATCAAATTGATACCATGATCTTCCGAACTAATAATAAAATTTATTTTATTATTATTTCCAAGATTTAATTATTTTATGCGGATTATACGAAGATTTTCCGGTATACGGACATATATGCGCACATACGAGTAGTATGTCGATTGGTACATTATACAAATTGTGTGTTGTGTATTTTTGGACAACACTTGTTTTGTTATGACAAAACTTAATTAGTTGGTTAGAGTTTGATTTAGAGACTAAACCTAGGGTTACAAAGACATAAGAGGGTTAAGAATTCTTCTAGAAAACTTCTCCCCCACATCAACCTCCCCCCCCACATAACACCTCCCCCACATTTCTCCTTCTCCCCTAGGTGAGGCCGGCCCAAATTCATGGAGGGACTTATGTGCAAATGTGTGAGTGCACAATTGCACTTTCCACCCTTCTCTCCTTCTATAAATAGCCCTTCATTCTCCTCCTTCTCTCATTTTAGAAAACAAAAGAAAGAAAGAAAGAAAGAAAGAAAGAAAGGAAAAGAAAGAGAGGTTTCATACTAACAAAAGAGAGTTTTATTGTAGGGTTCTTAGGAGTTCTAAAAAGCTAGGGGAAGGAGAAGGTTAGCAAGCTAGTTCTTCCATCAAAGAAAGAAACAAGGTGGGGGTTTCTTCACTACTTGTTTTCTTTGTTGTTTGTTTGTTTGTTTGTTTGTTGGTTGTTGTTGGACTTCTTCTTCTTCTACCTTCTTGTTTTATTTTGTTTTTGGGTTGAGTGTGTGGTATGTTGTAGTAAGTAAAAGAGGAAAAAAGGAAAAGTAGTAGTAGTAAGTACTAAAGATCATAACTTTAGTATTGTAATCTTTTGTTGTATGTTATTGGACTAAAAATTCACACATTGCATAATGTTGAACATACAACCATGAGTGGTTGTAGGACTTAAAACACATAAGCATATGAACATTCATTTTACAACCATTGTGGGTTGTAGGACTCTTTATGAAACTTGGACTAATAAGAACATAAGTTCTAATAAAAAGATATTTCCTTGTAAACACTAGTTGTAGAATTAATTAAAAAGATCCTTCTTTTATTTTAATCACTAGTTGTAATTAACTAAAAAATCTTTCTTTTATTTTTAATCACTAGTTGTAATTAATTAAAAAGATCTTTTTTTTGATCACTAGTTGTAAATATGAAAAAGATCTTTCTTTTTATTTTAATCACTAGTTGTAGCTAATTAAAAAGATCTTCTCTTTTTATTTTTATTTTTGATCACTAGTTGTAGCTAATTAAAAAGATCCTTCTTTTTATTTTAATCACTAGTTGTAGCTAATTAAAAAGATCTTTCTTTTTATTTTGATCACTAGTTGTAGCTAATTAAAAAGATCTTTCTTTTTATTTTAATCACTAGTTGTAGTTAATTAAAAAGATCTTTTCTTTTACTAGTTGTAAAGAAAAATAAAATAAAAATGATCTTTCTTTTATCACTAGTAATAATAAAGAACTAAGTAGTAGTAAGCTAAAATAATAAGTAGTAGTATGTAATAAAATAAAGTAGTAGTAGCATGTATGTTGATTAATAAGGTAGTAGTAATAGTAGTAAGTTGTATGTTGTAGTAGTAGTAGTAGATAATTATGTTTTGATTTAAAATAGGAGTAGTAGTAGTAGTAAAATGTTGTAGGATTGCTTCTAAAAATATTTAGAAGCCATATTCATGCTAATAATGTTGTAGGATTGCTTCTAAAAAGGATTAGAAACCTTATTCATGCTACTTATGTTGTAGGATTACTTCTAAAAATGTTTAGAAGCCATTTTCATACTACTTATGTTGTAGGATCATTTCTAAAAATATTTAGAAGCCATTTTTATACTACTAATGTTGTAGGATTACTTCTAAAAATATTTAGAAGCCGTTTTTATACTACTAATGTTGTAGGATTACTTCTAAAAATGTTTAGAAGCCATTTTCATGCTACTAATATTGTAGGATTACTTCTAAAAATGTTTAGAAGCCATTTCCATGCTACTAATATTGTAGGGTTACTTCTAAAAATATTTAGAAGCCATATTCATGCTTCTAATGTTGTAGGATCATCCCTAAAAATATTTGGAAGCCATATTTGTGCTACTAATGTTGTAGGATTACTTCTAAAAATGCTTAGAAGTCATGTTTCATGCTTAGTTAATGGTAGGATTTATTCTAAAAAAATATCTAGCATGCTTAATGATGTTAGAATGATGTAGGACAAATTCTAAGAGTTTCCTACCATGTTTAGATTCACTCTTTTATACTTAACAATGTTGTAGGATACAATCTAAGAGCTTCCTACCATGCTTGGATTAATTAATTATGCCTAGGACGTTGTAGGATCAATGATAAAATTACTTACCATGTTAGCTTAATTATAGGTATGTGATATACCATGTTAGTTTAATTATGGACCTATGCCATGCTAGCTTGATTACAAGTAAGTTGTATGCCATGCTAGCTTAATTGTAAGTAAGTTGTATGTCATGCTAGTCTAGATTGTGAGTAAGTTGTATACCATGCTAAAGTTCAAATACTTGCTTAGAATGATTGTAGGAGTAGTGGTAGAACTACCTACTATGCCTTGGAATGTCGCTTGTTTATACTAATTGGGTTGCGGTGATTAGTCATGATAAGTAGTAAGCTTCATGATCAATTTGTAACCTACACTTGACTATAGTGGGCTTTATGTCTAGGACGTAGTGTTTTTCATGCGTGAGCTCGATGTAAGCATAAGCATTAATCACATTCATACATAGGAATATCATGGTGGCCATGTTATATGATTAGATTGATCGTAGGAAGATGCTTGCAATTGTGTGCCGTACTTAAGGCGCTATAGGTTGAAGTAATGAGGGTTGGGAAGACCACTAGTGATAGTTGGTCCGATAAAGGCCGTTAGGTCGCCTTCGGATTCTTCCTTAGTGGGATACCGACCATAGAATATTAGTAGATTCTTCTGTTGCTTCTAATAATAGAAGATCGAGTTGCTAGTAAGCACGCTTGGTTGCTTCTAGGATTGATTACCTGTATGGTTGTTTGCACACGGTTGTGCTCGTACGTGGCTCGACTGGCCCATATGTAGCTGTGGGTCTCATACGCGGCTTATTTGGCTGGTATGTACGTTGTTGTCTCCTACGAGGCCCACCTGGCTCGTGGGTAGTTATCGTTTCATACGTAGCATATTAACTCGTATGTGGTTGTTACTCGTGTATAGCTGTTAGCTAGTACACAGTTCGTTGTGGGCTATCGACCATCAAGACATAGCGGCATGCATGTATATTCGCACGACCGAGGTCTTGGATCGATGAGCCACGAACCGGATCCTGAGGGGTTCTGGTAAGTCTAGGTTGAGCAGCCTAGTAGAGTTGTCTTGCGAAGCCGAATTTAAGGCCTAGCATGTTATGTTATAATATTATCGTCCCTAGGATCGTCGAGTCAGGGGCATCATTAGGGTAGTGACTTATAAAGGTCATTTTGCTCGGACCCTTGCCGAAGAGAGAGGAGTTGGTTGTAGGGGGCACCTTACGACCAACTTGTCCCTTGAGGGAGGCCTTAGGTGGTGTACTGGGTTGTACCTTCCCGTCAAAGGGATACGTACGGTGCCGTCTCACAAGTTGAGGACACGGGTTGCGTATCTCGCTCTGTTAATTCCTGAAATACCGTGGCTGGGGTGCCACAGGATGCATGGTGCAGTCCTGCGCTTGCTAGACCCCAGAGAGTGCCACAGGGTAGGCTTCGCGCTGCCCTGCGCTTGCGAAACTCTATGGTTTAATTTTGGAACGATGCCCGATATACTGGGATCGAGTGAGGTCCGGCTTGCCGGGTAGTAGTGGAAAACGGAGACACCATAAGCAGACTGCATAAGGGGACTTGACCTCTTCTGCAACCTCACAGAGTCATGGAGTATTGTCAGGAACAGGTCGTGTACAATTAGAGTTCTTAACGTGGGTTCAATCCCTATATATGGAGAAACGGCTTGAGATGGAGTCGCATGTAGTATGGGCTGCATGTTGCTTTGGGAGACTTGCTAACATTAGAATAGGAAGCGTCCTTGTTCTACCTTCCCGTCAAAGGGATACGTACGGTGCCATCTCACAAGTTGAGGACACGGGTTGCGTATCTCGCGCTGTTAATTCCTGAAGTACCATGGCTGGGGTGCCACAGGATGCATTGTGCAGTCCTGTGCTTGCTAGACCCCAGAGGGTGCCACAGGGTAGGCTCTGCACTACCCTGCACTTGCGAAACCCTATGATTTGGATTTTGGATTAAGGCCCGATACACTGGGCAATAGTGGCAAACATGGACACCACTATATGACTGCAGGGCGGAACTAGACCGCACCTGCAACCTTGTTGAGTGAGGTCCGGCATGCCGGGTAGTAGTGGAAAACGGAGACACCATAAGCAGACTGCATAGGGGGACTTGACCCCTTCTGCAACCTCACAGAGTCATGAAGTATTGTCAGGAACGGGTTGTGTATAATTAGTTCTATTTTAAGTATCGCATTAGTGTCTAGTCATAGCACTCACGAACACTTAAACTACACCAACACCATTGTTATATTTTGTATATTGTTTGGAAGATTCGCTGCTATATGATCAGCCTTTAAGCGTCAGTGAATACTGACGTCCCCACTTCAATAGGTACTGGATAGCAGAAGTACAGGTGCGAGATTCAGAAGGACTCAAGGCAGGAAAAGCAAGGAGTCAGTGTTATGTTTAGTTCCGCTGCAGTATATGTACTGATTATCTATTTAGTTGAGAAGTACTCAAGTGAGAGTTACCAAGTGTTGTTCTTCATTTCTTGTACTTTGATGTAAGATGTTGAAGGTTGTAATACTTGGGATTGTAAAGGTATTATTGTAACTCTATTGTAATGTATTGCAGTTGTGTAATGTTCAGACTTGTAATACATTGGGTATTGAATAAAAAGTTTTAAATTCTCCTGTTTTTCTGTGTATTGTGACTAATTGAAGAAAAGATCTTGGCTCGTGTCACGGTTTCCCGGTATTCGGAAATCGGGGCGCTACATCAACGTTGACTTGGTCAATGCTGACTTCTTTTTTTCCCTCTCTGATTACGACACATGTAACGCACGTTCCTCTCCTTTTTCCTTTCATTTTTCTTTTTTTTTCTTCTTGAGCCTTTGGGTTTCTCCCTCTCTCTCTTTTTTTTTTTTTTTTTGAATGGGGTTTCCTATGCAAGGGTCCAATAAAAATAAAAATAAAGTTTTTGAAAGAGATGGGGAACCGGCCTGGCGCTTGGGAGTTTAAAAACCCCCGAATTCTCTCCCTCCCCTCATTCTTCTTCTTCATCTTTCTTCTAGCCATTTATCTCTTCCAAGAAACTATGGCAAATTTGTTTTCCTCTTCGCCGAACTTTTCTGACCGTAAGGATCACTTCGAAGGTAATTTTATAATATTTTATACGATGTCTAGGGTTTTGTCGGGTGACGACTACTCTTCAAATCGAACTGTAGAGAAAGTGTCTACTTCCTGACCCAGTAGTATAAAGAAAGGGAAGGGTGTAGTGGAGCAGCCTTGTTGAACACGGGTGACACCTGTTAAGGGGCACGAAAGCCTCCTAAACTCGTCAGCTCTCCTATCCACCTCTACAATCTCCTCTACAAGCACCCTGATGACTTAGGGGATCTAGCAGAGCACGACCATCGATACAAGGAGCCCGAGTATCGTGAAGTGACTAAAGCCGACTTAGTTCCATGTATCTTATTGGAGGAAGATCTTGATATGATTAAAGGCTGTTTTGCAATCCCTCCTCATTTTGAGCTTCTTTCGTTCTCTCCCGGAACTAGTGTGTGTACGACGCTCCCCAATGAGTATTGTTTCTTCTCTTTTGATGCTCTTCATGTCAGGCTTCACTTCCTAATACACCCCTTTGTCCGGGACGTCTTGAGGTGGTACACGATTAGCCCGGTACAGTTTTTGCCGAACATGTGGAGGCAGGTGATCGCCTTCATTCTACAGTGCCGAGGATTTCGTGGTGATCATGACGAAGCCCACTGGGCTCAGTTCCAAGGATTCCGATGGACAGAAGAGGAAGCGGATTATGACGAGGCCCGAGGGTGGGATGACGGCTAGGAGCTCGTCACCTTCTTCGCCTGTTGCAGACATAGGCTCACCTCGAGCGTCTTCTAGTAGTCCCGCTTTTGGGGGTGCTTCTATGACATCTTTGCTCAAGCAGGAGCGCCCATTCTTGACCGCTTTTGCTGATGCGGCTCTCTCGAATTGATTGAATTCGATCTACGCCCTAGACTGTACCATCAAGATGCATTATGGTTTTCTCAGGATGGAGATAGTTTTATGGAGGTGATTCAGCATCTCCCGACTCCGAAGGATAGGGCCAGGATGGCCGCGGAGGGGCCCGATATCTCTGCTATGGAGTTGGCTCGGGCTAACATGTCGGTATGTGTTATTGTTTTGCCTTTATTAGTTTGTTCTTGAAGTTGTAGTATATATCTCCCAAGTTCTGATGTTCATTTGTCTTCTTTTTGTAGATCACCTGCCATCTTAGCAACCTGTTTATACAGGTTGCGGAGAATGAGAAGCGCTGGAGGTTGGAGGTCAACAAGGCCAATTCGGAGAAGGCAAAGACCATGAAGGCCTGGGGGGTGGCCAAGATTTGGGGAGAGGCCTTTGGCGAGATGGTTTCTTAGCTTAAGGCGGAGTTGAAGAGGAAGGAGGAGGAGGCGATCAGGACGACGGAGGAGGCGGTCACTCGTGTCATGCTGGAGGCAGAGAGCCATATGTTGACGAAGATGAAGAAGTCCTACCGCATGGCCATCGACGATGTTGTTGAGCGCATCCCCCACTTTGACTGGAGGAAGTACCACCTGGGCTTGTAGCCAGGAGTGGAGCCGGTATTGGGAGATGAGGAGGAGGAAGATGAGGAGATGGAGCAGGGAGAGACTGCGGGGGTATAGGTGGAGGCCCCCGTAGGGGGTGCAGGAGCGAAGGGGAATAAGGTCATCGTGACCTCCCCCACCTGACTCCGTCTACCGAGGTGGATCCTTGACTGCTCTTCTTTGTTTTTGTAGTAGTTTTTGCTTAGTTGCTCTTTTGTATGTGCCTAATAGCGGATTGGCCACCTCTTGATGTATCTGCATCCCTTTGAATTGCAATGAAAATTTCTTTTGGTATTTGATGATTGTGTTCTTTCTTTGCCGATGACTGTTTTCGATGTGTTGGATTTGAACTCTTGAATTTTTACATCTTTAGTAGCTCTGATTACCATTGTTGTTGTGACTCCCTATTATTTTCCGTTATCAGGATGTTGTGTATGTTGGGAGTGATCCCCGTCATGGCGAGACTGTCCATCTTTGTACTCGGTTATGCGTGGCAGAGTTGGGGCTTGCTTGCTTACGGGAGAAGCTATTCATGACAGCGGTGGAGCTTGGCCACTTGAGGAGAGTATTGATCAGGAGGAATATCGAAGTGCGCTATTTTGATAACTGCCCAAGGGAGACATCTCTGCCCGATGCTGTGGGGCACTTATGTGATGATGAGATTCCTTACGCTGAGACGGTCAGCGGAAAGGACTTAAAGATTAAATATCTTCTTCATTCTTTGCTTGTGACTACAATCGAGAGGGATGAGTTGAGGAACGTAGTACTTGAGAAAAGCTTGGAAGTCTCCCATCTGCAAGAGGTCATCTCCAAAATCTCGGGAAAGACTTGTCCAGATTGTTCGGATTGCATTCGTTGGAAGGTGAAGGATGCTTATCTCAAGGAGAGACTTGTCGAGCAGGAGGTGAAGATCCATTGGTTGAAGCGGCTTCTTGAGGGGACTAGGACCAGAAGCACTTTTTGTTATCGTGATGAGATAAATAAGGAGGTCATTCCATGAATTGGCTTTACGTCCACACAGGATCTCGAGGAATCCGAGACATGCCTAAAGCGGAGTGGCTGGTTCATCAAGTGTTGCCTCGGCTGGAGGGGCACCGCGTGTTGGTCGCCACGCAGCTCGGACTCAATCTGCGGGTTTGGTATTCCCTTTAAATGGTTAGAATGCGGTGGTGCTTTGGTAGCCAGAGCAGTCGTAGGCCACGCGTGTCCCTTAACAAGAGTATCCCTTACCACGGCCCTTAACAGGAGTATCCCTTACCACGGAAGAGTAAAGATGACTCTGAGGGAGAGTTGTAACTTTGTTGAATGCTTCATTTGAACTTGTATTAAGGTGTTGATGTGAAATAAAAATCTTTAAGTGTTCAAGCATTGTCTCTTTAAGTAGTATCTCTTTGTGTTTAAAGTTGTTATGACAACTTTAGTAGAGGGCTGGACCTCTTGTACTCTCGTTGTGGCGAGTTGCGGGAGTATCCTTCGGGAAGGCCTAGACCCCATTTTTGTTAATTGGGGTGGCTATCATGTTGCGGTAGATTGTTCCGAATGGCGAGTTAGGTTCTCTAATTCGATTGTTTGTCTATTGCTAAAGCAACTTCATGCCAAGGGTGTACACTCTATGCTTATTTTTTAAAAAAGCATTTTAGGAGCAGATCAAGCGATGAGTTGAGTCTCTAAGCTTGCTTGGATGCGTGCTACTAGTTCGACTCTATGAACCACGAGTATGGACTCCGAACAGGTTGACGTCGAGTTTTGGGAGCAGTCGAATGGCGAGGCATGCCCCGCATACTTACTCAGTGGTAAGTGGCAAGAGCGACTCTTAGAACCATGAATATGGACTCCGCACTTGTCCGGAGTTATTTTGGGAGCGGATCGAAAGGCAAGGCGTGCCCTGCCCTTGCTTGGTGGCAAATGATTACAGCAACTCTGAGAACCATGAGTATGGACTCCGAACAGGTTGTCGATCTGTTTTGGGAGCATTCGAATGGCGAGGCGTGCCTAGCATACTTACTCGATGGTAAGTGGCTAGAGCGACTCTACGAATCATGAATATGGACTACGCACTTGTCTGGGGTTATTTTGGGAGCAGATCGAAAGGTGAGGCATGCCCTGCGCTTGCTTGGTAGCAAGTGTTTAGAGCAACTCTAAGAACCATGAGTATGGACTCCGAACAGGTTGACGACGAGTTAGGAAGCAACCAAAAGGTGAAGCGTGCCCCGCACACTTACTTTGTAGTAAGTGGCTAGATCGACTCTAAGAACCATGAGTATGAACTCTGCACTCGTCTGTTGGGGTGCTTAGTGATTAGATGGTGCTGCTCGGGGGTGAACCATGTGTCTAACTTATTGTTTGCATCCAGTGGGTTTGTACAATATTTTTTCTAAAGAAAAGACTAAAAATTTATTTGAAAAATAAAACTAAGTGGCTGCTTCGAATGCAAGCCTTTATTACTTGCTGTGATTGTTATAATTGTCGGCCTTTATGACTTGTTTGAAGCTAACTATTAGGGGAGGGTGTTAAGCACCCTCGTTGTACTTTATCAGATACTCGATGTTCCAAGTCTTTAATATCTTCTTCCCCCCAGGTCTTCAAGTTGGTAAGCTCCTGGGATGACTACTTGTGAGACCTTGTATGGTCCCTCCAAGTTAGGGGCGAACTTTCCCTTCTTGCAGGAGTTGGATATCTCAAGCTTTCAAAGGATGAGGTCCCCATCTTTGAAGTTGGCCGAACGGACCTTCTTGTTGTAGAACCTCTCTACCCTCTGCTGGTAGATATGTCTTCACAGGGCGGACTTCTCTCGGACTTTTTCAATGAGGTCGAGATTGTATCGAAGGTCATTTGAGTTCTGCTCTTTGTTGAAGGAGAGAATGCTAGGGGAAGGTAATCCTACTTCCATTGGGATAAGTGCTTCCGTGCCGAAGGCGAGGTTGAATGGAGGTTCTCCCATTGGGATTCTCTTTGTGGTTCTATAGAACCAGAGCACGTTTGGGAGTTCTTCAACCCATAGCCCTTTCGGTGCTTCACCAAGTCTCTTGAGGCCATCCAAGATTTTTCAATTGGCGTTCTCTGTAACACCCTGTGTTAAGAATATATATATATATATATATATATATATATATATATATATATATATATATATATATATATATATATATATAAAATTAGAGAGTGCCCTATAGAAATTGCTATAGGCGGGGAGTGTTTTGAATTATTTGGATGGGGGGGGCACAGGAGAGAGGACAGCAGCAGCAGCTGAGGCAGCTGTGTCTGCTAACGTCACATGGGGGCCCACCCGGGTTTGAAGGAGTAAGGCAGATCTGCTTGGCTATTGTGCATGAGCTGGCAGATGGTGGGCTCGCTTGTGAGGGTGGGCTTAGCTGACGTCAGCTCGCAAGAAGATGGGTCGAGCGGGATTAGTTAATCTTATATCGGGAGAGTTGCGAAATTAATTAAATATATATATATGATTGCCTTGGATTGAAGGTCACCAACAAGCTATAACACCTTTTATAAGGCAGCCTGTGGTGGGCAGTTGTTTGCTAAAATCGCTGATCGGGGCCAGGGTGTTACAAATTGTATCAGAGCCGACTTTCGACATCGAGTGTGGGTACAAAGTGGTGGTTATGCCTGAGATGGAGCTAGCAGATGTACTGGTAATTATGCCTAAGAGGGAGCAGGGTTAGGTCAGGTCACCCGATAAATCCACTAAGGTGGGCTAAGAGACTGGACAACATGCAGAATCAGGATACTGTACAGCTAGCATAATCACGGTACGCCATTCCATATTGGTTAGAAGAGAGATACTGCGCTACGTTGCAAGCCCAGCTTCAGCGAGGACGTTGAATTCTTAAGGGGGGTGTCTGTAACACCCTGTGTTAAGAAATATATATATATATAATTAATTGGAGAGTGCCCTATAGAAATTGCTATGTGGGGGAGTGTTTGGAATTATTTGGATGAGGGGGGGCACGGGAGAAAGGACAGCAGCAGCAGCTGAGGCTGTTGTGTCTGTTGATGTGGGGGCCCACCCGGGTTTGAAGGAGTAAGGCAGATTTGTTTGGATGTTATGTGTGAGCTGGCAGATGGTGGGCTCGCTTGTGAGGGGGGCTTGGCTGACGTCAGCTCACGAGAAGATGGGTCGAGTGGGATTAGTTAATCCCATATTGAGAGAGTTGCAAAATTAAATAAATATATATATGATTGTCTAGGATTGAAGGTCACCAACAAGTTATAGCACCTTTTATGAGGCAGCCTGTGGTGGGCAGTTGTTTTCTAAAATTGCTGATTGGGGCCGGGGCATTACATTCTCGGCTTCATCGTTGTTCTGGGGGCACGAGATAGATAAGAAGCGTTGTTCAACCCCCATATAGGTGCAAAACTTGCATAACCCCTTGTTAGTAACTTGAGTTCCATTGTCAATGGCTTGTGTGCGGGGGTTCCTGAACTAGCAAACTACATTCTTCCAGAAGAATTGTTTGATTTTATGCTCTGTGATGGTTGCAAGTGGTTCCGCCTCGACCCACTTTGTTAAATAGTCGATGGTGACCACTAGGAAGGTCCGTTGTGCATTTGCAGGAGAAAATGGTCCGAGCAGGTTTATTACCCACATTGCGAAGTTGATGAGGCTTGACATGGAGCTAATGTTGGCTTGGGGTACCTGCTTGATGGAGGAGTACTTCTGGCAGAGGATGCATCGGCTGATGTATTCCTGAGCATCGTTATGGAGAGTAGGCCAATAGTATCGATGGTTGAGAAATTTTCGTGCAAGAGACCTCCCGCTGAGTTGACTGCCTCCTATTCCTTCAAGTACCTCTTTGAAAGCATAATTGGCCTCTTCGAGGGAGAGACATCGTAGGTAAGGTCGGCCATCAACTTGGGTGTAGGAGCACGTGTAGAGGACTCCTTCAACGAGTGTATATCTTTCGGCCCTCATCGGGATCTTTCTTGCTTCTTTGGGGTTCGTAGAGAGGACTCCATTGTCAATAAAGTCGATCAAGGGTTTCTTCCAGCAATCTCTGGTGTTTGGGGGGGTGATGGACATTAGCTCCAATGTCTTTTCTTCGATGCTTGGCTTGAGTAAGACTTCGATAAGCACAGTATGGTCGAGTCCATCGAACGATGAGGATGCTAGCTTGGAGAGGGCATCTGCTTGCCTATTTTTCTCACGTGGAATGTGAGTGACTTCGACTTCTTTGAAAGTGGACATAAGTTTCTTCACATAGGCTAAGTACTTGATCATCCAGTCATCTCTGGCTTAGTATTCACCCTGGATTTGGTTCACTACTAGTTGGGAGTCGCTGAACACTCTGACTCTTCATGCCCCTGCTTTCTTTGCTAAGAGGAGACCGATGATGAGGGCTTCATACTCGGCCTCATTATTGGAAGCTAGGAAGTTGAGTCGCAGTCAATATTGGAGGGTGAACTTATCGGGACCGAGCAAGATGACTCCGGCTCCACTCCCTTCAAAGCAAGAGGACCCATCCATATAGAAACTCCACAGTAGGGGGTTGTTTCATTCCTTGGGGGGATCAGAAATGGTGCTTTCGACAATGAATTCGGTTAAGGCTTGTGTCTTGATTGTTGTTCTCGGTAGGTAAGTTATATCATGTTGACTTAGCTCAATGGTTTTCTTCTTAAGTCTTTCGGATCTTTCTGGTTTGTGGCACCTGCTTGAGTGTTTGATCGGTGAGAACCCAGATAGAGTGCGTTTGGAAGTTGGGTCGGAGCTTTCAGGCGGTTATAACTAGTGCATAGGCCATCTTCTCTATCTTCGAGTATCGAAGTTCAGCATCGTGGAGTACCTTGCTTATGTCATAGGTTGGCTTCTATGTTCTGTCTTCTTCCTTTACCAGAACGGTACTGAGGGTCTAATCTGAGGTAGCCAAGTAGAGGTAGAGGACATCCTACGACTTGAGCTTGCTGAGGAGTGAAGGATTGACAAGGTATGCGTTGAGACTTTTGAAGGCTGCCTGTTGTTCATCTCCCCACTCAAAATTCTTCGCTCCTTAGAGAGCTTTGAAGAATGGGAGGCACTTTTCTCCAGACTAGGAGAGGATGTGCCCAATGGTGGCTAGGCGACCGGTGAGTTTATGAAAATCTTTGATGGTAGTCGGGGGAGACATGTCGAGTATTGCTTTGATGATCTTTTCATGGTTGGCTTCGATTCTTTTTTAGCTTACCATGAATCCTAGGAACTTCCCCGAGGAGACCTTGAAGGCGAACATCGTGGGATTCAGTCTCATGTTGTGTTTCCGCAGTACATCAAAGGCTTATTGGAGGTCGGCCACATGGTCTTTTTTTCTGAGGCTCTTGACGAGCATATCATCTACATATACCACCATGTTTCGGCCAATTTTCTCCTTGAAGACTTGGTTCACTAAGCGTTGATATGTGGCTCCAACATTCTTTAGCTCGAAGGGCATGACTCGATAATAGTAGAGTTCTTGGTCAGTAATGAAGGACGTCTTGAAGATGGCGGGTGGAAACATTCAGATCTGATTATATCCCCGAGAAGGCGTCCATAAGGCCTAGGAGCTCATGGCTAGAGGTGGCATTGATCAAGGCGTCTATGCTTGGCAAAGGGAAAGGGTCCTTCGGGCATGCTTTGTTGAGGTTGGTGAATTCTATGCAGATTCTCCACTTGCCGTTGGCTTTCTTGACCATTACCACATTCTCTAGCCACTCGGGGTAGCTAACTTCTTGAATGAAGCGAAAGTTCTTGACTTCCTCTTTGACTGCTTGTTGCCTCTTGAGGGCAAATTTACGGTGCTTCTGTTGTATGGGTCTGACTTCAGAGTTCATTGAGGGGGAAGACCGAACTCCCTATTGTGGTGGTGTAACATGCCCGAGTAGCTTCTTGGCTTTTCCTACTCTAGCAGCTGTAGGGAACTTCTTCTTCATGTGGTAGGCTGAGGCAACCACGTGAAGGGCTGCTAGCCCCGGGCGATAAAAGATGGTCTTGTAGGCAGACTCCATGTCGACAACAATGAAATTGAGTGTCTTATAGGCAGACTTCATGTTGACAACCATGAAATTGAGTGCTTTCGTGCGGTTAGCTGGAGCTTTCCCCACGGTCACATCAAGGGTGACCATTCCATCAATCTGGATTGGGGCTTTGGAGAATCCATGGAGGGTGTACCCGGCGGGTTTAAGGAGGTCTTGCTTGATCTTGAGCATGAAGCCCTCGAATAAATTCAGGAAGAGGATGTTTACTGAGCTACCGTTATCTACCAAGATGTAACACACCTCATGATTGTCCATACATATGCTGATTACAAGTGCATCGCAGTGAGGTGTTCGAACACCTTCGAGGTCTTCGTATGAGAATGTGATCGGAAACCCCGAGCTCTTGGGAGGGGGGATGTTGTGCACTGAGTTCACTGTTGGTGTATGCCCTGCATGCCAGTTGTGTATTGACCTTACTAGTTTATATTGTATCTGTAACCCCTAATTCCGGAAATACGTATTTTCACTAGTATTTTTCTGTATCTCGATATTTATAAACTGATATTGTTAAATTCGTTTGAGTTTCTTTATTAAAACGATTTTCTAAACTATAATTATGACTATTTTAAATAAATCTTGTTTCAATTCCTACTTGATCAACTATTTGCATTTTAACCCTTAGAAAATATTATTATTACTGTTTGGACTATTTCAACAAATCCCTATTTTTGTATATACGACACTACTCTGATAATTCCTATTGTTATTGTTAGTGTTTTTATTCTTATTGTTTTAATCTTACTAATTGTTATTATTAGTATTATTATTGTTTTATAGACATGATTATTTTATTATTCTTATGGTCACTGAGATTACTTATTATTATTGATTATTAAAACAAATCAATTCCTTCTTATTTAATAATTGTCTTTAATTTGTCTCAAATAATTTATGTAATACACATTATATTTTATTAGATATCTCATTTCTCTTATTCGGATTTGTATTGATCAATTATATTATATACAATGTATTTTTATTATTGGATCTAATACCTAATACCCACTATCCTACTTTTCCTTTATAAATACTCTAATCACTTAACCCAAAACCTTAATCTTTTTCCTAACCCAGCCGCTTAACCTTAATCCCTTTTTTTAATCTCCCCCATTACTGTGCACTCTCTCCCGCTCTCACTGTTTCCCTTCAACCGAACTCCGAACCCATTCCCCGTCACCGTCCCCTCGCCTGCATCCCCTCATCCTCGTCGACTTCACCATTGCCGCCGTAGAAGCCCCGTTGCTCTTCTCCCATGTTTCGGAAGCGAAACAGAGCTCGAGTCGTGTCGCCGTTCTCCTCGCCGCTGCGTCGCTTCCCGACCAGTCGCCGCCGCGCGTCGCGCCACCAGACGTCGTTGCCTCCCTCGCTACAGTGCCGCGCCGTCACCGTGGTTCGCACCCGTTCACTCTCTCTCTCCGATCGAAAGGTTGAAGAAGAAGGAGACGAAGGTGAGTGGTTGTTGGGGCTGTTTGGTGTTGTGTGTGGCTGGATCTCGCTTGGCTGTTTGTTGTTCTGGCCAAATCTGGTGTGGAGCTTTTGCTTGCTGTTTTGGTTTCTTCGCACGGTCTTGTTCGTGCATTTTGGGAGATTTTCCCCTGGATTCTGATTCCGTTATTCTATTATTTTTATTAATATCTGCAATAACAGGCAAGTATCTTCTTGAATCCTATTTTTATTTGTGTTCAAGATTAATTGATCTCATGCAAGTAGATCCGTCCATTTGATTATCAAAAATCTGTTTTGACAATTCCGTTAAGATTATCTAGGGTTTACACGAGCTAACCCGACATACTCTTAACTTCGTGCTATCTCCTTGATCTTTAACGCAGTCCCCAATGTTTCATGTATATGCACAATTAAAATAACTAGATCTATGTTTAGAACTACTCGATGAAATGGACATGAATGTACTGATTCGGTTTTAATTGATGAATTGACACCATGACTGTAATAAATGTACCATGAACCTTAGAAATTGCATGTTGACACCTAGGATTCACTTGATTACAAATTTGCATGCTTTATATGATCATATGATTTATTTAATTGCTATTCATGTTTAGACACTTGCTGGACTGCTGTATGTTTAATTTTGAAATAGATTTTTGACCATGCTAGAAACATATTTTGAAGGAACTTACTAAATGAAAAATGTAGCCCTTGATGTCTAGATAATTTTCCCCTACTCTGGATTTAAATTCCAATTTACCATCTGTTAGTTATCATCACTTTAATGCCACTGTGTTAGTAATTTCAGACTTAGATTTTCATGCATTTTCTGCTGTTGTTTATTTTATTTGACCCTGTGAATAGTACAAGAAAAATCTGAAATAATTTAGGCTGGACCTAGACATGTATAGGTATCACCCAGAATTTTTATAGATTTTAATAATGACTTCTATGACCCGAAACAATTAGTTGAATACAACCTACTGCATGCTGCCTGGACTTAAAATCTGATTAGAACAGAGTTATCACCTTAGTTCCTATACCTTTTATATACCTTAATTATACTCGCTGGAACTGTGTGGAAGTCTACTTTCCAGATCTTCCGGTGGTTTCAGTTTTGCTATCTTGTAGTGGCTGTGTTCTATATTTTAGTACAGCAAGGTCATGTTGTCCTGACCATGTGATGTGTGTTGATTTGACCTGTTTGCTTCATGCTTTGTCTGTAGCGCATAGAATTAGCCACACATAGTAATGAACAACATTGAGACCTTCTTGCATACTCACATAGGATTAAAATGACTAATAAAAAGCCGGGGTATCATGGGTTGACCAGGTAGTGAACGATCAGAAACTGTACTCGGTCGGGCCCTACTGCCTGAACTGCACTGACCGAGACTGATGGCCATAAATACTGCCCGATAAACACTACTCGAGAGACAGTGACACTGAACATGAAACAATGATTACTAGGCCGATTACACATATCGAGAATTCACCATCAGTCTAAAACGTTCACGGTGTGTTGTGCGGAACCTGTAGTATGGGATGCAGTAGTACGCGCACTAGATAAACTAATAAAATACTTAATAACCTGAATTTATTGCCTGATCCTGACATCCCGCATTACATGCGTGATTTACTGTAGACCTTGGATATTTTGCCTGCCTTTGCTTTGCTCTTTGTCTTTGACTATGTCCTTATTCCTTGATATCCATGTTTCTTTTATTCTTTGTTTTTCTCTACTTGCTGCCTACGACTTGCTCTAAGGGCTCTCTTTTCTTTCTTTTTAGATCCAGTGTTAACAGGTAGCGAAGGAGCAATACTAGAAGACATTGGTGAGCAAACTCTTTGAAGATTGGAGCTGGACCATTAGACTTCTTAGCTATCTTTTCATACTGGTTTACTGTATTTCTTTCTATCATACTTTGTATTCTTGGGCTTTATGATCTGAAATTGTTTTATCCCAGATGTTGTATTATTATGTAGTAAATTTATTTCATGATTATCTTTGAGTTTATTTATTGTTTATGTGATTATATTCTTTGCTTGCGTGGTTGTTTCTCTTGTATATTGTTGAGTTAGACTAGTACAGCTTATGGATGATGTATAATTATTCACTGGGCCTAAGTTATGTGCTCGTATTCCCATATTCTGGGAAGCGGGGCGTGACAGTATCATGACATTTATTTCATATACGAGGCATTTTATGTATTGTGTTATTTATTGTGATTAAATGAACATAATAAAGTCCTTAGAATAGTAAGTTCGATACCATGGAACATCAAGTTCATGACTTGATTGTAAGATACTATGGGTTGAAATCAGAACGCTATTCTTAAATGTCCCTGATCAACTATTATTGTGAATTTGGATAATAATAATGCATAGAGACTAGTATGTGCGTAGACTGATGACCATATCTCACAAGTTATGGATATGAGATATCAAGTCTTCACCTGGGTACATATTAGAGTAATAATGTACTGTACTGACCCACCATGAGAAGGCTGCATGGATCGTTACGTGAGTTTCATAACCGGTTCTCACAGTGACCATGTTGTACATGGTCCTTTGACTTGAAGTTACTACGGTTCCCTACATGAGAAGTTATATATTTTAATGCCGTCAAACGTCGCCTATAATAGGTGATTATAAAGCCGACTATTGAACATATTACAAATCATGCGGAGGGACATGAGTGACTTAGATATGATTTATCCCACTTACATAACAGGAGCAATTTCTACGGGTCCATTGATTGAGTGAGACTGCAAAAATGCATTGTCGTGCTCTAATTAGTCAATATGAGATATTGATCTCATTTGTTTTAGTAAGCCTACTAGGAAATCAAGAAACCAAAGATTGAACTATACAAGGGTGACACGCTTTATGCCTTGTGGTCAGTTAAGATATCTGGACAAAAGAACTAGACTACATGGTGATATTGGTTACGGATAGGTTATGTCAAATTACTGACATTCGTGTTACTTGAGTAGCAGTGATGTATTGCTAGATACAGCTCATCGTTTGTAAAACTAAAATAGAATTTTAGTATTATTGTCAATATAATGGGAACCTATAATGTCACACACTTAAAAGAGATCAAAATTGGGATTTAATTTCATTAGATGAATTTAATTTGGATTCCGAGTAAGACTTGAGCTCCTAAAATTGGTTGGACAATTTATTAGATTAATTGGGCCAACCTAAATCAGAAGGCCTGCACATCTCTCTACTCACTTAGGGTTTGCTGCACCACACACACACACACACACACACACACACACACACACACACACACGCACACAAAAACACACGTGTGTGTAAAACGATGAAGAGAAAACCCTAGCCGTCACAAAAAGTGAGAGAGAGAGAGATCGTGAGGAACATTCCCTTCTCGCAGCTAGCACCACGGCGTGAGAGACAGTCCAATTTGATCCGTTCATGTGGATAATGTAGTGGCACTACAACATTGCAATGCTTGTGGTTGGAATACTGTGGAGACAGCAGATTCATCGTTGAGGTAAAACTCTACACACATTTTATGATTTTCATATGGATCCATGGCTGGTTTCGATTTTTATATTTAATTCTGCTACGTATTTACTGTGATTAACCTTGAAACCCAACATTCACTTCACGGAGAAATGCATTCTTTGAAGAGTTAGACAATCTCCCCAAACACTACAAGATTCGTGAAATACACCGGCGTATATTCCCCGGCGTTTTACTAATCGCGCCGGGGTAGGATAAGACCAGGATTGGGTTGCAAAATTGTATCGTTATACACCGGCAGCCTCTACAAAATGCCGGTGAATTATAATATTTACCAGCGTTTTTATAAAAACACGCCGGGGAATAGAAAGCGACAATATACCCCACAAATCCTCTTCCATTCACCAGCGTTTATTAATAAAAACACCGGTGAATTTACTGGGATAAATCCCCAATCCTACTGCAAAACCCTTACATTTCGTTTTAGTTTTTTTCCCCCAACCCTAATTTTTTTGCGCGCTGTCGCCACTGGGCCTCCTTCCCTTCCTCGACAACTCCTCCGCCATCGGAGTGGGTTCCACGTCGATTTTCCCTTCAGGGCCACCATCGCTGTGCCCACACCGACGTCCACGCACTCTCTATCCCGCTCACTCATTTCTCTCTCATCACAAGTACTCTCTCTCTCTCTCTCTCTCTCTACTTCTTGATTTTGTTTTGGGGGCTATGCTCAAGAACTCATGCGATCTCGAATCTCGTCTCTATTTTTGCTTCACTGTGCTATTCTGTGATGGGATCTAGGTTTCAATGTGTTACTCTGTGATTGGATGTAGCTAGGTTTTAATTTCACTGACTTATTGTTCTTGAGATTTTGAGGGATTTAATCTCTGTTTATGTTTGTAGGAATTTTGGGTGGTAATGGTTTGAAACTCAATTTAGGGGAGATCTCGAATCTCTGTTTACTCTGTGATTGGATCTATTTTTGCTTCGGCATTTTTGCTTCACTGTTTTTGTAAGGAGTAATTTAGGGGAGATTTGAAACTCAATTTGCCAAAAATGTGGCAATATACTCAGATTTGGAGTTTTGCCAAAAATGTGGCAATATACTCAATTTTAGGGGATTGTTAATGTTAGTGATGCATGGGAATGACAAGATGAAGTGCTTTATTGTCTTGAGAGAGATTCTAGGATTGATATATGTGTTTGAGTTTGCTTTCTAGAATTGGAAAATGTTAAAAGAAAGTGTTTGAAATCAAAACATATGAAAATTTCAATGTGCTCTAGTCTTCGAGGTTTGGCACTGCCTGTTAACCATCTGAAATGTTTTTAACCTTGTTTTCATGCTTGTTAGCATGGAACTATTTCAGCATGGAATTTCAATTAATCACTTTGTTGCACTGCTTGATGTGTTTGGCACTCTTTGTAGCTGTTGCATATGCTTGTAATTGCCAACAAAAATATTTTGGCAGATGAGTAAAGTTATTACTTATTTGTCTAGTAACAATTTGCTTCAGTAATGATGTTTGAGAGGGCATGTGATACTTTATAGGACATTAAAGATACAACAAAAACTGCATTTGAGGGCTTTAGGGGTTGGAAATTATAAGGTGTGATGCCCAGCACATTAAAAATAGTTCATACTGGTGCATGATCTTCTAATTTCAAGTTAAAAACTGAATTTGATTTTAAAGTTGAAAAAGACTTGCCATAATCATGGATGACGAATGTGCATCTCTTGGTCAAAAATAAATCATCCTGAACAAAGGTTAAAACAATAGGTATCATGTTGCATGATCTTCTAATTTCACTTTAAAATCAAAACATTATTTTATCCTCCAGACTAGAGCACATTCTAGGATTGGTATATGACAAGATGAAGTGCTTCTTCAGTTTGAGTTTGCTTTCGTATGCATTTGGAGATGGGTTAGTTGCTTTTGGAGATGAGTTATTATGCATTTGAGTTTTAGTTTGGTTCAGAGTAAACTGAATTTATTATGCATTTGGAGATTGGTTAGTTGCTTTTTTGTCTGAATTTGGAGATGAGATGGATCATGTATCTGAAGTTGCACGCTATGATTTTTTGAGGAGCGACTAGTGATGGAAATTTTTTATCTAAATTTTATATACAATTATATCATGATGTCTACATGAGTATCAGTTTCTAACGTAATGTTCATGCTTGTTGCTTGGGTTTGAAAATAAGATTGTTCTTTGCCGTATGGTTTTAAGTGATGATGAGAAGGATTATGTAACTGAAGTTGCATACTATGATTTACAGAGGAGTGACTAGTGATGAAATAATCCTGTTTGAACTTATGTTGTGGTTTCAATTGACAGTTATCTCATGAGTATTATAAAAGTATAAGTTTCATTTCAGTTAGCAGCATTTTTACCTGAATTTGACAGTGAAAGTATTCTTTTTCACTCTTTGTAATTCAATAATTTGAACTCCATATTTTGGTTTTGATTGTAAGAGTGATGCATGTTTTTTTTTAAATTTATTTTTTTTAAATTTATAAACCTACACCAGCGTTTGTAAAAATGCCGGTGTAGAATGATTATAGAGGAAGAAGACGGCAGTCGTGAATACGCTATACACCGGCATTTTTGCGACCGCTAATGTATCTTATAAAAGTACCGGCATTCGTAAAAAACACCGGTGTAGACCCCCTATTCTGCGACGCCTTATTCGGCAGCATTAGCACCGGCGATTTTAAAAATGTCGGTGAATCTAAGAAAAAACGCCACCAAACCCATTGTGTGTTGTAGTGATAGGTGCCCCAAGAATGGTGAGGAATACCTCCATGCGTGCCGAGCCTTGGGACTCGGAAGGCCTCTCTAGTCACTTGTTGGCTCCTCTTATGGGAGAAGGTTTGGTGTTGTTTTTTGGGCAAACTTGGTGAGGTATCTCCGTCAGAGCAGGGCTTCCAGCTCATCTTTGAAGGCTTGACAGTCATCTGTGAGATGTCCGTGATCTTTGTGAAATGCGCATCACTTGTTTCTATCCCTTCTTTTGCTTAAGTGTTAATCTTAGGAGGAGATTAGAGGAGTCTCTCCTTATCAACTTCTATGAGAATTGTAGAGATGCTGACATTAAGCGAAGTGTATTTCTCAAATGAGGCATTGGGGGTAGGTGACGTTGGCCTGTGACATCCTTCTGGATCTTCCTGGGTCTGTATTCAGTGGTGCTTCCTTTTGTTCCCTGCTTAGGGCACCTTCTTTTCTTGGGGTTGAATAGCATCTTCGACTCGGATCTACTTCTCGACTCTTTGAAGGAGGTCGGAGATGTCCCGAGGAGGTCTATTGACAAGGGAAGCTTTGAGGTTGTCGTGATTCACATTGTACCTAGAGGCAGTCGTGGCTACGGCTGAATTGAATGAGAGGATGGATCGGGACTCTATTGTGAAGCGCCAAACATAACTCTTAATGGATTCCCCACCCTTTTTCTTCAAGTCAAGTCAGGAGGCACTCATCTTCTCTTTCTTGCAACTAGTGATAAAATGTGTGAGGAATAGTTCCTCAAGCTGGTCGAAGGAGAAGATGGACTCTACAGATAGTTGAGAGAACCACTTTGTGCTGATCCCTTCGGGGTTCCTAGGAAATTCTTTAAGAGGGGGGAGTCAGATGCTTAGTGGATCATCATGAGGGTTTTGAAACTCTCATTGTGGTCTACCGAGTCAGACTATCCATTGTATGACTGTAACCCCTATTGCTCATATTTGTATTTTTAATTATATTTAATAAAATTCTCAATTATTCTACTTTATTTTTTGTGGTATTTATTTTCATTTTCATTTCGTTTGTCTTGCGACTAGTGATGAAGTGTGTGAGGAATAGTTGTTCAAGCTGGTCGAAGGAGAAGATGGACTCTACAGAAACATGAGAGAACCACTTCGTGGTGATCCCTTCAGAGTTACTAGGAAAGTCTTTAAGAGGGGAGAGTCGGATGCTTAGTGGATCATCATGAAGGTTTTTGAAACTCTCATTGTGGTCTACCAAGCCAGACTATCCATTGTATGACTGTAACCCCTATTGCTAATATTTGTATTTTAAATTATATTTAATAAAATTCTTGATTATTCTACTTTATTTTTGGTGGTATTTATTTTCTTTTCTTTTGTATGGTGTGTTTTTCTTCTCTCTTTTGTGATTCATTTTGCTTTGATTCAGCTTCATATTCTCATTCATTTGATCTACAAATTTGTTCTTGATCTCGTTTATTATTTAAATCTATTTCATGGCCTATTTGTCTCTTATTGGATTCTTTTCTTCCTATTGGATACTACCCAGTTCACCCATACTCATACTGTCCCTATATAAACACCCTAATTGAACCCTAATCCGAATCACCAAACCCTAATACTCTCTCTCTATCTAGTCATCTCTCTCCCGACCGCCCGATCTCCCCCTGACACTTCGCTGTCGTCGTCTTTGACTTCCGACGCCGGAGACCCACCGCACCTCCCCTTTACCTTCATCTCTTCCCGATCCCCTGCTGTCCCCCTTGCCCCTTGCTGCCGTCATCTTGTTCAAGTGCAGCCGTGACACACCCCAGGCCGAGCCCCTCGTCACCCTGTTCCATCGAGCAGCACAACCCACAGTGCCCTCCGGTGCTGTCGCCACAGACCCCAGCCTCTGCCGTCTGAGCCGCGGTCATCTCCCCGAGGTGATGCGGCCGTCGTCTTGCCATTGTTGGCTGCTGTCTCTTGTGTGTAAGCGTGTCTTCTCGTGCACTTATTTCGGTGGTGGATTCTCATCTCTTTGTTCATTGTGTTCGTGATTCGAGATTCATTCCCGTTATTCGATTGTATCGTTTCCATCGTCTTCATAGTAGGCAAGTAGCTTGTATGTATTCTTTTTGCCATACAAGTTAATACCGTAAGTAGTCTAGTATGAAAATATGTGTACTCTCATGATGATCCTATCCTATTAGTTAAACCGTTGACATCATCTCTTGATTATGAGTAGTTACAATAATTGACACCCGTTGTATGAAATAATTAGATTAGATGACACTTTGACTGTATATTGTTTGTGACACACCGTATGTTGTAGATGAGTGTTACATAGATGTTTGTTGGATGTATGATATCATTATAGACCATTTATTCACATGCCAAGCTGATTTAAGTAACCCACATATGACATATATCATGTTTGTATGACATCTTAGATTGGATTGATTGTAGTTAAGTTGTTTGATAAAATGCATAAAAGAATTTTTGTTCTGCTGCTGCCCTACTTTGTACAGTAATTTTGACCCTGTTAACATTAGTAAAATAAATAAGTTTGTGAACATGATTTGTATCATTTGTTTCCTAGTTTTCAGAACTTTTGACGGATCTGAATTCCGATTTTTGATGCTTGAGTTATTGCTGTTTTACTACAGTCATATCGTATATTCCAGATTCTGAACTATATGTATTCTGTATGGAATTTTATTTTAAAACTGATATTAAAAGTAAAATTTGAACTCTATATTTTGCTAAGTATGTTTAGATATGTCTGGGATCAATCCCTAATTTTCGTGGAATTAATTATTGACTTTTATATCTCCTTTCATGCTTTCGAAACCAATCGAAATATTTCCAAACTGCGTACTGTTCAGTAAAGAATTATGTTTTCAGTCTGATTCTATTCGTTTTTGATGAAAACTTTATGAATATAAACTATAGCCTAATTTATCTATTTTGTTACCCTTTTGACAGATCTGGATTTCAAACTATATTTTGTGAATTATCTCCGTCTTGGTACGGCTATGTCTGAACTTTCAGAATTGAGATTTTGTTGCATTACTCTGTTTTCCCAATTTTGTTCACCATACTATTTGTAATATGATTCCATGATATTTTATATTTTGAAACTAGATATGTTAGGGAATCTTCCAGATTTTTCTCAGATTTAATTATGTTTCATGCTTATAAACAAGATTTTGCATCTTCTAGCAGAACAAGATTTCTGTATTAAATGCTGTTTTCAACCTTGTTTCTTTCGCTGATATGTGACTTATATATGTGTGCTGGAATCGATAGAGAGTCTAGTTTCTGGATTTTCTGACGGATCTAGGTTTGCTATTCCGTAGCAACGGGAATATCGGATTGGGTACAGTAGTGTCTTGCTGTCCAGAACTGGAAGTTTAAATTTTTTGACTATTATGAGTTGTTTTTATCAACCGTTGTAATTACTACTTCATCTTATACTTACCCTTTGTTCATGCCATGTCTTTAGCCTTTTGTATTCGTTCACACCTGTTGTTAATAAAGAAAAGAAATCAAGCCGGGGTTTTTAAGGAAAAAGATCGAGTAGTGGACAATATAGAAATGCATATTCAGAGGAAACTCATTTTCCTCACTGTTTACTATGGTACATACTGTTTATCTCTGGATGCATGAGGGCATGATCCATGACACTTTTTGTTGTTATAACTGTTACAGTTACTGTTTGTCCGAGTATATTGCCCTATAGAAGTTCCACTACGAAGTCTTAAAATGAAACTGTTTGCTGTAGCAACCATGTAGTATAATTTGGGACGCATGAAGTGCTACTTAGTTAGTAATGAACAGTAGACATAAGAATAACTGTTTACACTATCATATCCTGTTACTGTTGACCCTTACTATTACTATTATACTTTACTGTTATTCCACTGTTTACAGCCATCTGTAGACTTTTATATTTACTGCTTTCTTCATGTTAGTATTTTCTGTGTAGTTAGTTTTTTCCCCATTTCCTTCCTTGTACTGCTTGCGTCCCGGACTTGCATCTAACAGGCGTTATGTTTTCCTGTTTTCCTATTTTTCCTTACAATTTCTATATGAGTAGGTTTTGCTGATTAATTGCCTACTGGAGTTGGTGAGCAAAAGTTTTGAGCTGCGCAATTGGAATTATTTGCTTAAAATGTTTTGATGAACTATTTATATTTGTGAACTGTATTGATACTTGTATTTGGGCTTGTAGTCTCAGGATTATTATTTTTGTTTCAGATCTTGTATTTGTTGGGATATTTATTATTGTTGCAATAAATACTATTGAGTTATGATTGTTTATGCATGCTTGGAGTATACTGTTATATTTATTGTTGTGATGAGTCAAGCAGATCCGTATAGCTTATGGATGGTAAAAATTATCCGCTGGGCTTAGTCACATATAGTATTCTGTATTCATTTTGGAAAGCAGGGCATGATAAGGTTTTCTGTGGTATCAGAGCTTCAGGTTTGACTAATACATTAGGCATGCTTGACTTGATCAGGATTTACTTGACTACCAACAAGCCATGCATTGCACAAACATTGATAATCAACTTGATCTGGATACTTGTCTCATTCCATTCATTTTGATCCCTTCTTATTCAATTCCTTGATTCCTTACTTCTTCCGTCTATTGCAATTGCCCTCATTGCTGATTCCTTATTGGGTATGAATTAATTTCTTTTTGTACCCATATTCCTTTGATTATGGTATTTTTTTGTGTTTTCTTTTGTTGTTCTGTTATTTGTCCTTGTTTTATCTCTCTTGCTTCTTTCATCCATGTTGTCTTTCCTGCATAATTTTTTATATTCCTTGATTGTCTTTCATCGTTCATCTCTTCCCTTGTTTTGACTCTATCTTAGGTGTTATTCTTGTTCATTCTGTTCCTGCTCGTATTCTTTTTAATTCCAAGGCAACCCATTCCTTCGTCTCTTCCCGCTTCGTGGATCAGCATCAGTTGGAGTGCAGTGAGTTGCCAGTGGCTTGACATATCACAACAGGTGGCGATATTGTCGTTTGTTCCCGGGAGTGCAAGCAGAGTCTTGTGGTGATTGGAAGTACTGGTTTCATAGCAGATCTGATTGTGATTGGCAGTTCAGGCTTTGGTGTGATTCTCGTCATGGATTTGCTGGGTGAGTCCCATGCTATCATCGATTGTCGAGTAAAGAAGGTTGTTTTTCAGGATGGCAGACCGTGAGGAGTTTGAGTTCCATGCTGGGGAGTTACCTCTTGGGCGTGGTCAGGAAGTAGTTGTCGATGCTGATTGTGCAATGGAGTTGCATTCAAGCTGTGAAGCTGCACCTCTTGTTGTGCAGGAATTTCTGGATGTGTTTCCCGAGGAGTTTCCTAGACTACCCTCGGATAGGGATGTGGAATTTGGTATTGATATTTAGCCTGGTACTACGCCGATATCGAAGAGTCCTTACCGGATGGAACCAGTTGAGCTAGCAGAGCTGAAGGTGCAGGTCCAAGGATGGCTAGATTTGGGTTTCATCAGGCCCAGTGTGTCCTCGTGGGGCGCTCCTGTCTTGTTTGTTAGTAAGAAGGATGGGAGTAGTAGTCTGTACATGGATTACCGTGAGCTGAACAGTGTTACAGTGAAGAACCGGTATCTGCTACCCAGGATCGATGATTTGTTTGATCAGCTGGGTGGAGCTGCTGTCTTTTCGAAGTTGGACCTTCGCTCTGGTTATCATCTTGTGAAGGTGAAGGCAGCTAATGTGCAGAAGACTGCGTTTAGGACCTGATACGGACACTATGAGTTCCTAGTGATGCCTTTGAGAGTCACGAATGCGCCAACAGTGTTCATGAGTCTGATGAACAAAGTTTTCTCTCCATTTTTGGATAGATTTGTGGTGGTCTTCATAGACGACATTCTGGTGTATTCTCGGAATCAGAAGGATCATGCTGATCATTTGAGGTTGGTTCTGCAGACCTTGAGGAAGAATCAGCTCTATGGAAAATTCAGCAAGTGTGAGTTCTGGCTTGATCGAGTTACCTTTTTGGGGCACATTATTTCAGGCGATGGTATCTCTGTTGATCCGACCAAGATTTCTGTGGTCAAGGATTGGCCTGTTCCTAAGTCAGTTTTGGAAGTGAGAAGTTTCCTTAGTTTGGCCGGATATTATCGAAAGTTCGTCCAAGACTTTTTGAAGATAGCTGGTCCGTTGACTAAGCTGATCGGGAAAGATCAGAAGTTCGTTTGGGATGGAGCTTGTAGTGGAGCTTTTTCAGAGTTGAAGAGCCGGTTGACGTCAGTGCCTATGTTGACTATTCCGGATGGTTCAGGTGGTTTTGTGGTTCACTGTGATGCATCTGGCAAGGGCCTAGGTGTAGTGTTGATACAGAAGGGTCGGGTTATTGCTTATGCGTCTAGACAGTTGAGGCCACACGAGAAGAACTATCCTACCTATGATTTGGAGTTGGTCGCGGTGATCTTTGCTTTTAAGTTATGGAGGCACTATCTACTTGGAGACCGAGTGGAGATCTTTACTAACCACAAAAGTCTCAAGTATGTGTTCACTCAGAAGGAGCTGAACATGAGGCAGAAGCGATGGTTGGAGTTGATGGCTGACTATGACATTAGTTTACAATACTATCCTGGTAAAGTGAACTTGGTGCTAGTTGCTTTGAGTAGGAGACCAGTCGCCATATTCCTAACTCAGCAGAGAGAGCTTGTTGAGCAGATGAGGATGTTGGATTTGGATGTGATCCTGCCAGGTTCTGCTCGGAGTTACATGATGCTTCAGTTGTAGTCGTCTCTTGTTGAGCAGATTAAGGAGGCTCAGGCAGGTGATGTGCAATTGCAAGGGTTCAGAGCCAAAGTTGACGCAGGTACGAGGACCAATATGGTTGTTCACTCAGATGCATCTCTTCATTTTAGGTCCAGGTTGTGTGTTTCAAAAGGTGAGGTTCGTCAAAAGTTGCTTGTGGAAGCCTACCAGTCATCGTACTCTATTCATCCCGGTGGTACAAAGATATACCGGGACTTGAAGCTTGATTTTCGGTGGCATGGTATGAAGAGGGACGTGGCGAGATTTGTGTCGCAGTGCTTGATCTGCCAGTAGGTGAAGGCAGAACATCAGAGGACCGTCGGACTTCTTCAGTCTATTCCCATTCCAGAGTGGAAGTGGGAGCATATCACCATGGATTTTGTGACCGCTTTGTCGAGGAGTCCTCAGGGTCACAATGTCATTGGGTGATTGTGGACAGGTTGACAAAGAGTGCTCACTTCGTTCCCTTCAGAGTTGGACAGTCTACTGAGAGCCTAGCTGAGAAGTACATGTAAGAGATTGTCAGACTTCATGGGGTTCCAGTAAGTATTGTATCCGACAGGAATATGAGATTTAGGTCACTGTTTTGGGAGATTTTTCATGGTAGTCTGGGGAGTAAGTTGACGTACAGTATAGCTTTTCACCCTCAGACAGATGGACAGTCAGAGAGGACCATCCAGACTCTAGAGGACATGTTGAGGTCCTGTGTGCTGCAATTTGGAGGTTCTTGAGAGGACCACTTGCATCTTGTAGAGTTCTTGTACGATAATAGCTTTCAGGCTAGTCATAAGCTGCTCCTTTCGAGGCACTCTATAGTCGTAAGTATCGGTCGTCAGTGTGTTGGGATGACATTGGCGAGAGGAAGTTGTTGGGTCCGGAGTTGATCACCAAGACGGTGGATGCTGTGAGTCAAATTAGGAAGCATCTTCAAGCCGTGCAAGACAAAAAAAGCAATGCGCTGATGTTCATCATAGAGCCTTGGAGTTTGAGGTGGGAGACCATGTTTTCCTTAAGGTATCGCTGTGGCAAGGTGTCATTCGTTTCGGTGGTGGAGCCAAGTTGAGCCCCAGGTTCATCGGACTGTTTGACATCATGGAACAAGTTGGCAAGGTGGCCTATCATCTTGCATTGCCCCCGGCTTTATCTGGAGTACACGACTTCTTCCATGTCTCGCAACTGATGAAGTATATCCATGATGAGAGCCACATGATTGACTACTCGGAATTATCTGTGAGGCCAGATTTGTCTTATGAAATTTCGCCAGTTGCTATTGTGGACCGGCGGGAAGAAGGTTTTGAATAACAATTTGATCAAGCTGGTTCGTGTTTCTTGAAATCCTCACTTGGCAGGTGAGTCGACTTGGGAGCTGGAGGAGGATATCCAGTGGAGGTTTCCTCATTTGTTTGTGTAGCTCTTATTTTGTTGTTTTGCTTTTGTTATTGTATTTTTTCTTTTCTATCTGGGTTACCCTATGTACTTCTGGTTGAATTTCGATGACGAAATTCTTCTTATTAGGTGGGTAGGATTTGTAATCCCTATTTCTCATATTTGTATTTTTAATTATATTTAATAAAATTCTTGATTATTCTACTTTATTTTTTGTGATATTTATTTACATTTCTTCTATATGGTGTGTTGTTCTTATCTCTTTTGTGATTTATTTTGCTTTGATTCAACTTCATATTCTCATTCATTTGATCTACAAATTTTTTCTTGATCTCCTCTACTGTTTAAACCTATTTCATGGCCTATTTATCTCTTAGGGCGTGTTTGGGAACCCAAAAAATTAGGGAAAGGAATGGAATACTGTGGATAAACTCATCTTATCCTATTCCAGAGCCTGTTTGTTTTGAAAAAGAAAACAAAGGAAACAGCTAAATTTCATTCCCTAGAGAAAGATCTCAACCGATTTCTATTCCGACCCCTACCCCCTCGGAAAGCTGCGTAAAGGAATAGGGAATCAACTCATTTCAACCGATTACATCCAATAGCGCGCGAACCTTTCTTCAACAACTGATCTTCACAATATGATTCAGTAGCGACATTTCTTGTACGCAACAATACCAATGAGAGCATTCAGAGTAATAATTACCATTAGTTTTTCCATGTATTTGTTATTTATGTTTCATAATGTACTTTCTCTTCTTTGAGCATTCTAGGATGGTCTGACCGTTGGTGAGAAAACAACAAAGGAGCCTGATGAGCCAGCACGAATGCAGGTTTCTTTCTTCTTCAACCCATTTTGTTTTTTTTATTTATTTAAAGGTTGCATTTTTCCTGTATAATTGAGAGAATGTCACTTGCCAAAAAAAATAAGGGAAGAAAGGGTATGGATAGACAAAAGTTTCCATTAGGTAGATGATTTTGTGTAAATTGTATAGGAATTGTTTGTATACTAGTATGTCTTTGTGGTAACTACATGGTTGACTTAGTGTTATCAGATGACTGATGCTAGATGCTCAAGGTGCACCGAGAAAAAAGTAGCCATTACTGATATCATTCATGCTGGAGGACATGGGAATCGATATCAGGTTTGCAATTTCTTTCGTCATTATTAGCCTATTCTTGATGTCATTATATTTTTTTGCTGAATCAGACCAATACGTACCTTGGTAACCCGAGTAACTAGTAAAACTTCTTTGAGCATAGAGAATACAATGCAACGGAAAATACTTGCATAGAAAAATCTGAAATAAGATAGCATAGAAATTATGAAATTATGTCCATGTACAAATGTTATAAAAAGGTTTTTCCAAAATGTCGTAATCCATAGTATTCTATTGTTTGCCAAACAAGACTATGGAATGGAAACAAAAAAAAGTCAATTCCATTCCACCAGTTGCCAAACACACACAACTTACAAAGTTAATTCATCCCTTTCCTTTTCTTTCCATTCCTCTCCATTCATTTTCATTCTATTCCTTTCCATTACCCAACTTAAATGTTTCCAAACAGACCCTTATTGGATTCTTTTCTTCCTATTGGATATTACCCAGTTCACCCATACCCATATTGTCCCTACATAAACACCCTAATTGAACCCTAACCCTAATAATCTCTCTCTCGACCCCCCGATCTCCCCTACTTCTTTGCTATCGTCGTCTTTGACTGTCAACACCAGAGACCCACCGCACCACCTCTCTCCTTTCCTCGCTTCCCGATCCTCCTCTATCCCCCTTGCCCTTTTGATGGCGTCGTCTTGTTCGAGCGCTGCTGAGACACACCTCACGCTAAGCCCTTCGTCGCTCGGTTCCGTCGAGCAGCACAGCCCACAGCGCCCTTCGGTGCTGTCGCCGCAGACCCCAGCCACCATCGTCCTAGCCGCCGTCGTCTCCCCGAGGTGCTGCTACCGCCGTCTTGCTGTTGTTGAATGTTGTCTCTTGTGTGTGCGCATGTGGTCTCGTGCACGTGTTTTGGTTGAGGATTCTCATCTCTTTGTTCGTTATGTTCGTGGTTCAGGATTCGTTCCCGTTATTCTATTGTATTGTTTCTGTCATCTTCATGGCAGGCAAGTAGCTTGTATGTGTTCTTTTTGTCATACAAGTTAATAACTTAAGTAGTCTAGTATGTAAATGTGTGTACTCTCATGATGATCCTATCCCGTTAGTTAAACTGTTGACATCATCTCTTGATCATGAGTAATTACAATAATTGACACTTGTTGCATGAAATAATTAGATTAGATGACACTTTGACTGTATATTGTTTGTGACACACTGTATATTGTAGATGAATGTTACATAGATGTTTGTTGGATGTATGATCTCATTATAGACCATTTATTCACATGCCATGCTGATTTGAGTAACCCACATATATAATGTTGGTATGACATCTTAGATTGGACCGATTGTAGTTAAGTTGTTTGATAAAATGCATAAAAGAATTTTTGTTTTGTCGCTGCCCTATTTTGTACAGTAATTTTGACCTTGTTAACATCAGTAAAATAAATAAGTTTGTGAACATGATTTGTAGCCTTTGTTTCCTAGTTTTCAGAACTTTCGACGGATCTGAATTCTGATTTTTTATGCATGAGTTATTGCTATTTTACTGCAGTCGTATCGTATATTCCAGATTCTGAACTATATGTATTCTGTATGAAATTTTATTTTA
Organism: Hemerocallis citrina; assembly: GCA_017893485.1. NCBI lineage: Eukaryota > Viridiplantae > Streptophyta > Magnoliopsida > Asparagales > Asphodelaceae > Hemerocallis > Hemerocallis citrina. Next base: position 34,363,271 of record CM030360.1, read on the forward strand.
AAACTGATATTAAAAGTAGAATTTGAACTCTATATTGCTGAGTATGTTTTGATATAAATGGGATCAATCCCTAATTTTTTTGGAATTAATTATTGACTTTTATATCTCCTTTCATGCTTTCAAAACCAATCGAAATATTTCCAGGCGGCATGATGTTCAGTAAAGAATTATATTTTCAACCTGATTCTATTCGTTTTTTATGAAAACTTTATGAATATAAACTGTAGCCTAATTTGTCTATTTTTTTATCGTTTTGATGGATCTGGATTTTGAATTATATTTTGTGAATTATCTTAGTCTTGGTACTGCTATGTCTGAACTTTTAGAATTGAGATTTTGTTGCATTACTCTGTTTTCCCAATTTTTTTCACCATACTATCTGTAATATAATTACATGATATTTTATATTTTGAAACTTTATATGTTAGGGAATCTTACAAATTTTTCTCACATATAATTATGATGATTTTAAACTCTTTTCATGCTTATAAGCAAGATTTTGCATCTTCTGGCTGAACAAGATTTCTGTATTAAACGTTGTTTTCAACCCTGTTTCTGTAGCTAATATGTGACTTATATATATGTGCTAGAATCGGTAGAGATTCTAGTTTTTAGATTTTTTGACTGATCTAGGTTTTCTGTTCTGTAGCAACGGAAATCTCGAATTTGGTACAGTAGTGTCATGCTATCCGGAACTGAAAGTTTCGTTATTTTGACTATTATGAGTTGTTTTTATCAACCGTTGTAATTACTAATTCATCTTAGACTTACCCTTTGTTCATTCCATGTCTTTCGCCTTTTGTATTCGTTCACACCTGTTGTTAATAATGAAAATAAATCAAGCCTGGGTTTTTAAGGGAAAAGATCCAGTAGTGGACAATATAGAATTGCATATTCGGAGTGAACTCATTTTCCCCACTGTTTATTGTGGTACATACTGTTTATCTCTGGATGCATGAGGGCATGATCCATGACACTGTTTGTTGTTATAACTGTTACTATTACTATTTTTCCAAGTATATTGCCTTATAGAAGTTCCACTACGAAGTCTTAAAACGAAACTGTTTGCTGTAGCAACCATGTGGTATAATTTGGGATGCATGAAGTGCTACCTAGTTAGTAATGAACATTAGATATAAGAATAACTATTTACATTCTCACATCTTGTTACTGTTATACTTTTACTGTTATTCCGTTGTTTATTGTCATCCGTAGACTGTTATATTTACTGCTTTCTCCATGTTAGTATTTCCTGTTTAGTTAGTTTTTTCCCCCATTTCCTTACTTGTATTGCTTGCGGCCCGGACTTACATCTAACGGGTGTTATGTTTTCCTGTTTTAGTATTTTTCCTTGTAATTGCCATATGAGCAGGTTTTGCTGAACAATTTCCTACTGGAGTTGGTGAGCAAAAGCTTTGAGCTGCGCAATTAGAATTATTTGCTTAAAATATTTTGATGAACTATTTATATTTGTGAACTATATTGAGACTTGTATTTGGGCTTGTAGTCCCAGGATTATTGTTTTTGTTTCAGATCTTGTATTTGTTGAGATATTTATTATTGTTGCAATAAACATTATTGATTTATGATTGTTTATTCATGCTTGGTTGGAGTATACTGTTATATTTATTATTGTGATGGACTCAAGTAGATCCGTACAGCTTATGGATGGTGAAAACTATCCTCTAGGCTTAGTGACGTACCATATTCAGTATTCCTTTTGAGAAGCGGGCGTCACAATGACGCAAAGGATGGAATTTTGAAGTTGACTGGAACATGAGGCTCGATAATTTTTGTAGAGTAGGGGGTTCGGATAGGGCGGTATGTTCACTCATGTCTTCCATCTTCTTGTTTCAGTAGTGCTAGACGGTCTTCCATCTTCTGGAAGCGCTAGAGGATGGTGTTGTCTTGTTGATCGGATTGAGTGGACCTATGGGCCTCCTCACGTCATGGAGGAGTGGAGCGGTGGGTGCTAGTTTGTTGAGTCCTGCTAGGAATAATGTTGAGGACTTGAAGGGTCTCATCTTTGAAGTTGCGGAACTCTGCCCTGGTGACGGGTGCTTATTCCTCTCTACCTCTCTTAGAGGCTGATCGACTTGTTGTAGTTGGGTTCCTTCTCCCGCGAGGAGTTCTTTGTCCCCTTGGAGAGTGATGGCTTCTTCTACCTCCGGGAGAGAGGGTTCTTCTGTGTCGCGTGCTTCGATGAGAGGAGCCTCTCGTGCCTTCCTAGCGTACTGGATGGGGACCTCATCCCGTGTAACATCCCGCAAAATTGAGTTATGACAATTTTGCCCACGGGTGTTATGCAGATGTATTTTGTACCGTTACGGGTAATATCTGTAGCGTATTTTAATATAAATATCCTACATATTTTTGTATTCTGATTAATTATACAATTTTCGTCTTCTCAAAATTCGTTTTTATCCTAATTTGAGCCAACTCAAACCTAATCTTTTTGTGTTTTTACGTGTATCGCTCGTGTTTTCAATACACGTGTCGATTACGTATATTTTTCCGTTACGTGAAATATTCGTAACATTATCAAAATAAATATATTTTACGTATGTTATATTTCGGTCGCTCAAACCTATTTTTGTATTTGAATACATATTGATACGTGCGACAAACGTATTTTTCTTATGCACGTGTTTTCTTATTTTAATACTATTTTATTTTGCACGTGCATTGCGCGTAAAATTTTATGCACATGTTGGTTCCTAAAATTTCCTTAAGTGATGAAATTTTTCCTTTCATTTTTTTAGCCACAATTGTATGATTTATTTTAATTAAAATCAACTAGGCCTAAATCCATTTTTGTAGCCCACTAAAACTAATTACAAATTTGAATCTCATGATTATTTTTGTGTGCACATAAATGTATATTTAAAATCTAGGTAGATTGGTACACTTTGCCATGTGTAACACACACATCTAACTTAACAAAAACTAATAATAAAATTTGTATGAAAAAGTGTGTACACACATTGACTACACGTGCACGTGCTTTGTGCACACAAGAGAGTGGCCGACCTACACTTGAGTGGAGAGAGTAGGAGAGAGTATGGAGAAGTGGGGAATTATTTTGTGAAGTGGGGAGTCATTTTGATCACTCATTCTTTCTATAAATAGATCACCCCTTTGTCATAAATAGAATGCAAATTAAAGGAAACAAAAAAGGAGAGAAATAGATAGTGACTTGCCGGTTTGAGCTAGGAGGCCGAGATTCTTTGCTTGGAATTTGGAGCATTTTTTTTAGGAGTTCTACTATTAGGGATTCTACATTTGAGGTGGGTGTCTCTTCAATTTCTAATTTAGTTCTTTTGATGCATGAAATTGTTAGGTAATTGCTATGTGTAGTCTAAAATGTGATTGGTGAATTAATTTGAGAATGAATGCATGCTAGACTAGATAAACAGATGAAAATACAACATAGAAATTGGTTGTCATGCCTCTAAAATAAATGTGCATAAGATTTCTTGTGTGTTAATATCATGTATGTTGCTTATGTATGTTAATTCATGAATGTTGATTCATATTAGATTTTGCTACACCATGATTAAGTTGTATGTGTGAAATTGAGAATGCATGGCAATTTGCAAAAAACCGAGAAGTTTATGTTAGAATTATATGTAGATTTGCATGTAGATTGGGAGTATGGGTATTTTCCTAATCCTATAGTAATTGGTAGGGTATTCATGCTAATTCTACAAATTGTAGTCTAAATTGTATTGATAAGGAACAAGAATGCAAAAGTGAAAGATTGCACTATTTAAATTAATTTGAATAATTTCAAAGTTAAAATATATTAAATTAGAGGAAATTATCATTCGGGAAATTTTAGAGTTGTTGTGTATAGGAATGATCATGAAAATAATAAAAGAAGAAAAAAATTTGAAGTTATGTGTTTAGATTAAAAATAATCGAGAAACAGAGAGTGGGTATAAAAACAATTTAATACACCTATAATCAAAATTGATGCTTGGACTTCTTGGTCGGCGCGTGAGCGCAAGGGGGTTTTACGCTCTGGTTGTGCGCGGGTCTTGGGAGGCTCATTTTTTAAAAAAAATTAATTTTTTTTCTTCAGAATTACTCTAAAGTGAACATATAAATAATCGAGGTAGAATTTATTCACCAAGTGTGAGTTGGCAAGTTGGTTGTTGGGTGCATTTGGGTTGCTGTCTGGGTTGCTTTGTACCTGGGTTCGAATCCGGTTGTGCACATATTACTTTTTTTAATTTTTTTTAATGACTTTTTCCATGTTATAAAAATTGGGGAATGTTGTAGAATCACTTTAAAATATTATTAGAATCTTGGGAAATAATTCTACACTATTATAAGATATATTTTGGGGATAAAATGAATAAGCAATTGATTTTAAAAAGAGAAATCTTATTTTGAACTAGAATTATATTATGAGATTTAAAATGTAAATTAAGAAGGAAATTTGGGGATTTAGTTGAATATGAAAAATTGAGTTGCAACTAAATAAATACCAATTTACATTTTTATTAAGAAGAAAATTTTGATTATTTCAACTAGAGGTATTTTAAAAAGTTTTATCATCTGGATTAAACTCGATCTAGAGTTAATTTGAGTTGTTAAAGAATAAAATTTGAAACTTGAACATCATATTATTTGGGAAGAAGAAGTTTATTGAAAGTAATTGGTAAAGGTTGTCAATCTACAACTTCGTTGCAAGATATGGAGAAACTATCTATTATTATATAGAGAAGGTTGATTTGAAATTGTTGAATAAGATTATGAAACTAGTTGTTCAAGTAAATGAGGTTGTGTGAGCAAGGGAATAATTGAATATATGAATGAATGAGACTTCAAAAGTTAGAGGGTATGTGTAACCCCTATTTTTCAATTTTGAATTTTATTTCTTTTCTTGATTATTGTATCTGAATTCTTTTGTAATATTTAATTTTGTCTTTTCTTGTGCTCTTCTATTCTGTTTTGATCACTCCATGCTCTTTTGGTTCAATTCTGCTATTTTTGGTTCGTTGCAAAAATTTTCTCTTCCTGTTTTCAGTTGATTTGTTCCGCTTTATGTTCATCTCATCGAATTATAGCTAATTTTTTTCTTCTTTTGGAGCCAAAACTGATATGGCTAAAAATAGGATTAAATCGGGACCGTTCACATCGGACACGAATCTTAAAGCTCAGGGGTAAAATGGCAATTTCACATACAAATGGGTCCGAAACGGGTACTGGGTCTCCTTCTCACAGATCCAATAACCCGCGAACGGATCCACCTCAACTGGGTACGGGTCCCGACCCGATACAAACCCAGTCCGACAGGATAGAATTAGGGTCTCTGATTGAACCAAATCAACGGGCCTGATTCGCGACTATCCTCTCACCGGGAATTAAGGGATTACATTCCTAATCTGATTACGAGGATTTTACTCCTTATCAGATCATAGGAATTACATTCCTAATCTGATCCCTAAGGCGGCAATAAATATCCCCCATCCACCACTATTAAGAGGTAATCAATCTTTTACTAGTTAAACGCTCTTTCATAATCATTTCTGGCTACTGACTTGAGCGTCGGAGGGTGCATCGCCGGGATCAACCCCGGTGTCTCGTACTTCTTTGCAGGTGAACGGTGTGAGTCAGCGGTCAAACTCCAGCGGAACAGGTTAGGTGTTTGCTATTCAGGTTTTCCAAGAACTCACAAATACTATCTGTTTACCCCCACACCAGATTCAGCGGTAACAGATTGGCGCCATCTGTGGGAAGCCATACGAATAGCAGCCCCTCCTCTTCCCGTTGGTCAGATCTTCTCCAGCCATGCCTCCTAGAAAAGTAAGATCCAGAGGGTCCAACCGTGGACCCAACCCCGTTGATCAGCAAGAGGTAGTCCCCATCCAACCCGCTCAGCAGCAGGGGCAACTTCCTCTCCAAGCGGAAGACCCTCTTCAACAAGATCAGCCTCCTCTTCAGAATCAACAACCCCCTAAGGGTCCCGCCGGTCCTCAGAATGCCGGTGCGGGGGCGTCGCGTCCCAACCCGCAGAAGCAACCCCTCCATCAGGACCGCATTTCGGTACACAATGCCTCTTCAGATTCCATGGCCTCCCACAATCCTCGAGTTTCCGACCTCCGCAATACCATTCACAATCGGCAGAAGGGTGAGGATCTTTGCCGCCGTTTGGATGAAAAGCGGGCCCGAGAGGGAGCCTCCCGCCAACAACGTCCAGATGAACGATTTCCTCACCACCAAGACTACAGAAGGTCCCCTACTCGAAGAGGGATGAAAGAGTCCCTCGAACACCATAGGAGAAGACCTCATTCCCCTGCCGGTCGACAACATCCGAGGAACGATGAGGCACCCATCACCCGTGCCGAGTTCCAGCAGTTCCAAGCATCGGTGTTGCGATCCCTCAACCTCCGACCCAACAATAACAATGGTCAGAGGGCTCGTACCCCTCCACGGGTCCAAAGTCCTCGCCATCGGTCCATAACTCCTCCTCCGGCTCCTAGCAACCAACAGTGCATGCCTAGCCCTCGCCGCTCCCAGAGCTACCGTCGTCGCTCCCCTTCCTATGAAGACGAGTCCAGAGGCTCGTTTGACTATCGTCGAAGGGACGATGCTCTCTACCGTCGTCTCCATGAGATGGAGAGGCGCATCGACCGAATAGACAATGATGAGGAGTTAAGAGGAAGGACCATCCGCCCGAGCAGACCTCCCTTCTCTCGGACCATCATGGAGGCTCCTATCCCAAGAGGTTTCGAACCCCCGCAGTTCAAAACTTACTCGGGGGAGTTGGACCCCGTGGACCACATCGAAAGCTTTAAGACCCTCATGCTAATCCACCAAGCTTCCGATGCTTTGCTGTGCAAAACCTTCCCCGCCACTCTTAAGGGTTCGGCTCGGGAGTGGTACTCCCGCCTTGCCCCGTCTTCCATATTCTCCTTCGAGCAATTCGAGACCCTCTTCATCACTCATTTTGTGAGTAGCAGACGCACGGAGAAGACCAACATCTCGTTACTCCAGCTCCGCCAGGAGAAGGGAGAGAAGTTGAGAGACTATGTGAGGAGGTTCACTGCAGAAGTGAGATCCATCGCTTCCCTTGATCATCCTGTTGCAGCGGCCGCCTTCCAATCGAACATCCTCAACTCTAGCCTTCGCTCCTCCCTTGCCAAGAAGCCCCCACATAATTTCGCCGACCTCCTTCGTAGGAGCGAGAAGTACATTCGGGCCGAAGAAGCCGAGAATCTCCCGGGCTTTGAGGAGACATCTTCTGGGAACAAACGGAAGAGCACAAGAGAAGAGGGGTCCCAAAAATCCCAGAAGGACGGCAATGGATAGCGTCGCCCGACTCCTCGGTTTGAGAAGTTCACCCCCCCAATTGCCAATATATCAGAAGTTCTTATGGAGGTGGACAAGGAAGGGCTCCTCTGCGCTCCCCCGAGAATGAATACACCTGGCAAGAAGAGGAACAAGGATAAGTGGTGCCGCTTTCACAGGGACTACGGCCACGACACGGATGATTGTCGGGCTCTCAAGGAGGAGATCGAAGAACTCATACAGCGGGGGCAGCTGGTCAAGTTCGTCCAAAAAGAGGGGACCGAGTTTCTCCCCTGAGGAGCCTACAAACAAACAGAAGGGCCCGCCGAGCTTCAAGACTCAGAATCTCCCAGCTCCTCCCAATAGGTCTTCACCTTATTATAGAAGTAGGATCCTGATTTTCAATAAGGCCGATGCTTGTAACTCGGCCAATAGTATGTAATAATGGCTCGCCCTATTGAAGCGGCCACTTAGTTTGTTTCAAACTTTACATCTTTTCATTGAAAATTATTGCTCCTGCTTCTCTATCTCTCCGAGTCACGACTCTCTTAAATGGTGGGTTCAGAGTCCAGCTTCTTTTACATGGCTGCTCCCGCAACTTACTAACCTTTAACAACGATGGTTCGGAGTCCAACACTTGGCTCGATTCCTCTTCAAATAACATGCTCTTCAGTGGGTTAGAAGTGGTTCGCCATTCAGAATTGCTCCCACAACTGTTGAATCCCTCTAACAACAATGGTTCGGAGTCCAACACTTGGCTCAATTCCTCTTCAAATAACTTGCTCTTCAGCGGGTTAGAAGTGGTTCGCCATTTGGAATTGCTCCCACAACCGTTGAATCCCTCTAACAATAATGGTTCGGAGTCCAACACTTGGCTCGATTCCTCTTCAAATAACCTGCTCTTCAGCGGGTTAGAAGTGGTTCGCCATTCGGAATTGCTCCCACAACCGTTGAACAACTCTACCGATGGTTCGGAGTCCAACACTTGGCTCGATTCCTCTTCAAATAACCTGCTCTTCAGCGGGTTAGAAGTGGTCCGCCATTCGGAACTGCTCCTACAACCGTTGATTCTCTCATTTAAATAGCGAGTTCGAAGCTCACAACTCTCTCCTAGAGTTGCTCCTCAAACTCGTCTTTCAAATGGCTCTCCTCCGGAGCCGAGCTCTTCACTCCGCTCGCCTCCAAAGCGGAGATCTTCTCAGACAAGGTCGGAGCACAACTCTCTCCTAGAGTTCCTCCTCAAACCTGTCTCTCAAATGGCTCTCCTAATGCCGAGCTCTTCACTCCGCTCGCCTCCAAAGCGGAGATCTTCTCAAACAAGATCGGAGCACAACTCTCTCCTAGAGTTCCTCCTCAAACCTGTCTCTCAAATGGCTCTTCTAATGCCGAGCTCCACTACACCGAGCTACTACAGGCAGAGGGTGAACTACTGAGTCACCGAGCCGAGCGGACGAGGTACCGACCTCCACATATGGAGAAAAATACCACCGACCCGATTTTGCCGTTAGATCATCTCAAAATTTGCACTCAAGCGTGATGGATGGATCAGATCGCGCCACGTCACTACAAAACGACAAGATAACGTTTTCTCGAAACTCGTGCCTCTTGTCTCGTGATTCGCGCCACGATCGTGATCAACCGTCCAGATGGAGCCACGTAGCTCGAATCTGAAATCCGAGCTACCGATTTACCGAGCAGCAAAGTGGCGGAAAATGTGCCTCAAAATCCGTGCTCGGATTCGCTGAACAAGCAAGCAGATAAAGAGGAAGAAAGAAAAAGAGGCTAACGGATCGGGGTCGGATCCGATACCCACGGTCCGACCCATACCCTTCTTAGCTCCTTCATTCTTCTCCTTCTTTAGTCTTCCCGCCAAAAGTACCCAACACTTCTGCTCTTCTTCACTGTGCGAAAGAACAAGACAGAGGAGAGAACCCGAATGCCTCTCCTCCCCTTCCTCTTTCTCCTCAGGGCCGAGCTCTTCACTTCGCTTACCTCCAAGGCGGACATCTTCTCAACGAGTTCAGAGCTAAAACTCTCTCCTAGAGTTGCTCCTCAAACTCGTCTTCCAGATGGCTCTCCTAGAGCTGAGCTCTTCACTCCGCTCGCCTCCAAAGCGGAGCTCTTCTCGACGAGTTCGGAGCACAACTCTCTCCTAGAGTTCCTCCTTACACTCGTCTTCCAAATGGCTCTCTCCTAGAGCCGAGCTCTTCACTCTGCTTACCTCCAAGGCGGACCTCTTCTCAAACGAGTTCGGAGCTAAAACTCTCTCCTAGAGTTGCTCCTCAAACTCGTCCTCCAGATCGCTCTCTCCTAGAACCGAGATCTTCACTTCCGCTCGTCTCCAAAGCGGACCTCTTCTCATCGAGTTCGGAGCATAACTCTCTCCTAGAGTTCCTCCTTACACTCGTCTTCCAAATGGCTTTCTCCTAGAGCCGAGCTCTTCACTCCGCTTACCTCCAAGGCGGACCTCTTCTCAAACGAGTTCGGAGCTAAAACTCTCTCCTAGAGTTGCTCCTCAAACTCGTCCTCCAGATCGCTCTCTCCTAGAACCGAGCTCTTCACTTCCGCTCGTCTCCAAAGCGGACCTCTTCTCATCGAGTTCGGAGCACAACTCTCTCCTAGAGTTCCTCCTTACACTCGTCTTCCAAATGGCTTTTTCCCAGAGCCGAGCTCTTCACTTCGCTCGCCTCCAAAGCGGGGCTCTTCTCAAAGAATTCGGAGCTCACAACTCTCTCTTAGAGTTGCTCCTCAAACTCGTCTTCCAGATGGCTCTCCTAAAAGCCGAGCTCTTCACTCCTCTTACCTCCAAGGCAGACCTCTTCTCAAACGAGTTCGGAGCTAAAACTCTCTCCTAGAGTTGCTCATCAAACTCGTCTTCCAGATCACTCTCTTAGGTCTGAGCTCTTCACTCCGCTCGCCTCCAAAGCGGGCCTCTTCTAAGCGAATTCGGAGCTCAAAACTCTCCCATAGAGTTGCTCCTTGCACTCACTTGAAAGAATGGGTCTTCTCATGGCTCTTACGAAGATCTTCCTAGCACCTCTTCTCCCCCCTAGGAGTGGAGCTCCTCTTCAAAAATCTCCCAAACCAAACAGAACAGAGGCAGAGTTCCGGAGCTCTTCACCTCTCCCATATGCCGACCCATCCTCTTGAGCCGAAGAGCAGAGGTAGATCTCCGACCCCTCCTCTACGCCGAGCTACTATGGGCAGAGGGGGAACTACCGAGCCGAGTGGACGAGGTACCGACCTCCACATATGGAGAAAAATTCTGCCGATCCCATCTCACCATTGGATCATCTCAAAATTCGTGTTAGAACATGATGAACGACTCAGATCTCGCCACGTCTTCACAAAATGACAAGATAATATTTTCTCGAAATTTGAGCCTTTTGTCTCGTGATTCACGCCACGATCGTGATCAACCATCCAGATTGAGCCACATAGCTCGGATCCCAAATCCGAGCTACTGAACTACTGAACTGCAAAGTGAAAAAAATGCACCTCAAAATCCGTGCTCGGATCTGCCGAACAAGACGCAGCTGCCGAGCAGCAAGGAAGAAGGAAGGAGAGGGAGAGAGAGAGGGAGAGACAAAAAAAAAATAGGTGGCACGGGTGCCGGGTCGACCCGTTAAGGGATCCGAACCCGACCCACTTCATTCACTCCTTCTTCTCCATACTCCCGCCAAAACAAAACCAACCAAAGAGGAAAACCCAACACCTTCTTCCTCAACCTCCGACGCTCTCCACACCGTCGCAGCTCCACAATAGCGCCGAGCTCGTCTCCACTATAGCACCGAGCTCGCCCAAGCTTCGTCGCGCTCATCGATAGCTCCACAGGAGCCCCTTCAAGCTCCAATTGCCGAGCTCTCCCTCAAGCGAACCGATGCCTAGGTCGAGCTCACCAACACTGCGATCCACCTCCACTTCACACGAGCTCGACCTCGCCATATTCTGAAGCTCGAAGCTCCGAGCTCCGCTACCGAGCTCCACCTCCGACGACCACCTTCGAGCTCTCACTCTTGCCGAGCTCCCTCCGTCGCCGAGCCGAACCCATCACCATGGCATTGACGAGTTTCCTATTCCACAAGCATCAAGCTCTCCATCATCGAGCTCAAAACCCACTTCAGTCGAACTCCGAGCTCCGACTTCCCCTTCGCTGCCAAAATCCATGTTCGTCTCCCGCCATGGCCAGCTCACGCCATTACCGAGCTCGAGTGGTCCTCCGAAGAGCTCGACCCCATCTCCAGTTCGAAGAGCTCCTCGCCTCGCTCACCGAACTCGCAAGCTCCTCGCCGATCGCAATCGAATCTCCATCGAGCTCCAATGACGAACTCCTTCGTTGCCAGAGTTCCTCAACCAAACTCCTCCCCTCGCCAAGCTCCACCTCTGCCGCCTCCGTCGAGCTTCACCTCCTACGAAGGCGACGTCGGAGGAGCGAGGTCGAACGGTGAAGTCGAAGACGGGGGAGAAGAAACAAGAAGGAGAAGCGAAGAAGAAGAGAACTGGGCGTGATTAAAAAAAAAAAAGGGAAGCGCCACGTGGCACTGTCACGTGGCATCGTAGTCGAGCCGTAATTGGAGAAAAACCAAGTAGCCGAGCCGATCCAAGTAGCCGATCCGAGGAGACGAAGCACCGAACTCATAATTGGAGAAAAAAACTCTCCGACCCACACGATCCGTCCGATCGTCTCAAAAATTGTGTCACGACACGATCGACGCTCAGAAATGTGCCACGTGTCCAGAACGTGATCTGCCTCACGAGCGCGCACATCTGATCACGATCGACGCTCAGAAATGCGCCACGTGTCCAGAGCGTGATCTGCCTCACGATGCGCGCCATCTGATCACGATCGACGTCCAGAAACGCGCCACGTGTCCAGATAATATTTAATTAATTAATTAATTTATTTATTTGTTTTAATTTTTTAAAAAATCCGAAAAAATAATTAAAAAATTGAAAAAAATTAATTAAAAATTCTAAAAATAATTATTAATTCAGAAAATTTATTTTTAAATTCTGAAAAAATAATTATTAAATTAGAATAAATAATTAATATTTTCGATAATTAATTATTTAATTCGGAAAATGAATAAAAAATTCAAAAAAATGAGAAAAAAATCTAGAAAAATCACCAAAAATCCAAAAAATTCTGAGAATATTTTTGGGCATTTTACAAGCCCAGAATAACACCGTTACACCCCGAGCAAGATCCAAACTCCCTTAAGAACACCGATAAAATCCCGTACGCCATTAGAACAGTAAAACTACTCCTCAAAGGCTGATCAAACTCAGTCTTCAGGAGTGGGGGGCTCGTGATATGGCTAAAAATACGATTAAATCGGGACCGTTCACATCGGACATGAATCTTAAAGCTCAGGGGTAAAACGGTAATTTCACATACAAATGGGTCCGAAACGGGTACTGGGTCTCCTTCTCACAGATCCAATAACCCGCGAATGGATCCACCTCAACTGGGTACGGGTCCCGACCCGATACAAACCCAGTCCGACAGAATAGAATTAGGGTCTCTGATTGAACCCAATCAACGGGCCTGATTCGCGACTATCCTCTCACCGGGAATTAAGGGATTACATTCCTAATCTGATTACGAGGATTTTACTCCTTATCAGATCACAGGAATTACATTCCTAATCTGATCCCTAAGGCGGCTATAAATACCCCCCATCCACCACTATTAAGAGGTAATCAATCTTTTGCTAGTTAAACGCTCTTTCATAATCATTTCTGGTTACTGACTTGAGCGTCGGAGGGTGCGTCGCCGGGATCAACCCCGGTGTCTCGTACTTCTTTGCAGGTGAACGGTAGGAGTCAGCGGTCAAACTCCGGCGGAACAGGTTAGGTGTTTGCTATTCAGGTTTTCCAAGAACTCACAAATACTATCTGTTTACCCCCACACCAGATTTGGCGGCAATCTGTTACCGCTGAATCTGGTGTGGGGGTAAACAGATAGTATTTGTGAGTTCTTGGAAAACCTGAATAGCAAACACCTAACCTGTTTCGCCGGAGTTTGACCGCTGACTCCCACCGTTCACCTGCAAAGAAGTACGAGACACCGGGGTTGATCCCGGTGACGCACCCTCCGTCGCTCAAGTCAGTAACTAGAAATGATTATGAAAGAGCGTTTAACTAGCAAAAGATTGATTACCTCTTAATAGTGGTGGATGGGGGGTATTTATAGCCGCCTTAGGGATCAGATTAGGAATGTAATTCCTGTGATCTGATAAGGAGTAAAATTCTCGTAATCAGATTAGGAATGTAATCCCTTAATTCCCGGTGAGAGGATAATCGCGAATCAGGCCCGTTGATTTGGTTCAATCAGAGACCCTAATTCTATCCTGTCGGACTGGGTTTGTATCGGGTCGGGACCCGTACCCAGTTGAGGTGGATCCGTTCGCGGGTTATTGGATCTGTGAGAAGGAGACCCAGTACCCGTTTTGGACCCATTTGTATGTGAAATTACCGTTTTACCCCTGAGCTTTAAGATTCATGTCCGATGTGAACGGTCCCGATTTAATCCTATTTTTAGCCATATCAAAAACCCATACCCTAAACCCGTTAACCCGCAACCCAAAACCCCATCTTCTTAATCGCCTATAAATACCCTATTATTAAACCCAAATTTATTATCTCTCTCTCTCCGCCATTTTCTCTCTCTCCTACCCCCGTCTTCCTCTGTTTTCGTCTTCACCAAACCGAACCCATTCCCGTCGCTCCTACTGCCCATCCGATTGCCATCTCCGACCACCACCCTCATCATCACCCTCTCCTCATTGCCACCATCACATCCCCGTCATCATCCCCACCCCGTTGCCTTCATCCTAACCCATCGCCATCCATCGAACCCACCATTGAAGCTCACCCCCTTCGCCGCTCCACCACTCCTCGCCACCGTCTCGTCTTCGCCCCTCCATGCACCCCACAACCACCGCAGATCCCTCCTGGCCCTCGTCATCGTAATCTAGTGCCCCTACCCCCATCGTTCCCATTCCTATGTTTCAGTGAGAGAACAGGGCATCGCTCGATCCGCCGAGTCCCATCGCTGTGTCGCTTCCCAACTGTAGTGTCACCGCTACCAGTCGTCATCACCCTCGCCGCCAGCATCACCAACTGCTGCCATGGTTGTCGTCCCCTCTCCCGGCTACTCTCTCTCTCTCTGTTGAAGTTAAGAAGGAGGAGGAATAGTGAGCTTCTTGCATGTTTGGTGTTCAGGTATTAGGAGATCTGGGATTTGGTGTTTGGTGGGGTGAAGGTGATCCGCTGTGGAGTTGCTGTTGTGTGCTTTGATTTGCTGTTCGCTATTATGGTGTTTTGCACGGGCTCGCTCGTGTTCTCGTGGTTCATCGTCCGGGATTCTTATCCCGTTATTCTAAATATTCGAATCTAACAGGCAAGTCTCTTCTTATCACGCCCCGCTTCTAAAAAAGAATACGGAATACGGATACGAGACAAAAGCCCAGCGAATGATTTTCATTATCCATAAGCTGTTCAAGAAATCTTTACAACATTCACAAGAATCATCAGAGTCGGAAGCAAAAGAATCAACCACATGCTCATAATGAGCCAAAATACCAACAAGAATACTTGAAACCAAATATATAAATCTCATATAATCATGATCTGAATAAAACAAATATCTTGGGTCACATTGCCCAAATACAATAATAAATCCAAGTCTCAAAATACAATATTGTTCAAGCAAGCTACAAGAAATAATAATAATAAAAAGCAGCACTAATCTTCATGTCTCCGATACCATCTGGAACCTGTTCTCCAAAATCTGCAATTCAACGAATGCAGGAAAGAGAAAAAGAGAAAAACAAGTACCCGTCAATTGTAAGTTACGGGCCACTTATAATGTAGGATACAAGCACATAGGGAAACTGACTAGCAACATGGTATAAGTGTGATGTCAACATAAACATCTAGCATGGCAAGGTGAATAAGTGTAAATAGCATGAATCAAGTGTCAAGTAATCAAGTATCATGTAAACATGAATCAAGTGTCAAGTATCATGTAATCATGTATCAATTATCATGTATCAAGACTCATGTATCATGTAGTCAAGTATCAAGCAAGCATGTATCATGTTTAAGTATTATATTCAAGTAGCATGTTTAAGTCTTGTAGTGAATTACTATCTAGGTAGCACTACATGCAGCTCACCTTACATGGTTGCTACAACAAACCGTTTTGCTTTAGATTTTATAGTGGACCATAGAGGGCAGTATACTCGGGGACAAGTCAAGTAATCGAGCTCCAAGATCCAAGTATCATGTATCACGAATCACGTGTCAAGTTGTGCAAGTAGCAAGTATCGTGTCTTGCATGCAAGTATCAAGTAATCACGTGTCAAGTATCATGTCTCCATTAATCACGTAGGATCAGTGGATCCCCTTCCGAGTACACGTTTATGAATTATCCACTATTAGAACTATCCCTTAAACCCCGGCTTGGTTATTTATTATTAATGTCAAACAAGCATGTATATGTGCAAAATATATCAAGAATAACATGGCATGATCATGTGACAAGTACAAGTTGTAAGATAAACATGTACGGGTGCAAGATATCTCATAAAAGAATAAAATAAACAAATCTCAAGTTCAGGACATCAAGACCATACTGTAGTAAAACAGAGATTCCCAGTGTTACAAATAAGCAAATCTGGATCCGTCAAAGGATCTGAAAAATAGACTTCCACACGAATCCAGAAAATATAAATAAGTTATTATTAATTCACAAAATTATGGCTCAAAACTGATTTGAATACAGAATATAGGTTCAGCCAGAAATCAGGAAAACGAATCCAAGAACAGGAAAACAGCATGAAAACATATTAAATAATTTCACGAAAAATCTGGGGTATTCTCCTATATGTCCAGTATCTAAATATAAAGTTTCATAATTTTCCAGTGAAATTAGATCAGTCATCAAAAATAAGAAAACATCAATAAACGAGAATTTGGCAAATCTGGAATTCCCAACACTGCTGTACGAAAACTATGATATCTCGCAATCTGTGAAATGAAATCCAATTCCGCCAAAGGTATATGAAAATAGATAAAATATAATAACTTTCATATTTCACAAACATTTTTCATACAGTAAAAGGAGTCACGGTGAAAATTCGATTCTTTACAAAACAGCGAGTAAAACACAGCAAGTATATTTTTCATAAACGAATATGAAATGGCACATAAAACGCATCAATAAAATCCACCAAAATTTTGGGTAATCCCTAACTAGATAAAGAAACACTGACTAAAGTATTGGATCAAAATAATATATGTAGCATCAGTATCAAAATTATTTAGTCATCAAATTCATCGAAAAACAAAATCTATAAAAGATCTACACCTCTGTAGTAAAACATTCATAACTCATACGAAAACAAAATCGAGCAAGGTCAGAGGGGTTTGAAAATAAACGAAATTCTCCAAAACTCAAGGTTTATACCTAAATTAAGATACTGACTTTAAGACAGTTCAAAACAGCAAACAACAGAGATCAACGACAAAGTACAGATTTTTCCCTCTAACAACAACTCAACATATATCATACAAAACTTGTTCAAAACAAAACCAAACATGAAATCGAGTCTACCAAGTGTCCAAACATCATAATTTAAGGTATCCAGCATGTCCACACCAAATATATCACATGGGACTCAACCAAATCACGAATTCTCACAAAAGTCTCACATACATGATCAAAATCAAGAACGGGTAAAACCTAAGCTAATTCATGTCCATATTGTGTCGTGAGGCAACTATGGTCAAGTTTGCACAATAGAGACAAAACCCATCAAGCATATCACAAACAAGAGTTGTCTCTAGACCCAACTACACTATAGGTGGTATTTTTGACTTGTATCAAACAAATGAATTGGAGTACAAGTTACTTGCCTTAACCAAAGATGAAGAACAACGAAAACCAAGAGTAACGAGCAAAACCCACGAACTAAATATTCACGAATCAACAAATCCAAGCAACTCGAGCGAAAATCTCCACACGAGCCTAAAATTCCAAAAGCGAGATGATAAAAGTGACTTGCGAGGTGGTTAGGATGGCCAAGGAGAGAGGATCGGGAGTTGGAGGGGATGGGCTGTCGGAGTGGGGTCGGGGTGCACACAGCCGAAGGGGATGTCGGCGTGGAGGTAGGGTCGGCCTGGTGGATAGGAGTGTGGGGTATCGGGATGGGGTGTGCACAGGCCGGAGGAGAGGATGCTTGGCCTGGTGCTGGTGTCGGATTGGTGCACAGGCCAGGAGGGGTGTTCGGCCTGGGACTAGGGTTGGGGGTGTTCGGCTGTAGGTGGGTGGCGCAAGAAATCGGGAGGGAGAGGGGTAAGGAGGCCGGGATGGAGGGGATATATATATATAAGGGGATTAGGGTAGTAGCAAGAAGTGGGTATTGGGTTTAATTGGGTATTGGGAGTAGTAGTAGGTTTACCAATGGGTTTTGAATTTTGGGTCAATTAAATAGGAATACAAATAGGATTGGGAATTTAATTTGGATTTGGTAAATCTTATTAGGGATCAAATAATAGGATTGAGAAAAAAGACAACCAATCACCACCACAAACACCCAAGAAAAATAAAAAATAAAGAGAACGAGACCAAATGAAAGAAAGATCAAATAATAGAAGAACGAAACAAAAGAGACAACCAATCAAATACAAAGAGCTCAAAATGAAATAAAACGAATATATATTGAAAACAACTCCAGTATACGGTTCAGAAAAAATACAACCGAGAAAAATACACCAAACGAAAAAATACACCCAAAAATACACAAAAATGAAAAACAGGGGTTACACTTCTTGAACTATTTGTTTGTTTTGTTCAAGATTTCTTTGATCTTTGCAAGTAGATCCAGTCCTTTTCCTTATCGTACTGCTATTTGAATTCCGTTAAGTTTATTGAGGGTTTACATGCGCAAATCCGATATAATCTTAACATCATGCTTACCTCTTTGATCTAAAATCTAGTTCCTATTATTTTTTGCATATGCACATTTACATGAAAAATAACTAGATCCATATTGTAGATTATTTGATGATTTGAACATGTTAGATTGAATGTGAGTTGTTAAATTGATTACCATACCTGTGAAATTGCATCTTAAAACTGAAATCATGCATGTTAAACATCTATTGGCACTTTGACTATTAATTAGCATGAATTTTATGATTGTATGATTAAATCGTTGCCTATTCATGTCAAAATAAACTATGGACTGCCGTTTGTATCTTTTCGAATCAGATTTTCGACTATGTTGCTATCGCATTTTGAAATAACTTTTTGAACATGAATTTTTGCCCCAGATGTCTAGTTTACTACCCTTTTTATGAATTCAAATTTCAATGTGTAATCTGTTAGATATCATCATTTTAGTACAGCTGTGTCAGAATTTTCAGATTCACAAATGCATGTGTGTCTTGCTGTTCCATAATTTATTTGAGCATGTTACTAGTAAATAAAAATCTGAAATAAATTTAGCTGAGATTAGACATGTTTAGGAAGGACCCTGAATTTTTATAGATTTATTTGATGAGTTTTCTGACCTAAAACAAATAGGCGAACAAAATTTACAGCTTGCTACCTAAACATAAAATCTGAAAAGAATAGGACTTTCACCCTGGTTCCTGTAGCTTTTATATGTCGTGTATATATTCCCTAGAACTAGAAGGGAGTCTAGTTTCTAGATTTTCTGACGGATTTAGATTTTCTTTTCTGTAGTAGCGGTAATCTGTGTTTTTGTACAGCAACGTTAAGCTGTCCAGATTTTATGAATTGTGTTGATTTAATATGTTTGCTTCTTACTTTGCCTGTAACGAGTAGAACTAGTCACACCTAGCATAATAAAACATTGATACCTTCTTGCATGCTCACATAGGATGAAATAAAATGATAAAAAGCCGGAGTATTATGGGTTGACTTGGTAGTGAACAATTAGCGACTGTACTTGGTAGGGGTCCCTTGCCAGCCGATTCCCATAAATTCCTGCACATCCCGTAAATTCCCATAATTCCCGTACATCCCATAAATTATGGATTACTAGGCCGAGTACATGATCTGTTGAGTTCACCATCAGTCTAAAGCCTACACTGTGTGCTTGCACCGAACCTGTGGAATGGGACGCAGAAGTACGTGCACTAGATAGATTAATAAAATGATTAACATCCTGCATTTGACATTTCATGCTTGATCCTGTACACTGTCATCAAAATTGAACTTGACTTGACATTATTCATTTCATGCTTGATTAAACATAGAAATTTGATATTATTGCCAATCATTGGCTTTGCTATTGACTTTGATCCAGTCCCTTTCCTTTGATATACATGTTCCTATTATTCTCTGCTTCTCTCAACTTGCTGTCCACGACTTGGTCTAAAGACATTATTTCCTCTCTTTTTTTAGATCAAGAGAAAGGTACTGAAGAAACAATCTCAGAAGGAATTGGCGAGCAACGATTCTAAGGACAGAACTGGATTGCGCTGCTTAAATTTATTTACTGCTAGATTATTTCTTTGAACATTGTTATGATACTGTACTTTGTTTTTTTTTTTGGCTTTATGACCCGGAGTTTGTTTTTATCCCAGATGTTGGATATTATTATTGTTGGATTATTTCATTTATTATTGAAGTTATCTTGATTCATGTGATTATATCTTCTTGCATGGTTGTGATTGTTGTTGCATACTGTTGAGTTAGTCTTGTACAGCATATGGATGATGTTTGCATCAATTGTTGGGCCTACGTTACGTACTTTATTCTGTATTTTGGGAAGCGGGGTGTGATAATATGAATAACCCAGGATGTTGTGCACATGAAATGTGTAGATTCTATAGGCTGTTGTTAGTGAGCTAGGCGGTTGGCGAGGTGGAGTTTGACGACTTGGAGGTCGGCAAGTCTTGGAAGGAGCTCGGCAGTGAGGGAGCTCGGCGATGAGGTGATGGAGCTCAGTAAGAGGCTTTGGCGAGGAGATCTATTGAGCTCGGCGAGTGTCTCGGTCATGGAGCTCGACGATGCAGGAGGTCAGCGACAGTCTTGTCGAAAGAGCTTGGCGAAGGAACCGCGAGTGATCTCGGCTACTTTTGCAGCTCGGCAAAGTGGGGAGATGATGCAGCTCGGCAAGGGAGGTGTAATATCCCGGTCAGATATTATATTTGTATAATAGTTATTTTTTTAATTAAAATATTTTTATGGAAATTTCTTGGTTTTACTAAATAAAAACTTACCTGTGAATATATACTAGTAAGTATATATATGAGTTATATCGGTTTTGTGCACTTGTACAAAATCCTGTAAAATGCGTTTTTTAGAAAATCTGCCGAACAGATATTAAAAATTATTATTTTATTATTATTTTCATAATTAAAATATTTTTGGTGGATATTACCCGGTTTAGTTAATAAACATTATCTGTATATATATACCAGTCTGTATACATCTGTATTGTATCAAATTGTACTATAATCTTCCGAGCCGATAATAAAACTTATTTTATTATTATTTTCGGAATTAATTTATTTTTATACAGATCGTGCGGTTTGACAAACGAAAATTATCCGTATATATATTAATACATATGTATGCGTATTGTACCGATTTTGTACGTTTGTACAAATCATGTAGTATGTGTTTTGGACAAAAATAGCTTATTTTGTCATGATTAATTAAAATTGGATGGCTAGGATTTGTTTGGAGGCTTAAACCTAGGGTTTAGGATTAATTAGAGATACATAAGAGTTTAATATGTGTCTTCTACTAGAACCCTCTCCTCCACCTCACCCCCTCCACCTCATACCCATTTTTGCCGGCCAAACCCTTACCAAGGAGGTGCAAATGTGTTGGTGTATTTTGCACCCACACCCTTCTCTTTTGTCTTATAAATACCCCTCCGCTTCACTCTTTGTCTCATTTACAAGAAAAAAAAATAGAGAGGAAAAGAACCCTAAGTGTTCTTCATTTGGGGATTTTCCATAAGAGAGTTCTTCATTGGAGGTTTTTCTAAAGGAGCTAAGGAGGAAGGAGAAGGTTTGCTAGCTAGTCCTTCCTACAAAGAATCAAGGTGGGGGTTCTCTACTTCTCTTTCTTATGGTTGCTTTTCTTTTACTTTGTGTATGTGAAAAAGAACCCATCTTTAGGGTTAATTATTGTTCTATGTGAGTAAAGAACCCATCTCATGATGTCAAGTTGTTGTAGGTTAAAAAGATCTTATCTTTATGAGGTATGGATGTTGTATGTGTATGTTCTATAACAACTTGGACTAATTCCTAAGCATATAAATGGTTGTAGGGATCAAAATGATCCCATGAAAATGATGGATGGTAGGACTTAAATAAATGACATAAAGGTTGAGTCTTTAAGACTTTGTTGTGGTTATTTTTTGCTAAACAAATAACTTGGACTAAATCTTAAGCATAAAGTGATTGTAGGGATCAAAATTTTCCCATAGAAAAGATGGATGGTGGAACTTAAATAAATCACATAAATGTTAGACCTTTAACCTTGTTATGATTATTGTTGTTATTATGGTTATTTTGTTAACACAAATGACAACTTGGACCTAAATCTATGAGCATATAAAATTAAGTTATGTGAGAATGTTTACACACCCATTTTGGGGTTGTAGAACTCAACTATCTATTTAAAGATAAGTCTTTTGTTGTATGTTGCTCTCTACTTTGTTAAAAGATCAATCTTTACTAACCCTAGTTCATAAAAAGTTGATCTTGTTGTATGTAGGAACTTGTCGGTTGAAGAAAAGTAGGTCTTATAATATGTAGGATTTGTAGATTAAACAAAAGTAGGTTTTGTAATATATAGAATTTGTAGATTCAATAAAAGTAAGTTTTGTAATATGTAGGAACTTGTAGATTTGATAAAATTAGATTTTGTAATAAGTAGATAGTTGTAATTCATAAAAGAAGTAATCTTGTAATAATTTAGATAAAGTCTTTAGTAGCATGTTCTAAATTATTCTAGATTCAAAAAAGAACCCATGAACCATGCTTGAGGTTGTGTAGTTATTGTAGATGCATAAAGAACCCATCATGTTTGAGTTATATGTAGAACCCATGCTTCAGTTGTAGTAAAGAATTATGCTTGAGTTGTATATGCTAAAAGAACCATGCTTAAGTTGTTGTAATAAAGAAACCATGCTTGAGTTGTAGTAAAGAACCATGCTTGAGTTGTAGTAAAGAAATCCATCATGCTAGTTGTAGTAAAGAACCATGCTTGATTTGTAGTAAAAGAATCCATGCTTATGATGTAGTAAGAATCATGCTTGAGTTGTAGTAAAAGAATCCATGCTTATTATGTAGTAAAAATCATGCTTGAGTTGTAGTAAAGAAACTCATCATGCTAGTTGTAGTAAAGAACCATACTTGAGTTGTAGTAAAGATCCATGCTTGAGTTGTTGAAGTAAGAAACCCATGCTAAGTTGTTGTAGGTTATATGTGCTAAAGAAACCATGCTTAAGTTGTTTTAGGTTGTTGTAGTAAGAAATTCATGCTTGAGTTGTTGTAGTAAGAAACCCATGCTAAGTTGTTGTAGGTTATATGTGCTAAAGAAACACATGCTTGAGTTGTTGTAGAAAGAAACCATGCTCGAATTGTTGTAGAAAGAAACCCATGCTTCAGTTGTTGTAGTAAGAAACCCATGCTAAATTATTGTAGGTTATATGTGCTAAAGAAACTCATGCTCGAGTTGTTGTAGAAAAAAACCATGCTCGAGTTGTTGTAGAAAGAAACCCATGCTTGAGTTGTTGTAGAAAGAAACCCATGGTTAAGTTGTTGTAGGTTGTTGTAGTAATGAAACCATGCTTGAGTTGTTGTAGAAAGAAACCCATTCTTTAGTTGTTGTAGTAAGAAACCCATGCTTGAGTTATTGTAGTTGTTCTACTAAAGAACCCATGTTTGAGTCGTTGTAGTAGTTCTAGTAAAGAACCCATGCTTGAGATGTGTAGTTGTTCTAGATTTAACGGAATCAATGCTTGAGTTTGTATGGTTGTTTTAGATTCAAAAGAATCGATGCGTGTTTAAGATATATGTTGTAGTGGTTTTATTAAATTTTAAAAGGAACCCATGAGTTTAGCTTGCATGCTAATCCAATTGAACTATTGAAATGGACCCATGTTCCATATTTGTTCTAGTTTGATTTTTAAGAAGAAACCCATGAAACTAGCTCCATGATAGGTCTAGCTCAATTTGGTGAGGAACTCGTGCATTTAGGTTCTAGGTGGTTCTAGCTCAACCTTGAGAAAGAACCCATGAACCTAGTCGCATGTGGTCCTAGTTCAAATTTGGAAAAAAGAACCCATGAGTTCTAGTTGTATGTTGAAATTGGACCATATAATGTGAACATGCTTCATCTTCAATATATGGATAATAATAATTGGGAAAGTCACTAGTCTTATACGTAGCTTATTTGGCTCGTATGTATATTGTTGTCTCGTATGAAGCTCATTGGGCTCGTATGTAGGTATTGTCTTGAGTAGGTAAGCTGTGAGTGGATCCGAGGAGATCTTTTGAAGTCTAGGTTAAGACTTTGTTAATTGTGTCGACAAATTGTTACGCTCTCTAGAAGGGGGACACGTGCAGTGCTTTTTCATGATGAGTTGGAAGCACAATGACATGTCTCACTTGTTTGGTTAGAAGAAGGAAACATACGGTGCTTTTTCATGACGAGTTGGAAGCACTATGGCATGTCTCGCTTGTTTGGTTATGGTTAGTGACATCATTAGGGTAGTAACAATTACTTAACCATTTTTTTATCTATAAATTGCCGAAGGGTGAGAGTTGGTGTTAGGGGTGATACCCTATAATCCAACCTCTCCTACAGGCTGGCAATAGGTGATGTTATCGGGATGTATTCCCCTGTCAAAGGGATACGGGCGGTGCTTTTCATGACGAGTTGGGAGCACAGGATCTGTATCTTGATTGTTAATTCCTGAGCTGCCATGATAAGAACGGGAAGTTTTTCTAGGGAAATAGACCCTTCGATTCCATCAACTTCTATGCCTTCTCATGACGAGTTGAGGGTACAGAAGAAGGTTGACGAGTATCTTATAGTTCGTGTTGGCTTTGAGCGAGGACCGGTTCGCCAGGCAATAATGGAAAACGGGGACACCACTACTGTACTGCAGTAGCGGAACTAGATCACACCTGCAACCTCATCAGTCATGTAGTATGTGTCAGGAACAGGATGGGTACAAGAGTAGAATTCATGGCGCGGGTTCATGTAATGCCCTGAATCCCAAATACACTGAATTCGAGATGTTCTACAGGATCTTTCCACTTCCTTTAGTGCAATTTTGCAAGGAAATTTAAACTTTTCTATTTACATCAGAGTTTACATCAATATTACACTTTACATTGCACAGCGGAAGTAAAATTTTACAACAATGAAAATAAATATACAACAACATTGAGTAATCGTTAAGCATTTGTTCCTCTTTAATCTTTATCAAGCCATTTACCTGCATATAAGACCGTGGGTACGTCAGTTTATTCAACCGACGATCATTATAAACGGCCATCCTCTCTATGCCGGAAATAGTATAACTTATTTTTCATATTTAGCAAACACAAACTTGTCACATATCAAACTAAAGGGACTACCCTGTTGATGTCGTGTTGTGATTGTGCACTTAGTCCTTAATGCATTTATTTATTTTACATGACACTAATGCGCACTTGTTCGGATTCTATGCATCCCATACTACATAGGTCCGAGGGCAAGCCCTTAATCGTTCTTCATCTTTGTAGGGTTCAATCCCTCGTTATGACTTAATCTACTACTGTAATTACGGTAGGTATCTTAGATGATCTATGAGTACAAGCTCATGTACAGAAAATTCTGGAGGGGAATCCCACGACATGTCACGACGCATCGTGAAGACAGCCTGTGGCAATTCAGCCTCACTTCATGGCACAGATCCTCTTGCAGTCACCAAACATCCCACAAGCGTCGCCACCGGGACGATAATTCTGGAGTAGTGCCCACGCCATGTCTTGACGCATCAAGCAGGCAGCCTGTGGATCACTCTCGCACCGCTAATCCGATGGCCCTAATACTCGTGTTTTTCTCCTACTTTCATCACGTCTCCACGATGTACTAATCCTTAGTTTTCATCAAAATCATGAACAAAAATCAAAGCTCTAGAGTTAGCCTCTCCACTAAACCGGACTTATTCATTCATTCAAACACGACCAACCTTGGTCTTTCATTTCAATTTTCATTTCACTTCATTTCCGACGCCGGGGGAGACTTAGCTACTCTTTTTGTTTCAATTTTCAATTCACAATTTCCAATTTGAGTAATTCCAACTCATAAATTCGTTGTTGAATCATCATACGCAAAAGTAATTTTCTTTTCAAATCATGATTTCTAATTCGTTCACATAGTCCATAACTATACATGAATTCATATGCTTCATCAATTATCATCTTCACATCAAAATTTCACATCACTACGAATATTTGCATTTAATATTTTTCGCACCATTCACATATGAGAATAATTCATAACCATCACAAAATAAAATTTCTTTCTGGACTATATTAATCTTCCAATCATTCATTCCATGTTCTTTTTGCAAGATATAACTTTCACAAAAATATACATATAGAGCCATAGTTCTATTTATGCATTTTATTCCCAAATCATAGTTTCTTTCATGCAAATAATTCCCAAATTATTTTTATAATGTCCCATATAATTTTAGAAGAATAACCATATTTTTCTCATAATTTTTTGACAATTAAAAACCCCAAAAAAATTTGTTTTTCAATCTTGCCGAGGGCAAGATTCGAACCCAGCACCCCAGAGAACACAGCCGACAGCACAAGCCACCAGGCCGTATGTGCTAAGCAGCATAAGTATGGCTGAGAGCATTAAATGCTCTCGGTCCGCAGTTGATTTTGTTTAAAAAAACCGAACGAAATAATGTTGCCCACGGGATTCGAACTGCAGACCTCTGAGAAACAGGCCGCGCGCTCCGACCACTTGAGCTACGTGCTCAGGTTGTCGAGTATAGTTCGAAGTTCTTTTTAAAACCATTCTCTCTGTTATTCAAAAACGTTCGTTATTCAACAAGTCTTCATTTCATATTGTTTTCATAAAAATTTACTGTACCACTCCAGATTAATTCTTCCTCACATAATTTACATACCAGTATGAGAAAAATAATTTTTGTAACAATTAAAACATATTTTCATACAACTAATTCAAATTCTACATTATAATTACCACATTTCTTCTCTTTTCGATATTTCTTCGCATTTAGCATTCTAATCTCTTTATCAATAAATTTTCACCTTAATTCTCTGTCTTTAACCATTTACCCAACATAAAACACATCTTTTAAATTATTCATGCCCATATTAACACAAAGGATCTATTTAACACATGAAATGGTATTATCAATCTACTAACTTTTGT
Organism: Hemerocallis citrina; assembly: GCA_017893485.1. NCBI lineage: Eukaryota > Viridiplantae > Streptophyta > Magnoliopsida > Asparagales > Asphodelaceae > Hemerocallis > Hemerocallis citrina. The sequence continues at coordinate 34,390,041 of CM030360.1, forward strand.
GTGTAATTTTTGATGGCAATAAATGTGTTTTTGTCAATAAATCCATGATTCTAATCAATTCACATACAACTTAAATAATAGAACCACATATAAAAATGCATACCCACATTCAATCATTCAATGGGTTATTTTTTTCTAATTAAAGTGTACTCTTCTTAATTTCTTTCATGCTTCATTCATTCATATCTAACATGCATTTCTAATTTAGAAATATGGAGAATCTACCCACCTCAAATGGAGAGACAAACACAAATAGCAACTCCTAGACGAATGTCCTTGCGACGAATTGCTCCTCCTTGAACACGTGCACCCAAGCCTCCAAAAGTACCAAACCCGAGCACCACACAAGCCCACCGAGCACTTCCAAAAACCGGTCCTTCTTCTCCTTGGTGTTGCAAGAACAATCCCACACACACTCAATCTTTTAACTCACACAATCACTACTAGATAATATAATTTAGACTATAGGTTTGGAAGGATTAAATGGCACAAGGAAAACTAGCCATGGGGGGGGGGGGGGGGTATTTATACTAAAAATCAAAGGGAATGGAGGGCTAGGATCAAGTAGTTGGTTGTAAGATGGAGGACTAGGATGAAAGTAGGAGTTACATTAACTACCCACAACCTAGTAACCACTTTCCCTCCAAAGATTGCAACCGGCCAACAAGGAAGAGTGCATTTTGCACGTGTACGTGCAGTGCACGTGCATGCAACTAGGTCCAAAATTGTACATTTTATTTTATATAAAAATAAACTTTAGTTTGTATTCTACATTGCAAGTTGCATTTAAAAATAAATTAACTCATGGGCCTTAGTTTATGGGCCAAAATAACAATTTTAAGATAAAATAAATGAATTAAATTTGGGCTTTTAAGAAAAAGGGCTTTTTAAAAGAAAAGGCTTTTCATCTATTTAAAAGAAGGCTTTTGTATAAAATAATTTGAAAGAAAAAATTTAAATATTTATACCCATCACAATTAAAATAATTATAAGATTTAATTCAACCAAAATATTGCACGTGCACACTACGTGCAAAAATAAAATAATTTTTCATTAATGAAAAATCAGGGCATTACAACACTCCCTCCTTAGAATAGTTCCGTCCCCGGAACTACAGTCAAGAGTGAGAAAAAAATACAACCCTCGCAACAAGAACAAAAAGATACAAAGATACGAATCAAGCAAAAAGCTCAGGATAGTCCTTCAACATCCTCTCCTCAGACTCCCAAGTAGTCTCTTCAACCAAATGGTTCCTCCAGACTACCTTGACCATCGGTATCGTCTTATTCCTTAAGACTTTCTCTCAACGATCAACAATCTCGACAGGAGACTCGATGTAATTCAGATCCAACTGCAAACCTTCCGGCACTTCAGGCAAGTGATGACTCGGATCTGGAATATAACCTCTCAGTATAGACACATGAAAGACATTGTGCACCTAAAATAACTCTTCCGGTAATTCAAGCTAGTAAGCAGTCTTCCCGATCCTTTTCAATATCTTGTACGGGCCTATAAACCTCGGGGCTAACTTCCTGCCTTTGCCAAATCGAACTACACTGGGTGATACTTTCAGAAAGACGAAGCCACCAACCTCAAACTCAAGGTCCCTTCTCCGGTTGTCTGCATAGCTTTTGTGCCTGCTCTGAGCTTCTACCAACCTTTTCCTGATCAGAACAATCTTCTCAGAGGTTTGCTGCACAAGCTCAGGACCAAACAACTGACGCTCCCCAACTTCAAACCAACAAACAGATGTTCTGCACTTCTTGCCATACAAAGCTACGTACGGAGCCATCCCGATGCTAGCCTGAAAACTATTGTTGTAGGCAAACTCTACCAAAGGTAAATGCCTTTCCCAACTGCCTCAAAAATCTAGTATAAAACACCGAAGCATATCCTCAAGAATACAGTTGACTCTCTCGGTCTGCCCATCGGTTTGCGAATGAAAAGCAGTGTGGAAATCTGTCTTGGTCCCCAAAGCTGTCTGAAGACTCCTCCAGAAATGCGAAGTAAACCGCGCATCTCGATCAGACACAATAGTTGACGGAACACCATGAAGCCTGACGATCTCACCAACATACAACTCGGCTAACTTGTCCATCGAAGCAGTGAGTTTCATCGCCAAGAAGTGAGCAGACTTGGTTAGTCGATCGACTGTAACCCAAATCGCATCATTGCCTTTAGGACTCTTAGGCAATCCCGTGGTGAAATCCATACTGATGTTATCCCATTTCCATTCCGGAATAGATAACGGCTGTAATAGACCTCCGGGTCTCTGATTTTCGGCTTTGACTTGCTGACAAACCTCACACTTCGCCACAAATTCAGCCACATCCCGCTTCAAACCTAACCACCAGAAGTGCTGTTTGATGTCTTTGTACATCTTAGTACTCCCAGGATGTACCGAAAAAAGAGTAGCATGTGCCTCCTGAAGAATATTCTCTTTCAGGTCCGCCTAATTTGGAACACACAGCCTCTCTCCAAACCACAACACTCCATCCTTGATTTGAAAACCGGGCAACCTGCCAGCACCAACCTGCTCCTTCATCTCCAAAATATCAGCATCAACCTCCTGACTTGCAATGATCCTTCCATTCGAAGTAGGCTGAAGCCTCAACTGAGCCAAAGATTCTCCCAATCCTTGCAAGACAACTTCAATACCTGCTCGGTCCAATTCCTCAATCAGATGCTTCTGAGTTGTAATCAAACTGGCTAAACTGCTCTTGCGACTAAGTGCATCAGCAACAACATTAGCCTTCCCAGGATGATACTTGATCTCAGGTCGCATGTCCTCGAGAACTTCCAACCATCTTCGCTGCCTCAGATTCAGATCCCTCTACTGATATATATACTTCAAGCTCTTGTGGTCCGTGTACATGTTCAACTTCTCACCGTACACGTAGTGCCTCCATTGCTTCAGGGCAAAGATAATCGCAGCCAACTCCAGATCATGAGTCGAATAATTCTTCTCATGCTGTCGTTGTTGCCTAGACCCATAAGCGATTACTCTTCCTTCTTGCATTTAGACACAACCAAGCCCACGATGTGAAGCATCGCTATAAACATCATACTCAACACCTGCTCTAGGCAAAGCCAAAATAGGTGCAGTAGTCAGCTTCTCTTTCAACTCCTGAAAGTTTGCCTCACATTGCTCAGTCCACTTGAAGTTTACATTCTTCTTGGTTAGACTAGTAAGCGGCACGGCTATCTGAGCATAACTTTGAATGAATCTCTTGTAGTATCCAGTCATTCCAAGAAAACTTCTGACTTCCTTTACTGTAGTAGGCCTAGCCCAATCTCTCACTGCCTCTATCTTCTGAGGGTCAGTTGCCACTCCTTCCTTAGAAAGGATGTGACCTAGGAATGCCACTTCAGATTTCCAGAAATCACACTTGGATAAGTTGGCATACAACTTCTGCTCTTCCAACTTCTTTAAAACTACTGCCAGATGCTTGGTGTGCTCCTCCTCTGACTTGGAGTACACGAGGATATCGTCGATAAACACCACGACGAAAGAATCAATGAACGGCCTCAAAACTCTATTCATCAAATCCATGAAGATTGCGGGTGCATTCGTCACTCCAAATGGCATAACTCAGAATTCGTAATGCCCATGTCGTGTTCTAAATGCAGTTTTGTGCACATCTTCAGCTTTCACTCGAACTTGGTGATATCCTGATTGAAGATCTATTTTGGAGAAGGCAGCTGCTCCTTGTAGACGATCGAACAAATCATCACTTTGAGGAATAGGATACTTATTCTGAACAGTGACCTTATTCAGCTCCCGGTAATCGATACACATTCTCATCGGTCCATCCTTCTTCTTTACCAAAAGCACTGGTGCTCCCCAAGGTGACGCACTAGGTTGAATAAAGCCTTTCTCCAACAGTTCCTCAATCGGCCGTTTCACTTCATCCTGTTCCACTGGAGCCATCCTATACGGTGCCTTAGAAATGGGTGCACTTCCCGGTTGAACAGTGATGCTGAACTCTACATCACGATGTGGGGGTTACTCAGAAAAATCATCCAAGAACACAGTCGGATAGTCCCGAACCATAGGAATCCCTTGCACTTCCACAGGATTCTCTTCCTTGCGGATAGTTGCCACCAGCCTAGAACACTTCTTCTTCCCTTGGAAAGTGACTTCAGGTCTACCTGGAGCCTTCACTGCTACCGTCTTGGTCTTGCACTCGATGCTTGCATTGTACACCGACATCCAATCAATGCCAAAGATAATATCGACTCCCAAGATAGTCAGCTCGATCAGATCAATCCCAAAGATTCGATCTCCAATCACAATCTCGCAATCAGCGTAATACCGATCAGTGGTTAGAGTTTCCCCTGATGGAGTAGCTACTGCCAAGATCTTGCCTGGAAAAATCTTTGGTTCAACTCCCAACACTTTAGCAAATTTAGGAGACACAAAAGTTTGAGAGGATCCAGTATCGAACAACACAACAGCTTTCATTCCATATTCTGATGTAAAAGGTCCATCAAATTCGAAGTATGAAACATGAACTTTCAAGTCAATATTTCCATTTCATTGAATTTCAAACTTTATACATTCGAATTGAAAAACATTTCTTGACATCAGAATGAAAATAGTAGAAGCTACAACAATCTAACTCCTACGGTTCCTCTTTGCTTCTTGAGGTTCTCCCCGTAGTTCATCAACTTCATCCTTCAGTACATCGGTCAGATTCTTCCTCTTCTCGAGTTCCCATACACGATGACTGAGAACTGAAAAGTCGTCCTTTCGGTTTGCCAATTGAGCCTCCAATAATCTGACTCTCTCTCGCAGTGTTTCTACCTGCCTTTGAAGAGAAGTCACAAGCCTATTTGGAACTGGTTCTTCTTCTTCGTCAGAAGAATCATCAGATAAATCCGGAGGTGGGGTGATCTCTCGGGATTCAGGCCATTCTTCTCCGTCAGAATCTGCTTGCCTTGGATAGTACTCGTCCTCGGAATCTGCCAGTTCAGGATGGTACTCTTCCTCAATGATATGCCGGTCATAGTCTCCAGCAGGGTCGAAGTGGTCAGCCATCTTTAGAGATAGAGAGGAAGAAGCATAAGTCATAGAGCAACACAAATGTAAGTCACTTATATTTAAATCTCTAGACTCAAATACACACTCTAATGTCCACTTCTAGGGTGTCGTTCCTTATAAATTTGTACAAGTGGGAAAGCGTGGCTTTGATACCACTCTGTAACGCCCTGAATCCCAAATACACTGAATTCGAGATGTTCTACAGGATCTTTTCACTTCCTTTAGTACAATTTTGTAAGGAAATTTAAACTTTTCTCTTTACATCAGAGTTTACATCAATATTATACTTTACATTGCACAGCGGAAGTAAAATTTTACAACAATGAAAATAAATATACAACAACATTGAGTAATCTTTAAGCATTTGTTCCTTTTTAATTTTTATCAAGCCATTTACCTGCATATAAGACTGTGGGTACGTCAGTTTATTCAACCGACGATCATTATACTCGACCATCGTCTCTATGCCGGAAATAGTATAACTTATTTTTCATATTTAACAAACACAAACTTGTCACATATCAAACTAAAGGGACAACCCTATTGATGTCGTGTTGTGATTGTGCACTTAGTCCTTAATGCATTTATTTATTTTACATGACACTAATGCGCACTTGTTCGGATTCTATGCATCCCATACTACATAGGTCCGAGGGCAAGCCCTTAATCGTTCTTCATCTTTGTAGGGTTCAATCACTCGTTATGACTTAATCTACTACTGTAATTACGGTAGGTATCTTAGATGATCTATGAGTACAAGCTCGTGTACAGAAAATTCTGGAGGGAAATCCCACGTCATGTCACGACGCATCGTGAAGATAGCTTGTGGCAATTCAGCCTCACTTCATGGCACACGATCCTCTTGCAGTCACCAAACATCCCATAAGCGTCGCCACCGGGACGATAATTCTGGAGTAGTGCCCACGCCATGTCTTGACGCATCAAGCAGGCAGCCTGTGGATCACTCTCGCACCGCTAATCCGATGGCCCTCATACTCGTGTTTTTCTCCTACTTTCATCACGTCTCCACGATGTACTAATCCTTAGTTTTCATCAAAATCATGAACAAAAATCAAAGCTCTAGAGTTAGCCTCTCCACTAATCCGGACTAATTCATTCATTCAAACACGACCAACCTTGGTCTTTCATTTCAATTTTCATTTCACTTCATTTCCAACGCCGGGGGAGACTTAGCTACTCTTTTTGTTTCAATTTTCAATTCACAATTTCCAATTTGAGTAATTCCAACTCATAAATTCGTTGTTGAATCATCATACTCAAAAGTAATTTTCTTTTCAAATCATGATTTCTAATTCGTTCACATAGTCCATAACTATACATGAATTCATATGCTTCATCAATTATCAACTTCACATCAAAATTTCACATCACTACGAATATTTGCATTTAATATTTTTCGCACCATTCACATATGAGAATAATTCATAACCATCACAAAATAAAATTTTTTTCTGGACTATATTAATCTTCCAATCATTCATTCCATGTTCTTTTTGCAAGATATAACTTTCACAAAAATATACATATAGAGCCATAGTTCTATTTATGCATTTTATTCCCAAATCATAGTTTCTTTCATGCAAATAATTCCCAAATTATTTTTATAAAGTCCCATATAATTTTAGAAGAATAACCATATTTTTCTCATAATTTTTTGACAATTAAAAACCCCAAAAAAATTTGTTTTTCAATCTTGCCGAGGGCAAGATTCGAACCCAGCACCCCAGAGAACACAGCCGACAGCACAAGCCACCAGGCCGTATGTGCTAAGCAGCATAAGTATGGCTGAGAGCATTAAATGCTCTCGGTCCGCAGTTGATTTTGTTTAAAAAAACCGAACGAAATAATGTTGCCCACGGGATTCGAACCGCAGACCTCTGAGAAACAGGCCGCGCGCTCCGACCACTTGAGCTACGTGCTCAGGTTGTCGAGTATAGTTCGAAGTTCTTCTTAAAACCATTCTCTCTGTTATTCAAATACGTTCGTTATTCAACAAGTCTTCATTTCATATTGTTTTCATAAAACTTTACTGTACCACTCCAGATTAATTCTTCCTCACATAATTTACATACCAGTATGAGAAAAATAATTTTTGTAACAATTAAAACATATTTTCATACAACTAATTCAAATTCTACATTATAATTACCATATTTCTTCTCTTTTCGACATTTCTTCGCATTTAGCATTCTAATCTCTTTATCAATAAATTTTCACCTTAATTCTCTGTCTTTAACCATTTACCCAACATACAACACATCTTTTAAATTATTCATGCCCATATTAACACAAAGGATCTATTTAACACATGAAATGGTATTATTAATCTACTAACTTTTGTGTGTAATTTTTTATGGCAATAAATGTGTTTTTGTCAATCAATCCATGATTCTAATCAATTCACATACAACTTAAATAATAGAACCACATATAAAATTGCATACCCACATTCAATCATTCAATGGGTTATTTTTTTCCTAATTAAAGTGTACTCTTCTTAATTTCTTTCATGCTTCATTCATTCATATCTAACATGCATTTCTAATTTAGAAATATGGAGAATCTACCCACCTCAAATGGAGAGACAAACACAATTAGAAACTCCTAGACGAATGTCCTTGCGACGAATTGCTCCTCCTTGAACACGTGCACCCAAGCCTCCAAAAGTACCAAACCCGAGCACCACACAAGCCCACCGAGCACTTCCAAAAACCGGCCCTTCTTCTCCTTGGTGTTGCAAGAACAATCCCACACACACTCAATCTTTTAACTCACACAATCACTACTAGATAATATAATTTAGACTATAGGTTTGGAAGGATTAAATGGCACAAGGAAAACTAGCCATGGGGGGGGGGAGGGGGGGTATTTATACTAAAAATCAAAGGGAATGGAGGGCTAGGATCAAGTAGTTGGTTGTAAGATGGAGGGCTAGGATGAAAGTAGGAGTTACATTAACTACCCACAAACTAGTAACCACCAAGCATGATCTCCACTCCAAAATTTGATTTTCCCTCCAAAGATTGCAACCGGCCAACAAGGAAGAGTGCATTTTGCACGTGTACGTGCAGTGCACGTGCATGCAACTAGGTCCAAAATTGTACATTTTATTTTATATGAAAATAAACTCTAGTTTGTATTCTACATTGCAAGTTGCATTTAAAAATAAATTAGCTCAAGGGCCTTAGTTTATGGGCCAAAATAACAATTTTAAGATAAAATAAATGAATTAAATTTGGGCTTTTAAGAAAAAGGGCTTTTTAAAAGAAAAGGCTTTTCATCTATTTAAAAGAAGGCTTTTGTATAAAATAATTTGAAAGAACAAATTTAAATATTTATACCCATCACAATGAAAATAATTATAAGATTTAATTCAACCAAAATATTGCACGTGAACACTACGTGCAAAAATAAAATAATTTTTCATTAATGAAAAATCAGGGCATTGTAACACTCCCTCCTTAGAATAGTTCCGTCCCCGGAACTACAGTCAAGAGTGAGAAAAAAATACAACCCTCGCAACCAGAACAAAAAGATACAAAGATACGAATCAAGCAAAAAGCTCAGGATAGTCCTTCATCATCCTCTCCTCAGACTCCCAAGTAGTCTCTTCAACCAAATGGTTCCTCCAGACTACCTTGACCAACGGTATCGTCTTATTCCTCAAGACTTTCTCTCAACGATCAACAATCTCGACAGGAGACTCGATGTAATTCAGATCCAACTGCAAACCTTCCGGCACTTCAGGCAAGTGATGACTCGGATCTGGAATATAACCTCTCAGCATAGACACATGAAAGACATTGTGCACCTAAAATAACTCTTCCGGTAATTCAAGCCAATAAGCAGTCTTCCCGATCCTTTTCAATATCTTGTACGGGCCTATAAACCTCGGGGCTAACTTCCTGCCTTTGCCAAATCGAACTACACCTTTACTGGGTGATACTTTCAGAAAGACGAAGCCACCAACCTCAAACTCAAGGTCCCTTCTCCGGTTGTCTGCATAGCTTTTGTGCCTACTCTGAGCTTCTACCAACCTTTTCCTGATCAGAACAATCTTCTCAGAGGTTTGCTGCACAAGCTCCGGACCAAACAACTGACGCTCCCCAACTTCAAACCAACAAACAGGTGTTCTGCACTTCCTGCCATACAAAGCTTCGTACGGAGCCATCCCGATGCTAGCCTGAAAACTATTGTTGTAGGCAAACTCTACCAAAGGTAAATGCCTTTCCCAACTGCCTCCAAAATCTAGTATACAACACCGAAGCATATCCTCAAGAATACGGTTGACTCTCTAGGTCTGCCCATTGGTTTGCGGATGAAAAGCAGTGCTGAAATCTGTCTTGGTCCCCAAAGCTGTCTGAAGACTCCTCTAGAAATGCGAAGTAAACCGCGCATCTCGATCAGACACAATAGTTGACGGAACACCATGAAGCCTGACGATCTCACCAACATACAACTCGGCTAACTTGTCCATCGAAGTAGTGAGTTTCATCGCCAAAAAGTGAGCGGACTTGGTTAGTCGATCGACTGTAACCCAAATCGCATCATTGTCTTTAGGACTCTTAGGCAATCCCATGATGAAATTCATACTGATGTTATCCCATTTCCATTCCGGAATAGGTAACGGCTGTAATAGACCTCCGGGTCTCTGATTTTTGGCTTTGACTTTCTGACAAACCTCACACTTCGCCACAAATTCAACCACATCCCGCTTCAAACCTGACCACCAGAAGTGCTGTTTGATGTCTTTGTACATGTTAGTACCCCCAGGATGTACCGAAAAAAGAGTAGCATGTGCCTCCTGAAGAATATTCTCTTTCAGGTCCGCCTGATTTGGAACACACAGCCTCTTTCCAAACCACAGCACTCCATCCTTGATTTGAAAACCGGGCAACCTGCCAACACCAACCTGCTCCTTCATCTCCAAAATATCAGCATCAACCTCCTGACTTGCAATGATCCTTCCATTCGAAGTAGGCTGAAGCCTCAACTGAGCCAAAGATGCTCCCAATCCTTGCAAGACAACTTCAATACCTGCTCGGTCCAATTCCTCAATCAGATGCTTCTGAGTTGTAATCAAACTGGCTAAACTGCTCTTGCGACTAAGTGCATCAGCAACAACATTAGCCTTTCCAGGATGATACTTGATCTCAGGTCGCATGTCCTCGAGAACTTCCAACCATCTTCGCTGCCTCAGATTCAGATCCCTCTACTGATATATATACTTCAAGCTCTTGTGGTCCGTGTACATGTTCAACTTCTCACCGTACACGTAGTGCCTCCATTGCTTCAGGGCAAAGAAAATCGCAGCCAACTCCAGATCATGATTCGGATAATTCTTCTCATGCGGTCGTAGTTGCCTAGACCCATAAGCGATTACTCTTCCTTCTTGCATTAAGACACAACCAAGCCCACGATGTGAAGCATCGCTATAAACATCATACTCAACACCTGCTCTAGGCAAAGCCAAAATAGGTGCAGTAGTTAGCTTCTCTTTCAACTCCTGAAAGCTTGCCTCACATTGCTCAGTCCACTTGAAGTTCATATTCTTCTTGGTTAGACCAGTAAGCGGCACGGCTATCTGAGCATAACTTTGAATGAATCTCCTGTAGTATCCAGTCATTCCAAGAAAACTTCTGACTTCCTTTACTGTAGTAGGCCTAGCCCAATCTCTCACTGCCTCTATCTTCTGAGGGTCAGTTGCCACTCCCTCCTTAGAAAGGATGTGACCTAGGAATGCCACTTCAGATTTTCAGAAATCACACTTAGAAAACTTGGCATACAACTTCTGCTCTTCCAGCTTCTTCAAAACTGCTGCCAGATGCTCGGTGTGCTCCTCCTCTGACTTGGAGTACACGAGGATATCGTCGATAAACACCACGACGAAAGAATCAATGAACGGCCTTAGAACTCTATTCATCAAATCCATGAAGATTGCGGGTGCATTCGTCACTCCAAATGGCATAACTCAGAATTCGTAATGCCCATGTCGAATTCTAAATGCAGTTTTGTGCACATCTTCAGCTTTCACTCGAATTTGGTGATATCCTGATTGAAGATCTATTCTGGAGAAGACAGCTGCTCCTTGTAGACGATCGAACAAATCATCACTTTGAGGAATAGGATACTTATTCTGAACAGTGACCTTATTCAGCTTTCGGTAATCGATACACATTCTCATCGATCCATCCTTCTTCTTTACCAAAAGCACTGGTGCTCCCCAAGGTGACGCACTAGGTTGAATAAAGCCTTTCTCCAACAGTTCCTCAATCGGCCATTTCACTTCATCCTGTTCCACTGGAGCCATCCTATACGGTGCCTTAGAAATGGGTGCACTTTCCGGTTGAACAGTGATGCTGAAATCTACATCACGATGTGGGGGTAACCAAGAAAAATCATCTAAGAACACAGTCGGATAGTCCCGAACAACAGGAATCCCTTGCACTTCCACAGGAGTCTCTCACTTGCGGATAGTTGCCACCAGCCTAGAACACTTCTTCTTCCCTTGGAAAGTGACTTCAGGTCTACCTGGAGCCTTCACTGCTACCGTCTTGGTCTTGCACTCGATGCTTGCACTGTACACCGACATCCAATCAATGCCAAAGATAATATCGACTCCCAAGATAGTCAGCTCGATCAGATCAATCCCAAAGATTCGATCTCCAATCACAATCTCGCAATCAGCGTAATACCGATCAGTGGTTAGAGTTTCCCCTGATGGAGTAGCTACTGCCAAGATCTTGCCTGGAAATATCTTTGGTTCAACTCCCAACACTTTAGCAAATTTAGGAGACACAAAAGTATGAGAGGATCCAGTATCGAACAACACAACAGCTTTCATTCCATATTCTGATGTAAAAGGTCCATCAAATTCGAAGTATGAAACATGAACTTTCAAGTCAATATTTCCATTTCATTGAATTTCAAACATTATACATTCGAATTGAAAAACATTTCTTGACATCAGAATGAAAATAGTAGAAGCTACAAAAGTCTAACTCCTACGGTTCCTCTTTGCTTCTCGAAGTTCTCCCCGTAGTTCATCAACTTCATCCTTCAGCACATCGGTCAGATTCTTCCTCTTCTTGAGTTCCCATACACGATGACTGAGAACTGAAAAGTCGTCCTTTCGGTTTGCCAATTGAGCCTCCAATAATCCGACTCTCTCTCGCAGTGTTTCTACCTCCCTTTGAAGAGAAGTCACAAGCCTATTTGGAACTGGTTCTTCTTCTTCGTCAGAAGAATCATCAGATGAATCCGGAGGTGGGACGATCTCTCAGGATTCAGGCCATTCTTCTCCGTCAGAATCTGCTTGCCCTGGATAGTACTCATCCTCGGAATCTGCCTGTCCAGGATGGTACTCTTCCTCAATGATATGCCAGTCATAGTCTCCAGCAGGGTCGAAGTGGTCAGCCATCTTTAGAGATAGAGAGGAAGAAGCATAAGTCATAGAGCAACACAAATGTAAGTCACTTACATTTAAATCTCTAGACTCAAACACACACTCTAATGTCCACTTCTAGGGTGTCGTTCCTCATAAATTTGTACAAGTGTGAAAACGTGGCTTTGATACCACTCTGTAACGCTCTGAATCCCAATTATACTGAATTCGAGATGTTCTACAGGATCTTTTCACTTCCTTTAGTACAATTTTATATGGAAATTTAAACTTTTCTCTTTACATCAGAGTTTACATCAATATTACACTTTACATTGCACAGTAGAAGTAAAATTTTACAACAATGAAAATAAATATACAACAACATTGAGTAATCTTTAAGCATTTGTTCCTCTTTAATCTTTATCAAGCCATTTACCTGCATATAAGACTGTGGGTACGTCAGTTTATTCAACCGACGATCATTATACACGGTCATTCTCTCTATGCCGAAAATAGTATAACTTATTTTTCATATTTAGCAAACACAAACTTGTCACATATCAAACTAAAGGGACTACCCTATTGATGTCGTGTTATGATTGTGCACTTAGTCCTTAATGCATTTATTTATTTTACATAACACTAATGCGCACTTGTTCGGATTCTATGCATCCCATACTACATAGGTCCGAGGGCAAGCCCTTAATCGTTCTTCATCTTTGTAGGGTTCAATCCCTCGTTATGACTTAATCTACTACTGTAATTATGGTAGGTATCTTAGATGATCTATGAGTACAAGCTCGTGTACAGAAAATTCTGGAGGGGAATCCCACGTCATGTCACGACGCATCGTGAAGACAGCCTGTGGCAATTCAGCCACACTTCATGGCACACGATCCTCTTGCAGTCACCAAACATCCCACAAGCATCGCCACCGGGACGATAATTCTGGAGTAATGCCCACGCCATGTCTTGACGCATCAAGCAGGCAGCCTGTGGATCACTCTCGCACCGCTAATCCGATGGCCCTCATACTCGTGTTTTTCTCCTACTTTCATCACGTCTCCACTATGTACTAATCCTTAGTTTTTATCAAAATCATGAACAAAAATCAAAGCTCTAGAGTTAGCCTCTCCACAAAACCTGACTTATTCATTCATTCAAACACGACCAACCTTGGTCTTTCATTTCAATTTTCATTTCACTTCATTTCCAACGCCGGGGGAGACTTAGCTACTCTTTTTGTTTCAATTTTCAATTCACAATTTCCAATTTGAGTAATTCCAACTCATAAATTCGTTGTTGAATCTTCATACTCAAAAGTAATTTTCTTTTCAAATCATGATTTCTAATTCGTTCACATAGTCCATAACTATACATGAATTCATATGCTTCATCAATTATCAACTTCACATCAAAATTTCACATCACTACGAATATTTGCATTTAATATTTTTCGCACCATTCACATATGAGAATAATTCATAACCATCACAAAATAAAATTTCTTTCTGGACTATATTAATCTTCCAATCATTCATTCCATGTTCTTTTTGCAAGATATAACTTTCACAAAAATATACATATAGAGCCATAGTTCTATTTATGCATTTTATTCCCAAATCATAGTTTCTTTCATGCAAATAATTCCCAAATTATTTTTATAATGTCCCATATAATTTTAGAAGAATAACCATATTTTTCTCATAATTTTTTGACAATTAAAAACCCCAAAAAAATTTGTTTTTCAATCTTGCCGAGGGCAAGATTCGAACCCAGCACCCCAGAGAACACAGCCGACAGCACAAGCCACCAGGCCGTATGTGCTAAGCAGCATAAGTATGGCTGAGAGCATTAAATGCTCTCGGTCCGCAGTTGATTTTGTTTAAAAAAACCGAACGAAATAATGTTGCCCACAGGATTCGAACCGCAGACCTCTGAGAAACAGGCCGCGCGCTCCGACCACTTGAGCTACGTGCTCAGGTTGTCGAGTATAGTTCGAAGTTCTTTTTAAACCATTCTCTCTGTTATTCAAAAACGTTGGATATTCAACAAGTCTTCATTTCATATTGTTTTCATAAAAATTTACTGTACCACTCCAGATTAATTCTTCCTCACATAATTTACATACCAGTTGTGAAAAATAATTTTTGTAACAATTAAAACATATTTTCATACAACTAATTCAAATTCTACATTATAATTACCACATTTCTTCTCTTTTCGACATTTCTTCGCATTTAGCATTCTAATCTCTTTATCAATAAATTTTCACCTTAATTCTCTGTCTTTAACCATTTACCCAACATACAACACATCTTTTAAATTATTCATGCCCATATTAACACAAAGGATCTATTTAACACATGAAATGGTATTATCAATCTACTAACTTTTGTGTGTAATTTTTGATGGCAATAAATGTGTTTTTGTCAATCAATCCATGATTTTAATCAATTCACATACAACTTAAATAATAGAACCACATATAAAATTGCATACCCACATTCAATCATTCAATGGGTTATTTTTTTCTAATTAAAGTATACTCTTCTTAATTTCTTTCATGCTTCATTCATTCATATCTAACATGCATTTCTAATTTAGAAATATGGAGAATCTACCCACCTCAAATGGAGAGACAAACACAATTAGCAACTCCTAGACGAATGTCCTTGCGACGAATTGCTCCTCCTTGAACACGTGCACCCAAGCCTCCAAAAGTACCAAACCCGAGCACCACACAAGCCCACCGAGCACTTCCAAAAACCGGCCCTTCTTCTTCTTGGTGTTGCAAGAACAATCCCACACACACTCAATCTTTTAACTCACACAATCACTACTAGATAATATAATTTAGACTATAGGTTTGGAAGGATTAAATGGCACAAGGAAAACTAGCCATTGGGGGGGGGGGGGGGGTATTTATACTAAAAATCAAAGAGAATGGAGGGTTAGGATCAAGTAGTTGGTTGTAAGATGGAGGGCTAGGATGAAAGTAGGAGTTACATTAACTACCCACAACCTAGTAACCACCAAGCATGATATCCACTCCAAAATTTGATTTTCCCTCCAAAGATTGCAACCGGCCAACAAGGAAGAGTGCATTTTGCACGTGTACGTGCAGTGCACGTGCATGCAACTAGGTCCAAAATTGTACATTTTATTTTATATAAAAATAAACTCTAGTTTGTATTCTACATTGCAAGTTGCATTTAAAAATAAATTAACTCATGGGCCTTAGTTTATGGGCCAAAATAACAATTTTAAGATAAAATAAGTGAATTAAATTTGGGCTTTTAAGAAAAAGGGCTTTTTAAAAGAAAAGACTTTTCATCTATTTAAAAGAAGGCTTTTGTATAAAATAATTTGAAAGAACAAATTTAAATATTTATACCCATCACAATGAAAATAATTATAAGATTTAATTCAACCAAAATATTGCACGTGCACACTACGTGCAAAAATAAAATAATTTTTCATTAATGAAAAATCAGGGCATTACAGTTCAAATCTCTATATATGAAGAAATGGCTTGATATGGGGCGCATGTAGTATCGACTGCATACTGTCCCAGAGTCTTGCTTGCATTAGAATAAGTGCATCATTGCATTAGTTAATCTTGCATTAGATTCTAAGTCATAGCATACATTGACATATCAATTATATATACATGTTTCTCGTTTCATCAATCTGTTTGCTTAAGTGGAGAATCACTGCTAGTCATCAGCCTTAAAGCGTCAGTATATGTATTGACGTCCCCATTTCAATAGGTACTGGATTGCAAAGCTACAGGTACAGGATTCAAGAGGACTCAAGGCAAGAGGAGCAAGAGTCGATTTAAGTTTTCCGTTGTAATATATATTGCTTACTATTGTTTCTTTTGTAACAATTATTGTAATTTATTTAATTGTTGGGAAGCATCCAAGTGAAGTACCAAGTGTTGTTCTTTATTCATTGTACTCTGATGTAATTTGTTGGAAGTTGTAACACTTGGGATTATAAAGGTATTATTGTAACATTGATGTAATATAATGCAGTTTTATGATATTCAGACTTGTAATACATTTGTGTTGAATAAAAAATTTTAAAATTTCATGTTTTTCTGTGTATTGTGGCTAATTGAAGAAAAGATTTTGGCTTATGTCACGGTTTCCCAGTGTATGGAAACCGGGGCGTTACAAGAGGTGCTTGGAGTTGGAGCTTGGCAGTCATAGGGATGGAGCAGCTTGGCGAGGGAGGTGCTTGGACTTGGAGCTCGGTAATGTGGAGATGGAGCAGCTCAGCGAAAGAGGTGCTTTGAACTTGGAGATCGGTAGTGTGGAGATGGAGCAGCTCGGCGAGGGAGGTGCTTTGGACTTGGAACTCGCAGTGTGGAGATGGAGCAGCTCAGCAAAGGACGTGCTTCAGACTTGGATCTCGCAGTGTGGAGATGGAGCAGCTGGGCGAAGGACGTGCTTTGGACTCACCGAAGGAAGTGCTTTGGACTTGGAGCTCAGCATAGTGGAGATGGAGTTTAACGGCAAAGCTCTCTTTGTTGGGTTTCGAAGACGATGGGTTTTGATGTTCTTAAATTTTGAATTCAAGCTTCAGAAGATAATGGACTCCAACATGAAACTCTTTATCTCACAATGATTTGTGGTCTTGGAAATTGAGTCGAGTTTAAGACCTGATTATCCACTTGGCTACAACAAGGAGGGACAGACCTGAGCCTCATTTGATGTGGATTTTGGAAGTTTTTTGAAGTCTTGAACTGTGGAATTCTTCACTGTTTGGGAGTTCATGTAAGACCAATTTTGATTTATAGCTCAATCCCTCTCCGGCGTTCTTCTCCAAAGCCAAGGTAGGAGTGGTTTTGCTTGGATGTGGTAGTAGTTGGACTTGATCACCTCTATTGGAATTTCGAGATGGTATCTTGCTCTTTTGGCATTAATCTTGGGGTGAAGTTTTTATCGAGATCTTTAAGGAGCTAGATCTTGTGTTGGAGCTTAGTAGGGGTTATTGTGGATCTTGTAGACTTGATCTCTTTGAAGTTTGGTTGTGTTAGGCTCCTCTTTGTTGGTGGTGGTTTTTGTACCCACCAAGTGCTCGTAGGTTTGTTTACCCCATTGTGCCACAAAATGTTTGGTGATTTTTATAGCTCATCGAACCATTATTTTATCGACCAAACAATTGCATAGTTTTCTTGTTTGGTTGGTCAAACATTTCATCGTCCGTTCTACTGAGCTGCTCTTTCTTCGACCAAGCGTTGTGTCGTTTGCTTGTTTTGTCGATGAGCATTTCGTTGTTGGATGAGTGTTCCGTCGATCTGGGAGTTTGATGCTTTGATCGTTGGATCTTGAGTAAGTAGTTGACCTAGATGAGCTGTTGTTGAGGCATTTCTGTGATGGGGTTGGTCGTAGAGCTTGCTATTTGATCATAGCAAGGCTATAGAAGTAACTCTTTGACCGAGTTGAAGTAGAGCTTGTTGGCCCCCAAGAAGTTGGTAGAGGCAACTCATTGATTGAGTTGTTGTAGAGTTCACTGTTTAATCCCAACAAGTATATGGGGACTCCGTGAGATGGAGTTGAACGTTGAACTTGCCGTTTGTACCCAGTAAGTTTTGTAGAGGCAACTCTAAGATGGAGTTGAACGTCGAACTTGCCGTTTGCACCCAGCAAGTTCTGTAGAAGCAACTCTTTGATCTAGTTGAATGTTTGAACTTATTTTTTGTTCCCAACAAGTTTTGTAGAGGCAACTCTGAGATGGAGTTGAATATTGAACTTACAGTTTGATCCCGACAAGTTTGTAGAGACAACTCAGAAATGGAGTTGATCGCAAAACTTGCTATTTGATCCTGAAAAGTTTGGATAGAGACTCGGAAAAAAGTTGATCGTAGAAATTGCCATTTGATCCCAGCAAGTCAATAGAGGCAACTCGTAGGAGAGTTGGTTGTTGAGCTTGTTGTTTGTTCCCAACAAATTTTGTAGAGATAACTCTAAGATGGAGTTAACATTGGGACTTGTTGTTCTGAGTGAACGAGATGTTGATGGATCCCAAGCAAAGAGCAAGGCATTGAACTCTTTGTTAGGAGTCAACGAGTTGTTAACTGAGCCTGAGCGAAGAGTAAGACATTGAACTCGTTGTTTGGAGTCAACGAGTTGTTAGCGGTGCTTCAGCAGAGAGCGAGCTTTGAATTCATTGTTTGGATTCAACGAGTTGTTGAGGAAGTGCAAGTGGTGTGCAAAGCGTTGAACTCGTTGTTTGGAGCCAAGAGTTGTTGAAGGAGCTTGAGTAGTGAACATAACATTAAACTCATTGTTTAGAGTCAGGGAGTTATTGATAGAGCTCAAGCAGAGAATAAGGTATTGAATTCGTTGTTTGGAGCCAACGAGTTGTTGATGGAGGCAGTGAGCAAGGTGTTAAACTCATTTGTTTGGAGTCAACAAGTTGTTGAGGGAGCACAAGCGGTGAGCAAAGCACTGAACTTGTTGTTTGGAGCCAACAAGTTGTAGAGGGAGTGCAAGCGATGAGCAAGGCATCAAACTTATTGTTTGGAGCCAACAAGTTGTTGATGGAGCACGACATTGAACTTGTTGTTTGGGGTCAATGAGTTGTTGAGGGGGCTCGAGTGGAGTGCAAGCATTAAACCTGTTGTTTGGAGTCAAAAAATTGTTGATGGAGCTCGAGCGGAGAGCAGAGCATTGAACTCATTATTTGGAGTCAACAAGTTGTTGATAGAACTCGAGCGAAGAGCAGAGCATTGAACCTGTTGTACAGAGTTAACGAGTTGTTGATGGAGCTTGAGTGGAAAGCATAGTGTTGAACTCATTGTTTGGAGTAATGGGTTGCTGATGGAGCTCGAACGGAGAGCAAGGCACTGAACACGTTGTTTGAAGTCAACGAGTTGTTTATGGAGCCTGAGCAAAGAGCAAGGCATCGAACTCTTTGTTTGGATACAATGAGTTGTTGGCAGGGTTTTAGCGGAGTGCGAGCTTTGAACTCGTTGTTTCGAATTAACGAGTTGTTGATGAAGCTTGAGCGGATAGCAGAGCATTGAACTCCCTGCTTTCGATGATCAAGGAAAGAGAGCTGTGAAAGCCGAGTAGTTCGCGCAGGTATATAGTTTCGCAAAAGCCGTTGCGCATTACCACGCGCATCCATTATGAACACTCGTTGTACGGAGTTAACAAGTTGTTGATGGAGCTCGAGTGACAAGTAAGGTGTTGAACTCGTTGATTGGAGTCAACGAGTTGTTGATTAAGCTCGTATGGAGAGCAGGGCATTGAACTCGTTGTTTGGAGATAACGAGTTGTTGATAGAGCTCAAGTGGTGTGCAAGGCATTGAACTCGAGTGCTGAGCAGAGCATTGAACTCGTTGTTTAGAACGAACAAGTTGTTGATGGAGCTCGATCAGCAGGGCGTTGAACTCATTATTTGGAGCCAACGAGTTGTTGGTAAATCTCGAGTGCTGAGCGGAGCATTGAACTCGTTGTTTAGAGCCAACGAGTTGTTAATGGAGCTCGAGCAGAGAGCATTCTTTTGAACTCACTGTATGGAGTCAACGTGTTTTTGACAGAGAGCGGAGAGGAAGCTGTTGAACTCGTTGTTTGGGTTCAACGAGTTGTTGATGGAGAGTAGGGTGTGCAACTAGTTGTTTGGAGCTAACGAGCTGTTGGCGGAGTTTGTGTGAATAACAGAGCACTGAACTCGTTGTTTGGAGCCAATGAGTTGTTGATGGAGCTCGAACGGTGATCAAGCTCTTAAACTCGTTGTTGGGAGTTAACGAGCTGTTGACGAAGCTTGAGCAATGTATATGGCATCGAACTCATTGTTCAGAGTCAACGGGTCAAGCAGTGAGCTGAGCATCGGGATCGTTGTTTGGAGCCAACGAGCTGTTGATAGAGCTCAAGCGGTGTGCACGAGCACTGAACTCGATGTTTGGGGATAACGAGTTATTAGAGGAACTTGTTTCGAGTCTTCTTGGAATTTGAAGTGAAATCCTTTGTGTTTGTACGGTGTTTAAGTAGTTCCGCGTTTAAGTAATTCTGTTCTTCTTTGTGCTGAATAAGTAGCCGTAAGCACCAAATGAGGTCTTTGGGGTATAGAGCTTGCTTTCCTTCACAATACACTGCACTTGAAGGAGTTTGGAATTGTCTGTTTGTGCGACGTGTTATGCGGGACGGAATTGGAGCTTTCACAGGTGAAGTTGATACGAAAGACTTGGAGCGTGCCTACCTAATGAAGGCTTGTCTTGAATATTATCATCAAGAGTTGAGGCGGCCCTGGGGAGCCGTTAGTTGGCAGGAGGCCTGTGAAGAGGTTTGTGTCACTTAGGTATAGCATTCCTCTATTGTGTAGCCGGAAGGACAACTTGCAAGACAACTTATTGTTCAATACTTGTAAAACGATCTATGGTTTTGTACTTGTAGTGACGCTGAATCTAAATGCATAGATTTGCGTTAGTTTTGTGATTTGAAGAATTCTTTTCATATGTTTGATCCTGGTTGTGCAACTTGTCATTGAGATTGATGAGTCGTCGACTGGTTCTTTGTAGCTAAAGAACAAGTCCTCAAATTTGTTGTGTATAGCTAACGAACTGTAACACCTGTCTTTTAATAATCCTTAAATATAAATTTTTATATCTAAATTTTAGTTTATCTATGATTTTGAGTATAATTTTTACATTAATTGGTTTATTCTACTTTATAATGAATAATTTGGATTTTGGGGTTGAAAATAACCCCTGAGTTGTTTTATTTATTGGATATTGGGCTTAAGCCCATAACTCTAAATCTATATTATATAAAGACCACCTATTTACCAAATTGCCACTCCAACCTTTTCTTCTCTCCTTCCTCTTTTCTACCAACCAAAAATCCCAACCGAAACCCAATTTCGCCCAACCCTAGGTTTGCTAATTCACCGACCGAAATCATTCCAAGCTCGGATGTTTTTTGGAGTTTTGGTAGAGTCTTGAGTGCTCTTCAACACTCCGGTGTTGGTTTCTCGAATTGGCTTCTCGGAAGGTGAGAAATAATTTCATTGAATTATAAAAGGTTGTATGTTTTCAATTTTTAGCAAGAGAAATAGGGTAGTAGGAAGATTAGAAGAATATTTACGGGATTGAAGTGATAAATTCTTTAATTTATACAATAGGAGTAAATTTGAAAAGAGTTAGGGTTTTGAGTTTGAAATTAAAAGAGTTTATGCTTGGAAATTGTTAGAGATTTGCAATAAGAATTGTTGTAAATTAGCGTAAACAATTTAGAATAATATTTGAAGGAATTTATAGGCTTAAAATCTGGTTAATAGAATTGTGAATGCGTGCATGTATCGTGTACATGCCAGGCATTCGATGAAATTTCTGTAAGAGATAAGAATGATTTTAATTACTATTTATGAGTGATTTGGATATCGTTAACCCTAAACAATGTTAAAACTTGGTAATAGGAAGAAGAAGCGAGTTTGGGAAAAATAGCGGAGAGCTTACACAGTCGGTCTTCGCGTTTCCTTAGATAAGTATGATTTCTTTTATTTTATGTACATAATGTGCTATCAAATTTTTAAATTATGGTTTGACATGTGTGATGTGTAAAGTGTATTGAGTATAGAAATTCATAAGTATGATACAGAGTAAATTATTGGGTGTAAAAATTAGTATACATGTATGGGACTGTGCTACTGCTTGTATGTATATATATGATACGGGGTTGTAATATTTAGATTTGGGGAGCTATACTAATATTGATATACATATGTGTATGTATGATATGTAATGACATGACTAATGGGATGAGATAAAAAGCATGGTGCGTGTATGATATGTGATTATGTGATGTGTTAATATGAAGGAAATAATGGCGAGGTGTATATACGGTATGTAAAAATATGATGTGATAATGTGATGTGATAATGTGATGTGATAATATGATGAAATGAATGATATGGTGTATGTGTGATATGCAGGTGATAAAATGGAAATGTTATTTGATATGAAAATGGCATGATGTGTGTGACATGTGGGTGATAAATGAGAATTATATATGATAATTGATGAGATTAATGGCTTATATGCAGGTGTTAACTTTGAAATTTTATATGTTAATGAATAAACAGTATAGTGTATGCATGATATATGATAATATGACAAGATAAGCATGATATATGATAATATGACAAGATAAGCATGATATATGATAATATAACAAGATAAAAAGCATGGTGTATGCATGTTATGTGATAAAAGATAAGATAAATAACATGGTGTATGTCGGTTATGTGATAATATATATATTGAGTTAAAATGATGAAATGATATGTGATAATATTATGGGATTAAATATAGGAGATATACATATATATGGAGATGTAAAAGAGATATATGCATATACGTCAATGTGATGGAGAAATTTATATTATAAAGGAGAAATTTTATAATCAGGAGAAATTTTATTGTAAGGAGAAATTATAAATGAGATAATATATATAAAGGAGGAAATATATATAAAAGAGAAATTTTATTTTTAAGAGAAATTATAAAATGAGTTAATTTTGTTATTTTCAGTGCCGCACAATCTCCCAGGGGTTTGGGCTAGACCCCACAGGCCTGGGATATACCCGGGAACAGGAGTTATATATATGTCCCAAATTTATATTTGGGAGCAGATACCCAAGATGGACTTGGGAGGAGTTTTCGCTCGCTGGTATACGACCAGGAGGAAGACGTAGCCTCGGATGCATAAGACCTATGTGGCAGCAATCCGCGTATTATATTGTTTTTGACGTAGTCTTGGTTGGACATGCGCGCAACTGTACTTTCAATCCAGCCAACTAATGATAGATTTTTAGGTTACCTGAATCTGCGTGAAGTGGTGGGTTAGCGGGATTGAAATGTACGGGGGGAGGCACAGAAATCCCTGTGTTGTACGAGGAGGTCAGTTGTGTGTGTACTAAAAGGAGAAAATATAAATGTATATATATGTACTGAAGGAATATATGTATATGTGAAGATACTTATGTTATGATACACTACGGAAACTATTCATATTACGGGAGATATATATATATATATATATATATATATATATATATATATATATATATATATATGTGTGTGTGTGTGTGTGTGTGTGTGTGTGTGTGTGTGTGTGTGTGTGTGTGTGTGTGTGACAATACCTATATGGTTCAAGGGATGCTTATAAATATGAGATATAAACATAGTTATGTAACCGTATGGTTGGAGTAATCTAATTACTGTATATGGATGGAGTTGTGCATTCATTTGCGTGATATAAATGGCATGTATATTTATATGAAATTAAAGGAGTGATATATGTTTATGTTGTTGGAATTATATGGCTATACTTACAAAATTATATCGACGAGATGAGTTAAGTATGAAGAGAAGAAAATAAATAAAAAGTAAAGTAAATTGTATATTTCCAAGTTATCGGCTTGGGGTGAACATTAAAGTAAATTGTAATATGAAATGAAAATGAGTATTAAAGTAAGTTGTATTATGCGGGTGAGTATAAAAATTAAAGTAAGATGTACCTTGTGAATGAAAAAGTAAAGTAAAGAAAGTGTACTATGAGAATGAAGAGTAAGTAAGACATATGATGAGATGGAAAATGATTGTAAAAGTTAAATTTAGTTTACCAGGTCCTATAGAAATCCTGGAGGTTTGGGATAAACCTCCTAATACCCAAGAACCGGCTTGGGGTGCCGTGTTTATTACCCAAACTATGTTTGGGGTGCAATGTATATTACCCAAGTTCTACTTGGGGTGCGGTGTATTCCCTCGCTGGCATAGGCCAGGAGGAAGAAGTAGCCACGGACGCGTAAGACCCTTGGTTGGCAGTGGTCCGCGTGTTTACTAGGCTAGCGGCTTCAGTATTTTAATGGTGTGGGACACTGGTCGACAAATTGATAAAATGGGTAAATATGAAATGAGAATGAGAAAGTAAAGAAAGTGTATGATCTGAAATGAGAATGAGAAGTAAAGAAAGTGTATGATATGAATGAGCATGAAAAGTAAAGAAAGTATGTTATGAAATGAACATGATAAGTAAAGAAAATGTGTTATGAAATGAATATAATAAGTAAAGAAAATGTGTTATGAGTATGTGAATGAATATGATAAGTAAAGAAATTGTGTTATGTGAATAAAAATGAAACGTAAAGAAAGAGTGTTGTGTATTATAAGAATGAAAAGTAAAGGAAGATGTATTATGAGAATGAAAAATTGAAGTAAGTGGTAATATGTGATGAGAATGGGTATTAAAATAAAAAACATAATATAACATGGGTTTGGTACGCCTTGGAATTGTGTCAAGGAACTACTCGCCTGCTATTTCGGTGAAAATGGTTGGAACTACCTGCCTAGGCACAATTCCGAAGTGGATCGGTAGGGTATTGATATGGAAGATGTATTATGAGATGAGAATGTAAAGTAAAGTAAACAATATTATGAAATGAGAATGAAAAATTAAAGCAAGTATATTATGAGATGAGAGTGAAGAGTAAAAGAAGTTATATTATAAAATGAAAATGAGAAGTAAAGTAAGTAGTATGTAGAGATGAGAATGAAAAGTAAAGTAAAGTGTATTATAAAATGAGAATGAGAATTAAAGGAAGTGATCTGGTAAAATGAAAATAAAAGCAAAGTAAGTGGTATTATAAAGATGAAAATAGAAAAGCAAAGTAAGTTGTATTAGGAAAATGAAAATGAGAAGTAAAGTGAGTTCTAATATGAGATATGAATGAATATGAAAGTAAAATATATTATATAATAAGAATGAGAAGTTAAGTAAGTTGTATGATGAGATGAAAATGAAATATAAAGCAAGTATATGATAAAATGAGAATGAGAATTTACGTAAGCGGTATGATGAAATAAGAATAAAAATGCAAAGTAAACTGTAATATATTAGGTGAATGAATGTTAATGTATTATGAGATGTTATGTGACGAAACTGAAAATGAATATAGTACAAGATGAGAAGGAATATTAAAGTAAAAATAAATGTAATATGATTTTGGTATGGCTTGTAATTGTGTCGGGGAACTACCTGCCGAGGAACCACTTCCAGGTAGACTAAGTAGATGTTGAAATGATAAATTGGTTGAAAACTAGAAAGTTACTTCTTATGTCATATCCAGTTTTCTTTTATTATATTTTTATGTTAAATCTCATATTATATTTAATTTTCATCATGATAGTAAGTTCTTTAAATTTCTTTCTTATTATTTATTTTAGTAACTAACCTTGTAGATTATACTCACACCAATTTTGAGTGACCTCTGTTGTGTTTGGGGGTCAGAGGAGTCCCTCCCTAAGGGTGGACGTCCTTAGACCCTTTTGCATGAATCGAGTAGCAGCGATGTGAGACATGTGGCTTCTTTAGTTTTTGTAGTGTTATTTCTCAGGGATTAATAAGTTTGTATATGTAGATATTGTTAAACTTCCATTAGTTAAAGTTTTATATAAATAGGGGTAGAGTATAGAATTTGTGTAATAATTTTTTGTTTTGGAAAATTATCTATCTGTATGAGATGAGGACATATAGTGATGAGATAAGTATGTTAAAACCCGTACTCGCCTCGTTGTGGAGTATTGGGTTTGTGTTGATTTTTGAAGGTTTTTCTATGGTTTTTCTAAAAATCTATTATGTTTTCAAACGAATTTTTGTTTTTTAATTTGTATCTTGCATATTATGATGAGAAATTTCCCCAGAGCCTATGTATAAGTTGTCTGTGTGTTGTTGCTTGGATTGTCCTGGGGAGGATTGATATTAAATATCTGAGTTGTGATATATTTAATTGTTAGCAGAATTCCGTAAGGAAACACTGCGAAAGGGCTAATATTTCAGGGGAGACTCTACCAAAAGTTTAATTGAAATCCATGAAGATTATTCTAAGTTAAAAAAATTAAAGGAAGAGGGAAACTTTGGGGATGTGACATGAACCGTCGATGGTATGCATAATGTTTGACGTAGTAGAACTTATCCGTCTTGTACTCAGGTTGTTGTAGGAGCAACTCTGTAGGGAACTGGATGGGTATTAGAGAGAGTGGGTGTGCCTAGAAAGGGAAAAATGCAGGAATTTTGGAGTTTGATTCCATTGTTTAGGAAAAGCGAAGAAGGAAAATGGCTTGAAAAAGGGCTAGGGTTCTAAAAAACATTGGGGAGCAGGTGGATGGTGGTCATGACCGGCCATGAATGGAAGGGGGAGGGGGTTTTGTTTGGAAATTTTTCCATGGTTTCAACTCTTGGCCCATGGTTTTGGATTTGCTTAAAAATAATGGTTTAGGGTTTAGTTTAGGTTAGTATGAATAATTGTACAAATACATATACATACATACATACTATATATAAATATATATATTCATACAAGACAAATGCATACACAATACTCAAAAAAAATATTTGTATGTATATATAAAAATAGTTTATTATTATAGAATCACTATAATTTCCATCTCAATTATAGTTGAGACAAACGTACAAATTTAATAGAAAAATTATCCCAACTTCGGTTCAACAAATATACCATTGTCCGGTTCAAATCATATTAAATAATATGTCCCAATACTTACTCAATTAAAATTGAGAAAAATCCATTAATACGTGCAACTCACAATTATGCACGGATTAATGTACAAAATAGTTATATACTATTTTGTGGGGTATTACAACGAGCCCTCTTTGTGGCGGTGTAACATGCTCGTGCTGCATATTGGCTTCCTACAACTTGGCCTACGCCTGCTGTTGTTGGAAACTTTATTTTCATGTGGTAGGCTGAAGCGGTTGCATGAAAGGCCACTAGGCCTGAACGACCAAATATTGTGTTGTATGCAGCTTTGACATCGACTACCATAAATTCCAATGCTTCCGGCGCTTTTCTTGTTGTCACATCGAGTGTGATGATTCACCGAAGAATCCGTAGAATGTATAACTGGCTGGCTTGAGTCGGTCTCGAGAGAGCTTCAGGTCGTTGAAAGTATTCATGAAAATGATGTTTACTGTGCTGCCATTGTCCACCAGGATGCGGCGTATCTCATGATTTAGCATGCAAAGGTTTATGACAAATGCTTCCCAATGAGGTGTTCAGACACCTTCTAAGTTCTTGTCAGAGAAAGATATCGGGACCTCGATACTCTTGGCAGGTAGGATGTTATGTACTGAGTTGACTTCCTTGAAAAAGGCTTTGTGGGAGGAGTTGGAATCTCCCCCCATCAGGCATTCATGAATAGAGTGAAGAATTGCCATGCGTTTTGAGTCTTGTGATTCAGAGGGCCTCTCTTGACGCTTACTATCCCCCCATACCGGAGGGGTTTCAACATTGTTGTTTTGTTGGACAAATTGAGAGGGATAACCCCAGGAAATCAGGCCTTCAAGTTCGTCTTTGAGGGCTCGGTAGTTGTCAGTAGTGTGTCCATGATCTATGTGAATTGCACACCACTAGTTTTTGTCTCATCTCTTGCTAGCTATGGAAATCTTGGGCGGTGGGCAGATTATTCTGTCTTTTTCAACTACCATGAGAATGGCAAACACACTTGCATTGAGAGGATTCAACTTGTCGAAGCGTGGAGCTGGAGGTGGGCTGCGTTAAATGACACCATCTTTCTGAAACTTCCTGGGTCCTTCCTCGCTTGTATCCTTCCATTTGATCCTAGAAAATAAATCATTTTTGCCTTGAGAATAAAGAGCTTCTTCAACTCTAATATATTTGTCGCTCCTTTCTAGGAGCTCTGTGAAATCTTTAGGAGGCTTCTTCGTGAAGGAAGCTTTCAGTTCTATATTAGTGACGTTGTGGCGGAAGGCATCAGCCACAACTAATGAGTCTAGGGTAGAGATGGACCTTGCTTCGGCTGTGAAGAGCTTCACAAAGTTTTTCAGCAGTTCCCCGTACTTTTGCTTCAATTCCAATAATGAGGTACTTGTTTTTTCAGCCTTGCGTCTAGTATCGAACTGCGCTATGAATATTTCCTCAAATTAGTCGAAGGAGAATATTGTCTCTGGAGTGAGGCACATTCCCTTGCTGATCCATTCGGTGTTGCGAGAAATGTTCGGCACATAAGCGCATCAGTGGTGTTGGTCAGTCGGGTCCGATTCACCAACATATGACTTGAATTGAGGAGCTTTGAAGTTCTTTGGAATGGGTGCATCAAGGATTGTTCTGCTGAAAGGAGGTCGATTGGGGCAGTAGGCCCTACTAGAGCGGTTCCCTTCATTCTTCATATTTTCTAGGCAATCTTCTACCTCTCGGATATAGTGAAGGACTTGGTCGTCCTTTCCTTTTGATCCAGTTGTGTCACTGGATTCTTCTTTGTAGGGCTGACCCAAATCTTGACTACCTTGGATAGCTCGAAGGATGTCAAGGTTGAACGTTTCCAATTCTGCTCTATTGGCTGGGACCTCTTGCTCTATGTTTCTCTCAAGATGCTTTCGACTCTCATATTCGTGCTTTCTGCAGTGCACCCCCTATGAGAGGAGGAATGACTTGATCTCTGTCCCTAAGGAGAGTTGCTTATCTAATTCAACTAACGTTCTCAGCGGGAGGCCTCGGTTCTGGTATGCCTCTCATCCAAGCAAACCCATCAACCAGTTCCTTGTTGCCTAGCACTGATGATTTAGTAGATATCTTTTGACCCCGGGGTCCTCGCGAGCCCATTGAGTTAGTGGAAGAATTATGGATTAAAATACGGTCGTACAGAGGGTGTTGTTCATGACGGCTTTGTTGGGAGCTCCCCGATGCCTCTCCATTGAAGGGAGCTTGACTAGGCTGATGGGAACGATCCAGTTGATAAGGAGGAGTTGGGTCCTCCACGAGAAGAGCTGGTTGAAGAAGAGAGTTGGTGTGACGGTTTGAGGGTACCTCTCTGCCTTTTAGTCTTTGTGGCATGGCGGTAAGTCTAATCTGTGTAGTTTTCCAAGACAGTGCCAATCTGTTGCTGCTAATTTTGGTGTGGAAGAAAACAGATAGTGAGTTATATTTGAAGGAAACTATCCTTTGATCG
Source organism: Hemerocallis citrina (assembly GCA_017893485.1). Taxonomy (NCBI): domain Eukaryota; kingdom Viridiplantae; phylum Streptophyta; class Magnoliopsida; order Asparagales; family Asphodelaceae; genus Hemerocallis; species Hemerocallis citrina. The sequence continues at coordinate 34,419,492 of CM030360.1, forward strand.
TTGCCATGGAAAGTAGTTAGAGCTCCTGAGATTGGATCTGGATCGTTGATTGAACACTAAGATCTAAATCCGACGAATATTGACTTTGCCAATGGACCTGTAAAAAGCCTGAAACATCGGGGTGGCCTCGACGACAGATCCTCCGACGCTCAAGTCAGAACCAGAGAGAAAGAGAATTTGAGAGAGGAATTGTTGATTACCATCTGACTGAGGAGGGGGGAGGGTATTTATAGGCCTCAAAAATAGTATAGGAGATCAATAAGATTTCCTTATCTCCTGTTTGAATCTACCCCTCAAGAGATAAGCTTTCTTGTTTTAGGATAAGAGATTTAACTAACAGCCTTCATGCACTGGGTCTCTCTTAGTGGGCCTAATCTGTCACTTTTTATGGGATTGAAAGAGGCTCATGTCTTATAGAGGAGCCTGGAGAAGGCCCGAAATTATTAAAGAGGTCCGTTATGATTAACTTGCTTGAAGAAACTTTGAAATCTGTGCTGAACTCGTACGACCCTCATTTGCTGTGATTTTTACCATTATCAAGTTGTGATGACAGTTAGTTTTATGAAAGTGAAAATATGAATATAAATAACGAGTCCAAACTAACCCAATACCCTCTCTCCCCCCTCTACTCTCTCAATCCAACCACCCACTTCCCTCTTTCTTTCAAATCCAAACTGAACTTCTTTCCACCTTCTCCTACCTTTCTCTTTCTCCTCCAAATTCAACCAAAAACTCATTCCCCTCCTCACTCTCTCCCTCTTTTAAACATGAACCAAATTCGAACCTAACCCATTCCAAAGATATTCCTTTCTCCTCTTATTCATCCTATTTGTCATGATATTGAACTACCATTAGCTCAATCCAAATGCTTCCTCAAATGTTTCCCCATTAGCTCTTTATTCATTATGACGAAATTTTTATTTCAACCCTAAATCTTCCCCAATTCTTAGCTTCATCGTCAATTGAAGAATCAGTTAAGGTAGGTTGTCTTTGGTGGTTGATTTGCATTGTTTTTTGGTGGACAATGGGGTTGTGGAGGAAGCCACAAGGTTTTGGAGGAAGAATGTGGTGGTAGGTCTCTGATTAATGAGTTTGATATTGGGATCCAGGGAGCCATAGGCATAGGTTGCTGCGGTCACAAATGGAGTTGGGGGTTGGAAGAACATGGGAGGAGGAGGATGGAAGTTGGTGGAAGACTTGGAGAGCGGTGGGGATATGTGGCGGGTGAGGAAAGGAAGAGGAGGTGGTGGTGAGTGAACATTAGAGGAGGAGGAGGGTGGAAGATGGTGGAAGACTTGGAGAAAGGTGGGGATATGTGGCGGGTGAGGAGATGAAGAGGAGGTGGTGGTGAGTCATTGTGGTGGTGGTGGTGGGTGTAGAGAATGGGAATGGATTTAGGGTGGTTTTTCTCTTTTGCCATTATAATTTTTGTTGATCTTGAAGATGAATATGATCAACAAGTGCAAGATAGTTAAGAGGAATTAGATAATTAGGATTAAGTTTTATTGGAATCAATTATCTTAATTAACCAATAAATTACATCCATTATAAACTAATTATAACAGGGCAAAGAATTACTTAGTCAAAAAATATCTTAAAAAGATCACATGACATCACATGACCGGAGAATTGACTAAGTAGGGCAAAACACCTAACGGAATATTACAACAGTATGATCAATTGTAAAAATCAAAGTTGGGTACAATGCGGTGCAAATTGGTGAAACCTCATAAGATTAAGTTAAATTTATCATTACATAAATCATGCCAAAATGTTTTTTTTTTCTTTTTTCTTTGAGTTAATCATGCCCAAATGTTGTGGGAGTACTATGAATTTTAATTTAATGTTGCACCTCTTCGAATAACTCTATATTTTAATGCAAACAAGTAGATAGTATGAGCAGTGATGGATGTCTCGGTAGGCATTCATAATAAGGTTTTTAACACATGTACCCCTAACAAATAAGCTAATATCATATATATCTCTCACTAATGAAAATTATCATATCTGTCCCTAACAATGTGAGCATTAACCATATATATCCTTTAGTTTAGAAGATAGCTGAGATTGGGATTTAGATTGAGATTGTGACTGAGAATGAGATTTGAGGTTTAGGGATGAAGTTGATGATGTGGCTGTGAGGTTTGAGTTTTTTTTTTGGAGGTGGGTTCGGCCGGAGGTGGTGGTTGGGCGGCAGGAATAAAGTGGAGTTGGGTTGCCTATAGGAAGTGGTAATTGCTAAAAAAGAAGATGAGGAAACGGTAAGAGAAAATTTTGCAGCCAATGGTCGAAACTAAAAAGCATCCAGGCACCGATGTCAACTTGAGATGAATTTCAGATTGTTAATGGCAAATATGATAATATTCATTTATGAGTGGTATATGTGATATTATCTTATTTGTGTCGGTGTATGCCTTAGAGGCCAGTTGTGTATTGACATTACTAGTTTACATTGCATTATGATATTTATTTCATATATGAGGCATTTCATTTATTGTTTGTTTATTGTGATTAAATGAGCATAATAAAGTCCTTAGAATAGTAGGATCTACCATGGGATATCAAGTGCATGACTTGATTGTGAGATTCTATTGGTTGTAATCAGATTACTATTCTTAAATGTACCTAGTCAAGTATTATTGTGAATTAGGATAACAATAATGCATAGAGACTAGTATGTGCGTAGATTGATGACCATATCTCACGGGTCATGGATATGAGATATCAAGTCTTCACTTGGGTACATATTAGAGTAATAATGTACTGGACTGACCCACCATGAGAACGCTGCATGGATCGTTACGTGAGTGTCATAAGCGTTTCTCACAGTGACCATGGTGTATGTAGTACTTTGACTTGAAATCACTACGGTTCCCTACATGAGAAGTTATATATTTTAATGCCGTCAAACATTGTCTGTAAAAAAGTGATTATAAAGTTGACTATAGGATATACTACAAATCATGCGAAGGGATGTGGGTGACTTAGATAGGATTTGTCCCTCTTACATAACAGGAGCGATATCTACGGGCCCCTTGATTGAGTGAGACTGCAAAATGCATGGCCATGCTCAAATAGTCAATATAGGATATTGAGCTCATTTGTTTTAGTAAGTCTAATCGGACATCAAGAAACCAAAGATTGAACTATACAAGGGTGACACACTCTATGCCTTGCGGTCAATTAAGATATCTGGACAAAGGGACTAGACTATATGGTAACATTGGTCACGGATAGGTTATGTCTAATCACTGGCATTCCCGTTACTTGAGTAGCAGTGATGTATTGCTAGATACTGCTCACTGTTTGTAATACTGGAATATGATTTTAATATTACTGTCAACGTAATGAGAACCTACAGGGTCACACACTTAGAATGGATCGAAATTGGGATTTAAATTCATAAGATGAATTTAATTGAGAATCCAAGTAAGACTTGGACACCTGATATTCGTTGGACATTTAATTAGATTAAATGGGCTGACTAAAGTTTAGAGGTCCACACACGAATCTGACCCAGGTCGGATTGTGAGCCCAACAACCTCATTACTCTCTTAGGGTTAATTTTCTGCGGATATATATATGATACATATCTGTGGAAAAGGGTTACACAAGAAAACTCTAGCCGTCACAAAAATTGTGAGAGAAAGATCGTGAGGAACAGCCCCATCACGCAGCTAGCACCGCGGCGTGAGGAAAGATTGGTTTTGATCCGTTCGTGTGGATACCTTAGAGGCACCGCAAAATGGCAGTGCTGTGATCGACATATCTTGGAGACAGCAGATTCATCCATAAGGTATAATTCCTAAACACGATTTATGCTTTTCGCTTGGATCCATAGCTAGATTTCAATAATTTTTTTGTAATTTTTCCATTGTGTGTTCAATCTGTATTTGCCATTGAAACCTAACAATTTGTTAGGGTTACACATATTAAAAACCCTTCGTAATATGGAGGTGGGGTGATAACAAAGAAAACTACTTCAATTTTAAGAAATATTCCAATTGTCACCATACTAGAGTTTAGATGGAATTTTATACTTCTCTGGATAAAGATTTGTCACCATACTAGCGCTTCGACAGTCTTTTAAAGTAGATTAGATAAGCTTGGATAAGGTATTTGGACATTGGAGACTAGGTTTTGGCCAGATTGCCCTTTTTATGTTTGTTTTTTTCTTTTTCTAACTGGTAGTTGCACACCAACCAATCCTCTTTGATAACAGGGTGCCAAAAGTGTTTGAACATCAGATTCTTATTTAACCCAATTATATTATATCTATATCGATATTATATCTTCTATATCATATACTAATATGAGAGATATATATCCCTATTTTCTTTCTCCATTTTGAAATATCCCTATTTTTTTCTCCATTTTGAAATGGAGAAAGAAGAGCAATAGTAAAAATTCACACCTAACTTAACACGTGCAAACAATATATTTTTATTACAAAACCAAAACAAACAAAACAAAAACTCTCACAATCACTTTCTCCTCCAAATCACCAAATCCCCCCACCCCCCGCATCTCTGTCGCCGCCTTCCTCCTATCCTAAATCCCACGAATTCCTCCCACCCCTCGCCTCCATGTCGCCGCACATTGCTCGCCTCGCAGCAGCCGCTCGCTTCGCAGCCTCCACACACCTCACAGCCGTCGGATACCGCCACAACCACGGTGCTCGCAACCCATGTCGTTCGCAACCCACACTGCCTCCCACGTGAACTCCCACACCATCTCCCATGCCCCTTCCCACGCAGCCACTGACGTTGTTTCCCGTGCTGCTTCTCATGCCCTCTCCTGCACCCCCTCTGATCTGACCAACCTCCTACAGGTTGCAATTGTTAATCAACAAAGAGCACGTCCATAAGTTATGATTATTGTCAAATTATTTGCAAGAAAGAAAGCATGGTATTGTATGCTTTGTTTTTTTTTCTCATTCTAACTCAGTCAAGTCGTAGCTTATTTGCTTGATATGTTAATATAACTGGTACTTCGGTTTAAGATTCTACTTCTTAAGATAGGATGATAATGTAATTGATATGTGTAAAAATAGAACAAAATCAGGATCATTCAAATTGCGCACGAATCTTAAAACTCTCAGGAGTAAGACGGTAATTCTACTAAAACGGGTTCGTGAACAGAAATTAGGTATGTTCCAAACGCGACAGCCCAAAACGGGTCTGTTTAACTGGGTTGTCCTACCATCCCATTGAGAATGGGTCCAGGTTGTTTAAATATGATTTAAACTAATGATTATCCATAAGAGATGGTTCAAAAACCATATCTCTTGTCTTGAAGGAAGTTTAAACTCTCCCCAACCACTCTTATCTCTTCATGAAGACGAGATAACTGATTAAATCCAAAAAACATCGAGAAGTATAGATAAATCATTATATTGGAACTGACCAAAGCGACTATAAATACCTCCTACGTCCACCAGAAATAGGTAATTAGTATTTTCTCCACAAAAGCTCTTTCAAAATCTTCTTGATTCATGACTTGAGTGTCGGAGGGCCTGTCACTGGGATCAACCCCGGTGTCTAAGACTTTTTGCAGGTCAGTAGAGGCAATCGTCACCATACAAATCGAATCCTATGGCGCAAACAAGTCAAATCGTCAAGTCAATTACAGTCAATACCGTTGAAAGTCAAAAGGTCAAGTTCTTGATTGTTCCTCCAAAGAATCCAAATCATCTAGTTGCTCTCATACCGAAAAAAGCAGCAACAGAATGGTGCCGTTTGTTGGAACAACAAAGAAAATCCGACCAAACTTCACCAGTGAAAATAAGTTTCCAACATGCCTCCTAAAGGAAAAGGGAAGGCGGCAGCCTCAAGTCGACGAGCCAACCCTCTTCCTCCACCTCCTTCTCTCGAGGACCTTCCTCCCACTCTTCAACAAATGGAACTTTCATAAGAAGTGCCCCTCCTTCAACAGGTCCAGCCTCCACCTGGAGAAGCTGAGTCGGGGCGCTCTCATCAGAGTCGTCCCGAACCATCTATGAGGCCCTTTGTCGAAAACAAAGGATCAGTTTATACCTCTACCCCTTCCTCACTCCCTCAACCGCAACCCACCGTTCGTTAGGTCATCGTCAGTCGCCAGTAGGGGTCTGACCTCTAAACTCGTCTTAAAGAGAGGAGAGCTCGTGAAGATGCCTTCCATCCGGAGCAGCGAGGGAGCAGGAGAAGCCCTTCCCAAGAAGAAGGAGAAGGAGATCCCCAAGAAGACGAAGGAGATCCCCTTCTCCTTGGGGGTGAAGGGATCGCCGTTCCCCGAGGGACCACAGAAGAAAACCCTTTAGAGAGATGAGGCATCCAACTCCAACCAATAGGATAACCCCTAGGACGGGAAGGGATGAGGAAGTGCCCGTCACTAGAGCCGAGCTCTGAGAGTTCAAGGATGAAATCCTTCAGGCCCTCAGTATAATTCCTCCTAAGATCTGGCAACCCAGTCCTCACTGCTCCACTCATCTACGATGCGAAGAGTCCCACGGGTCCATTAGATCTGATCAGTAGAAGGACATCGCCTCTCCAAAAGATGGAAGACCACTTGGCAGCGCTGACGAAGGAAGAAGTAAAACAAGAAGGAAGATACCATCCCGGTAGACCTCCCTTCTCCAAGAAGATTATTAAGGCTCATGTCCCTATTAACTTAAGGTCCGGAAATTTTAGTCGTACAATAGGAAAACTGACCCAGTAGACCACATCGAGAGTTTCAAAACTCTCATGATGATCCACCAAGCGTCTGACTCTCTCATGTGCAAAACTTTCCTAGCAACCTTGAAGGGCTCTGCATGAGAATAGTTCTCTCGCCTTTCTCCGGGCTCCATATTTTTCTTTGACTAGCTTGAGGAGCTCATCCTAACACACTTCATCACCAGCCGCAAGTTGGAGAAGACCAGTGCTTCCTTGTTAGATATGAAGCAAAGGGATGGGGAGTCTCTCAAGAGCTATGTCCAACGCTTCATGGCTGAGTCCAAATCCATCCCTTCACTCGATTCCGCGGTGGCAATGGTCGTGTTCAGATATAATGTGAAACATGGTGACCTCAAAGCTTCCCTCGTCAAAAGACCTCCTTGGGACTTCTCTAACATCCTTTAAAGAGTCGAGAAGTATATCAGAGTCGAAAAGGCGATCCGCCCCTAAGAGCAAAAAGTGCCTTCGTTCGGGAACAAATGGAAAAGCACTAACGAAGATGAACCCCGAAAATCCCAGAAAGATGTCGCGGGTCAGCACCGTCCGCCTCCTATGCCTCGTTTTGAGAAGTACACCCCACCAAATGCAAGCATATTTGTCATCCTCATGGAGGTTGATAAAAATGGGATCCTTCGACCTCCCCCCAAGATGAATGCCCCGAGCCAGAAACGGGACAAAACCAAGTGGTGTGCCTTCTAAAAAATCATGGTCACCCTACAGATGATTGTCGAGCCCTTGAGGATGAGGTAGAAGCGTTTCTTCAACAAGGATACCTCGGAAAATTTGCCAAAGTAAATGACACCGAACCTCCTCCTCCAAGGGGAGCCAACAATCGAGTAGAAAGGCCAACTGGGTCCCAAGGATCAGGGCGGATGAAGATATTTCTAGTTATCCACAGAAGACCGATGGGGGGAGCCTCCAGCTCATCAAGAAAAGCTCTAAATTCAGTGCACAACATCCCACCTCTGAAAATCCCACGAGCTAGCATCACCTTCTCGGATCAAGACTTGGAACGTGTTCGAACACCTCACTACGATGTACTCGTGATCAGCATGTGTATGATAAACCATGAAGTGCGCTGAGTTACAGTCCATAACGATACTTCAGGCAACATCCTTTTTCTGAATGTGTTCGAAGGCCTCAAGGTTAAGCAGGATCGCTTCAAGCCTGTCGGGTACACCTTCCATGGATTTTCTGGGGGCCCTGGGGAATTGTCACCCTTGACGTAACTTTAAGGAAGGCTCCGACTACTCGCACAGAAGCATTAGACTGCATAGTGATTGATATGAAGTCTGCCTACAATACTATACTTGGTCGCCCAGTGTTAGCTACCCTCCAAGCGGTCGCATCAGCATATCACCTCAAAATGAAGTTCCCTACGGCTGTAAGAGTAAGGAAAGCCAAGGGGATTCAGGAAGCCTCTTGGACGTGCTACACTACTACAATGGGGGGGCTCGGTCCTCCCTTTGATATGAGACAAGCCAGCTCCGAAATCATGGATGAATTGGTAGAAATCCCTTTCTTTGAAGAGGATAAAGCTAAATGTTTCCGGGTGAGCAAGGCACTCCCCTACCGAATCAAGGTGCAACTCATCTGCCTGCATCAGGGAGAATCAGGACATGTTCGCTTGGACAGCCGAAGATATGTCGGGAATTGTCGAAGACCTAAATATGCACTGCTTAAGTATGAACCCGGAAGCCGAGCTTGTCCAGCAGAAGCGCCGCAAATTTTCACCCGAAAGGAAACATGCCATCAAAGAAGAGGTTGAAAAGCTCCTAGCAGCTCGATTTATCCAGGAAGTTAGTTACCCCGAGTGGCTAGCAAATGTTGTAATGGTCAAGAAGGCCAATGAAAGAGGAGAATTTGCATAGATTTCTCTGACCTCAACAAGGCATGTCTGAAGGATCCCTTCCACCTTGCTAAGCATAGATGCCTTGATACATGCCACCTCAGGCTATGAGTTATTAAGCTTTATGGACACTTTTTCGGGATATAATCAGATCCAAATATTCCCGCTAGAATCCTGAAGACGTCCTTCATCACCAATCAGGGGATCTATTGATACCGAGTTATGCCATTCAGGATAAAGAACGCCAGAGCTATGTATCAATGTTTGGTGAACGAAATCTTTAGAGAACAGATTGGCCGAAATATGGGGGTATACGTGGATGATATGCTCATGAAGATCCATAGAAAAGAAGACCATGTAGCCAACCTCTAAGAAGTGTTCAATGTACTCTGGATCAACAACATGAGGCTGAACCCCTCGAAGTGTGCCTTTGGGGTTGCCTCGGGGAAGTTCTTGGGATTTATGGTGAGTCAGAGAGGAATTGAGGCCAATCCTCAGAAGATCAAAGTCATCCTCGACATGTCTCCTCCAACCAAGATCAAAGAAATTCAGAAGCTTACAGGCCGTCTCGCCGCCATCGAATGCTTCCTATCCAAATTAGGGGAGAAATGCCTCCCTTTCTTTAAGGCTCTTAGGGGAGCAAAGAATTTTGAGTGGGAGGAAGAGCAGCAATCAGCTTTTGAATGCCTCAAAGAATACCTCACCCATCCTCCCATTTAAAGCAAGCCTACACCCGAAGAAACCCTTTACCTATAAATGGCCGCCGCGGATCAAACCCTTAGTATTGTGTTGGTGAGAGAAGAAGATCAGGTGCAGAAGTTGATCTACTATGTAAGCAAGGTGATCCATGATGCTGAACTTTATTACTCGAAGATGGACAAGATGGTCTATGCTCTAGTGACGGCCACCCAGAAGCTCAGACCATACTTTCAAGCACATTCCATAAGGGTCTTCACCGATGAACCACTTAAGCAAGTCCTCTCCTAACCTGAAAGATCTGGAAGACTCATAAGGTGGTATATTGAGTTGAGTAAACATGATATCACCTATCACCCCAGAACCACAATTAAGACCCAAGCCTTAGCCGAATTCATCATCGAGAACACAATCCTCGATCCTCGCCTAGAAGGAGACAACCCCCCACTGTGGAGCGTGTACGTGGATGGGTCCACTTGCCTCGAAGGGAGCGGAGTTGGGGTTATCTTAATTGGTCCTGATGAGTTCATCCTGCAATACTCGCTACGCCTTAGTTTTCAATCATCTAACAATGAATCTGAGTATGAAACCCTTATTGTCGGCCTCCTTCTAGCAAAGAAGGCGAGGTCACAAATATTTGGAGCATTCAGTGACTCCTAATTAGTGGTGAACCAGATCCGAAGAGAATACGAGGCAAGGGATGACCGTATGCTCTGAATGAAGTTCATAAAGGGATCAGCGGCAGCCATCTTGGCGCAAGATTCCTTGCACAAAAGATACTCAATCATGGTTACTACTATCCCTCTCTCCTCAATGACACTCAAACCAATGTCTGCCAATGCATCCCCTGTCAGAAATACTCCTCTATCAAGTGGATCTCCCAAGCCAACCTTAGTTCCATGTCAAGTCCCATTCCATTCGCGATGTGAGGAATGGATCTTCTTGGGCCCATCCCCCCTGCAACTGGACAACGGACCTTCTTATTGATTGTTATTGATTACTTTACAAAGTGGATAGAGGTTGAACTACTTGAGCATAAAGTCCAACAGTTCTTCTAGAAGAACATGGTTTGCCGATTCGGGATCCCCCGCATTCTGGTCACTGATAGTGGAACTCAATTCACTGGTAAGGGGTACCACAAATTTTGCATTGATCTAAGTATTGAGCAGTGTTTCTCTTTAATATCACACCCCCAGACCAATGGTCAAGCTGAGAATGTCAATCAGAATCTTGGATGGCCTCAAGAAGAGGCTTGGTGAAACCCCAAAGGAACAATGAGCTGAAGAACTCCCAAGTGTGCTCTGGTCTTATAGAACCACGAAGTGAATCCCCACGGGAGAATCCCCGTTCAACCCGGTTTTTGGCAAAGAACCTTTCATTCCTCTTGAAGTAGGAATACCTTCTCCTTGCCTCATTTCGTTTGATGAAGAGAAAAACTCGAACGATATTCGAGCCAATGTTGACATCCTCGAGGAAGTTCGAGAGAAATCTACCCTCCGAAGAAACATCTATCAATAGAGGGTAGAGAGATTTTACAACAAGAGAGTTCACACAGCCAACATTTAGGAAGGAGATCTGGTCTTCCGAAAGCTCGAGATATCGAACCCCCGAAAGAAAGGGAAACTCGCTCCTAACTGGGAAGGACCATACAAAGTCTCACAAGTAGTCTGCCCAGTGGCCTACCGACTTAAAGACTTGGGGGAAAAGATGATATCCAGAACTTGGAAAACAGAGCACCTCATGAAGTATAAAGAGAGTGCTTAATGCCCTTACTTAGTAGTTAGCATCAAACATATAATAAAGGCCGATGATTATAACGGTCATAGCATGTAATAATGGCTTGCATTGAAGCAGCCGCTTAAGTTTGACTTTTTCAAAAAAAATCCATCTTTTTTTTTTTGCGAAATTCCTTATATAGATCAACAACTCCTTGAATAGTTCAACAAAAGGAAGCAATAAGATAGACACATGGTACGTACCCAAGCAAACACCATCAATTTGCCAAGCACTCCAATGGACCATTGCAGGATCCATTCAGGATTCATAAAGTCGCGTGGGCACGCTTGCCCCTAGCAAGTGTATGGGGTATATCTCATTGTACGAGTGCCCACCCTTGGACGAATGAGGAGACCAATCGTGGTTCATAGAAATGCCCTAGCCACATGTCCCCGAGCAAGTGTGTGGGGTTTGGTTCACCATTCGAGTGCTCCCAAAACTTGTCGTCATTATTGTTTGGAGTCCACTCGTGGATCATAGAACCACTTTAGCCACCTGCTCCCAAGCAAGAGGGCGGGGTTCGGTTCACCGTTCGAATGCTCCTAAAACAACCTAGACAAGCGAGGAGTCCATTCGTGGTTCATAGAACCGCCTTGGCCACATGCCCCCGACCAAGTGTACGGGGTTCGGTTCGCCATAAGAGTGCTCCCAAAACTCGTCATCATTACTGTTCGGATTCCACTTGCAGATCAAAGAACCATTGTAGCCACTTAGCCCCGAGTAAGAAGGCAGGGTTCGATTTTTTGTTCGAGTGCTCCTGAAATAACCCGGACTGGTGCAAAGCCCATTCGTGGTTCATAGAATGGCCCTAGCCACATGTCCTCGAGAAAGTGTGCAGAGTTCCGTCCGCAATTCAAATGCTCCCAAAACTCGTCGCCACCATTGTTCGGAGTCCACTCATGGTTCATTGAGCTACTTTAGACACTTGCTATAGAGCAAGTATGCGAAGTTGGGCTTGTCGTTCGAGTGCTCCTGAAACAACCACAAGTTTAAAAAGACACAATTTACAGAAACATTGTTCAAATGCTTAGGAGAATCTTATTTCACAAGAAGAATCTAATTACAAGTTTTATTGAAAAACAAGCCTCTACAAGATTACAAAATCTCATTCAACACCATCTTTACTCTTTCTTGGTAACAGGATGCTCCTCTTCAGGGACACACGATCTACGACTCCTAGTAGACACCCGAGCACTATTCTGTTCCCTAGAACCATCTGAGGGGATATCCAAACCTGCGAATCGGGTCATACCCTCTGGGAAATTGCTTGTGCAGCCCCTCTAATTGACGTCCCACTGGATGAAATGGCAACCCCACTCTGACCGTCACCCAGATTTCGTGGGACCCCAGGAAAACGAAAAGCCAGTTCATGAAATGATCTCCCTTGGGCACGCTCTTCATGAGAGCAAGAAGTGCCCTTAACATTACTGCCTTCAAGAAACCATTTCAGCAGATTGATCTCCACCTCTTGTTCAACATGTCTCTCTTTCAAGGAGTTACCTTGAATTTAAGTTTCAAACAAGGCATGTTTGCATATGCAGGACCACTATGTCAAGTCCCCGCCGAAAACTCAATAATTGTTCTTCTAAGATGAGCCGCTTCTAAGCTTCTTTCATGCCCCACGTTCTTCAGTTCGTCTCTTTCAATGGTAGCAACAAGTAAAGAGCGACGAAGGACTCTGAGCCTAAAAGACTTTCTAGTAGTCGCTTCTCCCGAAGAGTGATCTTCCACAACAGCAGGAGGTACCTCTCACAGAATCTCGTCGTTGCGTCTCGCTTCAGTATCTCTTCAGGACAACACTCTTCTCAAGTGGCTCTGCCTTCACTTTAAAAAGCATCTCCCATGAACAAGCAAGTCCCAGCTCTGTCACCTGAAGCTTAGTACAAAAATGGGCGATATTGTGGTCGCGAACGGCACATGCATCATACACAACTGCTAGTAGGATTCTAACGGAGGCAACCAAGCTCACAGATACACAAAAGCTCAAGAACTCAAATCCAACACAAGATGCAAAAATACAAAAAGACTTCATTGCAATGTAAAGCTACATAAAGCGATGGCCAGTCCGCTATTAGGCATCCATACAAAGACAACGTAAAAAAAGGAGGAAAGAACAAGATAAAACCAACTATCTAAGGGAGGAGTTAAGGATCCACCTCGTCCGATTGATCCACAGGAGTGGTAGACTCACGACCACTTCCCTTGACAGTCCCCGGGGTCACAACCATCGCGGAAAAGGGATCCGCTACGACGTCCTGCTCCTACTCCCCCTCCTCCTCATTTTCCTCTTCCACCTCGTTGTCTGGAATGACATCATATAACGAGTACAACAAATGGTCGAAACCAGGGACTCGCGCTCTAATGTGCCAAAAGATCTTGGTGTACGCCTTCTCCATGTTCACGGCCAGGTATCCCTCAGCTTCGTCCCTCGCTGCCTTCACCGCATATTCTCTCTCCTTCGCAGTGCTCTCCCTCTCCTTAGCTTCAAGGTCCCTCTCTAGGTCTCCCCGCTCCATCTCCCAAGCTACCTGATTATTCGCCTTTGCCAAAGCCGACTCCAGCAATACGATCTGTGTCGCCTGGGTCTCCGCTAGGTGCTTCGCCTCCTTTAACACCTTAGCGGTCTTCACCCGCTCTGCTCGGTCCCTGTCACTCTCCACCTACAACTCCTTCTCCTGCTCCGCTACTCGCTTCAAAGTGGCTAAAGTAGCAGGTGATCTACAAAAGGAAAAAAGGTTCAAAGTTACAAATGGAAAACCAACTCTATTACTTCGTAAAGAGTCAAGTACCAAAATAAAATACCGAAAGCTTACCACCATTTTAGCCCTGGCTATCACCAAGGCGTCATCACCAACAGACCCCGCATCCATCGCCGCTCTATCCTTTGGGGTCGCAAGGTGATGGACTGCCTGCATACAAGTAGCTGAGTCCCAAAAGAACCCATTGTGCTTCATCACCCGCCAATCCGGGATGTATAGCTTCTTGTGCTCCTCGATGAGAATCGTCTCCGCTACCGTGGTAAGGGGTGGGCAGCACCTAAAGTGTAACATCCTGAATTTTTAATTATAATTAGATAAGAGTTTGTTGATTTTTACGTGTTTTGCACGTACAAATTCATGTGCATTTTCCCTAGAAATTTTTTTATTTTCATACTATGAACAAATATTTTAATTCTTCTCTTTTTATTTTAAAAAGCCTATTTAAATTCTAGGCCTAATTGTTTATTCGTAGCCCACACTAATTAATTATTTATTTTAATTAAAAGCCCATGGGTTCTAAAGCCCACTAATTTGAGCCCACTAGATTAATTCTCTTTTAATTTTCATAACTAGTAGTGTAGACTAATTTTGTAGACAATTAATTAAATAAATATGTACAACTAGTAACTAGGGGTGTGTTGTGTGACACGTGCATTGCACTAGCACGTGCCTTGAGCTATGCATGGGGTAGGCCGGAAATGGAACAAGAGAGAGTGGTGAGTTAGTGTAGTGGAGAGGTGGTTTTGAGTTCATGGGTAGTTGCTTTAACTCCCTAGTTCATCCTAGCCCCTAATCCACAACCATCTAGTTCATCTTAGCCCTTCATTTCACTTAAAAAAATGTATAAATACCCCCTCTATCTCTTCATGCAGCACACTTGAAAATTTTGATAAAAAGAAAGAAAGAATTAAAAAGTGAGAAAAAGATTGAGAGATTGTGAGTAAAAAAGATTGGGTTGTGTTTTTAGTGTGTGTGTCCCTTTCAAATGGAGGCCGGCCATTCACTATAAGAGCAAGAAGTGCATCGGGTTCCATCAAGTACAAGGAGGAGAAGGCAACTTATGGCACAATCTAGGAGGAGAAGGGTCGTTCGTTGTTCAAGGAGATTTCTAAGAGTTCTTTTCTTTTGTGTTTCTTCAAATAGGTGGGTGATTTTTCAAGCTTCTAGTTAGATATCATACTAGGAATTGACATTGTGATCATGTTAAAAATGAATAGAAAATATTTCCATGCTTTTTTTTAGGAGATTAAGAGGAAAAGATCACCAAAGTAATTTACATGAAAAAGTAGTTGAATAAATAGAAAGTGTATGTGAATATGTGTATGATGACTTGGTAGTTTATTTGCATGCTAAAATGGGTGAATTATGATTTTTTGAAACTTTGTCTATGCATGAAATGAAAGATTCAATATGTGGGAATTGTGATTATGGATAGATTATGGAATTTAAATTAATTGGCATGAAATGTTAAATAGATGAAATTGTGATAAAAGTAAGTTTATGTGCCTTATACAAGTAATGTTGTGATGACTTGATTTATTTAGCCCTGTTTGTCTCTTAAAATATGTAGTTGGGAAATAGGACTAAATTGATGTATTAAATCTATAGTAAGGAATGAAAGAAAGAAAATTTGTATTTGAATTCAATGAGAATGAGGAAAATTGTGATAAAAAGATTCTTATAAAAATAAGTGTTTTGTTGTCGAAATGAGTTTATTTTGATCTATGTATTAAACTAACTAAGGGAGAAAGAGTTTTTCTGTTAAAAAAAAAATGAGTTCCATGAAAATTATGAAAATGCAAGCTACTGTTTTCCATAGAAATTATGCTAAAAAAAAATCTACTTTTTATAAGAACCATTCGAATAAGGAAAAATCGAGTTTTATAAAATAATCTAGAAACAGTACAGTCACAAACAAAAGTATTTTAACCAAACTTCTTTACGGGTGAGTCACTTGGACCTATTGGTCATCGGGTGCATTTTAAGAGTGTTACTGTAGCGAGCAGAGCCAGAGGTCTTGGGTTCGAGTCTCGGCAGAAACACTGTTTTTTCCAAAATCTGATTTTTATTCAAACCCGAGCACCGAAATTTAAATGTAATTTGAGTCACACTTTAAACAACAAGTTGCTGTGGACTTTTTGGTCTTCGGTGGTGCCTTAAGAGTGTTACTGTAGCTCGGGCGAGCCTGTTGTGCTCGGTTCGAATCCTGACTTCGGCCAAACTTTTTACTTTTTTTATTTTTTGGATAAAATATTATATTTTTGGGATTTTAAGTGTTTTAAAAATAGAGAAAAATTATTAGAAATATCAGAAAAATATCTAGACTTTACGGAAAATTTTCTATAACATTTTGACTTATTATAATGAGGTTTAAAAGAAATTTTTGGGAAAAGTGATTAATAAAATTTCTTTAAAATATAATTCTTTTGTAATTAAATATGACAATATTTTTGTTGAACATAGAAAATTGTGAAGAGCTCAAAATGAAATTTTGACTTATAAATTATTGGGTAGAATTTAATGTGAGATTGTTTAAGAATATGCAAGTTGTGCGTGGAAAATTGATTGAAAAGAAACATGATGAATTGTGAAATTTGTGAACAAGTATAATGAACATGAAAAGAAAATTTAGACTAGAATTTTAGCTAGGTCCTCACATCGGCAGGAATGAAAGTTTTGAAAAGAGAAATGTGATAAATTGTGACCAAGTTTGGGTCATGGATAATGATTGATATTTTTAAGACCGATGTGGAGGTAACTGAATTCTAAAGTGTTGATTTTTATTCATGATTCAATTACTTAAGGATTTAGATACATAGTGAAGATGTGATGAAAGTAAGAGAAAAACACAAGTATGAGGGCCATCGGATTGGCGGTGTGAGAGTATTTCACAGGATGTCTACATGATGCGTCATGTCATGATGTGAACACGTCTCTGGAATTATCATTCCGGTGGCGACGCTTGTGGGGTGTTTGGTGACTACGGGTGGTGCCATTATCCCATGACGGATGCGAAATTATCCATAGGTTGTCTACATAATGCGTCATATCATGACGTGGGATTCCCCTCCAGGCCGTCTGGACATGGGCTCGTAATTCATAGAACATCTAGGATACTTACCGTAGTTACTGTAGTAGTTTAAGTCATAGCGAGGGATTGAACCATACAAGATGAAGAACGATTAACGGCTTGCCCTCGGACCTATGTAGTATGGGATGCGTAGAATCCGAACAAGTGCGCATTGGTGTCATATAAATATTAATAACTGCATTAAGGATTAAGTGCACTTTCACACACGACATCAATAGGGTAGTCCCCCTTAGTTTGTTTTGTGACAAGTATGTGTTTTCCAAGTAAGAGAAATTGATGTATTATATCCTAGCGTCAGTTGCATGCAACTGACACATCCACAGTTTCTATGCAGGATAAAGTGAATGACTAGACTAAAGATTGATTGCTGCTTAAAGAAATGTTCAAGTTATTATTCAATTCATGTATAATATTGTAATTTATATTTTCGCTGCATTGATGTAAACTCTGTTGTAATATAAAAAAATTAATTCCTTGTAAAATTGTACGAAGAGAAGTGTAAAGGTCCTGTGGAACTTCGAATTCAGTCTTATTTGGAATTTGAGGTGTTACACAAAGTGAATCCCCCGGTGGAGGGGGCAGGTGAAGCAAAAGGTGGAGAATCTAAGTTCACCACCGAGGAGGAGATCATGGGACCCCTAGCAGCCTTCACCACTGAAGGTTTTGTAGCTGTCCTCTTCCTCTTCTTCTCCTCGGGGCCTTTGCCACTCAACCCCGCATGCTTGGAGATAATCGCATCGAAGTCCATGCCAGCAGCTCCTGCAAAACAAGAAATGAAGTGATTAAGACAAAAAATGAAGAAAAGAAGAAGTAACTACGAAAGAGGAAATAAGGAATAAAGGGAAATCAAAGATGCAGACTAGATTTGATTGGACTGAGACCCCCCTTGAAGATAAACTCCTCTGTCACTTCCCCCCAACACATAGTGGGCCAATCTTAAAGTGTTTTAACCATTTCGTCCTCTTCTGAACTTAAGAGGGGGTCGGCCTTCCTCTCTTCTACACTTTCTCTCTCCACCTCGTGGGAATCACCCACGGCTCACGGCTCCAAACAAGAAAATACTTGTCCCTCCAGTGTTTGATTGATTCGAGGTTGTCGATCAAATGTCACCCCTCGACGGGAAGTAAGATAGTATCTCAACTCCGAGCTATTCTTTTGATAAATTTTGTAGAGCTTCCTCAAAACATTCAATTGAAGCCCAATCCCCACCGCCTGGCAATTCAACACAAAACTATTCACATGTCTCCACATGTTTGGCATATACTAAATAGGACTCAGAGAATACCAGCAGATAACTTCGGTCTCAAGCGTGGGTAGAGGGGACAGATGCCTGCTAGAAAAGTATCGAACAGAAAGAAGCATGTGTCAGAAGAAGTAGGCGTACATGCTTTGACGCAAAGGCCCGGCAAGATAAGATCGAACTCCCTCGGGATCATGAAACACTTCTGAATGTTGCTCAAGTCTTACTTCGTGAGCATCAAAGATATATCATCCACCTCATAGTGCTCACAAGGCTCGTTTTCCTCATACAATGGGATCATCTCGTGCACCACTTTCGACTAAAGATCGGCGGAGTAGTCCCGAACACCACCAAGACGCGTCAAAGGGCTAGGAAGCCTACCCAACACCCCACTTTGCTCGTTTTCTCCACCACTCTCTTCCTTTTATCTGCTCTTGAAGATGGAACCAATTGTGTAACGCCCCGAATCCCAAAATTACTGAGTTCGAGATGTTCTTCAGGATCTTTTCGCTTTTCTCGAGTACAATTTTACAAGGAAATTCAAACTTTTCTTTTTTACATCAGAGTTACAACATCTCACATTTAAATTTACACAATGGAAGCAAAATATACAACATTTACATAAATGAATAACAACATAATGAGATCTTTATGCATCCATTCCTCTTTACATGTAATTTATCCTGCATACAAAACTGTGGGTACGTCAGTTTATTCAACCGACGATAATTATACATGGCCATCCTCTCTATGCCAGAAACAGTATAATGAATCTCATTTCTTAACAAATCAACAATCTTGTTCATAATAAGCATATAAAATCAAAGGGGAAACTTTTAGAGATGTCGTGTCGTGATTGTGCACTTAATCCTTAATGCAATTTATTTAATTTACACATGGCACTAATGCACACTTGTTCGAATTCTATGCATCCCATACTACATAGGTTCGAGGGCAAGCCTCTTAATCGTTCTTCATTTTTGTAGGGTTCAATCCCCCGCCATGACTTACTCTACTTCTGTAATTCCAGTGAGTATCCTAGATGATTCTATGAGTACAAGCATGTATCCTGGCCCCTGGAGTAGAATTTCGCGCCATGTCTTGACTCGTCAAGCATGCATTCTGCGACAATTCAGCCTCCTCCCTGAACACACTCCTCTTGCAGTCACCAAAACATCCCACAAGCGTGACTAGAGTCCGATCATTACTGAGTTGTGCCCGCGCCATGTCTTGACGCATCAAGCATGCATTCTGCGGCTCACACACCCGCACCGTATCCTAGCTCTCATACTCATGTTTTTCTCTCACCTTCATCACCTCCACACTATGTATTTAAGTTACATTAGAATCATGAATAAAATCAAGCTCTAGAGTTAGCCTCTCCATCAACCGGACGTATCATTTCATTTCACATGACCAACCTGGTCTATTTCTCAATATCATTTCATTTCACTGCCGGGGAGACTTAGCTACTCTTTCGTTCAATTTCAAATTCACAATATCCAATTGAGCGCCATCAGCTCATGATTTCATTTTAGAGTCCCACAGACTTTCTCATCATGATTTAGCCTTTCATAATTATTCATTCAATTCTCAATTCTCATCTATGATTCCTTTCACATAATTCATACAGCCATAAACAGAATCCATTGATTTAAAAGCATAAAGTTCATCATTACCAACAGTAAATAACATGAATCAAATTATCAAAAGTCCACTCTGTACAGTCGACTTGGAAGAACGCCAGTCGACTTATACAGTCACATATAGGTTCCTCATAAAAGCTCGGGATAGTCGACTGTTGCACTCAACCAGTTGCCTGTCCCGCAACCTTCCATATTCACAATATTTTCCACAAAACAGTCGACTGTTCATTAATCAGTCGTCTGTCCTGGAGATTTCAAACAGCATAATTTCTAAGTCCAGATCAGTCGACTTACTATATGCATTCGGTCGACTGGACCGATCCATTTCAATTAGGGAATTTATTTACAGTTCTTACGTGTACTTGCATCATGATATCAATTAACAGTATGCATCAATTCATGTTTCATAAGCAAAGTTCCTCTCGTTCAGTAGCATTCACAGCACAATTTTCTCAGTTATTAACATGCTCTTTTAGAGAAAACTACTCTAAACATGCATTCACATTGCTCATACTTTCTTACAGTCATAATAGGTCTATATAAATGAAATATTTTTATTCAGGGAACTTTCAAAACAGTCATATTTAGAAATGAAGCACCAGTCGACTTAACACCAAGTCAGTCGACTGCGCCGACAACTTCAGATATTTATCACTATTAGTTCTTCTCATTTATCTTCCCTCCATCATGTGTGTCGTAGGGAAATCATATACATTTAATAATCACACCATCATGGCTATTCACACACATGTTTATCAGCATATTATAAAAATAACGTCTCGTACCAGTCGACTGGCTCACATGGCAGTCGACCGTACCGACAGTCTCGTCTCAACATTCTCAGCATGTTCAAGCAATTTCTACAGCATTCAAATTACTTTTTATAACATAATATCAATCACGATAATTATAGCATTATTCCTACATTAGAAGTCCTGAGAAACACCCACCTTAAATGAAGAAATAAACGAAATCCCGCAAGTCCTTCAATATAGCTCAGCACTTCTTGTTCCTTTGCTCCACACCGAAATCTCCAGCAATGCTGCTTGCCTCCACAGAAAAGCTCTCACACAACTCACAGATACTCTCTTGAAAACTTAGGAAATTTTAGTGTAAAAGAGATAGGGAATAGGAGGGGGTATTTATACTAGAATATAGGTGAAATGGAGGGTGGAGATGCATTCGGAAGTTGAGAGATCAAAGGCTGAGATCTATGCAGAAGTTTGAGAAACTACCCACACCCCAAAAGCAACTACCCATGATTTCATCTACTCTCCACACAAAACCGGCCAAGAATTTGTGCCTAATGCACGTGTACATTGAGTGCACGTGTAAGCACAAGTCACACCACAAATTGTACATTAAAATACCCGGAAAGAATTGCTACATTACAAGTTGTAGAAAATAATAAGAGGGTTTAAATTCCTGGGCTTAAAACCAATTTGGGCCAAACTAGTTAATTTGTAGAAAATAAATAAGTAAATTAACATTTGGGCTTTAGGGAAAATACTTTATAAAAACAATGTTCTTATTCATCATGTTGAAAAATATTACACAAGTATACTATATATAAAAATGAATAATCTTTCATATATTAGAAAAGTCAGGGTATTACATCACTCCCTCCTTAGAATAGTTCCGTCCCCGGAACTACAGCCAAGAGCGAGAAAACACAACAACAAGAGATACAAAAATATAAAGATACAAAATACAAAATACAATCAACAAGACAATCAAGCAAAAAGCTCAGGATAGTCCTTCAACATCTTCTCCTCGGATTCCCAAGTAGCCTCTTCAACCAAGTGGTTTCTCCAGACTACCTTGACCATCGGTATCGTCTTATTCCTTAAGACTTTCTCTCGACGATCAACAATCTCAACAGGAGACTCGATGTAATTCAGGTCTAACTGCAAACCCTCCGGCACTTCAGGCAAATGATGACTCGGGTCTGGAATATAACCTCTCAACATAGACACATG
The DNA here is from genome assembly GCA_017893485.1 of Hemerocallis citrina. Classification (NCBI taxonomy): domain Eukaryota; kingdom Viridiplantae; phylum Streptophyta; class Magnoliopsida; order Asparagales; family Asphodelaceae; genus Hemerocallis; species Hemerocallis citrina. The sequence continues at coordinate 34,441,220 of CM030360.1, forward strand.
AAAGACATTGTGCACCTAAGACAACTCTTCCGGTAATTCAAGCCGGTAAGCAGTTTTCCCGATCCTTTTCAATATCTTATATGGGCCTATAAATCTCGGGGCTAACTTCCCGCCTTTGCCGAACCGAACCACACCTTTACTGGGTGATACTTTCAAAAAGACGAAGTCACCAACCTCAAACTCAAGGTCCCTTCTCCGGTTGTCTGCATAGCTCTTCTGCCTGCTCTGAGCTTCTACCAACCTTTTCCTGATCAGATCAATCTTCTCAGAAGTCAGCTGCACAAGCTCAGGACCAAACAACTGACGCTCCCCAACCTCATACCAACACACAGGAGTCCTGCACTTCCTGCCATACAAGGCCTCATACGGCGCCATCCCGATGCTAGCCTGAAAACTGTTGTTGTAGGCAAACTCTACCAAAGGTAAATGCCTTTCCCAACTGCCTCCGAAGTCTAGTATACAACACCGAAGCATATCCTCAAGAATACGGTTGACTCTCTCGGTCTGCCCATCGGTTTGCGGATGAAAAGCAGTGCTGAAATCTGTCTTGGTACCCAAAGCTGCCTGAAGACTCCTCTAGAAATGCGAAGTAAACCGTGCATCTCGATCAGACACAATAGTCGAAGGAACGCCATGAAGTCGGACAATCTCACCAACATACAACTCAGCCAACTTGTCCATCGAAGCCGTGAGTTTCATTGCCAAAAAGTGAGCGGACTTGGTAAGTCGATCGACTATAACCCAAATAGCATCATTGCCTTTAGAACTCTTAGGCAATCCCGTAATGAAATCCATACTGATGTTATCCCACTTCCATTCCGGAATAGGTAACGGCTGTAATAGACCTCCGGGTCTCTGATTTTCGGCTTTGACTTGCTGACAAACCTCACACCTCGCGACAAATTCGGCCACATCCCGCTTCAAACCTTACCACCAGAAATGCTGTTTGATGTTTTTATACATCTTAGTACTCCCAGGATGTACTGACAAAAGAGTAGCATGTGCCTCCTGAAGAATACTCTCTTTCAGGTCTGCCTGATCTGGAACACACAGCCTATCTCCGAACCACAGCACTCCATCCCTGGTCTGAAATCCGGGCAACCTGCCAGCACTAACCTGCTCCTTCATCTCCAAGATATCAGCATCAACTTCCTGACTTGCAATGATCCTTGCATTCAAAGTAGGCTGAAGCTTCAACTGAGATAAAGATGCTCCCAATCCTTGCAAGACAACTTCAATACCTGCTCGATCCAACTCCTCAATCAGATGCCTCTGAGTCGTAATCAAACTGGCCAAACTGCTCTTGCGACTAAGTGCATCAGCAACAACATTAGCCTTTCCAGGATGATACTTGATCTCAGGTCGCATATCCTCGAGCACTTCCAGCCATCTCCGCTGCCTCAGATTGAGATCCCTCTGCTGGTAGATATACTTCAAGCTTTTATGATCCGTGTACATGTTCAACTTCTCACCATACACGTAGTGCCTCCATTGCTTCAAAGCAAAGATAATCGCAGCCAGCTCTAGATCATGAGTTGGATAATTCTTCTCATGCGGTCGTAGTTGCCTAGACCCATAAGCGATTACTTTACCTTCTTGCATTAAGACACAACCAAGCCCCCGATGTGAAGCATCGCTATAAACGTCATACTCAACTCCTGCTCTAGGCAAAGCCAAAATAGGTGCAGTCGTCAGTCTATCCTTCAACTCCTGAAAACTCGCCTCACATTGCTCGGTCCACTTGAAGCTCACATTCTTCTTGGTCAACTCAGTAAGCGGCACAGCTATCTGAGCATAACCTTGAATGAATCTCCGATAATACCCAGTCATCCCAAGGAAACTTCTGACTTCCTTCACTGTAGTAGGCCTAGCCCAATCTCTCACTGCCTCTATCTTCTGAGGGTCAGTTGCCACTCCCTCCTTAGAAAGGATGTGACCTAGGAATGCCACTTCAGATTTCCAGAAATCGCACTTGGATAACTTGGCATACAACTGTTTTCTTCCAACTTCCGCAGAACTGCTGCCAGATGCTCGGTGTGCTCCGCCTCAGACTTGGAGTACACAAGAATATCGTCGATAAACACCACGACGAAAGAATCAATAAACGGCCTCAGAACTCTGTTCATCAAGTCCATGAAGATTGCAGGTGCATTCGTCACTCCGAATGGCATAACTAAGAATTCGTAATGCCCATGCCGAGTTCTAAACGCAGTTTTGTGCACATTTTCAGCTTTCACTCGAACTTGGTGATATCCTGATCGAAGATCTATTTTGGAGAATACAGCTGCTCCTTGTAGACGATCGAACAAGTCATCAATTCGAGGAATCAGATACTTATTCTGAACAGTGACCTTATTCAGCTCCCGGTAATCGATACACATCCTCATCGATCCATCCTTCTTCTTTACCAAAAGCACTGGTGCTCCCCAAGGTGACGCACTAGGTTGAATAAAGCCTTTTCCCAATAGTTCCTCAATCTGCCATTTCACTTCATCCTGTTCCACTGGAGCCATCCTATAAGGTGCCTTAGAGATTGGTGCACTTCCCGGTTGAACAGTGATGCTGAACTCTACATCACGGTGCGGAGGTAACCCAGGAAAATCTTCCAAGAACACGGTCAGATAGTCCCGAACTACAGGAATCCCTTGCAATTCCACAGGAGTCTCTTCCTTGCGGATAGTTGCCACCAACTTAGAACACTTCAGCTTCCCCTGGAAAGTGACTTCAGGTCCTCCTGGAGCCTTCACTGTCACCGTCTTGGTCTTACACTTGATGCTTGCACTGTACACCGACATCCAATCAATGCCAATGATAACATCGACTCCCAAGATAGTCAGCTCGATCAGATCAATGCCAAAGATTCGATCCCCAATCACAATCTCGCAATCAGCATAATACCGATCAGTGGTCAAAGTTTCCCCTGATGGAGTAGCTACTGCTAAGATCTTGCCTGGAAAAATCTTTGGTTCAACTCCCAACACTTTAGCAAATTTTGGAGACACAAAGGTATGAGAGGATCCAGTATCAAACAACACCACAGCTTCCTTTCCATTAATATAGAGTTCTCCTGTTACATAACATACATCATTACATAACAGTTTCACACTATGAACGGGAAGAAGAAATGACAAAAACCACACTAAACATCAGCTCTCGTACCAGAGATGACCTGATTCGCCTCCTCAGCATCAGCTTCTGTCAAAGCAAATACTCGCCCTGACTGGTACGGCCTCTTCTCAGTCCGCTGTATTGGCACATTGTGATTGCCAGCCCGTGGTTTGAGACATCGAGATTGGTAATGTCCCACTTCCCCACAGTTAAAGCAAGTGACTGCAGAAGGTCTCCCTACATCGTTCCCAGGTCTTCCAGCTACACTGACGGCGTTCGCCCCTGTCGGTTTGAACTTCTGTGCAGATGGTTGCCCCTTGAAACTCCCCGATGGCGCGGGCCTCTTCCCGGACTGCCAGTTTCTCTTCTGGTGCTGAGCAACATGGAACTGCTCCATATCCGCCTCCATTGCTGCCGCCCTCTTCACCAGCTTATCGAATCTCCTGATACCAAGAGGTATCATACGAGACCTCAAGCTCGGCCTCAGACCATGCTCGAACTTGCGAGCCTTCTTCACCTCATCCATCACCAGTTCTGGAGCGTATCTGGAGAGCTGAGTAAACTTAGTCTCATACTCCCTCACTGACATGCTACCTTGCTGAAGTGACAGAAATTCCATGGCCTTTTTCTCCTGGACGTCGGAGGGGAAATAATGGCTGCGGAATTCTTCCAGAAATTCCTCCCAGCCAAGCAACAAGCTGCCCATAGTCCTCTTCATCGACTGCCACCAAACAGCCGCATCCTTCTCCAACTGCAAAGTCGCTAACTTGACCTTGCTGCCCTCCGGTGTCTCCAACACCTCAAAGATTGTCTCCACTTGTCGAATCCAGTTATCGGCTGCATCTGGGTCAGACTTCCCCTCGAACACTGGTGGTTTCATTCTCTTGAACGATTCCACTAGCTTAATTGCCTCGGGTACTGGATTCACCGGCCCACTAGCTTGGTTTGCAGCCACTGCATTCAGCATCTGGTAAACCCTTGCAAATTCTGCCTCCAGGTCCAAACCTTCACCATTCCTGGCTCCCCTTCTCGCCATATTCTGATGCAAAAGATCCATTAAATTCGAAGTATAAGACAAGAAATTAAACCAACTTTCATTTCATTGAATTTCAAAGTTTATACATTCGAATTAAAACATTTCTTAACATCAGAATAGAAGAAAATAGAAACTAGGACAATCTAATCTCTACGGGTCCTCTTCGCTGCTCGAAATTCATCCCGCAGTTCATCCACCTCATCTTTCAGCACATCAGTTAGGTTCTTTTTCTTCTCAAGTTCCCAAATCCGATGGCTAAGAACAGAATAGTCAGCATTCCGCTTCTCCATCTGAGCCTCCAAGATACCAACTCTATACTTCAGGGTATCCACTTGCCTCTGCAGAGAAGCCACAGCGCTACTCAAAGTTGGCCCATTTTCTTCATCGGAAGAAGAAGAATCATCAGGTGAGTTCGGCGGTGGGGTGATCTCTCGAGATTCAGGGTACTCCTCATCATCTGAATCGGCTTGCCCAGGGTGATACTCGTCCTCAGAATCAGCCTGTCCAGGATGGTACTCTTCCTCAATAATATGCCAGTCGTCGCCTCCAGCAGGGTCAAAGTGATCAGCCATCTTAGAATAGAGAGGAGAAAGCATAAAATCATAGAGCAACACAAATGTAAGTCACTTACATTTAAATCTCTAGACTCAAACACACACTCTAATGTCCACATCTAGGGTGTCGTTCCTTATAAATTTGTACAAGTGTGAAAGCGTAGGAAAGCGTGGCTCTGATACCACTCTGTAACGCCCCGAATCCCAAAATTACTGAGTTCGAGATGTTCTTCAGGATCTTTTCGCTTTTCTCGAGTACAATTTTACAAGGAAATTCAAACTTTTCTTTTTTACATCAGAGTTACAACATCTCACATTTAAATTTACACAATGGAAGCAAAATATACAACATTTACATAAATGAATAACAACATAATGAGATCTTTATGCATCCATTCCTCTTTACATGTAATTTATCCTGCATACAAAACTGTGGGTACGTCAGTTTATTCAACCGACGATAATTATACATGGCCATCCTCTCTATGCCAGAAACAGTATAATGAATCTCATTTCTTAACAAATCAACAATCTTGTTCATAATAAGCATATAAAATCAAAGGGGAAACTTTTAGAGATGTCGTGTCGTGATTGTGCACTTAATCCTTAATGCAATTTATTTAATTTACACATGGCACTAATGCACACTTGTTCGAATTCTATGCATCTCATACTACATAGGTTCGAGGGCAAGCCTCTTAATCGTTCTTCATTTTTGTAGGGTTCAATCCCCCGCCATGACTTACTCTACTTCTGTAATTCCAGTGAGTATCCTAGATGATTCTATGAGTACAAGCATGTATCCTGGCGCCTGGAGTAGAATTTCGCGCCATGTCTTGACTCGTCAAGCATGCATTCTGCGACAATTCAGCCTCCTCCCTGAACACACTCCTCTTGCAGTCACCAAAACATCCCACAAGCGTGACTAGAGTCCGATCATTACTGAGTTGTGCCCGCGCCATGTCTTGACGCATCAAGCATGCATTCTGCGGCTCACACACCCGTACCGTACCCTAGCTCTCATACTCATGTTTTTCTCTCACCTTCATCACCTCCACACTATGTATTTAAGTTACATTAGAATCATGAATAAAATCAAGCTCTAGAGTTAGCCTCTCCATCAACCGGACTTATCATTTCATTTCACATGACCAACCTGGTCTATTTCTCAATATCATTTCATTTCACTGCTGGGGAGACTTAGCTACTCTTTCGTTCAATTTCAAATTCACAATATCCAATTGAGCGCCATCAGCTCATGATTTCATTTTAGAGTCCCACAGACTTTCTCATCATGATTTATCCTTTCATAATTATTCATTCAATTCTCAATTCTCATCTATGATTCCTTTCACATAATTCATACAGCCATAAACAGAATCCATTGATTTAAAAGCATAAAGTTCATCATTACCAACAGTAAATAACATGAATCAAATTATCAAAAGTCCACTCTGTACAGTCGACTTGGAAGAACGCCAGTCGACTTATACAGTCACATACAGGTTCCTCATAAAAGCTTGGGATAGTCGACTGTTGCACTCAACCAGTCGCCTGTCCCGCAACCTTCCATATTCACAATATTATCCACATAACAGTCGACTGTTCATTAATCAGTCGTCTGTCCTGGAGATTTCAAACAGCATAATTTCTAAGTCCAGATCAGTCGACTTACTATATGCATTCGGTCGACTGGACAGATCCATTTCAATTAGGGAATTTATTTACAGTTCTTACGTGTACTTGCATCATGATATCAATTAACAGTATGCATCAATTCATGTTTCATAAGCAAAGTTCCTCTCGTTCAGTAGCATTCACAGCACAATTTTCTTAGTTATTAACATGCTCTTTTAGAGAAAACTACTCTAAACATGCATTCACATTGCTCATACTTTCTTACAGTCATAATAGGTCTATATAAATGAAATATTTTTATTCAGGGAACTTTCAAAACAGTCATATTTAGAAATGAAGCACCAGTCGACTTAACACCAAGTCAGTCGACTGCGCCGACAACTTCAGATATTTATCACTATTAGTTCTTCTCATTTATCTTCCCTCCATCATGTGTGTCGTAGGAAAATCATATACATTTAATAATCACACCATCATGGCTATTCACACACATGTTTATCAGCATATTATAAAAATAACGTCTCGTACCAGTCGACTGGCTCACATGGCAGTCGACCGTACCGACAGTCTCGTCTCAACATTCTCAGCATGTTCAAGCAATTTCTACAGCATTCAAATTACTTTTTATAACATAATATCAATCACGATAATTATAGCATTATTCCTACATTAGAAGTCCTGAGAAACACCCACCTTAAATGAAGAAATAAACGAAATCCCGCAAGTCCTTCAATATAGCTCAGCACTTCTTGTTCCTTTGCTCCACACCGAAATCTCCAGCAATGCTGCTTGCCTCCACAGAAAAGCTCTCACACAACTCACAGATACTCTCTTGAAAACTTAGGAAATTTTAGTGTAAAAGAGATAGGGAATAGGAGGGGGTATTTATACTAGAATATAGGTGAAATGGAGGGTGGAGATGCATTCGGAAGTTGAGAGATCAAAGGCTGAGATCTATGCGGAAGTTTGAGAAACTACCCACACCCCAAAAGCAACTACCCATGATTTCATCCACTCTCCACACAAAACCGGCCAAGAATTTGTGCCTAATGCACGTGTACATTGACTGCACGTGTAAGCACAAGTCACACCACAAATTGTACATTAAAATACCCGGAAAGAATTGCTACATTACAAGTTGTAGAAAATAATAAGAGGGTTTAAATTCCTGGGCTTAAAACCAATTTGGGCCAAACTAGTTATTTTGTAGAAAATAAATAAGTAAATTAACATTTGGGCTTTAGGGAAAATACTTTATAAAAACAATGTTCTTATTCATCATGTTGAAAAATATTACACAAGTATACCATATATAAAAATGAATAATCTTTCATATATTAGAAAAGTCAGGGTATTACAAATTGCCTATCTCCACCATGGCTCAAGGGAAAGGTCTCGTCTCCCGTAGTTAACCTAGAAATCTTTGAAAAAATAATACATATATAAATAAAAATATATATATTTTTTACCTTGGATGTGACGGTTACGGTTGGAAAGTTCGCTGGAAAAAGTAATGCCCTGCCGCAACGACTGACAAGTCCGCTGGAGAAGGAATTTTTTTTAAAGAAACAAAATGAGAGAATGAGGGAAGAGAGGAGGGGGTGAAGGTTTTATAGCAAACAAGGGGCAATGCTTTGGCTCCCCAAGCTCATGGACCCCCAACTATTGGGAAAGCCCAAGAAGCCTAACGGTCACCAAGGCAAAACGAAAAAAGAAGTCCCATAGTCAGGGAAATCAAAAGATAAAAATCGTTGACTGGTCAACGGGGACACGTATCACGTAGTCAAACCACCTCCAGCATTCGGTGTCTTGCGCTAAAAAACGTGCCCCGGATCGAAAAATTACCAAAAATCGTTGAGTGGTCAGTGGTCAACGGTCCACAGTCAATGGTCAATGGGGACACGTGTCACGCAGCCAAACCATCTCCAGCGTTCAGTGTCGTGCGCCGAACAAACATGATCCTGATCGAAAAATCATCAAAATCGTTGACTGGTCAACGGTCAACGGTCAATGGTCAATGGGGACACATGTCGTGCAGCCGAACCATCTCGTTCGGTGTCGTGCACCGAACAAACGTGCCCCCTATAGAAAAATCACTAAAAACCATTGGCTGGTCAACGGTCAACAGGGACATGTGTCGCGCAGCCGAACCATCTACACAGTTCGGTGTCGTGCGCCGAACAAACATGCCCCTGATAAAAAAATCAATAAAAACCATTAACTGGTCCGGTCAACGGTCAACGGGGACACGTGTTGCCTAGCGAACCATCTCTAGCGTTCAATGGCTTGCGTCGAACAAACGTGCCCCGATCAAAAAATCACAAAAAACCGTTGACGGGTCAATGGTCAACGGTCAACAGGGACACTTGTCGCACAGCCGAGCCATCTCCAGCATTCGGTGTTTTGTGTCGAACAAACATTTTGCGGATTAAAAAAATACCAAAAACTGTTGACTGATCAGCAGTCAACGGTCAACGGTCAACGGTGATACATATCGCGCAGTTGAACCATCTCCACCGTTCGATGTCATGCGCCGAGCAAACGTGCCTTCGATCAAAAAAAAATGTTGACTGGTCAACGGTCAACGGGGACACGTGTCGCGGAGCCAAACCTTCTCTAGCATTTAATGTCGTGTGCAGTACAAACGTGCCCCTGATCAAAAAATTGCCAAAAACCCTTGACTGGTCAACGGTCAACGGTCAACGAGGATACGTGTCGCATAGTTGAACCACCTCCAGTGTTCGGTGTTATGCGCCGTTCAAATGTGCCTCCTGATCGAAATAGGAAGAAAATGTTGTTGACTGGTCAACGGTCAACGGTCAATGTCATGTGTCTCTTAGCCGAACCATCCCATCGTTTGGCGAGGCGAGCCGAGCAAACATGCCCCCGAGCTAAAAGGGGGCACTCTACGTTGACCGGCCAATGCCTCGTCACCGCTTGATCTTCCCTGTTTTCGAGCTAGTTGCAATTGACGCTCCAAATCTAACCACATTATGAGGTAATTATTAATTCCTTTATTTAATTATTAAATCGAATAAATTATTTAAAATTCAAAAAAAATAATTAAAATATCATAGAAATTAATTAAAAATTCTAAAAATAATTGTTGATTCTTAAAAAATAATTATCAATTTAGAATAATTAATTAGAATTTTAAAAAAATCAACATTAAATTTCGGAAATTGAATAAAAAATTTAAGAAATGATTAAAAATTGGAAGAAAAAAAATTAGAAAAATCTGGAAAAATCCGAAAAAGTGCAGAAAATTCTAAAAATAATTTTGGGTTGTTTTCCAAACTTAGAATAACATTGTTAAACCTCGAGCAAGATTCAAACATCCCGAAAACTCCGATAAGTTTTTTAAACCCTTAAAACGAGCCAACTACACCTCAAAGGATATGAAACTCAGTCTTCGGGAGTGGGGGCTTGTGATATAGGTTAAAAGAAGAACCAAATTGGGACCATTGAAATCACGCATGAATCTTAAAGCTCTAAATGGTAAAACGGTAATTTTACTAAAACGGGTCCTTGAACGGGAATTGGGTCTATTCCAAACCCGACAGCCCCAAAACGGATCTGTTTAACTGGGTTTTCCTACAAGCCCAATGAGAATGGGTCGAGGTTGTTTAAATATGATTTAAACTCATGATTATTCATAAAAGGTGGTTCAAAAACTATATCTCTTATCTTGAAGGAAGTTTAAACTCTCCTCAACCAATCTTATCTCTTCATGAAGAAGAAATAACTGATTCAATCCAGAAATACCGGGAAGTACAGATAAATCATTATCTTGAAGCTGACCAAAGAGACTATAAATACACCTCTACCTCCACCAGAAACAGGCAATCAGTATTTTCTCCACAAAAGCTCTTTCAAAATCTTCTTGATTTCTGACTTAAGCATCGGATGGTCTGTTGCTGGAATCAACACCGGTGTCTCAGACTTTTTCCAGGTCAGCGGAGGTGATTTTCACCACACGAATCGAATCCTACGGCACAAACAAGTCAGATCGTCAAGTCAATTGCAGTCAAAGACAATCAATACCGTTTGTTACTGCTAAATATGGTGTGGGGGCAAACAGATAGTATTTGTGGATTCTTTGAAAACCTGAATAGCAAACCTGAACCTGTTCTGTTGGAGTCTGACTGCTGACTCCCGCCGTTCACCTGCAAAAAGTGCGAGACACCGGGGTTGATCCCGGCGACGCACCCTCCGATGCTCAAGTCAGTAATCAGGGAAGATTATGAAAGAGCGTAAATTGGCAAAAGATTGATTACCGTCTTTGGGACCGAATTAGGCATGTAATTCCTGTGTTTAGATAAGAAATGTAATCCCCAATCCCCAGTGAAAGGATAGATATGAATCAGGGCTGTTGATTAGGATTAATCAGAAACCCTAATTCTATCCTGGTGGACCGGGTTTGCTGCGGGTTGAAACCTGCACCCAGTTAAGGTGGATCTGTTCGCGGGTTAATGAATCTTCGAGGAGGAGAACCAGTACCCGCTTCAGACCCATTAGTAGGTGAAATTACCATTTTACCCCTAGGCTTTAAGAATCGTTCCTGTTTTGGACGGTTCTGATTTAACCCCATTTTTAGCCATATCACGAGCCCCCCACTTCCGAATACTGAGCTTGATTAGCCTTTGAGGAGTAGTTTTTCTGTCTTAATGGCTGGCGGAGTTGTATCGGAGTCCAAATGGAAGGTTTCGAATCTTTGCAAGAGGCTGTATGGTTATTTTCTAAGTTAGTTGCGTGCTCTGAGTTTTTCTTGAGTTCTTCTGGACATTTGTTGATTTTTATCTATTTTTTCGGAATATTTACTTAATTTTGCGAAGTGCCGATTCGTCGTTCAGGGGTCTTAATAAATGGTCCTAGGCAATAATTAACCACTCGGGGGCTCAAAAATATTTCCCCAGCTTTATAATTATTTTCCAGGATTTTAATTAATTTTCCCAAATTTTTAATCATTTTTTCGCATTTTTTAAGTAAATAAAAACGATTTTAATAAATAAAATACCAAATTATGACGTGGCACGATCTGGACCGTTGATCCTGTACCGGCACAAATTTCTGAAAGATCGGATGGACAAGGTCGCTCGGCAGAAATTTCTCCGCTTTTGTGGGTCGGATGGGCACTTGCTCGGAATTCGAGCGAAGTGGCTCGGTTTCTCCCTCGCACAAGTGGCTCGGATCGCTAGTCGCTCTACTCGGAATTCCGAGCGACATGGAGCAATCTGCGCCGTCTGATCTCAGCACAGATCTCAAGGTGGGCACAGTTTCCAAGAAAACACTATCTTGTCGTTTAGTGGACGTGGCGTAATCTGGACCGTCCATCATCTCTGGTGCGATTTTCGCAATGATCCAACGGTTGGAGACGCTCGGCGGTGTTTTTCTTCACTTTCGAGGGTCGGATTGGCACTTGCTCGGAATCCGAGCGAAATGGCTCGGTTTTTCCGTTGCGCGAGTGGCTCGTACCGCTAGTCGCTCGGCTTGGAATTCCGAGCGACATGGAGCGTTCTGGACCGTCGGATCTTGGCGCGAATCTCGAGGCAGGCACAGTTCCCAAGAACACACTATCTTGTCGTGTAGTGGTGCTGGCATGATTTGGGCCGTCCGATCGAAATCTTACCCGAATTTTGAGGAGAAAGCCGTTTTTCTCCAATTCGTGGCTCGGATTGGCACTTGCTCGGAATCCGAGCGAAGTGGCTAGGGTCACTAGTTGCTCAGATCGGAATTCCGAGCTATCCTCTTTGTTGTGGAGGTCGGATCGCCTACCGCTCAGATTTTGGTTCCGAGGGACGTGGGGCGATCCTAGTCGTTGGATGATGGCACAGATCTCGTTGCTGGCTCAGTTCCCAAGAAAACACTATCTTTTTGTGTAGTGGCGCTGGCATGATCTGAGCCATCTGATCAAAATCTTATGCGAATTTTAAGGGGAAAGTCGTTTTTCTCCAATTCTTAGCTCGGATTGGCACTTGTTCGGAATCCGAGCTATCCTCTTGAATGTTGATGTCGGATCGCCTGTCGCTCGAATTTTGGTTCCGAGGGATGTGGGGCGATCCTAGCCGTTGGATGATGGCACAGATCTCGATGCTGGCTCAGTTCCCAAGAAAACACTATCTTGTCGTGTAGTAGCGCTAGCATGATCTGAGCTGTCTGATCGAAATCTTACGCAAATTTTAAGGGGAAAGTCGTTTTTCTCCAATTCGTAGCTCGGATTGGCACTTGTTCGGAATCCGAGCTATCCTCTTGAATGTTGAGGTCGGATCGCCTGTCGCTCGGATTTTGGTTCCGAGGGATGTGGGGCGATCCTAGCTGTTGGATGATGGCACAGATCTCGATGCTGGCTCAGTTCCCAAGAAAACACTATCTTGTCGTGTAGTAGCGCTAGCATGATCTGTGCTGTCTGATCGAAATCTTACGCAAATTTTAAGGGGAAAGTCGTTTTTCTCCAATTCGTAGCTCGGATTGGCACTTGTTCGGAATCCGAGCTATCCTCTTGAATGTTGAGGTCGGATCGCCTGTCGCTCGGATTTTGGTTTCGAGGGACGTGGGGCAATCCTAGCCGTTGGATAATGGCACAGATCTCGATGCTAGCTCAGTTCCCAAGAAAACACTATCTTGTCGTGTAGTGGCGCTGGCATGATCTGAGCCGTCTGATCGAAATCTTATGTGAATTTTAAGAGGAAAGTCGTTTTTCTCCAATTCGTAGCTCGGATTGGCACTTGTTCGGAATCTGAGCTATCCTCTTGAATGTTGAGGTCGGATCGCCTGTCGCTCGGATTTTGGTTCCGAGGCGCCGAGCGATTTTACTTGGATTGAAACGTCGCTTCCTTTGTCGATAGGTGTGGCTCTTCGTTATTTAGCCGTTTGGGCTTTTGTAACGCTTCAAGGGAGGCCCAAGAGTCGCGCCCTTATGTTACAAAGCCCAAGAGGCATCATTTTTACTATAAGTTTTCACCCCCTTAACACTTTACCTCCTTTCTCACTCTTGGTTTTTACTCTTTAGCGAAGTTTTTAGCTCTTGAGTGGCGTTGCTAGCTGTCGCAGCGAGGCGTTTTAGGCTCCGGCGATCTTTTCCGGCTGTTCTAGTCACTTCAAGGTCAGTCCCCCTCCTCATCTTTGTAAAAATGGTTAAGTTTTCTTCCACGGATGAGACCCCCTCCTTGGACCTATGCGTCAGCCGAGCGATCAGGTCGAGCAAGGGTAAAGGGAAGGAGGTCGTGGAGCCGACCGAAGAGACAATGGTCAGGCCCAATACAGACGAGGAGGTTGTCGAGCCTCTCCAGGAGGTAGTGGTCCGATATAGCAAGGGCAAGGGTGTGGAAACGATAATTGAGCACCCGAAGACTGCATGGGAGTTGGGTCGGCTTCCGAGCATTCTGTCGAGCATTGGCGGTGTGCGGAGCTACTCCGGAGATCTATTGGAGAAGGTGACGCAGGGCACCGACAAGTTGATCGAGGAGAACGAGCCAAGGGAAATTTCTGAGGTGGATCAGATCTCTTCGGTCCTGACCGAGGCAGATTTGCATCGTATCCGGAGCGGGTTCCGTATCCCCACGGAGTACGCGCTCCTTCTCCCCGGCCCTAGCTTCCAAGAGTGTACATCGTCCTCGGCCGATACGTGCATTTTTCCTGCAGATTCATTGAATGCCGGACTTCGGCTACCGCTACACCCTTTCGTAATCGAGGTGCTGCAATGGTACGGCTTGAGTCCGGCTCAGCTAATGCCGAACACCTGGCAGCATGTTATAGCGTTTGTTCTTCAATGCCAGGAGGTCGGCGCTCTGCCCAACATGTTCATCCTTCGGAGTCTCTACCGTCCTTGCCAACCAAACAAAAATGAGCAGAGGTACTACCTCTCGCCGAGGAAGGGTGTGAAGCCGATCGAGAACCCGGACTCGATCAAGCATTGGAAAGAGAAGTACTTCCTCGTCCGAGCTCCCGAGCCATGGGTGATCCCGACGGTGTGGTCGAGGTACGGCCTTCCGAAGCGGGCAAAGAAAGAGCCCGTGCTCAGCAACGAGGAGGCGGAAATCGTGGAGAAGTTGCTCGGGCTTTCGACCCTCAATTTGAAAGATATCACCGAGGAGGCATTATTCCGAGGGGGTCTCAATCCGATCGACCCTAGTATGCTTCTCCTATTCTCGTTTTGTCTTTGAGGTTTGGGAAATTTTTCTAACTTTTTTCACTCGGTTTGTGCAGAATTTCCCGGCATGGACTACAAAGGTCTGATGGCTAAGGCCCGAGCAGCTAAGGAGCATTAGGTGAGGAAGAGAAAGAGGACCGTATCCGGGCCCCAAGGCGGCCGAGCACCCAAGATCCCCTCGGTCTCTCTGACCCTCGAGAGGCAGGTTGTCGAGGCTCCTATGGTGGATCCCGATCAAGGCCTCGTGGTGCCGTCCGCCCCACCTACCTCAGATGCACCGACCCCAACGGCACGAACAGATGCCCCAGGGTCTTTCGGCGGAGCGTTGAACATTAGCGCAACACTGGCTCTCGACGTTCCGCCCCTCACTGCCGAGGCGGAGGCAATTTTGACAGAGGAACACAAGTGCATCTTCGTCCCTGACTGGCGTGTGATGAAGGTCGACAGGTTTTTAGGGGACGGTAACATTTGCATGCAGGCGGTGAAGCACCTGCCGACCCCAAAAGACCGAGCGGCGCTCAAGGCGGGCGAAGTTGGTGACGCCGCGATGCAGATTGCTCGGAACACCATGTCGGTAAGTAGTAGAGGACTTCCTTCAAAGTTTTTCTAAGTTTTTATGCTCGTCCTTGACTGCTTCTTGTATGGCTTGTAGACCCTCTGGCACTTCAATTATTTGCTCGAGGAGTTCGCGAGCAAGGAAAAGGAGATGACCGTTCTGAACGACTGGGAACGGTCGGAGCGGTCTAAGGCGGTGAAGCAGCTAGAGGCCGAACAGTTGCATTCTTCTACGCTCGAGGCTGAAGTTGCCGACCTAAAGGCTCAGCTCGCCGAGGCGCTGAGGAGGTCAGCCGCCGAGGCCTCCAAGGTCGAGACCCTAGAAAAGGAGGCGGCTCGACTCGAAGGGGAGCTGTCTAAGGCCCTGAAGGCGTCAGAGGAGGCCCTGAGCGATCACGCGTCGAAGGTGGCTTCCGCAGAGAAGGCAGTTCGGGATGAGGCCGAGGCTTACATGTTGACCAACATGGAGGAAGCGTACGGCCGAGCGCTGAAGCATATCGTCGCTCGGAACCCCGAATTCGACGTCTCATCCTACTACTTCTACGACCCCTTAGAGGGTGAGGAAGGGCTGCCCTTGGCCGAGCTTGCTCCGAGGCCGGAGGGCAAAGACTCCAAAGGCGAGGGTGGTGCCGAGGGTGGTGCCGAGGGTGCGATTGTAGCTGTGCCGAGCGATGATGAGGTCGACCCCTTACTTTGTCTCCTCTTCTCATTTTCTTGTTCTTTTTTTTTCCTTTTTTTCTTTTTTTCTTTTGTAATGCCTAACTGTGGACTGGCCACCACTTTTTGTAGCTCTTGGACTTTTAATGAAATGGTTTCTTTTTGGATGAATATTACAAAGTTTCGCAAAGTTGTTCAACTCTTTTTGCTTGGATTGTGTCTTTAAGTATTGAAGACTTCTTTTGATATTCCTCAACTTTTCAGGTCGAGTTGGGCCCGATCACTGAGGTCTCCCATCTTCGTACTGAGCTGAAGAAAACGAAGCGGGCTCTGTCTCACAGTCGGGATAAAGCGTTTTACGACTTCTTGAAATTGGAGGATATCAAAGCAACTGCGAGAGGGTATTTTTGCGAGTTAAGGGAGCTGCGCAAGCAACCTCGACAGACTCGTCTCGAAGGCAAGATAGAGTTTCTCCGTAAGGATCTCTTCGATGTCGACCAAAAGAATAGTGAACTACTGGTGGAGGTTCGTCATTTAGAGGTAACGGTGAAAGAATATTCAGCGGAGGAAGAGCAGTTAGCTTCGAGGGTGGGGAAGTGATGTCTGAGCGCGATGAGTTGACGGCCAGAATTGACAAACTGAGGAGGATCACCATCGACAGGGATATCGAAGTGACTCATTTCCGTCGTATTGTGGCCGACAATACTAACGTTGCAGGCCCGTCTAAACTTCCTGATCTCAAAGTGTCGGCTGAGAGCGATATTCTGAGAGATAGGATCGTCGAGCTAGAGGAGGAGATTGCATCGCTGAAACCTCAACCCGTAAGGATCAATGTTCGCAGTACGTCGTGTACTGCTTAACAGCGATAGAGAAGTTAAATCGAACCCGTAAGGATCAATCAACTTTTGACCACTACTCAAAATCAAAAGCAAATCTTCCTTCTTATGTGCGAACCACTTTTGGCCTGCTTAACAGCGATAGAGAAGTGGAATCGAACCAAGTGCTGGACTCCGAACTCGTCGTTAGAGTTTGTTCAACGGTTGTGGGAGCAATTCCGAATGGCGAACCCCTTCTAGCCCGCTTAAGAGCGAGCTTGCGAAGAGGAGTCGAGCCAAGTGTTGGACTCCGAACTCATCGTTAGAATTTGTTCAACGGTTGCGGGAGCAATTCCGAATGGTGAACCCCTTCTAGCCCGCTTAAGAGTGAGCTTGCGAAGAGGAGTCGAGCCAAGTGCTGGAATCCGAACTCGTCGTTAGAGTTTGTTCAACAGTTGTGGGAGCAATTCCGAATGGCGAACCCCTTCTAGCCCGCTTAAGAGCGAGCTTGCGAAGAGGAGTCGAGCCAAGTGTTGGACTCAGAACTCGTCGTTTGAGTTTATTCAACGGTTGTGGGAGCAATTCCGAATGGCGAACCCCTTCTAGCCCGCTTAAGAGCGAGCTTGCGAAGAGGAGTCGAGCCAAGTGTTGGACTCTGAACTCATCGTTTGAGTTTATTCAACGGTTGTGGGAGCAATTCCGAATGGCGAACCCCTTCTAGCCCACTTAAGAGCGAGCTTGCGAAGAGGAGTCGAGCCAAGTATTGGACTCCGAACTCGTCGTTTGAGTTTATTCAACGGTTGTGGGAGCAATTCCGAATGGCGAACCCCTTCTAGCCCCCTTAAGAGCGAGCTTGCGAAGAGGAGTCGAGCCAAGTGTTGGACTCCGAACTCGTCATTATGGTGAAGAGTAAAGGAAGAGAAGTACAAGCAATTTTACAAATAAAATATGAAAAAACTTTCTTTATTGATAACTAATAGTTGGCTGCTTCTAAGTTGCGAGCCGTTATTACATGAGAGAAATAAAGGAAAAAATACAAGTAAAAGGAGAGGAACGGTTTGACATCCCAGAATACCTAGAGAGGCGTCAATGCTCTCTCTTGATATTTCAAAAGATGGTTGGCATTCCAAGTCCTGGGGATCTCTCTGCCTTCGAGGTCTTTTAGACGATATGTCACGGGCCGAACTACTTTGGTGATCTTGTAGGGTCCCTCCCAATTTGGAGCTAGTTTACTCTTCTGACCAGGAAAAGAGATTGCCAATTTTCTGAGGACCAAGTCCCCTTCTTTAAGGTCGGTAGGACGGACTCTCTTATTGTATGCCAACTCGATCCTCCTCCGATAACCCTGTTGGCGGATTGACGCTCTTTCCCGTAGCTCGTCGACCAAGTCTAAGTTTGCCCGAAGTTCTCTGGCATTCTGTTCTTCTTCGTAGGCAAGATGGCGAGGAGAAGGTATGCCGACTTCCAGTGGGATCACAGCCTCGGACCCATAGGTAAGGTTGAATGGCGACTCTCCTGTGGGGGTCCATTTCGTGGTGCGATAGTTCCACAGCACGTTAGGGAGCTGATCGACCCATAAGCCTTTAGAGCACTTATTCAGCCTTTTCTTAATACCAGAGAGGATCTGTCGGTTAGCATTCTCCACTTGACCATTCGACTGTGGATGGGAGATGGAGGAGAAACGTTGTTGGATGGCGAGGTCTTCACATAGAGCTCGAAAGGTAGCTCCGGTAAACTGGGTTCCGTTGTCTGTTATGAGGACCCAAGGGATACCGAATCGGCAGATAACGTTCTTCCAGAAGAACTGAAGTACTTTGTTCTCGGTGATTGTGGCCAAGGGCTCGGCCTCTATCCACTTCGAGAAGTAGTCGATTGCCACGACTAAGAACTTGAACTGGCCGGGAGCTGGTGGGAATGGCCTTAGTAAATCCATCCCCCACATTGCGAAAGGGATAGGACTTGATAGGGAGGTGAGTGGAGCTTGTGGGAGGCGACGAACGTTGGAGTATTTTTGACAAGAGCTGCATTACCGAACGTGTAATTCGGCATCTTGAAGGAGAGTGGGCCAGAAATATCCATAATTCAACACTTTCCGAGCTAGGGATCTGGACCCTGAATGTGCCCCACCGATGCCTTCGTGGAGCTCTTGCAGGGCGTATTCGGCTTGTTCCGGGGAGAGGAATCTCAAATAAGGCCTGCCGTCTACTTGTGTGAAGGAGCGCTTATATAGGATGCCCTCGATAAGTGTGTATCGCTCTGCTCGGGTTCTCACTCGGCGAGCTTCTTTAGGGTCTTCAGGGAGGAGCCCATCCCTTAGGAATTCTACCAGGGGTTTTATCCAGTTATCTTGAAGCAGTACAGGTAGCGACTCCATCGAGTCGGAAGTTTTATCTTCTATACTAGGCTTCAGGAGCACCTCAATCAAGACGGTCTGCTCGAGACCTTGGAGGGAGGAGGAGGCTAGCTTGGAGAGGGCATCGGCTTGGGAATTCTCCTCTCGGGGGATTCACTGGATGAGAGCTTCTTCAAACAGGGCCATGAGATTCCTGACCTTGGCTAGGTACTTAGCCATTCTGTCATCTCGTGCCTCGTACTCGCCTAGGACCTAATTTACGACCAGCTGAGAGTCGCTAAAGATCCGGAGGCACTGCGCCCCTGCATTGGGAGCCATTCTGAGGCTGGCTATGAGTTTCTCATATTCTGCTTCGTTGTTAAAGGCCTTGAAGTTGATCCGGAGGGAGTATTGGATGATGAAATCATCTGGGCCGGCCAGAATGACCCCGACTCCGCTTTCTTCGTTACAAGAGGATCCATCTACGTAAACTGACCAGACAGGTGGTCCCATCATTGCTTGGGTGACCTCGGGGATGGTACTTTCAACTA
This sequence comes from Hemerocallis citrina, assembly GCA_017893485.1. Taxonomy (NCBI): domain Eukaryota; kingdom Viridiplantae; phylum Streptophyta; class Magnoliopsida; order Asparagales; family Asphodelaceae; genus Hemerocallis; species Hemerocallis citrina. Next base: position 34,460,615 of record CM030360.1, read on the forward strand.
TGAATTCAGCTAAGGCCTGAGCCTTGATCGCGGTCCGAGGCTGATACGTTATATCATGCTGACTCAGCTCGATAAACCACTTCATGAAGCGACCGGAGGTCTCTGGTTTGTGGAGAAATTGCTTCAGCATTTGGTCGGTAAGAACGACCACCGAATGGGATTGGAAATATGGGCGGAGCTTTCTTGCAGCCATGACTAAGGCGTACGCCATCTTCTCTAACCTCGGGTAGCGGAGCTCGGCATCCCGAAGTACCTTGCTCACGTAATAAATGCGCCTTTGAGTCCTATCTTCTTCCCTCACGAGGACGGCACTGAGGGTCTGCTCGGAGGATGCTAAGTAGAGGTAGAGGGTTTCCCCGAGAACAGGTTTGCTGAGGAGAGGAGGATTGACTAGATAAGCCTTCAGCTGATTGAAGAGTCTTGTTGCTGCTGACCCCACTCGAAGCCTTTAGCCCCCCTGAGAGCCTTGAAGAAGGGAAGACACTTCTCCCCTGACTTGGAAAGGAAGCGCCCTATGGCTGCCAGGTGACCCGTTAGCTTCTGAACCTCTTTAACATTCTTCGGGGGAGCCATGTCTAATATGGCTTTGATCTTCTCGGGGTTGGCTTCGATTCCTCTTTGGCTGACCATGAAGCCTAGGAACTTCCCCGACGAGACTCCGAATGCACACTTGTTCGGATTGAGCCTCATATTATGCTTTCTGAGTACATCGAACGCCTCCTGCAGATCGGTCACATGATCGGCCCTGTGGATGCTCTTCACAAGCATATCGTCAACATACACCTCCATATTTCGGCCGATTTGTGCTTGAAAAACCTTGTTGACGAGGCGTTGATAAGTGGCACCTGCATTCTTCAATCCGAAGGGCATTACTCTGTAGCAGTAGAGGCCCTGATCGGTTATAAAGGAGGTCTTCGGGATATCCAGGGAAAATATACGAATCTGATTGTAGCCTGAGAAGGCGTCCATGAAGCTGAGGAGTTCATGGCCCGAAGTGGCATCAATCAAAGTATCGATACTTGGAAGAGGGAATAGATCTTTGGGGCATGCTTTGTTGAGGTCGGTAAAGTCGATACAAATCCTCCAGGTCCCATTGGACTTCTTCACCATAACTATATTCGAGAGCCATTCGGGATAGTTTACCTCCTGTATGAATCGAGCCTTCAAGAGTTTGTCCACCTCCTCTTTTATAGCATGCTGGCGCTCGAGAGCGAACTTGCGCCACTTCTTTTGGACCGGTTTGGACCCCGGAGCGACGCTGAGGTAGTGGACTAAAAGCTCTTCGAAAATTCCGGGCATGTCTGCGGCCGACCAAGTAAAGAGGTCGCGATTCCTACGGATGCACTGGACTATGTCGGAGCATAGGGCAGATGGGAGGGTCTTGCTAACATAGAACTTTCGGCTCGGTTCCTGCTCAGAGAAGAGCACTTCCTCCAACTCATCCACCGGCTCGGACGTTGGTCGGACTACATCTTGGGGGATTTCAAGAGTTTTGAAGGAGAAGACTGGACCCATAGTAGAGTTCATGTAGCATTTGCGGGCTGTTCCCTAATTTCCTTTTACTTCCCCTACTCCTGCCCGGGTGGGGAATTTCATCTTGAGGTGATAGGCGGAAGGGACGACTTCGAGAGCGGCTAAGCCGGGCCGACCCAAAATGACATTGTAGGTTGCAGGGACATCCACGACCATAAAGTCCATCGACTCCGTTCAGGTAGTAGGAATTTTGCTAGCGGTTACGTCCAGGTGATAACCCCTTCAATAGTCACTGGCACTCCCGTGAACCCATGGAGTGTGTAGCCGGCGGGCTTAAGTCTATCCCGGGATAGTTTGAGGCCTTTGAAAGTGGCGAGAAAGAGGATGTTAACGGAGCTGCCATTGTCCTCGAGGATCCTTTCCACTTTAAAGTTCGCCAAATGGAGGTTGATGACAAGCGCATCACAATGGGGGGTTCGGACACCCTCAAGGTCTTCATCTGAGAATGTGACGGGCACTCCGAGGCCTTTAGGAAAAGGTGTGGCGCGGACCGAATTAACTTCCCTAATAAACGCCTTTCGAGAGGAGTTGGAGGAGCCCCCCATTGGGCCTCCATGAATGAGGTGCAGGACACGCTCCTCTTCGAATTCGGATGTTTCATCGCGTTCAGGACGCTTGTCAGCCCCCCGAGGCAGGGGAGGAAGATCGGCTCGGTCCTTTCTCGCGAACTTGGTCAGCTGCCCTCTCTGGATGAGGGCTTCTATCTCGTTTTTTAGGGCCTGACAATCATTGGTGTCGTGGCCATGGTCCCGGTGATAGCAGCACCATTTTTCTTTGTCCCTCTTCTTGCCAGGGGTGTTCATTTTTGGTGCAGGAGGTATCACCCCCTCCTTCTCAACTTCCATGAGAATTGTGGAGATATTGGCATTAAGGGGAGTAAACTTTTCAAATCTGGGGGAGGTCGGCTCTGCCCGTCATTATCCTTCTGGAGCTTCTTGGCTCCTTCTTCTTCTGTTCCCTTTCTCTTGGACATGGAGGAAGGCCCCTCAAAGTTGGGGCGGTGCTCAGCTTCCTCAGCCCGAATATACTTTTTGCTCCAGAGGAGGAGGTCAGAGAAGTTCTGCGGGGGCTTCTTGGCGAGGGAGGAGCGGAGGCTGGAGTTGATGACATTGGATTGGAATGCTGCTGCAGCGACCGACTGGTCGAGGGATACTATGGACCTGACTTCTGCTGTGAACCTTTTTACATAGTCTCTTAGCTTCTCACCCTTCTTCTGGTTGAGATAGAGTAGCGAAATGCTGGTCTTCTCAGTTCGGCGGCTACTCACGAAGTGGGTGACGAAGAGGGTCTCAAATTGCTCGAAGGAGAATATCGAGGATGGGGCAAGGCGAGAGTACCATTCTCGAGCCGGACCCTTGAGAGTAGTGGGGAAGGTCTTGCACAGCAGAGCATCGGAAGCTTGATGGATGAGCATGAGGGTCTTAAAGCTTTCAATGTGATCGACGGGGTCGGACTCCCCGGAATAAATCTCGCAGTGAGGAGGTTTAAAGCCAATTGGTACGGGTGCCTCCATTATGGTTCGGAAAAAAGGAGGTCGACTCGGGCGAAGGGTCCTTCCTCTAAGCTCTTCTTCTCTGTCTAACTGACCCAAGCGCCTCTCCATTTCGTGGAGACAGCGGTAGACAGCATCATCCCTTCGACGGTAATCAACCGAGTCTCTAGACTCGTCTTCGTACGAGGGAGAGTGGGGGCTACGATGACGGTAGCTCCTGGAGCGGCGAGGACTAGGAATATGCTGGGGGTTGCTAGGAGCTGGGAGAGGAGTTAGGGACCGTCGGCGAGGACTTCGGACCGGATGAGGAGTGGGAATCCTTGGAGGATTGGTGTTGTTGGGTCGGAGATTGAGAGCATGTAGGATGGTGGCTTGGAATTGCTGGAACTCGGCACGAGTGATGGGTGCCTCATCGTTCCTTTGATGGTGCCGACCGGCTAGGGAATGGGGTCTTCTCCTGTGATGCTCGGGGGACTCTCTCCGCCCTCTTCGGGGTGGGGGACCTTCTGTAGTCGCGGCGGTGAGGAGATCGCTCATCTGGACGTTGTTGGCGGAAGGCTCCCTTTCGGGCCCGCCTCTCATCCAGACGGCGGCGAAGATCCTCATCCTTCTGCCGATTGAGGATGGTATTGTGAAGGTCGGAAGCTCGGGGATGGCGAGAGGCCATAGAATTCGTAGAGGCATTGTGTACTGAGACGTGGTCCTGATGGAGAGGTTGTAATGCCCCGATTTTCTTTTAATGAAAATTATTTTATTTTGCACGTAGTGTGCACGTGCAATATTTTGGTAATTATTTTTCAGTATAGATATTTATATATGTGCTATTTAATTATTTTGTATAAAGCCCTTTTTCAAATAGACAAAAAGCCTTTTTAAAAAAAGCCCAAATCTAATTTAATTGTTATCTTTTTATAATTATTATTTTTGCCCAAAAATTAAAGCCCATGAGCTAATTTATTTTTAAATACAACTTGTAATGTAGAATACATTTTAAAGATTATTTTTTTATGAAAAATATAATGTACAAAAAAAAAAATAGGAGACCAAGTTGCATGCACGTGCACTACACGTACACGTGCAAATGCACACAAGGTAGGCCGGTTTTGATCTTTTTGGAGGGAATTGAAAAATTCAAGTGGAGTCATGGGTGGTGGTTACTTGATCATGGTTGGTTATTGTAACTCCTCCTTGAATCCTAGCCTTTTAATCCTAACTTATAAGTTAATCCTAGCCTTCCATTTTCCTAGATTTTTAGTATAAATACCCCCCCCCCCCAGCCTAGTTATTCTTGTGCTTATTATTTCCTCCAAACCTATAGTTCAAAATACATTATCTAGTAGTCTAGCAAGTGAGTAAAAGATTGAGTTTGTGTGTGTGGAGAATTGTGCTTGCATCAAGAAGAGGAGAGGCCGGCATCAATCCAAGGGAGGCTCGGGTTTGGTGTTCTTGAAGCTCGGGTGCGCGCATCTAGGAGGAGGACCGCTCTCGTGGCAAGGATATTTGTTTAGGAGGTGTTGCTAGTTGTATTTCTCTCTAAATTAAAGTGGGTAAATTTTCCGTATTTCTAATTAGGAAACATGCTAGATGTGAATTGAAAGAATGATGCATGAAAAAGATTAATAAAAGTACACTTTAATTAGAAAAATGACCTATTGATTGAATGAAATGTGATATGCAAATTGTATGTGGTTCTATCATCAAATTTTAAGTCGTGTGTGAATTGATTATAGCCATGGATTGCTTGAAGAAAATTTTATTATCTACATCCAAAATTAGATACAAAAGTTAGTCGAATGACAATGCTACTTTATGTGTTTAAATGGGTCTTTGTGATAATGTTGAAATGAATGAATTAAGATATAGATTGTATGTTTAGGAAATGATTAAAAACAGAGAATTAATATGAAGTTTGCTAATAAAGAGATTAGTGATGTTAATTTGTTAAGAAATGTCAAAAAAGAAGAAATGTGGTAGTGATAGTTTATAATTCGAGTCAATTGTATGAAAAATATGTTTTAATTATTGAAAAAAATTATTTTCTATATACTAGAGTATAATTTATGATGGTATTAGTCAATCTGGAAATTTACAGAAAATTTTATAAAAGAAAAAGGAAATGAGAACTTGTTGAATATCGAAATGTTTTAATAAACAGAGAGAATTGTTTTAAATAAACTTCGAGTTGCACTATTGACAACCCGAGTGCATAGCTCAAGTGGTTGGGATGACTCTACTTGCTACAGTAGGTTTCGGGTCTCATGTTGCTGGTTCGAATCCCCTTGGCACCATACTTTTGTTGCTACTGTTTTTAAAAATAAAAATAACAGTGGCCAAGAGCATTAGATGCTCTTAGCCTCTCCTTCTAACGCATAGAATCCGAACAAGTTCGCATTAGTATCATATAATATAAATAATTGCATTAAGGACTAAGTGCACAATCACAACACGACATCATTAGGGTATTCCCTTTAGTTTGATATGTGACAAGTTTGTGTTTGTTAAATATGAAAAATGAGTTATACTATTTCCGGCATAGAGAGGATGGCCATGTATAATGTTCGTCGGTTGAATAAACTGATGTACCAACAGTTTTGTATGCAGGGTAATGACATGATAAAGGTTAAAGAGGAACAGATGCTTAAAGATTATTCAATGTTGTTGTACATTTATTTAAATATTGTAAATTTACTTCCGTTGTGTAATGTAAAGTATAATATTTTTTATGTAACTCTGATGTAAAGTGAAAAGTTTAAATTTCCTTATAAAATTATACTAAATGAAGTGTAAAGATTCTGTAGAACTCTCAAATTCAGTTGTATTTGGGATTCGGGGCGTTACAGAGGTTGCTTCTGCGGGTTTGGACGCGAGACCTCTGCACCGGCATTTTAAGGACCGGGGGGATCTTTAGAAGTTTGCTGATTCTGAAGAGGAGGCTGGTCCTGTTGGAGAGGGTCCTCTGCTTGAGGAGGAAGTTGCCCCTGCTGCTGAGCAGGTTGGATGGGGACTTCCTGTTGCTGATTGATGGGGTTGGGTCCACGGTTGGACCCTCTGGATCTTACTTTCCTAGAAGGCATGGCTGGAGAAGATCTGACCAACGGAAAGAGGGGAGGCTACTATTCGTTTGATTCCCACAGACGGTGCCAATCTGTTTCCGCTAAATCTGGTGTGAGGGCAAACAGATAGTATTTGTGGATTCTTGGAAAACCTGAATAGAAAACCTAAACCTGTTCTGTTGGAGTCTGACTGCTGACTCCCGCCGTTCACCTGTAAAAAGTGCGAGACACCGGGGTTGATCCCGGCGACGCACCCTCTGACGCTCAAGTCAGTAATCAGGAAAGATTATGAAAGAGCGTAAATTGGCAAAAGATTGATTACCTCTTAATGGAGATGGATGGGGGGTATTTATAGCCGCCTTTGGGACCGAATTAGGCATGTAATCCCTGTGTTTAGATAAGGAATGTAATCCCTAATCCCCAGTGAAAGAATAGATATGAATCAGGGCTGTTGATTAGGATTAATCAGAAACCCTAATTCTATCCTGGTGGACCGGGTTTGCTGCGGGTTGAAACCCGCACCCAGTTAAGGTGGATCTGTTCGCGGGTTAATGGATCTTCGAGGAGGAGAACCAGTACCCGCTTCAGACCCATTGGTAGGTGAAATTACTATTTTACCCCTAGGCTTTAAGATTTGTTCCTGTTTTGGACGGTTCTGATTTAACCCCATTTTAGCCATATCACCGTTGAAAGTCAAAAAGGTCGAGTTCTTGATTGTTCCTCCAAAGAATCCACATTACCTAGTTGCTTCCATACGGAAAAAAGCAGCAAGAGTAATGCTCTTGATTTAACTTTGTCTGGACCTGTTAAATTGTACCTTTGATTCTACTTCTTGACATAGGATGATAAGGTAATGTTCTTGATTAACTTTGTCTTCACCTTATACTCTTAAATTGTACCTTATGTTTAAACTTAGTGGCAAATATTCCTTCTTTTCTTTGTGCCCATTTTATGAATGGTATTAAGGTTGTGGAACTGATCGTATCCACATGTGTTCATGCTTGCTCTCACCCAGGATATATAAACTATGTATGTTATCATTTATTTTCTGATCAATTTAGACTTTATAGGTGTCCTATATTATGTACTGTGGAAATGGCCACTTCTTTATTACCTTATTCTCCTACATGGGTGTAAATTTCGATCGCATGCACAGGTTGCTTGCATATTTTTCGCATTCAGCTGCAGCCACCTTCATATGGGCAGCCACCTTCATATGGGAAACAACACGACTTAGAGGAGAATTGATTCTCAGTGACCTATATAGGTATGGATGTTCCATGCATTTAGATCCTTAGGAAATGTTCCTCATTTTGAAAGGGACGAACAAGTCTGAGACGAGCAATTAGGGTCATAGGATATTTAGGTAGATGTTTATTTCAAATCCTAATCGATTTTAGTATATTGCAATTGCCCCGATATTGGAACATTATCAAATAGGACAATGGAATAGAATATCAGCACAAGAGTTTCCAAGCCATATGAAAGCCTAACATGATCTCAATATTTATTATTATCAAAGCTCATAATGTTGATTTCAATAGTTGAGAGGAACTGTCGTAGCAGATCTTCACCCTTGAATCCGTATAAATAAATCAAGTTACATTGTTAACCTGCGTATTAGTAACTTTGTATTTCCTATATATATGAAGATGTTTATGGACATCAGCAGGTAGAAACTAATATGATTTCATTCTGAATTTCTATGTCCATCCTTTTAACTTTGTAGACTATATGATGTCGATTTCAATAGATTCTTGAGCCTTAACTGTTTTTGACTAAATACAAATTTAGATTACACATTAATCAACCAAATATTTGTTGATTATTATTATAGTGTTCTAGGGAATCCTGGTAACGGTAAAGTTTTTGGCAGCTTACTCTCTTTTTATGATCATGCTTTTGTCAGCTTATTATCTTTTTGCTAAATTGAGTTCCATTGGAAATTGTAGAAAGTAGAGGAGTGTACAAGTTTGATTGGAATCATACTCTTGGATTGTTACCATGTTTTGTTAGTTTCTTCATTTTCAAATTGTATAATTTTTAAAGAATATCACATTTTTAGTACTTAATTTCTATCTTCTCAAAACGTCGAATCTTTCTAACTGATCAATTTTAATCCTTAAATTAATATTGTTGTCAAGTATATATACTTGAAAAAGATGATAAATTTTTATTTGGTTTCGACATTGATATGCATGAATAAGACTAAACTATACAGAGTCTATATAGAAGTTTCAGTTCTACTTTAGGCTACTATTGTAGACCAAACTTGATCAATTATTTATATATATTAATTTTAATCCTATGGCTTCTAAACATTAATTTCAATTCAATTGAGAATTTTGTTTTAAGATGGATACTAATGAGATTGACAAACTGCAAATAAAATCTATTAGAACGGACAAATTAATTTCAAGGGCCTATTGTTAAATTTGAATATTTAAGAATCAAGAATTTTGTATTATTGGCAAATTTCTAACTAATTTATTTTTGCAACAGTACGTGTGAAGATTCTAAGATATTTGGAGATTTCCAATTATTTTGAGATAAGTCAGGACTTCTTCATTACATCATGTATGTTGTATGTGTTCTTATCTCATGTTATACCTTCTTCCGATATAATCTCTATTGTTATTTATCTCAATATGTAATGTTTCTTTCTAATTTTCTTCACTATGTTAAATTAGATAAATAATAAAAGTAATATTTATATTTATATTTACATAATTGCACAAAATCATGTTCATTACTGTAGGTTGTAAGACAATTCCAACTCAATAATGCACTTTCTACATGTGCACGACGTCAAAAATTTGAAATATTGCCACGGAAAAGGCATCGTCCTACGAGGACACTACTTAATGTAGATCCACACAAAATTGCACATACAATAAGAATTCTTAAGTTAAGAGCCGACAATGGAGCAATCTATCAGATAACATATTGCATAGATGTAAGAGTCACATGATTTTGGGTTAGAATTGATTAAAAAAACCAGTTGAAGAATTTGGCCATTTCAGATGTTGAAAGCATTTTCAATCAGAACGGACGATCTCTTAAAGAATTCGCTCCCATTCTCGAGGATGTACAAGTACATGTCATTCAAAGCAGATGGATACACGATGAATTGCATTGTTATGTCGACTAGTCGAAACGAGAGTTTGAACAATTATTCCATAAGTTGACTCATAAGCAAATTTGGATATTGGAAGTTGTGATTTCAGTGCACTCAAGCAACAGGGGCAGTGTTTTCTTTGTTCATGGTAGCGGCGGTACGGGAATTTTCTTTTATGGAATTCAGTAGTTGCAAGGTTTCAAGCTGAAAGAAAAATAGTCCTTATTATTGCTTCTTCTGGAATAGCTGTCATGTTATTGCCTAGAGGTCGAACTGCTCAAACCAAACCTTTTTTAATGTGAAAATATTCCTAGCCCTAGAATCTAAAGTAAATAAGATCAACGATCTTAACTTATTGTCACGCCCCGCTTCCCAAAAGAATACGAAATACTAGTACACGACAAAACCGAGCAAATGATCTTCATCATTCATAAACTGTAAGAATCAACTCAATAGTACAACAGAAAGATACAACCACGCATGCATGAAAAAAATCTCAGAATCAAAAGAATCATTTGAAATCAAATACATAATCCTCAAATAAAAACAAAATCAAGAAACAAAACAATAAACTTCGGGTCTGTAACCCCTGTTTTCGTAAATATGTATTTTCTATGTATTTTCGATAATTCAAATTTTTGTAAACTAGTTTTCCGCTTTCAAATTCTTTTGTTAAAATGTATTGTTGGATCTTCTATTAAAATCTATTTTGATCAATAATTTTATTTGTAACTATTTTCTATGATTTTTATATTGTAATACAATTCGTATTATTGTTATTATTACTTTTATTATTACTATTGTTACTATTGCTGCTATTATTATTATTATTATTATTATTATTATTATTATTATTATTATTATTATTCTCGATTGTTTTTTAAAAATTCATTTTCTATTCATTAATCGCATTTGTAGTATTTTCAAAGAATTTACATATTGCAGTATAAAATATATTTTTGTTATATAATCCTACTTTTTATTGGCAATTTTGTTTCCTTATTGGATTTTAAAAACCCATTATTTTATTGGATTTTAAACCCTATTTTTCCCTATTGGTTTATACCCTATAAACCCTATACCCATTACTTTAACCCAATAACCCTAAATCTAACCCATTACACCCCTGTACCACCAGCCATCACCTATAACCCTAATTTTACTCTATTCCTATTTAAACCATATATACCCCCCTCCCCCCTACTATTATACCCTATTCTAAACCTATACAGCCGCGGCCCTCTCACCTATATATACCTACTGTTTGTCTTCCCCCCCTCTCTCAACCCATCAGCCGCCCTGAGCCTATCTCTCCCTTTCCCTCTCCCCTGTGCGCCAACCCCCTACTCCCGACCTCTCTGCTTCTCGTCGTTGTCGTTGTCTTCTCCAGTGACCACACCGACCGATGTCTCCTGCCTTCCGTTGCATCGCAGTCAGCCACGACGACCCTCAGCCAGGGCAGCGACCTCCCCCATCTCCTCTTCTCCTCCTATCGCGCCTCTGCGACGCAACGGCAAAGCACCAGACTCCCGATGCTTCCCTCAGTCAACTGCAGCACCTCAGTGTGCCCTGCACCTGCTGCCAGTAAGCCGCACCAACTAGTCGCCACCCTATCTCCGCTAGCGCCTCCCCGTGCACCCTGCAGCCGCCGAAAACACCCGTCTTCCCCTCCGTCGCTGCCACCCAGCGACGCCAGCGAATCCCCGTTCAGCCAGTCGCGTCTCACCCCCGGTGACCTCCCCTGGCCATCCTCCATGTCGAGCGCCGCCTTGCTGCCATCAGCCCCGACTGCTCCCTAGTTGCCGACCGTCATCTCGCCATCCAACGGGTTGCTGTTGATCAAGGAGGAGTTGATCATGTGATGTGGGCCATCAATCTTCTCTTGTTCATCCTCTTGATCATCGAGATCTGTGCTCTATGTTCGTGATTTCGATTGTGATCGTGTGCTCGTGATTCGTTCGCGATCGGTTGTTCATCTTGTTATTGATCATCTGGTTCGTGATTCGATCGTGGAGTTCGTGCCCCGGGAATCCGTTCCCGTTATTCTTTCTCTTTGGTTCGTTTCATCGCCATCTTTTAGGCAATTAACTTGTATTCTTTTCTTTGTGTAATACAAGTACTAAATACCGCCTATAGTGTAGTTGTGTTTTAGAGACAATTCTTGTGTGAAACCTCTGTTGTATCTTGTCTCTATTGTGTTGACCCACCTGTAGTTGCCACATGACACCCCCGACATGAAATCACCTAGGGATGACCACTTCTTGTTATATACATGCATGTTGTTCGTATGATATCGTTTGCTCGGTTGTGCTATTTGTAGTATACTTGTTGTAGATGTGTTAAATATCCTATACCATGTTATTTGGATATCTAGTACACCATATTTCTTGTTTGGTTATATTTTGGATGAGTTTCGCATGAATTAGTTGATTTTGTGCATGAAGGATATTTTCTGTTTTGCCGGTTTTCCGTTTTGTTCAGTATTTTAGACCCTATTAAGGTCAGTATATGAAAATTGTTTGTGAATATGAATTATAGAGAATTCTATATACTTTCCAGATTTACTGACAGATCTCAGTTTCGATTTATGATTTACAAGTTATTGCGGTTTTACTAAAGATGTGTTTAAAAATTCCAAATTCAGTTTTATACAAATTCTGTATGGTAATTTATTTTTCTACTGATGTTTTTTTTTTGATGAATCGGATAGAGCCAAACGGCTCCAGCCATCACAATATATATAAATCAATAATAACAGTTAAATAACAGACAATAATCAGGGGTTTTACAAGGAGTAAAACAGAAACAATAATACACAAATAGAACAAGAATGGCTGCAATACACACTAATTGGAGGGTGCGATAACAAATCGAAGCGCCACACCGTAACAAAAAGGACGAGGACGGAGCCATCATCTGGGATCATCAAAGCTACTGATGGAGCCAACCTGACAAATCTAAACCGAAAGAAGAAGAGGACGGTAGGAAAGCGGCAAGAGCCAAGGAGCCAAAACCTCCACGCCCGCAAGCCACCAAATCTGCTAGCAGTCCCTGGGAACTCTAGCAGCTCAATGGAGGCCGATACAGACCCCCAAATCCACGAAAGGCACAGCATGAACAAGGCTCAACTGCACACCGGCAGATGACCAGACGCAGACGCTGCATTCCGCGCCTGAATACGGGCACTCACGCGAATCTGAGATGTGTTATAGACTTTCTTATTGTATTTCCGCTTCACAGGAGAGTTCGCTACCATCGCTGAAGGGGGCGAAGTAGACTGGAGGGCAGAAGAAGTACCTTCGATGCGGCGAGATGGAGTCAAGAAGCCAGTAGGGGCAACCGACGAGACTATAGGGATGGCGTTAAAAATAGAGGAACGACAGAGGCGAGAAGAGACATTCGTGACCGGAGGTGACTTATGGGGGATAGAGAACAAGAATGATTTAATATCCATCAGGAGCTTATAGAGCCACAAAGTAACTCCTAAAAATTGGTGTAAAGAAAATAAACATCCCGGAAGAAGACAAGAAAACTTAGAGCTTTTGGGATAAGATACCCCGAAAGCGCTAGGAGTTTTAAGCACTAAAGAGGGGCCCTCGAAAGGAACATAAGTCTGGCTGGGGAACACTTGGGGAAACGACGCTCGGAATAGCCGAGAGAACCCCCTCTCGCTAAGAGAGCGATAACGAGAAGAGAAGAATGATGAATTCAATCCAGGATGTTTCCCTGATATCCCACTCAATGAAATGACCCCAAGGTTAGAACGCGGATGAACCTTAAGAGAAGATGATCGAGGGCAGGAAACGGGGTTCGGATAAACCCTACGCTCCATCAAAAGATTAGCAATATTAGACGATCGCAGAGAAACAGGAAGACCACAATCGGAAGAGAAGGAAAAAGTGAAATTCTTAGTTGACCGAGAATCAACAACAGAGGATACGAGATCCTTTGCTTTAACAGTAGAGAGATTACTAGCCCATCGGGCGAGAAGCATGCGTTTAAGGAGGGGATGATTAAGGAAGGCTAGGAGTTTAGCCGGAATGGGATGGCCTCTGGGAAGACCCAGGAGTTTCTGAAGAGAGAAACAACGACTACGAGAGTGACCAAACTTATCGTAGAAGAAGCACTTCAGTTTGTTAACACACTCTCGTTTAAAATGCCCAGGAAGAAGGCATCTGAAGCAGGACAGCTGAGGGTCAGAACAAAACGGAGAACGGACGTTAGAGGCGATGGGAGAGCTACGATGAGCTACAATGTCAGGCAAGAGATGGTGAGACGAATCCCCCATAGAAACCATAACAAAAACCAAATTGGGAGAGCAATATACAGGCACCGAGAAGTCCAAAGAATGCCCCAGCCCACGATAGGCTCAAATCTAAATTCTAAAAGAGGGATAGAACAGGGAAATGGATCTCAACCAAGAACAGCCACACCTGCCCAAATAACACAGCCAGAAGAATAAAATGCAGACCACAAAGTGGCAATCGCACCCACCAATAGGAAGATAAAGAAAGATGATGAATTAGATGAAGGGGGGAAGAACAAGAGCAATCGAAGTTGCTCCAGTGCTAACAGCTCGGCGCTACGCAAGCCACCGACAGTGAAAATCCCCAAAGGGAACCCAGCACCGGAAAAAAAATCCGAGCTGGATAAGATCGGTCAAGCTGGACGAAACCACAGCTAGGGGACCGATACACCTCGCAAACGACACAACGTAGCACAAAAGCAAACCCACACACTACTCCCAAAATAACTATTACAAGAAAAGAAGAAAATTAGAAGCTCAGGTGATCTTACAGTGCACCGGCGAGCTCACAGGCGAAACTGATGAAAACTCGGAAAGGGGGGCGCTACAGTGGAAAAGAACCTCACCGAGCTGAGAAGGCAGCACCTTAGGAGAAATTTGGGCTTCACCAGGGAAGGGCAGCACTTTGGAGGAGGGAGTGGTGAACTGAAGGGAGAGACGCTGCTCCCAAGAGCCGTCGGAGAGCACGATCGAAACCGGGAGGGAGGGAGGCAGCACGCGAAAACTGGGCGGAATGGGAAAAGGGGGATATGGGTTTGTAGAGGAGAAAGAGCTGATCAAACTTAATGAAAGAAGGGAGGGTGAAGGATGGAAGGAGCGGCCGGATCTAGGAGATGACTGATGGAGAAGAAGGAACAGTAACAATAGCTCATTTTCTACTGATGTTAATGATAATATTTTGATCCAATATTTTGCTAATTACAACTAGACCTGATTGGAATTAATCCCTAATTTTTGTGGATTTAATTGATAAATTTTATACACTATTCTATGCTTGCAAACAACTACTACACTTGTAGAATTTTCTCGTTGTTCAGTAAGAAACATAATTTCGACCTGATTCTATTTGCTTTCTACAAAAACTTTGTGAATATGAATATAGCCTACTGTATCTAGTTTATCACCATTTTGACGGATCTTGATTTTGATTTGTATTTTGTGAGATATTGCTGTTTTAGTACTGCAGTGTTTGTGATTCCAGATTTACAAAACTGTCATACCTTGCTTATTTCTGATTTTTCTTGACTACTCTATCTATGTTGGAAAATTATGAAACTTTATTTTATATTACTAAACATACTAGGGAATACCCCATATTTTTCGTGGATTTAATTAGTAAGTTTTCATGTTGTTTTCCTGTTTAAGAATACAAACTTCTGATTTCTGGCTGAAAACGTTTTCCGAATTCAAATCAGTTTTGAGATATGTTTTTGTGAAATATCATATGACTTATATATATTTGCTAGATTTGACCGGGAGTCTATTTTTCAGATTCTTTGACGGATCCAAGTTTGTATGTTTGTAGCAACGGGAATCCCAGATTTGGTGCAGTGCTTTCTTGATGTCCTGAACTAGAATTCTCGTTGTCCTACTCTTTTATGTGTTGTTTTTCACCTGTACATGTTTATCTTCCAACCTGAACCTGTTACATATTCATACCATTTTATTATTGCCATATTTTGTACACGCATATGCCTATTTGATTATAATAATAAGAAACCAAGCCGGGATTTAAAGGGAAGGATCTAATAGTGGAAAATACAGAAACGTGTACTCGGAAGAAGATTCATAGATCCTACTTGGTTATTTGGAGCTTGTTATTTGGTTATTTGGAGCTTGATATTTGGTTACTTGAAGCTTGATATTTGGTTATTTGGAGCTTGACACGTGATTACACGACACTTGCACACTTGACACTTGGAGCTTGATATATTGATTATTTGGAGCTTGATACTTGATTACTTGAGAGCTTGTCCCTGAGTAGACTGTCCTCTATGATCCACTATGAAATCTAAAGCCAAATTGTTTGAATGTAGTAACCATGTGGTAAAAGGATGGATGCATGAAGTGCTACCTAGATAGTAATAATACAAGACTTGAACATAATCACTTGACAGTTGCTACTTGATACTTGTATATGATGCTTGATTCTGACACTTGATCATTGTTTACTTGATACTTGATGCTTGTTACTTGTTTACGTGATACTTGATTCTTGACACTCGTTACTTGTTACTTGTTTACATGATACTTGTTCACTTGACACTTGATACATGCCACTTGTACTTGTTCATCTTGCCATGCTAGTTATTCTAATTTGTTATCATGCCTATTCCAAATTATTAGTTTACCCTTTTTTCTGTACTTATGCCTGCACTACAAGCGGTCCGTAACTTGCATTATCGGAGTTTGTTTTCTTTCCTCTTCCTGCAATTTATTAAATTTCATATTTTGGAGATAAGGTGCCAGATGGTGTTGGTGATATGAGATTCTAGTTGCTGGAATTTTGCAATTATTATTTCTTGTTGCTTATTTTGAAAAATTGTAATTTGTTACTTGGATTTATTTGTATTTGGGCAATGTGACCCAGGATTATTGACTCGTTTAGATCTGCTTTATTTGAGACTAATATATTTTGTTTCAAGTAAATTCTGTTGGTATTGATTCATATATGCATGCTTGGTTGGCTTCTCTTGCTTCCTACTCTGATATTTCCTATGAAATGTTGTAAAGATCCTGACAGCTTATAGATGATGAAAATCATTCGCTGGGCTTAGTCAGGTATCCGTATTCCGTATACTCTTTTTGGAAAGTGGGGCGTGACAGGGTCAAACAAGCCCAATTACAAAGTATCAAGTAGCAACAAAAGCAATTGATAAGTTCGATGCAGAAATAAACTAAAGCATAAAAGATCCCAGACAAAAGCTTAGAACACTTGATCACTTACTCCTGCAGGTAACTCGTCTCCAAAACCTTTACATTTATCATTTGAAAGAAACAGAAAAACAGGAAAATAGTCTTCCCGTTAGTGCACGTTATGGGGCCGCAAGTAGTACAAGCAAAAAGGGGTACAGGAACAAGGTAAAAAGAATGCAGAACAGGAAATAAGAATCAAGAGTGCAGGACATAGCATGAAAGGAATGTAACAGATGAATAGAGTCAAATAAACTAATAAGCGAGTAAACAGAATCAGATAACAGAATCGGGTAACAGATAACAGGTAAACTTGTAACGGATATCAGATAAACAAATAATAGAAAAACTTATAACAGATATCAGATAAACATGTGAAATAGGTGACAGGAGCGTGCAGGTGAAACATATTATTCTTAAGTCTTTTATTTAATCCTAACTAATGCACCACCCATGCATCCCATTCTACATGGTTGATACATACAAAAAAGTTGCGTTTAGATTTCGTGGTGAATTTTATAGGGTCGTGTACTCAGGCATCATGTAAGCAGGTAAACAGACCCATGAATCATGTAATCATGTATTCATGCAACAGGTGGGAAACTGATATGAGATATGATGTGCCCCAGAAATTCAACACGATCGAGCCAAAACGCGCACTTACTGAGCTTCCCGTATAGGGGATTCTTCCTCAGTGTTTGCAAGGCCACTCTCAAGTGCTCAGCATGCTCCTCCTAGTTCTTGGAATACACCAGGATGTCATCGATGAACACAACCATAAACTTATCCAGAAAAGGAGAGAATACCCTGTTCATCAAGCTTATGAAGACCATCGGTGCATTGGTGACTCTGAACGACATCACCAGAACTCATAATGTCCATACCTCGTCTGGAAAGCTATCTTCTGGATATCCTCAACCTTCACATTGACCTGATAATAACCAGAACGAAAATCCAACTTCGAGAAGATCGAAGCACCCCCCAGTAAGTCAAACAAATCATCAATCCTTGGCAGTGGGTATCGATTCTTCAGTGTAACATTATTCAGCTCTCGGAAACGATGCAAAACCTACGGCTTCTGTCCTTCTTGTTGGAAAAAAATCGGAGCTCCCCATGGCAAAACACTGGGCCTGATAAAACCCAAGTTCAACAACTCCTGGACTTGCACTTTCAGCTCTGCTAGCTCAACAGGTGCCATTCTGTAGGGACTCTTCTATATCGGCACCTTACCCGGCTGAACTTCAATACCAAATTCCACTTCTCGATCTGGGGGTATCCCGGGCAATTTCTCTGAAAACACATCTAGGAATTTCCGCACAACTAGAGGCGCAGCCTTACTGACCGTATGCAACCCCAAAGCACAAGCTTCCTAATCAACTGCATTCTTGACACACCCAAGGGGTGTCTCATCAACATGAAACTCAAACTCCTGGCAATCTGGAATCTTGAACATAACCTTCTTAACTCTGCAATCAATAACGGCATAGGAATCACCCAACCAATCCATCCTGAGCATTACATCAAATCCAAAATTCCCGATCACAATCAAATCAACCTTGAAATCTGCACCACCGATTACCAAAGGGCTCTACTTGCACTCTCTAGAACAGACGACAACACCACCACATGTAGTAATATTCCAAGCTGTCGGCATAATACTACATGCCAACTGATGCTGGTCCACGAAGCGGGAAGAGATGAAAGAATGAGTCACACCAGAATCAAACAAAACATGGGTAGGGAGAGAGTGAACTAAGATGATACCTATGATTGAGTAAAAAACAAGAGAAATGAATAATGAATGATGAATAAGGAATAATGAATAATGATGCAAGGAAGATCACAAGAATGAATAATGCAAGAGAAGATAATAAAGCAAAGGAATAATAGAACAATAAAAACACAATATACCTGTAGCAACATCCTCTGCAGTCTCAGCCTCCTCCACAGTCAGATTATAGGCCTGGCCTCTCCTCGGAACTGCGATCTCTGACCAATAATCTGCTACTGAGAGGGAAGCGGTGGCCTGATCTGACCATGAGCTGGTGCGCCTGTGGACTAGCCATGCCTCTTCTAAGGGTAATCCCAAATTGAGTGGTCCCTAGCACCACATGCAAAGCATTGGTGGTTGGCCTTCCTGCAGTCCATCAGCACATGCCCGGCTATCTGGCAGCAGTCACAGACCACGTCCCTCTGTGGATCAGCAAGAGGGTATGGAGTTGTCCTGACATTAGGGGTCAGGGCTGGCCTCCGAATCGGCCCTCCGGTGGGCTTAGTAGTAGCAGCAGCAGGGTATTGTGCAACCCGATGAGAAGGAGCCCTCCTATTGCGAGCCTGCTTCTGGGCTCAAGCTACCTCAAGGGCATCAGCATACGTGCAGAGGTGGAGAGCATCCAAATGCTTCTGGATATCATGATCAATCCCCAATAGAAACCTCCGGGCTCTATCATCACCATTCGCCACCAAAGTAGTTGTGAAACGACTGAGCCTGGTAAACTCCGTAGCATACTCATTCACGGATTTAGCACCCTGTGTCAAGACAATTTTTATGTTACGATACCACATATATAATACGTAACAACATTCAAAACACCAGCACTAACCGACCAACCTGCTTGAAGGAGAGAAACTGCTGTTCCATTTCCACCTTGGTGATGCTGGGAAAAAACTTCTCCAAGAAACTCCGAGTGAAGGTGGCCCAAGAAATAGGCCCCTCAAGCCTCTCACACTCGACTCTCCACCAAAGGTGGGCAAGATCCATCAGCTGGATGCTCATGACATCCACACGGTCAACATCGGCAACCCTTGCTGCCTGCAACAGCTATTCCATCCGGATTAAGCACTGTTCAGCTTCCAGTAGTGTCACTGTGCCTGAGAACTTGTCGAGATGCAGCCTCATAAAGTCTGCAACAGTACCAGGGTGAGGTGGAAGAGCTCCTTGAGTGAGCACAGCAGGGTTCTGGTTGGCAGCTTCCAACACAGCCCTCATAAATCACTATGCTGCTGCTGCATTTGAACCAACTGCTGAGCACCTAAGTGACAGCCACAATTTTTGGCTGTTCATCTCAGGGGCGAGAAGTGGAAGCATTCCTGTGAGCCTTGGTCTGTACAAAACCAAAACAATTACTATCTAGATCGAGTTGATTATCAATTGTTCATGTGATTTGCATGGCATGCTTATTGTTGAGTTAAACCTGGCTAGAGCCAAACTCGGCTAAAGCCTAACCTAGCTCAAATACCACTAAAAACCTATCTTGCCCCGCTTCCCAAAAGAATACGAAATACAAGTACGTAACAAAGCCCGGCGAATGATTTTCAACATTCATAAGATGTAAGGATCAACTCAACAGTACAACAAAAAGATACAACCATGCATGCATGAAATAAATTTCATAATCAAAAGAATTATTTGAAATCAAATACATAATCCTCAAATAAAAACAAGATCTGGAAACAAAACAATAAACTTTGGGTCAAACAAGCCCAATTACAAAGTATCAAGTAGCAACAAAAGGAATTGATAAGTTCGATGCAGAAATAAACTAAAGCATAAATGTAACCTCTATTTTTCATTTTTGTGTATTTTTAGAGTGTATTTTTCGTTTGGGGTATTTCCTCTCTTGTATTTTTCTGAACCGTATATTGGAATTTGTTTTCAATATATATTCGTTTTATTTCATTTTGAGCTCTTTGTGTTGATTGGGTGTCTCTTTTGTTTCGTTCTTCTTTAGTTGTGTTCTTTCTTCATTTTTGGTCTCATT
The DNA here is from genome assembly GCA_017893485.1 of Hemerocallis citrina. Taxonomy (NCBI): domain Eukaryota; kingdom Viridiplantae; phylum Streptophyta; class Magnoliopsida; order Asparagales; family Asphodelaceae; genus Hemerocallis; species Hemerocallis citrina. The sequence goes on from CM030360.1 coordinate 34,480,791, forward strand.
CCCTTTATTCGTATTTTATTTCTTTCTTGGATGTTGTGGTGGTGATTTGGTTGTCCTATTGTTTTCTCCATCCTATTATTTTGATCCCTAATAAGATTTTACCAAAGCCAAATTAAAATCCCCAATCTTATTTGATATCCTATACATTTGTATCCTAATTGAAGCCCCATTTAATCAAATCCTACTACTAACTCCTAATACCCACAACCCAATACCCATTAACCCACAACTAAAACCTTATATATAAACCTCCCCCCTCACAAACCCTAACCCTAACTCCATCTCTCACCATCCCGGCCTTCCTCCTCTTGTGCGCAGCTAACCCGACCCCAAAGCCAGCCCAGGCCGAGCTCCCCTCCAGGCCGAGCCTCCCCTTCGGCTGGTGTGCACCACCCTCTAGGCCGACAGCCCCCTACTCTCCTCCCGGCAACACCCAAACCCGATCCCTCATTCCCTTGGCCATCCGATCATCTCACACCACCATAAAATCCATCGTCTCTCTCTCTCGTGGTGTTCTCTTATGGTCGAAAGCCACTTTTATCATCTCGCTTTGAGGAGTTTTGTTCGTGTGGAGATTCTTGGCTCTAGTTTGCTTGGATTCATTGATTCGTGAATTTTGTTCGTGGGTTTTACTCTTACTCTTGATTTGCATCGCTCTTCATCTTCAGTTAAGATAAGTAACTTGTACTCCAATTCATTTGTTTGATACAAGTCAAAAATACCACCTATAGTGTAGTTGGGTCTAGAAACGACTCTTGTTTGTGATATGCTTAATGGGTTTTGTCTCTATTGTGAAAACTTGATCATAGATGACTCACGACACAATTTGGATATGAATTAACTTAGGTTTTACCCGTTCTTGAATTTTCATCATGTATGTGAGATTCTTGTGAGAATTCGTGATTTGGTTGAAACCCATATGAAATTCTTGGTGTGGATATGCTAGATACCCTAATTTATGATGTTTAGACACTTGGTAGACCCAATTTTATATTTGGTTGTGTTTTGAACAAGTTTTGTATGATATATGTTGAGTTGTTGTTAAAGGGAAAAATCTGTATTTTGTCGCTGATCTGTTTTGTTTGCTGTTTTGGACTATCTTAAATCAGTATCTTAATTTCGGTATAAAACATAAGTTTTAGATAATTTCGTCTATTTTCAAACCCCTCTAACCTTGCTTGATTTTGATTTTGTATGAGTGAGTTATGACTATTTTACTACAGAGGTGCCGATCTTTTTCAGATTCTATTTTTCAGTAATTTTGATGACAAATCATTTTAAAGAACTATGCTACATATATTATTTTGATCCAAAACTTTGGTCAGTGTTTCTTTATCAAGTTAGGGTTGTCCAGAATTTTGGTAAATTTTATTGATGAGTTTTATGTGTTGTTTCATGCTCGTTTATGAAATATATACTTGCTGTATTTTGCTCGCTGTTCTGTAAAGAACCTTATTTTCACTATGATTCCTTTTACTGCATGAAAAATGTTTGTGAAATGTGAAAGTTAGTATATTTTATCTATTTTCATATCCCTTTGGCAGAATTGGATTTCGTTTCACTGGTTGCGAGATTTCATAGTTTTCGTACAGCAGTGTTGGGAGTTCCAGATTTGCGAAACTATGTTTTCTTGATGCTTTCTTATTTTTGATGACTGATCTAATTTTACTGAAAAAAATCTGAAACTTTATATTTAGATACTGGACATATAGGGGTATACCCCTGATTCTTCGTAGATTTATTTAATGTGTTTTCATGTTGTTTTCCTATTCTTGAATTCGTTATCCTAATTTCTGGCTGAACCTATTTTCCATATTCAAATAAGTTTTGAGCCATGTTTTGTGAATTAATATATGACTTATTTATATTCCCTAAATTCGTGTGGAAGTCTATTTTCCAGATCCTTTGACGGATCCAGATTTGCTTGTGTATAACACTGGAAATCATTGTTTTACTACAGTATGGTCTTGCTATCCTGAACTTGAGATTTAGTTATTTTAGTTCTTTTATGAGATATCTTGCACTCATACATGTTTATCTTGCCACTTGAAATTGCCACATGATCATGACATGATATACTTGATATGTTTGGCACACCGACATACTTGTTTGACATTAATAATAAATGACCAAGTCGGGGTTAAGGAAAAGATCTAGTAGTGGATAGTGCAGAAACGTGTACTCGGAAGAACCTAGTGGTTATTGGAGCTTGTTTACATGTGGAGCTTGACACGATATACATGACACGTACACACATGACACTGGAGCTTGTTTGGGTTTTAGAGCTTGTTTACATGAGACATGATTACATGATACTTGGAGCTTGTTCCTGAGTACACTGCCCTGTATGGTCCCCTACAAAATCTAAAGCGAAACTGTTTGTTGTAGCAACCATGTAGTAAAAACCGGGATGCATGAAGTGCTACCTAGATAGTAATAACTACAAGACTTAGACTTGACACTTGAACATGACACATGTAGCGCCCCGTTTTCCATATACTGGGAAACCGAGACACGAGCCAGGACCTTTTCATTCAATTAGTCACAATACACAGAAACAGGAAAATTTAAAACTTTTTATCAACATAATATTACAGGCCGAGTGTTTCTACTAATACAATAAGTTACATCAGAGTGTACATGAATAAAAGGTAATCATTGCTTTTCCACTTGTAGATCATGCCTCGGCTAGAGTCCTTCTGGTTTGCGATCTTGTGTCCATAACCTATTGAAGTGGGGACGTCAGTATTCACTGATGCTTAAAGGCTGATCATATAGCAGCGGATCTCCAAAACAAACAATATATATAAATAGGGTGAAGTATGTCGGTGTAGTTTAAGTGTTCGTGAGTGCAGTGATTAGAATCTAATAAATGTCAATCAAACTGGAATACCAATGCACTGTCAACTAAACTAGAATACTAATATTCTAATGCCATGTCAACTAAACTAGGATGCTCATATCCTAATGCCATGTCAACTAAACCAGGATGCTCATATCCTAATGCCATGTCATCTAAACCAGGATGCTCATACTCTAATGCCAGCAAGTCTCCGAAAGCAACATGCAGCCCATACTACATGCGACTCCATCTCAAGTCGTTTCTCCATATATAGGGATTGAACCCGCGTTATGAATTCTAATTGTACACAACCTGTTCCTGACAATACTCCATGACTCTGTGAGGTTGCAGAAGGGGTCAAGTCCCCCTATGCAGTCTGCTTATGGTGTCTCCGTTTTCCACTACTACCCGGCATGCCGGACCTCACTCGATCCCAGTATATCGGGCATCGTTCCAAAATCAAACCATAGGGTTTCGCAAGCGCAGGGTAGCACGAAGCCTACCCTGTGGCACCCTCTGGGGTATCGCAAGCGCAGGACTGCCCAAATGCATCCTGTGGCACCCCAGCCACGGTATTTCAGGAATTAACAGAGCGAGATACGCAACCCGTGTCGTCAACCTGTGAGACGGCACCGTACGTATCCCTTTGACGGGAAGGTACAACCCAATAACACCACCTAAGATCGGCCCTAAAGAAAGGTTTGGTCGTACGGTGCACCCTACTACCAACTCCCCTTCTTTCGGGCAAAAGGTTAAGGAATGATTTTATAAGTCACTATCCTAATGAGGTTATTATTCCTATGCAATCTTTCATAGTTTCCAATCATGGTCCAACTCGTGGTTCCTCGATCCAAGACTCTGGTAATAATATCCCTCTCACTCATTCCTACCCCTAACTTGGATTCTACCAACACTCTCGGCCCACGGTCAACCTACATTGGTTAAGATCCGTCGACGCCCGAGGTGAGATCTATCCATTTTACTCAAAGGGGGTAGGATGGGGTCTTGATGGTCAATGACCCTTAGGGTACTTGAAGACCCTAAACTAGCCTTTTCTCAAGCTGCAACTATTTGCACTTCTCAACCCTTATTGCTATGAATGAAGGGTGCTCATATGCTATGGTTCCATACTAACATTAACTACAACATGGTAGTTACTCCTACAATTTTCACATGGCTCTTTCTTATTACTTAACCTATGACAATTCGATCGTGGTATGTAATTGCAAGCATCAACCTACCACCACTAAACATGGTATATATGACATAACCATCAGCTCATAACACTCTTGATTGTGAATGTGTTTTAGCATGCACTGATACATATATAACTAGTATGAACATATAACATTCCCAAGCATGCATACATATAACTAGTATGAACATACAACATTCTCAAGCATGTATATATACTTCTACATTATCCTTAAAATATGGTAAGTAATTTTACATCAATCCTACAACATTCTAAGTATATATATCATTCTTAACATGATAGATATTTTTAGAATAAATCCTACAACATTCTAAGCATAAATATTCTTCCTAAAACATGATAGGAATTTTAGAATGAATCCTTTATCATTCTAAGCATAAATAAATTAATCTAAGCATGGTAGGTATTTTTTTGAATGAATCCTACAACATTCTAAACACAAATAAATCATTCTAAGCATGGTAGGTATTTTTAGAATGAATCCTACAACATTCTAAGCAAGAATAGACTAATCTAAACATGGTAGGATTTTTAGAATCAATTCTACAACATTTGAAGCATGAATATTACTTCTAAACATGATAAGTATTTTTTGAAGGGATCCTACAACATTTGAAGTATGAATATTTCTTCTAAACATGATAAGTATTTTTAGAAGGGATCCTACAACATTTGAAGTATGAATATTGCTTCTAAACATGATAAGTATTTTTAGAAGGGATCCTACAACATTTGAAGCATGAATCTCATCCCTAAATATGATATAATAAATTCCACATCTACTATTACTACTTTAATGGAAACATACACTTCTACTATTGCTATTTAAATTGAAGCATACATATCTACTACTACTACAACTTTATTAGAACATATATATCTACTACTACTACTATGAGCATCAATTAAAATTTAGCATAAACATCTACAACTAAATTACTACAAAAAAAGATATCTTTATTAGCATAGGTTTCTTACTAGTGGACATAAAAGAGATCTTTTTGATCTTTTTACAACTAGTGTTTAGAAAAGAAAAGATCTTTTTATTTTATTTATTCTACAACTAGTGATTTAGCTAGTTTCTTTTTCATACTTTAAGATTAGAACTAAACAATAATACAACAAGTAAGAACACTTCATTTTTGGGTTTAATCAACATATGTTCTCTTTTAGTCCAAGGTTCAACATAGGTCCTACAACCCAAATGGTTGTAAACAAATTCATATGCCTTATGTATGGTCTCACATTCAAGTCCTACAACCTTACATGGTTGTATGCAAAAGTTTATGTGCATGTATCCTTTTAGTCCAAGTAGTTAACTCTTTATCATACAACAACAAACAAAAGAACTCTTTTTAGATGGTTCATACTACAACATACAATATAAGATTTCACATAATAACCACACCAAAAAGAAAGGTAAACAAGAGGGTAAGAAGAAGAAGAACATCAAAACCATCTTTCAAATAACAAGCAAACAAACAATTAATCAAACACAAACCTAGGAGAAACCCCCACCTTGTTTCTTTGATGGAAGAACTAGATTACTCTCCTTCTTTCTCCTAGAACTCCTACCAAACCTACAAATAAAAACTCTCAAGTTAGTTCACTCATTCTTTTCCTTTCTTTCTTTCTTTCTTTTGATCTTTCTAAAATGAAACTAAGGAGAAGGAAGGGGGTATTTATAGGAGGAGAGAAAGTGGATATTGCAAATGTGCACCCACACAATTGCACCAAAACCCCTCCTTCTTTTGGGGCCGGTTTCATCTAGTGGAGGGAAGGTGATGTGGAGGTATGGTGAGGGTATGGGTCTTTGGTGAGGTGGAGGGTGATGTGGAGGAGAGAGTTGTTCTAGAAGAATTCTTAATCCTTATGTCTTTGTAACCCTAGGTTTAGCTACAACAATTCCTAATTATTCATTAGATTGTCATGGCTAAAAGATAACACAATGGTGGGAGAAAAATAAAATAATCAAGTAGTCGGATGCTAATAAAATAATATTATTAATAGTCGATCGGGATATTACAACACATGCTTACATGACACTTGAACATGATACATGTCTACTTGACACTTGACTACATGACACATGAGATTTGATACCTGATACATGCTACATGATTTCTTGATTCTCAATACTGGTTACTTGATGCATGACACTTATTTGCTTGACACTCGACACATGCTATTATAATTGCTTATTTTGCCATGCTATAATTTATATCATGTTATCATGATTATACCATGTTAGGTTTGTTACTTAGTTTACCTATCCCATGTACTTGTATCCTACATTATAAGTGGTCCTAACTTGCAATTGACGGGTACTTGTTTTTCTTCTTCGTTCTCCTGCAAATTTACTAATTGCAGATTAGGATGGTTGGCTGCCAGATGGTATTGGCGAGATGATGTATTAGTGCTGGATTTTTCTGTGTTATGATTTTATTATTATTACTTGTTGCTTGAACTTGAATAAGATGTACTTGATTACTTGGATATTTATCTTGTATTTCGGCGATATGACCCAGAATATTTAACTTGTTCATAATTTGATTATTTGAGATTATTATATTTGGTTTCAAGTAATTTCTGTTGGTATCTTGTTTCAATTATGCATGCCTGGTTGTATCTTTCGCTTCCGACTCTGATTATCTTGTGAAATATTGTAAAGATTGCTGAACAACTTATGGATGAGGAAAATCATTCGCTGGGCTTTTGTCTCGTATCCGTATTCCGTATTCTTTTTGGGAAGCATGGTGTGATAATAAAGATCGCAGAAAAAAGCTTAGAACACTTGATCACTTAATCTTGCAGGTAACTCGTCTCCAAAACCTGTACATTTATCATTTGAAAGAAACACAGAAACAGGAAAATAGTCTGCTCGTTAATGCAAGTTACGGGCCGCAAGTAGTACAAGCAAAAAGCAGTACATGAACAAGGTAAACAGAATGCAGAACAGAAAACAATAATCAAGAGTGCAGAACATAGCATGAAAGGAATGTAACTGATGAATGAATCAAATAAACTAATAAGCGAGTAAACAGAATCAGATAATAGATTCTGGTAACAGATGACAGGTAAACTTGTAGCGGATAACTGAAACAGATAATAGACAAACTTGTAACAGATATCAGATAAACATGTGAAACAGGTGATAGGAACGGGCAGGTGAAACATATTATTCTTAAGACTTTTATTTATCCTAACTAATGCACCACCCATGCATCCCATTCCACATGGTTGAAACATACAAACAAGTTGCGTTTAGATTTCGTGGTGAATTTCATAGGGTTGTGTACTCATGCATCATTTAAGCAGGTAAACAGATCCATGAATCATGTAATCATGTATTCATGCAACAGGTGGGAAACACGGGCCCCCTTCTGAGTACACCTTCCTGGAGGGAAGAATGCAGTCAGGTAATCATATAAACAGATAAACTGACCCAGGAATCATGTAATCATGTAATCATGTATTCATGCAACAAGTGGGAAACACGGGCCCCCTTCCGAGTATACTTTCCTACATTGTCCACTACTTGATCTTTCCCTTTACCCTGACTTCATTATTTTATTCTTTTTATCAACACAGACATGAATTTACACAATCAGGGATAGGTAAACATGACAGGGGACAGGAGACAGGTTCAAACTGGGCAAAAAATAGGTTTGGGTGTCAAGTAAAAATTATAAATATTGAAACAACAAGAACTCCAATTATGGACAGTAGGATGTTGTTGCACCAAAACTGAAATTTCTACTGCTACAAAAATGCAAATCTGAATCCGTCAGAAGTTCTAGAAACTAGACTCTCTGCCGGTTCCAGTGCATATACACACGATATATAAAAATTATAGCAACTGGGTTCAAATTCTTATTCTTTATAGATTACATGTTTAGGCAACAGATAAGAGTTGGATACTTATAAACAAAAGTAACTTGTAAAATCATTTAAAAATTTCATAAAAATTACATTTAAGCTCCTAACAGTGTTACATATCAGTGCAATTAGTCTCAGATTTTAATACTTAAATTAATTTATTGTTTCAGCTAATTAAGCAGAGTGATGTACATTTTGGACTGCGTTCTGGAATTCAGAGATCACCATGTGGAAATCTGAATATCTTGAAATCCATAAATCGGATTGCAAGATCGTGAGATGTTCTGAATTTCAGACACACAGAGCTAAAATTATCATTCAATAAATTTTACTCAATGTGTAATACCCTGATTTTTCAATTAATGAAAAATTATTTATTTTGCACATAATGTGCACGTGCAATATTTTGTTTGGATTATTTTATTATGATGTGTATAAATATTTAAATATATTTTCTCAAATTATTTTGTACAAAAGCTTTTCTTTAAACAAATAAAAAGCCTTATTTTAATTTAATTAAAAAGGCCTTTTTCTTAAAAGCCCAAATGTATTTTATTTTATTTATTTTAATAAACTATTTTGGCCCAAAAAAATAAAGCCCATGAATTAATCTACTTTTAATTAAAACTTGTCATGTAGAAGACTAATTTATCCTTATTTTATTTTTGTACAAATTAAAATGTACAAATTTGGCCTAGTTGCATGCACGTGCACTACACGTACACGTGCATTGCACACTTTTTTTCATGGCCGGCATGCACTCTTTTGGAGGGAGTTTTGAAATTGATCATGGTGTTCATGGAGGTGGTTTTGTGGATGTGGGTAGTTTTTATAACTCCTACTCTAATCTTGGCCCTCCATTCTACAACCACCTAATCAATCTTGGCCCTTCATTTCACTTGATTTCAAGTATAAATACCCCCCCTCTCATGGCTATTTTCATATGCAATTACATACTTCCAAACTATAGTCTCATTTTAATATTAGTGTGAGTATAAAAGAGTGTGAGTTGTGTGCATTGTTGCTTGAAGAGGTGGCCGGCTACTACAAGGGGAGCTTTCGGTTTTGGCTTGGTGTGGAGCTTGTGCGCGCATTCGGCTAGGAGGAGGTGCTCCTTGTTGCAAGGACTTGATTGCTTTGTGTGTTTATTTTCTCTCCATTCAAGGTGGGTAACCTTTCATATTTCTAATGTAGGAATCTATGCTAGATTCAATTATCAAAACTATGCATGAAAAAGAATACTAATAAGAACACACTTTAATTGAAAAGTTAGTGTATGAATTGATTGAAATGTTGTGATTAACTTGTGTGTAATTCTAGCATGAAATTAAATTGTGTGTAGAATTCTCCATGATTATTAGCATGAATGAATGATGGTGGTTAAAATCCCTTAAGAATATTGCTAGCATGATGCACGAATGCACGCTTGTTAATTGTCATATTAAAACATGAAATTGATTAAGAAAAGGGCACACTTTAATTTGAAAAGAGTGTTTTTCTTGAATGATTGAGATGTAATTATGCTAATTGACAAGTAATAGTATACATTGTGACATAGAGGAACTAATGAAATTACTTTGTTATCATGAAAGAAGAACTACTCAAAATTTAGTAATTTTGAGTTTTACCTATTCATGTACTAAATAGACCTTTATGTTGATATGGGTATGGATAAATCCAAAATATATGTGGTTGTTGAACAAAAATTAATAACAGTGAATTATCATAAGAAAATTGTGAATAAAAAGGGATTAGAAGACTAATTGATTATTCAATGTCGAAAATAAAAAGTATAGTAGTCTTAATGAACAATTCATTAATTTGTGTGGAAAAAACTATGTTTTTAGTGCAAAAAAATTATTTTATACTTGCTGTTATGAAAATCAGGTGAAGAGGAGTTAATCTGGAATTTTTCAGTAGTTTTTATAAAGGCAATATGAATGAAGATTAATTTGAACATCGAGTTGTTTTTTTAAACAGTACGAATATGAAACATATGGGTTTTTACTAGGTATCGTGACAACCTGAGCTAGTAGCTCAGGCGGTCACTGAGTGCGGCTGGCTTCTCTGGTTTGAGCGGTTCGAATCCCTGTGTTGACAACATTTTTTCACACCATTTGAAAATATATAACTTTCGACCCGAAAGACATATATACTAAATTTGCCCCTTCATATCGCTAGCACAGTTCGGCCATACGGCGGGTGCTCTTGGCTCTGTTTCTGTTGTGCCTGGGTTCGATTCTCACCCTTGGCATTTATAAAAAAATATTTTTTTTGGGAGTTTTTGATGTCCAAAAAATATGAAAAAAATATGGTAATTCTCATAAAAACACAAGGAATTTTATAAGAATGATTTGGGTATTATTTGAATAAATTTTACTATGGTTTGGAGTCAAAAAGCATATATAGACATATGGTTCTAAATGAATTATTGGTATGAAACTATAACTTGAAAGAATAAGTGAATTGGAACATTAAGTGTTGATTTGGCAAAAAGAAATGTGATTATATGATATGATGCAATTATTTTCTCACTTGTGGAACAATATGAAGTGTGCATGTTGTTTAGTGATGTGGAATTATTAATGTGATAATTGATAAGTAGATGCAAACTTATGTGCAATGATGGACTTGTGAACAAAATGAAAAATCATGGATTGAAAAGAGAATATACATGTGAGTATGAGAACTCAACATGGAAATTTATAAGTTGAAGATTGTGAAATAAAATTTGAAATAGAGTAGCTAAGTCTCCCCGGCATTGAGAAAGGAAATGAAATGAAAGAAAATTAGACCAAGGTTGGTCATGATGAAATGAATGAATAAGTCCGGTTGATAGAGAGGCTAACTCTAGAGATTAATTTTGTTCATGATTTTTAATTAAACTAAGGACTAGTACATAGTGGAGACGTGATGAAAGTAGAAGAAAAACACGAGTGAGGGCCATCGGATTTGCGGCGGAGAGTATTTCACAGGTTCTTCACGATGCGTCGTGACATGACGTGGATACGGCTCCAGGGTACCGTAGCGGCGGAAAGTATTTCACAGGTTCTTCACGATGCGTCGTGACATGACGTGGATACTGTTCCAAGGTACCGTCCCTGTGGTAACACTTGTGGGATGTTTGGTGACTGCATGAGGATCGTGTGCCATGAAGGAGGCTGAATTGTCCATAGGTTCTTCACGATGCGTCGTGACATGACGTGGGATTCCCCTCCAGTTTCTGTACACGTGCTTGCACTCATAGATCATCTAAGACACTACCGTAGTTACAGTAGTAGATTAAGTCATGGCAAGGGATTGAGCCCTACAAAGATGAAGAACGATTAAGGGCTTGCCCTCGGACCTATGTAGTATGGGATGCATAGAATCCGAACAAGTGCGCATTAGTGTCATGTAACATAAATAAATGCATTAAGGATTAAGTGCACAATCACAACACGACATCAATAGGGTAGTCCCTTTAGTTTGAATTGTGACAAGTTTGTGTTTGTTAAATATGGAAGGTTAAGTTATACTATTTCCGGCATAGAGAGGATGGCCGTGTATAATGTTCGTCGGTTGAATAAACTGACGTACCCACAGTCTTATATGCAGGTAAATGACTTGTTAAAGATTAAAGAAGAATGGATGCTTAAAGATTGTACCATGTTGTTCTACTTTTATTCAATTGTTGTATTTTACTTCCGCTGTGCAAAAGAAAAGTGTAATATTGATGTAATCTCTGATGTATGATGAAAAGTTTTAATTTCCCTGTAAAAGTGTACTAAAGAAAGTGAAAATATCCTGTAGAACATCTCGAATTCAGTGTATTTGGGATTCGGGGCGTTACAGAGTGGTATCAGAGCCACGCTTTCTACACTTTTCACACTTGTACAAATTTATAGGGAACGACACCCTAGATGTGGACATTAGAGTGTGTGTTTGAGTCTAGAGATTTAAATGTAAGTGACTTACATTTGTGTTGCTCTATGACTCATGCTTCTTCCTCCTTATTTTCTAAGATGGCTGATCACTTCGACCCTGCTGGTGGCGACGATTGGCTTGTGGCTTCTCTTCAGAGGCAGGTAGAGACACTGCGAGAGAGAGTCGGATTGTTGGAGGCTCAGCTGGCGAAACGGAAGGACGACTTTTCTGTTCTCAGTCATAGGGTTTGAGAACTCGAGAAGAGGAAGAACCTGACTGATGTGCTGAAGGATGAGGTTGACGAACTGCGGGAAGAACTTCGAGCAACGAAGAGGACCCGTAGGAGTTAGATTGTTGTAGCTTCTATTTTTTTCATTCTGATGTCAAAAATGTTTTCAATTCGAATGTATAATGTTTGGAATTCAATGAAATGGAAATATTGACTTGAAAATTCATGTCTTATACTTCGAATTCAATGGACCTTTTACATCAGAATATGGAATGAAAGCTGTTGTATTGTTCGATACTGGATCCTCTCATACATTTGTGTCTCCAAAGTTTGCTAAATTGTTGGGAGTTGAACCGAAGATTTTTCCAAGCAAGATCTTAGCAGTAGCTACTCCGTCAGGGGAAACTTTGACCACTGATCGGTATTATGCTGATTGCGAGATAGTGATTGGAGTTCGAATCTTTGGCATTGATCTGATCGAGCTGACTATCTTGGGAGTCGATGTTATCATTGGCATTGATTGGATGTCGGTGTACAGTGCAAGCATCGAGTGTAAGGCCAAGACGGTAACAGTGAAGGCTCCAGGTGGACCTGAAGTCATGTTCCAAGGGAAGAAGAAGTGTTCTAAGCTGGTGGCAACTATCCGCAAGGAAGAGACTCCTGTGGAAGTGCAAGGGATTCCTGTGGTTCGGGACTATCCGACTGTGTTCTTGGAAGATTTTCCTGGGTTACCTCCGCATCGTGATGTAGAGTTCAGCATCACTGTTCAACCGGGAAGTGCACCCATTTCTAAGGCACCGTATAGGATGGCTCCAGTGGAACAGGATGAGGTGAAACGGCAGATTGAGGAACTGTTGGAGAAAGGCTTTATTCAACCTAGTGCGTCACCTTGGGGAGCACCAGTTCTTTTGGTAAAGAAGAAGGATGGATCGATGAGGATATGTATCGATTACCGGGAGCTGAATAAGGTCACTGTTCATAATAAGTATCCGATTCCTCGAATTGATGATTTGTTCGATCGTCTACAAGGAGCAGCTGTTTTCTCCAAAATAGATCTTCGATCAGGATATCACCAAGTGCGAGTAAAAGCTGAAGATGTGCACAAAACTGCATTTAGAACTCGGCATGGGCATTACGAATTCTTAGTTATGCCATTCGGAGTGACGAATGCACCCGCAATCTTCATGGACTTGATGAAAAGAGTTCTGAGGCCGTTTATTGATTCTTTCGTCGTAGTGTTTATCGACGATATCCTCGTGTACTCCAAGTCTGAGGAGGAGCACACTGAGCATCTGGCAGCAGTTTTGTAGAAGTTGGAAGAGCAGCAGTTGTATGCCAAGTTATCCAAGTGTGATTTCTGGAAATCTGAAGTGGCATTCCTAGGTCACATCCTTTCTAAGGAGGGAGTGGCAACTGACCCTCAGAAGATAGAGGCAGTGAGAGATTGGGCTAGGCCTACTACAGTGAAGGAAGTCAGAAGTTTTCTTGGGATGACTGGATACTACAGGAGATTCATTCAAGGTTATGCTCAGATACCTGTACCGCTTACTGGACTGACCAAGAAGAATGTGAGCTTCAAGTGGACTGAGCAATGTGAGGCGAGCTTTCAGGAGTTGAAAGATAGGCTGACTACTGCACCTATTTTGGATTTGCCTAGAGCAGGTGTTGAGTATGATGTTTATAGCGATGCTTCACATCGGGGGCTTGGTTGTGTCTTAATGCAAGAAGGAAGAGTAATCGCTTATGGGTCTAGGCAACTACGACCGCATGAGAAAAATTACCCGACTCATGATCTGGAGTTGGCTGCGATTATTTTTGCTCTGAAGCAATGGAGGCACTACGTGTACGGTGAGAAGTTGAACATGTACACGGACCACAAGAGCTTGAAGTACATATATCAGCAGATGGATCTCAATCTGAGGCAGCGGAGATGGTTGGAAGTGCTCGAGGATATGCGACCTGAGATCAAGTATCATCCTGGAAAGGCTAATGTTGTTGCTGATGCACTTAGTCACAAGAGCAGTTTGGCCAGTTTGATTACAACTCAGAGGCATCTGATTGAGGAGTTGGATCGGGCAGGTATTAAGGTTGTCTTGCAAGGATTGGGACCATCCTTGGCTCAGTTGAGGCTTCAGCCTACTCTGAACGCAAGGATCATTGCAAGTCAGGAGGTTGATGCTGATATCTTGGAGATGAAGGAGCAGGTTGGTGCAGGCAGGTTGCCCGGATTTCAAATCAGGGATGGAGTGCTGTGGTTCGGAGATAGGCTATGTGTTCCAAATCAAGCGGACCTGAAAGAGAGTATTCTTCAGGAGGCACATGCTACTCTTTTGTCTGTACATCCTGGGAGTACTAAGATGTACAAGGACATCAAACAGCATTTCTGGTGGTCAGGTTTGAAGCGGGATGTGGCTGAGTTTGTTGCGAAGTGTGAGGTTTGTCAGCAAGTCAAAGCCGAAAATCAGAGATCCGGAGGTCTATTACAGCCGTTACCTATTCCGGAATGGAAGTGAGATAACATCAATATGGATTTCATAACGGGATTGCCTAAGAGTTCTAAAGGCAATGATGCGATTTGGGTTATAGTCGATCGACTTACCAAGTCCGCTCACTTTTTGGCGATGAAACTCACTGCTTCGATGGACAAGTTGGCTGAGATGTATGTTGGTGAGATTGTCAGACTTCATGGTGTTCCCTCAACTATTGTGTCTGATCGAGATGCGCGGTTTACTTCGCATTTCTGGAGGAGTCTTCAGACAGCTTTGGGTACCAAGACAGATTTCAGCACTGCTTTTCATCCGCAAACCGATGGGCAGACCGAGAGAGTCAACCGTATTCTTGAGGATATGCTTCGGTGTTGTATACTAGACTTTGGAGGCAGTTGGAAAAGGCATTTACCTTTGGTAGAGTTTGCCTACAACAACAGTTTTCAGGCTAGCATCGGGATGACGCCGTACGAAGCTTTGTATGGCAGGAAGTGCAGGACTCCTGTCTGTTGGTTTGAAGTTGGGGAGCGTCAGTTGTTTGGTCCTGAGCTTGTACAGCAAACTTCTGAGAAGATTGATCTGATCAGGAAGAGGTTGGTGGAAGCTCAGAGCAGGCAGAAAAGCTATGCAGACAACCGGAGAAGGGACCTTGAGTTTGAGGTTGGTGACTTCGTCTTTCTGAAGGTATCGCCCAGTAAAGGTGTGGTTCGTTTTGGCAAAGGCGGGAAGTTAGCCCCGAGGTTTATAGGCCCGTATAAGATATTGAAAAGGATCGGGAAAACTGCTTACCGGCTTGAATTACCGGAAGAGTTGTCTCAGGTGCACAATGTCTTTCATGTGTCTATGCTGAGAGGTTATATTCCAGACCCGAGTCATCATTTGCCTGAAGTGCCGGAAGGTTTGCAGTTAGACCTGAATTACATCGAGTCTCCTGTTGAGATTGTTGATCGTCGAGAGAAAGTCTTGAGGAATAAGACGATACCGATGGTCAAGGTAGTCTGGAGAAACCACTTGGTTGAAGAGGCTACTTGGGAATCTGAGGAGAGGATGTTGAAGGACTATACTGAGCTTTTTGCATGATTGTATTTTTGTATTTTTTTTTGTTCTTGTTGTGGTGTGTATTGTATTTTATTTCTCGCTCTTGATTGTAGTTCCGGGGACGGAACTATTCTAAGGAGGGAGTGCTGTAATACCCAGATTTTTCAAGTAATGAAAAATTATTTATTTTGCACGTAATGTGCACGTGCAATATTTTGTTTGGATTATTTTATTATGATGTGTATAAATATTTAAATATATTTTCTCAAATTATTTTGTACAAAAGCTTTTCTTTAAACAAATAAAAAGCCTTATTTTAATTTAATTAAAAAGGCCTTTTTCTTAAAAGCCCAAATGTATTTTATTTTATTTATTTTAATAAACTATTTTGGCCCAAAAAAATAAAGCCCATGAATTAATCTACTTTTAATTAAAACTTGTCATGTAGAAGACTAATTTATCCTTATTTTATTTTTGTACAAATTAAAATGTACAAATTTGGCCTAGTTGCATGCACGTGCACTACACGTACACGTGCATTGCACACTTTTTTTCATGGCCGGCATGCACTCTTTTGGAGGGAGTTTTGAAATTGATCATGGTGTTCATGGAGGTGGTTTTGTGGATGTGGGTAGTTTTTATAACTCCTACTCTAATCTTGGCCCTCCATTCTACAACCACCTAATCAATCTTGGCCCTTCATTTCACTTGATTTCAAGTATAAATACCCCCCCTCTCATGGCTATTTTCATATGCAATTACATACTTCCAAACTATAGTCTCATTTTAATATTAGTGTGAGTATAAAAGAGTGTGAGTTGTGTGCATTGTTGCTTGAAGAGGTGGCCGGCTACTACAAGGGGAGCTTTCGGTTTTGGCTTGGTGTGGAGCTTGTGCGCGCATTCGGCTAGGAGGAGGTGCTCCTTGTTGCAAGGACTTGATTGCTTTGTGTGTTTATTTTCTCTCCATTCAAGGTGGGTAACCTTTCATATTTCTAATGTAGGAATCTATGCTAGATTCAATTATCAAAACTATGCATGAAAAAGAATACTAATAAGAACACACTTTAATTGAAAAGTTAGTGTATGAATTGATTGAAATGTTGTGATTAACTTGTGTGTAATTCTAGCATGAAATTAAATTGTGTGTAGAATTCTCCA
This sequence comes from Hemerocallis citrina, assembly GCA_017893485.1. NCBI lineage: Eukaryota > Viridiplantae > Streptophyta > Magnoliopsida > Asparagales > Asphodelaceae > Hemerocallis > Hemerocallis citrina. The sequence continues at coordinate 34,497,547 of CM030360.1, forward strand.
TGATTATTAGCATGAATGAATGATGGTGGTTAAAATCCCTTAAGAATATTGCTAGCATGATGCACGAATGCACGCTTGTTAATTGTCATATTAAAACATGAAATTGTATAAGAAAAGGGCACACTTTAATTTGAAAAGAGTGTTTTTCTTGAATGATTGAGATGTAATTATGCTAATTGACAAGTAATAGTATACATTGTGACATAGAGGAACTAATGAAATTACTTTGTTATCATGCAAGAAGAACTACTCAAAAATTAGTAGTTTTGAGTTTTACCTATTCATGTACTAAATAGACCTTTATGTTGATATGGGTATGGATAAATCCAAAATATATGTGGTTGTTGAACAAAAATTAATAACAGTGAATTATCATAAGAAAATTGTGAATAAAAAGGGATTAGAAGACTAATTGATTATTCAATGTCGAAAATAAAAAGTATAGTAGTCTTAATGAACAATTCATTAATTTGTGTGGAAAAAACTATGTTTTTAGTGCAAAAAAATTATTTTATACTTGCTGTTATGAAAATCAGGTGAAGAGGAGTTAATCTGGAATTTTTCAGTAGTTTTTATAAAGGCAATATGAATGAAGATTAATTTGAACATCGAGTTGTTTTTTTAAACAGTACGAATATGAAACATATGGGTTTTTACTAGGTATCGTGACAACCTGAGCTAGTAGCTCAAGCGGTCACTGAGTGCGGCTGGCTTCTCTGGTTTGAGCGGTTCGAATCCCTGTGTTGACAACATTTTTTCACACCATTTGAAAATATATAACTTTCGACCCGAAAGCCATATATACTAAATTTGCCCCTTCATATCGCTAGCACAGTTCGGCCATACGGCGGGTGCTCTTGGCTCTGTTTCTGTTGTGCCTGGGTTCGATTCTCACCCTTGGCATTTATAAAAAAATATTTTTTTTGGGAGTTTTTGATGTCCAAAAAATATGAAAAAAATATGGTAATTCTCATAAAAACACAAGGAATTTTATAAGAATGATTTGGGTATTATTTGAATAAATTTTACTATGGTTTGGAGTCAAAAAGCATATATAGACATATGGTTCTAAATGAATTATTGGTATGAAACTATAACTTGAAAGAATAAGTGAATTGGAACATTAAGTGTTGATTTGGCAAAAAGAAATGTGATTATATGATATTATGCAATTATTTTCTCACTTGTGGAACAATATGAAGTGTGCATGTTGTTTAGTGATGTGGAATTATTAATGTGATAATTGATAAGTAGATGCAAACTTATGTGCAATGATGGACTTGTGAACAAAATGAGAAATCATGGATTGAAAAGAGAATATACATGTGAGTATGAGAACTCAACATGGAAATTTATAAGTTGAAGATTGTGAAATGAAATTTGAAATAGAGTAGCTAAGTCTCCCCGGCATTGAGAAAGGAAATGAAATGAAAGGAAATTAGACCAAGGTTGGTCATGATGAAATGAATGAATAAGTCCGGTTGATGGAGAGGCTAACTCTAGAGATTAATTTTGTTCATGATTTTTAATTAAACTAAGGACTAGTACATAGTGGAGACGTGATGAAAGTAGAAAAAAACACGAGTGAGGGCCATCGGATTTGCGGCGGAGAGTATTTCACAGGTTCTTCACGATGCGTCGTGACATGACGTGGATACGGCTCCACGGTACCGTGGCGGCGGAAAGTATTTCACAGGTTCTTCACGATGCGTCGTGACATGACGTGGATACTGTTCCAGGGTACCGTCCCTGTGGTAACACTTGTGGGATGTTTGGTGACTGCATGAGGATCGTGTGCCATGAAGGAGGCTGAATTGTCCATAGGTTCTTCACGATGCGTCGTGACATGACGTAGGATTCCCCTCCAGTTTCTGTACACGTGCTTGCACTCATAGATCATCTAAGACACTACCGTAGTTACAGTAGTAGATTAAGTCATGGCGAGGGATTGAACCCTACAAAGATGAAGAACAATTAAGGGCTTGCCCTCGGACCTATGTAGTATGGGATGCATAGAATCCGAACATGTGCGCATTAGTGTCATGTAACATAAATAAATGCATTAAGGATTAAGTGCACAATCACAACACGACATCAATTGGGTAGTCCCTTTAGTTTGAATTGTGACAAGTTTGTGTTTGTTAAATATGGAAGGTTAAGTTATACTATTTCCGGCATAGAGAGGATGGCCGTGTATAATGTTCGTCGGTTGAATAAACTGACGTACCCACAGTCTTATATGCAGGTAAATGACTTGTTAAAGATTAAAGAAGAATGGATGCTTAAAGATTGTACCATGTTGTTCTACTTTTATTCAATTGTTGTATTTTACTTTCGCTGTGCAAAAGAAAAGTGTAATATTGATGTAATCTCTGATGTATGATGAAAAGTTTTAATTTCCCTGTAAAAGTGTACTGAAGAAAGTGAAAAGATCCTATAGAACATCTCGAATTCAGTGTATTTGGGATTCGAGGCGTTACACAATGACAAAAATAATCAGGTCAAAACTGAGGTTCTTTACTTAATCAGTATGCAGCCAGCAATTTTTTAATCATGTTAGCATAAATATATTAAGTCAAAAAAATTATCAAATAATTCCAAAAAAACTTATGGTGAATCCTAATCATATATAGTCATGTCCATATTAATATCAAGTCTAAATTTTACCGTTAGCATCTATTTTAATCAACAACTCATGCCAAAAATCTTATAATCAGGAATCTGGAAATTTATGACACAACAATAGTAAAACTGAGATAACTCATACATCACAGATCGGATTTCAGATCTGTCAAGTGTTTTGAAAACTAGACTCAGAGGCCCAAAATTTCTATTCACAAAGTTTCATGTTTACTAACATTAACTGGGTCGAATTCGTAACACCACCTCTGGACAGCAGTAATACAGGGTTAAAACTTTCTTAATAAACAGGATTTCGATCCAAATTAATATAAATCACAATCAGAATTTAAAGAGAAATTAGATCAGGAATTCAAGTTTATTCTTAACATTAACAAGGCAGAAAAAATATTATTATAGCCATAACATAAAAATATGGTAACACTATACGATAACATACAATCAAATCATTTAATCCATCATAATATATCATATATACGTATTAATACTATTTCATCCCGTGTTCGTGTCATGCATGCAATAATAAATATTCGATGATTTATTTACGGATGCATGGTTGATAGGAAATCAAATCACACTAGATACATTGATGGGTCAGATTATCAACACAATAAAGCAGGGAAATGGGATTCAATCACGATGAATTAACAATGAAATCTACTTGCAGTATTTCGAGAGGAAGCTTGTACGAGAAAAAACAAAATGTACAAGAGGATACTTGCCTTACGAGATGGTGATTCCAATAAAAATTAGAATAATGGGACTAGGATCCCGGGCAGCAAAGCACGTGCAAGTTACGTGCAACCACAACATGTGCAATCGGCGGGGAAACCACGTGCAACTTCAACAGCGAGAGGGGCACAGCAACACGGCAACTTGGCAAGGATAGCAATGGTGAGCTTCAGCCAAGACTGCGGTGAGTGGTTGGCACTCGAAGGGGAAGACAGCAAGGCAGCAGCACAACAGAGCTACGTGGCTGTTGGTGGTCGACAGTCGATCTGCAGTGGAGAGAGCGGAGGTCTAGTGGGTTCCACAGGCGGCTGAGGGTTGTCGCTGTGGTCGAGGGCGGCAAGGAAGTAATGGCGGGGCGACGGGGCTGAATAAGCATCGGGGTATGCACTGTAGCGAGGAGAGGATGGTGTAGGTGGTTGGGTTTTGGAGGGTTCGACGGGAAGAGGATAAGGATGAGGATGAGGTCGACTGTAGGTGTGAGGATGGTGGATTGGATCGGTAGGGAGGAATGGGTTTCGGATGCAGGTAGGAAGGAGGAAGGTCGGGGAGGGGGGGTGTTAGGCGTGATGATGGCTGGGGTAATCAGATGGGGTGATTAGGGTTAATGATGAGGGGTTATATATAGGGTTTAGATTAGGGTTAAGGTGGGTTTGTGGGTTAATGGGTATAGGGAAGGATCCAATAGAAAGAGTAATTAAATAAAATAGGATTTATAATTAGACTAATAGGATATAACAACATGCAAGGGATTTGAATAAGATGTACACAATTTTTAGGCTCAACAGAAGCAAAAAAAATTCAAATTAAATAGATTGGGGAAAAAAATTGAGTCGAAGACAAAAATAAATTTCATTAAGAGAAAATCAAATGCAAGGGTTCAGGATAGAACAATGAAGAGTACAATGAATAAAAATACCAAAAAAAATTTAAAAATACAATAATGAAAACAGGGGTTACGCATATCCTATTCCTAATCTGCTCTTGCTTTAACTCTCAGTTCTCCTCACTTGAAATCTTAGCCACAACACAATTTCCTTCTCATCTCTAAATCGTGATCCCCCAAATCCCCAATTCTCTGATCGGCAATCGTAACTTCTCCTCTCCACTCTCCAACTCCATCGCGCTCTAGAACTCCACCTCTCTCCAAGTTGACGCAGGCACCAGGCACTCCATCAATCCTTTCGACCTCTCCCTCGTCGCACCCTTCCGACCTTTCCCTCATCGCCCCCTTTCGACCTCTCCCATAGTCACACGCCACCCCCTTTCGACCCCTCGTCGCCCCCTTTGTGACCTCTCCCCACTCTTGATCTCTCATTGCGGACCACACCACCCCTTCTTGATCTCTCCACTGCTGCGGTGTCGCCCCATCTCAAGTCTAGGTATATATTTTGCTTGAAACTTCAAAGTGTTGAAAATTTTAGTAGAAAATTTTGTGTAAGTTTTTTATAATTGGGTTTGATTTAGATTTGTAGATTTGATTTGAAGACTTGCCTGACTTGGTGACTGGTTGTAGTGGTAGTGTACTAGTGTGGAACTAGTTGTCTATTATGGATTTTGATATGGATAATAGTGGTCGTGCTGATTCAAATTTTGTCAACGTTGATTATAGAAATCGAACTAAAGCAACTCAAGCAAGTATCCAACCATCACAAAATACTAGAAAACCAATTATATCTAGGTCCGAAGTTTGGATGCATTTTACTAAGTTCAATGACGTAGATGGAAGTGTGAAATCAAAGGTGTAATTACTGTGGGAAGCCGTTTAGTGCCGATACTAAGAAAAATGGGACAAAAACTATTAAAATTACATGGGTAGTCGTCGGTCAAATCCACACAATAAAGAGACTTCCTGTAATCCTTGTTTTCGTAAATATGTATTTTCTGTGTATTTTCTGTATTTAAAATTTTGTAAATTAGTTTTTTCCACTTTTAAATTCCTTTTGTTAAAATTCATTATTGAATCTCCTATTAAAGCCTATTTTTAGTCAATAATTTTAATCGTATCTATTTTTCCAATGATTTTTATATTGAAATACAAATCCTATTAGTATTGTTGTTATTACTATTCTTCAGTATTATTATTATTGCGGTTATTTCTATTTTTATTATTCTTATTATTATTATTGTTATTATTGTTATTATTATTATAACTTTGATTGTCTATTTAAAAATCCATTTATATTGTTAATTGTATTAGTAGTTATTTCAAATTATTTCCATATTGTAGTACAAAATATATTTTTGTTATATAAACCTACTTTTTATTGGTTATTTTAATTTCCCTATTGGATTTTAAGCCCAAAACCCAAACCCTATTCCTTATTGGATATCCAATACCCATTACCCATTTACCCCCCCCCCCCCATCACCTAAACCCTAACCCTATATTCTACCCTATATATACATATCCTTCATTCTGTTCATATTCAAACCCTAATCATCTAACCCTCGGTCATCTCCCCTACCTCCCTTGCCTCCCAATCCTCTTCCTACCCTGCTCTCTCGAACCCATCCCCTTCCTCCGTCTCTCCCGACCACCCTCCTGTCTCCCGCTCCTCATCCCCCTGTGCTGTGTCCCTTCATCGATGGGCCGCAACGAAGCCAGCAGCCAGTCGCACTGCCCTCCTCCTTCCCTGCCTTCTCCTAACGTCGACTAGCAGCAGCAGCACAGTCCCTGTGTTGTTCCCTTCCGAAGCCAGCAGCCGTGATAGCCCCCCCGGCCTGTCCTCCCGATGCCGACAGCTCTATCCCGTCGTTGCCGTCCATCGACAGCCTCTGAGCCCATTGTCGCTTGTTGTTGATCAAGGTGTTGATCAAGTGAATCCTAGCCATCGATCGCCTTGATGATCTTGATCATCACATCTTGATCATGGCTTGAACCTCGGCCGTCTGATTGATTCAGATCATTATGATCTCCATCACCTGATCTGGACCGTCCGATCTTGTTGATCTTGATCATCGCTCTTAGTTCTAGCAGTTGTATCTTTTGATCTTCATCAACTTGATCATAGAGATCCGTGCTTTGTGTTCGTGATTGCGATTATGATCGTGTGTTCGTGATTAGTTCGTGATTTCTTCGCTCGTGTTCATGCCCAAGAATCCATTCCCGTTATTCTTGTTCTTGCTTCGTCGTTTTCATCGGCATCTCTAAGGCAAGTAATTTGTATTCTTTTTGTTGTGTAATACAAGTACTAAATACCGCCTATAGTGTAATTGCTTCAAGATCTATCCCCATGAATCTCTCGTTTGATCTTGTCTCTAGTTGCTGATCCATCCGTAATTGTCTCGTTACACACACGACATGAAATAACTTAGATATAATAGTTTCTTGATGTATACATGCATGTTATTTGTGATCCATGATGTGTTGTATGATCTTGTATGCTTGTTGTGTTAGTAGTAGTATAACTTGTTGTAGACTTGTAAAATACCCTATACCATGTTGCTTGGACATCTAGTACACCATATTTCACGTTTGTTATGATTTGGATGAGTTTTATATGATCTGTGTGGATTTCATGCATAAAGAAGATTTCAGTTTTTGTTATACCCTGTTTTTGTTCAGTATTTTAGACCCTATTAAGGTCAATATATGAAAATTATTTGTGAATATGAATTATAGATAGTTTTGTCTACTTTTCAGAATTTCTGACAGATCTCTGTTTCCTTTTGTGAGTTGCAAGTTATTGCTGTTTTACTACAGATGTATAGAAAATTCCAGATCCAGTTTTATATGAATTCTGTATGGTAATTTATTTTTCTACTGATGTTAAAGATAACATTTTGATTCAATATTTTGCTGAATACAACTAGACTTGATTGGGATTAACCCATAATTTTTGTGGATTTAATTGATAACTTTTATAAACTATTCTATGCTTACAGGTAACTATTATACTTGTTGAATTTTCATACTGTTCAGTAAAGAAACATTATTTCGACCTGATTCTATTTGCTTTCTATAAAAACTTTGTAAATATGAATTGTAGCCTACAGTATCTATTTTATCACCGTTTTGACAGATCTGGATTTTGATTTATATTTTGTAAGATATTGTTGTCTTAGTACTGCTGTGTTTATGATTCTAGATTTACAAAACTACTGTATCTTGCTGCTTTCTGATTTTACTTGGCTATTCTATCTATGTTGGAAAATTATGAAACTTTATATTCTGATACTAAAAATACTAGGGAATACCCCAGATTTTTCTAGGATTTGATCAGTAAATTTTTATGTCGTTTTTCTGTTTATGAATACAAACTTCTGATTTCTGGCTGAACATATTTTCTGGATACAATTCTGTTTTTGAGTCCTGTTTTTGTGAAATACCATATGACTTATATATATTTACTGGATTCGGTCGGGAGTCTATTTTCTAGATCTTCTGACGGGTCCAGATTTTCATATCCGTGACAACGGGAATCCCATATTTGGTGCAGTACTGTCTTGCTGTCTAGAACTAGAATTTTCGTTGTCTTAGTCTAGTTTGAGTCATTTGTCACCCGTTCATGTCCTTTGTTCAACTTGTACTTGTCCATTGTTGTCTCTCCATATTTCTTGACTTGTTTGTGCATGTCAATGCTTGCTTGAATAATAATAAGAAGAAACTAAGTCGGAGTTTAAAGGGAAAGATCTAATAGTGAAAAATACAGAAACATGTACTCGGAAGGGGATCTATAGATCCAGATATTACTTGATATTTGGTTATTTGGAGCTTGACACATGCCTACTTGACACTTGCACACTTGACACTTGGAGCTTGATATCTGGTTACTTGGAGCTTGATACTTGATTACTTGGAGCTTGTCCCTGAGTACACAGCCCTCTATGATCCACTATGAAATCTAAAACGTAACTTATTTGAATGTAGCAACCATATGGTAAAAACCTGGGACGCATGAAGTGCTACCTAGATAGGACTAGATACAAGACTTGAACATGATCACTTGACATTTGCTACTTGTTACTTGTACATAATACTTGATCACTTGACACTTGCTACTTGTTACTTGTACATGATACTTGTTACTTGACATTTGTTACATACCACTTGCACTCGTTCATCTTGCCATGCTACTTGTCCTGTTCTTGATTTGAGTTAGTTCCTCTATTTTGTTGTTACATCTTTTCATGATATACTTGCTTCCGCTGTCACTCTATTCTTGTCTATTTTTTTCTTTTCCTGTACTTGTTGCCTGCACTACAAGCGGCCCGTAACTTGCATTAACGGGCATTTTGTTCCTCTTTCCTTTTTCTTGCAATTTGTTAAATTGCAGATTATGGTGATCAGCTACCCGATGAAGTAGGTGATCTAAGATTCTAGTTGGCTGGAGATCTTGCTATATCTATTTATTTCTTGTTGCTTATCTTGAATAATTTTACTTGGTTGCATGGATTATTTTGTATTTGGCTTTGTATCCGAGACTTGTGTTTTGTTCCAGACATGATTATTTGAAATTCAGTATTCTATTTCTTTTCCAAGTAATCTTGTTGACTATATTGATTCAGTTATGCATGCATGGTTGACTTCTCTTGCTTCCTACTCTAATTATTCCTATGAAATATTATAAAGATCCTGACAGCTTATGGATAATGAAAATCATTCGCTGGGCTTAGTCACGTATCCGTATGCCGTATCTCCTTTTTGGGAAGCGAGGCGTCACACTTCCCAAAATCTCTTGAGTTTAAAACCGGTTCATTAAGGTGAAATGGGTGAGGGTGTCTTAACAAATTAGAGATTTAACTAAATGAAACTAGGAAGGGTCTAGCATACATGGTGATAGTGGATGAGCTTCCGTTTAGTCATGTTGAGCATCATGGGTTCCGTAAATTCATGTTTATTTGTTGTACTATGTTTCATATCCCTTCACGTTCGAAAATCACAAGAGATGTTTATGAATTGTATCTTGATGAGAAAGGGTTATTAAAAAAGTTCTGGAAAGAATCATATCAAAAAGTATCCATCACCACAGATACTTGGACCTCTTTACAAAGAATAAATTATATGTGTATCATTACCCACTTCATTGACAATAATTAGAAAATGCACAAAAAGATTTAGAATTTTTGTCCAATTTCTACTTATAAAGGTGACTGGTTAGGCATTGCAGTTGAAAAATGCTTGTTGAAGTGGGGTATTGATAAAGTATTTTCAATAACAGTTGATAATGCAAGTGCCAAAAGATTTTATGGTCAATCACTCGAAGAAGAAAATTAACAGTTGGGAGCATAGTGTTCTTAACTGCAAGTATCTTCATATAAGGTGTCACGCCCCGCTTCCCAAAAAGGAGATACGGAATACGGATACGTCACTAAGTCCAGCGAATGATTTTCATCATCCATAAGCTGTCAGAATCTTTATAACATTTCACAGAAATAACAGTAAGTAAACAAGGAGAAATCAACCATGCATGCATGAATGAATCATTATACTAATAGAATTTATTTGAACAAAATTTTATAAATCTCAAATAAACCAGATCTGAAACAAGTCAATAATTCTGGGTCATACTGCCCAATACAAATAATCCAAGTAGCAATACATTTATTCAAACAAGTTACGTTTATATCTAGCGGTGGGTTTCTATAGGGCCCTGTACTCAGGCATCATGTAACACGAAAATTCTACAAGTATAGTAGTTGTTTGCAAGTATAGAATAGTTTATAAAATTCATCAATTAAATCCACAAAAATTAGGAGTTAACCCCAATCAAGTCTAGTTGTATTCAGCAAAATATTAGATCAAAATATTATCTATAACATCAGTATAAAAATAAATTACTCTCCAGAACTTACATAATACCAAATCTATAATTTTTCTACACCTCTGTAGTAAAATAGCCATAACTTGCAACTCACAAATTGAAATTGAGCTCTGTCAGAAATTCTGGAAAGTAGACAGAATTCTCTATGATTCATATACACAAATAATTTTCATTTACTGACCTCAACTGGGTCTAAAATACTAAACAAAAATGGGGTAACAGTAAAAAAACAGAAATCTTCTTTATGCATAAAATCAACTAGTTTATATGAAACACATCCAAATCATAACAAAATGCAAAATATGGTATACTAGATGTCCAAGCAACATGTTATAGGGTATTTTACAAGTCTACAACGAGTTATACTACGACTGACACATCGAGTATACAAGATCATACAACACTTCATCAATCACGAACACATGCATAATTACATCAAGAGTTTATTAGATCTAAATTATTTCATATCGTGTGTGAAATGAGACAACTACAGGCGGGTCAACACATAGAGACAAGATTTAACAAGGGTTTCATGAGAATAGATCTTGAAGCAACTACACTATAGGCGGTATTTAGTACTTGTATTATACAACAAAAAAGAATACAAGTTATTTGCCTTGAAATTGACGACAAAAACGATGCAAAGAGTGAGAATAATGGGAACGGATTCCCGGGCACGAACTCAACGAACGAGTCATGAACAAGATGGTCACGAACACAATCGAACATCTAGATCCAAGAGTGATGATCAAGATCAGATCAAACGGACGGCTGAGATCACTGATGAAGATGATCACGATTGGATCAGACGGCTGAGAGTCCAAGGGCTGATGATGATCACAATCATGATGAAAGATCAGATGGCCTAGATCTAATATGATGATGAAGATGATCAGATCAGATCAGATCAGATCGAGAGGAGATCGGGCGGTCCAGATCTAATCTGATGGTGATCGACGGCCTAAATTCAATCTATCACATTTGATCATAAAAACAGAGCAAGGGGGCGGAGAGCTCTGGGACTTTGAGGGTGGTTGCGATGGCTGGCCTGGCGGTGGTCGTCGATTGCGAGAAGTGGCGAAGTTGACGGCGATGAGCATCGGGGTGCTGACGGCGGGGTGGTGGGAGTGACTGGAGGAGGACGAGGAGGGCGACTCTGTTCCGGAAGCCAAAAGGCGGAGGGAGCAGTAGAAACTCGGTGGTCGACTGGCTACATTGGGCTTCGGTGGGTGGTCAAGCTCGGGGAAATGGCGAGGAGATGGTGGCAGCATGGCGAGGTGCAGCATGGTGCACAGGAGGGTGGTGATGGCTGCAGCGTCGTTAGAACTGCGATGGAGGGTGCTCGCTGTGCGCAACACAGCGGTGAGGTCAGGGTTTGCCGAAAGGGCGATGACAGAATAAGGGTGAAGTGGTGGCTCGATGGGAGGTCGAAGTGATTGGTTGAAGGTGGCTACGGAGGGGATGGCAGCGGATGGGTTCAAGCGAAAACCTCGGAAGAATAAGATGAGGTGGAGGTGATGGGACTGAGGCGCTCGGAGGAGTGCAGGCGATGCCATAGGGAGGCGGAGCAGAGGTGGTGGTGGTGGTTTAGGAAAGAGATAGATCGGAAGGTAGGGGGAGACGGGATGGAGAGGATGAACAGGGGGTAAGGGGATGAATAGTAGGCGGCTAGGGTTTCTTAGGGATTAGGGTTTAGAATAAACAGGGTTATATAGGAAAAGGATTAGGGTATAGGGTTATTGGGTATTGGGTTTAAAAAACCAATAAGAAAATGGGTTTGGAGTTTTAGGAAAATAAATGAATAAATAGATTAACAATAATATAGTAACACAATTAATCAATTTGTATGCATCAAATTAATACTCAAATACTACTAAATACAATAGAATGTATGACCTCACGAAATGATCAAGACTGTATTTAAATCGAACCAAAATATAATAAGGAGCAAAATAATATTAAATATTATTTAATTAAATAAAATTGTATACATAAAATCTATACTCTAATAAAAATACAATATAGATTACGATCTATAGGCTTCCAAAAAATTTATAAGCAATAAGTTTAATAACAATAATAATAATAATATCCATAATAATCAAAGTCATAATAATAATAATAATAATTGTATTACAATATAAAATCATTGGAAAATATTTAAAAATAAAATTATTGATAGACTTCAATATGAGATCCTACAATACATTTTAACAAAAGAGTTTGAAAGCGGAAAAAAAATTTTACTAAAATCGAAATACCAAAAATACACAGAAAATACATATTTGTGAAAAAAGAGGTTACATAAGGTGTGTTGCGCATATAATAAATCTCATAGTGCAGGATGGGGTGAAGGAGATGGGAAATTCAATTTCTCATGTTCGTTCGGCGGTGAAATATGTTATACAATCTCCTTCTCGTATAAGAAAATTTACGGAATGTATTGAGATTGAAAAGATTGAGAGTAAGCACATGTTGTGTCTGGATGTCTCCACTCGGTGGAATTCCACATATCTTATGTTGGATACGGCAGAGAAATTTGAAAGAGCCCTTGAAAGGTTTAATGATATGGATCCTTTCTTTAGGATTGAAATGGAAGGAGGGATTCCCGATGATGATGATTGGGCTAATGTGAGGCGACTTGTACATTTTTAGAGCACTTTTACAATCTCACTTTGAAGGTATCCGGGTCTTTATATGTGACTGCTAATAATTTCTTGTAGCACCCTGAATTTCCAATAATTAAAAATTAGAAATACATGGCACAAATCCAGAATCAACTTCAATGTAATCATGAACATAGCAACCAAATACAGGGAAATTTAAAATTTTTTATTACATCAATTGTTTACAAAGTACGGCGGAAAATTAAACACCTTGAATTACAATTTCTTTCTTTTACAACACATCCTTTTACAATTTACATAAGCCATATTATCTTATTACCACAAGCATTCAATCCCAAGCTAACAGTACCTATCTGTAAAACATGAGGCTAGAGATAACCCTAACTCCCAAAACTATAGGGGTCAGCCATAACGGTGTGAGTAACATCAAAAGAAAATGCAATATAAATAAAACATAAAGAATAAAGTCATAAACAATCTATATTAACAGTAATAACAATGAAATATGAAATGACAATAAATAAAACATGAAAATATCAAATGAAACTAGACTAAGTGTCCAGTGTAGGAAAAACAGAAGACAATCATGCATAATACAAGTCAAGAAACACAAATGCAGGATGATGACTTTTTAATGCATACTTGTCATATTCTATGCATCTCATACTACATATGTCCGGTGCAAGCCCTTATCGTTCTCCACTTTATAGGGTTAGATCATTCGTTATGCAACTAATCCTACTATGATGACTACTATGAGATTTAGAAAAACTGTGAGTATCTAGCCCATGTCCCGATAATTTCGGAGGTCAATCTCTATCCACACATAATTTCAAAGACTATTTCACTCACACCTGGAAATCTTCGAGAATACCCCACACCGCAAGCTATGGCGCCTCATCACACGAATACCCCATTAGCGTCGCCTCGACCCCGATAATTCTGGAGATCAATCCCACACCTGTAGTACCCCAGATTTTTAAATAATGTTTTTAAGATTTATAAATGAATTAAAATGATTTTTGGGGATTTAATAAATATTTTCTGAAAGTTTATCTTTTTACACGTGCAAATGTTTTCATGGAAATTTCAAAATCAAAAATTATTTTGGGGAAACTCATTAATTATTATTAGATATTATTTGTAAATTTTTCTAAATTTTTTTGACATTTATTGGACCTATTTGCAAATATTACAAACAGAAGGACTTTTGTACAAAATTACCACTTGGAGTAAAAACTCCAGATTTTTGGATTTTTGGGCTGGGCTTGATGCCTAGTCAACTTAGGGTTAAAAAAATTTACTTTTTGTTTTGATGAATTTGACTTATTTTACAAGTTTCGATAAAAGATGATCTTTTTGTAAAATTGTCATTTAGAAGGACAAAAATGCAAAATCGTTTTCTGGGTTTCTCAAACAGTACCTGTCATGCCCTGCTTTCCAAAAATATGAAATACGAGTACGTAACAAAAGCTCAGGAAATGATAATTATCATCCTTAAGCTGTTTCTGAACCTTTGCAACACATCACAGAATTTATCAGAGTCGGAAGCAAAAGGTGGAACCAATATGCAATATTGAAAGAAAACACCAACAAAAGTTTACTTGAAACCAAATACAATATTCTCAAATAAATCAGAGTCTGGAAAAAACAAATATCCTGGGTCACATCGCCCAAATACAAATAATATCCAAATAAACCAAATACAACTTATTCATTGTTCAAGCACAACTAATAATAATAATAATGCAAAAATTTCCAACTTAATACATCCTTTCGCCATTACCATCAAGCAGCTGACCGACCTGATCTGCAATTAGTAAATTTGCAGGAAAAGGGGGAAAAGAAGAAAACAAGTACCCGTTAATTGCAAGTCGCGGATCACAAATAATGTAGGACACAAGCACATGGAAAAACTAAACAGATCTAATTAATAACAGAAACAGACCTAGCATGGTATGGCAGAATCAACTAGTATGGTATACTAACATATGTTAAGTGTTAAGTAAACAGGTCAATAGGTAAATATGTATCGAGTATCAGGTTAATCAGGATAATCAGGTAACAGGTAATCATGTAACATGTACCAAATATCAAATTTCAAGTATCATGTAATCAGGTATCATGTTCAGGTCTCATGTACAGGTAATCATGTTCAAGTCTTGTAGTGATTACTATCTAGGTAGCACTTCATGCGCCCCAACTTTTATCACATGATTGCTACAACAAACAGTTTCGCTTTAGATTTCATAATGGACCATAGAGGGCAGTATACTCAGGGACAAGTCAAGTATCAAGTATCAAGCACGAGTCACGTAATCGTGAACAAGTGGCAGCAAGTATCAAGTACGAGTCATGTAGTCATGATCTCGTGGCAACAAGTATTATCAAGCACGAGTCATGTAGTCATGATCACGTGGCAACAAGTAGTATCAAGTATGAATCGTCACGAATCATGGCAAAAATTAATATCAAACATGAATAGTCATGAAACATGGCACAAGTAATGGGAAACACGGGTCCCCCTTCCGAGTACACGTTTCTGAATTATCCACTATTAGATCTTTCTCTTAAACTCCGGCTTGGTTATTTATTATTATAATCAGGCATGCATGTATGTATCGCAAAACAAAGCAAGGATAACATGTATCAGGTTCAGGGTGCAAATATACAAGCATAGATGATATACATTCTCATAAACGAGCAATACAGTGTATGTTCATATTCAGGATAGCATGACAGATCAGTACTAAAACAGGGATTCTTGTCTCTACAGATATGCAAATATGGATCCGTCAAAGGATCTGGGAACTAGACATCCACACGAATCCAACGAGTATAATTAAGCCATATAGTAATTAACAAAATCTTAACTCAAAACAAGTTCGAAGTCAGAAAATATGTTCAGTCAGAAATCAGGAATACGAATTCAAGAGCATAAAAACAGCATGAAAACAAATTAAATAAATCTACGAAAAATCTGAGGTATTCCCCTATATGTTCAGAAGCAAAATATAGAGTTTCATAATTTTTTAGGAAAAATAGATGAGTCATCAAAAATAAGAATGTATTATGAAAACATAGTTTAGCGAATTTGAAAATCTCAACACTGTTGTACGAAAACTAAGATATCTCGCAACCAATGAATCGATATCCAATTCCTCAAAAAGAATATGAAAATAGATAGATTTTACTAACTTTCACATTTCATAAGGAATTTTCATACAGTATAAGGAATTATAGTGAAAACAGAGTTCTTTACTGAACAGTAAGCAAAATACAACATGAGAGGAATTTAGAAAAGAGCATGAAACACCACACAAAACTTATCTTTAAAATTCACCAAAAATCTGGGTAGTCCCTAACATCATATAGAAACACTGACCAAAATATTAGATCAAGATAATATGTATAGAATAGTTCTTGAAAATAATTTGTTAACAAAATCAACCAAAAATTGAATCTGGAATAGTTCAACACGTCTGTACCAAAACACTCGTAACTCAGTCATACGAAATCCAAATTAAGCAAAACTAGTGGGGTTTGAAAATAGACAAAATTATCTAAAATTCATTTTTTAAATAGGAATTCAAATACTGACTGTAGCATGGAAGAAAACAGCAATCAAGACAGAACACCCAGTAAATACAGATTTCACACTTCTAATCAAGAACATCATAACTTCAAGAATATTGATCTAAACACATCCAAACTTGAAATCCAACCTACAAAGCATCTAAACATCATGATTTAGGGATACTAACATGTCCACGCCTATTATTTCACATGGGTCTTAGTCCAAACACAAATTCACGCAAATAATCACATACATGATTAAGAATCAAGATTTGGGCAAATCCTAGGTTATCTCCTATCAAGATTGGTGTCATAAGTCATCTATGGCCAAATTATCACAATAGATACAAAACTCATCAAGGAAAACACAATCTTTGGTTGTCTCTAGACCCAACTACACTATAGGTGAACTTTTTGACTTGTATCAAACCAAATGAATTATAGTACAAGTTACTTGCCTTAATTTGGAGATGAAGAACGATGCAAATCAAAAGTGGGAGCAAATCCCACGAACGAAAATCCACGGACTCACGAACGATCCACACGCGCACTCGAGCACGCGCAATAAAATTTCAAGAGTAAGAGAGTGCGAGACGGCAGATGGAGAGAAAGCGGGAGAGATGAAGCACGAAAATAGGGTTTAATGGTTTGGGAAAAATAAAAGCAGCAAGGATTGAAACTATATATAAGGATATATATAGGGGTGTAAAAGTGTTAGGGTTTGAAGAATGGGAGAGTGCATACATCAGCCGGCTAGGTAAACAAGGGGAAAAAAAGGGTCGGGTTGCTCTTGGTTACATCCGGCCTGGGGTAGTATTTGGTTGTGCAGGGGGATGATGCTCACGGTAGGGTATTCAAAGAAAGGATTTTTTATTAGGGAGGTAGGATATAATTAATAGGTGATAGTTATAAGGTAATGAATAATTATTGGGTTGGTTGATTTCTTTGGGTAGATATCCGGGTAGTATTAGGTGTAGTTAGGAAGAAAATAATGGGTATATGTATAAGGTGGTGGGTTTATATGGCTAATATGGATTCTGAATAAGATCACGGTTTGGTGTTGGTAGGATTTAATAGGAAGGTTTAATAAATGGTTTACTAATAGGTAGTTAACTGGGTATGAAGGGTTTATATGGGTATTTAAAATGGGTTAATGGATAGTTAGGGTAATAAAATAGGAAATGGGTTTTAAAAAAAAAATCCAATAGGAAAAATGGGCATATAAATTCAATAAATAACAAACAAAAATATTGTCGCTAATAAAATATAATTTGCATTACAAAATATAATTTATACAATTAGTAGATAAAATAGATTTTTAATAACTAGTCAAAAATAATAATAATAACAATAATACTAATTACAATAATAATAATAAGAGTAATAGTAACAAAAATAAAAATTTTTTTTATAATATAAAAAAATCATAGAAAATAGTTACAAATAAATTTATTGATCGAAACATATTTTAATAGGAGATCCAACAATACATTTGACAAAAGAACTTGAAAACCGAAAAAATAATAATTTTCAAAAATTTTAAATACAGAAAATACACAAAAATACATTTCTTTTTTGGAAAAACAGGGGTTACAATACCGGCTGATACAAGGGGGACTATTTTGATTTTTAAATCTCAAATAAATTGGTTTTATCAAGTTTCCAAGTATATGGATCTATATATGTAAAGTTATATTTAAAAGAGGTATTTTACAAATTTGTTTACAAACCCTAAAAGCCTATATTCCGACCTATTTAAAAGATGGAGTGCGATTGTCTTTTGCTGGACAACACAAAGGATTTTATTATTATTATTTCTTGGAGTTTTAAAGAGAAGATCTTGGATTTCTTGCGAAGGAGAGGCTTTTCTTATTTTCTAATTTTCTTGTTCGATTTCTTCAACAAGATGAGTGATATATTTGTTTTGTTTTGTTCTTTGAATGTTGTATGTGGGTGTTTTTCTACTCTCTTGCATTGTTTATATGTTTTTTTTTGTGTGTGAATGAATGAATCTAATGATAGTTGACGTATTGCATGATGAACGAATGTGGGTTTGATATCTTTCATGAAATAAGAATCATAAGTGAGATGTAAAATGCTTATGTATAGATTGGTTATTGATATTGGGGACTGGTGATGCATAAAAGAACTTTTTTTTAATTTATATAGTGCTTCTGTGTTTATAGATCGTGTAGGGATTTAAGGATATATGTCAAGATAAATTATAGACCATTGTATGCACAGAAACCCCTTGTTTGATTGATAATAAAAAAAAGTTGTTTTATAAGTTATTAGTTGTTTTACTGTAAATTTTAATCAAACAACCCATACTCAAATTCTAAGTTTCTTTTCAAATTGTGATAGTTAATGGATGAAATATAGTTTGCGGGTATGGGATTTGTATGCTGTCGGGTTGTAGGTATGCACAGTAAAGGGGTTGCAAGTATCCACAGAAAAGAGGGGGGCTCGGCCTGGGTATAGGCAGGTTCGGGTAGAACCCCTTAAGTCACAAGTTTCCATGATTTCTTGGCTAGATGTTTGTATAGTCAATTAGATTGATCTTGATAAAGAATGATCCCAGAATTTGAGTTCAGATTCCTTATGTTTCAAACATTTCTTTTATATGTTGCAGATTGAGTAAATTCCAGAATAAACTTTGTAATATTTAGCCAAAAAGAAATCATTTCATTAAAAGTCTAAGAGCTACAAAAAGCGGTGGCCAGTCCGCAGTTAGGCATTACAAAAGAAAAATAAAAAAGAGAACAAGAAAATGAGAAGAGGCGACAAAGTCAGGGGTCGACTTCATCATCGCTCGGCACAGCTACAATCGCACCCTCGGCACCACCCTCGCCTTCGGAGTCTTCGCCCTCCGGCCTCGGAGCGAGCTCAGCCAAGGGCAACTCTTCCTCACCCACTACGGGGTCGTAGAAGTAGTAGGACGAGACATCGAATCCGGGGTTCCGAGCGACGATATGCTTCAGCACTCGGCCGTACGCTTCCTCCATGTTGGTCAACATGTGAGCCTCGACCTCGTCCCGAACTGCCTTCTCTGCGGCCGCCACCTTCGACGCGTGATCGCTCAGGGCCTCCTCTGACGCCTTCAGGGCCTTAGACAGCTCCCCTTCGAGTCGAGTCGCCTCCTTTTCTAGGGTCTCGACCCTGGAGGCCTCGGCAGCCGAGCTCCTCAGCGCCTCGGCGAGCTGAGCCTTTAGGTCGGCAACTACAGCCTTGAGCGAAGCAGAATGCAATTGTTCGGCCTCTAGCTGCTTCACCGCCTTAGACCGCTCCGACCGTTCCCGGTCGTTCAGAACGGTCATCTCCTTTTCCTTGCTCGCGAACTCCTCGAGCAAATAATTGAAGTGGCAGAGGGTCTACAGGCCATACAAGAAGCAGTCAAGGACGAGCACAAAAACTTAGTAAAAATTTGAAGAAAGTCCTCTACTACTTACCGACATGGTGTTCCGAGCAATCTGCATCGCGGCGTCACTAACTTCGCCTGCCTTGAGCGCCGCTCGGTCTTTTGGGGTCGGCAGGTGCTTCACCGCCTGCATGCAGATGTTATCGTCCCCTAAGAACCCGTCAACCTTCATCACGCGCCAGTCAGGGATGAAGATGCACTTCTGCTCCTCGGTCAGAATTGCCTCTGCCTCGGCAGTGAGGGGTGGAACGTCGAGAGCCAGCGTCGCGCTAATGTTGAACGCTCCGCCGGAAGACCTTGGGTCATCTATTGCCGCCGTTGGGGTCAGCGCATCCAAGGTAGGAGGGGCAGACGGCACCACGAGGCCTTGATCGGGCTCAACCAGAGGAGCCTCGACAAGCTGCCGCTCGAGGGTCAGAGAGACCGAGGGGATCTTGGGTGCTCGGCCGCCTTGGGGCCCGAATACGCTCCTCTTTCTCTTCCTCACCTCCTGCTCCTTAACTGCTCGGGCCTTAGCCATCGGACCTTTGCAGTCCATGCCGATAGATTCTGCACAAACCGAGTGAAAAAAGTTAGAAAAATTTTCCAAACCTCAAAGACAAAACAAGAATAGGAGAAGCGTACTAGGGTCGATCGGACTGAGACCCCCTCGGAATAATACCTCCGCGGTGATGTCTTTCCAACTGAGGGTCGGAAGCCCGAGCAACTTCTCCACGATTCCCGCCTCCTCGTTGCTGAGCACGGGATCTTTCTTTGCCCGCTTCGGAAGGTCGTCCCTTGACCACACCGTCGGGATCACCAATGGCTCGGGATCTCGGATGAGAAAGTACTTCTCTTTCCAATGCTTGATCGGGTCCGGGTTCTTGATCAGCTTCACACCCTCGGCAAGAGGTAGTACCTCTGCTCATTTTTGTTTGGTTGGCAAGGACGGTAGAGACTCCGAAGGATGAACATGTTGGGCAGAGCGCCGACCTCCTGGCATTAAAGAAAAAATGCCATAACGTGCCGCCAGGAGTTCGGCATTAGCTGAGCCGGACTCAAGCCGTACCACTGCAGCACCTCGATTACAAAAGGGTGTAGCGGCAGCCGAAGTCCGGCATTCAATGAATCGGCGGGAAAAACGCACATATCGGCCGAGGACGATGTACACGCTCGGAAGCTAGGGCCGAGGAGAAGGAGCGCGTACTCCGCGGGGATACAGAACCCGCTCCGGATACGATGCAAATCCGCCTCGGTCAGGACTGAAGAGATCTGATCCACCTCAGAAATTTCCCTCGGCTCGTTCTCCTCGATCGACTTGGCGGTGCCCTGCGTCACCTTCTCCAATAGATCTCCGGAGTAGCTCCGCACACCGCCAATGCTCGACAGAATGAACGGAAGCCGACCCAACTCCCCTGTAGTCTTCGGGTGCTCAATTATTGTTTCCACACCCTTGCCCTTGCTAGATCGGACCACTACCTCTTGGAGAGGCTCGGCAACCTCCTCGTCTGTATTGGGCCTGACCATGGTCTCTTCGGTCGGCTCCACGACCTCCTTCCCTTTACCCTTGCTCGACCTGACCGCTCGGCTGACGCCTAGGTCCGAGGAAGGGGTCTCATCCGTGGAAGAAAACTTAACCATTTTTACAAAGATGAGGAGGAGGACTGACCTTGAAGTGACTAGAATGGCCGAAAAAGATTGCCGGAGCCTAAAACGCCTCGCCGCGACAGCTAGCAGCGCCACTCAAGAGCTAAAAACTTTGCTAAAGAGTAAAAACCAGGAGTGAAAAAGTGAAAGTGACAAATGAGGTAAAGTGTTGAGGGGGTGAAAACTTATAGTAAAAATGATGCCTCTTGGGCTTTGTAACGTAAGGGTGCAACTCTTGGGCCTCCCTTGAAGCATTACAAAAGCCCAAACGGCTAAGCAATGAAGAGCCACAACTATTGACAAAGGAAGCGACGTTTCGATCCAAGTAAAATCGCTCGGTGCCTCGGAACCAAAATCCGAGCAACTAGTGACCCGAGCCACTTCGCTCGGATTCCGAGCAAGTGCCAATCTGAGCTACGAATTGGAGAAAAACGACTTTCTCCTCAAAATTCGTGTAAGATTTCGATCGGGCGGCCCAGATCATGCCAGCACCACTACACGACAAGATAGTATTTTCTTGGGAACTGTGTTTGCCTCGAGATTCGCGCCAAGATCCGACGGTCCAGATCGCTCCACATCGCTCGGAATTCCAAGCTGAGCGACTAGCGATCCGAGCCACTCGCACAACGGAAAAACTAAGCCATTTCGCTCGGATTCCGAGCAAGTGCCAATCAGACCCTCGAAAGTGAAGAAAAATGCCGCCGAACGTCTTCAACCGTTGGATCATTGCTAAAATCGCGCCTGAGATGATGGACGGTCCAGATTACGCCACGTCCACTAAACGACAAGATAGTGTTTTCTTGGGAACTGAACCAGCATCGAGATCTGTACCATCATCCAATGGCTAAGATCGCCCCACGTCCCTCGGAACCAAAATCCGAGCGACAGGCGATCCGACCTCAACATTCAAGAGGATAGCTCGGATTCTGAGCAAGTGCCAATCCGAGCTACGAATTGGAGAAAAACGACCTTTCCCTCAAAATTCGCATAAGATTTCGATCAGACGGTTCAGATCATGCCAGTGCCACTACACGACAAGATAGTGTTTTCATGGGAACTGAGCCGGCATCGAGATCTGTGCCATCATCCAACGGCTAGGATTGCCCCATGTCCCTCGGAACCAAGATCCGAGCAACAGGCGATCCGATCTCCACAACAAAGAGGATAGCTCGGAATTCCGACCCGAGCAACTAGTGACCTGAGCCACTTCGCTCGGATTTCGAGCAAGTGCCAATCCGAGCTACGAATTGGAGAAAAATGACTTTCCCCTTAAAATTCGCATAAGATTTCGATCAGACGGCTCAAATCATGCCAGCGCTACTACACGACAAGATAGTGTTTTCTTGGGAACTGAGCCAACATCGAGATCTATGCCATCATCCAATGGCTAGGATCGCCCCACGTCCCTCGGAAACAAAATCCGAGCGACAGGCGATCCGACCTTAACATTCAAGAGGATAGCTCAGATTCTGAGCAAGTGCTAATCCGAGCTACGAATTGGAGAAAAACGACTTTCCCCTCAAAATTCACATAAGATTTCGATCAGACGGTTCAGATCATGCCAGTGCCACTACACGACAAGATAGTGTTTTCTTGGGAACTGTGTTTGCCTCGAGATTCACGCCAAGATCCGACGATCCAGATCACTCCACGTCGCTCGGAATTCTGAGCGGAGCGACTAGCGATCCGAGCCACTCGCACAATGGAAAAACCGAGCCATTTCGCTCGGATTCCAAGCAAGTGCCAATCCGACCCTCGAAAGTGAAGAAAAATGCCGCCGAGCGTCTTCAACCGTTGGATCATTGCGAAAACCGCACTTGAGATGATGGACGGTCCAGATTACGCCACGTCCACTAAACGACAAAATAGTGTTTTCTTGGGAATTGTGCCCACCTCGAGATCCGCACTGAGATCCGACGGCGCAGATCGCTCCACGTCGCTCGGAATTTCGAGCCGAGCGACTAGCGATCCGAGCCACTCGCGCGAGGGAAAAACCAAGCCACTTCGCTCGGATTCCGAGCAAGTGCCCATCCGACCCACAAAGGCGGAGAAATTGCTGCCGAGCGACCCTGTCCGTCCGATCTTTCAGAAATTCGCGCCGGCACAGGATCAACGGTCCAGATCGCGCTACGCCATAATTTGGTATTTTATTTATTAAAATCGTTTTTATTTACTTAAAATTGCAAAAAAATGATTAAAAATTCGGGGAAAATAGTAAAAATCCTAGAAAATAATTATAAAGTCGGGGACATATTTTTGAGCCCTCGAGTGAATAATTATTGCCTAGGACCACTTATTAAGACCCCCGAACGACGAATCGACGCTTCGCAAAATTAAGTAAATATTTCGAAAAAATAGATAAAAATTACCAAATGACCAAGAGAGCTCAAGAACAACTCAGAGCACGCAACTAACTTAGAAAATCACCATACTGCCTCCTGCAAAGATTCGAAACCTTCCACTCGGACTCTGATACAACTCCGCCAGCCATTAAATCAGTAAAACTACTTCTCAAAGGCTGATCAAACTCAGTCTTTGAGAGTGGGGGGCTCGTGATATAGCTAAAAATTGGGTTAAATCGGAACCGTCCAAATCAGGAACAAATCTTAAAGCCTAAGGATAAAATGGTAATTTCACCTACCAATGGGTCTGAAGCAGGTACTGGTTCTCCTCCTCAAAGATCCATTAATCCACGAACGGATCCATCTCAACTGGGTGCTGGTTTCAACCCGTAGCAAACCCGGTCCACCAGGATAGAATTAGGGTTTCTGATTAATCCTAATCAACGGCCCTGATTCATATCTATCTTTTCATTGGGAATTAGGAATTACATTCCTTATCTAAACATAGGAATTACATGCCTAATTAGGTCCCAAATGCGGCTATAAATACCCCCCATCCATCTCCATTAAGAGGTAATCAATCTTTTGCCAATTTACGCTCTTTCATAATCTTCCCTGATTACTGACTTGAGCGTCGAAGGGTGCGTCGCCGGGATCAACCCCGGTGTCTCGCACTTTTTGCAGGTGAACGGCGGGAGTCAGTAGTCAGACTCCAACAGAACAGGTTCAGGTTTGCTATTCAGGTTTTCCAAGAATACACAAATACTATCTGTTTGCTCCCACACCAGATTTAGCGGTAACATTAACTATTCTAATTTAATAATTATTATTTTTAGAATTTTAAAATAATTTTCAGAATTAATAATTATTTTTAGAAATTTTTAATTAATTTTTTGAATTTTTAATTAATTTTTTGAATTTTTAAATTATAAATTAAATTAAATAAATTAATTAATTAAATATTACCTGGACACGTGGCACATTTCTGGATGTCAATCATGATCAGATGGCGCGCATCGCAAAGCAGATCATTTTCTAGACACGTGGCGCATTTCTGAGCATCGGTCATGATCAGATGGCGCGCATCGCAAAGCAGATCATTTTCTGGACACGTGGCACGTTTCTAAGCATCGATCGTGTTGTGGTGCGAATTTTGAGTTGATCGGACAGCGCGTGTGGCTCGACAGCATTTTTCTCCACATATGGAGGTCGGTGCCCCGGTAGCTCGGCACCCATCCTCGGATCTAGCCGAACAATGGAGGTGATGCCACGTGGCATTTTTTTTCCTGCCCAGCTCCATGCTTCTTTGTTTCCTTCTTCTTCTTCGCCTCGTCTTCTAGCTCTCTGCTTCTTTTTTCTTATCCTCCGTCTCTTCATCTAAGCTTTCGACCGGGAGCCTACCTCCGACCCCAGCTCCCACCCTGTCTCCGCATCCGAGGGCATCGCTGGAGCTTAAGGAGGAGGAGCTTGGTGTAGGGAGCTTTGAAGCTCAGCAAGGAGGTGCGGTCAGAGCTTGGAGTGCGAGAGGAGCTCACGTAGGGGGAAGTTCGACGCAGTGGTTCGAAAGGCCATGGGTTCGGCCCCTTGGAGCGTTGGCAATGGCGATGGCAATGGCATCGACGCTCTACGAGAAGAGCTCGACGTTGTGATGAGCTCGGCGATGATGAGCTCGGCATTGGAAACGAGCGCGTCATTGGAGGTGAGTGGAGCTCTGGGGTTCGTCGAGGGAGACGTCGGAGCTCGGTGTGGAAGTGGCAGAGCTCGAAGGTGGAGTGGTCTGGAGCTCGGAGGTGGGCTCTGTTTTCGGAAAAAGGAGACAAAGCTCCTCATTGGAGCTTTCAGCGGAGGCGAGCTCGCCGTTGGAGCTCGTTATAGGGGGAGAGGAAGGTGGAGCTCGTCGGAGGTGGAGCTCAGCAGCGTGGAGCTCGATGCTTCGGAGCTTGACGAAGGGGACGTCAGAGCTCAAGCTCGGCTGCCGTGAGGGGTCTCCTCTACATTAGAGGCATGCTCGGGGGTGCCGAACTGTTGCTGATGGAGCTCGACGACGGAGAAGATGGGTTCCTTGTGAAGGATGGAGATGTGCTTGTGAAGGTGACTGGGAGTTCGGAGCTTCGGTAAAGGGGGTTTCGGCGACGCTGAAGCTCGGCGAGAACGGGGGTAAGGTTGACGTTGGAGGCTTCATGCTTTAGAATATGGCGAGCTTGGGACGAAGCCAGAGTATTGAAGAGGAAGAAGAAGCATGTGATGGGTTTTGGCACCAAAGCATAGGGGAGAAGAAGTGGTATGAGGTTCGGGTTTGGGACCCTAACGGGTCCGAACCCGACCCTTCTCTCCATTTTTTTTGTTGGTTTGTTTGTTTGTTGAGTCTGAACCGCACATCGTTTTAAGCACGAATTTCGAGGCAAAATCTTTTGCCATTGTGCAGTTCGGTAGCTCGGTAGCTCGGATTTCAGATCCGAGCTACGTGGCTCCATTTGGATGGTTGATCACGATCAGGCGCGAATCACAAGGCAAGTGGCCCAGATCACGAGAAAATGTGATCTTGTCGTTTTGTGGAGACGTGGCGAAATCTGAGTCATCCATCAGCCATTGGCGCGAACATCTGGACGATCTGACAGTCCAAGGAGCTCAGGGTATTTTTTTCCCCAATACGGAGGTCAGTGCCCCGATAGCTCGACGTTGTAGCTCGGTAGCTCGACGCTGTGGCTCGGGGGCATCTTTCCCCGAAGGGGCACCTCGGTAGCTAGGCGTAGCTGTGTTACGATCCACTTTCCCGGTGCTACGGAGGTCCGATCGGGGCGTGTGATCCCTCGTTTCGAAGCTAACTCGAAGATCCACAACTTCTCTTTAGGAGTAGGCTGAAGAATCACCCTTCTTCATGGTCAAAATAGCCCCGCAACATTCTTGTCTTCATGAAGTTGAGGATTGTTTTGGTCTTCAAAATCTTCGAAGAGGAGCTCCACTCCTAGGAGCGAAGAAGATGGGCTAGGAAAATCCTCGTAAGAGCCATGAAAAGATCCATTCTTGGGGGTGAATGCAAGGAGCAACTCCTGAGGAGAGTTTTAGCTCGGAGCCTATTGAGAGGAAGGGCACTCGTGAGGCGAACGGAGTGAAGAACATCACAAGGCTCTAGGAGAGAGCAATTCGTGAGACAAGTTTGAGGAGCAACTCTAGGAGAGAGTTGTGAGCTCCGAAATCGCTGAGAAGAGGTCCGCTTTGGAGGTGAGCGGAGCGAAGAGCTTGGCTCTAGGAGAGAGCCATTTGGGAGACAAGTTTGAGGAGCATCTCTAGGAGGGAGTTGTGAGCTCCGAACTTGTTGAGAAGAGTCCGCTTTGGAGGCGAGCGGAGCAAAGAGCTTGACTCTGGGAGAGAGCCATTTGGGAGACAAGTTTGAGAAGCAACTCTAGGGGAGAGTTTTGAGCTCCGAACTCGTTGAGAAGAGGTCCGCTTTGGAGGCGAGCGGAGTGAAGAGCTTGGCTCTAGGAGTGAGCCATTTGGGAGACAAGTTGGAGGAGAAACTCTAGGAGAGAGTTGTGCTCCGAACTCGTTGTTTAAGAGAGATTCAACGGTTGTAGGAGTAGTTCCGAATGGCGAACCACTTCTTACCCACTTATGAGCAAGTAATTTGAAGCGGAATCGAGCAAAGTGTTGGACTTCGAACTCGTCATTGAAGAGAGATAACGAGTTTTAGGAGCAATTCCGAATAGCAAACCACTTCTTACCCATTTATGAGCGAGTAATTTGAAGCGGAATCGTGCCAAGTGTTGGACTCCGAACTCGTTTTTTAAGGGGGTTAGCGACTTGTAGGAGCAATTCCGAATGGCGAGCCACTTCTTACCCGCTTATGAGCGAGTAATTTGAAGCAGAATCGAGCCAAGTATTGGACTCCAAACTCATTTTTTGAGCTTAGTAAGTTGCGGGAGCAGCCATATAGGAGAAGCTGGATTCTGAACTCACCATTTAACGAGTCGTAGAGGTGACTCGGAGAGATAGAGATGAAGCAAGAGCAATAATTTTCAATGAAAAAATGTAAAGTTTTATTGAAATAAACTATGTGGCCGCTTCAATAGGGCGAGCCATTATTACATGCTATTGGCTGGGTTACAAGTATCTGCCTTATTGAAAAAAAAGATCCTACTTCTACGATAAGGTGAAGCCCTCTTGGGAGGAGCTGGGTTCTCCCTTTATTGGACCTCCTTTGATGAGGTAGAAGACGGCCCCAGGTTCTGAGTCTTGAAGCTCGGCGGGCCTCTCTGTTCGTTTGTAGGCTCCTTAGGGGGGAAGCTCGGCCCCATCTTTTTGAACGAACTTGGTCAGGTGTCCCCGCTGTATGAGTTCTTCGATCTCCTCCTTAAGAACTCGACAATCATTCGTGTCGTAGCCATGGTCCCTGTGAAAGCGGCACCACTTATCCTTGTTCCTCTTCTTGCTAGGGGTATTCATTCTAAGGGAGCACGGAGCAGCCCTTTCATGTCCACCTCCATAAGAACTTCTGATATATTAGCAATGAGGGGGGTGAACTTCTCAAAACGAGGAGTCGGGCGGTACTGGCCATTGCCGTCCTTCTGGAATTTTTGGGACTCCTCTTTGCTCGTATTCTTCCGTTTGTTCCCGAAAGATGATTCTTCAAGAGTAGGGGGTTGAGAGCCTCTTCCACTCGTATGTACTTCTCCACCCTAAGTAGGAGTTCTGAGAAGTCCCGAGGAAGCTTCTTGGCAAGGAACGCCTTGAGGCGAGCGTTAGTGACGTTGCGCTCGAATGCAGTAGAAGCTACTGATTGGTTGAGGGAGGGAATGGACTGGGCTTCAGCGGTGAAGCATCGAACGTAATCCCTTAGGCGTTCACCCTTTTCTTGGTTGAAGGTCACCAAAGATACACTTGTTTTCTCGGCCCGGATGCTACTCACGAAATGAGTAAGGAAGAGCCCTTCGAACTTATCGAATGAGAAGATGGAGGCCAGGGCGAGTCGAGAGTACCATTCTCTGCTGGCCCCTTCAGCGTGGTAGGGAATATCTTGCAGAGGAGGGCGTCTGAAGCATGGTGGATCATCATAAGAGTTTTAAAACTCTATGTGATCCGCGAGGTCCGACTCCCTGGTATACGCCTCGAAGTAAGGTGGCTTGAAGTTCTCTGGGATGGGGACCTCCATGATGGTGCGAGAGAATGGAGGTCTACTCAGGCGGAGGTTTACCGCCCGTTGCTCTTCTTCCCTGTCAATTCAGCCAAGGCGCCTCTCCATCTCGTGGAGACAGCGGTAGACTGAGTCTTCTCTTTGATCATATCTTGTCGAGCCCCGGGACTCATCTTCGTACAAGGGTGGACTGGGGCTGCGGCAATGGTAGCTTGGAGATGGAGGAGGACAGGGATTGTGAAGGTGGTGGCTCCTAGCTGGCTCATGAGTATGTGCCCTCTGGTCATTATTTGGGGTGATATTGAGGGCCCGTAAGACTGCCGCTCGGAAATCTTGAAGATCTGTCCTTGTGATTGGTGCCTCTCCAACTTGGCGGTCCCTATGTGTGGCTTGGCTTACTGGAGAATGAGTTCTCCGCCGATGACACTGAGGGGACTCTCTTCGCCTCCTCGGGAGAGGGGATCTTCTAGTCCTCGGTCGGCGGGAGGTCCAGACTCTTGAGGCCCCTGGGTGCTCAGGTTAATGGACTCCCCCAAGGGCTCGCCACCCATTCAGGCGAGTTCAGAGGTCGACCCCCTTTTGGCGGTCGGCAATCACTAGACGAAGATCCCGCTCGGGAGGGCTTTGAGAAGACAGAGATTCGACTGAAGGATTGGGACCCGTGACATGGTCATGAGGAGGATGTTGCTTCGGACGACTCTGATGAGAGCCCCCCTAGGCAGCCCCCCGAGACCCTGGAGGGGCTTGTTGAGGAGGAGCACCTTCAGCTGGAGGAGGGGGAGGAGGAAGAGAAGTGGTTCTTCGGCTGGAGGCGGCTGCCTTCCCCTTCTATTTTGGATGCATGGCTTGAAACTAGTCTCGCTAATGAAGTTAGGTCGGGTTGCTTTTTCGGTTCCCACAAACGGCGCCAATCTGTTGCTGCTAATTTTGGTGTGGGAGCAAACAGATGAATTTGTGGATTCTTGGAGAAAATAATAAAGTAAACCTATTGACCTGTTGACCTTCACCAATGTGTTGACTTGGTCGCTTGCCGCTGCTGCGAACCTGCAAAAAGTGCGAAACATCGGGATGGATCCCGGCGACGCACCCTCCGACGCTCTTATCAGTAATCTGAATAATTAAGAAAGAGCTTTTATT
This sequence comes from Hemerocallis citrina, assembly GCA_017893485.1. Classification (NCBI taxonomy): domain Eukaryota; kingdom Viridiplantae; phylum Streptophyta; class Magnoliopsida; order Asparagales; family Asphodelaceae; genus Hemerocallis; species Hemerocallis citrina. The sequence continues at coordinate 34,527,540 of CM030360.1, forward strand.
AGAAAAGTATTGATTACCTGATAATAGTGGGGGGAGAGGGGTATTTATAGTCGCCTTAGGGATTCGTTTCAAGATAAGATTATATCTCTACTTCCCGGTGTGAATGGATAGAAGCGGTTAAGATCACTTCTTAGGGATAATTATGAATCTGAATTCTTCTTTATCCTTCTGAACTGGTTTGTAACGGGTTGGGACCCGTACCCAGTAAGACAGATCCATTCATGGGTTATTGGGTTTTGAAGAAAGACCCAGTTCCAATTTCAGACCCGTTTGTAGATGAAATTACCGTTTTACCCCTGAGCTTTAAGATTCGTGTCTGATTCGAACGGTCCCGATTTAATCCCATTTTTAGCCATATCAGCTACATTGCTACTGAACCTTTGTTGCTTTGCTTCTTTGCTACTTTGAGCCTTTGCAGACTTGCAATCTCATTATTCTTTGCTTCTTTGCTACTTTGCACTCTTTACTTCTTTGCCTCTTGGATACTTTGCAGTAGCAGTGATTACAGTTTCTCATTATTTATAAGTAATGATGAAAGGAATTATGTTTCTGAAGCTGCATACTAAGGTAGTGTTTGGCCCAGCTTAAAATTAGCTTAGCTTCTCCTTTAGAAGGAGAAGCTGGGCCAAACACATATTTTGAAAAGCCCAAAAAAAATAGAAGTAGCTTATTTTTTATTAAGAAAAGGAGCTCCAAAAGAAGCCCTCCAGATCTACTTCTGGCTTCTGGCTTCTCCTTTTCTTCTTTTTTTTACCCAAAACCAAAGATTAAAAAAATTCCCCTTCCCCTTCCCCTTCCCCTTCCTCCATTCCCTCGCCGAACCTCGCCGCCGAAAGAGAGAAGGAACCTCACCGCCGCCGCCGTCGTTCCAAACTCAAACAAACAAACAACCGAGAAAGAGAAGGATCCCGAATCTGACAGAGAGATGTGGCACGAAGCTCGGAGATCCGAGAGGAAGGTGCACGATCTGATGGACGCGGCTCGCCGGCGAGCGCAGCGGCGAGCTGTGTTCCTCGCCAAGCGCCGCGGCGACCCCCAGCAGTCCCTCCAGATCGCCGGAAACTGATGCCGCGTCCACCGCGACGACGGCCTCTACAAGGCCACCGAGGACCAGCAAGGCCTGTACGTTTCTGTAGTCGTGGATTTTGAATTGAGATTGAGATAGTTTGACTAGGGTTTGGACATGTTGTGATCAAATAATATTCGAATTTGACTAGTGTCATGAGCCTTTGTATGTGTTTCTGTTTGTGATCAAATAATATTCAAATCCCGATTGTATCTGTTTTTGTTTTTGTTTCTGTCATGAACCTTTGTATGTGATCAAATAATATTCAAATCCCGATTTGACAAAATTTGATACTTCATTCTGTGTTTCTTTTTGTTCTGAGCTAACAAATTTTGATACTTCATGCTCTATTTGTGTTAGTTCTGAGCTTACAAATTTTGATGTATAAAAGTAGCTTTTAATTGATATCTTATGCCAAACAACTTCTAACTTAAAAGTAGCTTTAAAGTTAAAAAAAAGTTGACTATCCAAACAGCTTCAGCTTTTAATTTTAAAGCTGTACTTTCTAGCTTCTCCTTCTGAAGTAGCTTTAAAGCTAAAAAAAGCTAGGCCAAACGCACCCTAACTACGATTCATTGATTTAATTATTTATAGAAATGATTAGTGATGAATTAATCCTATCTGAGCTTATGTGTGAACTCATGTTGATTGTTGCTTTTTTGCTACTTTGATTCTTTGCATTCTTTGCTCCATTTTGCTACATTTTTGCTACATTTTGCTTGTTGCTGCTTTGAGTCTTTGCTGCTTTGCTTCTTCTCTACTGAGTACTGAGCCTTTGCTGCTTTGCTTTTTAGGCTCTTAGCTAATGCTCAGTGAGTCTTTGCAGACTTCTCAAAATCTCAGTATTATTTGCATCTTTACTTTTTTACTTAATTGCTTTTTTGCTACTTTGAGTTTTTGCTCCATTTTTTTGCATTTTTGCTACAATTTGTTACATTTTGATTGTTTTTTTTTTTTGGATACTTTGTGTCTTTGCTGCATTTGCTCCATTTTGCTACATTTTTGCTACAATTGGCTACTTTGCTTCTTTTTTGCTTTGCTTCTTTACTACTAAGCCTTTGTTGTGTTTATTTTGTGTCTTTTATCTACTGTGAGTCTTTGCAGGCTTGCAGTCTTTTGCTTCTTTGCTTCCTTGCTTCTTTTGCTTAAATGCTTCTTTGCTTCCTTTCTTCTTTTGCTTAAATGCTTCTTTGCTTCTTAGCAACTTTGAGTTTTTCAACTTTGCAGACTTGTAGCCTTCTGCTTCTTTGTTTCTGTGCTGCAAACTGTAATATCCCGACCGACTATTAATAATATTATTTTATTAGCGTTCGACTACTTGATTATTTTATATTCACCATTGTGATCTTTTAGCCATGACAACCTAATAGATAATTAGGGATTATTGGGTACTAAACCTAGGGTTACAAAGACATAAGAGGGTTAAGAATTCTTCTAGAAAACTCCTCCTCCATATCAATTTTCCCCCACATAACACCTCCCCCACTTTCCCCCTCCTCCTAAGCATGGCCGGCCCCCAAAAGGTGGGGGGGCTTTTATACAATTGTGTGGGTGCACAATTGAAATCTCCACCCTTCTCTCCTCCTATAAATACCCTCTTCCTTCTCCTTAGTTTTATTTTAGAAAGATCAAAAAAAAAAAAAAAGAAAGAAAGGAAAAGAATGAGTAGACTAACTTGAGAGTTTTATTTGTAGGGTTGCTAGAAGTTCTAGGAGAAAGAAGGAAAGTAGCTAGTGCTTCCATCAAGAAAAGAAACAAGGTGGGGGGTCTTCCTAGGTTTGTTGGTTATGTGTTTGTTTGTTTGTTTGTTGTTGTTCTTTGAATGGTGTTTGATGATCCTTCTTCTTCTTACCCTCTTGTTTATTTTTCTTTTGGTATGGTTACTTTGTAGTAGTATGATTGTATGAGTTTTCTCATTTGAATGTTGTTAACTACTTGGACTAAAATAACACATGCATATAAATTTGTACATACAACCATGTAAGGTTGTAGGACTTGAATATGGAACCATACATAAGGCATATGAATTGTTTACAACCATGTAAGGTTGTAGGACCAATGTTGAACCTTGGATTAAAAGAGAACATATGTTGATTAAACCTAAAAATAAAGTGTTCTTATTTGTTGTATTATTATTTAGTTTTAATCTTAAAGTATGAAAAAGAAACTAACTAAATCACTAGTTGTAGAATAAATAAATAAAAAGATCTTTTCTTTTCTAAACACTAGTTGTAAAAAGATTAAAAAGATTTCTTTTATGCCCACTAGTAAGAAACTTATGTAGTAATTTAATTGTAGATGTTTATGATAAATTTTAGTTGATACTTATAGTAGTAGTAGTAGATATGTATGTTTCTAATAAAGTTGTAGTAGTAGTAGATATGTATGCTTCTACTAAGTAGCAATAGTAGATGTATGTTTCATTAAAAGTAGTAATAGTAGATGTATGTTTCCATTAAAGTAGTAGATGTATTATATCATATGTAAGGATGAGATTCATGCTACACATGTTGTAGGATCATTCTTAAAAATATTTAGAAGCCATATTTATGCTTCAAGAATTGTAGGATTACTTCTAAAAATGTTTAGAAGCCATATTTATGCTTCAAGTGTTGTAGAATTACTTCTAAAAATATTTAGAAGCCATGTTTATGCTTCAAGTGTTGTAGGATCACTTCTAAAAATATTAGAAGTCATATTCATACTTTACATGTTGTAGGATCACTTCTAAAGATATTAGAAGTCATATTCATGCTTTACATGTTGTAGGATCACTTCTAAAAATATTAGAAGTCATATTCATGCTCTACTTGTTGTAGGATCACTTCTAAAAATATTAGAAGTCATATTCATGCTCTACTTGTTGTAGGATCACTTCTAAAAATATTAGAAGTCATATTCATGCTCTACTTGTTGTAGGATCACTTCTAAAAATATTAGAAGTCATATTCATGCTCTACTTGTTGTAGGATCACTTCTAAAAATATTAGAAGTCATATTCATGCTTTACATGTTGTAGGATCACTTCTAAAAATATTAGAAGTCATATTCATGCTCTACTTGTTGTAGGATCACTTCTAAAAATATTAAAAGTCATATTCATGCTTTACATGTTGTAGGATCACTTCTAAAAATATTAGAAGTCATATTCATGCTTTACATGTTGTAGGGTCACTTCTAAAAATATTAGAAGTCATATTCATGCTCTACTTGTTGTAGGATCACTTCTAAAAATATTAGAAGTCATATTCATGCTCTACTTGTTGTAGGATCACTTCTAAAAATATTTCGAAGCCATATTCATGCTTTACATGTTGTAGGATTTATTCTAAAAATATCTATCATATTAGGAATGATATATATGCTTAGAATGATTGTTGGATTGATGTAAAATTACTTACCATATTTTAGGGATGATGTAGAAGTATATACATATGCTTGAGAATGTTGTATGTTCATACTAGGGATGTGTATACATGCTTGAGAATGCTATATGTTCATACTAGTTATATATGTATCCATGCTTGGGATCGCTACAAGTGCATGCTAAAACACATTCACAATCAAGAGTGTTATAAGTTGATGGTTATGTCATATATACCATGTTTTAGTGGTGGTAGGTTGATGCTTGCAATTGCATACCATGATCGAATTGCCATAGGATAAGCAATAAGGAAGAGCCATGTGGAAATTGTAGGAATAACTACCTTGTTGTAGTTAGTGTTAGTATGGAACCATAGCATATGAGCACCCTTCATTCATAAGCAATAAGGGTTGAGAAGTGCTAGTAGTTGTAGCTTGAGAAAAAGCTAGTTTAGGGTCTTCAAGTACCCTAAGGGTCATCGACCACCAAGACCACATCCTACCCCCTTAGAGTAAAATGGATAGATCTCACCTCGGGCGTCGACGGATCTTAACCAATGTAGGTTGACCGTGGGCCGAGAGTGTTGGTAGAATCCAAGTTAGGGGTAGGAATGAGTGAGAGAGATATTATTACTAGAGTCTTGGATCGAGGGACCACGAGTTGGACCATGTTTGGAAACTATGCAAGATTGCATAGAAATAATAATCTCATTAGGATAGTGACTTATAAAATCATCCTTTAACCTTTTGCCCGAAAGAAGGGGAGTTGGTAGTAGGGTGCACCGTACGACCAAACCTTTCTTTAGGGCCGATCTTAGGTGGTGTTATTGGGTTGTACCTTCCCGTCAAAGGGATACGTACGGTGCCGTCTCACAAGTTGAGGACACGGGTTGCGTATCTCGCTCTGTTAATTTCTGAAATACCGTGGCTGGAGTGCCACAGGATGCATTTGGGCAGTCCTGCGCTTGCTATACCCCAGAGGGTGCCACAGGGTAGGCTTCGTGCTACCCTGCGCTTGCGAAACCCTATGGTTTGATTTTGGAACGATGCCCGATATACTGGGATCGAGTGAGGTCCGGTATGCCGGGTAGTAGTGGAAAACGGAGACACCATAAGCAGACTGCATAGGGGGACTTGACCCCTTCTGCAACCTCACAGAGTCATGGAGTATTGTCAGGAACAGGTTGTGTACAATTAGAATTCATAACGCGGGTTCAATCCCTATATATGGAGAAACGGTTTGAGATGGGGTCGCATGTAGTATGGGCTGCATGTTGCTTTCGGAGACTTGCTTTAGTTAACAGTGCATTGGTATTCCAGTTTGATTGACATTTATTAGATTCTAATCACTGCACTCACGAACACTTAAACTACACCGACATACTTCACCCTACTTATATATATTGTTTGTTTGGAGATCCGCTGCTATATGATCAGCCTTTAAGCGTCAGTGAATACTGACGTCCCCACTTCAATAGGTTGTGAACACAAGACCGCGAACCAGAAGGACTCTAGCCGAGGCATATCTACAAGTGGAAAAGCAATGATTATCTTTTATTCATGTACACTCTGATGTAACTTATTGTATTAGTAGAAACACTCGGCCTGTAATATTATGTTAATAAAAAGTTTTAAATTTTCCTGTTTCTGTGTATTGTGACTAATTAAATGAAAAGGTCCTGGCTCGTGTCTCGGTTTCCCAGTATATGAAAAACGGGGCGCTACACAAACAAACAAAAGTCCAATTGTGCAAAGGCAGCAAAACTGTTAGTTAGTATCATGAAATTGTAAGTTGTAAGTTTGTAAGCTTGTATGGTATTAAGTTGTAACTTGTAACTTGTAAGTTTGTATTTGCTATTAAGTTGTATTGTATTGTATTCAGTTGCAACTTGTGAGTTGTAAATTTGTAAGTTGTAAGTTGTATTCAGTTGTATTCACTTATAGTGTAGTTTGAAATTGTAATTTGTAAATTTGAAAACTTTCTCAAAATTCGGTTAGCAGTTCGGTAAAAACTGAATTTGTTCTATTCAGTTCGATATTCGGTTTGCAATAGTCTTCATCTTTCTTCTAGCTTTTCGTTCTATCTAGCGATTCCGGTAAAGAAATATGTCTTACCAAACCAAAAAGTTCGATTCGGTTCGGTTTTGGCTAGTTCGGTTCGGTTTTGAACCGATCAACAACGCTAATTTTAATTAATAATCTCTCTAAAATATCTCACCCATCCATGCGATCTCATATCATCCCATCTTCACCCTTCCTCCTTCCCAAAAATATCTCCGAAAAAAGAAAGAAAAAAAGTGTCCCCATCCATCATCATCACCCTCCTCCTTCCCCGCTCCTTCTCTCTTGTTTCTTCCTTCCTTTCCCCCTCTTCTCCATTCACATTCTCCATTTCCTCTTAGAAAGAAAATCAAGAATCAAGAAGCATAATGGGTTCCTTACCAACTGAAAGCCCGCAAATCGAGCCGTCAGATCTGTCCCTCCTCTTCAAATCCCAACAATCCCTCCTCAATCACTTCTTCGACAACCTCGACCTCTCCCAAGCCCACTCCTTCGCCCAGACCCTCCTTTCCGCCCCTTCCGCCATCTTCTTCACCGGCGTCGGTAAGTCCGGTTTCGTCGCCAACAAGCTCTCCCAAACCCTCTCCTCCCTTGGCTTCTCCCGCTCCTCCTTCCTCCCCCCGGTCGACGCCCTCCACGGAGACATAGGTGCCCTCTTTCCCTCCGACCTCCTCGTCCTCATCTCCAAGTCCGGCTCCTCCGACGAGCTCCTCACCCTCGTCCCCTGCGCACGCGCCAAGGGCGCCACCCTCATCTCCGTCACCTCCGTCGCCAACAACCCCCTCTCCCTCCTCTGCGACCTCAACGTCCACCTCCCGTTGGAGCGGGAGCTGTGCCCTTTCGGTCTTGCGCCGGTGACGTCGACGGCTATTCAGATGGTGTTTGGGGATACGGTGGTGGCGGCGATAATGAGGGCGAGGAGGCTGACCAAGGAGCAGTATGCTGCGAACCATCCCGCGGGGAAGATTGGGAAGAGGCTGATTTTTAAGGTGAAGGATGTGATGAAGAAGCAGGATGAGCTGCCGGTGTGTAGTGAAGGGGATATGATTATGGAGCAGCTGACGGAGCTGACGAGCAAAGGGTGCGGGTGTTTGTTGGTGGTGGGGGAGGGGGGCAGGTTGATTGGGACATTTACCGATGGGGATTTGAGGAGGACGTTGAAGAAGAGCAGGGAGGGGATCTTTAAGCTCACTGTCGGTGATATGTGCAACAGGTAACTAACTGTAATTTTGCTTCTTTTTTTTTCATTATTGGTATGAATGGTTCTGAGTAGCATTGGTATCGCGTCGGGTCCTTAACTACCCGGATCCGGACCCGTGAGGACCGGGTCTGGTTTCAGGTCCGGCTCCTATTAAAATATTCCTACAGAATGTGAGTGGTGAGCGGAGTCGGCGAGGGGATGATTTAGACTAGTTGAGAGAAGAAAAATGCACGAGTTTTGAGTTTGGTTGATGAAGGTTTAGAATTGAGGAGGAATGAGGGGAGGGATGAGGATATAATATTTATTTTTATGTTGATTTTTTTGGTTTTTTTTAACGGGTCGGGTCGGGTCGGGTCTTTTTTCAGCGGATCCAAACCCGAAGCCGGACCCAAAAATACAAAGAGTTCCATTTTAGGACCCGGACAGGCCGGGTCGGTTCCAGTCCAAAGCCGGGTCTGGATCCGGGTCGGATCCGGATTTCGGGTATTTATACCAATGCTAGTTCTGAGTATCACATTGTTCGCGTTTCAATTTACGAAAAGAAAATAATAATAATAATAATAATAATAATAAAGTAACAGAAAGGAAAGAAAGAAAGAAAAAAAGAAAGAGGGTGACTTCTTGTAACTATCACTGTTTCTTGACATTAGGCCGTATAGAGCTGTGGCCACCTGGTTGGGAAACATCCCACCTCAAGCGGAACTGATCTTTTTTCACCTACATAGTAGAAATGAAAGAGATGCACTACATGCGATTTGCATTTTATCCATAAGTTCAATGAATGTAATTAGCAAAATGGATAATTTGTGGTGTCTTATAAATTCTTATACATGCAGACTTGGATGTTGGAGAAAAAATTCCACTTATACGATGTCAAAATTTAGTGTCAGCTTGCAGAGCTATATTATTTTTCAGTTATTCCTATGCTGGTGAATGCCTTGTTCACGATATTAATAATCAAATGATTGTAATTCTTCCTTTGAAAGATTAGTTGAAAATAGTAAAACTAAATGACATGTTTTCCATCAATAATGTGCCATCGGTTGTTGGTTTGAAAGTCAGTATATCTTTGTGAAGTAAATTGAATTGTGTATGCTTGTTCCCAACTATTGTGTGTACCTGTTGCACCTGTATTCCCTTATGGAAGTATATTAGATAGCATCTTGTTCACCTGTATTCTTACAGTTTCCATTTGGTTTGATCTAATAGAAAGCCCAGGACAATAAGTCCTCAAGCAATGGCAGCAGAAGCCATGCAGAAAATGGAATCTCCCCCATCTGCTGTGCAATTCTTGCCTGTTGTTGACGATCATAATGTCGTTATTGGAATTGTCACTTTGCATGGATTGGTTTCAGCCGGACTCTAAAGAAGATTGTTAATTCTGCTCATCATGTGATGTATTTTTCCTCTTTCTTTTTGTAAAACTGCAATTTGTCGTATCAGCTATAACTCTCCCACTTATGTGGGCCTGTTCGTTTTAAAGTCATGTCTGCCGGTGTTGGGGGCTACAGAAAACATAGTTCATCAATTTTTTTATCACTGTAGAAAGACATTTATATATAATGTTCATATCAGTTTCCTTCCATTATCCGACTCACACTTCATTCAAAATCCTTCAGTTCTTTCCGCATGTTCAACAAAAGACTGACAAAAATACAAGAGAAAACCGCAACAAACTTTTGGGAGAAATCATAGGTGGCTGAGGAGCCATTGGGTTTCCAGGATCTGTACCCAGTTTCCTCGGGCTTTGAGGTAATAATGTAAGCAAGCAGGAGATGCGTTTAATGGGTTTGTATGTGATACCTAGACACCTCTGACCTCCGCACTCTTCTATTCTGTGTAATGGCCTTTTGAGTATGGTTTCTTTTTAGTTAAAATCATCAGATTCATTTTGTTTTACAGTTGACCTTTTCACTTTCTTCCTTCAATTTCATACAATTTTTGGGATGTTTCTGTCTGGTAAATTGGTTTGCTATATATTCTAGTGAATTATACTTAATGTTACTTCTGGGTTATCATGTGGTCTAATCTTATGGTTGATGTCTTTAATTTGAAATTAAAGGGGCCCGTTATTTAGTTTGTAGATCTACCATTGTATTCCTCTGGTCTTATTCTGATGGTTGATGTCTTTAATTCAAAAATAAAAAGAAACTGTTGTTTAGTTTGTAGATCTACCTCTTCATGCATTGGATGTTTAATCTTGCGCTTGTCAGTTTTAAGGCATAGAGAACCATAGTTTTATTAGAAATTTGCCTTACAGCCAATAGTATTGCATGAGGTGTAATTGACAAATTCTCTAGTAAACATTTGTCACGATTGTTAAAGTTGCTTGATGCATTTTATTCATCATATATTGCTTATTCTTATTTATGTAATTTATTTACTGTTACGATGAAGTCCAGGGATTAATTATATGTGTTTAGGGTGATGATAAGATCATGCTAGTGAGACCTAAACTTAATATAATTAATTTAAAATATTCCTAGTCATAGGATTACCGAGATTGAACATTAGTGATTGCGGTAAGACTAGTACACTATATGCTCTAAATTAGGGGATAATTGATTTCAAAATTATTTATGTAGAGACATTAATATAAGAGTGTAAGTGCTAAACAGTTTAGTTCACTGAACTGACTTACTAAAAGGAATATCTAATGAAAAGTCTAAATGAATGTCAATAGATAATCTATTGGGTGATAGTAGGTATAAGTAATTCTTAGAGCTGAGATTGTTATATCATTTTGTCTGTCTGTCATGCTCCGCTTCCCAAAGTACAGGAATATGAGCACGTAACTGAGGTCCAGTGACTGGTGTAAATATCATCCATAAGCTGTGCCAGTTCAACTCACAATATGAAGAAAATAACATAATCACGTATGGATAAACAATCACATAGACAATAAGTAAATTTCAATAACATGAAATAATCCACCAAAGTAACATCCAACATCTGGGAAGAACAAACTTCGGGTCAATAAAGCCTGGAATAAAAAATACGGCGAATAACAATGCAGGGAATAAAGAAACATGAATCAAATAGTTATTGCAGACTATTAAGCAACTTCATCCACTAGAACGTTTGCTCACCCGATCCTTTGTTAAGCTCACCTCGGGTTCCTACGAACTCGTCAACTAAAGAGGAAAAAAAATTGTCCGTTAGAGCAAGTCACGAACAACAAGTAGTAAAAAGGAGGGAACAAAGGAAGCATGGTACATCAAGAAAATGAACTATTACAAAGCCAAAAGCAATAACAAGGGTTAAATGATGAGCTCAAGGGTTTAGAGTCATCGAGTAATAATCAATAGTTACAACAATAATCAATGATTACGAGCAATAATTAATGCCAATGACAATAATCAAGATCCGAAAATGCAAGTATCAATTCTAGGTGTTTGTCTTTTATTATCCTATCTAATGCACGTAATACTGTGTCTCATACCGCAGGTTCGGTGCATGCAATCAGTGATCGTTTAGATTATAGTGGTGGTGAATTATACAGGTCGTGTACTCGGCACAATAAACAATAATTAACAATCGATATTCCACGATCCACAATCAATAACCCACAATCCATAATGATAAACAATAACGAGATAAGGGACCCTTCTCCGAGTACAGTCTCTGATTATGTCCACTACTAAGTCGACATTTATTACCTCGGCTTGTTATTTTATTATATTCAATGTGAACATGCAATGAGTATAGGAGAAATGAGGCGATGTCAAAAGATGTCAATACGTTGCAATGCATGGTATAAGTAGTTTTATCCACTAGATGCAAAAATCAAACATAAATATGCTTAAAAACACAAAACACACATTCTGGACAGCAAGACGTTGCTGTTAATTAGTTTTCCCGTTGCTACAGGAAAGCAAAATAGGTTCCATCAGGGTTTTTAGAAACTAGAATCCCTTATGGTTCTAACACATATTTACACGACATCTTGCAACTACAGGAATTCAGTCTACTCGCTAGTTCTTTACAGATCTACTGTTTAGGCAGCAACATAAAGCAAGAATTGTTATGGGTGTAAATCGATTAAAATAAGGCCAAAATTCTTGCAAAAATTACATTCTACTTCCTGGAGTTGTTCATTAGCATTCTTCAATTTATTGGACCATAGTTCATGATTTATCTTACTGTTTCCATTAGTTAACACGATGCCGTTCTTACAAAATAGTGAATCTGAAATCACGACAGTATAGTAGTAAAATCTAAGTATCTTGCAATCCGAGAGTCGGATCGCAAAATCGTCAGATGTTTTAGATCCCAGATTCACAAAGCTACAACTCATATTCAGCAGGTTCTAAATGATTCTAACCACAGCTAGGTCAATTACCCTATTCTTTACAGTTTAAGCGTTCTGGCAGCAACATAGAGTTAAAGTTTTGCATGCATAACGAGACTGTAAATTCAATATAAAATCAAATAAAAATCATAAGATGAAACCTAAACATGTCTAGCAACTCCCAGGGAAAATTCACATATAAATTTCACTGTTAACATTATATATTAATTAGAAATTATGTTGGTGTCGCATTAAATAACATGTCTAAAAAATAAAAAGTCAGCAGTACTAAAAGTGTGATAACTTACATGTTATAAGTCGGAATTTAGCTCTGTCGAATGTTCTGAAAACTAGACTCATAAGGCTACAATTTCTTTTTATATATTTCTAATTGATTTTAACAGCAACAGGGTCAAAAACTGAATGCAACATGGAACAACCGGTAGAACAGTAGAAACTCAATTCATATGTGATCAACAATATACCCAACCCGCATGAATATATGACATGAATTAAACTACAATCGATATTAGAAACTAAGGTGGATTCCTACAGTCCACCTGACAAATCAACACTACTATAAATCAATTCACAACCATACATTCAATCGATATACATCCAATCATTGTATTACCTATATATGAGCATTTCTAGTTTGTGTGTGTGTAGTGCATGCATATGGGACAAAGCTTGGGATTGATGCAATGGTATGGTACGAAAAGGAAACTACTACTTGGTTTTGCCGATGAATCCGTAGTAGTCCCTTTGAAGGGTATCAAAGCAATTCATTGAGATAATAGAAATATGAACTACTTGCGGAGATCAACGGTTCTTGAACTAGAATAACAATAGTGTTCAAGGAGACTTGCCTTATATCGACGATTCTGAAAATGAAAGAATAACGGGATGAGAATCCCGACGGCATCGCACGCGGCAACACGTGCAAACTACATACAGGCAGCACACATGTGCAAACTACGTACTCCGCAATAAGCGACACAACAACAACAGCAAAAGCGATAGCGAAAATCACAGCAACGACAATGACGGTGGGGCTGTAGTGGTGGTCGGCGGGCGGCGAGAGTGGCGACGGGGCCAGGGGTTGCAATAATGGCGAAGGTCGACAGCGGGATGGTGGCCGACGATGGCAGCAGGCAGTGTTGGAGTCGATGGTGGATGGGTTTCAGAGGTAAGGTGAGTCGAGCGGTGATGGGAGAGGACTTGTTGCGGTGGACTGCGGTGGACTGCAGTGGTCGACAGGGTGGTCGTGGTGGAGGATGAAGGGGACGAGGTCGACGTAGGGGCGGTGCAGGGCGATGGTGGTGGTCGATGGGTGCAGTCGATCGGGTGTAGGGGCATCGACGAGGAGGAGAGGTGGCAAGGCGGTCGCGGTGGAGGACGGTGGTCGTAGGGGGTGGTTGCGGGGCTGCAGTCGAGGGTGGGGATGAAAGAGAGGGTCAGGGAGAAAGACGGCTGAGAGAGAGATTAGATGGGTAATTAGGGTTTAATTATAATTAATTAGAGTTTAGAGTTTTTGTGAGTGGGGGAGGAAGAACAAGAGAATAAGAATGAGCGTGAGAGAAGATTCATGAGATGGGGGGGGGGGGGGGTTAGTTAGAAAATATTGGGGATTATGGGGGGAGGTAATCTGGGGATTGGCTGTTAATGGGAATTAGGGTATGTGGGTTTGGGTTGGGATCTAATATGAGATGGGCTTGGGTTTGGGCTCCAAATAGATAAATAAATAAGTTCATTAATGGGCTAATTAAGGCACTTAAAACACAAGGATAAAATGATAGTAGAGTGCATAAAAATTCCAGGGTTCAACATGAGAAATAAAAATGGATTGAAGAAATACAATTGAGTTGCAGATGAATAACAAAATTCATAACAAAGTAAAATAAATACAAAGAACAAATTACAAGAATGAGAACGGAAAAAGTTACAAAAGAAAATCTGAAAAACCGGAAACAGGAGTTACACTGTCAATTTATGCTTTGGTTTATTTTGTAGCATGACTTTCTAAGACATGTGTAGGGTATTCTAGGCATAGTGAGACTTTCATTAAAGTGGGAGAGCAATCAATAAGAAATCGATCATGTATATTAGAAAAAAAGAATGAACTATGTGATTCAATAAAGTCTTGACTCAGGAAATCTTTGGTCATAACAGAATGAATTATAAAAAGATGTTTCTAAGTATTCATTTGTCTCAATCACTAACGTATCAGACACATGATGACGATATGCCTTGTTTCCTTCATTTCATTTTTCTTGATAGCGAATCGAGAACTAATCCACAAACCCTCATACAATTGTGGATGGCTAGTAGTACCAAGGGCTCTCAGGACTTCCACCAGTACATCTTTGCTCCTATGACCATCTAAGAAGAGGTGGTTTCCCGTCTCCGTGTTTATACTGCAAAAACCACAGTCGGATGTGAAGTTCGGTATCCTTTTAGCAATATTTTACCGTGCTAGGATTGCATCATTAAGTACTAATTATAAGAAGACTTTTAACCTTTAATGGTACCTTGGCCTTCCAAAGGACTATAGATTATTTTGGAATACATCCTCTGATGTTGATGCGATTGTAGAGTGATCATCCGGAGAACGACCCATTCTTTTCCAATTCACAGGCTCTTCGGTTAGGGTCTTGAGAACACCTAACTCCTTATTGTGCAATATACATCTGCAAGGCAACAAATTTTTCTTGGGAGTGCACCGATAATTAGGGCTGCAAACGATCCGAGCTACTCGCGAGCTACTCGGCTCGAGCTCGGTCAAAGCTCGACTCGATACGAGCTCGAGCTCGAAATCGTGCTCGACAGCTTAACTAGCCGAGCTCGAGCTTGGGCATTTTGTAATTTTTAGGCTAAGCTTGCGAGTACTTGGCTCGAACTCAGTCAAAGCTCAGTCAAAGCTCGGCTCGAAACGAGCTTGATCCGAGCTCGAGCTCGAAACCGAGCTCGATTGCTTAACGAGCCGAGCTCGATCCCCAAGAAACTCGGCTCGACTTGGCTCGATTGCAGCCTTACCGATAATTGTGAACTAAAAGGAGGTCTCCAAGACACTTTTTCCAGCTCTTGGCCACTGTGACGTGGGGATGAGAAGTATGCTTGTAAAGTTCGAGGAGCAGATCCCTTAGTAGGTGTGCTCTACACCATTTGTCCCACCAGAACTTGGTAGTAGAGTCATTGCCTATGAAGGACGTGGTACAACTGTAGAACGTGTTGTATGCTCTGGTCACTCGGCCCTACCCGGAACCCCATATTACACAACCATCTTCCATGTAGATAGGGCTGTGTGAAATCTTTCCATCCTTCACCATCAAAGTAATATACTTTCCACTACCACTTGCCGAGAAAAGCGAGGTTCATGTCTCTCGCATCGATAATACCCACCCCCCCATGAACTTTCTTCATACAAGCCTTCTCCTACCTAATGAGATGGTACCCCCTGCCCACGTCTGCGCCATTCCACATGATTCTCTTTCGGATTTGGTTAATCCTTTGGATCACCCACTTTGGTAATTCAAAGAATGACATGTAATATGTTGGTAAGTTTGATAATACCGAGTTAATCAAAATCACTCTCTATCCCAGGGAAAGCGATTTACTTTTTCATTCTGACAGTCTACCTTCGTTCTATCATTCTTTCAATGATCGGTATCTAGTCTGATTTCTTTAGTCTCCCTGGTCTAAGCTAGAGTCCAAGATACATAATAGGGAAACCCTCGGTTCTCCAATTTAGGATGGTAGCATGTGTGGTCACATCTTCCTCCTCTATTGCAATATGGATAAGGGTTCTCTGGTGAAATCAACTCATAATCCCGACCAAGCCTTAAAACAATTGAGAGCTCCCTTGAAGGCTATTCCCCCCCCCCCCCCCCCCCCGTTCTCGTTTCTAAAGAGCATGGCATCATCCCATACTGAAGGATTGTACAATCCTGGTCGATTTCTCCAGCTGGCCACTAGTGAGATCCAACCCGCATGTCCTATCATGGTTTTAAAGACATCCGCGACTATTATGAATAGCAGGGGGAGAGCTGATGTAACATCTCGAATTCCATTTACATGTAATTCGTAGTACAATAGGATCTTTTACTTCAATTCGTACAATTTTACAAGAAAATAAAACTATTCTTTTATTACAAAACAATATTTATTACAGAGTTACACAGCGGAATAAAATGTTGGATCCTGTAGGCAGGGCAAGAAAAACTAGAGGGGGGGTGAATAGTGTTTTATAAAAATTAATTGCGGAATTAAACTTTTCTTCTATCCAGTCGACTTGAAGAGATAAACCAGTCGACTGGGACGACAGTTAAGAAGAGTATTTTAAAGCGAGTCTGATCAGCCGACTTATAGAAGAGCCAGTCGATTTATCACACAAGTTTTCAGAGAGAAAGTAGTACAAGTCTGACCAGTCGACTTACAAATAGATACAGTCGACTGTCTAGACAAGTTTCACAGAGAACTATAAAAAACAAGAAAATGAAATGCAGGTTCAAAGAGATACAACCACAGAGTAAACACGATGTATCTTGGTTCGGTTCTCCCGACCTACATCCAGTCCCCAAGCAACCCACTTGAGATTTTCCACTATTCTTGAAATAATTACAAGAAAACCCTACGGCGTTAGACAACAACCTTGTCCAACCCGTAGTCATTTCTCACAACTAGAGAAAGTAACCCACTCTTCCACCAAGAGTGAAAACCTGACTCTACACCCTAGAGCCCTACTCTCCAACCGAGAGGAAACCACTCTCACAACCCGAGAGTGAAGAACAACAACAAAAAGTTTACAATCAACCTATAGCCTTGTTGTGGATGTGATTTTATGCGTGGCTATTAGGTCAACTTTCGAAATCAGTCTAAAATGAAATCACTGTTATGCTAGACTGATTTCAGAGAACCAAGACTTAGAAAGAGAATGCTTTTGAATGTTTTTTCTTATTTAAAACTAAAAACTTGAGAACTTGAGAAACAAAAAGCTTGGAAAATAAGTTGTTAATCTTTTCCAAGTGATTTCTATTCTCTATTTATAGAGTTAGAATCACTGGACGTTGAGAGCCAGTTGTACCAACTGTCAACCAACGGAAAATAAACTTTTGAATTCGAAAAATCAAATTTTGAAATCAGCAAACTGTCGAAACGACTTGAACAGTCGACTGGGTTGCCGTTATGAGTCGGCTGGTCAGAGTTTGAATAAGTTCAGTCAGTTTCGTACTAAGACAGTCGACTGGTGCCTTATGGCGGTCGAATGGTACTTAACAGCTGAGCTTTTTCAATCTTGTTTCGATCTTTTTAAGTTTGAAAAATACTCAAATTATTTTAAAGATAATGTGTGAGTGTGTGTGACAAGACTATTACAGAATTTCTAAGACTCAAAGAAAATAAAAAAGGTTACAATTGTTACAAAACACTTAATACAATAAATTGAAGCATATGTCTTGTCTTGAGTCTTGAGTCTTGAGATGGAGCTTTTAGCTTTCGTCTTTTTGTTGTAAGCTGGCAACCTTGTAGCTTTCTTGATCCATTAGCTATAAGAGCTTTGTGTGTAGTTGTGCTTGATCAACTTGCTTTAAGAAGTAGAACAACAACTTTGCATTGTGCTGTAATTATCAAAATCAAGAATCAACATTCTCCCCCTTTTGATGATGACAATACAATAGCTTAAAATAATGAGAATAAATATTACAAGTGCTCACATGCTCCCCTATCAAATGTACAACATGCATAGGTGTGAAAGCATGCACAAAGATATGTATCACCTCAACATAACACACAAACCAATATAAAAAAGTAGCTTATATTTTCTCCCCCTCTGGCATTAACAAAAATGGAAAAAAATAATCCGCACAAAAATAATACAGACAAAATGTCATTAATAAAAAAATTAGTCTTAGTTCAAACGATTACATAATAGATAGAAAATGCAACATTAAGTAGGAAAATACATTGAAAGAAAATATAAAAGTAGTAACTCATCAATCTTCATCATCTTCATCTTGGTCATCATGAGAGGGAGGAGGAAATTGAGTTGTGAATAGGTGAGTCAGATGAGAAATGTGTGACTCAAGAACATCTTGACGATCCATGATATAATTGACGGCATTATAAATACTACGAGGATCATCAAAATCTGCTCGAGGACGAGAGGAACTAGAAGCAGAAGACGGACGAGCTGAAGTAGCTAAAGGAACAGGAGGGGAAGTCCTAGAAGTAGACCTAGGTGGAGAAGTAAGAAGCTTCATGCGTGCTAAACTTGCACGATCAAAAGACTCATATTGCTTTACTACATTGGTCTCTACATCGAGATCGACATCATAAACACAAAAGACTCGAGTAAGAAGAGCACCAAAAGGAAGAAATGAAGTATGAGCCTTATAAAGCTTAGAAAATATGATACGACCCCAATTTAGATTAATTTTGCCGAATATTGCATAAACAGCTTGTTGTAATTCCATGGAATACTGATCATAACTCCCTGTTTTGGGAATGATATTGTATGATAGTATCCGTGCAACAAGTTTTGCAACAGGAGTAATGGACCTATTTGACATAGGAGGTCCATGATTTGGCAAATAAATTCTAGATAAAGTGGTCTAAACATCCATCTCAATATCTTCTAAGTCAAGCCCTTCATCATCTAAACCCAAAATAAGGTTGATTCTTTTGGATGTGAGTTTCATCTTCTTATTTTTGACAGAGGTATAGATGAAAATCTCATTACCATCATCCGATTGGACAACCTTCATATTTGTATAAAACAAATAGATGAGTTGAGGGTAGTAGTAGGGTTGATTTTCTAAAGATAAAAATTCATAGAGACCACAATGTTGAAACAAAGATATGAGATTAAATCTATCAAGATCTGAAAAATTTACAAACTGTCCCGGAAAAATCATAATGGAACATATGATGTACCATTTTTCAACAAGGTCAGAACTTCTAAGATATTGAATGTAGTCCCTAGAAGAGGAGCCCTCCTCTACATGAGATGTTTTTGATCTTTTAGGATCCATAAAGAGAAATCCAAAAAATCAAGAGATGGAATAAAAATCTAAAAGGATATACCGATAGGGAAGTAGCAAGGAGAAGTAAAGAACTTCAAGAGATCTTCAATCTGCGTTTCAAAATTCTTGAAATCCCCAAGCAGCAGCAGTAGCCAACCCGAACTTCCGACTTGAACTTTTGTAGAGAGAGGGAAATTTAGGGTAAAAGTGAAAGAATGAGGGGAAAGAGTTAGGGTTTTTACTTTTAATGGACGACTGAGATGTAGGTAGAGAGTTTTAAAGGCTCAGATTGGTCAAAGGGTAATAATGATCACCTCAAACGATGTGCCAAAATTCAATTTTGACGAAGATCTGAGTCGTGATAGTTGACTGGTATTAGGAGGCAGTCAACTTAGTCGAGAGTCAAAATAGAAAATTGAACGTAATATTAATACAACTGGTCAGTCGACTGGGTACTAAGCACAGTCGACTGTCCAGACCATAAAATGCAGACAAAAATTAGAAAATGATACTTTCCAGTCGACCGAACAATACGTGTAAGTTGACTTACCAGAAAAAATTCAAGAAACATCATGAAAATTACAAATCTCTAGTTCTCTTCTTAAGGTTATAAAGGTGTCTTCTTTAAGGGGTTTGGTAAAAATGCCAACTACTTGTTTATTAGTAGAAATAAAATCTAAAGAATTGTTTCCCTTTAAAACATGATCACATAGAAAATGATGTCGAATATCAATATGTTTAGTACGTGAGTGTTGAACCGGATTCTTAGATAAGTTAATGGCACTGGTATTATCACACATTATTGAAGGTTTTTCAAATGAAATACCATAGTCTAATAGGGTTTGTTTCATCCACAAAATTTGGACACAAGCCAAACTTACAGCGATATATTTAGCTTCTGTAGTAGATAGGGATACCGAATTTTGCTTCTTACTGCACCAAGAGACTAGTGAATGTCCCAAATAGTGACATGTCCCACTTGTGCTCTTCCGGTCAGTTTTACTACTAGCAAAATCCGCATCACTATATGACAAAAATTGAAAATTGTCGGTGCGTGGATAAAATAGACCATAATCAGACGTGCCTTTAATATATCTTAAAATGTGTTTCACAGCTTTTAAGTGAGATTCTTTAGGATTTGACTGATAACTAGCACACAAACATACACTAAACATAATGTCGGGTCTACTGGCAATTATATATAAGAGTGAGCCAATCATACCTTGATAGAGTTTCTGATCGACACCCTTACCTAATTCATCTCTGTCAAGGGTAGTGGTAGTAGCCATAGGTGTGGTCTTACTACTTGTGCTATCCATGTTAAATCGTTTGAGTAATTCCTTGGCATATTTTCCTTGATTAATGAATATGCTATTTTGTGACTGCTTAATTTGTAGTCCAAGGAAATAATTGAGTTCACCCATGTGACTCGTCTCAAACTCGTTTTTCATGGTATTAGCAAACTCTTGACATAGATTACTATTAGTAGAACCGAAAATTATGTCATCAACATATATTTGTATGATTAAAATATCATTCTTAATTTTTCTAATGAACAAAGTAGTATCTACTTTACCTATTTCAAAACCTGTTTCTAAAAGAAAAGTCTTCAATCGATCATACCAAGCACGAGGTGTTTGTTTAAGACCGTATAAAGCCTTTTTCAATTTAAAAACGTGGTTTGGAAATTGTTTATGTTCAAAACCTGGTGGTTGTTTAACATAAATATCTTCCTTTATAAACTCATTAAGAAATACACTTTTAACATCCATTTGAAAAAGTGTAAAATTCATAAAACAAGCAAAAGATAATAAGATACGAATTGATTCTAATCTAGCAACATGAGCATATGTTTCATCGAAATCTATGCCTTCTTCTTGATTATACCCTTGAGCAACTAGTCTAGCTTTGTTCCTAACAACTTGTCCGGATTCATCTAACTTATTCTTGAATACCCATTTAGTACCAATTATAGTATGATCAGGAGGTCGTAGAACTAAATTCCATACATAATTCCTTATGAATTGATTTAACTCATCTTGCATGGCATTCATCCAAATTCATTCTCACATGCTTCTTATATATTTTTCGGTTCAAAATTCGACAAGAAAGCTGTGTGATATATCATATTAACATGTGATCTCGTCTGAATACCATGTGAAATATCACCAATTATTAAGTCATAAGGATGATCTCTAACTTCAACAAAAGACTTTGGTAAAGTTGGAGACATCACAACAGGATCAGTCGACTTGACAAGTCCCTCAGTTGACGTATTAACATCAGTCGACTTGACTTCCTTATCGGTCGACTTATCTGCAAGACTAGTTTGTTCTAAAGATGTAATTACTTTATTTATGGATGATGAATTAGTTTCATCATCTTCAATTAAAGTCGATGAAGATAGAGATTCATCGAATGCAACATGCATGGATTCTTCAATAGTCATTGTTGACTTGTTGAAGATTCTATATGCTTTACTCATATTTGAGTATCCTACAAAGATATCCTCATTAGATTTAGGATCAAATTTATCTAAATTATCCTTAGTGTTCAGAATAAAACACTAACAACCAAATATTTTAAAGTAAGAGACCTTAGAAATTCTATCAAAAAATAGTTCATAATATGTTTTCTTTAGCTTAGGCCTAATCAAGATTCTATATAAAACATAACAAGCTGTAGCGACAACTTCAGCCCAAAAATACTTAGGTAAATTGCTTTCAACAAGCATGGTGCGTGCACATTCTTGCAAAGTCCTATTCTTCCTTTCAACCACACCATTTTGTGGTGAAGCTCTAGGAAATGCAAATGAATGAGTTATACCATTCTTGTTGCAATATTCTGCAAATGTTTCATTTTCAAATTCTCCACCATGATCACTTCTAATAGTGACTATGGTTAGAGACTTTTAATTTTGAATTCGTTTACAAAAATTAGCAAATTCTTTAAAAGCATCATTCTTATGTTTTAAAAAGAAAGTCCAAGTGAATCGTGAAAAATCGTCTACTAAAACAAAAATATACCTAATTTTATTTAAAGAAGCAACTCTAGTAGGGCCAAATAAATCCATGTGAATTAATTCGAGCGGCCTACTAGTAGAAATTACTTCTTTTGTTTTAAAAATAGATTTAATTTGTTTACCTAGTTGACATGCATCACATAACTTATCTCTTTTAAAGGATAGTTTTGGCAACCCTTTAACTAGGTTGTACTTAGACAATTTAAAGAGATTTTTCATATTCACATGGCCAAAACGTCTATGCCAAAGTCAAGAATCGTTATTAGAAGCTACTAAGCAAAAATCATTCGAAAACTCATATGCTTTCAAACACAATTCATAAATGTTATTTTTCCTAAAATCTTGAAAAATTATATTTTGCATGGTAGAATCATAAATTAAACATGCGTCTTTTTTAAACATGATTTTATAACCCTTATCACAAAGTTGACTAATACTTAACAGGTTATGCTTAAGTCCCTAACTAATAAGACATTTTCTATAGAGGGGTTAGTGTGCTTACCGACCATACCAATTCCTATGACCTTTCCTTTATTGTTGTCACCAAATGTAACTGTTCCTCCATCAATGTTTTGTATGGAAGATAGGAGGTTAGCATGACCAGTCATGTGCTTCGAGCATCCGCTGTCAAGTATCCAACGATCTCTCTTAGGTACCTATAAAATATTCAATGTGAATATGGTACCATTTTCATTAGGTCCAAAATAGATTAGTTTGTGGAAAACCAAACCCATGATGAGTTTGATTTTCCACCATAAGTAGAAATGAAATTAGCAGAATTACATACATTAAGCATATATGAATTAATATAAGAAATTCTATCTTTCGAACTCAGGTTGACTGGAACCCATACATATTTGCTCTGTCTAGTCGACTTTACAACACCTTTCAGTCGACTTTTACTATTAGTCAGCCGACTGAGAGGTAGGATAGGTCGACTTATCTGAGGTATTTGTCTTATTGAATAAGACTCAGTATCTCTGGACAGGTAACTGGTGGATGGGTGCAGTCGACTTGGCTGAATTTTAGATTTGCCTTTATCATGAAAACATACAGTTTTAGGCTTTTCAAAGAACTCATAAAGTTTATGCTTAACACTAGAAATAGATATAGGTTTATTTACACTAGTATTCTTAGAAGAATGAGATTTTTAAAGTGACCTTTTAAAACCAAGTCCAAACTTTTGACTAGATTTTACTTGATTTTGAATAACTTCATTTAAATTCTCTTTTCCTTTATTAAATTTAGACACGTTCTTGGATATCTCTTCATAATTTTTCTTTAGAGATTCAAGATCCATATCTAAACTAGAAATACGAGAATTTAAAGATTTTACTTCTTTATCAAGGTTAAGATTCTCTTAAGAAAGTGTTTGATTAAGTTTCTCTAAGTTCTTAACTATAATATTTTCCTTTTTAAGTTCTTGAAAAATTTTATTGAAAGCATCAAGTAAATCATTAAAATCATACTCACTACTTACTTAATTTTGAGATGCCATAAAACACACGTTTGCAACCTCGTTTGTCTCATCAATTTCTTCTTCCGACGAAGAATCGCTGTCATCCCAAGTTGCTTGGTATGCCTTTTTGTTCTTCACGAACTTGTTTTTTGTGTACCTATCTTTTTTGAAGTTGGATGTCTTTTCCTTAGATTTTGCATTCTCTAGTGGACAATCCTTCTTCATATGGCCTGTCTTGTTACACCTGAAACAAGTTGGAGGTTCATTAGATTCCTTAGTTTTTGAATTAAACTTACATTTTCTTAGGAACTTTTGAATTTTCTCGTGAATATGGCAATCTCTTCCTCATCTTCTTTTTCATCCTCGGAGTCCGACATGGCTTTGAATGCTAATGTCTTCTTCTTTGATTATTGTGGTTCGGCATCCTTCTTGCGCTCTTCAAGTTATACCTCATAGGCCATAAGATTTTCCACAAGATTCTCAAGAGAAAGTTATGTTAAATCATTGGCCTCTTCTATGGCGGTGGTCTTCTTCTCCCATTCAGGGGTTAGTGCACGAAGTACCTTTCTCACCATCTCGGCTTGAGTGTATGTCTTTCCAAGTGCCACAAGTGAATTTGTAATGTCTGTGAACCTTGTAATCATCTTGGACACATTCTCATTCTCCTTCATGCGGAACACTTCAAACCTGTGAACAAGAACAGATATTTTAGATTCTTTTACTTTGTTTGTTCCTTTATGAGTTACCTCGAGTGTGTGCCAAATTTGATGTGCGGTTGTTGCAATTGACACATGGTTGAACTCCTCCTTTGTAAGGGCAAAAAATAGTGCGTTCATCGCCTTTGCATTGTTCATTGTTTGGTTCTTCATGTCGTCGTTCCATTGTGCATATGGAATGGTAGGAGCGGTGTACTCGGTCTCCGTCATGTTCCATATTTCATAGTTGATGGACTGAAAGTAGATCTTCATTCTACACTTCCAATAGTTGTAACTGGTTCCATCGAAGAGGGGTGGCCTTTATGTAGATTTGCCTTCATGGTATTGATTTGCATTCGAAGTAGTTGTCATTGCACTCAACCATGCTATGATACCAAGTGTTGGATCCTGTAGGCAAGGCATGAAACACTAGAAGGGAGTGAATAGTGTTTTATAAAAATTAATTGCGGAATTAAACATTTCTTCTATCCTATCGACTTGAAGAGATAAACCAGTCAACTGGGGGCGACAGTTAAGAAGAGTATTTTAAAGCGAGTCTGATCAACCAACTTATAGATGAGCCAGTTGACTTATCACACAAGTTTTCAGAGAGAAAGTAGTACAAGTCTGACCAGTCGACTTACAAATAGATACAGTCGACTGTCCAGACAAGTTTCACAGAGAACTATAAAAAACAAGAAAATGAAATGCAAGTTCAAAGAGATACAACCACAAAGTACACACAATGTATCCTGGTTCGGTCCTCCCGACCTACATCCAGTCCATAAGCAACCCACTTAAGATTTTTCACTATTCTTGAAATAATTACAAGAACACCCTACGGCGTTAGACTACAACCTTATCCAACCCGTAGTCCTTTCTCACAACTAGAGAAAGTAACTCACTCTTCCACCAAGAGTGAAAATCTGACTCTACACCCTAGAGCCCTACTCTCTAACCAAGAGGAAACCACTCTCACAACCCGAGAATGAAGAACAACAACAAAAAGTTTACAATCAAGCTATAGCCTTGTTGTGGATGTGATTTTATGCGTGGCTATTAGGTCAACTTCCGAAATCAGTCTAAAATGAAATCACTGTTATGCTAGACTGATTTCAGAGAACCAAGACTTAGAAAGAGAATGCTTTTGAACGCTTTTTCTTGTTTAAAACTAAAAACTTGAGAACTTGAAAAACAAAAAGCTTGGAAAATAAGTTGTTAACCTTTTCCAAGTGAAATCTATTCTCTATTTTTAGAGTTAGAATCACTGGACGTTGAGAGGCAGTTGTACCAACTGTCAACCAACGGAAAATAAACTTTTGAATTCGAAAAATCAAAAATTGAAATTAGCAAACTGTCGAAACGACTTGAACAGTCGACTGGGTTGCCGTTATGAGTCGACTGGTCAGAGTTTGAATAAATTCAGTCACTTTCGTACTAAGACAGTCGAATGGTGCCTTATGGCAGTCGAATGGTACTTAACAGCTGAGCTTTTTCAATCTTGTTTCGATCTTTTTAAGTTTGAAAAACACTCAAATTATTTTAAAGATAATGTGTGAGTGTGTGTGACAAGACTATTACAGAATTTCTAAGACTCAAGGAAAATAAAAAAGGTTACAATTGTTACAAGACACTTAATACAATAAATTAAAGCATATGTCTTGTCTTGAGTCTTTGAGTCTTAAGATGGAGCTTTTAGCCTTCGTCTTTTTCTTGTAAGCTGGTAACCTTATAGCTTTCTTGATCAATTAGCTATAAGAGCTTTGTTTGTAGCTGTGCTTGATCAACTTGCTTTAAGAAGCTTGTTAGAACATTTTTCCTTTGTATATCCTGTAATATGTAAGAAGTAGAACAACAACTTTGCATTCTGTTGTAATCATCAAAATCAAGAATCAACATAAAATACAACAAGAAATACAACTCTAATATCAACATCTTAAATATAATCTTTTTCATCAACCGTCTTTAAGTCCTTGTCAATCCAATCAAGTCATGCACTAAAAATCTGTGGGCACGTCAATTGCTTACAACTGACGCAATGTTATAAACAGCGATCCTCTCTATACTGTATTATAACGAAATCTCTTACTTTTAAAATACAAACTTGAATGCATATAAAAGTATAAAGAGTGACTATCCTAAACATGTTAATGTATGATATGACTTAATACGTAATGCAGATATTATACTATAATGACACTAATGCATACTTGTTCGGATTCTATGCATCCCATACTATATAGGTCCGAGGGCAAGCACATATGTACTCCACATTAAAGGGTTTTATCTCTCGCCATGATAACTACCCATTAATAAAACAAAGTTTAGACATTCCACGAGTACGGATTCCAGTTCTGGAGATCCTCCATTCGACTATACAGAACCCTCGTCGTGCAAACATCCCGCAAGTGTCCCTCTGGCCCCGGTATACGCATATACACTGGAGTACGGCCTACTATCCTCCCGACTAATCATGATCCCGGAATCCATCGCCCGATCAATCATAATCCCAGATTTAATTAAGGCTCGCCTCCATCGCAAGCAACCACGGCCTCGGAATCCACCGTCCGACTATATATAGGTCCTCCACTTACGTTTGCCCAAGTTTACTACATTTTCACTTAGTTCCTAATTCTTAAGTTTGAACATGAATAAATTATACTACTAGAGCTAGCTTACCCTCCTACCGGTCTTACACAAAAAAATACCGAGAATGACAGCCCATATTGGCCACTTCTCAAATCAATTATTCATTTTCAACACTTGCCCGTACCAGGGTCTCATTAAGCCTCTAGAATGAACATCTTTTCATTTTCAACAACTTGGGGTATTCATACCCTTATAACTCATGTTCATGTATTCATAATTCATTGAAATTCTTTCATTCATTCTTATTTTTCACCAACAAGTACAATCTCAACATATTCATTCTCACAATACACTTTTCATATTCATCAAAACCTTCTCAATAAAATTTAATTAAGATTAAAACATAATCTCTTAAAATTCATCATTGAAAATACATCTCATCATTTTCCTTTGATTTATTTTAAACCAATTCCTAACATCATTAACCATATATATATATATATATATATATATATATATATATATATATATATATATATATATATTTCTTGAGTTCACATCTCATCTAAGCATGAATATGATATTTATTTTTCCAAAATATAACTTAAATCAGCGAGAATATATTTTCAATCACCTCGTTTAAGTATCATTTGCAAAACAGTAATTTAAAGTCAGAAACTGCATTTCATGATATTTGTAAAAATCATAGAAATTCATATACTTCACGAAACTTTGCGTTATTTATATCAAAATAAAGGTGTACAAGTCTACTACAATTTCTTAATTATAAGTTTCCTCAAAATACTATATCTATAACCCTGAATTCTTTGAAATATACAGTAGGGTCGAAATACTGAAATACTGCCACTGTACAGTCTTGTAAAATTCATATAAAATTCAATTCTTTTTGAAAATTTGATTTGTTGGACTTTTCAAAAAGTTTAACGAGTCTACTACAACTTCTTAGTTCTGACTTTTCTCAATTTATTTTATTTACAATGCTGAATTGATAAAAAAACCGAAAGATGTGCAGATTTCTAGCAACCAGCCAACTACTAACCAGATTTGAGTTTAGATTTTGTTAAAATAGTAAACGACTTTCAAATCTTATGAAATTTTAAAGAGATGTTCCTGACATATACAAGATGCTCTCAAAAAAAATTTAGCTCTAGATTCTAACTATTTTATTAAATACAATTTTCTGATGGCAAACAAAAACTCAAAACAGTAACTTTTCTTGTCATGAATTAGTAACTTTGTGTACAAATCTATATCCATATCATTTAATCTAATCATGATGTACTACCATTCAATCAAACAACATCATTTCAACTTATCTACATGAAAATACATCAATTAGCATGCATTTCCATTCTAAATATCATCACTACAATTTAACCACTACTCATATGTATATCAATTTTATATATCAATTTACATACACATGCATGATACTATAATTTAGAAAGTTCAAGAAGACACCCACCTTATTTGAAGAAAGAAAATGAACTCCTAGTAGATGGCTCCTAGCTCCAAGAATGGAACTCCTTTATTCTCCTAGCAAGCCTTCCTTTCTCCAAGCAAGAACTCAAATAACTCTCTTTTTCTTTTTTCCTTTTCTTTATTTTCCTCTCTTTCTTTTCTTATCTTTCTTATCTTTTCTTTTCTTTTGATTTTTGATGCAAGATTTTATGAAGAAAAGAGGTGGTATTTATGGGGTTAAATGGGTGAATGAAGAGACACCCATTACCCAAAAATAAATACACATTATCAAAATTAATCACTCACTCACCATTACTACATAAACTCCCAACTCTTCTTCTTCCTTCATGAATTGGCCAACCCTTGGATTTCCCACATGTGTACACTTCTCATTTAGTTAGTTGTTATTTATTTGATTGTATATGTTGCAACATGACAAGTGTAGGATAAAATATTTATTATAAATGTAGATTAACTAATGGGCTTTTCTTTTAAATAATTTTTCTAATGGGCTTTAAGATGATCTTTAGGCCTTTGGGTTTTTATTAAAAATAAATAAACAAAATTAGAAGAAAAAGTGTGCATGACATCTTAGAAAATTTAAAAAATAAAATGCACATAAAACATTACGAGCGATGCACGTGCTAAATATTAAAAATTAATTTGAGAGAACGAAAAGCAGTCAAAATTACAAAACATGTATATTTAATAATGTTACGGATATTTCACGTAACAGAATATATACGTAATCAACACGTGTATTGAAAGCACGTGCAATGTCCGTAAAACACAAAGATTAAATAAATATTTTGAGTTGGCTAAAAATAGGATTGAAATGAGTTTTGAGAAAACGGAAAACGTAAAAATAATCAGAATATAAAATACGTATGACATTTATATAAAAATATGTTATGAATATTACTCGTAATGGTACAAAATACACGTGCGTAACACACAAGGGCAAAATTGTCATTACCCAATTTTGCCGGGTGTTACAGCTGATAACCTTATCGCAAACCACTCCTGCAGGAGAACTGTCGCCCCACCATTCCATTGACATTGATTGTCATCATACTCTTTGTCAAACATTGTTGCACCCATCGAATCCATCTGTCTCCAAAGCCCCTGCCTATGAGCGCTTCAAATAAACAGTCATATTCGACCGAATCATAGACCTTCTCAAAATCTAGTTTTAACAGGTAGTTGCTGCTATTCGAGATATGACACTGATGGATTGTTTCCTTTGTGGTGGCTACGTAGTCGAGGATGCATCATCCTTTGATGAAACCAGACTGTTCTCGACTGATCAGGTCATTTATCACCTTGCCTAATCTGTTGGCAAGTAATTGAAGAGGCTAATAGGACGGAAGTCCCCTACTTTGAGCGAGTCCTCCTTCTTTTAGATAAAGACAACTTCTGCAAAGTTCAATATGCCTATTCTCAGTCTATGAACTTAGAATTCGGTCATGATTGCCATCAAATCATCTTTGACCTCTTCCAAGACGATTTGGTAAAACATCATAGGGAATTCGTATGGACCTAGCGCTTTCTCCTTACCCAATTGAAGGATTACCTTTTCCACCTCCATCTCCGTGAATGACGTCTCATTGGTCTGTAGTGGTTTTCGCACGTTCTGCGTGCTGTTGTGCCAAAAGCCATCACTGAGTGGAGCCTAAAATTTTCCCATGTTCCTAAGAAGGTTTTTGTAGTGTGTTTGAAATACAGTCTTAATTTGCTCCTCTTCCTATATCACACCCATCACTATTTGGACTGAAAATATGTGGCTGTATCTCTGTTGTGCACTTGTGATTCTATGAAAGAAGACTGTATTCGCATCTCCCTCTTTGAGTCACGATATTCTGGACCTCAGTCGCCGTTTGATATCTTCAAGCTTATAAAGCTGTGCTATTTCCTCCCTTAGACTAAGTAGCTGATTCATTTCCTCTTGTGTAAGAACTCCAGATTCCTCCAATCTTTCTAGTTCATCAATCCCCTAAAGAATAGATTCCTTGGCGCGCCAGATAGTTACGAACCTGGTACAGATCAATCTCCTGAGTCTTGTGGAAGCCTGTGTATCTTTTCACACCATATTGCTGCTGCCTCAGTTCCTCGTGTTGGTAAAGGCCAGTTTTCCCTGATAATATGATGAAAATCCTGAATTTCTAGCCATGTCTTTTCAAATCAGAATTTTGAATTTTTCCGTGGTTATGCTCTCTCGGTGACAATAATAAGAACATGATCAGATATCGGTTTTGGTAAGAATTTTGCACAAAACATACAGAACCTAGCCTCCCAGTCCATCGAGATCAAGACCATGCCTAGCTTTGCCATGATCTTTGGTTTGCATGTTGGACTAGGTAAAGAGTCTATATGTGATTGGAATGTCCACCAGTTCCATATCGGTTATAACCCGATTGAATTCCTCCCTCTCCGCATCACTCGATCCTCTGCCACGGTGTTTGAAGGTGAACCTCGTAATGTTTAAGCCCCCTTCCCTTTCCCGAACAATCCAAGGGTGGTGCCAACGTGTTTTGATTTATAGGAGTTCAGTCCAAAAATCAGCTCGAGCGGATGCTAGATTAGGGCCATAAAGTAATCGACTGGGTCCAGTTATCAGTCCGCCGCTGGAGAAGAACTAATAATGAGAACTCCACTTGAATTGCATCTAGGCAGTTGCATATGTTTGGATTAAAACCAATGGCAATACCCTGTATCCTCCACTCTGTGATCTTATGCCTACCCAGCCTTCTGAATCTAGACACAAGTGAGAGCCTGGTTTCTTGCAAACCAATAATGTCTGCTTTAGAAGAGTTAATAACATCTCTAACCATCACCTTCTTACCCCTACCCCCTAAACCTCTAACATTCCAAAGGAGTATTAACAGTAATAACTGGTTGGGGGTTGTTTGTTGGGATGGGTTCAATATTCATTGCAAGGAATTCTCTATTTATTTCCCATCCTCTAATTTATTAAGGAGGAGCACATCACGTTCTTTATCTCCCACTGCAAGACTAAAGACATCCGAATCTGACATAAAATTAAAAATGGAAGATAATAGACTACGCGTATCTTCATCATCGGTTTTAGCAGCCTTGGTTGCAGCTGCAATCTCCAAGTAGTCGTTCAAGGACTCCACATGAAACATTTTGTGCACCATCAGTACTTTGAATCCCCTGGTCTTCCACTACTCTATCAGCCTTGACTGTGAGTCGAGGAAAGTCGAGGGGACCGCTTCCAAAGATGGAATTATGGCCACAGCTTGTTCCCAAATCTGAATCCTACTCTAGATATGGGTTTTCATCCTCAGACGTGCCTCCTCATAGTCGTCGTCGATCAAGATATGAGATGTAGTAGTCATATGAGTAGACAACATAGGAATGAACTCATGTAGGGGTTTCTTCTCTCTGGACACCATCTCCGACCTAATATGAAAACTATAGTCAAATTCCTTACTTGAGAGTTGGGATGGTGGCCCAAAATAAATGTTGGAGTTATTACACACTCAAAAGACCTCATCTTAGGGCCACTTGAAGTATTAGGCCCATGACAACACACCAACATAAAACCCAACATATTCACCCCACGTGCTCTGCGCATAACTAGATCTAATGTAGTAGTTTGTGCAGAGCACGTGATGACTGTGTGCTTCATTGGCATGAGAATAGAGGGTGCAACGATCTCGGCGATCTCACGCATAGCATCACACGTCTCCTTTGGTATTACGACATGTGGCATTTGCATAGAGGGGGATCAGAGTACGAAGGGAGGCAGGGAGGTAGCAACCCCCCCCCCCCCCCCCCACACCCAAATGGCTATTTCACCTTATTCTATCTCCTGTTCTTCTTCTTCATGCTTTTTGTCTTCTCTTTCTCCTTTTTCTTCAAAATTAAGCTTTTTTTATTATATTCGTGTCTTCTTTCCCTTATCTGCTCCACTTTTCTAGTGCTGCAACAACTCTTGTGTCATGTCCCCCATGCCAATAAGCTCTTTTTCTCTACCTGTCTCTTTATTCAGAGATGTAAGTAGATCTGGGGTTGCAGATCCAGATCCGGGCTTTAGACCCCTTTTTTCCCTTCTTTCTTACCCTTGGATCTAGATCATGAGATTGAATCTTGACCCTCAATGGTTAAGATCAATTTTGGTGTCGACGTCGACCTCTGACGATCTTCCGCCTATTTTACAGCCCAAACCAGCTCTATATGCGCCCTTTCAATCTCATGACCATCGTCTATGGTGGAGTCTATCACCCACACTATTGATGTTGGGGCGGAGGAGCTTGTAGTGATAGGGGTTCTGAGCTCCAACCTAGCTTCAAGAATGAAGTGAACTATGTATGCTTCTTCGAAGGTGTAGATTTTGGCAAACCTTGTCATCTCAGTGTTATCGGGGCTTCGAATCTTGATTTTTGCTGAGATAGGTTATGATTCCGTGGCCATTTTGGGGTCGATCTCTTCGATGGTTCCAAAGTCGGCGATGATGCCTTCTAAGGCCTCTCTTCTCCAACAATGGAGAGGAACGTTATAGATCCAAATCTAATACAAATCCCTTTGTGGTATTTCGGTTCTAAATTTGAGTGTCCATTTTCTAAATTGAGCTGTGTAGAATCCAAAATCCACCTCCTCCATCGACATCACATTGAGCATCTTTTCTAGCGACAGAAACGACACTAAGAATTATATATGGCATGTTTTTTTAACAACCCCAGTCACAGTGACCCTTTGTTGGCCTTTGTTCCTCTAGGTTTTTGAGGAGATGGTTCTCCAAAGTTCGACCCTTTGTGATCCTAGCCACAACACATCATTTCCTGAGCCAAACCTCTTCATGTTTGATGACTGGGAGACTACTCACGAGCTTAACCTAAACGGGGTTCTCCGACAACCTTCCTCTTTGCACCACATGAGTCTTCTTTACTTTGTTCACGATCACATTCGTGCAAACGTAGGAGATGTGCCCCCACTTCATACACTTCAAACATTGAATATATTTCATGCAATCCGCTTGTATGTCACCTAAGTCACCATAATTGAAACAGGGGATTACTTTAACCTTGCCTTTGTGGGTTTTTTTATCGAATTTTGGTGACCTCCCTCGGTAAGTGCCTTTCTCCTCCTTAAGGTGTTTCTTTCAACCTTCGTCCATGGTTCTTACCCTGCAACATCTTCTAGTTCTGCTCCTAAAATGGTTGGAGTCCCCTCTGGAGCCCTAACCTCTATAGAGCCTGAAGCAAGGAGTTGTTGTGGAGCAGGATTGGAGCTATGGTGCGGTGGATGTTAGTAGTTGGATTGTTGTATGCAGTTGGTTTGATATTGTGGAGGTTGGTGGTATTGGGGTGGATGTGGTGGTGAAATTAGATGCTGGGGTTGTGGTGATGGTGGTTGAGATGGTGGAGAATTTGCATGAAGGTGCATACTGGGTTTGGAGTTGAGATGAGAGGAATGGTTGATGTAATTAGATGTTGGGGTTGTTGTGTTGGTGGTTGAGATGGTGGAGAATTTGCATGAAGGTGCATACTAGGTTTGGAGTTGGGATGAGAGGAATGGTTGATGTTAGGGTTTCGGGATTAATTGTAGATGTTAGGGTATCGGGATTGTGGATGGTTGGAGGTTGAGTGTTTTTAGTGGTGGTGATTTGATCGGGGGCTGAATGTTAGTAGTGTGATTGTGGTAATGGGATCGTCCATGATGTCGGAGGTGGAGGGTGTTGACTTGGTGCTGGTGAGAGGTCTGATCATTCTCTCTTTTCCTCTTTGTCCCAATAGCAACTGTCCACTCACTGTCTCTTGGGGGGGGGTAACCTCTGATGATGACTGCGGTGGGGGGTCTTTTTACTCCAATGATGGCCAGTTAAAGGACCTCTCTTTGGGTCCATCCTCTGCACTGCGGTGAGGGGGGATGATGATGATTTCATCAAGTCAGTGATCACTTCTGTGATATGTACTAGACGGAAGTCTGAGTTCCCCTTAGCCCTTTATTGGGGGTGGCGATCGTCGGTGGTGTGTTGTGGGACCGGGCATTGTTCATGTTGGGGTGAGGGAGAAGGTTGGTAATGGTCTACGGAGATGTGGAACATCTCAGTTGGCCCACGGGGGGGGGGGGCATTTAGGGATTGCAAGGGAGGTGGGTGTAATAGCCAGCGACAAAGAGCAAGGAAAAGCTGGGAGTCGGGGGAGTTATTAGGAGCTCCTTCATTTTTTATTTTTTTTTCTAAATTCATGATCTTTTCTATCAAACAAACGATTCCTTAGATGAGAATTAGAATTACCCTAAATCGGTTATCAAATTTATAGTCCAAACAAATTCAAAATAAATAGATCATAGTCATAAGTTCCAAATAACAATATTCAGTACAATTTGAAAACTAGTACTCAATGTAAGATTGAGCCAACAGCATTAAGTACAACTTTTCAAATAGTTAAATCCCCTGGACCAGATTTTAAAATAATACTTCGCAGAGCAACGTGTTCTACAAAGATTCTTGCTTCTCATTGCATGCAAACATATGATATCACATCAAAATAGAAAATAAGATATAAAAATAAAGAATTAAGTTAATAATAATTAAAAAAAAGATACCTTTTTTTTAGTGTTAATTTTTTTATAAACATATTTAGGCTAATTCGATCATTCTAAACAATATAAACGGTTCGGATCATCGATACGATGACCAAGATGGCTGTAACGTCCTAGATTTTTAAAATATTTTTGAGATTAATAAATGAATTAAAATGATTTTTTGTGATTTAATAAATATTTTTGTGAAATTTATCTTTTTACACGTGCAAATATTTTCTTGGGAAGTTCAAAGTCAGAAATTATTTTGGGGAAACCTATTATTTATTAGTAGGTATTATTTATGAATTTACTGGATTTTTCTGATATTTATTTGGCATCTTTGCAAATATTACAAAAAGATGGGCTTTTGTGCAAAATTACCACTTGGAGTAAAAACTCTAGATTTTCAGATTTTTGGGCTGAGCATGATTTCTAGTCAACTCAGATGTAAAAATTTTATTTTTTTTGTTTTAATAGATTTGGTTTATTTTGCAAATTTCTTAAAGAAGGGTATTTTTGTAAAATTGCCACTTGGAGGCAAAATTACAAATTTGTTTTTGTAGACTTAAACCCAGTGACGGCCAGTATTAGGGTGATTATTTTTGTTTTTAAATTTAAAGTGAATTGGGTAATCTAATTTCCAAGTATAAAGATTTATATATGTAAAGATATATTCAAAAGGGATATTTTGCAAAACCTATTCAAAACCCTAATTACTAGGAGTGTAAAATGAACAGGACGGTCTGTGGTCCGCCCGAGTCCGGCTCGAGAAATGGCCCGACCGTGGAACGTCCGAACTGTTATACAAACTGAACTTGAACAAATTATTAGGTCTGATGCTTTACCGAGCTCGAGCCGGACATAAGTTCGTCCGAGTATTATTGTGGTCTGATACTTTATCGAACCGAGTCCGGAATATAAAATTTTTTTCCGACTTGGACCGAGACGGACATAAGCCCGTCCGATTAGAATTTCGGTCCGAGCTTGAACATATGGGTGTCCGATCCCGTCCGGTCCGATTTACAGCCCTACTAATTACCCTATTTCCGGCCTAATATAAAGAGAGTGCAGCCGTCTCTTTGCTGCATTACACAAAGGGTTTTCTTTATTATTGATTTCTTGGAGTTTCGAAGCGAGGATCTTGGAATTCTTGCGAAAGGAATGACTTTTCTTATTCTCTTTATTATTTCGATTGATTCTTCAATAAGGTGAGTGACATATGTTTATTTTCTTACTATTCTAAGCATGTTGTATGTGATGATTTGTCTATTGGAAATCATTTTAGGGGATGGTATGATGATATAATGAAATTTTGATGAGTAGATGAATAAAGATTGAATCTTTCATGAAACTATGCTATTGATGATTAAAAGTCATTATAGATAACTTGAGATTTGTTAAGAACCTAATAGAAATCATGAGTAGGTCATTTCCTTTCATATGCATGCTGATTTGATTGCACATATAGAGTTTGTATGATGTTTATTGCAAAAGTGAATAAAAACTTAGTCTTTACTATGTATGAATACCTATGCGCTGTTCTTCATATTTTGATGGATAAAACTTGATTAATTATATGTGGCAATTGCTTATAATCATGGACAAACTATTATAAGAGCATCCACAATGGTATTTCTCATTTTGTAAAATATGGCAGCTACAGTAGTAGCAAATAGCGTTAGTGGCTGCAGTGGTCGTTTGCTATATGTTTCTCATTTTTTTAAATTTTTTGCGTGGGACGGTACAACATTTACCGTCGCGTAATTTTTTTTCGAAAAATGCGAGCATCAGTATATGTTGTACCGTCGCATTCGTTTAAAAAAAAATTAAAAAAATTAATTACTTATTAACTATTAAAATATGTTAATTAAATAAATTAAATAATATAATAATAACTAAACCTAATTAAAAACTAACTAAACCTATTTAACTAAACCTAATCTATCCACTAATTCCCTAAAATCTAGGACGGTACATGTTGTACCGTCCGGGATTTCAGGGGTTTTTTTTTGGACGAAATCTGGCCGTCGGATTTTTAAAAAAAAATTAAAAAAATAAAAAAATTTGGGACGGTATATGTTATACCGTCCGCCCAATATTTATATATAAAAAAAAAATTGGGATGGTATATGTTATACCATCCGACACGATTAAAAAATTTTAAAATAAGAGGGACGGTATATGTTGTACCGTCCTTTATAATTTGAGAATCGCTATTTTGTTTCTCATTTATGAGAAACGAGTATAGGAAGTTTGCCAAAAAATGGAAAAATAGAAAACCATTGCAGACGACCATTTGCTATAAAATGGCAAATTGCCAAATATAAGAAACCACTATGGATGCTCTAACTAGTTGTGATTGTGTTTAAACAATTGATGAGAGAATTGTGGATCAAAAAGATCAAGTTTGGGGTTTTCAAATAAGATTGATTTTTTGGGTCTGATGCTTCAGCCGAAATTGTTTTTTGGTGATTTCGTGATGTTTTCGTGTTGGATTTGAGTTGTTTTAATACTGAGATGATTTTGAACAATATATTGCCTATATACGATGTTTTCTTGATACTCTACTGATGCTTAACACACCTATATATATATATATATATATATATATATATATATATATATATATATATATATATATATTCATCTACTGTTTTGAAGAAATTTGTCAAAAATTACTCTTTTATGATATTCATCTACTGTTTTGAAGAAATTTGTCAAAAATTACTCTTTTATGATCTTGATGTAGTTTTGATTAGTTTTATAAACTCCGGTATGTTATACAAGTTGTATTTGGTCATCTCAGGAAGTTTATTTTCCAAATTTATGATTTTACGAAGGATAAACAAAGTATCAGTAAAAAGGTGCACGAATTTCAAAGCTGTATTTTCCTCAATATGACTGTCGACCGCTTCGTTTTTGAACTGAAGGTGACAGTTGACTGTCAATTTCCTTTTCTTTTTTTTTTCACTCGGCAGTCGACCGTCACGTTTCGTACTGTCTTTGACAGTCGACTGTCAGTATCTTGGCTGATTGGTTTTGTTGAGTTTTCTTCGTTTTTCTTGAACGATTATTTCTTCGATATTATAGATTACTGATCTACTATTTTAGATGATGTTTTTACTATAGATTACAGTATTTTACAGAGAGTTACATTTTGATTATAATAGATTTTAAATTGTGTTCTATGACTTTATTAAACGAAAGATATATGATTTTCGAAGAAATGATGTTTTGTGACATTCTACGACTTCAAAATATGATTTTCGGATATTTACTAGATTTAATAATTTATTTCAATTCTGGAATTTGTGAGTATATTAAAGGAATTTGGATTTGTTGATTTTTCAGAAGTTTTCTTAATGTGAGAGTATTGATAATGGAATTGAGAGCTTTAATGAAAGATTTTGTGTTGATGGTTGAGTTGTGAGTCTCTAGAGGGTGAGTGGGACCCTAGATACCGATAGTTGAGATTTTGTGGTTTGGCCAGTTGTGGCTTTGTTGTTGATCAGTTGAGTTTAGTCCGGTAAGGTACGCCAACTTTGAGAGATTCTTAATTAATTAATTAACATAATAAATATAAGGAAAGACACTAGAATGGCGATATGATGAAATGAGGGCAAACGTGAGTTATGGACTCTAGGATGATCCGAGGAGTGAGATAATCCCCAGTATTCTGAGACGATGGCTGAAATAGGCCACAGAATGATCCACGTGAGTGGGATTGGTCTCTAGTATTCCAAGGACGAAAGCGACGCTCATGGGATGTTTGTGCAATGAGGGTTTCAGGATGACCTGCGGAGTGAGGCAATCCCCAGTATTCCGGGACGATGGATGAAATAGGCTACAGAAGTATGGCGAGAACCGATACTTGCAAAATGTATAAATCTCGTAGTAGTCATTGTAGTAGGATAATTGCATAACAAGGGAGCTAACCCTATAAAGTGGAGAACGATAAGGGCTTGCACTGGACCTATATAGTATGGAATGCATAGATACCGACAAGTATGCATTAGAGAGTCATCATCCTGCATTTGTGTTTTCTTGACTTGGTTTTATGCATGTGTGTTTTCTATTTTCCTACACTTTACACTTAGTCTACTTTCAATTGACGTTTTCATATTTTATTTATTTTTACTTCATATTCCTTTTGTTATTACGGTTGGTATGTATTGATTATGACATTATTCATTATGTTTTATTCATGTTGTACTTGTAACACCCCGAATTTCAAATAAGGACAAACTCGGGATTTCACAGGATCTTTACTTCACTTCGTACAATTTTACAAGGAAAATTTAAAACTTTTCATTCACAATACATCAGAGTTCAATTACAACTTGGTTTTACACAGTGGAAGAATGAAATTTACAATAAAACATTTACAACATTTTTAAAATAAAACAACATCAGCATATCCACTTTATAGCTCCATGAATGGTCCTTTACCTGCATGTCAATCTGTGGGCACGTCAGTTATTTACAACTGACGAAATGTTATACACGGCTATCCTCTCTATGCCGGGAATAGTATAACGATCTCATACTTTAACAAATCACAAAAAAAAATTGAATGAACATATAAAGTGTCAAAAGTGATTATTCTAAACATAAGTGTATGTCATGTCTTAATGCCTAATGCACACATTTCTATACTAGGATGACACTAATGCACACTTGTTCGGATTCTATGCATCCCATACTACATAGGTCCGAGGGCAAGCGCCTACGTTCTTCACAATACAGGGCTCGATCCCTCGCCATGAAAACTACCCGGTAGCAAAACAAAGTTCAGACTATTCCACGAATGTGAATCCCAGCCTTGGAGTCCACCAACAGCTGTTATAACAGATTCCACATCGTACGAACCGTCCCGTATGTGACCCTCTAGCCCAGTATATATATATATACATTGGAGACGGTAAACACAAAAATCCATCCGTCCGACTACTCAAGATCCCGGAGTCCACCGCTGACCCGTCCTCATAGTCCCGGACTAAAATATAATAATCCGTCTCCCACAGGGCAACCTCAGTCCACCAACTGGGTCTATAGTCTTGGAGTCCACCAACAACTATATAGAGCACCCCACTTACGTTTCCCTAAGTTTACTACATCTTCACTTATGTGCCTAAATTTTCTTAAGTTCAAGACATGAATAATTTCCATTCAAAGAATTAGTTTTACCTCCTACCGGACTTAATCAACAAACACGAGATAGCTCCTTAGCCATATCTCCAAATCATTACTCAAATCTTTTCTTTCAATAATGCCGGTATCGAGGTCTTACTAACTCTAAGTCTCAGTTTTCATGTATAAGCATCATGGGTATTCATACCCTCAATAATCAAATGTCTTAAGCTCATCATAATTTCATCTTTCAATTCATTCACAAAAATACATAGTCTTGTCACTATCCATGAGGTTCACATTCTTTATAATTAAAAGAATAATTTCTTTTAAGAACATAATTTCATCACATGAGATTTCATAATAAATCCAAGTCATTATATTGTCTCACTTCACTTTAGAATATTCTTCGAACAAATAAGAGTAAAATTCTCTTCAAGAAGAAAAAAAAATAGTTTATATAGAAATGCTACTTTCTCCATGAAGCGAGACTTGAATATTCACAAAGTATATTTCCTCCATAGTGTGAGAAGTGGAGTTTTACTATAAAGTAAATCTTTAAATAATACTAAAAAGTAGTATAGTATTCCTACTAATAGTGAATGAACCACACTACACTATACAAATTAGTGTAGTTTGTATAGTGAATTTCACAGGATACAAATTAGTGTAGTTTGTATAGTGTATTTCCCGAGTTT
The DNA here is from genome assembly GCA_017893485.1 of Hemerocallis citrina. Classification (NCBI taxonomy): domain Eukaryota; kingdom Viridiplantae; phylum Streptophyta; class Magnoliopsida; order Asparagales; family Asphodelaceae; genus Hemerocallis; species Hemerocallis citrina. Next base: position 34,568,168 of record CM030360.1, read on the forward strand.
GTCCTTATCATACCCATTATAATTTCAAATGTGAATGCCAAAGATTCTGTTAATAGATGCTATTTGCTGGTAGGTATAAAATGACCACTTAAGATAATTAGATAGAATTCGCTAGTGCATCAACCAACAAAACTAAAAAGAAAGGATAAACATACTGTGTGAATTTACTTCAAGTAGGCTAATATCGGCAAGAAAAAAAAATAGAAATAATAATGGTAATAAAGTGAAAGATAAAGAAATTAATCATTAGTCAAAAACTCAATACTTTCTGCCTGCAAAAACTGATCAAAAACTGCTCAAGCCTACACCTATACTTCCATTAATTGCATTAGTAGAAGACAGTACAAGGCAATTCAACTCGGCATATATTTTCATGAAATAAAGTGTACATTCATTTATGCATAAAAGAAGTAACTTTAAAATTTAAAACATGCGTACAAATTACTTCGATACGAAGAGATATTCTGAACAACCTCACCTCACTGTTTACACAAAAATCATGTATCTTCTCAACTTTTCTTGCTACTATTCATGATTCATGAATTGTTATTCCACTTTCATAATATAGTTATTCTATTTTATCACTTCAAAACTACTCATTTACTTTCATTAACATGCACATTCTAAGAATTAGAAAGTAGGAGAACACCCACCTAGATTGAAGCTTGAATGATGAAAGAAAATGAACACCCCTTCTAGCTCCAAAGTGACCTCCTAGATCTTCCCCTTCTAGCAAGAGCCTCCAAGCACAAAAAAAAACTCTCTTCTATCTTTCTTTTCTTTTTCTTGATTTGTTTTCTTTTAGTGTGTGAAATGAGAAGAAGAGAGGTGCTATTTATAGGATTTGTAGGGGGTTCAATTTGCAAAATTACCCACCTAATAAATTACTCAAATTAATTTTCAACCTCTTCATTTTCTCAACTCCTAAAAACTCCCATCTTTTCATATACCCACTTCTCTAATTCTATAACTCCCAAACTCTCTCTCTTCCCACTCCTTCAAAACACTAACTCCCAACTTTAACTCACCTTCATATCAAAACCGGTCACATGAAGAGTTTTGCACAGCACATAGGTGCTGTGCTATTAATCCCCCGTGGGCCCTTCCATACCGTCCATTATTCAACATCAAATACACTGTTGTGTATTCAACCCATGGGCCCATTCCCTCAATCTTCCATTACACATTTATCAATTAGTTCTCACTAAACCATATCATGCTGTATACTTATCAGTGGGCCCCCCAAATTCACATATTCGTTTCACTTTTACCATGTATACACATCAATACATCATTAGCCAAACTATGCACATATATATATATTATACATACTATTACCTTATATATTATATAATATATAAATTATACATTTTTTTTTTTTTTTTGAAAACTACGGAGTGTTACTCCGAAATTTATTTTGAAAACAAATGTGCTTAAGTACGTTTACCGAAAACACGTGCGCCGCACGTAAAACCTGAAAATGGGAAAATCGACTTTATTGATGAAAAGTTATTAAATATAATCGAAAACAATATTGGAAAAATTATATTTACTAATTTACATATATTTCATGATGAAATCACTACACGTAGAAAGCACGTGCATTATACGTGAAGAAAATCGAAAAATGCATTTTAATCAAAACAAGGGGAAAATAAATTTTTGTTTTATAAAATAGATTTAAATACATAAAAATAAATAATTTAAACCTGTAGAAAATATTGTGCGTAGTGGTGGAAACACGTGCATCCAAACACGTAAAAAGCACGTAAATTCCAGGGGTTGAAATATTATATTTTAGTCGACTGAAATCAATACGGAAAAATGTATAAATAGTACGAATCCAAACTATGTAGTGAAACATATTACAAAAATATACGTGCGTAACACCCAGGGGCAAAATTGTAATTTTCAATTTTGCGGGGTGTTACAATACTTCTTTTGATGTCACTCACACTATTATGGCTGACCCCTGTAGTTTTTGGGGTTAGGGTTATCTCTAGCCTCATGTTTTATAGGTAGGTACCTATAGTTTGGGATTTAGATGCATGTGGTAGAATGTAGCGCCCCGAATTTCTAGTATAATATCTCAGAAATACGTTACACAATTCCCAGCATCTACCTCAATGTAATAGTAAACAAAGCCAAAACACAAATAAAATTTTCAACTTTTATTACACCAATCCTTTACAAAATACAACAAAAAATTAAACACATTGAATTACAATTCTTTTCTTTTACAACACATCTATATAATAAATTACAAAGAAAGATATCAAGTGGCTCACAATCAATCCCCCCAAAATCAAAGGCCCATATCAAACCTCACAAAAAACATTTTCTCTCCAAAATTTCAAACCCCAAAATCAAAATTTTCCCCCTAAAAAACTCATTACTTTATTACTATCTCTCTCCTCTCTTTACTTTTTCATATTTCTCTCTTTCTCTCTCTCTCTATCTCTCTCCCATTCTTTCTTTATTTACTTAGAAATTCTGATTTTAAGATTTCGGTTTTGTAAAATTTCAGAATTTTTAATAGCAAATATCTCTTCAACAATTAAATTTCATTATTTTCTACACTTAAAGTTCTAAGAAGTTAGATTTTATACCTCCATTTATAATTATTTTTCAATATAGACTTTTATTTATAACTAATTATTGTCATACTATTCAAACATGAGCTACATAATTATTGTTTTACTGTTTACATGGCTTTTCGTGTTTTGTATCGTTCTGAAGACGTGCCGTAGGCACGTGCCCACGAGCAAATCTAGTTCTTTTACAATTTACATAAGCAAAATTATCATTCTACCACATGCATCCAAATTTCAATGCTATAGGTACCTACCTGTAAAATATGAGGTTAGAGATAACCCTAACTCCCAAAACTACAGAGGTCAGCCACAATGGTGTGAGTGACATCAAAAGAAATACAACATGAATAAAACATAAAGAATAAAATCATAAACAACACATACAAGCAGTAGTAACAAATGGAAAATGAAATAAAACATGAAAACATCAAGTGAAACTAGACTAAGTGTCAAGTGTAGGAAAACAGAAAACATCATGCATAAAACCAAGTCAAGAAAACACAAATGCTAGATGATGACTCTCTAATGCATACTTGTCGGATTCTATGCATTTCATGCTACATAGGTCCGGTGTAAGCCCTTATCGTTCTCCACTTTATAGGATTAGATCCCTCGTTATGTAACTAATCCTACTACGGTGATAAAAACAAGATCCAAAATACTTCGCGAATAGGCATCACAACCCTCGACGCGCAAGCATCATGTAAGAATAGCTTTGACCCCCAGGAAGAATCACCTCCCTGACGTGTACCCCATGAATATGTTTGCGAGACCCTCGACATGCTGATACACTAATACATCCAGTGAATAGGCCCACCGACTCTTGACACGAGAATGCACGTGTATGTTCCATGAATAGGCCTGCAGACCCTCGACAGCTAACATACCAAATGTCCTCTCGAGACAGAACAACACACACTCCTAGAACGCATTCGTTGGACTAGACCCCTATAGCATATACTTACATTTCCCAAGTTCTATCACATCTCCATTAGTGCATGTCCTTAAGTTGGTTATTATTAAAACATAATTTCCCCCTTCTCTAGAGTTAGTGTATCCTGCCGAACTTAATTCCACAACAACAACCCCAAGACCCACCTGGTCATAATTTATAAATCTCATCTGCCGGTTCACAGGAATCCCACTCAACTCCTAGAGACTCACAAAACGAATATCATCACCAAAACTTTCAATAAAACTCTTTATTTCATCATTAAAACATTTATATCAATAAAAACTTCTCAATTAACAAAACCAAATTCATTCGATATACTCACAAATTTCCAGAATTGAAATAAAGTATTAAATCCATTAAATAACTGAGAATCATATTTTGAAGTCATAGAAAGTCACAAAACATCAATTTCTTCAAAAACCATATATATTTTACTTTATAAAATTATAGGAATACAATTTAAATTATATCATAATCAAAATATAACTCTGTGTAAAATACTACAATCTGTAGCAAAAACATCATCTAAAACAATGGATTAATAATCCGTAATATCGAAGAAACAATCGTTCAAGAAACACGAAGAAAACTCAACAAAACAGTCAGCCAAACAGCTACCAGTCGACCATCAAATCATTTTAAAAAGCAACGGTCGACTGACATGCAAAATTTCCCAAATCAACTAATTGACAGTTGACTGTCAGTTCATGTGCAAAATCTTGACAGTCGACCGACAATTCCAAAATTCGACAGCTTTAATATTCGTGCATGTTTTCACTGATACTTCGTTAAATCTTCGTAAAATCATAAATTTGCAACTACAAAAAAATCCTAAGATGATCAAATACAACTTGTATAATATATAGGATTTTATAAAACTAATCAAAACTTCATTAAGATTATAAAAGAGCAAATTTTATCTAAATGTTCAAAACAGTGACTATGAATATGTATATATGTACATAGGTGTGTTCAAGTATCAGTTAAGCATCAAAATCCATCAATTAGGAGTAGTATAATGTTTAGATTCAATCTCAGCATTAAAACAATCAAGATTCAATTTGAAAACTTCATAAAACTCAAAAAGAACAATTTCGACCATACACCTTCAGACCCGAAATTAAGAAATCCCCATTTCACTTCAAAACTCGATCTTTTTTATTCAAAAACCCTTCCAAAACTTGATTAAACACAAACCCCACTGATTACATCAATTTACTCATGAATATATGCTCTTACAACATGGATTAATCAAGTTTTACTTCATCAAAACTCTCAAACAGTGTGTACATATAGTAAAGGTCAACTTTTTATACAATTTGTGCAATACACATTCATACAACTCATATAAACAATCAAAACAGCAGAAATAGAAAGGAAAACATCATACCCCTAATTTCTGTTAGATTTTTAATGATCTCAAGTCATCTATTTAGGGTTTCAATCATCAATAGCATAGTTTTCATGAAAAGATTCAATTTTTATTCATTCGTCCATCAATAATTCAATATATCATCATACAATCTCCAAACATGCTTTCTAGTAGACAAATCATCAATACAACATGCATACAACAACAAGAAATCAAACATATGTCACTCACTTTATTGAAGAATCAACCGAAATAATAAAGAGAATAAGAAAAGTCCTTCATTTTGCAAGAAAACCAAGATCTTAGCTTTGAAACTCCAAGAAATAAATAATAGAGAAAACTGTTTGTGTAGTACAGCAATGAGACGACTGCACTCTCTTTTAAATAGGCCGGAAATTAGGTTTCTAGGGTTTTGAATAGATTTTGCAAAATATCCCTTGTGAATATATTTTTACATATATAAATCCTTATACTTAGAAATTAGATAAAACAATTCAATTCAAATTTAAAAATCCAAAATAACCAACCTGATGTGGCCGGCTCTGTTTTCAAACCCAGAATAAAAAGTTTCTAATTTTTGCCTCTAAATGGCGATTTTGCAAAAAGACCCTTCTTTAAGAAATTTGCGAAATAACCCAAATCTATTAAAACAAAAGGTAAAATCTTTACCTCTGAATTGACTAGCAATCATGCTTAGCCCAAAAATTCAAAAATCTGGAATTTTTACTCCAAGCGGTAATTTTGCACAAAAGCCCCTCTTTTGTAATATTTGCAAATAAGCCAAATAAATATCAGAAAAATCCAGAAAATTCATAACTAATACCTACTAATAAATAATAGGTTTTCCCAAAATAATTTCTGACTTTGAACTTTCCAAGAAAATATTTGCACGTGTTTTACACATTTAAAAAGATAAATTTCAGAAAATATTTATTAAATCACCAAAAATTATTTTAATTCATTTATTAATCTCAAAACCATTATTTAAAAATTTAGGGCATTACATAGAATGATAATGTGGCTTATGTAAATTGTAAAAGAATGTGTTGTAAAAGAAAGAATTTGTAATTCAAGGTGTTTAATTTTCCGCTGTGTTTTGTAAATAATTGATGTAATAAAAGTTGAAAATTTTATCTGTGTTTTGGCTATGTTTACTATTACATTGAGGTTGATGCTGGAAATTGTGTAACGTATTTCTGAGATATTATATTGAAAATTCGGGGCGCTACAATGGCCGTTTGCACTCGTTTGCAAATTGTGGGCAATTGCAATGTAATATCTCCTATATAAAATAAAACACAAAAAAAAGCTATCAAGTAGGCGATTGCAAGGAAATCAATGGTCTAGATCTAAGTTCCCAACCCCCCAAAGTTTTCCCCCAAAACTCAAATTCAAATCCCCCCTCCAAAAAAAAACTCATTTATTTATTTAATTATTTCTCTCTCTCTCTCTCTCTCTCTCTCTCTCTCTCTCTCTCTCTCTCTCTCTCTCTCTTATACTATATATATATATATATATATATATATATACTAGATTTGCCCATGGGCACGTGCCTTGGGCACGTCTTCAGAACGATACATCATATGAAAAGTCTTGTAAACAGTTAATCAACAATTATGTAGCTCAAGTTAGAATAGTATGACAATAATTAGTTGTAAATAAAAGTTCATGTTTCCATAAGTAAGTGTGTGTGTGTGTGTGTATAGGGCTCTTCAGTTACGCACTCTCATTTGCGCACTCTCCCACAGCCCTCCGATTTTGATCATGATCATGATCAAAATCGGATCCTCTATCTTCTCCCGCTCTCTCACTTATGGAAGATGGGGTATTCTTGTCATTTCACTCATTCCTCACTCTCCCCTTCTATCTCCTCCCTCTCTCCGTTCTCAAATCTCCCTCGAACGAAATGTGTCCCCAAATCGCCTCAAACCCTAGCTCCAATTCGAAGTAGCTGTCGCTTTCCCCGCTCTCAAATTGCCTCAAACCCTAGCTCCAATTCGAAGTAGGTGCAGCTCTCCCCGCTCTCAAATAGCTCTGCTCTCGAAAACCCCCAAATCTAAAAACCTAGCACTCTCAACTCCGAGCTCCCAACGCCCCTCTCTCACTTCGCTGACGAACACAACCCCCGAGCCCATCTCCACCTTCTCTGACGAAACTCTAGATCCAAATTGAAACCCTAAATCAGGTTAAATTTAATTTTTTTCTATTATTTGGGCAATTTATTTGTTTAATTCCAGTTTTTGTGGTTAGTTGTGTGGTGTTATAAGTGAATGTAATTGTGGGTCTAAACCTATGGTTTGATTAGTATGCTAAAATAAAAAATCGTCCAATTCTAAGAGATTGGATGTAAACTGAAGGTGTCGCAAAAAAAAAAATCATATGGTAATATTTAGTATCCAATTTTTTTTCTAATTTTTAATTAATTTTGAATTAATTATTAGTAATATTGTGTTCCAAATCAAAGTTGACTAAGTAAATCTTTATTGTTAATGTTTGGAGGAAACATAACACAAGAAGCAATTTCTAGAGACACTTTTGATGATACGAATTGAGGTAATTTACTGTTAATTGTTAATATATTATATGTTTTCCATTCACTTGATCAAACTCTTTATTGTTAAATAATTTTTCAGGTAATGTTTGCATTGCAAGAAAAATATTTTTGCTACTGGAACAAGATGGACACCTATTATATATCAGGGAAGTATTTGATTCTCAATTATGCATTTTGGGGTTCGGCCTCTCTATTTTTTTTTCTTTTGATGAGGCAGTGATGACAAACACCTTATGATCTGAAAAATCTTGAGCTTTTTGTGTTTATGCATACTCCTCTCACTTATGATGAAGGGGGTACATGAGTCATTTCACTCGTTCCACTCACCTACATCCATTCACCTCTTGACATTTGCAGTTGGTTTTAATGGTTGAGTATCTAATATTTGTTGTTTAGTTACTTTGATATTTGCTGCTCTCAGTTGAATGCTGAGTGTTTTTAGTTTATGAAATTTGATACTTTCTCTTCAGTTTGGTTGAGTTTATGATATTTGTTGTTCAATTACTTTGTGATGGCATAATTCTCACTTATATTATATATTTGGAGGTAAATGAGATATTTCAATCGATTATTTTTTTGCAAGAGAGACTGCACAATTGAGGAAATCCCTATTCTTATGAAGGAGGGGGTATTTATGCATTTGAAATGATGCTTGATTATTTAATTAACTGATGCTTGATTATTATGCATTTGAACTAGTTGGCATGGCACCCCAATGCAGCCCTAGTGTGAATAGTGTGTTCTGAGCCTACTATTATATTTACTTTTTTAATTTTGTTTGGGTTAGTTGAATTAATCATACTTTCATCTTATACTTTTTTTTCCTGATTGTGCACAGAAGACAACTTGCATCAGTAGAAGAAGATGTAGAATAGAAGGAGAATGAAGCAACAAGTAGAATAAGTTGAAGTGGGGCAACATAAGGAGAAGTAGTAGTAGGAGAAGTAACATCAACTAGGAGTTGAAAAGCAGCAGCTCCAGGAAACTGCAGTACAAGGAGTTGAGAAGCAGCTGAAGCAGCTCCAGGAAGCAATAACGACTCTAGGCAACAAATGTTGATTTTTTTAATGCTTGTTTGTAATGATTGTTTGGGCAAATTGCAGAACTTCTTTTGAAAATATATGTTATGCCTTTGCAAATTGTAGAACTTTTGTAAATATTATTATTGAAAGTGAGGTTCTAATATGCCAAAAAGTTTGATTAGACTCAATTATATCTAGAAGGACCTATACTTAATATGAGAACTACTGTCAATATTTTTTGATTAGTTTGGGTTTGAGTTGATGAATATGTAATTTTTTGTAGAAAATAAATGACCACTGTCCCCATTTATATACTGAAGTTATATATAATCTGTTTTTGGTTTTTGTACGAAGCTTGCCATGGGTCTTTTAGTATTCAAGAATCTGATGTGAAACATCCATGAGGATATGTACAAAGACCTGACAAATTTGTAATGGAAATAGCAATACAGAATCTGTATGATAGCTCAAGTTAGTGAAGTTCAAATTAGCTTCATTCACCATCACATTCACTAATATCTTATATACAGTAAAATAGAAAGAAAAAGGAAGGAGCCAACTTCTTCTAGTAGAGCCAAACAATTTATTCAACAAAATAAGCTGCTTTCTGGAGCAAACTTTTTAGGTCAAGCTTTCGTTTTCATACTTTTCCATGTGAAAGATATTTTTCCTGCATCCTATCTTGCAATAAAGCAGTATAAACCCAAAATATCAAGACTGAACAAGATATTATGAGAAGGACGGAAGCAATACAAGTTGTAGATGTGTTTTATTCTTGTCTTTTGGTCAACTAATATAAATGCCCCTCAGATCCATAACTGAGTTTACATCGAGTAATAATACTGCAAAAATTTTGTCCACATGAAACAATATTTCATCAATGTAACTGAGCAAATTCCAACCCATCAACACTTAGTTTGTTATATAGTCCATAGTAAGATCGTAAGATCATTAAGACCAATATTACAAACTAGTTCGGACATAGGAAAAGAAGCAAATTTATAAATGAATAATTTATCAGGTGGTGTTACAGATTACAAGTTATAATAATGCTTTAAAGGAAAGCTAGACCTAAAAAGGAAAGAGTCACTGCTGCTGTCTGGTGCTGCTTTTGTTGCTTCTCAACTCCTTGTACTGCTGCTACTTCTCAACTCCTTCTAGTTGCTGCTACTTCTACTACTACGTCTCTTTATGCTGCTGCTTCTCAACTTCTTCTAGATATTGCTTCATTCTCCTTCTACTACTTCTCTTCTACATCTTCTTCTACTGATGCAAAATATCTTCTGTGCACAATCAGGAAAAAAAGCATAAGATGAAAGTATGATTAATTCAACTAACCCAAACAAAATTTAAAAAGTAAATATAATAGTAGGCTCAGAACACGTTATTCACACTAGGGCTGCATTGGGGTGCCATGCCAACTAGTTCAAATGCATAAATAATCAAGCATCAGTTAATTAAATAATCCAGTATCATTTCAAATGCATAAATACACCCTCCTTCATAAGAATAGGAATTTCCTCAATTGTGCAGTCTCTCTTGCAAAAATAATCGATTGAAATATCTCATTTACCTCCAAATATATAATATAAGTGAGAATTATGCCATCACAAAGTAACTGAACAGCAAATATCATAAACTCAACCAAACAGAAGAGAAAGTATCAAATTTCATAAACTAAAAAGATTCAGCATTCAACTGAGAGCAGCAAATATCAAAGTAACTAAACAGCAAATATTAGATACTCAACCATTAAAACCAACTGCAAATGTCAAGAGGTGAATGGATGTAAGAGAGTGGAATGAGTGAAATGACTCGTGTACCCCCATCATCATAAGTGAGAGGAGTATGCATAAACACAAAAAGCTCAAGATTATTCAGATCATAAGGTGTTTGTCATCACTGCCTACTTCAAAAGGAAAAAAATAGAGAGGCCAAACCCCAAAATGCATAATTGAGAATCAAATACTTCCCTGATATATAATAGGTGTCCACCTGGTTCCAGTAGCATAAATATTTTTCATGCGATGCAAACATTACCTGAAAAATTATTTAGCAATAAAGAGTTTGATCAAGTGAATGGAAAACATATAATATATTAACAATTAACAGTAAATTACCTCAATTCGTATCATCAAAAGTGTCTCCAGAAATTGCTTCTTGTGCTATGTTTCCTCCAAACATTAACAATAAAGAGTTACTTAGTCAACTTTGATTTGGAACACAATATTACTAATAATTAATTCAAAATCAATTAAAAGATAGAAAAAAAAATTGGATACTAAAAATTACCATATGATTTTTTTTTTTTTTTGCGACACCTTCAATTTAGATCCAATCTCTAAGAATTGGACGATTTTTTATTTTAGCATACTAATCAAACCGTAGGTTTAGACCCACAATTACATTCACTTATAACACCACACAACTAACCACAAAAACTGGAATTAAACAAATAAATTGCTCAAATAATAGGAAAAATTAAATTTAACCTGATTTAGTGTTTCAATTTGGATCTAGGGTTTCGTCAGAGAAGGTGGAGATGGGCTCGGGGGTTGTGTTCGTCAGCGAAGTGAGAGAGGGGCGTCGGGAGCTCAGAGTTGAGAGAGCTAGGTTTTTAGATTTGGGGGTTTTCGAGAGCGGAGCTATTTGAGAGCGGGGAGAGCGACAGCTACTTCGAATTGGAGCTAGGGTTTGAGGCGATTTTGGGACACATTTCGTTCGAGGGAGATTTGAGAACGGAGAGAGGGAGGAGATAGAAGAAGAGAGTGAGGAATGAGTGAAATAACAAGAATACCCCCTCTTCCATAAGTGAGAGAGCGGGAGAAGATAGAGCCATCCAATTTTGATCATGATCATGATCAAAATCGGAGGGCTGTGGGAGAGTGCGTAACTGAAGAGCCCCCTATATATATAGAGAGAGAGAGAAAAAAATAATTAAATAAATAAAGGAGTTGTTTTGAGGATTTGAATTTGAATTTTGGAGGAAAACTTGGTGGGGGGAATGTATTTTATGAGATTAGAACTGGGCCTTTGATTTTGGGTATTGAATGAGAGCCGCTTGATAACTTTCTTTGTGTTTTATTATATAGATATATATATATATATATATTAAAAACTTTCTAAAACAGAAAGGAGTCTATGTCTACTTGATGCTTTTTTTTTCTTTCTAATTATCCATACGGACCTTTAACACAGAAAAGAGAAAAAAAATTGGAGAAAGTATACCAAACAAGGCATGTCGGCCGGCTTACCAGTGAAGGTGGTCCGGAGAGACTGATGGTATCTAAGTTGCTAGCTGCAACAGCATGCAGTAGCGTCGGGGGTTGAGCTCCCGTTTTGGCTGGAGGTTGGTGATCAGGTTTATTGATGTATATGATGAAAAACATAGACAAGTATAAGATAAATCAACATCTCCTTTTTCGGGAGGTTTCCAACAGAGGAGGGGGAAAAAAGAGAGATTGATTTTAGATGTTTTTAGTTGGGGGGTCGGTGTGTGGATGTGTGAGTGAGTGGGATTAGGAAGGCAAATGATATTGAATTTATTTATATTTATATATATCTTAAGCAAATAGGCATACCCCCCTCTTCTTTCTCTATTTTGAAATAGAGAAAAGAGAGCAAAAATAGTAATTGACACGTGCAATCCACACTAATTGCTAAAACAGAATTAATTAAAAAAACACCAAAAAAACCTTTCATCTTCCAAATCTCCCCCAAACCCACGAACCCTAACTCTCCCTGCCCCAAAATCCATCCACATCTCCTCACCCATCTGTCCCTACCGCCGGTCGTCGCCCACGCCGTCCCGATCCCGGCCGTCGTTACCCTCCAACGTCGCCGCGACCCCGCCGTCCGTCGTCGATCCCGCGCCGACCCCGTCGCCGAAGGTAAAGGATTCATTAGTTTTTTTTGGTTTGATTTGTTTTTTGTTATACAATGTAAGATTTCTTCACCATTTCCATTCTACTTCTTTCTTTTTTCTTATTATTATTACAATGTTTTTTTCCCCGCATTTGGAGATTTAATTTGTTGAAGATTGTGTGGGTTGTGATGCTTGCTGCATTATATGAAACTCATTGATTGTTTAGGTTGATGATATTGGATTAATGTTCGTTTCGTGAAATTAAATTATTGTGTCTTCTACATTCTGTTCTTTATTAATTTTTTTTGTGATTGGTCCGTCGCTAACCTCCAACATCGCCGCGACCCCGCCGTCCGTCATGATCCCGCCCCGATCCCGCCTCGACCCCGTCGCTGAAGGTAAAGGATTTAACATTTGTATTTCTTCTTTCTTACTCTCCCTTTATAATTATAATCAGTGACAAAAGTTCTTTGGATTATATTTTATACTTTTTTTCTGATTGGTATTTACTCACCCAGACCTAGAGTTTTGAAGATGTTCATTAGTTTTTTTTGGTTTGATTTGTTTTTTGTTATTCTGTTTTCGTGTTGGCAATTGAATGTATTGTATTAATTTGATTGGCTTCAAGAAGAAATTGTATTTAATTGATGCAAAATACTAAATTATGTGCATGTGGGTGGTTACCTACTGATCTGAGGAGGTATTTGACAGATTGCTTGAAAGAGAAAGTATTGGGGAATTCATGATTAGCAGGTATCTCTTCCTGAGACGATTTTGTTTAATTTTTAATATTACCTACTGATTTGAGGAGGTATTTAACAGATTGCTTGAAAGAGAAAGTATTGGGGAATTCTTGATTAGCAGGTATCTCTTACCATCATCCACAATCCATTAATCTTCGTAATTGAAAATTTAATGATGATATTTCTTAGAATGCAAAAGTCCAAAAGAAAATAGATAACAATTAGAAGAAAAACTCTTATATGCAAGTCAGTTCATTCCAATCTCACACCTGACGATCCCCTTTCTTCTGATCTGAAACCATATAATATTATGTTTGCATCCGATCCTGAATCTCAAAGCTTGACCACACTATCATAAAAAAACAGAAAAATACTCGGACACAAATAAATTAAATATAACTGGAAAAAAAAATATAAAAACTAAAACAACAATTCTAATAATAAATTATTAAGCAACATATACCTAAATCAAAACAGAAATAAATCATTTATGTTGACAATTTTTAGTTTGTTTTGATTTTTTATAAAATCGTGCGTAGTGCACGTGTCAGTTAAATATGAATTCCTACTTTTATTTTTCTTTCTCTAATTCAAAATAGAGAAAGGAGAAAGTGGATACTCCTATTTGTATAAGATATTTTTGGGGTAACATTAATTAGTAAAATAATGTCTGATTAATAATTCCTCAAAATTATTTTAGTCTGTGCAATTTGTACATGGTAACACAGCATGTGGCTATTCTCAGACTAATGTAAAAATAATCAGGAAAACGAAATTATGGACTATTGTTTCCCTTTTACATTAATACTAAAATACATGGTTCGGGGCAAAAGATGCTAATGTAAAATAATTAGACTATTGTTTTAGTCTGATTAATTCATACTAATTAATGTTACCCCAAAAATTATTCATACAATAGTCCATAAAAGGGAAACAATATACTAAAATATTCCCAAAACACACAAACCCTAATCAATTCTCCCTGCCCCCAAAACCCTCCCAACTCTCCTCACCCGTTTGTCCCGATCCCGGTCGTCGCCCACGCCGTCCCGATCCCGGCCGTCGCCCACGCCGTCCGCCGGCCGTCGCCCACGCCGTCCGCCGGCCGACGCCCACGCCCGGCCCCGATCGTCGCTTGCCATTTTGAAGGTCAGTTTTTTTTAGGGCAAGTTTAATCTTGCAAGATCCATTTACGAATTTATAAAGGAATTCATAAATCCATTTGGAAATCCAAACTCACTGATGCTGTAGTTTTTTTAGGGCATTGGGATTTTTTAGTATATTACAATATTTTTATATTTTGTCTTAAATGGGTTGTTTCCCATGTTTTGGAACATCTAATAAGGAGGAGGATGGGAAGAACAGTCCTGATTTTAGGAAGGAATGCAAGGATTTGAAGAAGGAACGTGTCAGCAGAGTCAGTTCAAGTATTATTTTTCTTTTATTCTTAAGATGCCCAGTTTGATCTTTACTTTGTTATCCCGAGTTTAATTTAGTTGAATTTTATGATTTTTTTGGATTTTTTGGGGTACTCAGAAGACCATCTTTTATATATATCTTAACCAAATAGGCCTACCCCTCTCTCCTTTCTTTATTTTGAAATAGAGAAAGAAGAGCAAAAGTATTAATTAACACGTACAACCTACACTAATTGTTAAAACAGAAATACTTTAAAAACTACCAAAAAAATATTTCCTCTTCCACATCACACTTATCTTAACATGTGCACACCATACTTTTTTTATTTAACAAAATAAACTACAAAAACAAATATAAAAACAAAAAATAATCCCTTCCTCTCCCAACTCCTATGTTATTAGAGATTTTTTTCAAAAATAGTTTTGTCACTCTCACTTTTTAGAAATTTATGTGCAATATATTGCACGGGGTTATATTGAAAAATTATGTGCAATATTGCACAAGGGTTATACTAGTAAGATATAGATACAACTTGGGTTTCAAGCATTGGAGGTTCATTAGGGAGGGATGAATAGAGGTGGAAAGACGATGAAGAATAAACATAATTACTATTAGATTTGAAGATACTTAAAAAAAAATAATGCATATTATTATTGATATATTGAACCAAGCATTCATACGGTCTGAAAGTAACGAATAGAGATAAATCTCTTCCCAGCGTAAAAGATAGGGACTATACAATATAGTCGTATAAAGATGGGAACAAAGCCGGAGCCAGCGAGTGCAAGTGGAGAAGTCTTTAAAGAGTCTGGGTGGTGGATCTTTTCCTGCACCCATTGAAGTACTAAATGCGATGTACTAGCTTAGCTACAATAAAAAAAATTCTGTAGAATCAATAGCTTGATTAGTGGAGAATCAGTAGGAATTTGTTAGCTTGATTTACTCCAATATCAGATCTGGTAAGTTGTATATATATACTACCACATACTAATAACAAATCAATCAAGTTATTTACAATCTCTCTTCTTCTTTATGGTATCAGAGCCAAAACGATCCTACCCTCTTTCTCTCTAATTAAGGACGCCGCTCCTTACTCTAACCCTCACCCTTGCCTCCAATGGCCAACGACAGCACCTCCTTCATTTCCAACCCCTATGAACCTTCCAAACCCTTTGCCTGTATCACTCTTATCAGTGTCACCAAGCTTCTCCCCACCAATTATCTTAATTGGAAACTCCAAGTTGAAGCTCTCCTTGATGGCTATGATCTCCTCAAATATCCAGATGGATCCTTCCCCGCGCCATCGGAAACAATCTCCACCACTGCATCACCTCCAGTGACGACCCCAAATCCTGCCTATCAGACATGGCGTCGACAGGACCGCCTCATCTATGGCGCCCTCCTCACCACTCTCTCCAATGAAGTGGCCTCCCTGGTGTCTCAGACAAAGACGTCGCATGATCTTTGGACCCTTCTCAAAAGCACCTATGCCAAGGCATCCCGCAGTCATCTCAAGCAACTAAAGGAGCGTCTCCGTACTGCTTCCAAAGGTACACAATCCATCACAACCTATATGCATTCCCTGAAGCAAACAACAGATCTTCTTGCATCACTTGGATCTCCTGTCTCTGTTGAAGACATGACTGACCATGTCTTGCGCGGTCTCGACGACGGCTACAGAGCCGTCATTGACGGCGTGAATGCAAGGGACATCCCAATCACCTTTGATGACCTCCTCGAGAAACTTCTCATCCAGGAACTCTCCATCGTTGCTGCTCAGAGACAGAATCCTGCTCCAATTACAGCCTTGAGTGCTCAGGCTCGGCCTAACTCCAACAACAGGTCTCGATCAGGGCAATTCTCTGCACAGTCTAATCAGCGCACTGGCTACCGCAACCCTCCAAAACCGTTTCTAGGTCGATGTCAGTGGTGCAATGTCAAAGGGCATGTTCTATCTCAGTGCCACACCTTCAGACAGCAACACCCCGGTATCCCGCCTCCCCCTCGGGATCCTCCGGCTTACACTGGACAAGCTCGGGCCAATACTGCAGCTGCTGGCCCATCTCAGACTGGTTTTTTGGTTGACAGTGGAGCAACGCATCACATCACCAATGATCTTGCAAACCTGGCGCTTCATCACCCGTACACTGGCCCCGACTCATTGTTTATGGGTAACGGTTCAGGTTCAAACATCTCTCATTCTGGAACACTTTTACTTAATGATTTATCCTTGTCTAATGCCTTGTGCGTTCCTTCCATGAAACAAAATATCATCTCTGTCTCTAAACTTACCAAACAAACTAACTCTGCTGTTGTTTTCCTGCCAAACTCTTTTTATGTAAAGAACTTGCAGACGGACCAAACAACCCATAAAGGCCCATGTGTGGATGGACTTTATCTCTGGCCCGCTACCTCACCGTCCGTCCACACCGTCCACACGGAATCCTCTGCATCATGGCACCATAGGCTTGGGCATCCTTCATCTTCAATCTTCAAATTCATTCAACAGCAATTTTCTTTGGGCTCAAATAAATTCCAGCAATCAGATTGCCACTCATGCCAAATTACCAAATGTCACAAGCTTCCTTTTCATGAATCCACTCTAAAATCTTCTTATCCATTGGAAATAATTTTTTCGGATGTATGGACTTCTCCCATTTTATCCATTGATGGTCTTCATTACTATTGCATGTTTGTTGATCATTTTACTCGCTATATCTGGCTTTATCCAATGAAACACAAATCTGATGTGCAAACCATATTCCCAAAATTTAAATCACTTATTGAAAATTTCTACCACCACAAAATAAAAATCTTATATTGTGACAAGTGTCATGAATTGACTACTAAACATGTTTCATTCAGCTAAAATTCTTGTCAACACAAAACATGCACATTACCTTTGAACAGCAAGCCCACCGAGAAGCTTGTACCACAGCGACTCAGCCTGAGCAATTGTGCAGGACCCCCTATTATTCACCTTCTCCGCAAAAAGCTCCACGCTGCTCTCTGGAAAGTTGAACCTCCTCTGAACAACCGAGGTCAGCTCCTAATCCTCCTCCCTTTATCAACTTCATCCACCCAAAAAAAAATCAATCAATCACATTAAACATTCTATGCTCGAATCTCAAAGCAAGTTTCAATCTTTATTTTACCAAGAACGTTCTAGGTCCTAGTAGCACGGATGATGATCTCGGTCCTCATTGGAGTGACCCTAACCTCGACATCGGAGTAGTCATCTTCAGCGAAGAACACACCATCAGCGATGAACTAAAAAATCAACAAAAAGAATATGAGATTTTGAAAGAAGATTAGGGTTAGGGTTTGTAGGGAGGGGATACTTGCCTTGCGCTTCTGGCTGAGTTGGGTCACAATGGTTCAGGATTAGGGTTCGGGGGTAGCTCTTCGAGTAATGTCGAAGAACTGTGGGAAACAAAGAGAGACTGGGATTTAAGGAAGGAGGCTACGGTGAGAGATAGGAAGGAGAGAAAGGAGATGGAAAGGAGTTCATATGATGGGGATTAGAGTTTCTATGAAGACGGGGGAGGCGACGTGGGTGGCAAGCGGCGGATGGCGATGAGGAGGCTACCGAGGGACTGCAACAGAGGGGATTTTGGGAAGAATTGGGAGATGAAGAGGCATTTATATTTTGGTTTTTTTGCTTTTGTTTTGTTAATAAAAGTATGCGTATTGCACGTGCTAATGTAGATAGGAATTCCTACTTTTGCTCTTCTTTCTCTATTTCAAAATAGAGAAAAGAAAGAGATGGTAAGCCTATTAGCTTAAGATCTCCCTGCCCCAAAACCCACACACCTCTTCTCACCCGTTTGTCCCGCCCGCCGGCCGTCGCCCACCCCGCCCGCCGGCCGTCGCCCACGACGCCCCAGTCCCGGTCGTCGCTCACCCCGCCCCGACCCAGGTCAGTTCGGTTATGGGTTCGGTTATGGGTAAATATGGTCTGTCTTGAAAGTATATGGTCTATCTGATCACATTTCCTTACCATATGGGTAAATATTAATTTGCTGTACAAATCGTATCATCCCAAATTGAAGAATACGAGCTAATTACTGCTTCATCAATGTTGGGTTCTAGAGTAGTAGCTAATAACTCCACCAGTTCATGTCTTTTCATTTGATTGGTATTTATCCCCCACAACATCAATGTTGCACCCATGAGCAACAATGATGCCATAGGAAATACAGTACATGCACCTGGTCTATCTTGAAAGTATATGGTCTATCTGATCACATTTCCTTACCATATGGGTAAATATTAATTTGAACAACTGATAAAGTCTGTGGAATTTGTAAGACAAATGATTCATGACAGAATTATTTTAGTAATGCCTTTTAGCTTAAAATATGGGCACAGGATTTAATTGAACAATTTCTTCTCATCGTCATCGTGTACAATTTGTATTCAGATTTTGTGTTGGCTTCAGTTCCGAATATGAATCTGGATAGAAGAAGGGTTTGGTCTGGACATTGCATAGATCTATCTAATCAGATGTCCCATTGTTACAGCCTTATTTGCACTTTTATTTTTTGGATACTCTCAAATCTTTCATGAATCATTTGTGGATTATGGTCCCTTTTATGTTTTTCAAATTTGCCAATGCCTAGATTTTTTATGTACTTATGAATAGAAATATTAATTCACACTTTCAAATACGAATTTAACAAATTTGTACAGGGTACCTCTATCACCAAAATTCACTACTCATGTGCATTCAGAAATTTCAAAATGGAGAATGGAGAGAGGGGGTAGGCCTATTTGCTTAAGATAGCATGAGATATAGCACTCGCAATTTTTTCTAATTTTTGAAACCCTAATTTACTACCTCATTTTATTTTCAATTTCTAATTTGTGTCTTTGAAATCATGAAATTTGAATTTGAGGAAGAGTACGGGTTGAAGATGGGGATGACTGTAGTATCGGATCCAATAATAAGATTTGGTAAGGAGGTAGATGGCGGCGAGTAGGGTGAGGCGAATGGAGAGGTGGAGGAGGATGTTGGGTCGGATCTTGTAATTGTTATGCTCCTACATTTTGTATGTATTGTTATTATTATTTTTTAGGGGGAAAAACAGCTGCACAGCAATCAGTTTATGCATTATGTTTTAATATTTTAATTTGAGGATGCGATAATGGGGGTAAAATTGGATGCTACTTGGGCTATTTCTAGCATAGCAGTCTAAGAAATCAAGGTTGATATGCACATGCATTTGAAAATAATATACACAATATTTCTTACTTTAAAAAAATAATGGTTTACTCTAGAGCCCCTCCCCCAAACCACAACCACAGCCTCTCTCCCCCTCTCCTTCATCATAGAGTTAGACGTCAGTCTCCTCTGATGGCTAAGTGTAGCAGAGGAGACGACTTTCGAGAAGGTGAGCGGAGGTGGAGGAGGAGTCCCATTGGTGATCGTCACAGAGCCTCTCCGCCCCCAAGAAACAGGAAGATCAGTGATGACGACGTCAGAGGTTCCCTCTCTCATCACAGACACCATTGGGAGGCAGAAGAGGAGCACAAGCGTTCGAAGAGATCGATCAGGCACGTCATCCCAAATCCTGCTTTAGATGAGAGCAGCGCAAAGGCGTGATCTTATGCGGATGTCGCTTAGGGTAAGTCCTCCGTCGACGATGAACATAGAGTTCGTCGTCGCTCCCCGTCTCCAGTTCAAGAGCGGCTTGCGGCCAGAGAAGAGGAGCACACACTTTAAGAATCCGGATGGATCAATTGATCGTTACAAGGCTCGGTTAGTTGCCAAAGGGTTTCACCAACGCCCTGGTTGGGACTATACGGAAACATTCAGCCCAGTTGTTAAACCGGTAACCATTCGAGTCGTCCTAACACTTGCGGTTCGCTAGGGTTGGTCCATACGTCAGCTTGATATCAACAATGCGTTCCTTCAGGGGACACTCAAGGAGGAAGTCTTCATGATACAGCCACCTGGTTTCGTCAACAAAGACTTCCCGGATCATAAAGAAGAAGAGAGATTGTAAATAACTTGATTGATTTGTTATTAGTATGTGGTAGTATATATATACAACTTACCAGATCTGATATTGGAGTAAATCAAGCTAACAAATTCCTACTGATTCTCCACTAATCAAGCTATCAACAGACTTACCAAAACTGAATATATATTCCTACTGATTCTCCACTAATCAAGCTATCAATCTAATTATTATTGTTGATATCCTCCCGCAAGTTGTATAATCTGGAAGAGAGATGCAACTTGGACAGTAAGGACTCGAACCGAGGACGAAGCAGTGGTTTTGTTAGAATATCAGCAAGCTGATCATCAGTAGACACAAAAGACACTCGAAACCTGCCATGTTGGACATTTTCTCGGACAAAGTGATAGGCTAAGGCTATGTGTTTCATCCGAGAGTGGAAAACAGGATTAGCACTTAGATTTGTGGCACCGAGATTGTCGCAATATATAACCGGATTGGTAGTGGGTGTGTGACCAAGTTCTGTAAACAAGGAAAGGACCCATAGTAGCTCACTAGCCGTGTCAGCTAAGGCTTTGTACTCTGCTTCTGTTGATGATCGAGCAACAGATCGTTGTTTTCGGGAGCTCCAAGAGATGGGAGTGCTGCCGAGATACAACAAATAACCAGTTGTTGAAATATAATCATCCTTGTCGCCCGCCCAATCCGCATCCGAGTAGGCATGAAAATTCAGCGGAGCAGTTGCCGAAATGAATACTCCTTTGTCACAAGAGCCCGCCAAATATCGGAGCACTCTTTTGAGTGCAGACCAATGCGTCGTTCGTGGGTTCTGCATGAACTGTGCAAGTTTGTTGGTGCTGAAAGCAATATCTGGGCGAGTAAGACTCAAATACTGGAGACTTCCAACGAGTGCTCAGTACTCAGTTGGGGAAGGCAGGAGGTAACCTGAATCCTTGAGTAATGGAACACTAGCAGACAAGGGAGTGGATGCCGGTTTCGTATCTGCCATGCCAGATTTATGTAGCAGATCAGTGATATATTTTCTTTGTGAAAGAAACATACCTGCAGCGGAAGGAATTACTTCAACACCCAAGAAATAGCTAAGACAACCAAGGTCTTTTAATGAAAAACGAGCAGCGAGTGTGGCAATGAGTTTAGACAACTCGGCAGAGGAGCTCCCAGTGACAATTATATCGTCAACATACACTAATAAGTACAGTGTAACACTCAGTTTTTGGTAGATGAAGAGAGAAGCATCTGCAGTTGAATTTACGAAGCCAAGGGAGAGCAGGAATACTCGGAGCTCCGTGTACCAGGCGCGGGGTGCCTGCTTTAGTCCATAGAGTGCCTTTTTGAGGCGACAGACATGATCCGGGAAGTCTTTGTTGACGAAACCAGGTGGCTGTATCATGAAGACTTCCTCCTTGAGTGTCCCCTGAAGGAACGCATTGTTGATATCAAGCTGACGTATGGACCAACCCTGGCGAACCGCAAGTGTTAGGACGACTCGAATGGTTACCGGTTTAACAACTGGGCTGAATGTTTCCGTATAGTCCCAACCAGGGCGTTGGTGAAACCCTTTGGCAACTAACCGAGCCTTGTAACGATCAATTGATCCATCCGGATTCCGTTTGATTCTGAATACCCATTTACAGCCAACCAAATTCTGAGCAGAGGACCGACTGACAAGATCCCAAGTGTTGTTGCGGTGTAAGGCATCAAATTCATCTTGCATGGCTGAGCGCCAATCAGGGTCGCGAAGAGCCTGGGTGATGGTGCTGGGTTCGATGGGAGAGGAGGGTCGGACATGGAGGTTGAGCTTGTTGATGGGTTTGACGATGTTGTTTTGAGACCGGGTGATGATCCCACCGCCATTGGGTTTCTGTCTCTTGACAACGGGTTGGGTTGGTGGGACAGGAAGTTGTGAAAATGGTTGGGAGATTGAACTGGAGGATTGAGTGGTGTGGGTGGGTTCGTTTGAGGGTGATGATGGAGCCGGATTTCTGTAACCCACACTTATTGTTAAAACAGAAATATTTTAAAAAACACCCAAAAAAAACCTTTCATCTTCCCCATCTTCCCAAAACACAAAAACCCTAATCAGTTCTCCCTGCCCCCAAAACCCACCCACCGGTGCTCACCCATCTGTCCCACCTCTCCTCACCCATCTGTCCCGGCCGTCGCCCATGCCGTCCCTATTCCGACCATCGCCCACCGCACTACCACACAGATCCTATTTGCCGGCTTTTTTTAGACCTTCACCGGCAATTTTTTACGCCGGTGAAACATACACCGGCGTTTATAAAAACGCCGGTGCAAATGCCGCCGAATCGAGCGTCGCGGAAAGATAGGCACTTTCACCGGCGTTTTAACTGGACGCCGGTATATCTTCAAAATACACCGGCGGCCAGACAAACGCCGGTATATGGCAATTTCTGGGTGCCGTTCTTTCCCCCAATATACATTCACCGGCGGTCACATACCGCCGGTATATATCTTTTCACCGGCGATTGTACAAACGCCGGGGAATGTGTAATATTTACCGGCGGTCACAGTGTGCCGGTGTATGCTCGTGTTTCCGTATAGTCCCAACCAGGGCGTTGGTGAAACCCTTTGGCAACTAACCGAGCCTTGTAACGATCAATTGATCCATCCGGATTCCGTTTGATTCTGAATACCCATTTACAGCCAACCAAATTCTGAGCAGAGGACCGACTGACAAGATCCCAAGTGTTGTTGCGGTGTAAGGCATCAAATTCATCTTGCATGGCTGAGCGCCAATCAGGGTCGCGAAGAGCCTGGGTGATGGTGCTGGGTTCGATGGCAGAGGAGGGTCGGACATGGAGGTTGAGCTTGTTGATGGGTTTGACGATGTTGTTTTGAGACCGGGTGATGATCCCACCGCCATTGGGTTTCTGTCTCTTGACAACGGGTTGGGTTGGTGGGACAGGAAGTTGTGGAAATGGTTGGGAGATTGAACTGGAGGATTGAGTGGTGTGGGTGGGTTCGTTTGAGGGTGATGATGGAGCCGGATTTGGTGGGTGGGTGATGGAGGGAGAAGGAGTGGCAGCGGATAAGTCTTCAGGTGTGTTTAGAGTGGTACTCACCGTGGGTTGGTCTATGGACTGTAAAATGGAGAGTTGGAGTGGGCCTGTTTGTTGCTCTACACTTGAATTGGATTGAGCCACTAGAGAGCTGAACGGGAATTCAGATTCTACGAACTTCACATGGCGAGAAGTGTAAATCCTTCCTGTTTTGGGGTCGAGACACAAATACGCATGTTGATCAGCCGAGTAACCTACAAAAACACACATAGCAGACTTTGGCGCAAGTTTATGATCAGCATATGGTTTAATCCAGGGAAAACACAAACATCCAAAACATTTTAACTTATGATAATCCGGGCTAATGTTGAGCAATTTGGAATAGGGTGATTCATACCCAAGAATTGGAGTTGGGAGGCGATTTATGAGGTAGGCTGCGGTGCTCATAGCGTGAGGCCAATAGGTTAGGGGCAATCCCGAGTGATGGAGGAGAGAGAGACCGGTTTCGGCGATGTGACGATTCCGGCGTTCTGAAATTCCATTGTGCTCGGGTGTATGAGGTGGGGTGGTGTGATGACTTATACCATGGTTACTTAAAAAGGGACGAAGACCAATATATTCGCCACCATTATCTGTGTATAAGAAGACCATCTTTGACAATTGTTTTGGCGCCGTTGCCGGGGACTAGTTATTCTTTTATTGATATTGACAATTGCTAGATTATTGCTAATTTGGATTCTTTGTAATTATTTTTATTTTTTTTATTTTACATCTTTTCTTTACTAACTTTACTTTTATTTATTTATTTATTTTATTTTTATTTGTATTTAGTTTTTTATTTTTATATTTCAGGACTTAGAATTTTTTTTTTTTTTTTTATTTTATTTTAGTTTTTAGTTTTCTATTTATTTTATTTATTTTATTTTATTTTTTTTTTATTTTATTTTTTCTGTTTCTTTTCTTTTTCTGTTTCTTTTTTTTTTCGTTTGGGCTTCTTTTATCAATTCGAAACATATTAAAAAAAAAAAAAAAAAAAAGAAAAAGAAAGAACCATGATTTGTTGCATGAATCCTCAATCAATGGCACCCAAAAGGACGTAAGCTTTATTCGAATCTTCTGCTTGGGTACCATCTGGTGAGGAAAAGTGTAGATTTAAGAAGCTTTGTGTGAGATGTGAAATCTGGCAAGAGGATCGGAAATTTAATTTGAACCAGAACATAAATGGAGTTTCCATAAGGATCATCAAGAGAAGTTCGTTTATTAAATATGAAAATTGGTGAAAATCTGCAACGTTTCACTTTGGTCTTTTCCTAGTCAAAGGAGCTAGTCCAAGCTACTTCAATTATATATTTTTTTTCACTGTGCACTCACTGATGTTTTGGTGACAAGAGCATTAAATGCCGAATAAAAACAAAGTAGAGTTTTAACCTAATCAGAGCATTAACTTATTAACTGGATGAATGAAAATTTTCTTTTATGCTATTAAAATGCATGCTGGATAAATGAATTGTTTTACCAAACCTCTGTCACATCAGGTACGGCATAAAAATTTTATAGCAGTATAGTAAGAGTACTGTGACGAAACCATTTATTAAAAAGGCTTTCATATTATCCTAAAATAGCACCTCTTTAACCTTTTGACTTATTTATTTTTTCTTTTATTTCTTTGTTTTTCAGGGTTTAGGTGTGTATGCCCAGATCTCATCCATTGGAACCTATACTCTTTGATCCAGAAATCGAAAGGACCTTACGACAAATTAAAAAGCAGAAAAAAATCTCTTTATCCATGGCAAACGAAGAAAACAAAGCTTTGAGGGATTATGCAATGCCCTCAGTTAATGGAACCTTACCAAGCATAACAAGGCCTGCGGTTGAAGCAAATAATTTTGAAATTAAACCATCAATCATTCAGATGGTTCAGCAGAACCTTCAATTTGGAGGATTACCACATGATGACCCAAACACTCACATCACAAACTTTCTTGAAATATGCGACACCTTCAAATTCAATGGAGTTTCTAATGATGCCATTCGACTTAGACTTTTCCCTTTCTCACTTAGAGATAGGGCAAAGTATTGGTTGAATTCTTTACCACAGGGAACTATTACAACTTGGGAAGGTTTAGCACAGAAATTTTTGACAAAATACTTTCCCCCAGCAAAAACAGCAAAGTTAAGAAATGACATCACAACATTCGCGCAACATGAGACGGAGTCATTATATGATGCATGGAAGAGGTGACGGCTGTACAATAACAAAAGAAACAAAAAGAAAGAAAAGTCAGAGAGAGAGAGTACTTCTTCTCTCTTCTCTCTCTTGCACGGCATCCAAGGCAGCATACACTGTGTGGGCAGTAGGATTTCCGAAGTGCACCCAACAGAAGTGCCGACCTTGGACTCTGACGCGTGGGACCAGCCGTTTCTTCTTCTCTCTCGGCGTGTGGACGAAGACAGCAGGAGGTGACAGCGACTTGGACAGGCGGCTCTGATCCGGACGTGACAGGCGGCTCAGAAGACAGCTACGCTGCTGTTGTGCGCGCAGTTCCCGAGGCGACTTGGACCCTTGCAGACGCGACCCACTGACGCTGCTGACTTGCTGAGTTCGCCAATCTTTGGACTTGGAGACAGGGGTGAATGTATCAAATTATTTTTATTTTTATTTTTATTTTTTTTTGTGTGTGTACTCCTTCTCTAAATATTTTTAGATGCAATTCAAACAATTCTATTAATTGCAAATTTGAACATGAACTGAATTTAATATTGTTCTAGAGGCTAAGATGTAGCCGAGTTTTGAACACAGATTTTAATTCCTTCTTATTTCTCTATTTTTTTCTGATTGTGTTTTAAATTTTTATTATTTATGCATGCAACATGGTGGATAGACATTTGTATGAATTTTCAAATCATAAAGAGACCGAATAGGTAATTTGTGATTAATAAAAATTTAAGACCGTATATTGGAGGACGTGACCGTTAAGAAATCCAATTTTTCAATTAATAATTTGGTGGATAGACGAATAATTAATTGAGAATACTTTTTAGACTACGTTGATAGAGTGGTTAATATCTTTAGGATTTTGGTCGACAATTGGGAAAGATAATATTTTTATTTATAAGGAATTATAATTTGTGAACCAAGAGCCCTAGAACAAATTTTACCCTTAACAAATTACAAGAGCTTCAAAGTTTTACAGCCCTCTCCCTCTTCACCAATTAGTTAGTTAATTAGATTAGAATAATTTAGTTGTTTTATTATTCATAAAATTCGACCTTCCAAATAGTGATTCATCTAGCGATATCGGTACTCAGTAAAATATCACATTTATTAACACGTGTAGTACACACTTTTTCATTAAAAAATATATAAAAGCCTCAAACCTATAAATCTGGAACTTAATTACTAGAATTGTACTTTGCTCATTAAGTGTTCGATGAAATGTCTATGTATTACACAATATGTTTGTGAAAAATAGTTTTGAAAAAAATTGTTTAACTAAATCAATTGTATCTATGTATGGTGTATGTACTAATTTTTGAAACCCTAATTTACTACCTCATTTTATTTTCAATTTCTAATTTGTGTCTTTGAAATCATGAAATTTGAATTTGAGGAAGAGTACGGGTTGAAGATGGGGATGACTGTAGTATCAGATCCAAGAATAAGATTTGGTAAGGAGGTAGATGGCGGAGAGTAGGGTGAGGCGAACGGAGAGGTGGAGGAGGATGTTGGAGAAGGGGACGTCGTTGCGGTCGAAGACAGCAGAGACACGGGAGATGAGGAATAAAGCATCTGATAAGGTGTGAATTTGGAGGGGGGGTGGTTGAGATGAGACGGGTCAAAGCTTGAGTATTTCTTCTTTCTTACTCTCCCTTTATAATTATAATCAGTGACAAAAGTTCTTTGGATTATATTTTATACTTTTTTTCTGATTGGTATTTACTCACCCAGACCTAGAGTTTTGAAGATGTTCATTAGTTTTTTTTGGTTTGATTTGTTTTTTGTTATTCTGTTTTCGTGTTGGCAATTGAATGTATTGTATTAATTTGATTGGCTTCAAGAAGAAATTGTATTTAATTGATGCAAAATACTAAATTATGTGCATGTGGGTGGTTACCTACTGATCTGAGGAGGTATTTGACAGATTGCTTGAAAGAGAAAGTATTGGGGAATTCATGATTAGCAGGTATCTCTTCCTGAGACGATTTTGTTTAATTTTTAATATTACCTACTGATTTGAGGAGGTATTTAACAGATTGCTTGAAAGAGAAAGTATTGGGGAATTCTTGATTAGCAGGTATCTCTTCCTGAGACGATTTTGTTTAATTTTTAATATTGTATTCAATTTATTTTTATATTTACTAATTGGAAAACTTTGATTATAATAACCATGTTGTGATGTATCTTTTTGGGGGTAAAAGTTAAAAATCGGCCTTAGCCAATTTCATTAAGTAACAACCACAGTTTGTTACATCAATATTACCTACTGATCTGAGGAAGTATTTGACAGATTGTTTGAAAGAGAAAGTATTGGGGAATTCTTGATTAGCAGGTATCTCTTCCTGAGATGATTTTGTTTAATTTTTAATATTGTATTCAATTTATTGTTATGTTTACTAATTGGAAAATTTTGATTATAATAACCATGTTGTGATGTATCTTTTTGGGGGTAAAAGATAAAAATTAGGCCTTAGCCAATTTCATTAAGTAACAACCATAGTTTGTTACATCAATATTAGCAGCACAAGTGAAAACACATGGAAAAACAGTTAGAACTGAATTACCCATGTACAGAGATATATTCATGGCTATCATGTGATTAAGGCTTTCACTTCTAAGGCAAATTCAGTTGATCATAATTATTAACATCATGTCATTAAGGCCTTCACCGTGGAGTTGTTTGCTGGACTGAAGTAAAAATAATTACAATGGATATTAATAAACTTCATTGTAACAATTTTGCTTCCTTTCCAAATCCCAATGCTGTTTTTGTTTTCTTCCAAGTATTAAATTCTAATGTTCTTACAAATTTGATGCCTAGCTTAGGGACAGTTGGTATTCGTTTAAGTTATTAGAAAACAATTAGGTCAATTAAGCAAATAATTAAACAAATACCATCTACAAATTAAATAATTAGTGTTTATAGAAGGATGTTGGTCTTAAATTTCTGCATCTTTTAAGTTCCAGTATGTTTTTGAGAGTCATGAAAGATTAAAATGATTAAAATAAGTTTACAAATACCATTCTATTTTAACACGAAGAAAATGAAGATGTTACTTCATAATTAAAATAATTTCTGCATTTTTTAATCTGTGCAGTTTACAAATACCATTCTCAGTACGTTTTGGTGTTAAATTTCTGATTGAGAGTCATGAAAGATTTTAATCTGTGCAGTTTTCACAATGTAAAATTATATCAGTTTATTATTATTTATTAAAACTATCTGAGTTATGAAAGATGTATGTTTCTAATAATTTTGGAAATTGGTGGGGATACATACTAACTAATAAGAAAGCATGGCAGAAACTTTCCCACTACTTTTACTTTTTACTATGATTCATAACATACATTCATCAATTAAATTGAATAGACTAAAAGTGATGTTCCAACTTATTAGGCATCAAATTCCAACTTTTAGATGGTATTTGTTTAATGCATGTGCACACTGAATGTTGGTCATAAGTATAAACACTATGAAATTTAATAAATAGAGCGAACAATTTTTTTCCTTACAGAATTGTATGTAAATTTTAGTGAAATATAGTGTTTTTATTGAGTATAAAGTGATTGATTTTGTTTTCAGCAGTAGGTGTGAACATTCAAAGATAGTGGGAGATTTCCAATTATATAGAGGGAAGTCAGACTCTTTTATTACATCATGTATGTTATATGTGTTCTTATCTCCTATTATACTTTCTTTTGAGTTAATCCCTATAGTTATTTATCTCAATATGTAATGTTTCATTATATTTTTTTCTATGTGTTTTATTGAGTATAAAGTGGTTGATTTTGTTTTCAGCAGTAGGTGTGAACATTCAAAGATATATAGTGGGAGATTTTCAATTATATTGAGGGAAGTCAGACTCTTTCATTACATCAGGTATGTTACATGTGTTCTTATCTCCTATTATACTTTCTTTTGAATTAATCTCTATAGTTATTTATCTCAATATGTAATGTTTCATTATATTTTTTCTACATTGTGTTTGATTACATATTTATTATTCATATTTAAATAATTGTCCAAAACTACACTTACTAATATAGGATACAAGACAAAAATAATGTTTTGTGTTTCCAACTTAATAAGGCAATTTCTGCATTTGCACGCCGTCGAAGATTTGAAATATTGCAGCGAAAAAGGCATCGTCCTATTAGGGCACTGCTGACTTCAGATCTTCAAGAAGTGCGTAACTCCATGCTAATCAATTGAAAGGTAAATGTAATCAACAATCTAATAATATTCAAATGATTAAAATAGTATTTATTGGCACGCAATGTTTTTATATTTTAAGAATCTCATAATGTCATCTCAGTAGAGTTTATCAAAGCTTTATTTATTCTTTATTCTTTTTTCTTTTATGTATCGTCTTATATCAATTCGCATTGGTTCATTCCGCTATATAAATAATTATTTTTTAATGTGATGCACCTAACTAAATTTTCATTTCATATTTTTTTTAATGTAAGCTGATATATGATGTTCATGTGTGGAGAATTCCGTCGCTCAGTAATGTGATTCCATGTTGAAATTACTAAATATTTTGATACTACAATGTTGAAATTAGTACATATTTTTCTTTTTGTTTTGTATTTACGTAGCTATAAACAATAGCTGTTTAGAACATAAATTTTGCATTTCAACTATTTGGATTGGACTCTTTTATTATCGTGAACATTTTATTTAAGTCATCTGTTGTATATATAATTGTAATTTAAGTATGAAAGATTATTGTAATTGAATTTGGATGTACCTTATTATCATTAAATATTTGTGTTCGAATCATTTGTTTTATGTGCAAAGCTTTACAACATAATTGTTGAATATTAATATGTTGGATTATAATTATGGTGATTTTGAAGTTGTAAATATGGGGAGGTTCTGCCGATTTTTTAAAAAAATGTTATGAATATTTTAATTTATTTTTTTATAAATTTTGTGCAATTTGCACAGGGAATATACTAGTTCTTTATTAGGGAATTTTGACTGTAATACTGGGATTATTTGTTCTCTTTTCTGTTTGAAAAATAATAGTAGTGGGATTATTTGGTTTTTTATTTGGATTTGGTTTTGGATTTGGGAAGTAATATTGGAGTAATATTAGAATTATTGGTTTTGGCTGTTAAGGTCAAGAAAATCATAATGGGATATGGGACTCTTTTATGTGGTGCAGCAAGTGAAGAGACTCTTGTACATGTTTTGCGTGATTGTTCTTAGGCTCGCAGCATATGGAACCTTATGCATTTTAATTTAGCTTCGACCTCTACAGGTAATTGATATGAGATAAAAAGAGTGGCGCAATCAGAACCCTCAGATCTCCTCTAATTTCGCTTTCCTGTGATAATCAAATCAAACAGGTCAAACGGGCTTCAGCCCATTCAGGCCCACGGGCAAATGGGTAGATCCGGTCTGTTATGGTCACAGACCTGTTTGCCTCTGCCTATAAATACCAGCCCCCCTCCTCACTTTAAAAGGTAATGAATCTTTCCCACCTGAACCCTAGTTACTGTTGCTTTCCCAGTGACTGACTAGGTCGTCGGAGAGCCTGTCACTGGGACTTCTCCCGGTGTTTCTAGGCAGTGTACAGGTGCAAAAGACCGAGCCGAGCACTTCATCCGAGCCGCGCTACTCGATCCGAGCGAAACACCCGGCCGCTACCTCTCTGCTGCTACTCCCGAGCCGGTCCTACTCCCCAGGGTCGGATCGACGCTAGTACCACAGTTTTCTCTTCACAAATTACAAGAACTCACACCTGTTGTCCCCACACCCCAAGAACAAATAGCATCAGGTTGGTGCTGTCTGTGGGAACCTCAGGTACTGTCGCCCGTCCAAGCCCAGTCAGGAACGTTATCCCAAGTCCGAGCTCTCCCACGGCTCCCAAAGCCAGAAGGGTCGTCACATCGGCATGACATCCGGACCCCCCACCATCACAGCCGCACGGGCGCCCAGGGTTCCAACCGACCACGGGTCCACGGCACGGCCAGATGCGGGCCGGGTGCTTCTTAATCAAACGTGACCGATTTGCGACGCGTCATTTTGAATCGACAGGCCAATCGCACAAGGGAGAGGCCGCTTCCAACTCAAGCTCGAACCGTCATAGACGGCCGTCCCCAGAGCGCGATCCAGAACACAACCACTTGTCCCGTGGACCTCCCACCCCGCAGGACCCGGTGGGGCAAGCCCCTGTCATGAGGGCATGATGTCCTCCAAGCAATCCGAGGCGGCCAGGAAACTGAGGTACGCAATAGCTCTGATCCTCGGTCAGGAGCAGGGGGCGACGAATCCTACGAATCGGCCCGCCCCCAGGAACAAGTAGATGCCATCCTCTGGCGTTTACAGGAGATGGAGAACCACCTTGCCCATCTCAGCGAGGGCGAACCAATGCCGGGTCATGGTCTTCAGCCGACCGGACCCCCATTCTCCCCCCAAATCTTGGAAGCCGAGATCCCTCAAAATTTCAGACCTCCCAAATTCGAGATCTACAATGGCGAGGGTGATCCCGCTGATCACATGGAGGGGTTTAAGACCCTCATGATGATTCACAGTGTTGCGGATCCCCTCCTCTGTCGCGTCTTCCCTGCTACCCTTCGTGGTCTGGCTCAGGAATGGTTCTCAAAGCTCACCCCGGCTCAGTCTTCTCGTTCGACCAGTTGGAAGCGAACTTCCTAGCCCACTTTGTGACCAGTAGAAAGGTCGAGAAGACAAGCGCGTCCCTTCTGGACCTCAGGCAGAAGGAAAGGGAGTCACTACGTGATTTCATTCGTAGGTTCACCACCGAGGCGAGGTCAGTCTCCTCTCTTAATGCAGGCATCGCTTCAGCGGCTTTCCGGCACTACATTAGGCACGGTCAGTTGAAGGCTTCATTGGCCAAAAAACCACCCGTCGACTTTCCCGACCTACTCAACAGGGTCGAGAAGTACATTCGAGCAGAAGATGCCCTAAATCTGGAGGGCACCAAAGAAGCCACTCCCAAGGGGAAGCAGAAGGCCAACGACATCGAGCCCATCAAGAAATCCACGAAAGAGACAGCCAGTCTCAAAAGGGTTACTCTGGTCCCCCGATTCGAGAGATACACGCCCCTGACCCAGAACGTCTCGGCAATCCTGATGGAGATCGAGGATAAAGGGTTCGTCTGACTCCCTCCACGACCTAGCAACAACAAGAAGCGGGACTAGAGATTCTACTACCACTTTTACCGAGACAACGAACACGATACGGACAACTGCCCGGCCCTTAAGGACGAGATCGAAGCCCTCATCCAGCCAGGGTACTTAAGAAAGTTCACCCGGGATAATCTGAGGGACCGGAGGGATTCGAGGAATCCGAGGCCTTGGCCTCCTCCTTGAACGACCAACCGCCGGCCCGAGCGGGACCACGAGCCTGAGGAGACCGGGGGGCAGGCCATACTACATTGGGTCCATGGGGAACCCATGGGAGGGGGATCCAGCATCTCCCGTAACGCCTTCGTCCGAGAGGTTACCTCCGTCCGGGACCATCCCTCCCCGTAATTTAGTAGCGAACAGTATCCTTTTCTGGGGAAGACCACAAGGGAGTCCGCCTCCCACACTGCGATGCCCTCGTCATCAGCCTCGTCATGGAGAATTTCGAAGTCCGCCGAATTCTAGTGAACAATGGGAGCTCAGTCAACATCCTCTTCTTGAAAGCATTTGAGAATCTCAAGCTCACCCAAGATAAGCTGAAACCGGCCGGGTACACACTGCATGGGTTCTCGGGCGTCCCAGTACAAATTAAAGGAATCGTGACGTTGGATGTAACGGCTGACACGACCCCTATGACACGGACTGAGTCAATGGATTTTATGGTAGTCAATGTCAAGGCCGCGTACAATGCCAACCTCGGCCAACCCAGCCTCTGCTCGATCCAGGAAGTCCTCTCCGCCTACCACTTGAAGCTAAAATTCCCCACTGACCTCAGGGTCGGCATCGTTAGAGGAAATAAGGAGTCTGGACGATCATGCTACATGACCGCGGTCGGGGGCGGGGTGTTCCCCTCGATGCAGTCGAACATCCACCTGAAAGAAGCCAGCCCGAGTCAGAGCCTGTGGACGAATTGGAGGAGGTCTCCTTCGAAGCAAAAGATTAGTCCAAGTGGTTCCGTGTGAGCCGCACCCTTTTCGCCGACCTAAAACCCGGTCTAATTGATTGTGTTCGCCGCAATATCGACCTCCTTGCCTGGATGCCATCCGACATGCCCAGGATCTCTGAAGATCTAATAATGCACAAGCTCAGCGTCGCCCCGGGCTCCAAGCCAATCCATCAGAAGTGGCATAAGTTCGTCCCGGAGAGGCAACAAGTAGTAAAAACGGAGGTGGACAAGCTGTTGTCTGCCCGGTTCATTTAGGAGGTCAGCTACCCCGAGTGGCAGGCCAACGTCGTGATGGTTAAGAAGGTCAGTGGGAGCTGGAGGATCTGCATAGACTTCACGGATCTTAATAGGGTGTGCCCCAAATATCCTTTCCCCCTCCCGAGCATCAACGCTCTTATCGATGCAATGTTGGGTCACGAGCTCCTGACCTTCATGGATGCCTTTTCAGGCTATAGTCAGATCTGAATGTTCCCTCCGGACATTGCCAAAATGTCCTACGTTACCGACCAGGGCCTCTACTTTTACCGGGTAATGCCCTTCGTGTTCAAGAACACCGGGGCCACCTACCAAAGGCTTGTCAATCGAGTCTTCAAATATCAGATCGGTTGCAACATGGAAGTATATGTCGACGACATGCTCATCAAAAGTCGGCGAAGCCAAGATCATGTCGCCGACCTCGAGGAAGCTTTTGGCGTCCTCCGGTCTCACAACATGATGCTCAATCCCGTGCGCCTTCAGCGTCTCCTCAGGAAAATTTCTTGGGTTCGTCGTTAGCCAGCGCGGCATAGAGGCCAACCCAGAGAAGATCCAGGCCATAATCGACATGGCCCCTCCCAGAAACGTTAAGGAGGTTCAGCAGCTTACGGGAAGACTGGCGGCCATAGGCCGCTTCCTCTACAAGTCAGGAGAGAAATCCATCCCCTTCTTCAAGGCCCTGCGGGGGGCAAAAGGCTTCGAATGGGGCGACCCCCAGCAACAGGCCTTTGACTAGTTAAAGTCCTACCTCTCCAACCCTCCCGCTCCTGAGCAAACCCGAACCGGGCGAACCCATATTTCTTTACCTCTCAGCCTCAGAAAGCACGCTCAGCACCGTGCTCATCCGAGAAGAAGACGGTGTTCAAAACCTCTCTACTATGTGAGCAAAGTTTTGTTCTCGGTCGAAACCAGATACGCGAAGATGGAAAAGATGGCAGACACACTGATAACGGCCGTGCAAAAGCTCCGTCCTTACTTCCAAGCTCACTCTATTTAGGTCCTCACGGACCAGTCTCTGAAGGCTGTCCTCCACAAGCCAGAGAGCTCTGGCCACTTAGTCAAGTGGTCGATCGAACTAAGCCAGTACGACATTAGCTACCAGCCCAGGACAGCCATTAAGGGATAGGCCCTCGCCAAATTCATCATGCAGTGCACTATCTCCGAGCCATCCGACACTCAGGAGACAGGTCCAATCTGGGAAGTCTATGTCGGCGGCTCTTCTTGCAAGGTGGGAAGCGGTGCGAGTGTCATCCTCAAAGGCCCTGACAACTTCATCCTCCAGTATTCTCTTTGCTTGAACTTCACTGCCTCTAAGAACGAGGCCGAATATGAGGCTATGATCGCAGGGCTCATCCTAGCACATAAGGTGTGGGCCAGACAACTCAGTGCCTTTAGCGACTCCCAGCTTGTGGTCAACCAGATCACTGGGGAGTACGAGGCTCGTGACACTCGGATGGTCCGATACTTGGCGATAGTCTAGCAGCTCTTAGCGACCTTCGATTTCTCCTCAGTGGAACGAATCCCCAGGGAGCAGAATGCCCAGGCTGACTTATTATCAAAACTCGCCTCCTCATCCTTTGAAGGCCTCGACTGCACTGTACTGATTGAAGTCCTCCTGAAGCCCAGCATTGACCACCCCGAAACCCTCTGCCTCACCACCAAACCTCCACCAGATGACTAGACGACTCCCATCAGTAAGTTCCTAGCGGAGGGCGAGCTTCCTCAGGATCGGGCCGAGGCGAAAAGGATCAGGGTCCGTTCAAAAAGGTTCACCATAATCAACAAAACCCTCTTCAAGCGCTCGTACACAACTACCAACAGAAGGCCCTACCTCCACTGCCTGGCCTTCGACGAGGCCAAATACGCCCTAAAGGAACTACATGAAGGGGTCGGAGGATGCCCCATGGGTAGCAGGTCGCTCGCTAGAAAAGCCCTAAATCATGGATACTACTGGCCGACCATGTTGCAAGATGCCCAAGTCCTCATCAAAAGGTGTGGCCCTTGCCAAAGATTTTCCTCAGTGACAAGGCTTCCACAAGCCAATCTTTGCTCCCTAGTCAGTCCAACCCCCTTTGCTATGTGGGGGACTGTAACGCCCCAATTTCCATACACTAGGAAACTGTGACATAAGCCAGAATATTTCCTTCAATTAGCCACAATACACAGAAAAACAAGAAAATTAAAAACTTTTTATTCAACACAAATGTATTACAAGTCCGAATGTTACAAAATTGCAATACATTACAACAGTGTTACAATAATACCTTTACAATCCCAAGTGTTACAACTTTCAACAATTTACATTAGAGTACAATGAATAAAGAACAACACTTGGTACTTAACTTGGATGCTTTCCAACAAATAAATAAATTACAAAAATTGTTACAAAAGAAACAATAGTAATCAACATATATTACAGCGAAAAACTTAAATAAAATCGACCCATGCTTCTCTTGCCTTGAGTCCTCCTGTATTCTGTACCTGTACTTCTACAATCCAGTACCTATAATTTTGCAATCCAGTACCTATAGATGTGGGGATGTCAATACATATACTGACACTTTAAGGCTGATGACTAGCAGCGATTCTCAACTTTAAGCAACCAAATTGAAGAAAAGAGAAACGTGTATATATAGTTGTTGTATCAGTGTATGCTATGACTTAGACTCTAATGCAAGACTTATTAATACAAGGATGCTCTTATTCTAATGCAAGCAAGTCTCCGGAACAGTATGCATCCCATACTACATATGCCCCATCTCAAGCCGTTTCTTCATATAGAGGGATTTGAACCCGCGCCATGAATTTTACTCTTGTACTCAACTTGTTTCTGAAGATACAGTGTGACTGATGAGGTTGATCTGAAATGGTCTAATCTCGTTAATGTGGTACGCTCAAGGTGTCTCATTTTCCACTACTACCCGGCGTACCGGAACTCACTCAAAAACCAGACAAACCCTTAGAGTTGCTACAACACTGGTTAGCTCGAAGCATCCCCTGTGGCCCCCTATCCAATAGACCGTAGTCTATGGCTGTTCGCTTCCCCGGCATAGGACATGCCGGAGTTCCTGGGGTCCATCCCCTAGCTCTGCCTGCTCTTATCATGCCACTTCAGAAATTAATAGACGAGATACGGATTCCGTGCTCCCAACCCATGAGAAGGCACAGACCATATCCCTTTAACAAGAAGGGTACAACCCAATAACACCACCTAGTGCTGGCCTATAGGACAAGCTGGATCATAAGGTATCACTCTTAATACAAACTCTTTCCCTTCTGCAACAAAATAATAATAAATATAGGTTAATTAGTAATAGCCATAAGTTACTACCCTAACAATGTCACTAACCCTAAACAAACTGAGGGATGGCAACAGAACTTACACAACATGTTAAGTCTTAAGTTAGACTTCGCAAGATAATTCTACTAGGCGCTCAACCTAGACTTTCCAGAATCCTTAAGGATCATGTCCACGGCATATCGATCCAAGACCCCGGCAATACGAACGCATTCGCATGCTACTACCCTGAACTTGGATTCCGCGTACGCTCCAGTCTGTAATCAACCAACACCGGTCAAGATCTGACGGTACATGAGGAGTGACTCATCCACAGTCTCTTAGGAGTAAAATAAATATATGTCTTGATGGTCGATGGCCCCTAGGAGAATGATATCACCCTAAACGAGTACAACAAACTGTGTACTAGCTAATAAGCTACATACGAGTAAACAAAAACACATACGAGCTAAACAAACTACGTATAAAACCAACAACTACATACGGCCGGGCGGGCTACGTATGAGACAATAACATACATACCGAATAAGCTACGTATGAAACCACAGCCTACATATGAGCCAGGTGAGCTTCGTATGAGCAAAACAACATATAGCAGTACCCATACAGGTATTCTAACAATCTAGAAGCAACCAAACATGCTTACTAGCAAAACCTGATCTTCTATAATTAGAAGCAATAGAGGAATCTACTAACAATCTAAAATAGACATACTACCAAAGAAAAACCCAAAAGTGACATAAAAAGCCTTCCGACAACCTAGAAGCAACCGGTGCTACGCTTATCGGAATTCGACAAAATTAGACTTTTTAGAAAGGTGAGAACATCCCTGCAACTCTCTAGTTGAACACTTTTTCAAATTCTGTAAGGAATCAAAAATCCGGTCCATCGAACACACGCAAACAGTTTAACTAAACTGCGGATTTTCAACAAAAAGCTGAAACTTCTACAACTTGTAACTTTTGCTCTACTTATCAGAATCTAACTAAATTATACAATTTAGAAAGGTGGGAACATCTACTACAACTTTCTAGTTGACCACTTTCTCAGATTTTCTAAGGAATTCCATATTCCTGACCCTCGAACATACGTAAACAGTTAACCAAACTACAAAATTTCAACGAAAAGCTGAAACTTCTATAGCTTGTAACTTTTGCACTACTTATAGGAATCTAACCAAATCATACAATTTAGAAAGTTGGGAACATCTACTACAACTCTCTAGTTGAACATTTTTCTAGATTCCTTATGGAATTCAATCCACCATCATCTGAACACATGCAAAAATTAAGCAAAACAGCAGATTTCCACAACAAATCTGAAACTTCTAAAGATTGTAACTTTTGCTCTACGTGTCAGAATCTAACGAAGCTGGACAATTTAGAAAGGTGGGAACATCTACTACAACTTCCTAGTTGACCACTTTCTCAGATTCCGTAAGGAATTCCAGATTCCTGACCCTCGAACATACGCAAACAGTTAACCAAACTACAGAATTTCAACGAAAAGCTGAAACTTTTATAGCTTATAACTTTTGCTATACTTATCGGAATCTAACCAAATTATAAAATTTAGAAAGGTGGGAACATCTACTACAACTCTCTAGTTGAACATTTTTCCATATTCCTTATGAAATTCAATCCACCGTCCTCTGAACACATGCAAAAATTAAGCAAGAATAGCAGATTTCCACAACAAGCTGAAACTTCTAAGGATTGTAACTTTTGCTCTACTTGTTGGAATCTAACGAAGCTGGACAATTTGGAAAGGTGGGAACATCTACTACAACTTCCTAGTTGAACACTTTTCCATATTCCTTATGGAATTTAATCCACCGCCCTCTGAACACATGCAAAATTTAAGCAAAATAGCATAATTCCACAACAAGGCTAAAACTTCTAAGGATTGTAACTTTTGCTCTACTTGTCGGAATCTAACGAAACTGGACAAATTGGAAAGGTGAGAACATCTATTACAACTCTCTAGTTGACCACGTTCTCAGATTCCGTAAGGAATTCCAAATTCCTGACCCTCGAACATACGCAAACAGTTAACCAAACTACAGAATTTCAACAAAAAAGTGAAACTTCTATAGCTTGTAACTTTTTCTCTACTTGTCGGAATCTAACGAAACTGGACAATTTGGAAAGGTGGGAACATCTGTTACAACTCTCTAGTTGACCACTTTCTCAGATTGCGTAAGGAATTTCAAATTCCTGACCCTCGAATATACGCAAACAGTTAACCAAACTACATAATTTCAACAAAAAGTGAAACTTCTATAGCATGTAACTTTTGCTTTACTTGTCGAAATCTAACGAAACTGGACTATTTGAAAAGATGGAAATATCTACTACAACTCTCTAGTTGACCACTTCCTCAGATTCCTTATGGAATTCAATCTACCGTCCCTTGAACACATGCAAAAACTAACAAAGGACAGCCGAAGCTACAGCAAGGCCGAAACTTTCATGCACATAACTTCTACTCCGCTTATCGGAATCTAACCAAATAGGGCAGTTTGGAAAGGTGAGAGACTCTACTACAACTTTCTAGTTAAACACTTTCCCAAATTCATTAAGTAAAAGACTCAAAAACAACAAACAATTAAAATAACAAGCACTTCAGTCCAAGCTGGCTGTTTTGTTTTGTAAATGCCATAATTCCTACTCCGCTTATCAAAATCTAACCAAATAGGGCAATGTGGAAAGTTGAGAACGTCTACTACAACTTCCTAGTTGGTAACTTCCTCTGATTTCGCAAGTAAGAGGCTCAAAAATGACAAACAAGCAAAACAGCGAGCCCTCTCAGCCAAGCTGGCTGCTCTGTTTTGTAACAGCCATAACTTTTGCACTACTTATCAGAATCTAACCAAACATGGCATTTTGGAAAGGTGAGAATGTCTACTACAACTTCCTAGTTGATCACTTTTCCAATTTCCATAAGGAACACCAAGTTCCAGCCCCTCGAACCTAGACCGTTGTTCACCCCCAAAACAGCAAGTTATTGTCCTTTGCCCTACGCTCGCTGTTTTGGGAGAAATGGTCGTTTCACCCATCAAACCAACTCAGAAAAATCCTCAAAAATTAGAACATGGTAATAACACCTATAAATACCTCCAAAATAAATTTAGGGTGAAAATTTCACCTTTTGCACAGGTAATTAAATCTAACCCTAGAACTACAAAAATCGAATCTTTATGCCTTATTTTTGTGTTCTACCACTTCAAACTTTGCATGCTCTTTATTCTAGTCCATATGCACATAAAATTAGTTTAATACAACAACATATAACAATAAAACAAATAAAACAAGCATAAAAGTTAAAGAAACCCTCACCCAAACTTGGTTGGAAGAACTAGCTTGCTCTCTTCTCCTTCTTGTTCTTGATCCTTGTTTTTGCTCCCCTTCAAAGAGAATCCATGAAACCCTAACCCCTCTTTTGATTTTGATCTCTCTTTTCTTTTCTTTTCTTCTCAATCTTTTTCTAAAACTAAACAAGTAGAAGAAATATAAGAGAGAGAGGGAGTGAGAAGAGATGGAGGAACAACAAAATGAAAGAGGGATTTTCCCCTCTTGGTTGGGGCCAGCCAATATGTAGGAGAGGGCGAGAGAGAGATGTGGTAGAGAGAGAGCCACATGTCTCTCTCTTTTTGTGGCTAAAAACAAATCGAGATTTATTTGCCAATTTAATTTGCAATCAAACCCAATAATTTTGCAATCAAACCCTAATCCAATTCTAACCTTCTATTTGATCATGATTGATCAAGAATAAGAGGCAATTCCCCCAAATCACATACTACACGATTTCGTACAAACGTACGAAATCGATACAATTCAAATACGTACATATATCTGTATATACAGATAATTTTTATTAGTTAAAACAAATCAATCTGTACAAAAATAATTTAATTCCAAGAAATCAAAATAAATAATTTTATTACCGACTCGGAAGATTTCAGTATCAATTTGATACAAAACAGATATATACAGACTAGTATATACGTATAGATAATGTTTATTAACAAAACCGTGTGATATCCACCAAAAATATTTCAATTCTGAAAATAAAAATAAAATAATAATAAAATAATAATTTTTAATATCTGCTCGGGATTTTCCAAAAATTTTCTCAAAAATGCATTTTTTAAGATTTTGTATAAGTGCACAAAACTGATACAATACATTTATATACTGACTAGTATATATATCCAGATAACTTTTTATTTGAAAAAAAACCAAGTAATTTTCATAAAAATATTTTAATTTAAAAATAATAATTTATACAATATAATATCCGACCGGGATATTACAGGGATGGACTTGGTCGGTCCTTTTTCGAAAGCGACGGGCTAGAGGAAGTTCCTGGTGGTGACCATTGACTACTTCACCAAATGGATTGAGGTAGAGCCCCTGGACACAATCACGAAGCACCAAACTCAGCAATATTTTTCTGGAAACACATTATCAGCCGGTTCGGGATCCCGCAGGTCCTCATCACAGACAACGGGACCCAATTCGCAGGCAAGAACTTTCAGAAGTTCTGCGGAGACTTCGGAATCCAGCAGCGCTTCTCCTCCATATATCATCCTCAGTCAAACGACCAGGCCGAAAACGCGAATCGCCTAATCCTTGACGGCCTTAAGAAGCGATTGGACAATTCACCCAAGGGGCTATGGGTCGATGAATTGCCGAGTGTACTCTAGGCGCACCGAACGACGAAGAGAATCCCCACGGGCAAGTCACCGTTCAACCTAACCTACGGTACCGAGGCGGTTATCCCCTTAGAGATCGGCCTCCCTTCACCCAGGGTTATGGCATTCGACGAGGAGAACAACTCAACGGACCTCAGAGCCAACTTGGATCTAATCGACGAGGTCAGGGAAAAGTCTGCCATCAGAAGAAGCATATACCAACAGCAGGTCGAGAAGTTTTACAATAAGAAGGTCCGTCCCACCGACATCAAGCAGGGTGACCTCGTCCTCAGAAAATTGGCAGTATCCGACCCCAGCAAAAAGTGAAAGTTGGCCCCTAATTGGGAGGGCCCGTACAAGGTCTCCGAAGTGGTACGCCCCGGCACATACCGACTCACAGACTCAGGGGGCAAAATGGTCAAGAGACCCTGGAATGTGGAGCACCTCATCAAGTACCTCAAAGAGGAGGACTAAATTTCTTTTGTAACCGACCCTTTGTAATCGGCATTACGTACCATTACTTTTTGTATGAAAAAGATTAAAGAAAATGGTCTTACCTCTTTCTAGTTTTCATCTCAAATTCTCTATGTAAATCCCCTCACTTTCCACCTAAAGCCTCGACACTTTGCGGTAATCTTGAGCACAGGGGTAGCTTTCTCAAGCTAAGGTAACTGAGCTCGACGCTCTATGCCGACCCTTAAAGCCTCGACACTCTGCGGTGATCTCGAGCATAAGGGTAGCTTTCTCAAGCTAAGGCAACTGAGCTCGACGCTCAGTGCCGACCCCTAAAGCCTCGACACTTTGTGGTAATCTCGAGCATAGGGGTAGCTTTCTTAAGCTAAGGCAACTGAGCTCGACGCTCTGTGCCGACCCCCAAGCCTCAACACTCTGCGGTGATCTCGAGCACATGGATAGCTTTCTCAAGCTAAGTCAACTGAGCTCGACGCTCTGTGCCGACCCCTAAAGCCTCGATACTCTGCGGTGATCTCGAGCATAAGGGTAGCTTTCTCAAGCTAAGGCAACTGAGCTCAATGCTCAGTGCCGACCCCCAAAGCCTCGATACTCTACGGTAATCTCGAGTATAGGGATAGCTTTCTCAAGCTAAGGAAACTGAGCTCGACGCTCTGTGCCGACCCCTAAAGCCTCAACACTCTGCGGTGATCTCGAGCATAAGGGTAGCTTTCTTAAGCTAAGGCAATTGAGCTCGACGCTTAGTGTCGACCCCCAAAGCCTCGATACTCTGCGGTAATCTCGAGCACAGGGGTAGCTTTCTCAAGCTAAGGCAACTGAGCTCGATGCTCAGTGCCGACCCCCAAAACCTCGACACTCTGCGGTGATCTCGAGCATAAGCGTAGCTTTCTCAAGCTAAGGCACTAGGCTCGATGCTCAGTGCGACCCCCAAAGCCTCGACACCGTGCGGTGATCTCGAGCACATGGGGTTCTACAACCCCTCGCGTCCTCGCCGCTCGGCTTGGACTCCGAGCACCTAAGGGGGTTTCATCAAAACAACCAAGTCTTAAACCATCGGCGGGACTTC
Source organism: Hemerocallis citrina (assembly GCA_017893485.1). Lineage (NCBI taxonomy): Eukaryota > Viridiplantae > Streptophyta > Magnoliopsida > Asparagales > Asphodelaceae > Hemerocallis > Hemerocallis citrina. The sequence goes on from CM030360.1 coordinate 34,611,810, forward strand.
AGCTAACCCCCTACCCAAAATTTTCTTTAAGATTTACGGCCCTCGCCCATTGCGAGAACCATCGATCCCCGAACCATGGATCGACCCACCTTTCACCCACTGGCAATTGGGGATAAACAACACTTATAGTCGTTACCCCCAATTGTTAGAGGGTGGCAGGAGAGCCACTGATCTAGGACTTTCATACAAAAGTTTCATTTAGGACGCTCGCCTTTGGCAAGTGCCCCGAGCCCTGTACTCCGAGATCGACCCACCTTTCACCCGCTGACAACGGGGGATAAAACAACACTCATAGCCGTTACTCCCAATTGTTAGAGGGTGGCTGGAGAACCACCAGTGACGAGAACTCACGGTGAAGTGAGAAAATTTCTGATAAGGGGTGAGGGTTATATAGCCCTTAGGAAATGCGCATTTATAACATGGGAAGTCAAAATGTTTGATAGCCATTAATGACATTGGAAGACGAAACATCCTCCATTACCAGGCTTTCAGGATCCCTCGTCCTCGTCATCACCCTTCTGCTCAAACATCTCCCTCGGCCCGGCAGTCAAGGACCTGTCCTGGGAAATTAGAAGTCCTAGCTTTCCCACAAGCTGAAGGGGCTCGGTTCCAAAGCCAAACGGGGCTTTTCAGCCCCCCGTCCTCGCCACTCGGCAGGGACAATGAGCAAAAAACGAGAGATTTCTCAATCTCCCCAGTCTTCGACCCTCGGCTTGGCTTTTGAGCCAAACAAGGATCCTCCCCCAAGCCCTCAATGCTCTTTCTTAAAAACAAGTTCAGGCAAATCGAAAAGATCATTTTTTTATTATAACGCCTTGGAGGGCCACAATATAATTAGATTTATTACAACGACTATAACCTCAGCCTATGCTATCCTCAGAGCCCCTCCGGACTAGCACGGGCTAACTCAAACCCTGCCGATCGGCTTGGCTCCACGGCCTGCCTAGCAGAATCCATAGGAGAAACCAAGGTAGACACACCGGCCATAGAGCTTTGAGCATCACCCTCCCTCACATATTCCAACTGCCGAATTGGAGATGGCTCGCGGCCCGAGGAGCGCTCACCCCCTGAAGAAACCGACGGCCCCAACATCATATTGTAATGCTGAATCTGGATCTCTTTCTCCACAATAACCTCGCGTATGAGCGACTCTACGATAGGCCTTTGAACCGAGGCCCTCGACATGGAAAATCCAAGGCCAACACCTTCGAGGTCGCGGTCGATTATCGCCTTCTTCAGTTGAGCCGCCTCCGCACTCAGCTCATTCGACTTGTTTCGGGAGTAGTGGAAAGCGGCATCGTGATCACGAGCTTGCTTCTAATATCGACCAAGGCTGGACTCCAATACCTTGATCTTGCTATGAAGCCATGTCACCACGGATCTTCGGGGATTCGACTCAAGGAGGGCTGCTAGCATCTGATAGAAGCGAAACAAAAAATCATTCCGAGTCCCACTAATTTCTAATCTAAAAATGATACACAAGTCAGAAGGGTCAAGCAGGCAAAGAAGGTCATCCCAAAATCAAAGCAAAAGTCGAAGTAAAAACACTTGGCCAAACTAAAACCCCTCGTCATAAATTAAAAGACTTTACAAAATACTACGGTGGTCAGTCCACCTTCGGCAAATACAATTTCAAAAACAAAAGTAAAAGAAAAAGAAAAAAAAACTACTGTAATGCCCTGGACCCCCGTTACCGGACATCCGTGACGCAACCAGAATCTTTGCCTTCAAATGCATCTCAACACAGTAATAACACGAAAATTTAAAAACTTCTTATTGCCAAATAAGATCATTACATCATCGATCACAACCAATATCTTGTTCTTGAACAAGAATACAAATTACAATAACTCATTACATCTTATTACAAAATATTTACCAACTCATCTCGTAAAGCTATCAGCTGTCTTCTAGAATGGCAGTCAACTGATCATCGCTGAACTCTGCTGAGTGGACAATCTGCTTCCCTGGGGCTTGCTCCTCGACTTGAGTCTTCTGCTGCATGACTAATATTATGGTACCTACACGAAGGGTAAGACCGGTACCTAAAAGGTGGGGAACGTCAGTACTTCGACTGACGCAATGCTGATAAGAAACAGCGATCTCCAAACTGGCAACCACAAACCTTCTTGAATGGAAAAAGAAACATGCATCCTAATTTCCTAGTGTTCGTGTATGCCATGATCAACCAAATTCACCAGCCACGCACCTTATTATAATGCAATCAAGACTTTGGGACTCTAAATTCGCATGCATCCTATACTACATATGTTCCAGATCAAAGCATGGCCTAATCTAATGCGCAAAACAAGAATGCACGCGATGCACCTACTCTAATGCAATTCATTTGGGAACGTATGCATCCCATACTACATACTTCCCCAAAATCAACTTCAATAGAAATGTATGCATCCCATACGACATACTTTCCAAAGAGTTCGCATCTCCTGATTGTAGGGTTCAATCCCTCGCCATGCATCCTACCCTTGTACTCATCTTGTTCCTAATAGATTTCTGTGTCTGAGGAGGTTGTATTCATTCGGTCTAGTTCCACATTACAGTCCCTAAAGTGGTGGTCGTGTTTTCCACTTAGTACCCGCGTACAGACCTCACTAAAAAAAGCCGTGAAAATCTTCTGGTACGAAACCATGTAGCCAATAACCTTCCGATACAGGCCATGCACCCAATAACCTTCCGATACGAAACCATATACCCAATAACCTTCCAGTACAAGCCATGCACCTAATGACGTCAATGATAGAACAAACCCACACACATAGGAACATGATGGCTTCGAGGGTTAAATCCCCCGATCTGACAGGAGCACCTCCCGTTCCTTACTCCGGCTCTTTGAAAATTAACAGATTGAGATACGAGACCGTGAACTCAAAACCTGAGAACCAAAACTGTATCCCTACGACAAGAAAAGTACAACACCCGACTATGGTCTGCTAGTACTAATGCAATGTACAAACTCCTAATACATCCATCTAATCCAAGACTCACTCTAACCATTCAAGTGAAAGATGATTGCTCCCAATTCTGCCCGTCGACTACTGGCCCTGGCGACGCAAGTCCCGCTCGCCACCTTCCCTAGCTCGGAGTCCGCCCTTACCATGGCCCGCGTTCATCCTTAACCGGCGACCACTAGGACATCCAACGCCTCGGTGGAAGTTTATATCTAGGGTCGATAGGCGTAGGGCATCATCCTACCCTAGTGACTAACTTGAGTCACAACAATCCTCCACAGGATTCACACCAACATGACCAACAAATGACACCATACATCCCCAAACAATGATTTATCAACTCTTAGGTACACAAGGGGAAAGGTTCTACCCAACACTTAGCCAAAACCATGACTAAACCAACTAATGGTGTTTTGCTTGAAACTTAAAAAGATCATAACTCCCATAATACAACCTAGATTTGGGTTTTCAAGCCTAATGTGGAAAGTTAAAGACCTAGACTACAACTCTCTAGTTGATCATCTTCTCAGATTCAGTCATCTAAATCCTCAAATTGACTTCACAAGCCTTAGCCTGTGTACTTCCTGTACACTGGCTGCACATTACCGATAGCATAAAATACTACCTACTCATCAGAATGATACAAACATTAGTTCTGTGGAAAGGTGTGAATGTCCTCTACAACTTCCTAGTTGATCACCAAACCAAATTATGTCATTTGATCACCCTAAAATAGACATTACTCTCAGGTGTACAGAACCGCACACTAAGTCTTACTCAAACAGAGCCTTCAGCTAAAAACCTGGTTTTTGTCCACCCTTACAAAACTCATATTAAATAATCCACTCACAGGAATTTCTTCAAATAAGGCTTGTTGGAAAGCTCTAGATATCTACTACAATTCCCTAACAGAATACTTCCTCAAAATCTGCTCTTACAGAGCCTCAAATGTATCATCGTATCAAAGTGTTCATTCTGACTGTGTTGTGCACAGTACAAGATAAAAAATTCATCATAAATCACATACTGATCAAATGGTCACCAAATTTGCATTACAAAAATTAGAAATCATTTTAAATAACATGCAAAAAGATTCATATCCAAATTTTATTCACTGAGTTCTATCTGTTACAAACATGCATATAAATCCTGCTGTTCTTCAGTTACAGTCTTGACTACCATTGATTGATTAATTTTGAACATGCATGAAACTTCATCCAAATAATTTTATAATTTTTTCGTAGAGTCTAAATGCATGCGAGAAATCATGGTAAAAATTTTAGCCATAAATAATGTGTCAATTAATTATAAGAATTCCCACAAGCTCAGTTATCACAATAAACAGATCCTGTTCCTGCCTTATGGCTCAGTCCACAAAATGGATTTTATTAAAATATCAAAAATCATCAGAAAATTTCAAAATAATTCATGCATCTTCTAGACATGTATGAGATCAATCTTTGAAAGTTTCATCACCAAATTCCAAGTAGTTTGTTCTCGGGAAAATTGAGAAAATGACATGCAAATCAAGTTTTTGTTCTAGTTTCAGATTACTAATAATCTACTCTTAAATCAACCATCCACAACTACTACTACTCATGCATGCAAGAAAAATCATCAAGAATGATACAAGATTAAAGAACTCTCCATCCTGAGTTGGCTTGAGAGGTGGTGGTTGTCTTGAGCTTGCTCCTCCAAAGAACTTACTCCAAGTTGAGAACTCCTCTTCACTTTGGCTCCTTTCTTTCTCTCCTTCTCGTTCTCTTTTTCCTTTCTATTTTTGTGTTCTGAAATTTCCAGAGCTTCTGAGGGGAAAATAAGGGGTTATAATGAGAAGGGGAGTGAGGAAAGAGGAAGGAGGGGGGGGGGGGGGGGGGGGGGGGGTAGGCCGGCCCATGGGGTAGGGGGTAGGCTAGGTGGTTTTACACAAAACCATGTCTAGCACTTGTTTTTGAGTTGGAGCTTTGTGCTGAAATTATTTGGTCTTGATCAAGCTCTAAATGAGACATGAGAGGTTAGATTTGAGTGTATGCAAAGTATACCCATTGTAGCTTCATACAATTGCGTATTTGCATACGTACAACACTCAAAACTAGTGCGTGTACTAGTATCGGTCTGTCTCATTCTCTCGCATTGTCAAGAATGCAACCATCCACACTAACCGTCCCGCAAACCTAAACTCACTCCATCATTCAAACATATAATCAAACAATACAGCAATATATATACATACATACAGAATATATATATATACTAGATTTGCCCGTGGGCACGTGCCTACGGCACATCTTCAGAACGATACAGCATGTGAAAGTCTTGTAAACAGTAAAACAACAATTATATAACTCAAGTTTGAATAGTATAACAATAATTAGTTATAAATAAAAGTCCATGTTTCATTAGTCTATGTTGAAAAAAATTATAAATGGGGGTGTAAAATCCAACTTCTTAGAACTTTGAGTGTGAAAAATGATAAATTTAACTGTTGATGAGGTTTTTGTTATTTTCAATGTAACATGAGCAATAAAATAATGCATAAAAAATCTGAAAATTTACAAAAATTAAATCTGAAAATATAAATTTTTGAGTAAATGGAGAGAGAATGAGAGAGAGAGAGAGAGAAATAAATAAATAAATAAATAAATAAATAAAGGTGTTGTTTTGGGGGATTTGAATTTGAGTTTTGGGGAGAACTTTTGGATGGGAAAATATATTTTCTGAGGTTAGATCTGGACCATTGATTTCAACCCTATTGAATGAGAGCCACTTATATATATATATATATATATATATATATATATATAAGCATTGTATTATGCGGGGTATTACAACTACTGCGTATGGCCAACCTCTCCCTCGGCATCGGTAGCGACGACGGGGTCGACAACTGGCTCGACGCCGGCATCTCCGGCTCCAGTCTCCCCTTCAACAGGAGCATCGCCCCCGAGGGTCCTCAACGGCTCGTTGATCTCCATATCAAAATCGAAGCCCGTCAAGCCCAGGGTCGGATAGAAGTATTTGACGTGGCTCAGCGCCTTGTCGTATACCTCGTTCTGGGCCTCGATGACCATGTCTTGGGCCTTCAAGGTGAGCAACCCCTTCTCCACTTCAAATGCCGTCATCAGCGCCGCCTCCTTCCTCAGTCCATCGTTGGCCATCAAGGCCATGTTAGCCTTCAGGGCCTGCTCTCGCTTCATCGAGGCATCCAGAGCGAGCTTCAGGTCCATCATCTCGCGCTTGAAGCGGTTGGCCTAGTTCTGCTCGTACTTCAGCTTCTGGTCATGGAGCCTCATCACCCGAGCGCCGGACAGAAAAGCCTACAGCCGAGGTAAAAACACTTGAGTGGAAACAAATGCGTGAAAAAAAGTGCGAAAACTGAAGTACAGAGCCTCGAAATTTACCTTCACGCTCGCCTGAGCCCACCTCGTATAAGCCGAGTCGAAGGTGTCGGAACTCATGCTCTACCTATCCCGAGGCATGGTCATCTTGTCCACGAACTCCATGGCGATAGGATCCCCGGTTAGAGTATCCCCCCTACGGATGGCCCAGTCAGGGGCCCAAGGCTGAAGCCCCTCTTCCCCGACCATGGTCTGGGCATCGGCATGGAGAGGAGGGACACCTCCATCACCTTCAAGGCGCTGGAGCTCAGCACGATCGCAATCTCCCTCGTCTGACTGGTTGTCATGCCCCGCTTCCCAAAAATATGGAATACGAGCACGTGACGAAGCCCAGCAGATGATTTTAACATCATCCATAAGCTGTAGGATCGACTCAGCATCACAACAAGAATATAACAACATATATATACAGCCAAGCATGCATGAATAATTCATTAAGCAACAGAAAACAATTGAAAACAAATAATAATGTCCACATAGTTTTCAAGTCTGGATCAAATATAACCTTGGGAACGTAAGCCCGTTACAAGTCTTATACGGCAAGAGAAATAAATACCTTAAGGAAAGCAATTATTTAAACAAGTCCTTGCTCCAAGCGAAGCCTAAAAATATCTGCTCGCTAATTCCAGCAGGCAACTCGTCTCCAAAGTCTGCTTAATAAATATAAAAGGAAAACAGAGAAAGACAAGAGAAAATGCCCTTAGTGCAAGCTAGGGCCACAAATAGTAAAAACGAGTGCAAGTATGGGGAACAGGAATCAAGAATGTAACAGGGATATAACAAGTAGTGGAAGACTAAGAACTAGCTAGCAAGAGGGACATCTTAGTAAACAGGTTGGATAACAACTGCTAATGATAAAACACATGACAGGTGAACCTGTAGGGGTATCTAACATAAAGTGACAAGTCTCAAGTCTAGTATCATATAACAAGTGCCAAGTCTGGTGTCAAAATTTTATTTCAAGTGTCAAGTCTCAAGTAACAAGTTGTTGAGTATCAGGTAACCAGTATCAAGTTCAAGTTTCATGCTTCAAGTCTCATGTATCATATTTCATGTATCATATCATCAAGTATCAAGTAACAGGTGTCATGTTCAAGTTTCATGTTCAAGTCTTGTAGTTATTACTATCTAGGTAGCACTTCATGCATCCATACTTTTACTACATGGTTGCTAAAGTCAAAACAATTTCGTTTAGGCCTAGTAATGGAGTCTATAGGGCGGTGTACTCAGGTATCAAGTATCAAGCAGACATGGTTCATGAATATGAAAATAAATAACAGGTTCACGAAACAAGTTCGTAAATACTAACAGGTTCAAGACCCACACAGTGAGTTCATGAATACAAAGGGTTCATGAGCCAAGTAACTGACTCCATGAATACATCAAGTGCAACAGGTTCATGAACCGAGTACTGGGAAACACGGACCCCCTTCCGAGTACACTTACCTATATTGTCCACCACTATGGTCTTTCCCTTTAACCCCGGCTTGTTACTTTTATTAATTTTTATCAAGCAAGCATACAAATGTGAAATATTGTAAATTAATTCTAAGAAAAATTGAGGATGTCCTATAGGGTGTCCAGCAACTACATATAAAATTTTATGTCCAACGCTTGCTGTTTACACAGCTAAATCAATTCGCAAAGCAAAGGTGTGCAGCAGTTTTGCAAATCTGCGTCTACCAATACAGCTGCAGTAAAACGGCAACAACTCTTAGACCGTAATTCCAAATTCAAAAATTTCGAAGTCTATCGACATCTAGACCTCCAGATCTACATTTTCTATTCAGGGCTCGGGTTCAGATTCTAATGTTAAATGGGTCAAAACAGCAAAAGAAGATTCAGGACAGCAACATGTGGGAATATTTTACTAGTATAGGTTACATGAAATTTTGTTATTAGGCATCTAGGTTAATATATGATATAAATACAGGACAATGGTGGTCAAAACAGCAAGTAATAATTATTTTCCAAGTCAAATGGTTGCAAGTTCATCAAATACAAAATATACCATGTGTCTACAAATTTAGGGCTCCTTAATCTCATGTGTTCATGTGTTCAAGGGGTAAAAGAGTCCAAGTAATTATGATTTAATACAATGAAATTTTTGTGACTCTTAGAATTATAAAATTTTGGGGTTTGATATTGATCAACAACAATAGTCAAGAAGGAGTCACAATTCTAACTATTTGTAGTATTTATCAAGGAGTGCCTGTACTAGAATGAAAATATGTTCAAGTAGAATACTTGCCTTAATTGACGACGCTTAGATTCACTTGCTGAAGAAGATTGGATCGAAAAATCCCGACGAAGCCTCCCAAAAACACGTGTGAAGCACGTGCGAAGATCGACCGTAGATCGAGTTTTTCCCCCACACCAGATCGCTCCAAAACAGCATACGGCGACTTGGGATTCGGCGCGGCAAAACAACGAACACCGGAACGACCAATCGAAACTCTCCCATGCAGCGAATCAAGCCAGAACACGGGACGGCGAGCGAGGGATTCGCTGTGGCAAAACAGCGAACAACGATCAGGCTGGCTCTGATAGCGCAGATCTTGACGCGATCCGATGGTCAAAAATTGATCCCGCCCAAATCCTCCTTTCTTCTTCTTCTTCGTTCACTTCTTCGACGAACCAGTAGCGCGAGCGAGAGTGGCAACGGTGGGGTTCTTTGACGGTGACGAGGCGACGGCATAACAGCGACGACGGCGGCGGAAGCAACGGCGCGACGTCGAGAAGCGACGTGCACGATGACTCTGTTTGCGGTTCAAACAGGGGAGGAGTTGGGCGGTGCGGTGGTGGTGGTTGACGACGGGACGGTGGTGGAAGAGACTGGCAAGGCGAATGGGGATTGGGTTCGAGAGGATGATGACGGAGGATTGGGCAATGGTGGAGGTGAGTTTGGTCGAGGATGGGTTCGATGGTGAATGGGTTTCGGAGTCGATGGTTAGGGACGACGGTGGTTGGTGGTTGACGAAGGCAGTGGTGAAGGAGTGGGAAGTCGATAGGCAAAGGCGAAGTGGGTTGGGAGTTGCACTCGACGAAGGAGGCGACGGTGGATTGGGTTCGGAAGTTGGGCGAGGTGAGGAAGACGGTGATGTATTGGCGATAGCGATGGAGTTGGGGACGACAGTGGAGATGGCGATGGTGGTTCTGAGGGCGATGATGGTGGAGAGGAGAAGGATCGAGTGGCGATCGGAGTAGGGGAAATGGGTCTGGGCGTGCTCGCGAAAAGAGCGGACGAAGAAGAAGGGGAGAGCGGCGGTTAGTTTGGTGCTGCACAGTATACGGGGTTAGGGGTTAGGGTTAGAGTATAGGGTTAGGGTTATATAGTGAAGGTATGGGTTTGAGGGTTTTAGGGTATCCGTTTCGAATAGGCACCAATAGAAGAATTGGTCAAAATGTATCAAAATGGGGATCAAAGGGATGAATGAGAAGAAATAGCCATTTCTTCATGAATAATGACACAAAGAGCACACAAATGAATTCGATAAAAGAATCAAAAATTGAGTCGAAAATAATTTAATGGTTTTATTTGAATGAAAACAGAATACGGGATCTCAAATAGATAAAAGAGTACAATTAAGCAAAATACAGTATAAAAATACAAGTACGGGAAAACAGGAGTTACACTGGTTTTTGTCCTCTTTGCCCTCGGCTCGAGCTGACCCATGGGAGCTGCTCTGGAAGAGGCCCCCACCTGTTTCCCCTTCTCGGACTGCTCCGCCTTTTGCTTCTTTAGGGCGAGCCTCCTCTCCTTGATCGCTTCGGGGTCCATCTCTGCACGAAAACCCATTAAAGAGTGATGAGCACAAAAGAAAATTACAAAGGAAAAATGAACGAAAGACATACAAGACGGGGCGGGGCTCAGTCCGACGCGGGCCATGTGACTCTCAGTCACCTTCGGCCAACTTATGCTATTACTCTTCCGGATGGGGTCTACAAAGCCCCACTCCTCGGCTGAAAGTTTGCTTTTCTTGGGGCCCTTGAAGTTAGGCTTTTAGAAGTTCCAACGCGTCGGAATTTCCCATGGCTCCTCGCTTCTAACGACAAAATATTTCTTTCTTCCACTACTTGATTGAGTTGGGGTGGCCATGCACGACCTTGCCCCTGCTCCAAGGCGGTACGTAAAAAATCACCTCAAACTCGCCGGACGAGCTAACACCCAGCATCGCTCGGAAAATGTTTAACTGCAGCGGCACCCTTCTCCCCTCGCACGGCAAGACGAAGCTCACCATCTGCTTCCACGTGTTCGGACCGTACTGTGTCGGGCATAACGATGCCCAATTCAGTACCTCACGGATGAAGGGGTGGATCAGCAGCCTCAATCCCGAGGAGAATGCATCCACAGGGAAGATATAATACCACGGCGCCAGAGGGTCAGTAGATCTAAGACCGGTGCTGGGGACCATCAGTTCGAACTTCCTCCCAATAAAGTAGCTCACGCTAATCACGGACAGGTCCCCCCCTTTCAGAATAGTGGGGGTACCATCCATCTTGATCTTCACATGGCTCGGCGAGGAGGGCTATATCCCGTAACAAACCAAGTCTCCGCCATCGTCCAGGTACTTCCTGATCGACAATGGCTGCGGTAAGAAAGGGACCTCTAGCTTTCGGGGAGCTATCGCCTTATCAGGACTGCTAAGCATGGTCCATTTCATCTTCTTCTTTCGAGTCTTAGGAGCCTTCTCAGGAGACGGAGTCGCTAGTGGCTCAAAGACGGAGGCCCTCGAGGAGGAGCCCATCCCCTCAGCCTGATCACCCACCGCTCTGGAACCTTCGGCAGAGTGCACCCCCTCGGCAGGGGACCCTTCGGGAGATTCCACCCCCTTGTCCTCATCATTGATGTCCTCGACAAGATGCTCCTCCTCATTCGAATCGCTGCTCTCCACCACAAACGGCTTGCGGGTGCGCAGCGGTTGCTCGGCGTACACGTTCTCGTCCGTGTCCCAAGTAGAGGAATCCAACAGACCTGTGCGAGCACCACTGCCGGGGGTAGATGCTAAAGAGCCGGACTGAGCCCTAGAAAGATTAAAATTATTAACCTGAGTGAAGCTCACTGAAGATCACCAGAAAACTCGTCGACGGTGCAGAAAACTTCTAGAGAGAGAAGCTCTAGGATATAGAGATACAGTGTGAAAGTGAGAAATGAGAAAGGGGTGTGGGATGTGTAGATATAGAGGATTTGTGACTCCTCAATTTTCGCAAAAACGGTTACTGTAACTTCTCCTCGATTCTCGCAAAAACGGTTCCTATAACTGCTCCTAAAATTCCTGCCATAACTGTTCCCCTCAACCTCGATGCTCGACTGTGATCTCGAGCACAGGGGTAGCTTCCACAAGCTAAGTCACTTGGGTTCATCACTCCGTGCCGACCCCCTAAGCTCTCGATACTCGACTATGATCTGAAGCACAGGGGTAGCTTCCACAAGCCAAGTCGCTTGGGCTCGTCACTCCGTGCCGACCCCCTAAGAACTCAACGCTTGACTCTGATCTCGAGCACAGGGGTAGCTTCCACAAGGCAAGTTGCATGGGCTTGTCGCTCCTTGCCGACCCCCTGAACCTCGATGCTCGACTGTGATATCGAGCAAGGGGTAGCTTCCACAAGCTAAGACGCTTCGGTTCTTTGCTCCGTGCCGACCCCCTAAGCCTCGACGCTCGACTGTGATCTATAGCATAGGGATAGCTTCCCCTTGCCATGTTACTTGGGCTCGTCGCTCCGTTCCAAACCCCTAAGCCCTCGATGCTCGACTCTGATCTCGAGCATAGAGGTAGCTTCCACAAGCCAAGTCGCTTGGGCTCGTCGCTCCGTGCCGACCCCCTAAGCCCTCGACGCTCAACTGTGATCTCGAGCACAGGGGTAGCTTCCACAAGCTAAGTCGCTTGGGCTCGTCACTCCGTGCCGACCCCCTAAGCCCTCGACGCTCGACTCTAATCTCGAGCACAAGGGTAGCTTTCACAAGCTAAGTCGCTTGGGCTTATCGCTCCGTGCCGACCCCCTAAGCGCTCAACACTCGAGTGTGATCTCGAGCACAGAGGTAACTTCCACAAGCCAAGTCGCTTGGGCTCGTCGCTCTGTGCCAACTCCCTAAGTCTCGATGCTTGACTGTGATCATGAGTACAGGGGTAGATTCCACAAGCCAAGTCACTTGGGCTCGTCGCTCCGTGCCGACCCCCTAAGCCCTCGATGCTCGACTATGATCTCGAGCACAGAGGTAGCTTTCACAAGCCAAGTCGTCTGGGCTCGTCGCTCCGTGTCGGCCCACTAAGCCCTTGACGCTCGACTATGATCTCGAGCACAGGGGTAGCTTCCACAAGCTAAGTCACTTGGGCTCATTGCTCCGTGTCGACCTCCTAAGCCCTCGATGCTCGACTGTGATCTCGAGCACAGGGGTAGCTTCCACAAGCTAAGTCACTTGGGCTCATCGCTCCGTGCCAACCCCCTAATCCTCGACGCTCGACTATGATCTCGAGCACAGGGGTAGCTTCCAGATGCCAAGTCACTTGGGCTCATCGCTCCATGCCAACCCCTAAGTCGACGCTCGACTATGACCTCGAGCACAGGGGTAGCTTGCACAAGCCAGGTCGCTTGGGCTCGTCGCTCCGTGTCGACCCCTTAAGCCCTCGACGCTCGACTGTGATCTCGAGCACAGTGGTAGCATCCACAAGCTAAGTCGCTTGGGCTCGTCGCTCCGTGCCGACCCCCTAAGCCTCGATGCTTGACTATGATCACGAGCACAGGGGTAGCTTTCACAAGCTAAGTCGCTTGGGTTCATCGCTCCGTGCCGACCCCCTAAGCCCTCTACACTCAACTATGATCTCGAGTGCAGGGGTAGCTTCCACAAGCCAAGTCGCTTGGGCTCGTCACTCCATGCCGACCCCCTAAGCCCTCGACGCTCGACTCTGATCTCGAGCATAAGGGTAGCATTCACAAGCTAAGTCGCTCGGGTTCGTCGCTTCGTGCCGACCCCCTAAGCCCCGACGCTCAACTGTGATCTCGAGCAGAGGGGTAGCTTTCACAAGCTAAGTCGCTTGGGCTCGTCGCTCCGTGCCGGCCCCCTAAGCCTTGACGCTCGACAGTGATCTCGAGCACAGGGGTAGCTTCCACAAGCTAAGTTGCTTGGGTTCATCGCTTCGTGCCAACCCCCTAAGCCCTCGATGCATAGGGGTAACTTCCACAATCAAAGTCGCTTGGGCTCGTCACTCCGTGCTGACACCCTAAGAAGTCAATGCTCGACTCTGATCACGACAAGGGGTAGCTTCCACAAGGCAAGTCGTTTGGGCTTGTCACTCCGTGCCGACCCCCTAAGCCTCGATGCTCGATTGTGATATCGAGCACAAGGGTAGCTTCCACAAGCTAAGTCGCTTCAGTTCGTCACTCCGTACCAACCCCCTAAGCCTCAATGCTCGACTGTGATCTAGAGCACAGGGGTAGCATCTACAAGCCAAGTCGCTTGGGCTCGTCACTCCGTGCTGACCCCCTAAGCCCTTGATGCTCAACTTTGATCTCAAGCACAGGGGTAGCTTTCACAAGCTAAGTCTTTTGGGTTCGTCGCTTTGTGCCAATGCCCTAAGCCTCGATGCTTGATTGTGATCTCGAGCACAACGGTAGCTTTCACCAGCTAAGTTGCTTGGGCTCGTCGCTCTGTGCCGACCCCCTAAGCCTCGTTGCTCGACTGTGATCTCGAGCACAGGAGTAGCTTCCACAAGCTAAGTCGCTTGAGTTCGTCACTCCATGCCGACTCCCTAAGCCCTCGACACTCGACTATGACCTCGAGCACAGAGGTAGCTTCCACAAGCCAAGTCGCTTAGGCTCATCACTCCGTGCCGACCCCCTAAGCCCTCGACGCTTGACTTTGATCTCGAGCACAGGAGTAGCTTTCACAAGCTAAGTCGCTTGGGCTCGTCGCTCCATCCCGACCCCCTAAGCTCTCGACGCTCGACTATGATCTCGAGCACAGGGGTAGCTTCCACAAGCCAAGTCGTTTGGGCTCGTCGCTCCGTGCCAGCCCCCTAAGCCCTCGATGCTCGACTGTGATCTCGACCACAGGGGTAGCTTCCACAAGCTAAGTCGCTTAGGCTCATCTCTCTGTGCTAACCCCCTAAGCCCTCGATGCTCGACTATGATCTCGAGCACAGGGGTAGCTTCCACAAGCTAAGTCACTTGGGCTCATCGCTCCGTGCCGACCCCCTAAGCCCTCGACGCTCGACTGTGATCTCGAGCACAAGGATAGCTTCCACAAGCTAAGTTGCTTGGGCTCGTAGCTCCGTGCCGACCCTCCTAAGCCTCGACGCTCGACTATGATCTCGAGCACAGGGGTAGCTTCCACAAGCTAAGTCACTTGGATTTGTCGTTCCGTGCCGACCCCCTAAGCCTTCGACGCTCGACTATGATCTCGAGTGCAAGGGTAGCTTCCACAAGCCAAGTCGCTTGGGCTCATAACTCTGTGCCGACCACCTAAGCCCTCGATGCTCGACTCTGATCTCGAGCACAGGGGTAGCTTTCACAAGCTAAGTTGCTTGGGTTCGTCGCTTCGTGACGACCCCCTAAGCCTCGACACTCGACTGTGATCCCGAGCACAGGGGTAGCCTTCACAAGCTGAGTAGCTTGGGCTCATCGCTCCGTGCCGACCCCCTAAGCCTTGACACTCGACTATGATCTCGAGCACAAGGGTAGCTTCCACAAGCTAAGTTGCTTGGGTTCGTCGCTTTGTGCCGACCCCTTAGCCCTCTATGCTCGACTATGACCTCGAGCACAGGGATAGCTTCCACAAGCCAAGTCTCTTAGGCTCATCACTCCGTGCCAACCCCATAAGCCCTCGACGCTCGACCCTGATCTCGAGCACAGGGGTAGCATTCACAAGCTAAGTCGCTTGGGCTCGTCGCTCCATGCCGACCCCCTACGCCTCGACGCTCGACTGTGATCTCGAGCACAGAGATAGCTTTCACAAGCTAAGTCGCTGTGGGCTCGACGCTCTGAGCCGACCCCCTAAGCCTCTATCCTCGACGGTGATTTTGAGCATAGGGGTAGCTTCCACGAAGCCGAGTCACTACGGGCTCGACGGTCCGAGTCGTCCCCCTAAGCCTCGACTCTCGACGGTGATTTCGAGCCCGGGGGTAGCTGTCACAAGCCAAGGTCGCCATTGGACTCGACTACCCAAAAACCGACCTAGATGATCTCCGACAGCCTCGGCACCCCGAGCCCACCCCCTTGCCTTGGTGACTTGGGGATCATCAGGGCTCGATCATCCACACTTGCAGAAGCACTGGCTGCTCGGCCGCCCGAACTCACCTCGGTTCAGCGCCGACCCCAAGAAGACCCCGGGAATGTAGCGCCCCGAATTTCCAATATGATATCTCAGAAATATGTGGCACAATTTCCAGCATCAACTTCAAATGTAATATTAAACACAGCCAAATACCAATAAAAAAATTTCAACTTTCATTACATTAATCTTTACATAACACAGCGGATTACAATACACCTTGAATTACAAATTTCTTTCTTTCCAATGATTTCTTTTTACAATAATACATAACCCATTACATCACTTTAACTCAAGCATCCATAATCCAAGCTACAAGTAATTACCTATAAAATATGAGGCTAAAGATAACCCTAACCCCCAAAACTAAAGGGGTCAGCCATAACAGTGTGAGTGACATAAAAAAACGACATAAATAGAACATGGAAACATAAATAACATGTAATAAGTAAGAACAATATAAGGTAAGATATAACAATAAGACCTGAAAACATCAAGTGGAACTAGACTAAGTGTCAAGGGTAGAAAACCAGGAAAACACATGCTTAAACCAAATTAAGAAAACACAAAACTATATGCTGACTCTCTAGTACATACTTGTCGGATTCTATGCATCCCACTGTACATAGGTCCGGTGCAAGCCCTTAACGTCTCCACATTGTAGGGTTTAATTCCCCGCTATGCAACTAATCCTAACACGATGACTACTACGAGATAAAGATAAACTATGAGTATTAGCCCATGCCCCGATAATTTCGGAGGTCAATCTCTATCCACAGATAATTCCGAAGACTATTTCATTCACACCTGGAAATCTTCGAATACCCCACACCGCAAGCGATGGCACCTCATCACACGATACCACATGTGCGTCGCCTCGACCCCGATAATTCCGGAGATCAAGTCCACACCACAGATAATTCCGGAGACTATTTCACTTACATCTAGATAATTCTGAGGATTATCTCATTCCGCAAGCCATACTGAGGTCCATAACTCATGTTCTCTTTCATCATATCACCACTAGTGCCTATCCTTAACTTGTTGAGTTAATTAGTTTAATTATGAATCACCTAGAGTTGGTGTATCCCACCAGACTTAAATCAACAACTGATCAACTAAAATGCCTCAACATGCCCAAAACACAAATATCTCAACTGCCGGTATACTAGGGTCCTACACACCCTCTAGAGACTCACACTCAACCATCCAAACCAAACCTTCCATTAACAATACTTTAATAAAACAATTGGAAACATATGTTCAATAGGAAATAAGGTTTAGAATAGTAAATTATAGATCCAAAATGTTTAAATAATAACTCATTTAAAATAGCATTAGAATAACTCAAGAACATCAGTAACAGTAGACTATATACAGGAGTAGATCAACTGTCCAGAGTGAAAACCCAAGACTTCAAGGAAATTAATCTAGGTAATAGAAGTCGACTGTAAAAGCCATAGGTCTGTCCAGAACGACGACTCTAGAACTTAACATAAAATAATTCTAAGTACTGACAATCGACTGTAAAAGGTCATCGGTCGACTGTCCAGAATGAAAATCCAAATCTCAAAAAAATATCAAAACAGAGCGGACTCAGTCGACTATAAACATGGTTCAGTCGACTGTTCCGCACGAAATTTCAAGAAAACAAAAAAACACAGCAGCCAGGTAATGACGGTCGACTGTAATTTCTACCAATCGACTTTCGACCTGCAGACTGCAGTTTTTTAGTTGTACACTTTTTAACCGATACAGAGTTTTACTTAATAAAAACGAATTTTGTAAAAAGCCTATTTCTGATATGATCAAATACGACTTGTAGGATATATAAGAGTCAATAAAACCCATCAAATCACTTGAATTAACAAAAATAGCAAATTGTTGATTTTCTTCAATAATAATGAAGTTCGAAATTCATGTGGATCATTTGTGCATGTTCGTGCACTAAAGAAAATTCCACAAGACTTTCGATTAGAAATAATAACATATTCAGAATTTAATCTTAATATTCAAGGAATCCAATTTGAGTAATACCTTGCACAATCCCAAAAATTCCCAAATTAGTTGTATTGCATCAAATATCATTCAAGTTCTCCCAAATCAAATTCTCAAGACAAGAATTCATAATTCATTAATCCTTATAAAAACTTCGCATACCCCATCGCCATTATTAACTTGTGTACATACAAGGTTAATATTATCATAATCAAGTTGTGTTCCCCAAACTCAAAATAATATGGATCTCAAACCAAACACATGAAAATCCATTCATGGATAACTAGGGTTCACAAAAGATCAATTTTTAATTCAACAATCCATCCAATCCATCATGTACATATTCATAATCAACCCTAGCATGCTTTCTAAAAGATTAATCACCACATCCAACATTCAAAGAACAAAACAAAACAAATATATCACTCACCTTGTTGAAGGAATTGAAAAAATAATAAGAAAAGCTCCTCCTAGCAAGAAATCCAAGATCTTTCTTTAGAACTCCAAAATAATAAGAAATAATAAATCTCTTATATTGTGCAATGAATGACGGCTGCACAAACTTTATATAGTTCGGGATTTAAGATTCTAGGGTTTTAGAAAACATTTGCAAAGTACTCATTTTTAAAATATCCCTTTTCATAATTAGGCCCTTTTATTGGAAATTTGTAAAAATCAGTTTTAATCAAGTTCAAAAATTGAAAAGATCCCCTCCAGCATCAGCCGAATCTATAGGGAAACCCATAAAACAAATTATGCATTTTCATCCCGTCAAATAGCGATTTTGCAAAAAAATCCTCTTTTACCAAAACTTGTGAAATAAGTCAAGTGTGTAGGAACTAGAGGTAAAATCTTTACTCCTGAATTAACTAGGGATTATATTCAGTCAAAAAATCCAAAAATCTGGAGTTTTCACCCCCATTTGGTAATTTTGCACAAAAGTCCTTCTTTTTGTAATAATTGCAAATAAGTCCAATAATTTTCAGAAAAATCTAGAAAAATCCCAAATAATCTCAAATAATAAATAATGAGTTTTTCAAAAATATTTTTTGGTTTTGAACTTCCCAAGTCAACACTTGCACTTGTTTTACACATGTAAAAAGGATGAATTTTTAGACAGACAGTTATTAAATCACAAAAAAATCATTTTAATTCACTTTCTAATCTCAAAAAAAAAATTTAAAAATACGGGGTACTACAGGAAAACTCTTTTTGCAACTCTTCTCCGTAGAATCCAGACTACTCCACAATTGTTTTTCACACCGCTCTACAGGAGTGGGGGGCTTGTGATATGGAATAGAAAGAGTGGCGCAATCAAGACCCTCAGATCTCCTCTAATTCTGCTCCCCTGTGATCATCAGGTCAAACAGGTCAAACGAGCTTCAGCCCATTCAGGCCCACGGGCAAACGGGTATGACCCAGTCCGTTAGGGTCACAGACCCGTTTGCCTCTACCTATAAATACCAGCCCCCTCCTCACTTTAAAAGATAATGAATCTTTCCCCACCTAAACGCTAGTTACTGTTGCTTTCTCAGTGACTGACTAGATCATCAGAGGGCTTGTCGCCGGGACTTCTCCCGATGTTTCTAGGCATTGTGCAGGTACAGAAGGCCGAGCTGAGCATTTCATCTGAGCCAAGCTACTTTATCCAAACCAAGCACCCGGCCACTACCTCTTTGCTGCAACTCCCAAGCCGGTCCTACTCCCAAGGTCGGATCGACGCCAGTACCACAGTTTCCCCTTCACAAATTACAAGAACTCACACCTGCTGCCCCCACACCCCAAAAATAAACAACATCAGTAATGATCCTCTACTTTGGTTCAAACATCATGCGCTTGGTGATCATAGAACTTCTTTTATCTGCAGATGTTGGTTCCTTTGGAAGGCTAGAAATGATGAGGTGTTCAATGACACCAAATGGGAACATTGGAGAATTTTGAACAACATTAGACGGCTCAATCATGATTCGGCTGACTTTTTGGGTGCGGCTCCTTCTAGTCGTGATCCTAGATTGGTTAGTTGGTCACTTCCTCTTGATAATTTTGTTAAGATCAATGTAGATGGAAGCTCTCTTGGTAATCCCGGGCGCACTGGTTATGGTGGTTTGATCTGAAATCTTGAAGGTACTTGGCTTATTGGCTTTTCAGGCAGCTGTGGTACCACTACTAATTTGAACGCCGTGCTTCAAGCAATTGCTGGGAGCCTACATTTAGCTTGGAATGAAGGTTATAGGGCGGTGGTTTGTGAATCTGATTCCAAATCTGCTCTTACGTTGATTGAACAGGGAGTTAAAGATACTCATCCTTAAGCCCCTATTGTTTCTTACATTAAATCTCTCTCTCATAATTCTTGGGATTTAGTGTTTGTCCACTCTCTTCATGAAGGTAATTCTTGCGCGGATTGGCTAGCTAAATTCATAGCAACTATGGATTATGGGTTTAAACTTTGGCACTCTTGTCCTCCTGCTGTCTCTACTTTCCTGTTAGCTGATGCTATGGGGATAGAACACATCAGGATATAGTTTTTTGTTGCTTTCTCGTTGTATCTATTTTCCCATTCATAAAAAAAAAATTATAATGGGTTATAAGGCAATAATGGGTATGGGCAGAATTATAGGTTAAAAATAGGGATATAGGATAGTGTAGTCGAATCTAAACCCGATACACCTTCAAACAACATTCGTAGCCTTCTCCATGGGAATATGTCAAGGAAATTTTTTGTCAACCCCATTGTTTATCATAACGTTAGCTTGGAGTCATTTTCTTATTATTTTCTTTGTACAAATTTATAGACACATCCAAGGCCGGCCCTAAGCTCTTGGGGGCCCGAGGCTAAAGACCCAAATAATTATTTTTGGGGGCCCCTAATAACAATATAATTTTTTACGTGCAAAATACGTGCCTATATTTACAATAGGAATACAAATTTGGGAGCCCCAAAAATTGTAAAAAATTCGGGGACCTGAGACAGCTTCCTCACATGCCTTAAGGTGGGGGCCGACATTGGACACATCCGTGTTGGGTTTATGTCTTTCATACTAGATTTTGATGTGAAGAGAAACAAGTGAAGTGAGAAGAAGTTAGAAGCGAATAGTGGAGATGAAGTGTTGTTGTTTTTCGGCTGAGAAGGGGGTGACAGTCGACTGAAACCAGGCAGAGCATGGCTTGACTTCAGGAACAGTTAACTGACAGCGGTGCAGCAGTAGTAGTGGGCCTGATTTTGGGGCTCTTTTTTAGCCCAACTTCTCCTCTAAGTAAGATCATACGGCTCCTATCGTGTGACTTGTTCTTAAGGGTTTATCAGATAGTGTAAGATCAAGACTACAAACCTAGAGTTTCTCTATATCTCTATATAACAATATAATAGCATCCATGACAGGCAGTACTTCATCTGAGAATTTTCTATTGTAAACAACATAGTATCTTCTAGTGATGTTTGAGAGATAAATTTGTTTATCGTGTTTGTGGTCGTCAATTTTATTCATTTGGGGAATGTTAGAAAATATGTGTTGTAACACCATTTTAATAATCAAATTTTGAGGTAAATTGGTTATAGGGTGAGTGAAAATTGTCTCCTTGAAATGGAGGAAATTAGGTTTGAAAACTTAAAAGCTTTAGTCCCATATTAGAAAAGTTTGGAGAACTAAATGAGTATATATTAAAACCCCTTACCTCATGATTGCTTTAGTAATTGGTCTTTTGCTCCTCATTCTTCACAGTTCACACACACTTGGTTGTTATTGATTATTGTAATTTGTTGGAGTATCTGGTTGGAAAAAATTCTAAGGTATTTATAGCTACACTTTTCAAAAGCTCATTTCTCATTGCAAATTCTGGGTTTCATCTGGGATAGATGCAGCTGTTGAGAGCAAAAATGTCTTCAATGGGTTAGAGGTGGCAAGGGCACTGCATATGTTAGTTGAGAGCACAGTGTCACACCCTATCAGCTTGATAACTCTACAGGATCAGTGTAGAGGGGAGGAGGAGAAGTTTGGAGACAAGGGTGCTGATATACCCCGGATGTTTTGGCAATGAAAGAGAAACTTACTTCTTTATTTAAATACACTATATTAATTTCCCGACTTGTAATATTTTTTTTTTTTTAGGGAGGACTTGTAATATTTTTTTAAGACGTATATTAACTGTTTAGATTGTATTTTAGGTTGATCAATGAGCTATTGAGAAGGATCGATGTCGTATTTGACATTTGGATACGAACTTAGACTTAGGGTAAGTAGATGTGTACGATAGTTCTCATCTTCCCTATCTTACCCTAGAATATCTTACCAAAATGACCCACTTTTGAAAGTATTTACCAAACTGATCCACTTTCGAAATTATTTACCAAATTGACCTACTTGCTATCTGAGATAGCGACTCTAGTTCAAATGAGCTTGTTATCGCGAGTGTAGTTGTACTCATTTTTCAGAATAATTTTAAACATGCAAATTATATCTGAAATGTATATAACTCTCGCTATCGCAGATAGTGAGCCTAGTTCAACTGACATTGTTATCTCAGATAGCGAGTGTAGTTGTACTTATTTTTCAGAGAAATTTTCAATATGTAATTTCTACTTGAAATGTATATAACTGAGATAGCGAGTCTACTTCAACTGACCTCACTATGTCAGATAGCGAATGTAGTTGTACTTATTTTTAGAAAAAAATTAAATATGCAAATGTATAGACCTACACCTGCTATCCGAGATAGCGAGTACAGTTGAACTAGACTCGCTACCTCAGATAGCGAGTGTAGTTGTATAAATTTCATGTTCAAAATTTCTCTGAAAAATGGGTACAACAACACTCGCTGTCTGAGATAGCGCGTTTATTTGAACTAGACTCGCTATCTCAGATAGCGAGTGTTGTTGTACCCATTTTTATGTTCAAAACTTTTCGGAAAATTGAGTATAACTACACTCGCTATCTGAGATAACGAGTCTAGTTCAAATGAACTCGCTGTCTCAGATAGTGAGTGTTATTGTATGCATTTCAGGTAGAGTTAATATAGAATGGATTTATAGTGTGTTTTAGTTGAGTGTATATTTGGTTAGTTTTTACTTACCTCGTCTACCATTTCAATGGAAACTAGTAATGCTAATTATACAACTAATTATGCTCGTAAAACTATTGTAAGAAACAAATATATAGTCAACTGAAGAGTGTAAAAAGCTTTGCAGCTACTACCAAACAACAACTATAGTTATCATTATTGCATGTCATAACAGTTGAACGGCAATATTACATGCAATAGTGTTTGCCAACTCAAAACCCTAAACCCATCATCTAAGATCCCGAATTGTGCATTTTGGATGAATTTTGTTGGTGAAATAAAGAATTTGGGAGGCTAGGGTTTTGGGTTTATTTCGGAGTTGGGAGAGAGAATAGAAAGAGAGAAATACTGAAACAGCGAGTGAGTCTTTAAAACTCCTCAATCGACACTCGTTATCTCAGTTAGCGAGTGTGGTATAAAAACACTCCCTATCTGAGATAGCGAGTCTAAACTTGTTATTTTTCTTCACGTTTTTTCTCCAAGTGGTGGAGAAACACCTCAACATACACTCGCTCTCAGATAGCGATATTGTTTTCGCTAAACTTGCTATATGAGATAGCGAGTCTAAACTTTTAAATTTTCTTCATGTTTTAACACCTCAACATACACTCGCTATCTCAGACAGCGAGGTTATTTTTACCAAACTCGTTATCTGAGATAGCAAGTGAGTCATTTTGGTAAATACTTTTGAAAGTGGCTCAGTTTAGTAAATACTTACAAAAAGTGGGTCATTTTGGTAAACATTCCTTACCCTAATGCTAAATGTGCATCTCACTCTCTCAATCTGCCCCTACACTGTCTTAGCTCTTTTTCATGATCTTCTAAACTCTCTTTGTAATTAGCTTAAGCTTCTGACTTGCTATATATATATCTATATAATTAAACTCAAAGAAAGCTATCAAATGGCTCACCTTCAATCCCCCAAAATCAAAGGCCTAGATCTAACCTCAAAAAACACATTTTTCCTACCCAAATTTCAAACCCAATGACCGAATTCCCCCCCCCCCCCCCCCCCCCAAAAAAAAAACTAAAAAATTCATTACTTTATTATTATCTCTATCTTCTCTCTTCACTTTTTCATATTTCTCTCTTTCTCTCTCTCTCTCATTCTTTCTTTATTTACTTAGAAATTTAGATTTTAAGATTTCAGGTTTGTAAATTTTCAGAATTTTTATGTTTTTTTTATTGCACATGTTATAATAGCAAATATCTCTTCAACGGTTAAATTTTATCATTTTCCACACTTAAAGTTCTAAGAAGTTAGATTTTACACCCCCATTTATAATTATTTTTCAACATATACTAATGGAAATATGGAATTTTATTTACAACTAATTATTGTCATACTATTCAAACTTGAGCTACATAATTGTTGTTTTACTGTTTACAGAGCTTTTCATATTTTGTATCGTTCCGAAGACGTGCCATAGGCACGTGCCCACGGAAAAATCTAGTATATATATATATAAGCCACAATAAATTTGTCCATAGACGATCTCAGTCATTGATTTCGACAGCTCGATCTTAATCATTCAGTTAAACATCAATTAGCAAATCCAGACAATTATTATTATTATTTTTTTTTATCTAATAGGTGAACGGCTATGATTGAGTTTGGAACATAATCAAAACCAAACTAAAAACAAACAACCCTCTTTAGAAAATTCCCCATAATCCCACTCTTTTCTTCTTCCCTCAAATTCGATCAATCCATCTCAAACCCTAACACCCCAAAATCAACCAACCATGTTATTAGGGTATTGATCCCGATCTCAGTTCCACCGATGGGTAAGAAACGAAACCCAAAACTAACCCCAAACCCTTCGCTGCCGCCGACTCCCACGCTGCCCCCTCCCATGTAGCCATCCACCTCGCCTTAGGTCGTAGCCATCATCTGCATCCTCCGTCGCAACTTCCTGTTGGAATTAATTTTTGCAGTTTTTCGGGCCGGATTCCAGCAGGCACCGGCCACCGGCGGCACCGGAAAATGAGTGGATTGCGATCCTCTCGTCGAGTACTATTCTGTGGTGTACTCATTTGCCAAAAATGAATTCCGTATGAATGAGAAATGTTGGTCCAAAGTTGGGTACTTGAAATGTACTAACTTGAAAACTTAGACAAAATATATAGTCCCATATCAGAAATTGAGAAAGATTTTTTTCTAGTATATATACTAGAAAATTGGACTAAAGGGCGTAGCCCGGGGGTAACCACTAACGTGTAGTGGAGAGAGGACTCAGCCAAAATGACAAACACAAGCGTGCGCGCGCGCGCGCCCTGCCTCCGGCTCCAGCTTCGACTCCGGCTCCGGCTCCAGCTTCGGCTCCGGCTCCGGCTCCGGCTCCGGCTTCGGCTTCGGCTTCGGCTGGGCTTGGCTTGGCTTGGTCTTGGCTTGGTTTGGTCTAGTCTGGTCTGGTCTGGCTTGGCTTGGCTCCCAGTCAAATTTTTTCTCCTCCAGTACACTGGTGAGGCTCTTCACATTTGGTAACTAATACCGTTACTCTGTAACAACAGAGTACTCTACTGTTGCAGAGTAATGGACCATTACTATGCTTTACAGAGTAATGGGCCTCCCAGCAGTCTCCATTTCTCCTATAAAACTACTGTATCGTGTCTGCCAGTCATACAGATTTTGATAATCCGAATTATACTTCTTCTTCTCCTCTGTGTCAAAAACTGAGAGTACATCACAACACTGTTCGCTGAAATCTTTGGAGTTTGGATGCTGCTCTTTAGGGAAAAGTATACAGTTGTATCCTGGGAGGCAATTTGCCAGCTACCGTCACACTACGGGGCGAATTTTGCTTTAAGGATAGAGATTTTAATCTCGACTCTGTATAAAGCTTTTGGTTTGTTATTTTTATTCCTGTAATTTCTGTTCTTCACAATTATTGTTAGTAATTTTCAGATTTATAAAATTCGAGTTCTAACAATCTTAAAGCAAAATTTTTTCCTCACTGATTCTAAAAGTTTTTGTGAAGATTGTTTACAGGTACTGTTATCAATTCGGAAAAAACAACAACTAACAGTTCTGTTTCAACTGTTTCAGAAATAACATGGAGAACACACAGAATGATATTGCCAATGGGCTTATAAGTACCGAAACACCAGTGACCAAAAATATGACTGCACAATCGATTGCGGCACATTCAGTCGTTCTGCCCACACACATAACCATGGGAGAAAAACCGGAGAAGTTCAATGGAACTGGATTCAAGAAGTGGCAAGGGAAGATGCAGTTCTACCTGACCACCTTAAAGCTGGACAGGTTTCTCACTGAATCTGCTCCGATGTTGGCACCGATGGATGCATACTCCATTGCTGCGATTGATGCGTGGACTCAAGACGACTACCTCTGCAGGAACTACATTCTGAATGGCTTGGTAGACCCCCTGTACAACGTCTACTGTGTCTTCAAGACGTCCAAACTCCTATGGGGATCTTTGGAAAAGAAGTACAAAACAGAAGACCCCGGGTCCAAAAAGTTTGTAGTCGGTAAATTTCTGGATTACAAGATGATTGACTCCAAAACTGTTGTGATTCAAGTCCAGGAACTGCAGGTCATAATGCATGAAATCGCTACAGAGAATATGACATTGTGCGAACCATTCCAAGTTGCACCGTTCATCAAAAAGCTTCCACCTGGATGGAAAGACGTCAAGAATTACCTCAAGCACAAGCGAAATGAGATGTCTCTTGAAGACCTCATTGTCAGGTTGCAAATCGAAGAGGAGAATTGCAAGGCTGACAGGTCCTATGGAAATCAGTCCATAGAAAAGGCCAACGTGGTGGAGCACGAACAGAAGGGCAAGAAGAGAAAGTTCTTGCCACAGGCCTCAAACAAAAAACCTCCTGCAAAGAGATTTGCTGGGAAATACCACAAGTGTGGTAAGCTGGGGCACAAAATTTCTGAGTGCCACAACAAGGGCACAATCGTGCAGGAACTGGACATGCAAAAGGAAATAAAAAATTCCACGCACACATAGTTGAGAACTTGTCCACTAGTCTCTCGGACCTGGACCTCTGTGCTGTAGTATCAAAGGTAAATCTTGTGGGAAGCAATCCTCATGAATGGTGGTACGATACTGGGGCCACCAAGCATATCTGCTTGGACAAGGAGATGTTCGCTTCATACCAGAAGTGCAACAAGGACGAACAGCTATTCATGGGTGTTACCGCTGATTTCGGTGTGGGGGTAAACAGATAAGATTTGTGAGTTCGAGAAAACCTGAATAGATGATCCAAGCCTTCTTGCTCCTGCCGTGACCTGCAAGGAAGTGCGAGACACCGGGGTTGATTCCGGAGATGCACCCTCCGACGCTCTTGTCAGTAACCAGTGGTGATTAAAGAAAGAGCTTAAGGTGGAAAAGGAGTGATTACCTGGTCACAGTGGCAGAGAAGAGGTATTTATAGTCGCCAGGGGAGTGATTAGAGGCCTGATTCCCTGTGTAACTGCTAGGAGAAAAATCCTCACAGCCTGTTTAGGAAACTAACCCCTGATTCCCGGTGAGAGCAAATAAGGCTCGTTGACTTGGTCAAATCAGTGATCCCGATTTGTCTCCTATTGGTCTGGGTTCGCTTCGGGTCGGGACCCATACCCAATTCGAGTGGACCCGTTTGTGGGTTATTGGATCTGTGAGAAGGAGATCCAGTACCCGCTTTGGATCCGCTTGTATGTGAAATTACCGTTTTACCCCCGAGCTTCAAGATTCGCGCCCAATCTGGACGGATCCGATTTAACCCCATTTTTAGCCATATCACGAGCCCCCCGCTCCTAAAGACTGAGTGTGATCAGCCTTTGGGGAGTTGTTTTAACTGTTTTGGTGGCTAGTGGAGTTGTATCGGAGTCCAAATGGAGGGGTTTGAATCTCGAAGGGGGTAGTGAGGTGATTTTTTGATGCCACGTGCTGTTCTCTAGCCATATCGAGTATTTGACAGCTTTCATTTATTTTTTTCGGATTTATTTATTTAATTTTGCGATGTGTTTACTAATTGTTCGGGGGTCTTAACAGTACATTCTAGGCAATAATTGTTCGTTCAGGGGTTCGAGAATATACCCCCGAATTTTTAATTATTTTCTAGAATTTTTAATTAATTTTCCCGAATTTTTAGCAATTTTTTCGCAATTTTTAAGTAAATAAATCGATTAAAATAAATAAAAAATGATTTTAAATACCGATTTATGACGTGGATCGATCTGGGCCGTTGATCATAGACGGGCGCGAATTTTTGAGAGATCCATCGGTCGTTATCGCTCGGAAGCTTTTTTCTCCGTTTGCGAGCTCGGAAAGGCACTTGCTCGGCCGCCGACCGGAGGGATAGGAGCTCGACAGGCCGAGCGACGTGGCGCAATCTGAGCCGTCAGATGATGGTGTGAATCCCAAGAAAATGCTATCTTGTCTTTTAGCGCACGTGGCGCAATCTGGGCCGTTCATCACTAGAGGCACGAATTTCTGAGAGATCCAGCGGTTGTAGTAGCTCGGTGTCTTTTTTCTCCGTTTTCGAGCTCGGAAAGGCACTTGCTTGGCCGCCGACCGGAGGGATAGGAGCTCGGCAGGTCGAGCGACGTGGCGCAATCTGAGCCGTTAGATGACGACGCGCATCTCAAGACGGGCACATTCTCAAGAAAACACTATCTTGTCGTTTAGTGTCCTCGGCGAGATC
Source organism: Hemerocallis citrina (assembly GCA_017893485.1). Taxonomy (NCBI): domain Eukaryota; kingdom Viridiplantae; phylum Streptophyta; class Magnoliopsida; order Asparagales; family Asphodelaceae; genus Hemerocallis; species Hemerocallis citrina. The sequence goes on from CM030360.1 coordinate 34,640,162, forward strand.
TGGGCCGTCTGATCGAGATCATGCGCGAAAGTTGAGGAAAAAATGAGTTTTCTCCGTTTGCGAGCTTGGAAAGGCACTTGCTCGGCAGCAGACCGAAGACAGGGGGTCTCGGCAGGTCGAGTGACGTGGCACAATCTGAGCCATTGGATGACGACGCGCATCTCAAGATGGGCACATTTCTCAAGAAAACATTATCTTGTCGCCTAGTGTCCTCGGCGAGATCTGGGCCGTCTGATCGAGATCATGCGTGAAAGTTGAGGAGAAAGTGAGTTTTCTCCGTTTGCGAGCTCAGAAAGGCACTTGTTCGGTAGCCGACCGAAGATAGAGGGTCTCGGCAGGTCGAGCGATGTGGCGCAATCTGTCTCGAGACGATCCTGTTCCCAAGGGCATTAATGGTGCCCCGGGGTTTGAGCGGCGTTCCACCTTCCCCACCTTATTAAGGATAATTCCTTCAATTAATGCGTGGCGTTTCAACTTCCGAGAGTCATAATGGCCAGATCTTGGAGGAGAGCTTATAAGTACCCCACTCCCTTTGTCATTTCAATCGCAACAATGTAGAGTTTCAAACCTCGGAGGTATTGGCCTTGGGTAACTTCTCTTTCGAGGTCCGAAGGGGTGGTTGCTCTTTTGCCTTTTTCTTCTCCCGTTCCTGATGGCCCCAAAGTGGATGTCAGGAGCGGGGAGGGAACAAGACAGTAGTGGTGACGACCGTAGTTCGGACCTGAGGGATGAGTTACTTCGGAAGGACGGGTGGTTACTCTTTTGCCTTGTTCTTCTCCCGTTCCTTACGCCCCCAAAGTGGGTGTCAGGAGCGGGGGAGGTCAAGGCAGTAGTGGTGACGACTGTAGTCCGGACCCGAGGGATGAGTTACTTCAGAATGATGGGTGGTCGTTCCTCCACCATGGTCTTCTCCTGACTCTGACTGCTCCAACGTGGGTGTTAGGGTCGGGGGAGATCATGGTGGAAGAGGTGATGACCCATGTCCGGAGCCGAGGGGTGAGCTACTTTGGAAGGACGGGTGGTCACCCTTCCACTATGATCATCACCCGATTTTGACTGGCCCGATGGGGGTGTCAAGATTGGGGGTGGTCATGGTAGAAGGGGTGATGACCGTAGTCCGGATCCGACGGAGAGGTTTACTTCGGGAGGACTGGTGGTCGTTCTTCCGCCCAAATCTTCTCCTGACTCTGATGGCCCGGGTGGAGGTGTCAGGGTCAGGGGAGGTTTGGGCCGAAGGGTAGACCACCGGAGTCCAGATCCGAGGGACTGTGTGTTTCGGAAGGACGTAGGGGTTGTTCTTCCGCCTAGATCTTCTCCCGATTCTGACGGCCTGGGTAGAGGTGTCAGGGTCGGCAGAAGGGTTGACCGCCGAAGTCCAGATCCAAGGGACTGCAGCAGCTTCGGAATGACGGGCCTCTTCCCATCTCTGTCTTCCTTCCGGGCTGACATCTTCCGATGGTTGTCGGCCCGAAGGAGTTAGAGATGGGGGGTGCGTCGATCTGTTTTTGACCGGGCCCCGTGGGTCGGTGGAATACCGACCGAGACATGGGGCCTGGGGGGCACGCCGAGGGCGGTGCCTTAAAACTTTGAATTCAAATTTTTTCTGGTTTCTTCAGACAGAGGGGGGATATGGAGGAAGTGTAGGCCATCCGAGCGACTTGACGCAATCTGTACCATTGGATGGCGTCGCACATCTCGAGACGGGCACATTTCTCAAGAAGACGCTATCTTGTCGTCTAGTGTTCTCGGCGAGATCTGGGCCGTCTGATTGAGATTTCACGCGAAGTTTGAGGAGAAGGGGAGTTTTCTCCGTTTTCCAGCTCGGATTGGTACTTGCTCGTAAGCCAACCGGTCTCTTTGCTGGCGTGGTCGGATGGCGTATGGTTCGGCTCCCGGTCCCGTTATACCGAGCTAGTTGACTTGGCGAAGAAGACAGTTGTGTTGGGCCTTCGCGACGTTTCGAGAGCGGCCAAAGAGTCGCACTTTTTCTTTTGGAAGTCCAAGGGACGTTCCTTTTTACTATAAATCTTCACCCCCCCCTTAAACCAAGTCTCATTATTTACTTTTACTCTCTCTCTTCAGTTCTTACTTTTATCTTCGAAGTTTTTAGCTCCCTGGTGGTGGTGCTAGCTGTCGCGGCGAGGCGTTCCTTGTCTCCGGTGAACTTTCCGACCGTACCTGTCACTTCGAGGTCAGTCTCTCTCCCTTCTCTTTTAGAAAAATGGTTAAGATTACGGATGAGACCCCCGCCTCGGAGCAAGCCGTTGGCCGAGGGGGTAAAGGAGAGGAGATAGTGGAGCCGACCGATCAGAGTGTCGTTCGGCCGGACAGAGCGGGTGAAGTGGCTGAACCACCTAAGGAGGTCGCGGCGGCGTCTCACAAGGGTAAGGCGGTGGTCACGATCGTCGAGACGCCGAAAACTGCGGGGGCATTCGGTCGGCAACCCATTGCTCTGTCGCGCGTGGGAGGCGTTCGGGACTACGCCGAGGGTGTCTTGGAGAAGGTAACCCAAGGGACGGCCAAGTTGGTGGAGGAGAACGAACCGAGAGAGCTGTCCGAGGTGGACCATACCATCTCGTCTCTCACGGAGGCCGACCTTCACCTGATCCGAAAGGGCTTCCGGATCCCCGCCGACTACGGACTGCTCCTCCCCGGTCCGGGTTTCCGAGCCAATACGAAGTCTTCGTCAGATGTGTGCGTCTTTCCGGTCGACTCCCTCATTGCTGGACTCCGCTTTCCCCTCCACCCGTTCGTTGTGGATGTCTTGACATGGTACGGTTTGAGCCCCGCCCAGCTGATGCCGAACACATGGAGGCACGTCATGGCATTCGTCCTCCGGTGCCAAGAGGTTGGTGCCGAGCCGAGTATGTTTCTCTTTCGGAGCCTCTACCGACCTTGTCAGCCAAAGCGGGACGAACAAAGGTTCTATCTTTCGCCACGAACGGGCGTGAAGTTGATCGAGAATCCGGATTCGATCAAACATTGGAAGGAAAAGTATTTCATCATTCGAGCCCCCGCGCCATGGGTGATACCGACAGTTTGGGCGAAGGATGGCCTGCCCAAGCGAACCAAGAAGGAGCCGGTGCTGAGTGATGAGGAGACAGAGGTCCACAAGAAGCTCCTCGCCCTGCCAGCGCTAAGCTGGAAAGATATTACCGAGGAGGATCTATTCCGAGGGGGTCTCAGTCCGATCGACCCTAGTATGCTTCTGGTATTTATACTCTTTGCTTAAAGTTCATGAAAATTTTTCTAAGTTTTTTCATTCGGCTTGTGCAGAGACGATGAAGCTGGACTACAAAGCTCTGATGGCGAAGGGCAGGTCGGAGCAGGAGGCGAAGAAGAAGAGGCCTTCGGCGGGGCCTCAGGACGGCCGAGCCTCGAAGAAGCCTTCGGTCGCGAAGGTCGCCGACCAGCCGAAGGCTGTTGTGTCGGAGGCTGGTTCCGAGCAGGGGGAGGTCATGGTCCCTGAACCTCCTGCTTCAGGGGCGCCGACACCGATCCCGGAGGGGGATGCTCCCGGTTCGTCGAGCGGTGCGTTCGGCATGAAGGAGCTGCTGTCCCTCTAAGTTCTGCCCCTCACTGCCGAGCGGAGAAGATCTTGACCGAGCATCATAAGCAGATCTTCGTCCCCGACTGGCAGGTGATGAATGTCGACGGCTTCTTGGGCGATGGCAATATCTGCATGGAGGCGGTGAGGCACCTGCCGACCCCAAAGGATCGAGCGACCCTGAAAGCCGGGCTAGAAGGAGACGCCGCGATGCAGATTGCTCGGAACACCATGTTGGTAAGTAAGCCGAGCTCTTCCTCTAAAAATTTTTCTGAGATTTTTCCAAGTCCTTGGGTTCGGCTTCTAATGTCTTGTTCTCTTTCCAGACCCTCTGCCACTTCAACTTCCTGCTCGAGGAGTTCGCGAACAAGGAACGGGAACATGAGTGAGAGAGGGTGGAGCGCGTCAAGGTCGCGAAGCAACTTGATGCCGAGCAGCTCCTCTCGACGAAGAGGGGTGCCGAAGTGGCTGGGCTGGAGAAGCAACTGGCCGATGCCATTCAGCTATCGAAGGATGCGGCGACCAAACTTGAGGCCTCGGAGAAGGAGGTTGCCGAGCTGAAGGAGGAGCTGGCCAACGCTCGGTCGGAAGCGGAGAGGGCTCGGAAGAGGGCCGAGAGGATCATGGCCAAACACCAGAAGAAGGTGAAGTAGGTGAAGAAGGCTGTGCAGGAGGAGGCCGCGCAACACATGCTCCAGAACATGGAGGACGCCTACGGTCGAGCCTTGCTCCACGTGGCCGCCAGGAACCCGGGCTTCGACACGTCCTCCTACCGTTTTTACGACCCCATGGAAGGGGAGGAGGAGGTTTCCGAGGGGATGCTCGACCCCGAGGGAGAGACGGAAGGCGTCGAAGGCCCAGGAGAGACCGAGGCCGAGGGTGAGGGGGAAGACGACTCCGAGGAGGAGAGCGGGAGCGAAGGCGAAGACGGGGGCGACGGCGAGAACAAGGCCGGGGGGTCGACGGACCCGAACGACAAAAAGGTCGACCCCTGACTCGGTTGTCTCTTTTAGTCTTTCGTTATTTTGTTTCTTTTTGTAAGCCTAACTGCGGACTGGCCACCGCTCTTTGTAAAACTTTCTTCTCGGTTTTGAATGAAAACAGTGTGTTTGGCCAAAATTCTCCAAGTGTTGAGTCTCGGATTTTGTGTTTGATTTGGTGTGGAATTCTCCAAGTGTTGGGTCTCGGATTTATCTCTGATTTTCAGGTAAGGTTCGGTCCGATTACGGAGGTTGCATACCTTCGTAAGGAGTTGGCCAAAATGAGGGGTGAGCTCTCGAACAGCTGGCAGAGGCGGTTTCTCATGCTCTTGAAGTTGGAGGAGACGAAGGCAGCTGTGCGGAAGTATTGTCGCGAGTTGTGGCAACTGCGGAAGCAACCCCAAGCCCCTTGTCCCGAAAGCGAGGCTGAGCAGCTCCGTAGAGAGCTTACTGCTGCCGAGCGGGAGAATGACGAGCTTTTGGCCGAGGTCCAACACATGGGATTAGCGGAGAAAGAATGCTCGGCGGCGGAAGAGAAGCTAACTTCCGAGCTAGAGAAGGCGTCGGCCGAGCGCAAGAGGTTGCTGGCCGAGGTCGACAGGCTCAGGAGGATTACGATAGACAGGGGGATCGAGGTCACCCACTTCCGACGGCTCGCGACCGATGGTGCCAACGTCTCTGGCTCATCAAGACCCTCTCGTTTGAAGAAGTCGGCGAAGGACGACGCCCTGAGAGACAGAATCATTGAACTGGAGGAAGAGGTTGCGTCACTCCAGCCTATGCCGGAGAGGGCTAACGTCCGCAGTACGTCGTGCACTCGGGAAGAGAGCGAGAGAGGGATTTTCTTTTACGAACTCGCGACATGTTTGCCTGCGGCTAGGCGGAGCCCTGCCGACGCTCAGAGTAGCGCAGCCGTCTCGTCGAGCGGTGCCTCGGTCGGCGCCACAGTCAAGGTCAGCGGCGAAGGGGGGTCACGCTTCGTTGGTTTGGAATCGAGCTCGGAGGTCAGGCCTCGTCGTCCTTGCGTTTCCTTGAACCGAAGCGTTCCCCTTCCGAAGAGGCCCTGATCATGTCGTTCTGTGTTTCTTCTGATTGGTTGCAAAACTTTGTAGTAGAGTCGGTCTTGTTGTATTGTGGAGCTATTACATATGAATTTGAAAGTTTGATTGGAAAATTCTTCAAGTGTGGTGCCTTGGAAGTGTATTGAAACCTTGCTATTCATTTTCCCTTCTTTTCAGCTCCTGGTGTCAGACCAATACACCTATTCCAACGGCTCGGACAATGAAGCTGAAGCCGAGGTGACCTCCGGGGTGGTGAAGTCGCGCTCGTCGATGTGCCGAGAGCGGCGTCGCGGAGTGGAGTTGGAGTTACGTCGGGCTGAGAGCGAGCGGACCACCTTCAGTCCGTCCTCGGCCAACGGGACGCCGAGATCCAACGCTTGGAGAGCAGGATCATCGAGGCGACCCCCGCAGGGGAAGGCGAGGACTCGCAGACAGCATTTAGCACCGCTCTTCGGGTTCAGTGCATTAGGCACAATCAGTCAAAGATATTAGCCGAGCGGGACGATTTGCTCTACGAGATTCATCACTCACAGACTGTGGAGGCGAAGCTTCGGAAGGAGGCGGAGGAGCTAACTACCGAAGGGGAAGGGCTGGCGACCGAAGAGATCAGTGACGATGTTTCTATTTGAGGACCAAGTGTAATGGGTCGATGCTGTATTATTTGTTTTCTAGTATTTTGTAACTATGGAAAGACTGCTTTGTATTGTGTCCCGATCATTAATAAAATTCCTTTGTGGCTCTGCGTATTTGTTTTGCTTGCGAGTGTGTTGGTCGTGCCGAAGTCCTCGAGCCGAGCACATGGTGTCGTCGGCTAGAGTCTTGAGGCGAGCGAGTTCCTGACGGAGCGGTACCTTGTCGTTTAGCGATTCTGACAATATCTGGGCCGTTGGATGTCGGCGCGAATCTCGAGGCATCGCAATTCCCAAGGAAACGCTATCTTGTCGTTTAGCATCGGTGGCAAGATCTGAGCCGTTGAATGTAGGCACGAATCTCGAGGCGGCTCAGTTCCCAAGAAAACGCTATCTTGTCATTTAGCGTCGGTGGTAAGATCTGAGCCGTCTGATCGAGATCATGCACGAAAGTTGAGGAGAAAGTGAGTTTTCTCCGTTTGCAGGGTCGGGAAGGCCCCTGCTCGGCAGCCGACCGAAGGCGTGGGATCTCGGACTTCGGCTGCTAGGCAAGATTGTTCGGATTATGTGGCCGGACGTAGCTTCGGTATCCCTCTACTAGCGAGGCTGAGGGGTGGACCATTCCTAGTCTGCCGCGAAGCAAGCTTGGGGAGACTGGGAGCCAAGTGTTGGACTCCGGGGCCATCGGTGTAGTTCGGCGGTTGTGGGAGCAATTCCGAACGACGATCTACCCCTGGCTCGTCCGGAGGTGAGCCGAGGAAGTAAAGTCGAGCCGAGTGTTGGACTCCGAACCATCGGTGTAGTTCAACGGTTGTGGGAGCAATTCCGAACGGCGATCTACCTCTGGCTTGTCCGGGGACGAGCCGAGGAGGTAAAGTCGAGCCGAGTGTTGGACTCCGAACCATCGGTGTAGTTCAACGGTTGTGGGAGCAATTCTGAACGGCGATCTACCTCTGGCTCGTCCGGGGACGAGCCGAGGAGGTAAAGTCGAGTCGAGTGTTGGACTCCGAACCATCGGTGTAGTTCAACGGTTGTGGGAGCAATTCCGAACGGCGATCTACCTCTGGCTCGTCTGGGGACGAGCCGAGGAGGTAAAGTCGAGCCGAGTGTTGAACTCCGAACCATCGGTGCAGTTCAACGGTTGTGGGAGCAATTCCGAACGGCGATCTACCTCTGGCTCGTCCGGGGACGAACCGAGGAGGTAAAATCGAGCCGAGTGTTGGACTCCGAACCATCGGTGTAGTCCAACGGTTGTGGGAGCAATTCCGAACGGCGATCTACCTCTGGCTCGTCTAGGGGCGAGCCGAGGAGGTAAAGTTGAGCCGAGTGTTGGACTCCGAACCATCGGTGTAGTTCAACGGTTGCAGGAGCAGTTCCGAACGGCGATCTACCTCTGGCTCGTCCGGGGACGAGCCGGGGAGGTAAAGTCGGACCGGACATGGACTCCGAACCATTGGTTGAGAAATAAAAAATATTGAATAGGGGAGGGGATACGTAAACAAATTTGTAAGCATGAAAATGCATTCTTTATTGATAATCGACGGCGAACCGTTTTTCATGGTACAATTTATGAAAATAGGTTACAAGTCAGAGGAGAGGAATGGCTCGATATCCTATGATACTTAGAGCGGCGCCGGAGCGCTTTCTTGGTATTTTAGGAGGTGGTCGGCATTCCAGGTCCTCAGAAGCTCTCTGCCCTCTAGGTCTTCAAGACGATATGCTCTGGGCCGAACTACCCTCGTGATCCTGTACGGCCCTTCCCAATTCGGAGCCAGCTTGCTCTTCTGATTGGGGAAGGATATGGCCAATTTTCTCAAGACTAAATCCCCTTGCTTAAGGTTGGTGGGTCGGACCTTCTTGTTGTACGCCAGTTCAACCCTTCTTCGGTAATTCTGCTACCGAATCGACGCTCTTTCCCTCAGCTCGTTTATCAGATCTAAGTCTGCCCTGAGGTCCCTGGCATTCTGTTCCTCGTCGTAGGCTACAAGCCGAGGGGAAGGTATTCCGACCTCGAGGGGTATCACGGCCTCGGACCCATAGGTGAGGTTGAAAGGGGACTCTCCTGTGGGGGTCCGCTTGCTCGTGCGGTAGTTCCATAGGACGTTGGGGAGTTGGTCGACCCATAGGCCTTTGGAACTTTTGTCCAACCTTTTCCTGATGCCTGCGAGGATTTGCCGATTAGCGTTTTCTGCCTGTCCGTTCGACTGAGGGTGGGAGACGGACGAGAAGCGCTGCTGGATGGCAAGGTCGTCGCACAGAGCTCGGAACGCTGCGCCGGTGAACTGAGTCCCGTTGTCCATCACGAGGACACGGGGGACGCCGAACCTGCAGATGATGTTCTTCCAGAAGAATTGTACCACCTTGTTCTCGGTTATTGTGGCGAGGGGCTCGGCTTCGACCCATTTCGAGAAGTAGTCGATGGCTACGACCAAGAACTTGAATTAACCCGGAGCCGGAGGGAAAGGCCCTAGTAAATCCATCCCCTACATTGCGAAGGGGATAGGACTTGATAGGGAGGCGAGGTTGGCTTGAGGGAGGCGACGAATACTGGAGTGTCTCTGGCAAGAGTTGCACTGCCGAACGTGTCGCTCGGCGTCTTGAAGGAGGGTCGGCCAGAAGTACCCATAATTCAAGGCTTTCCGAGCTAAGGACCTGGATCCTGAGTGTGCCCCGCCGATGCCATCGTGGAGCTCTTGTAGGGCATAGTCGGCCTGTTCTGGAGAAAGGCACCTCAGGTATGGTCGGCCGTCAAATTGAGAGAAGGAACGTTTGTACAGGATGCCCTCGATCAAGACATACCGCTCGGCTCGGGTTCTGACTCGGCGTGCTTCTTTGGGGTCTTCGGGCAGGACCCCGTCCCTCAAGAATTCCACCAACGGCTTCATCCAATTATCCTGCAGCATGACTGGCAACGACTCCGCCGAGCCGGGTGTTTCGTCTTCTATGCTCGGACTAGAGAGGACCTCGATCAAGATGGTCTGTTCACGACCTTGTAGGGAGGACGAGGCCAACTTGGAGAGGGCATCGGCCTGCGAATTCTCCTCACGAGGGACTCGTTGAATGAGTGCCTCTTCGAACCGGCTCATGAGGGCCCGAACCTTAACGAGGTACTTCGCCATCCGCTCGTCTCGGGCCTCGTACTCGCCCAAGACTTGGTTCACGATAAGCTGGGAGTCGCTGTGGATCCGGAGGTGCTGTGCCCCGGCGCTTTGTGCGAGCCCGAGACCAGCAATGAGTGCCTCGTACTCCGCCTTATTGTTCGAGGCCCTGAAGTTCATACGGATCGCGTACTGGAGGACGAAGTCATCGGGACCGTTCAGGATGATAACTGCGCCGCTTCCTTCGTTACAGGAGGCGCCGTCCACGAAGACCGTCCAAATGGGGGGTCCATTCGGGACGTGGCTGACCTCAGGGATGGTGGACTCTACGATGAAGTCGGCGAGGGCCTGTGCATTAATTGCCGTCCGAGGCTGGTAAGAGATGTCATGCTGGCTCAACTCTATGGACCACTTCATTAGCCGGCCCGAGGTCTCAGGCTTGTGGAGGATCTGTTTTAGGGGCAGGTCGGTGAGGACAACGACCGAGTGGGATTGAAAGTACGGCCGAAGCTTCCTCGCTGCCATGACCAGGGCGTAGGCCACCTTCTCTATCTTCGGATAGCGGAGCTCGGTATCCCGAAGCACCTTGCTCACGTAGTAGATGGGCCTTTGGGCCCGGTCCTCCTCTCTCACCAAGACAGCACTTAGGGTCTGCTCAGAAGCAGCCAAGTAGATGAAGAGAATCTCGCCCGGGACCGGTTTGCTGAGCAGAGGGGGGGTTCACCAAGTAGGCCTTCAGTTGGTCGAATGATTCCTGTTGTGGTTGGCCCCATTCAAAACTTTTAGCCCCCCTGAGTGCTTTGAAGAAGGGGAGGCACTTTTCCCCGGACTTCGAGAGGAACCGGCCGATAGCTGCGAGCCGACCAGTCAGCTTCTGGACCTCCTTGACATTCCGAGGCGGGGCCATGTCTAATATGGCCTTGATCTTTTTGGGATTGGCCTCGATCCCTCGCTGGCTCACCATGAAGCCGAGGAACTTTCCTGAAGAGACCCCGAACGCACATTTGTTCGGGTTCAGCCGCATGCTGTGCCTCCTCAACACACCTGTAACCCCTGTTTTCCCAGAAAGGTATTTTTTCGATATTTTCTGTATTTAAAATTTTTGCAAATTATTTTTATTGTTAAAATTAGATTATTTCATAAATTATATTTATTAATTATTGTATTAATTTTCTTATTGGATTATTTTTATTTTATATTATTTTTCTGGCATTTTTGACCTCCGGGTGCTGTTTGTGCGCCGATCGTCCGTTTTCCGCCATTTTGAATTCTTTTTCGCATTTTCTTGGTCTCATTCATATTTGTTAATTATTTTTGGGTCATGGTGAATTTTTAGAAGTGTTTTGGCCAATTTGAGATTTTTGGCCCTTAAGGAGATTTTTAGGAGCTATAGGATTCATTGTATTTTGTATCCCCATTCGAAATCTACCCAATATCCATTACCCAATTGTATACCTACTGTTTCATATTGATATCCACTACCCATTAACCCATATTTGATCTCCTATATATACCCCTAATACTAAATAATCCCTAACCCTAATATTTTTCTCTCTCCCTCTCCTATTCCAAACCGGCTCCCTCTTTCCCTCACAATCCATCCCGGCCTGCTATTCCTCTCTTCCAAAGCCGGCCTCCCATCAGCCCCACCACTTCCCCGACCACCCATATCTCTCCTCCTCCATCATTCTATACTACTTCGCCTCGATTCTGCCTCGTCTCTCCTTCTTCTTGTGGCCGGCAAGCACCAAGGCAGCACCACCCTCCACCAAAACAGTCCCTACACCTCCCTTTGCTGATTTGGAGAAGTGGGTATCATCCGGTTGAGTTCGTGCTTCAAGAAGACGATCGTAGGCAAGATTCGGTTCGTGGGTTCGCTTGATATCGCACGTGGAAGGACTTTTGCTCGTGGGTTTTCATTGCTAGGCTTCGTAGCATCGTGTTCTTCGTCAACGAGGTAAGTAACTTGTACTTAAATTTCTTAGGTTGATACAAGTAGAAAGTTCACACATAGGATAGGTTGAGACTAGAGACGGCCAAGGATCATGTTTTTAATTGTGGGTTTCGTCTCTATTGTTCAAAACAGGCCATAGACGACTTAGGACATGGAGTTTGATAGGATTGTGCCTTAGGTTTCACCCAAACGCGATTTGGATCGCGTATGCGACATATTGTGTACCCGATGTATGTTGAACACCCATATGAGAAATACTAGATTTTGACATGTTAGATACCCTCCATTATGAAATTTGGACCATGGGTAGACAGCATTTTGAATTTGGAAGAGTTTGGATGATTTTTGAGGAAGTTATGACGTTTTGAAGTTTAGTTGAGAAATCTGGAAATTTGGATTGAACTGGATTGATTGTTGTTTTTACCTGGATTAGAGTCCGAATCTCAACATGGCTATTTCTGAGTAATTTGTAGAGAATTGAATCTAATTTCTAATCCCACTGATTTCACCCTGTTTGGTGTTCGTATGAATTAGTTATGATTATTTTAGTAACTGTATGCCGGTAGTTCCCAGATTTATTTCGGGGTAGATTTTATCACCAATTTATTTTCAAGATCCAAGTTAGACATAATTTCATGCCACAAGATTTTGTCCAGTGTTTCAATATGATGTTAGGTAGTTCTCTGATTTTTGTGGTAATTAAAAGATGAGTTGTGAGTGATACCTTACATCCTTTTCTATAGATCGCTTTTGCTGTAAACTGTGTGTGATTGTATGTTGAATGTCATGTTCACCTTATTTCTAATTAGTGTATGAATATTTTATGTGAGATATGAAAGTTGGGTAATTGTGTATACTTTCACCCCGTTTTGGAGGAAGTGGATTTTGATGCTCTGTGTGCAAGATATGCATGATTCTGTACAGCGGTGTTGAAGAATTCCAGATCCATCAAAACTGTGTTATGTGTTATTTTCTATTTTTGAAAACATATTTATACTTTCTGGAAAAATATGAAAATCTATATTTTGAGACTATACATATAGAGGATTACCCCAGATTTTTCGTGGATTTAATTAATGACTTTACCTGCTGTTTTCATGTGGTTTAAGTTATTCCCCTGTTTTCTGGCTGTACATGAAAACTGTGTTGAATTGTGTTTTGAGTCGTGATGTTGTGAAATAGCATATGGATTTATTATAACCGTTAGAAACGTGTGGAAGTCTAGTTTCCAGATCCTTTGACGGATTATGATTTGCATGCTTGTAGATCTTTGGATCACTGTTTATGTACATACTGGTCTTGCTGTCCTGTTTATAAACATACACTAATTTGCTCGTATTTGTGAATGTTTTGCACCTATACTTGCTGATCTAATTCCCTGACACTAAACCTGATTATAACCTATTAGTCTGGCATTATTTAGCACACTCTCAAGCCTGTTGATGATCTTAATAATAAAAGAAACCAGCCGGGGTTTAATGGGAAAGATCTAGTAGTGGATAGTGCAGAAACGTGTACTCGGAAGGGGGCCCGTGTTTCCCATATTTGGAATTTGGTATATGATTTGGATTATTTGGAATTTGGTATATGATTTGGATTACTGTTTCCTGTACCTGAGTATACTGCCCTGCATGGTCCCCTATGAAATCTAAAGCGAAACTGCTGTGCTGTAACAACCATGTGATAAAAAGATGGCACATGAAGTGTTACCAAGATAGTAATAATACAAGATATTAATAAATGATTACCTGATACCTGTATACCTGTTACCTGATATTTCTGTTACCTGTTTTCCCGATACTTGATATATATTTACCTGACTACCTGATTACCTGATAATTATACATGCTACCTGTTTACCTTTTGACTTTACACTTGACATATGTTTACCTTTACCTGTTAGTATATCCTGTGATTAGATAGTGTCCATGTGCTTGTATCCTATTCTATTTGTGACCCGGACTTGCCATTGACGGGTACTGTGTTTTCTTCTTTTCCTTTTTCCTGCATTCGATGATTGCAGATTACGGTGGACAGATTCAAGAAGGTACTGGTGGTTCGCAGTATTAGTTGCTGATTATTATTTTTGTTTCCTGTTAGAACTTTATTCTGTATTCGTGAACTTGATTATTCCTGTATTTGAGACTTGAGTATTATTTGTATTTGGGCGATGTGACCCAGAATATTTGTTCCAGACTCTGTTTTTAATTGAGAACAAGATATTTGGTTTCAATTAATTCCTGTTGGTTACAATTATCTCAATGATGCATGTTGGTTCCACTCTTTGCTTCCGACTATGATATCTACATTGACTCTGATATTTGTTGACTCTGATATACTGCCTGTGATATATGTTGTAAAGAATTCCTGAACAGCTTAAGGATGATTATATTCATTCGCTGGGCTTTTGTTACGCGCTCGTATTCCGTATTTTTGGGAAGCGAGGCGTGACAGGGTTTTCAGTGGTATCAGAGCATCAGGTTTGGCTAATGTATTAGTTGACTAATATATTAGACAAGCTTGGCTCGATCTGGAATCTGCGCAACATTTCACCAACCATACATGCATAAGTGAATTATTACCAACAGCGATCTGGGTACTAGTCTTATTCCATTCATTTGATCCCTTCTTATTCGATTTCTTTGATTCCTTGTTTCTTCCGTTTGTTTTAGTCGTTCTCATTTGTTGATTCTTTATTGGGTATAGTTTCGTTCTTTTCGTACCCATATTTCTTTGATTTTTTCATTCATCTTCATTTGTTGACTCATTTTGAGTATCGTGCTAGTTATTTCTTTCCGGCCATATTCTCTTCAAATTTTGCTTGTACCTCTCATTCCTCTTCTTTCATATTCAATTCTTTGATTCTTATTTTCCTTCATCCCTTGTAGTTGTCCCCCTTTGTTGACTCTTCATTGAGTATAAAATCCATCCTTCTCTTGCCTATATTTTCTTTATATTGTAAATATATTTTATTGAATATTTTGTGTATTTCATTTTGGATCTTCTATAAAATTATTTTCTAAAATTTTATTATTTCGAATAACTGTGTATTTTAATATCACAAATTTTCAAAACGTATCTTCATACTTAAATTGAGCAATCAATATCTAAGTACGTGTGGAAGATCGCATCATTTCGTTCATCGTTTTGTTGCAACTGGATGTCGAGATGGCAAACATGCTACTAGACATCAATGGAGGCAAATTGCAACTGGATACCGGTGAGGCAAAATGTGCAACCGAATACCCAGGTGGTAAGCTGCAACCTGTTGTCGGGATGGCAAACCTGCAACTTGAAGTCGAGAAGGCAAGACTACAGATGGATATAAATGAGGCGAAACCACATCAAAGAATTTCTACTACTACTATTATGATTGTTTTCCTTATTATTATTAGTATTATTATTGTTATTGTTATTACTATTACTATTACTATTATTGTATTTTTCTTACTATTTTTTTTTTTTTTTTTTGATGTTGATATTGAATTACTTTCACTAAATTGATGAACCCCAAATTATTTTCTAGCTTGTATTATTATCCTTACCAGTATTGTTAATATTTTATTATTATTATTTTTACCAGTATATTTATGATGATTATTATTTTTATTATTTCTGTTATTATTATTTTATTATGTGTTGATTTTTGTATTTTTAATATTATTTTTGTTAATGCCCATTAGTTTTGACCTAATTATTTTAATTAAATCCCTCATCTCAACCCCAATTGTATTCTGTTATCTCATTCTTTTCTTCCTGCTCGGATCGTTGCTGGGTGTCGCGTGGTCTACAACGATATGTCTGCGGCTTGGAACATCACCATCAGAGTGGCGCAGCGGAAGTGTGGTGGGCCCATAACCCACAGGTCTCAGAATCATATTGGTGCTTGTCCTTCCTTGCCTTGTTTGGATCCCTTTATCTCTTGCAATTGTTCTCATCCGTTGGCTTATTAGTTAATTTAATTCTTCCCTGTCTTTTCTCTCCTTGATTTCAGTTCTGACTACTCCTTTATTGCTTTGTTATCTGGTGTTAATTATTTCCTTTTGATACTGTTCATTCTCTTTCTGCGTGCCATTGATCCATTGATACCAACTTCCTTCTTTTCTGGTATTGTTTCTACTTTGTTGCCCTTCCCCAGTTTGCTTTTGCCGTGTCCTATGTACCGCCTACGCAAATTTCGAGAATGAAATTTTGTTGTAAGGTGAGTAGGATTGTAACCCCTGTTTTCCCAGAAAGGTATTTTTTCGATATTTTCTGTATTTAAAATTTTCGCAAATTATTTTTATTGTTAAAATTAGATTATTTCATAAATTATATTTATTAATTATTGTATTAATTTTCTTATTGGATTATTTTTATTTTATATTATTTTTCTGGCATTTTTGACCTCCGAGTGCTGTTTGTGCGCCGATCGTCCGTTTTCCGCCATTTTGAATTCTTTTTCGCATTTTCTTGGTCTCATTCATATTTGTTAATTATTTTTGGGTCATGGTGAATTTTTAGAAGTGTTTTGGCCAATTTGAGATTTTTGGCCCTTAAGGAGATTTTTAGGAGCTATAGGATTCATTGTATTTTGTATCCCCATTCGAAATCTACCCAATATCCATTACCCAATTGTATACCTACTGTTTCATATTGATATCCACTACCCATTAACCCACATTTGATCTTCTATATATACCCCTAATACTAAATAATCCCTAACCCTAATATTTTTCTCTCTCCCTCTCCTATTCCAAACCGGCTCCCTCTTTCCCTCACAATCCATCCCGGCCTGCTATTCCTCTCTTCCAAAGCCGGCCTCCCATCAGCCCCACCACTTCCCCGACCACCCATATCTCTCCTCTTCCATCATTCTATACTACTTCGCCTCGATTCTGCCTCGTCTCTCCTTCTTCTTGTGGCCGGCAAGCACCAAGGCAGCACCACCCTCCACCAAAACAGCCCTTACACCTCCCTTTGCTGATTTGGAGAAGTGGGTATCATCCGGTTGAGTTCGTGCTTCAAGAAGATGATCGTAGGCAAGATTCGGTTCGTGGGTTCGCTTGATATCGCACGTGGAAGGACTTTTGCTGGTGGGTTTTCATTGCTAGGCTTTGTAGCATCGTGTTCTTCGTCAACGAGGTAAGTAACTTGTACTTAAATTTCTTAGGTTGATACAAGTAGAAAGTTCACACATAGGATAGGTTGAGACTAGAGACGGCCAAGGATCATGTTTTTAATTGTGGGTTTCGTCTCTATTGTTCAAAACAGGCCATAGACGACTTAGGACATGGAGTTTGATAGGATTGTGCCTTAGGTTTCACCCAAACGCGATTTGGATCGCGTATGCGACATATTGTGTACCCGATGTATGTTGAACACCCATATGAGAAATACTAAATGTTGACATGTTAGATACCCTCCATTATGACATTTGGACCATGGGTAGACAGCGTTTTGAATTTGGAAGAGTTTGGATGATTTTTGAGGAAGTTATGACGTTTTGAAGTTTAGTTGAGAAATCTGGAAATTTGGATTGAACTGGATTGATTGTTGTTTTTACCTGGATTAGAGTCCGAATCTCAACATGGCTATTTCTGAGTAATTTGTAGAGAATTGAATCTAATTTCTAATCCCACTGATTTCACCCTGTTTGGAGTTTGTATGAATTAGTTATGATTATTTTAGTAACTGTATGCCGGTAGTTCCCAGATTTATTTCGGGGTAGATTTTATCACCAATTTATTTTCAAGATCCAAGTTAGACATAATTTCATGCCACAAGATTTTGTCCAGTGTTTCAATATGATGTTAGGTAGTTCTCTGATTTTTGTGGTAATTAAAAGATGAGTTGTGAGTGATGCCTTACATCCTTTTCTATAGATCGCTTTTGCTGTAAACTGTGTGTGATTGTATGTTGAATGTCATGTTCACCTTATTTCTAATTACTGTATGAATATTTTATGTGAGATATGAAAGTTGGGTAATTGTGTATACTTTCACCCCGTTTTGGCGGAAGTGGATTTTGATGCGCTGTGTGCAAGATATGCATGATTCTGTACAGCGGTGTTGAAGAATTCCAGATCCATCAAAACTGTGTTATGTGTTATTTTCTATTTTTGAAAACATATTTATACTTTCTGGAAAAATATGAAAATCTATATTTTGAGACTATACATATAGGGGATTACCCCAGATTTTTCGTGGATTTAATTAATGACTTTACCTGCTATTTTCATGTGGTTTAAGTTATTCCCCTGTTTTCTGGCTGTACATGAAAACTGTGTTGAATTGTGTTTTGAGTCGTGATGTTGTGAAATAGCATATGGATTTATTATAACCGTTAGAAACGTGTGGAAGTCTAGTTTCCATATCCTTTGACGGATTATGATTTGCATGCCTGTAGATCTTTGGATCACTGTTTATGTACATACTGGTCTTGCTGTCCTGTTTATAAACATACACTAATTTGCTCGTATTTGTGAATGTTTTGCACCTATACTTGCTGATCTAATTCCCTGACACTAAATCTGATTATAACCTATTAGTCTGGCATTATTTAGCACACTCTCAAGCCTGTTGATGATCTTAATAATAAAAGAACAAGCCGGGGTTTAATGGGAAAGATCTAGTAGTGGATAGTGCAGAAACGTGTACTCGAAAGGAGGCCTGTGTTTTCCATATTTGGAATTTGGTATATGATTTGGATTATTTGGAATTTGGTATATGATTTGGATTATTTGGAATTTGGTATATGATTTGGATTACTGTTTCCTGTACCTGAGTATACTGCCCTGCATGGTCCCCTATGAAATCTAAAGCGAAACTGCTGTGCTGTAACAACCATGTGATAAAAAGATGGCACATGAAGTGTTACCTAGATAGTAATAATACAAGATATTAATACATGATTACCTAATACCTGTATACCTGTTACCTGATATTTCTGTTACCTGTTTTCCCGATACTTGATACATATTTACCTGACTACCTGATTACCTGATAATTATACATGCTACCTGTTTACCTTTTGACTTTACACTTAACATATGTTTACCTTTACCTGTTAGTATATCCTGTGATTAGATAGTGTCCATGTGCTTGTATCCTATTCTATTTGTGACCAGACTTGCCATTGACGGGTACTGTGTTTTCTTCTTTTCCTTTTTCCTGCATTCGATGATTGCAGATTACGGTGGACAGATTCAAGAAGGTACTGGTGGTTCGCAGTATTAGTTGCTGATTATTATTTCTGTTTCCTGTTAGAACTTTATTCTGTATTCGTGAACTTGATTATTCCTGTATTTGAGACTTGAGTATTATTTGTATTTGGGCGATGTGACCCAGAATATTTGTTCCAGACTCTGTTTTTAATTGAGAACAAGATATTTGGTTTCAATTAATTCCTGTTGGTAACAATTATCTCAATGATGCATGTTGGTTCCACTCTTTGCTTCCGACTGTGATATCTACATTGACTCTGATATTTGTTGACTCTGATATACTGCCTGTGATATATGTTGTAAAGAATTCCTGAACAGCTTAAGGATGATTATATTCATTCGCTGGGCTTTTGTTACGCGCTCGTATTCCGTATTTTTGGGAAGCGAGGCGTGACAACGCCGAAGGCCTCCTGGAGGTCGGCCACGTGGTCAGTGGCTCGGATACTCTTGACGCGCATGTCGTCAACGTACACCTCCATATTCCGGCCTATTTGGTTCTGGAATACCTTGTTGACGAGGCACTGGTAGGTGGCGCCCGCGTTCTTCAACCCGAACGGCATGACCCGATAGCAGTAGAGGCCCTGGTCGGTGATGAAGGAGGTCTTCGGAATGTTCGGGGGGAACGTTCGAATTTGATTATAGCCGGAGAAGGCGTCCATGAAGCTGAGGAGCTCATGGCCCGAGGTGGCATCAATGAGGGTGTCGATGTTCGGAAGAGGGAATGGGTCCTTCGGACACGCCTTATTCAGGTCGGTGAAGTCGATGCAGATTCTCCAAGAGCCGTTGGACTTCTTGACCATTACAACATTGGAGAGCCACTCGGGTAGTTTACCTCCTGTATGAACTTAGCCTTCAAAAGTTTATCCACCTCCTCCTTAATGGCCTGCTGTCGCTCGGGAGCGAATTTTCGTCTCTTCTGCTGAACCGGTCTGCACCCCAGCTCGACACTTAGGCGGTGGACTAGCAGCTCCTCGGAAATGCCGGGCATATCCGCGGCTGACCAAGCAAACAGGTCGCGGTTATCCCGGATGCATTTAATCAGGTCAGAGCACAGCGCGGTCGGCAAGGACTTGCTGATTAGGAACTTTCGGCTCGGGTCCTCGTCCGAGAAGAGTACTTCTTCTAACTCGTCCGCCGGCTCGGACGTTGGCCGAACTTTCGGCTCGAGGATCTCTAGTGTTTCGAGCGAGAGCACCGGTCCACCAGTGGAAGTCATGTAGCACTTCTGGGCAGTCTCTTGGCTTCCCCTGACCTCCCCTACTCCCGACCGAGTGGGGAACTTCATCTTGAGATGGTACGCTGAGGGGACAGCTTCCAGGGCGGCTAGGCCAGGTCGGCCTAGAATGACATTATACGCAGCCGGGACGTCGACGACCATAAAGTCCATCGGCTCGGTCCAAGTAGTAGGGGTGTTTCCAGCAGTCACGTCTAGGGTTATTACTCCCTCGACAGTTACTGGGACCCCCGTGAACCCGTGGAGTGTGTAACCGGCCGGCTTGAGACGGTCCCGAGACAGCTGCAGGCCTCGGAAGGCCGAGAGGAAGAGGATGTTCACCGAGCTCCCGTTATCTACCAGGACCCTCTGCACCTTGAAGTTGGCCATGCGAAGGTCAATGACGAGGGCGTCACAGTGGGGAGTTCGGACCCCTTCGAGGTCCTCATCGGAGAAAGTCACCGGGACTCCGAGGCCTTTCAGGGGAGGGGCGCTGTGAACCGAGTTGACCTCTCGGACGAAGGCCTTCCGGGAGGAGTTGGAGGAACCCCCCATAGGTCCTCCGTGGATGAGGTGCAGGACCCGCTCTTCCTCAAACTCGGGCGTCTCCTCGCGCTGTTCGGAGCGCTTGTTAGCCCCCCGAGGCAGAGGAGTGCTGCGATCCGCCCGATCGCTTGCCTTAACAAATTTGGCCAGTTGCCCCCTCTGGATGAGGGCCTCTATTTCATTCTTCAACACTCGGCAGTCGTTGGTGTCATGGCCGTGGTCCCTGTGGTAACGGCAAAATTTCTCCTTATTCCTCCTCTTAGCCGGGGTGTTCATCCTCAGAGCTGGAGGGATGACCCCCTCCTTCTCCACTTCCATCAGGATGGTGGAGACGTTGGTGGTGAGGGGAGTGAACTTCTCGAACCTAGGGGAAGGTCGGCGCTGACCGCCGTTGTCCTTCTGCATCTTCTTCGATCCCTCCCCCTCGGGCGCCTTCCTCTTCGATCCGGAGGCCGATCCTCCAAAGTTCGGGAGGCACTCGGCCTCTTCCGCCCGGATGTACTTCTCGCACCTTAGGAGAAGGTCGGCAAAGTTGTGCGGGGGCTTCTTAGCGAGGGACGACCGGAGGTTGGAGTTGAGGACGTTCGATTGGAACGTAACAGTCGCCACTGACTGGTCTAGGGAGGCGATGGACCTGACTTCTGCGGTGAATCTCTTCACGTAGTCCCTCAGTTTCTCTCCCCTTTCCTGCCGCAGGTTAAGCAGGGAGAGGCTCGTCTTCTCGGCTCGCCTGCTACTCACAAAGTGAGTAATGAACAGCGTTTCGAACTGCTCGAACGAGAAGATGGAAGAGGGGGCGAGCCTGGAGTACCACTCCCGAGCCGACCCCCGGAGGGTGGCGGGGAAGGTCTTGCAGAGCATAGCGTCGGAAGCTTGATGGATCAGCATTAACGTCTTGAAGCTTTCGACGTGATCAACTGGGTCGGACTCCCCTGAGTACGTTTCAAACTGCGGAGGTTTGAAACCCCTCGGTATGGGGGCCTCCATGATCGTCCGAGAGAAGGGGGGCCTGCTGGGCCGGACGGTTCCTGCTCTGGACTCCTCCTCTCTGTCTATGCGACCAATGCGCCTCTCTACCTCATGGAGATGGCAGCTGAGGGCATCGTCCCTCCGCTGGTAATCATACGATCCCCCGGACTCTTCCTCATAGGAAGGGGAGCGGGGACTGCGGCGCCGGTAGTCCTGGGATCGGCGAGGACTGTAGTGCTGCTGCTGGCGACTAGGAGCCGGGGTAGGACTTCGGGATCGGTGACGAGGACTGGGAACCCTCGGGGGCGTTGGAGCCCTCTGGGCATTTTGGTTGTTCTGCCGAAGGTTGAGGGCCTGCAGTACGGTGTCTTGAAATTGTAGGAACTCGGCATGAGTGATGGGCGCGTCATTGTTCCTGCGATGATGCCGATCCGCGGGGGAATGTGGCCTCCTCCTTCGGCGCTCGGGCGATGCCGCTCGGCCCCTTCGGTCCGGAGACCGTCTGCCGTCTCGGCGGTGAGGCGACCGCTCACCACGATGCTGGCGGGAGGCTCCCTCTCGGGCCCGCCTCTCGTCTAAGTGGGTGCGGAGGTCCTCATCTTTTTGGCAGTTCAGGATCGTGTTGCGGAGGTCGGGGTGATGAGAAGCCATTGAGTCCGAGGACTCATTATGGACCGAGACATGGTCCGGGTTGAGGGGCTGCTTCTGCCTCCGACCGTTATGTCCGGAAGGGCCATTGTTGGGTTGTTGTTTGGGAAGAGGAGGCTGGCCCTGCGGGGCCAGAGGAGGAAGTTCGGGCTGTGGAATAGGATTGACAGGGGCTTCCTCTGTAGGATCGGCGGGATTGGTCCCGCGGTTAGACCCTCTCGATCTGACCTTCTTTGGAGGCATGGTTGGAGCGGACAACCAGGAAGAGGCTGAGGCTGTTCGTGTGGTTGTTCCCACAGACGGTGCCAATCTGTTACCGCTGATATCGGTGTGGGGGTAAACAGATAAGATTTGTGAGTTCGAGAAAACCTGAACAGATGATCCAAGCCTTCTTGCTCCTGCCGCGACCTGCAAGGAAGTGCGAGACACCGGGGTTGATTCCGGCGACGCACCCTCCGACGCTCTTGTCAGTAACCAGTGATGATTAAAGAAAGAGCTTAAGGTGGAAAAAGAGTGATTACCTGGTCACAGTGGCAGAGGGGAGGTATTTATAGTCGCCAGGGGAGTGATTAGAGGCCTGATTCCCTGGTAACTGCTAGGAGAAAAATCCTCACAGCCTGTTTAGGAAACTAACCCCTGATTCCCGGTGAGAGCAAATCAGGTTCGTTGACTTGGTCAAATCAGTGATCCCGATTTGTCTCCTGTTGGTCTGGGTTCGCTTCGGGTCGGGACCCGTACCCAATTCGAGTGGACCTATTTGTGGGTTATTGGATCTGTGAGAAGGAGATCCAGTACCCGCTTTGGATCCGCTTATATGTGAAATTACCGTTTTACCCACGAGCTTCAAGATTCGTGCCCAATCTGGACGGATCCGATTTAACCCCATTTTTAGCCATATCAATGGGTAACTCTTCCACCTCCAAAATTGCAGGAACAGGGAAGATAGTACTGAAGATAACTTCAGGCAAGAAACTAACACTCACAAATGTGTTACATGTTCTAGATATTAGAAAGAACTTGATATCAAGTTCTTTGCTAAACAAGAATGGATTTAAGGTTGTTCTTGTTTCTGATAATTTTGTATTGTCTAAGAATGGGGTGTACTTGGGTAAAGGATATGTAAAGGATGGACTATTCCAGTTTAATGTAATGACAGTCATCCCTAAAACTATTATTCATGTTGTTCCCAATGTTAATGAAATAACTCCTATTGCCTATGTTGTTGAGTCTTCTTCTGTTTGGCATGAAAGACTATGCCATGTTAATGTCAATTCTATGCATAGATTAATTAACATGAATTTGCTACCATAATTTAAGGTAGATAACACTGAAAAATGTGAAGTTTGCACGGGGGCCAAACTCACTAAAACTCCATCACGTTCTGTAGAAAGAAACACAGAAACTCTAGGTCTAATTCACAAGGATCTGTGTGATTTAAAATATGTGCAGACCAGAGGTGGCAAAAAGTACTTTGTGACATTCATAGATGATTGCACAAAATTCTGGTATGTATATTTGTTACATAGCAAAAATGAGACTTTGGATAAATTCAAAGAATATAAACTTGAGGTTGAGAATCAACTTGGCAAAACGATTAAAATCGTTAGGAGTGATAGAGGAGGAGAATATAATGCACCATTTAATATGTTCTGCTCTGAACATGGAATAGTTCATCAGACAACTGCTCCTTACTTACCTGAATCAAACGGTACTACCGAGCGCAAGAACCGAACTCTAACGGAGATGATGAATGCCTTGTTGTTGAATTCTAGCTTACCCCAAAATATGTGGAGGGAAGCGTTGCTGACTGCCAACTACATTCTCAATAAAATACCTCACGAGAAAACCGGCAAAACACTATACGAACTGTGAAAAGGTAACGTACCTTCATATAAATACCTCAAAATGTGAGGGTGTCTAGCAAAAGTGGCAGTACCTAACCCAAAACAGGTCACCATCGGACCTAAGATGATTGATTGCATATTCATAGGCTATGCACACAACAGTAGTGCATATCGGTTCTTGGTATACAAATCAGATATATTGGATATCCATGTGAATACAATAATGGAATCAAGGAATGTTTCCTTCTTTGAACATGTGTTTCCGTACAAGGATACTACGTATCCCAAACGTACACATGAACAAGGGAATGCAAGCACTTCAGTTGATGAACCAGAACATGATAGAGCCTAGACGAAGTAAACGGGCTAGAACATCAAAATCATTTGGTTCTGACTTTGTAAAGGCCTTTCTGCTAGAGAATGAGCCCAGAAATTTTAAGGAAGCCATGTCTATGCCTGATACTCCTATGTGGAAGGAAGCAATCAAAAGTGAAATAGACTCCATTATGCAGAATCATATATGGGAGTTAGTCGATTTGCCTTCTGGATGTAAAGCTCTAGAATGCAAATAGATTTTCAAACAAAAATTGAAACCAGATGGTTCAATAAAGAAGCATAAGGCGAGACTTGTGGTACAAGGATTTAGGCAAAAGGAAGACCTAGGGCCCGTTTGGTTACATTTTTTGGAAATATTTTCAGAAAAAAAATTTGTGAAAATGCGTTTGGTTTCATTTTCGTTTGGGGCATCTTTTTAGGAAACAACTTTGGGTTGTTTTCCCCTTTTTGGCCTTTTCCCCTTCCTCTCTCTTCAGCAAACAACCCAAACAAGACAAAGCTCGATCATCATCTTCACCGAGCTCTTCATCATATTCACCGATCATTCGCCGACACTGTCCCCGTCATCATCTTCTTGTCGCTGATCGACACCGGCTCGGTGCTCCTGGGCCTCCACAATCGCTATCCGAACGGTGAGTTGGTCTTGATTTTTGCAGATCTGAGTTGGATTCTTGATCCGAACGGTGAGTTGGATTCTTGATCCGAACGGGATCTTGGCAGATCTGAGTTGCATTTGCTGATTTGACTGGTTTGTTGATTTTTGCATTTGCTGATTTGACTGGTCGTCCTGCCCTCCCTGCTCCTGCGACTGCTCCTCTCTCCCTCTTCTCTCGCTACCCGACGGTAATCCATCAGATCTGATTCGATTCGGATTCGGATCCTGATTTTTTTTAAAGTTGAGATTCGGATGTAACGCCCCGAATCCCAAATCACTGTATTCGAGATGTTCTACAGGATCTTTTCACTTTCTTTAGTACAATTTTACAAGAAAATTCAAATTTTTCTTCATACATCAGAGTTACATCAATATTACACTTTTCTTTTGCACAGCGGAAGTAAAATACAACAATTAAATAAATGTACAACAACATGGTACAATCTTTATGCATCCATTCCTCTTACACATGCAATTACCTGCATACAAACTGTGGGTACGTCAGTTTATTCAACCGACGATAAATATACATGGCCATCCTCTCTATGCCAGAAACAGTATAACAAATCTCATTTCTTAACAATCACAAACTTGTTCAATATAAGCATATAAATCAAAGGGAACTCTTAATGATGTTGTGTCGTGATTGTGCACTTAATCCTTAATGCAATTATTTAATTTACATGACACTAATGCACACTTGTTCGGATTCTATGCATCCCATACTACATAGGTCCGAGGGCAAGCCTCTTAACCGTTCTTCATTTTTGTAGGGTTCAATCCCTCGCCATGACTTACTCTACTTCTGTAATTACAGTGAGTATCCTAGATGATTCTATGAGTACAAGCATGTATCCTGGCCCCTGGAGTAGAATTCCGCGCCATGTCTTGACTCATCAAGCATGCATTCTGCGGCAATTCAGCCTCCTCCCTGAACACAATCCTCTTGCAGTCACCAAAACATCCCACAAGCGTGACTAAGGTCCGATCATTCTGAGTTGTGCCTGCGCCATGTCTTGACTCATCAAGCATGCATTCTGCGGCTCACACACCCGCACCGTAAACCCTAGTTCTCATACTTATGTTTTTCTCTCACTTTCATCACCTCTTCACTATGTACTAAATATTAGAATCATGAATACAAATCAAAGCTCTAGAGTTAGCCTCTCCACCAAACCGGACTTATCATTTCATTTCAATACATGACCAACCTTGGTTTTTCAATTCTCATTTCATTTCATTCATTTCACTGCCGGGGGAGACTTAGCTACTCTTGGTTTCAATTTACAATTCACAACTTCCTATTGAGCACTTTCAGCTCATCATTCATTTAGAGTCTCACAGACTTTCTCATCATGATTTTAGCCTTTCATATTCATTTAATTCTCAATTCCCATTTATGATTCATTTTACATAAATCCACACAGTCATAAAAAGAGTTCATAGAATTCGATCATAAAGTTCACAACTTCCAACAGCCATAAATAAAATGAAATCTCATACATACCAAAGTTCACTCTGTACAGTCGACTTGGAAGGACACCAGTCGACTCATACAGTCAATACAGGTTCATCATAAATACTCTGGATAGTCGACTGCTGCACACAGTCAGTCGGCTGTCCCACAACCTTTCATGTTCACAGTGTCATCCACATGACAGTCGACTGTTCATCCATCAGTCGTCTGTTCTGGGATTCTTTAATAGTACATTTCCATGTTCAGCTCAGTCGACTGGCTACACGCACTAAGTCGACTGGTCAGTTTCTTAATTCCAAAACAGAGATTATCTTTCCAACCGTTCTCATATGCACTTTCATCACAGCATACATACATTCATATTTTATAGACACCACACTTCTTACTTTTTCAGTAACATGGTAGCATGGAATTTCAAATTACTAATATGTTCTTTTCTTTAAGGAAAACACTTTAAACATGCACTCACACTATTCATAACTTTCTTACGAAGATGAAGATGTAAATCTCAAACCATTATACTAGGTTAACATAATGGAATATCTCATTTCATGGAATTGCCGAATATTCATACTTAAATCGATGCACCAGTCGGCTGAACACCTTGTCAGTCGACTGCACCGACAGTTCTTAGTTCTGTCAATCATCGCTAGTTCTTTTCATCCATTTACCATCCCTCCATCATATGTGTCATAGGAAAAATATAAAATTAGTGATCACACGATTACGTTTATTTGCACATATGTTTATTACCATATCATGAAAAATAATTGTCTCGTACCAGTCGACTGGTTCATGCGACAGTCGACTGTACCGACTCACTCGTTCTTGTTATCAACAGCATGCTCAGGCAATTTCTAATACATTAAATTTACTTTTCATAACATGGCAGCAATTATAACAATCATGGTATAATTCCTACATTAGAAGTCCTGAGAAACACCCACCTTATTTGAAGAAATAGACGAAATCCAGCAAAAAGCTCCTTAGTGCAGTGAACGACTCCTCGCTCCTTGCTCCTTTGCTCCACACCGAAACCTTCAGATTACTACTCGGCCTTCACAAAAAAGCTCCCACACACAAACTCACAGAATGCCTCTCTTACAATAATAACTTTAGTGTAAAAGAGATAGGGAATGAGAGGGGGTATTTATACTAGAATATAAGGGGAATGGAGGGCTAAGATGCACTAGGGAGTTGGAAAATCAAGGGCTAGGATTCACTAGGAAGTTGTAAAACTACCCACACCTCATATGTAACCGCCCATGATCTAAGCCCACTCACCCAACCGGCCAAGCTTGTGCCTTGTGCACGTGTACGTTGAGTGCACGTGCACACACAAACCACCCTACACAATTTGTACATCCATACCCGGTAAAAAAGAAAAGATGCTACACATTACAAGTTGTAGAAAATAATAATAGAGTTTAAATTCATGGGCTAAAATTAATTGGGCCAAAATAATTATTTTGTAGAAGAGATAAATAAATTAACACTTGGGCTTTTAAGGAAAAATCCTTTATAAAAACAATGCTCTTACTTATCATGTTGAAAATAATAACCAAAATATTGCACGTGCATACCACGTGCAACAAAATAAATAATCTCCATATATTAGGAAAAATTGGGGTATTACATCACTCCCTCCTTAGAATAGTTTCGTCCCCGGAAATACAGTCAAAAGCGAGACAACAGAAAATACAACACAACAACAAAACAAAAGATACAAAGATACAAAGATACAATCAAGCAAAAAACTCAGGATAGTCCTTCAACATCCTTTCCTCAGATTCCCAAGTAGCCTCTTCAACCAAGTGGTTTCTCCAGACTACCTTGACCATCGGTATCGTCTTATTCCTCAAGACTTTCTCCCTACGGTCAACAATCTCGACAGGAGACTCGATGTAATTCAGGTCTAACTGCAAACCTTCCGGTACTTCTGGCAAATGATGACTCGGATCTGGAATATAACCTCGCAGCATAGACACATGGAAGACATTGTGCACCTGAGACAACTCTTCTGGTAATTCAAGCCGGTAAGCAGTTTTCCCGATCCTTTTCAATATCTTATACGGGCCTATAAACCTCGGAGCTAACTTCCCGCCTTTGCCAAAACGAACCACACCTTTACTGGGTGATACCTTCAGGAAGACGAAGTCACCAACCTCAAACTCAATGTCCCTTCTCCGGTTGTCTGCATAGCTTTTCTGCCTGCTCTGAGCTTCTACCAACCTTTTCCTGATCAGATCAATCTTCTCAGAAGTTAGCTGCACAAGCTCAGGACCAAACAACTGCCGCTCCCCAACTTCATACCAACAAACAGGTGTTCTGCACTTCCTGCCATACAAAGCTTCGTACGGCGCCATCCCGATGCTAGCCTGAAAACTGTTGTTGTAGGCAAACTCCACCAAAGGTAAATGTCTTTCCCAACTGCCTCCAAAGTCTAGTATACAACACCGAAGCATATCCTCAAGAATACGGTTGACTCTCTCGGTCTGCCCGTCGGTTTGCGGATGAAAAGCAGTGCTGAAATCTGTCTTGGTACCCAAAGCTGTCTGAAGACTCCTCCAGAAATACGAAGTAAACCGCGCATCTCGATCAGACACAATAGTTGAGGGAACACCATGAAGTCGGACAATCTCACCAACATACAACTCAGCCAACTTGTCCATCGAAGCAGTGAGTTTCATCGCCAAAAAGTGAGCGGACTTGGTCAGTCGGTCGACTATAACCCAAATCGCATCATTGCCTTTAGAACTCTTAGGCAATCCCGTGATGAAATCCATACTGATGTTATCCCACTTCCATTCCGGAATAGGTAACGGCTGTAATAGACCTCCTGGTCTCTGATTTTCGGCTTTGACCTGCTGACAAACCTCACACTCCGCAACAAAATCAGCCACATCCCGCTTCAAACCTGACCACCAGAAATGCTGTTTGATGTCTTTGTACATCTTAGTACTCCCGGGATGTACCGACAAAAGAGTAGCATGCGCCTCCTGAAGAATACTCTCTTTCAGGTCTGCCTGATTTGGAACACACAGCCTATCTCCGAACCACAGCACTCCATCCCTGGTTTGAAATCCGGGCAACCTGCCAGCACTAACCTGCTCCTTCATCTCCAAAATATCAGCATCAACCTCTTGACTTGCAATGATTTTTGCATTCAAAGTAGGCTGAAGCCTCAACTGAGCCAAAGATTCTCTCAATCCTTGCAAGACAACTTCAATACCTGCTCGATCCAACTCCTCAATCAGATGCCTCTGAGTTGTAATCAAACTGGCCAAACTGCTCTTGCGACTAAGTGCATCAGCAACAACATTAGCCTTTCCAGGATGATACTTGATCTCAGGTCGCATATCCTCAAGCACTTCCAACCATCTCCGCTGCCTCAGGTTGAGATCCTCTGCTGATATATATACTTCAAGCTCTTGTGATCCGTGTACATATTCAACTTCTCACCGTACACGTAGTGCCTCCATTGCTTCAGGGCAAAGATAATCGTAGCCAACTCCAGATCATGAGTCGGGTAATTCTTCTCATGCGGTCGTAGTTGCCTAGACCCATAAGCGATTACTCTTCCCTCGTGCATTAAGACACAACCAAGCCCCCGATGTGAAGCATCGCTATAAACATCATACTCAACACCTGCTCTAGGCAAAGCCAAAATAGGTGCAGTAGTCAGCCTATCTTTCAACTCCTGAAAGCTCGCCTTACATTGCTCAGTCCACTTGAAGCTCACATTCTTCTTGGTCAGTCCAGTAAGCGGTACAGCTATCTGAGCATAACCTTGAATGAATCTCCTGTAATATCCAGTCATCCCAAGAAAACTTCTGACTTCCTTCACTGTAGTAGGCCTAGCCCAATCTCTCACTGCCTCTATCTTCTGAGGGTCAGTTGCCACTCCCTCCTTAGAAAGGATGTGACCTAGGAATGCCACTTCAGATTTCCAGAAATCACACTTGGATAACTTGGCGTACAACTTTTGCTCTTCCAGCTTCTGCAAAACTGCTGCCAGATGCTCGGTGTGCTCCTCCTCTGACTTGGAGTACACGAGAATATCGTCGATAAACACCACGACGAAAGAATCAATGAACGGCCTCAGAACTCTGTTCATCAAATCCATGAAGATTGCGGGTGCATTTGTCACTCCGAATGGCATAATTAAGAATTCGTAATGCCCATGCCGAGTTCTAAATGCAGTTTTGTGTACATCTTCAGCTTTCACTCGCACTTGGTGATACCCTGATCGAAGATCTATTTTGGAGAATACAGCTGCTCCTTGTAGACGATCGAACAAATCATCAATTCGAGGAATCGGATACTTATTCTGAACAGTGACCTTATTCAGCTCTCGGTAATCGATACACATTCTCATCGATCCATCCTTCTTCTTTACCAAAAGCACTGGTGCTCCCCAAGGTGACGCACTAGGTTGAATAAAGCCCTTCCCCAATAGTTCCTCAATCTGCCGTTTCACCTCATCCTGTTCCACTGGAGCCATCCTATACGGTGCCTTAGAAATGGGTACACTTCCCGGTTGAACAGTGATGCTGAACTCTACATCACGATGTGGAGGTAACCCAGGAAAATCTTCCAAGAACACAGTCGGATAGTCCCGAACTACAGGAATCCTTTGCAATTCCACAGGAGTCTCTTCCTTGCGGATAGTTGCCACCAGCTTAGCACACTTCTGCTTCCCTTGGAAAGTGACTTCAGGTCCACCTGGAGCCTTCAATGTTACGGTCTTGGTCTTACACTCGATGCTTGCACTGTACACCGACATCCAATCAATGTCAATGATAACATCGACTCCCAAGATAGTCAGCTCGATCAGATCAATGCCAAAGATTCGATCTCCAATCACAATCTCGCAATTAGCGTAATACCGATCAGTGGTCAAAGTTTCCCCTGATGGAGTAGCTACTGCTAAGATCTTGCCTGGAAAAGTCTTCGGTTCAACTCCCAACACTTTAGCAAATCTAGGAGACACAAAAGTATAATAGGATCCAGTATCGAATAATACAACAGCTTTCTTTCCATTAAGATAGAGTTCTCCTGTTACATAATACACACCATTACATAACAGTTTCACAATATAAACAGGAAGAAGAAATGACAAAACCACACTAAACATCAGCCCTCGTACCAGAGATGACCTGATCTGCTTCCTCAGCATCAGCTTCCGTCAAAGCAAATACTCGCCCTGGCTGGTACGGCCTCTTCCCAGTCTGCTGTATTGGCACATTGTGATTGCCAGCCCGTGGTTTGAGACATCAAGATTGGTAATGTCCCACTTCCCCACAGTTATAATAGGTGACTGCAGAAGGTCTCCCCACATTGTTTCCAGGTCCTCCAGCTACACTGACAGCGTTCGCCCCTATCAGTTTGAACCTCTGTGCAGATGGTTGTCCCTTGAAACTCCCCGATTGTGCAGGCCTCTTCCCGGTCTGCCAGTTGTTCCTCTGGTGCTGAGCAACATGGAACTGCTCCATATCCGCCTCCGTCGCTGCCGCCCTCTTCACCAGCTTGTCAAATCGCCTGATACCAAGAGGTATCATTCGGGATCTCAAGCTTGGCCTTAACCCATGCTCGAACTTCCGAGCCTTCTTCGCCTCATCCATAACCAGTTCTGGAGCATACCTGGAGAGCTGAGTAAACTTAGTCTCATACTCCCTCACTGACATGCCGCCTTGCTGAAGTGACAGAAACTCCATCGCCTTCTTCTCCTGGACGTCGGAAGGGAAATAGTGGCTGCGGAATTCTTCCAGGAATTCCTCCCAGCCGAGCAACATGCCTCCCATAGTCCTCTTCACCGACTGCCACCAAATAGCCGCATCCTTCTCGAATTGCAAAGTCGCCAACTTGACCTTGCTGCCCTCCGATGTCTCCAACACCTCGAAGATCGTCTCCACTTGCCGAATCTAGTTATCAGCCGCATCTGGGTCTGACTTTCCCTCGAACACAGGTGGTTTCATTCTCTTGAATGATTCCACCAGCTTAATCGCCTCGGGCACTGGATTCACCGGCCCCCTTCCTTGGTTCATGGCCACTGCATTCAGCGTCTGGTAGACCCTTGCAAGTTCAGTCTCCAGATCCAACCCCTCACCATTCCTAGCTCCTCTTCTCGACATATTCTGATGCAAAAGATCCATTAAATTCGAAGTATAAGACAAGAATTTAAACCAACTTGCATTTCATTGAATTCCAAAGTTTATACATTCGAATTAAAAACATTTTTGACCTCAGAATGAAAGAAAATAGAAGCTACAACAATCTAACTCCTACGGGTCCTCTTCGCTGCTCGAAGTTCTTCCCGCAGTTCATCCACTTCATCTTTCAACACATCCGTCAGGTTCTTTCTCTTCTCAAGTTCCCACACCCGGTGACTGAGAACAGAGAAATCGTCCTTTCGCTTTGCCAGCTGAGTTTCCAAAACTCCAACTCTTTCCTTCAGGATCTCCACTTGCCTCTGAAGAGAAGCCACAGTGCCACTCAGAGCTGGTCCCTCTTCTTCATCGAAAGAAGAATTGTCAGATGAATCTGGAGGTGGGGTAATCTCTCGAGATTCAGGCCACTCTTCATCATCAGAATCCGCTTGCCCAGGGTGATACTCGTCCTCAGAATCAGCCTGTCCAAGATGGTACTCTTCCTCAATAATATGCCAGTCGTCGCCTCCAGCAGGGTCGAAGTGATCAGCCATCTTAGAATAGAGAGGAAGAAGCATAAGTCATAGAGCAACACAAATGTAAGTAACTTACATTTAAATCTCTAGACTCAAACACACACTCTAATGTCCACATCTAGGGTGTCGTTCCTTATAAATTTGTACAAGTGTGAAAGCGTAGAAAGCGTGGCTCTGATACCACTCTGTAACGCCCCGAATCCCAAATCACTGTATTCGAGATGTTCTACAGGATCTTTTCACTTTCTTTAGTACAATTTTACAAGAAAATTCAAATTTTTCTTCATACATCAGAGTTACATCAATATTACACTTTTCTTTTGCATAGCAGAAGTAAAATACAACAATTAAATAAATGTACAACAACATGGTACAATCTTTATGCATCCATTCCTCTTACACATGTAATTACCTGCATACAAACTGTGGGTACGTCAGTTTATTCAACCGACGATAATTATACATGGCCATCCTCTCTATGCCAGAAACAGTATAACGAATCTCATTTCTTAACAATCACAAACTTGTTCAATATAAGCATATAAATCAAAGGGAACTCTTAATGATGTTGTGTCATGATTGTGCACTTAATCCTTAATGCAATTATTTAATTTACATGACACTAATGCACACTTGTTCGGATTCTATGCATCCCATACTACATAGGTCCGAGGGCAAGCCTCTTAACCGTTCTTCATTTTTGTAGGGTTCAATCCCTCGCCATGACTTACTCTACTTCTGTAATTACAGTGAGTATCCTAGATGATTCTATGAGTACAAGCATGTATCCTGGCCCCTGGAGTAGAATTCCGCGCCATGTCTTGACTCATCAAGCATGCATTCTGTGGCAATTCAGCCTCCTCCCTGAACACAATCCTCTTGCAGTCACCAAAACATCCCACAAGCGTGACTAAGGTCCGATCATTCTGAGTTGTGCCTGCGCCATGTCTTGACTCATCAAGCATGCATTATGCGGCTCACACACCCGCACCGTAAACCCTAGTTCTCATACTTATGTTTTTCTCTCACTTTCATCACCTCTTCACTATGTACTAAATATTAGAATCATGAATACAAATCAAAGCTCTAGAGTTAGCCTCTCCACCAAACCGGACTTATCATTTCATTTCAATACATGACCAACCTTGGTCTTTCAATTCTCATTTCATTTCATTCATTTCACTGCCGGGGGAGACTTAGCTACTCTTGGTTTCAATTTACAATTCACAACTTCCAATTGAGCACTTTCAGCTCAACATTCATTTAGAGTCTCACAGACTTTCTCATCATGATTTTAGCCTTTCATATTCATTTAATTCTCAATTCCCATTTATGATTCATTTTACATAAATCCACACAGTCATAAAAAGAGTTCATAGAATTCGATCATAAAGTTCACAACTACCAACAGCCATAAATAAAATGAAATCTCATACATACCAAAGTTCACTCTGTACAGTCGACTTGGAAGGACACCAGTCGACTTATACAGTCAATACAGCTTCATCATAAATACTCGGGATAGTCGACTACTGCACACAGTCAGTCGGCTGTCCCGCAACCTTTCATGTTCACAGTGTCATCCACATGACAGTCGATTGTTCATCCATTAGTCGTCTGTTCTGGGATTCTTTAATAGTACATTTCCATGTTCAGCTCAGTCGACTGGCTACACGCACTAAGTCGACTGGTCAGTTTCTTAATTCCAAAACAGAGATTATCTTTCCAACCGTTCTCATATGCACTTTCATCACAGCATACATACATTCATATTTTATAGACACCACACTTCTTACTTGTTCAGTAACATGGTAGCATGGAATTTCAAATTACTAATATGTTCTTTTCTTTAAGGAAAACACTTTAAACATGTACTCACACTATTCATAACTTTCTTACGAAGATGAAGATGTAAATCTCAAACCATTATACTAGGTTAACATAATGGAATATCTCATTTCATGGAATTGCCGAATATTCATACTTAAATCGATGCACCAGTCGGCTGAACACCTTGTCAGTCGACTGCACCGACAGTTCTTAGTTCTGTCAATCATCGCTAGTTCTTTTCATCCATTTACCATCCCTCCATCATATGTGTCATAGGGAAAATATAAAATTAGTGATCACACGATTACGTCTATTTGCACATATGTTTATTACCATATCATGAAAAATAATTGTCTCGTACCAGTCGACTGGTTCATGCGACAGTCGACTGTACCGACTCACTCGTTCTTGTTATCAACAGCATGCTCAGGCAATTTCTAATACATTAAATTTACTTTTCACAACATGGCAGCAATTATAACAATCATGGTATAATTCCTACATTAGAAGTCCTGAGAAACACCCACCTTATTTGAAGAAATACACGAAATCCAGCAAAAAGCTCCTTAGTGCAGTGAACGACTCCTCGCTCCTTGCTCCTTTGCTCCACACCGAAACCTTCAGATTACTACTCGGCCTTCACAGAAAAGCTCCCACACACAAACTCACAGAATGCCTCTCTTACAATAATAACTTTAGTGTAAAAGAGATAGGGAATGAGAGGGGGTATTTATACTAGAATATAAGGGGAATGGAGGGCTAAGATGCACTAGGGAGTTGGAAAATCAAGGGCTAGGATTCACTAGGAAGTTGTAAAACTACCCACACCTCATATGTAACCGCCCATGATCTAAGCCCACTCACCCAACCGGCCAAGCTTGTGCCTTGTGCACGTGTACGTTGAGTGCACGTGCACACACAAACCACCCTACACAATTTGTACATCCATACCCAGTAAAAAAGAAAAGATGCTACACATTACAAGTTGTAGAAAATAATAATAGAGTTTAAATTCATGGGCTAAAATTAATTGGGCCAAAATAATTATTTTGTAGAAGAGATAAATAAATTAACACTTGGGCTTTTAAGGAAAAATCCTTTATAAAAACAATGCTCTTACTTATCATGTTGAAAATAATAACCAAAATATTACACGTGCATACCACGTGCAACAAAATAAATAATCTCCATATATTAGGAAAAATCGGGGTATTACATCGGTTCCAGTTTTTTTCCCCATTATATTGATTAAATTCCTATTATACTGATCCAGTTTGGCTGGAAATGATTGATATGGTACATTCTGAGAAGAAAACAATATTATGATCATATATTAGTAGTAGCTGGCGTGGCATTTTTTAAAAATGCAGCTCTACACTAATCAAGATGATTTGGTTGAACAATTGTTCCATGATAATATTTTCTGAGGCTACGGCTAATTAGGGATATGATGAAGATATATTCTGATCCTATATAACGGATAAGCTCATTGTCAAGAAAACTAAAAATAAAAAAATAATTGTTGCCAAACTGAAAAAAAACGGGAGAAAAAAATTGATTTCCAAAAAAAATTATTACAAAACAGCATTTTACAGTCCAGTTTTAAGAAAACAACATTCAGATTTATTTTTTAACTCAAACAGGTTATACAATTTCATTTTTAGAAAACAGTTTTCAGAAAACTATACCAGACAGCTTTTACACTCTCATTTTCAGAAAACAGTTTTCACAAAACAATTTTCACAAAATATTTTCACAAAACTATTTTCAAAACAATAAACCAAACACACTCCTAGACTTCTTTGATACATATTCTCCAGTTACAAGAATAACTTCCATAAGAATGTTGATAGCTATTGCAGCTCTACGTAACCTGGAAATACATCAAATGGATGTTAAAACTGCATTTCTAAATAGGGACTTAGAAGAAAAAATATACATGAAATAACCTGAGGGTTACGTAGTTCCTGGACAGGATAACAAGGTGTGCAGGCTTGTAAAATCCCTGTACGGACTGAAACAAGCTCCAAAGCAATGGCATGCAAAATTTGACAATGTTATGATATCAAATGGCTTCAAAATAAATAAATGTGATAAGTGTATTTACATCAAAGATACTCCAAATTGATACATTCTGGTGTGTCTGTATGTAGACGACATGCTCATTATTGGAAGCAATAATGACTTTATCAAACAAACTAAGAGCATGCTTAGTGGCAAGTTTGATATGAAAGACTTGGGAGTTGCGGACGTCATACTAGGAATCAAAGTTTCCAGAACGTCTAAGGGAATTACTTTGTCTCAAGCTCATTATGCTGAAAAAGTCCTTGAAAGGTTCAAGAATTACTCGAATGGAATTGCCAAAAGTCCTGTGGATCTCAGTCTTCACTTATTCAAAAATATAAGTGAAAGCATATCACAATTGTAATATGCACGTGTAATCGGTAGTCTGATGTACTTAACAAATTGTACAAGACCGGACTTGGTCCATTCCGTAAATGTACTGAGTCTCTACACAAGTAATCCAGGATGAAGTCACTGGAAAGGAATAACTAAAGTATTAAACTACCTGTGATATACTCAGAGTTATGCACTGCATTACACCAAATACCCAGTAGTACTAGAAGGCTACAGCGATGCCAACTGAATATCGGACTCCAAGAACTCAAAATCCACAAGTAGATATGTCTTCACACTTGGTGGTGCAGATGTATCATGGAAATCCTCTAAACAAACGCTATTGGCCAGATCCATTATTGAATCTGAGTTTATTGCTTTAGACAAAGCGGCAAAAGAAGCAGAATGGCTTCGAAACTTTTTAGAGGATATTCCTATGTGGGAAAAATCAGTGCCTGCTTTATGTGTACACTGTAACAGCCAATCAGCTATAGCACGGACACTGAGTTGTATGTATAATGGTAAATCTCGTCATATCAGAAGGCGACACAAAATCATTGACAACTGCTCTCAAATGGAGTAATCTCTATAGAGTATATAAAATCAGTCAACAACCTGGCGGATCCATTTACTAAAGGTCTATCGCGAGAGCAGGTTGTGAGATCATCAAGAGGAATAGGTTTAAAGCCTATGACGAAAGAGGATACTTGATGGAAACCCTACCTAGGAATTAGAGATTCTAAGATCTAGGTTCAAAGGGACAACTAAATCCTGTTGAATTGACGGGAGCACTGACAGATTAAAATCTCATACCCATTCTTAGGATGATAAAACAGTGCTGCCTACAAAGAGTTAGGATAAGCTTGGCTTTTAATGATTCCCATAGCTTTGAAATAAAAGTGGGGTATAGCAGGATACTCTTTATGGGCAATCACCTTGTGAGTGTGAAATGGGGTTGTTTGTAGGAGAATGAAGAGAGGCTACATTCTCCAAGTTCACTCACGATTAACTAAGGCTGTTCAAGGCCAAAATGAATACAACAAGAGAACTTAGTTCTGTGAGGAGATGAAACTATGTGATAGTTATTGTCTAGGTTCACATCAAAGCCCGGGTAGTTCAAGACATCATGTTCACTACCTGGTCAAGTGAATCTGATAGCTACTTACTAAGGGTGGTTCAAAGTTGAAAATTTACTATCATTCCTGATGTAGTGATTTTCTAATTGTACTCTCAGAGTTTTTCTTTCATGTCTTTTCTGTCGTGTCTTTTTATGTCGTGTCTGGATTACATAGTCTGGTAATTTCCATTCATGTGGGGGATTGTTGGAATTAATTTTTGCAGTTTTTCGGGCTGGATTCCGGCGGGTACCGGCCACCGGCGGCACCGGAAAATGAGTGGATTGCGATCCTCTCGTCGAGTACTATTCCGTGGTATACTCATTTGCCAAAAACGAATTCTATATGAATGAGAAATGTTAGTCCAAGTTGGATACTTGAAATATACTAACTTGGAAACTTGGAGAAAATGGATAGTCCCATATCGAAAATTGGAAAAGATTTTTTCTAGTATATATACTAGAAAATTGGACTAAGTGGCTTGGCCCGGGGGTTACCACTAACTTGTAGTGGAGAGAGGACTCAGCCAAAATGACAAACACACGCGCGCGCGCGTGCGCGCTCTCGACCCGGCCCGGCCTGGCCCCGGCTTCGGCTCTGCTCGGTTCGGTTCGGCTTGGCCTATATTTTT
The DNA here is from genome assembly GCA_017893485.1 of Hemerocallis citrina. NCBI lineage: Eukaryota > Viridiplantae > Streptophyta > Magnoliopsida > Asparagales > Asphodelaceae > Hemerocallis > Hemerocallis citrina. Next base: position 34,678,981 of record CM030360.1, read on the forward strand.
TTTTTGCCCCGGTCAAATTTTTTCTCCCCCAGTACACTGGTGAGGCTCTTCACATTCGATAACTGATACCATTACTCTGTAACAGCAGAGTAATGGCTCATCAGTTATGGATCTGAACCACTACTCTGCTGTTGCAGATAATGGACCATTACTCTGCTGTTACAGAGTAATGGGCCTCCCAACAGTCTCCATTTCTCCTATAAGACTACTATATCCTATCTACCAGTCATACAGATTTTGATAATCCGAATTATACTTCTTCTTCTTCTCCTCTGTGTCAAAAACTGAGAGTACATCGCAGTACTGTTCGCTAAAATCTCTAGAGTTTTGGTGCTGCTCTTTAGGAAAAGGTATACAGTTGTATCCTGAGAGGTAATTCGCCAGCCACCGTCACACTACGGGGTAAATTTTGCTTGAGAGAGGTTTTAATCTCGATTCTGTATAAAGCTTTTGGTTTGTTATCTTTTATTCCTGTAATTTCTGTTCACAATTATTGTTAGTAATTTTCAGATTTATAAAATTCGAGTTCTAACACTTCCTGTCCTGACCATGGCCATCATCTCCACCGTCCCCCGCAGCAACTTTCGATCCCGACCGTTGCCTTCATCTCAACCGTCATAGACGCTACCCTCCTCCTAATCTTTCCCTCATCTATTGCTCACTCCAATCCTGTCGCCCCCTCCAATCCACCGTCGTAGATGCTGCTCTCAGTTAGTTTACTTTATCACATAGCTAGGTTTGATTATCGGAGGGAAAGAAGGGTTGCCAACTTCGGTAATTTTATTTTAACTATATACATATATTTCTGGATTAACTTTATTAGGAATTAGGTTGGAATTATGTGGATTGATGTTGGGTTTGGTTGGAGATTTGGGTGTTTTTGATGTTATTATTGTAATAATTGGTACTGTGGAGTATTGTTTAGTTTAGAGTGAGTATTCAATATACGATCTACTTGCACGGAAGCGCACAAGAATTGTCCAAAAAATTACTTTGAGTAATCAGATAACACTCTATTATTTGAAGAAAAAGAATAGAAGAGATACATTACCTCTAAAACCTGCATAATAATGGACGATAAATATTCTCCAAACCTTCAAAAAAGCTATATCTTGTTGGTGAAAGATCACTTCTTCAACTTCTAAGGATATGATATTGCCCTCATCTTTGGTCGTGTATTATTTTCCGCTGAATCTTATTTATGTTGCCCTTAAGGATGTGTGAAATATAACATTGTAAAATAGGTGGTAAAGAAGCTAACACTGGTATATAATGGGGGTAGGAAAGGGAAATAGGAAATTTTGGGTACGGGGAAAGAAAATAAATGATTATTATTATTGAAATAGACTGTACATACTAAATAGCTAAAATATTATAAAATTTAATCTAATATAGTAGCTCTAAAATATCTGCCAATAAATTATGCATCAAACACTTAACTGTAGAACCAGACACAACGACTTGCACAATCTTTAATTAAAATTTTAAATTTAATATATGTGGAGATAGTTAGGCGGGCCTAATATATTTGAGGATGCATATATGAAGAGTTATCAACGTTTCTATGTGTGACAATTATAATCAGTGTTCTAAAAAGCGGCCTATGCGGCTGCCTAGGCAGCGCCTAGGCGCTAGGCAGCCCCCCAACGCCTCGACTAGCGCCTAGGCGTTTATGAAAATCGGTAATGGGTTCTAGGCGGCTAAAATCGGATCTAGGCGGCGTTTAATCGGTCTAGGCGGGTCTAGGCGGACTAGACCCGCTTAGGCCTTAAGTAATTTTTTAAAAAAAAGTAAAAAAAACCCACCGCTCTCGCCTTAAGTAATTAAAAAAAAAGTAAAACCACCGCTCTCACTTTCTCCTCTTAATAAAATTTAAGCATATCTTTAGTCTTTTTTTTTATCTTGCATAATTTGACATGTATTCGCACTCTCACAGCAATCATGTTAAAACTTACAAGTATGAACTTTAATATCACTAACGCAGCCAAATAAGTGAAGTTATGCACCAAAGGGGGAAGTTTATAAGAAGTATCTTGTGCCAACAACTTCAAGGCTCAATCAATCTACCAGATTATAAGTAGTATGCTTTTCCTCATTAGTGAAGCTATTTATTCATCTTCTATTTTCAGCTCCTAAAATGTCACACAGATCTACATATCTTTCCAAAGCAATCTATGGATGGCCAATCCACTTAGTATGGGACCGCATGTAATGAGATGGGAGGAAGTTATCTGATTTAAGTGTGGTTATTAGTTAAAGCTGTTCATCGTTATCAAGCATATCATGAGATCATCTATCAACTTTACATTTATTCTCTCTTTAGAACTTGTATTCTTTTATGAGTAGCCACAATGTGGTTTACATCGGATATGGAGAAGATAGAGTCCTCATGTTTCACCGATACAATAATACACCGATTCGACTATGTGAAGCCCATCCTACAATTGCAAAGAGAAAAAGTTCATTAGTAAGAATGAGTAGCAATAAAGAGTAAAAAGGGGTAACAACAAAATAAACTCAAAAGATCGATAAATAAATAAATAAATAAATTTTAAAAACCGCCTACCGCCTAGCCGCTTAATCTCCGATTACAAGGTCTAGGTGCTAGGCCCCCATCGGCCGTCTGACTACCGCCTAGCGCTTTTTAAAACATTGATTATAATTATGGGAAAATTCTTGAAAATAAAACTCACAAAGTTCAAATAAGAAGTAAAATTAGAGCCTCAAAGAAGATATCCACAAACAAAAAGGTATGTTCCTCTTTTACCTGAGTCAATAAGATAACTGCCATTGGCTTACAAGTTTCAGAATCTTCCACTTCTACGAAAAGCATTGAGTAAAATAGGTTCTTTGAAATTTTGATTTTCAAAGGCCAACTCGAACTATCTCTAACAAAGAATGCAATGAGGTGGTCATACTCATTTTTCATACCTTTGGAACTAGATGAATAAAGGTGTCAATGAGTTTACTTTTTGAATTTTCAGTTACATGTATTTATTAGTAATTGTAGTACTTAATTGATGATAAATTTAAAGAATTTACTTTTGGTTAAACCACAAACTGGAACCACTATTTATATACTTTAAATTCTTCTTATGGATAAAGTTGATCTGGGTGCTTATATGTGATTAACGGGCACTTCTAGCTACAAGAAATTCTGGTGGTGGTGTTTTTATTAGCACATTTTGTGCACTGGCACAAGTCTCATACATACATGGCAATCTTTGAACTCCATTCATTGGTTTGATGCTTATTCAAGTGACGATTTAAAAATGAATGAAGAACAAAAGGTGGTCTGTACTTTATATTTGGATATTGATACTTTGATTGTATACTAATTCTCCTAATGATATGTATTTAGTTGCTTGAGCTCACAAACTGCATCCTGGGGAAACTTGAAATTTTAAAGGTGTTTCAGTGAATTCATTATAATTAATAGACTCCTAAACTTTACTATTTCCTCTAGGTATAGCTTTTTGTGAATGGAATTTATAATAATTTAATACACTAAGCTAATGATTAATTACTGAAATTGATAGAATAATATTGAATTTTGATAATGGAGATAAAATGAATATCAGTTATACATAACTGAAAGCTCTATGTGAATAGCTTTCGGAAAATAAACACCAAAAATGAAAAGCTTATAATGACAGGACAGGGACAAGTAAGCTTAGGATATTTAGAGAACTCTGTATCAGTATTGGAGGTTGGATTGTCATTTATATCTGATATCAGACATATACTGGAAGTATTAGCATATAAAATTCTAATATTGGTAGATATTTGAAACCATATTTGTAGTTTAATGTCTGGGATCAATCTTCATTTTATTGTTATTAGAGTATGTTATAGTTCACTTTTTTTCTTTTGATTGGAGCAAATTCTTGGGCTTCTCTTATTCCTGTGCTAATGCCATGTACGAGCATCCACAGTCGTTTGCTTATTTGCCATTTTTGTCAATTTTTTTTACTGTGGCGCACACAGTCGTGAGCTATTTTGTCATTTTTTGGCAATTCGGCTACAGTAGAAAGGAAAAAGTAGCATTCAAAATAGCAAAATGCATATTATAACTGACGAACCATCATGTTTTGTCTGGATTATTTAATTAAATTTTTAATTGATCGGACGAAACATGAACATCATGTTTCGTCCGAAGTAAAAAAAAAATTTTAAAAACCAAATAAAATAACCGGTTAGATGAATTTAAGGGTGGGAATGAACATGATATTTCGTCCCATGTGCAATCCAATTTATTTTTTTTTTAAAATAATTTTTAAAATTAATTTTGTAAATTTTTAAATTGTTTTTGCAATTTTTAAAATTGATTTTGCAAATTATTAAATTGTTTTTGCAAATATTTTTTATAAACTATTTTTAAAATTGTTTTTGCAATTTTTTTGCAAAAAAAAACCCGGACGAAACATCATGTTTCATCCCGTTTTTTTAATTAATATTTTCTAAGTTTCGACCTGTATAAATTATTTTTTAATGACAAATGAAACATCATGATGTTGATGTTTCGTCTGTTTCTTTTTTAACAAACTTATACATTTTTTTGTCATTCGACGACTGCAACATTTCGTCGAAATGGATTGTCAAAATATACATTTTGCTATTTTTTTACGGTGAACGACTGTGGATGTGCTAAAGAGTCAGAACTAGAAGCCTAGAAAACAGAATTAAATGTATTGTCATTGAATGAGAAAATATAGTCAACTTTCACTATTTATTTATTTATTTATTTATTTCTATTATAAGAGTAAGAATAAATATTTACATATGATATCTGAGCCAACCATCTTGTTTTATTTAGATCTACCAATATTTTAAATTTATAATATAGGTCGCTCTTCGATCTATACAACGATTATATCTTGATCGTTGATTACCCGACCCGATTAAAACCGGTCCAAACTCGTAAACCCACAAACCCGCAAACCCTCTAAAAGCATTCTTTCTTCTCCCTCTTCCCTAACCGTCCTCTTCATCTAGGATTTCTCAAATTCTCCAATCCCCTCAAAATCTGCGCCATGGCCGACGAGACAAACCAACCCGACAACTTCAATTTCACTGATCTTACCTCCATCCTTCCCAGCCTCACTGCCGGTAACCTCCCCCACCTCTTCCATCTCTCCCAATTTTTGATTTCGTGTTGCTGCTAGGTCTGAGCGTCGAGGAGAGAGCCGGCCTTGTTAGTGCTCTCAAGGTTTGTTTGGTGACTGATTGTGTTATGGTTTTTTTTAAATATGGCTTCAATATGGAGGAGTAACATGTAACAAGAAGAAGAGTCCTCTGAGTTATGATGTAGCTACTCTTAATAGTTGGTTAACTGGCAGTGTCATCTATTGATGATTGTTATCCTATTGTTGTTTTTTAATGTTAAAATTACCATTACTGAGATGCATATTTTAAGATCATTTTGGTGTCCTTGTTGAAAATTGCTTAATGCTATTTATTAATGAATTTGTCTTCTCTTTAACCTTTTTGAAATCAAGTATCTGTCTCTGATCTTTGTCTCTTTATAGGATGAATTTCAGCTCATTTATTCCATATTTTCGTTATCAGTAAATAACAATCAAGTTGGACACAAGCAGGTAATACGAAATTCAATGTTGGAGCTTATAAAAGCAGTGGGTTAAAAATTCAAGATGAGTCAATATTGTCACAAGGAGACATAAGGCAGTAAGTAATAATATCATCCATTACAGGCATAGTTAAAGAATCACATTTCTTTCAAATGACTTTAAAAAGGTGACCTACTCACACTTTTTTGTCGAAGCTTTGCTCTTGCTAAACATGTTCTGATTGACTTCATTAGGAACTCTCAACGGAAAGTTAGTCTATGTGTGTTTAGTAATCTTAAAATCATATTTAATTTGTTGTAGATGTAATTTTTTAAACTTCTCGTTTACAAATATATATTAATAGTCTGTTGATCTTCCTTTTTCTTCTTGTTTTGACTTTGCTGAGAAATCTAATGATTGTATCAAGAAGACGACTAGATTTGATGTGACCTAGATGGATCGGTAATTGGCTACTGATCCTGGGAGGTGTAACTGTTCCACTTGTGACAAGAGCTTCTACAATTATCAAGCCCTCAATAGTCAGCCAAAATGCTATAAGAGAATGAAAGTTTGTCGCATGTTGCTTTCTTTGCTGTTCTATGAAATTCTGGAAAACAGCGGTGGTTAGATACTAATTGGAACATGAAGCTTCTGTTGCAAAAGTTTTCCTAACTTCAGTTGTTGCGGTCAGCTGCTGTGGTGGTTTGCATAAGGGAACCTCAGCCAGTTCATGCTGGAAATCGATGGAAAACACTGGTAGACTATACATTCCCTTTCATTGAGTAATATTTTGTGTTGTATATCTTTATATTAATTTTATTACATAAAATCAGAACTAACGACCACCATTCTATCTTTGTTTTCTTCTCAGGTCAGGCTTCTAATAAATTGCGACCAAACAAGAACAGAAAACCACTCAAGTTGAGTGCAATGGTTTTGTATATAAGTTGTGCTGTGTTTATTAGCTAGGTTCATTCTTGTACCAACTGAGTTCTCTATGTGCTGATAGTTTTTATGTTATGTCTCTTCTTTCCCAATGTATTCAAACTCAGATTATGATCCTAATTATGTGTCATTGTTTCTATGTGTGATGTTGGGCATTGGAACTATATGTTTGTCCTTCACGTAAACTTCAAAGGAAGTAACAAGCACAATCACTACACGATAAGCTTCATGAGAACTCAACGCCTATCCATCCTATGGATAATCCGAACCGTTCACATTGTTTAACACAACTAAATTAGTCTAGAAATATAAAATCAAGTTATTTGATATTCATTTGTCCATGCATCATGTCACTATAAAAAAAACGATATTCATTTGTATCACTTCAATACATGGGCAAACGAATCTCAAATGACTTGATTTCTCATACATAGACTAATTGAGTCGTGTAGATCAAAATGAACGGTTCAGATCTTTCAACAAATGTCCCAAACAAAAGTTCTCCCGTGGTTCTCACCAAAATAGTTCTCACTCGATCATTTCCCTATATATATATATATATATATATATATATATATATATATATATATATATATATATTGGAGAGTTGGGGTTGTGTTGTAGTCTTGTAGACAAACAACTCAATTTGTAGATGTAGACAAACCAACTTACCTACATTGCCCATGCTTAACTAACAAGGGTTTGGGATGAGTAAATGGAGGTCTGAGCTTTGAGACAAGACTATGTCGTATTCTTTGGTGGTGCTTTAACTTTTGTGCTATGTTTTTGGGGTTGTAGAGTTTAAGGGAATTAGTTACGTCATGTTTCTATTCCATGTTGGGTTTATACTTTACAGGGATCAAACAGTTCTCAGATTTTTGTGTTTCTAATCTAAATGTCATAACAAGAACCATATACCACTTCTTTCACAACTGATTGAGGATTTATCACTATGCTATTGTTGTGGTTATGACCCAATAAATTAAGTTAGATGTATACTTTTCTTTGAGTTCTGTACAGTAAAATTGCATATTTGAAAATTGAGAAGATCAGAAGAAGAAGCATCTGTCCCTGTTTTTGATTCAGAATTGTATTTTGCTAAAGTGAACTTGGTTTGGTATCACGAGCAATAAATCTATTCTAATTTCCAATTTTTTTTACATTAAATATTTGATTAGATAGGTATAATTTGACATATGAATTGCATTTTTTCTTAAAAATATTTTTTTTTTACAATAGAGATAATTTTTATCGTTATAAAGTTATTAGTCAGTTGCTATGCTTACCTCGTGCCTTTTATTTTGGCTATTTATGTTGCATCACCATATAGCTTTTCCTTTCTTCCACTTCTTCGTTTGCATAACCTTATTCTGACTTTTTGTTCATTAGAGAGATACTTTCTTTTGCATGTTAATGTTCATATTTTGATTTCGGGCTGATCATCTTACTATTTGTGACTTTTAAGGTATCTCTGTGATAATGAGAGCTCAAGCATGCCAACCTTTAGATCCATTATCTGCTACCAAAATCTATGTGGCAATAGGAACAGTCAAGGCTGCTAGAGCAACTCCAGAGGTTGACATCCTATTGACCCAAATTCTTTTCAGATTATAGATAGCATGCGCTTTATTGAAGTGGTTCTATTGGAACCTGAGAAGAATCTGATGAATATTTTTTTCCATCCCTTCCGATCATCACTGGTACCCATAATAAAAGGTGGACCCATCATCCCTAGCAAGTTACCTCCGAGGAGGGCTAGGCTCGTTTTCTATAACAAGAAATCAAATGAGACGAACATATGGATTGTAGAGTTGACTGAAGCACATGCTGCAATTCGGGGCAGTCATCATAAGGGGGAAGGTCATTTATCAGAAGTTGTACCTGACGTACAACCGGTGATGGTATATCTTTCATATAATGCTTGTTGAATGCAACAGACTTTGTTTTTAAATGCAATGGTCGAGTATGTTGGATTTGATTTAATTTAATAATCTTTTTCCATCTAAATGTAATAGTGGAATGGGCATCTAAAGATGCTGTTATTGAAGCTTCTAATGCCCAATAATTTTTCTCTTCAACTATAGGATTCTGTAGAATATGCAGAATGTGAAACTGTTGTAAAAGATTATCCTCCATTTAGAGAAGCAATGAAGAGGTGAGGCATAGAGGATATGGATCTGGTGATGGCAGATGCCTGGTAAGCTTTATTTGGAATTCTTTTAACATATTCACATCTTTGTAAAATTCTTCTTAGGTTTTTTTTTTAACTCAGATAGGGTTTTTTTTTAAACCAGATCGTTAATTCTGCTTTTTGCTAATTTTTGCAGGTGTGTTGGTTATCACAGTGAAGTTGATTCTCCCAGCCAACAACTTGCTAAACCACTATCTTTTTGTCTGTCCAATGGAGAATGGTTATGCACACCTGGTTGAGGGCATCTATGTTCTTGTTGATATTCAAACTGCTATCCTTGGTTGTTTTCTTTTTTTCGTACCTTAATCCAATATACAAAAAATGATTAATTACGAATAAATTATTTCAGATATGTATTGAAAATTATAACAAAAGATACAAGTGCACCATGCATCATCGCCGCTTTGCAAAAGAGCTAATTACTTAATATTAAAAAAATAGTGGTTGGTGCATATGATTAATTTAGTGATAATCTTTGCACAATTTTCTCAATGAAGTTTTATAAATTTTTGCATATTCCATTAGTTCAACTCCGCCATTGCCTGTCCCAAGTCAGGAATCCGGCCACAATCTGGGTAAGGAAGAGGGTTGCGTTAGGCAGTTGACAGCCAGCATCAAATTTTATCAAATCTTATGAACATGAATCCTAATCATATACGCGCAAATGTCAGGGCATTTCCTGGAAGCGATGTGTTGTGCCTACCTCCATGTATTTTGAAAAATGTGCAAGGGGCGTCGCACCGGCATCCGGGTGCGGTGAAAAATGGGCAAGGGTTCCTGCACCAATCTGGATGTCTGCGGGTAAAGAAGCTAGTCCAGGAAAATAGGCTTAGGTTAGCGACTTGGAATAGGAATATTGACAGGAAAATGCATAGAACTAGTAGATACCATAACTAGAAGGTATATTAATATAACTTGTTTACAAGAAACAAAGTGGGTAGGGGAGAAAGCTAAAGAGATAGATAGTTTTAAATTATATTATACCCGGTAAAATTAGAATTAGAAATGGAGTAGGAATTTTAGTAGATAAAAAATTCAAAAGAGATGTCGTAGGTGTTAGTAGGAAATGAGATAGAATAATACAAATTAAGCTTGTATTAGTGGGAAACATATTTATGTACCCCAAGTAGGATTAGATGCACAAGCTAAAAATAAATTTTAATAAGATATGGATGAGATAATTCAAGCAGTACCCTTAGGTGAGAAATTATTTATAGGAGGAGATTTCAATGAACATGTAGGAGAAGATAACATGGGATATGAGATGGCGCATGAAATACTTGGATTTGAAAATAAGAACGATGGTGGAGAGGCTCTATTAGATTTTGCGGCTTCGTATGATCTTATACTAGCGAATACTTATTTTAGGAAGAAGAAAGAACATTTGATAACCTTTAAAAGTTGGGTAAATAGGAGTTAGATTCATTTTTTCATCACTAGAAAGCTAGATCGCTTGACATTTAAAGATTGTAATGCTATATCGGAAGAATGTTTAACCTCACAATATAGATTAATGGTATTAGATGTTAAGATTGAGAAACACATATGTGTAAGGAATGAGATTAGGAACCCCAAAAATTAGGTGGTGGAATTTGAAAGGATATAAACTAAAAGTTTTTAGAGATAAAGTCCTTAAAGGAGTATTATGAAATTGGGAATGAGAGACAAATATGATGTGGACTAAAATGGTACGTACATAAGAGAAATTTCAAAGGAGCTACTTGGAGAATCTAAAGGTAGAATGTTTCTAAATAAAGAAACATGGTGGTGGCAAGAAGAACTCCAAAATATTGTGAGAAAAAAAAGATTAACCTTCAAAATATGACAAAAGAATAGAAATGAAGAATATTTAGAGAGATATAAGACCGTTAGAAAAGAAGTTAAGAAAGCAGTAAGAGATGCAAAAAAAAAGCTTATGATGATTTATACACAAAATTAGAAACAAAGGAAGGAGAAATAACATTTATAAGCTTACTAAACAAAGGGATAGAAAAACAAAAGATCTGGATACAATTAGGTGTATTAAGAGCGAAAATTCAGGAGTCCTAGTAAAAGATGAGAAAATTAAGGAAAGATGGCGAAATTACTTTGAGAAGTTATTAAATGAAAATGTTTTGGGCAACTTAAATATAGAGGACTCGATGGAGAGTCGTGAGCATATGTTTTTCCATAGAATTAGGACCTCGGAGGTTCGAAATGCTCTAGGAATGATAAAAATAGGAAAAGCTTTAGGAACGGATGATATACCTATTGAAGTTTGGAAGTGTCTTGGGGATGTAGGAGTGGGTTGACTAACAAAATTATTTAATGAAATTTTGAGGACTAAGAAGATGTTCGATGAATGGAGAAAGAGTATTTTAATACTTATATATAAAAGTAAAGGAGATATACAAAGTTGCTCAAACTACCGAGGAATTAAATTAATGAGTCATACGGTAAAAATTTGGGAGAGAGTGATCGAACATAGACTGAGACTAGAAACTACAGTGTCTGAGAATCAGTTTGAGTTTATGTCTGGGAGGACAACAATGGAAGCAATTTATGTACTGAGGAGACTTATGAAAAAATATGGGGAGAATAAGAAAGATCTATATATGGGTTTTATAAATCTAGAAATAACATATGATGAAATCCCTAGAGACATAGCATGGTGGGTATTAAATAATAAAAGAATAACTATTCGGTATATTGAGGTAATTAAAGATATGTATGAAGGGGCAACGACCACAATTAGAACAACCACAGAAGAGACCAGCGATTTTCCTATAACAGTAGGTTTACAACAAGGTTCGGTTAAGCTCCTACCTCTTTACTTTGGTTATGGATGAATTGACGCAAGGAATACAAGATGAGGTGCCTTGGTGTGTACTTTTTGCCGATGACATCGTCTTAGTGGATGAGACTAGAGCATGAGTCATTGCTAAATTAGAATTGTGGAGAGAAATTTTGGAAGCTAGATACTTTTGGATAAACAGAACTAAAAAAGACTATATGGAGTGTAATTTTAGTGATATTCGGAACACAACTGAGGAAGTAGTGAAACTTGATGGCCAAGAGATCCCTAAGAGTGTCCGTTTCTGATATTTAGGCTCGATTATACAAAGAGATAGGGAGATTTGTGAAAATGTTATACATAGGATCCAAGTAGGGTGGCTGAAATGGAGAAGTTCCAGTGGTGTTTTGTATGACAAACGTATACCTTTGAAGTTAAAGGAAAAAAATTATAGGAAGACTGTTAGACCAGCAATGATGTATGGAGCAGAGTGTTGGACAACAAAGGAACAACATGTCCAAAAAATAAGTGTAGCGGAGATGAGGATGCTAAGATGGATGTGGTAAAACAATGAATGATAGAATTAGAAATGAGCACATACGAGACATGCTAAAAGTAGCTCTAATTCAAGATAAGTTAGGAAAGAATCGCCTCAAGTTGTTTGGACATGTCACACGTAGATCTAGTAGTGCCCCCATTAGAAAGATTAATTTAATAAGTATTGAGGGTAGAGTTAGGGATAGAGGGAGACCTAAATTAACTTGAGTGGAAATTGTGAAAAAAGATATGATACAGAAGATATTGCGCTAAACCGAACCGAATGGAAAATCAGGATTCATGTAGCCGACCCCAACTAGTTGGGAAAAAGGCTTTGTTGTTGTTTATATCTCATTAGTTCACATTTGTAGGAGTTTCTGTAATTGATTTTCTTCATATGATAAAACATGTTAAAATATTCAATTGACATGTGCACAACAATATATATATATATATATATATATATATATATGGGAAAAGGGGAAAAAGGGTATGAGCAACTTGCTCATTTAGTAAATAAGCTATCGATGATGTGGCATACATGTGATTGAAATATCCTTAAAATTGTTAGTTGTCCAATGTATCACATGCATGCCACATAATCTATTGCTCATTTACTAAATGAGCAAGTTGTTCATATCCCTTTTACCCATATATATATATATATATATATATATATATATAATATTATAATGGGAGAAGGCCTTAGTGTCATTTGTCATTTTGTTATTCTACCAACATGTGCAATGCACGTACATTACTAATATAAAGGAGATTTCCAGTTCAAATCCTTCCTACGTCAGAATTTTTATTTTTATTTTTTAAAATTATTAAAACGTGCATCGCACGTGTAAATTACTAGTATATATAACTATGAAATTCTGAATTTTTTGGGATGGGAAATGAAGGAATTTTTTGGAAAATAATATTCAGGGATTTGGATTTGTATTTGGGAAGTAATATTGGAATTATTTGTTTTGATCGGTAGGTATATATATATATATATATATATATATATATATATATATATATATATATATATAACTATGAAATTTAAAATTTTTTGGGATGGGAAATGAAGGAATTTTTTGGAAAATAATATTCAGTGATTTGGATTTGTATTTGGGAAGTAATATTGGAATTATTTGTTTTGATCGGTAGGTCAAGAAAATCATAATGGGTTATAACGTAATAATGGGTATGGGCCGAATTATAGGCTAAAAATAGGGATTATAGGATAGTGGATAGAAGGATCGAAACCGGATACACCTTCAAAGAACTTTCGTAGCCTTCTTCATGGGATTAAGTCAAGGGAATTTTTTTGTCAACCCCATTGTTTATTGTAATGTTAGCTTGGAGTCATTTTCTTATTATTTTCTTTGTACATATTTATAGACAGATCCGTATTGAATTTTTGTCTTGCATATTAGATTCGATGGGAAAAGAAACGAGTAAAGTGAGAAGAAGTTAGAGGCGAATAGTGGAGACGAAGTGTTGTTGTTTGCTGGCTGATAAGGGGGTGACAGTCGACTTCAACCAGGCAGAGCATGGCTCGACTTAAGTAACAGTCGACCGATAGCGGCGCAGCAATATTTGTGGACCTGATTTTGGGGATCTTTTTTAGCCCAACTTCTCCTCTAAGTAAGATCGTACGACCCCTATAATGTGACTTGTTCTTAAAGTTTTATTGAACAGTGTTAGACCAAGACTACAAACCTAGAGTTTCTTTATATCTCTATATAACATTATAATGGCATCCATAACAGGCAGTACTTCATCTGAGAATTTTCTATTGTAAATAACAGAATATTTTCTAGTGATGTTTGAGAGATAAATTTGTCTACCGTATTTGTGGTCGTCAATTTCATTTATTTGGAGAATGTTAGAAAATATGTGTTGTAACACCATTTTAATAATCAAATTTTGAGGTAAATTGGTTATAGGGTGAGTGAAAAATTGTCTCCTTGAAATGGAGGAAATTAGGTTTGAAAACTTAAAAGCTTTAGTCCCATATCAGAAATGTTTGGAGAACTAAATGAGTATATATTAAAACCCCTTACCTTACTTCGGTTCATGATTCCTTTAGTAATTGGTCTTTTGCTCCTCATTCTTCACAGTTCACACACACTTGGTTGTTATTGACTACTGTAATTTGTTGGAGTATCTAGTTGGAAAACATTCTAGGGTATTTATAGCTACACCCCGTACTTTTCAAAAGCTCATTTCTCATTGCAAATTCTGGGTTTCATCTGGGATAGATGCAGCTGTTGAGAGCAAAAAGGTCTTCAATGGGTTAGAGGTGGCAAGGGCACTGCATATGTTAGTTGAGAGCACAGTGTCACACCCCATCAGCTTGATAACTCTACAGGATCATTGTAGTGGGGGAAGAGGAGTAGTTTGAAGACAATGGTGCTGATATACCCCGGATCTTTTGGCAATGAAAGAGAAACTTACTTCTGTATTTGAATACACTCTTTATTAATTTCCCGACTTGTAATATTTTTTGAAGGCGCATATTAACTTTTAGATTGTATTTTAGGTTGAGCAATGAACTATTGAGGGGGATCTATGCTGGTTTTGACAGTTGGACACGAATTTAGACTTAGGGTAAGTAGATGTGTACGATAGTACTCATGTTCCCTATCTTCACCCTAATGTTAAATGTGCATCTCACTCTGTCAGTCTGACCCCTACACTGTCTTAGCTCTTTCTCATGATCTTCTAAACTCTCTTTGTAATTAGCTAAGCTTTTGACTTGCTTATATATTGTTGCTGCTGATTTTGGGTGTGGGAGAAAACAGCTGAATTTGTGATTTCTTTGAGGAAAACAGTAATGCAAACCGGTTGACTCCACCTGGGTGTTGACTTGTTCCTTGCCGCTGCCACGAACCTGCACGAAGTTCGATACACCGCGATGGATCCCAGTGACCAACCCTCTGACGCTCTTGTCAGTAATCTTCAAAGATTAAGAAAGAGCTTTAGGTAGGCAAAGATTCATTACCTTGTTATGGTGGGGGAGAGGGGTATTTATATTCGCCTTAGGGATCCGTTACGAGATAAGAATAAATCTTTACTTTCCGGTGTGGATGGATAAGAAGTGGTTAGAACCGCCTCTTAGGGATAATCACGATTCTGAATTCGTCTTTATCCTTCTGAACTGGTTTGTAACGGGTTGGTACCCATATCAAATATGACAGATCCGTTTATAGGTTATTGGGCTTAGAAGAAAAGACCCAATTTCCATTTTGAACCCGTTTATAGGTGAAATTACCATTTTACCCCTGAGAGCTTTAAGATTCGTGCCCGATTTGAATGGTCCCGATTTAGTCCTATTTTTAGCCATATCACGAGCCCCTACTCCTAAAGACTGTGTTTTACAGCCTTTGAGGAGTAGTTTTACTGTTTCAATGGCATATGGGACTTTATCGGAGTTCTTAAGGGAGTTTGGATCTTGCTCGAGATGTAACGGTGCTAAGTTGAGCTTGCAAAGTACCCAAAACGATTCTTGGAATTTCCTGTATTTTTTCCAATTTTTTTAATTCTTTTTCAATTTTTTATTCAATTTTGGCAAAGTGGTGATCTATTTTCAAAAAGTATTAATTAACCATTCTAACTAACAATTATTTATCCAGGGGCTCACAAAAAATTTCCTGAATTTATAATTAATTTTTAGAATTTTTAATTAATTTTTTTGAATTTTTAATCATTTTTCACAATTTTTAAATAATTAATTCGAATTATAATTAAAATAAAAGGATTAATCAGGGAAATATTGACGTGGTGCGATCTGGGATGCCCATCGTGTTGCTGGCACGAATTTCTAAACAATCTAAGGGCAGATCAGAACGCTGCTGATGTGGCTTGATCTGGGCGGTCGGATCCGGAGCGCGCATCGGGAGGTAAGCATTTTCCCGTTAGCAACTCGGTAGCTTGGATTTCAGATCCGAGCTACGTGGCACGATCTGGATGGTTGATCACGACCAGGCACGAATCTCGAGGCATTATTTTTCCCTCATTCGTAGCTCGGTAGCTCGGATTTCAGATCCGAGCTACGTGGCACGATCTGGATGGTTGATCACAATCAGGCACGAATCTCGAGGCATTAGTTTTTCATCATTCGTAGCTCGGTAGCTCGGTTTTCAAATCCGAGCTACATGGCACGATCTGGATGGTTGATCACGCTCAGGTAAGAATCACGAGGCAATAGTTTTTTCCAATTCGCAGCTTGGTAGCTCGGTAGCTCGGATTATAGATCCGAAGTGCGTGGCTTGATCTGAGCCGCTTGATGAAAATCTGGCATGAATCGTGAGGCGGTAGTTTTTGCCAATTCGCAGCTCGGTAGCTCGGTAGCTCGGATTGTAGATCTGAAGTATGTGGATTGATCTGAGCCGTTTGATGAAGATCTGGTACGAATTGTGAGGTGACAGTTTTTGCCAATTCGCAGCTCGGTGGCTTGGTAGCTCGGATTGTAGATCCGAAGTACGTGGCGTAATCTGAGTCGCTTGATGGAGATCTTGCACGAATCGTGAGGCGGTATTTTTTGCCAATTCACAGCTCGGTAGCTTGGATTGTAAATCCGAAGTACGTGGCGTGATCTGAGCCGCTTGATGAAGATCTGGCACGAATCGTGAGGCGACAGTTTCTGCCAATTCGCAGCTTGATAGCTCAGATTGCAGATCTGAAGTACGTGGCATGATCTGAGTTGCTTGATGAAGATCTGGCACGAATCGTAAGGCGATAGTTTCTGCCAATTCATAGCTCGATAGCTCGGATTGTAGATCCAAAGTACGTGGCATGATCTGAGCCGCATGATGAAGATCTGGCATGAATCATGAGGCAGGAGTTTTCACCAATTCGCAGCTCGATATCTTGGTAGCTCGGTTTGTAGAACCAAAGTACGTGGCGTGATCTGAGCTGCTTGATGAAGATCTGGCACGAATCGTGAGGCAGTCAGACTGGTCAACACGCCGCATCGTGCTTCCGCCCTTACAGATTCTGTCATTTTGCTCACTGATGGGCTTCCGTGGGGGCCCAAAATGCTCAGAAGCCCAAGCGACTCTCCTTTTTTACTATAAGACTTCTCCCCCTCACCACTTTCTCATTCTTCACCTTTCACTCTAAGAATCTGTTTTTGCTCGGCCAAGCGCTCAATTCTCCGGCGAACTATTCCGACGGTAGCTGTTACGTCAAGGTAAATATATACTTATCTTTTATATTTTTCAAGATGTCTAGAGTGTCTTCGGGAGCACGGGAGGTCAGCCTCATACGAGGATAATAAACCGAGGGAGCACTCCGAGGTTGACGACATCCCCTCGGTTCTGACTGAGGGGGATCTGCATTGTATGAGGAGGGGCTTCATGATACCGGCGGAGTATACCCTGCTCCTCCCTGGTCCAGGATTCCAAGCATGTTCGGCGACCTCGCCTGACACATGCGTCTTCCCGTATGACGCGCTCAACACCGGTCTTCGACTGCCCCTACCACCTTTCGTGACCGAGGTGCTGTAGTGGTACAGATTGAGTCCGGTCCAATTCATTCCGAACATGTGGCGACATGTCATCGGCTTTATCCTCCAATGTCAGGCAGTAGGGGTCGAGCCTCGGCTCGTCTCGCTTCGCAGTCTATATCGAATCAACCGTATGAGCAAGATGGAGTACCGGTATTACTTATCACTGCGGAAGGGTGTCAAGCTGATTGAGAATCTGGACTCCATCAAACATTGGAAAGAGAAGTATTTTCTGATCCAAGGTCCCTAACCGTGGGATTTCCCAACAAGGTGGAGGGAAGACATTCCGAGGTGGGCAAAGGCTGAACCTGTGCTGACTCCGGAGGAGGATGAGATCGTGTCGAAGCTCCTCAGTCTTCCAACCCTGAGTTGGAAGGATATAACCGAGGGGGTTCTCTTCGGTGGGGGTCTCAGTCCGATTGACCCCAGTATGCTTCGTATATTTTTCCTTCTTTCATTTCCAATATTGCCTTCTTCTCGTGCTAACTTCTTTGGCTTTTGTTTTCTCAGAGGCCCTGGGCATGGACTTCCGAGCTATGCTGCTTAAGCAAGGCGGGGGGGGGGGGGGGGGGGGGGGGGGGGGGTGCCGAAAAGGGTCTTGACAACAAAAAGAGGAAGAGGACGACGACGGGACCCTCTTCTGGCCGAGCTACTAAGGCACCATCGGCGGTGGCCCCAACAGTGAACTTGGCATCCTCCTTTCCGTTCGCTCCTCATGCGGTCCTTCCCCAGCCCACGCCTTCCTACCCTTCTGCCGAGGCCTTCTCCATCGGAGCTGCACTAGCGCTTGAAGCGCCACCTCTTACCATCGAGGCAGAAGCCATTCTCATCGAGGAGCACAAGAAGCTCTTCGTCCCCGAATAGCGGGTGATGAAGCATGATGGCTTCCTCGGGGATGCCGCCATGAGCATGCAGGCTCTGCGTCACTTACCGACCCCGAAGGATCGAGCGGCTTTGAAGGCGAGGACCGTGGGCGACGATGTGCTTAAGATCTCCAGGGCTACGATGTCGGTAAGTGTCTTTGTTAGGCCTTCGGAATTTCAAAGTTTATTACGTTCGACACTCAAGTCTTCTCTATTTTCAACTTTCAGATCACGTGCCACTTCAGCCACCTCCTAGAGCAGTTCGCTGAGCAGGAGAAGGAGCTCAGGCGACATGCGACAAGGACTGGACTGGGAGAGCTAAGGCCATGAAGTTGTACGAGGCGGAGCAACGTCTCTCGGAGTCTCGAGCTGCTCAGATCAGCCTTCTCGAAGCAGCCTTTGTTAAGGTGAATGAGCGTACTGCTATGGAAGCGGTAAGGGAGGACGAGGAGAAGGCAAAGGCCGAACAGGAGAAGGAGAAGGCCATGAAGGCCTCCGAGGAAATGCAGAAGGAGAGGGAGGCAGCGGTGGTCGCGGTTGCGGAGGCGATCTAGGCGGAGGCGGAGGCACACCTGCGCGCAAATATGGAGCAGTCCTACGCCCGAGCTCTCAAGCATGTAGAGGCACGCATCCCCGGCTTCGACAGCTCAGGGTATAGCTTGTATGCCCCATCGAAGGGCGAGGAGTTGGTGGTGGCAGCAGAATCCGAAGGAGAAGGAGAAGAAGAAGAGGAGGGAGAAGAAGAAGATGAAGGGGATGTAGTGGTGGCGAATCTGCAAACAGCGATCGTGGAGGTGCCAAGGGTGATTGCAGAGCAGCCCCCCAAGGTGGCTCCTTGACACTGAGTCTACTCGTTCTTCGTCTTTGATTTTTGATTTTTTTTTTGTACTGCCTTATAGCGGACTGGCCACTGCTTTTGTACCCTTTTTGTTAATGAAATGAAGTTTCTTGCACTTAATGTTGCGACGTAGGGCTCAAAGGAGATTAGAACTATCTTGTAGTTCCTCTTACATTTTGAGCATTTGACTTTTTTTCTCTCTTTTTTATTGTTTCACTCAGGGTGGCAATTCGTCCGTTCTCCATCATAAGCTCGGCGTTGCGGAGTTAGGCCTTTCTCGCTCTCGGGAGTTGCTATATAAAGCGGAGTGAGAGTTAGGCCATTTGAGGCTGACCTTAGCTCGCCGAGACATCGAGATGAGGCGCCTCGAAGAGAGGCTTCGCGACGTGCCCCTCGGAGGCGAGGAGTCTTGTCCTTCGATGGAGGTCAACTAGGGTCTTCGGCTCAAATTTCTTTGTCACACTCTATTCGAGGCGAGTTCTGAGAGTAACAGATTGAAGAACGTGGTGCTCGAGAAAACTCTGGAGGCAGCTCATCTCCGTAGGACTCTTTATGATGTCTCGCGGGGGGCTAGTTCGAGCCGACTGCCTCGCCTAAAAATTAGAGTAACAGATGACTTGCTTAAAGAGCGAGTTATCGAGCTGGAGGCGGAGAATGCCCGTTTGCGATGGTTGTCCGAAGGAAGCAACGTTAGGAGCACCTCCTGCCCTCGGGATGAGTACTCTCAGGGGAGGTCGTTCCACGAGCTAGCACTTCGTTCGCCCCCTATACTGCAAAATCCCGGAGATGCGCAAAGTGGCTTGGCCGGTTCGTCAAGCAGAGCATCTGTTGGGGCCACTGTTAGATTGGGTACTGACGATGCGACTCAACTCGCTGGCCTAGGGACGCCTGCGGGTCATCAGCAACACAGTGCTCGTCGCCCTTGCATGTCGCTAAATAGTAGCATCTCACTCCCTAGGAGGGGTTAGGGCAAAATTTTGCAGTCTTGTAATCTCTTGTATGAGTTTTTGGTCTAGAGTTAGACTTGTATCTCAAATTTGGTAAAATAATATACCCATTTCTCGAGCTTCCTGTGAGAGTTTGTGTTTTGGTAATGTTTGCAAGGGTATCAACAGTTGTGGGAGCAATTCCGAATGGTGAGCTACTTTGTACTCACTCATTCGCAAGTAGCAAAAGTTGCATCGAACCAAGTGTTGGACTCCGAACTTGTCGTTTAGAGAGTATCGATAGTTGTAGGAGCAATTTCGAATGGTGAGCTACTTTGTACTTACTCGTTCACAACTAGCAAAAGTTGCATCGAACCAAGTGTTGGACTCCGAACTTGTCGTTTAGAGAGTACCAACAGGTGTAGGAGAAATTCCGAATGGTGAGCTCCTTTGTACTCGCTCATTCGCACGTAGCAAAAGTTGCGTCGAACCAAGTGTTGGACTCCAAACTTGTTGTTTAATGAGTTTTTTTTTGTAAGCCCAAAATAGTACAACCAGAATGCTTAGAATAGAGAATCTTTAGGTGGCAAAACACTTTTATTGAAAACAACTAAGCGGCTGCTTCTAAGATGCAAGCCATTATTACACTTAATAAAGAAAAAGAAACAAACTGCAACATGCTTTAAGGAGAACGCACTTGGAGAAGTTGCTTGGAGTGGTATTTAAACACCCTCTTGGTACTTCAACAAGTGCTCTGCGATCCATATCCTCGGCTTTGTCTTGGCCCCCGGATCTTCAAGTTGATAAGCGCCCGGGTGGACAACTTTGGAGATCCTATATGGTCCTTCCCAATTGGGTGCCAATTTGCCTTTCTTGCTGGAGAAAAAAATAGACAGCTTCCTGAGCACCAGATCTCCTTCTTTAAGATTGGTAGGGCGGATCTCTCCTGTTGTAGGATTGCTCGATCCTATGCCGATAGATTTCTTACTGAATGGAGGATCTCTCACGGATCTCATCAATGAGGTCCAGATTACTGCGAAGCTCGTTCGCGTTTTGCTCATCGTTGTAAGCGATCAAGCGGGGGGGCGGTAAACCCGCCTCCAAGGGGATAACGGCTTTGAAGCCATAAGTGAGGATGATGGGCGATTCTCCCGTGGGGGTCCTCTTCATTGTGCGATAGCTCCAGAGCACATTGGGGAGCTGCTCTACCCATAACCCCTTAGCCAACCTACGAAGTCTCTTTTTCAGGCCGGAGAGAATTTGCCGATTGGCGTTCTCTGCCTAACCGTTGGACTGGGGGTAGGAGACCGAGGAGAATCGTTGCTGAATGCCAAGGTCTGCGCAAAAAGTGCGGAAGGCTGCCCCCGTGAACTGAGTTCCATTGTCCTTATCAAGATTCGGGGCACTGTAGACAACGTTCTTCCAAAAGAAGCGTTGCACCCTATTCTCCGTGATCGTTGCTAGAGGCTCAGCTTCGATCCACTTAGAGAAATAATTGATCGCCACAACAAGGAACTTTACCTGGCCTGGTGCGGGAGGGAACGGCCCGAGCAAGTCCATTTCCCACATTGCAAAAGGGGTTGGATTGGATAGAGAGGAGAGCTGAGCTTGCGGTAGGCGGCAGATTGTTGAGAATTTTTGGCAAGGGTCGCATTGACGAACGTGTTGTTCGGCATCGCGAAGGAGAGTAGGCCAGAAATATCCATAGTTCAAGATTTTGCTAGCGAGGGACCTTGCTCCCAAGTGACCGCCACATATCCCTTCATGTACTTCCTTCAAAGCATACTGGGATTCGTCGGGGGAGAGACACCTCATGTATGGTCTACCGTCTACTTGGGTGTAGGAGCGTTTGTACAAGACTCCCTCGATGAGGATGTACCGCTCGGCTCTGGTTCGGATCTTTCGTGCCTCTTTAGGATCTAAAGAAAAGATCCCATGAACTCCAGCAGAGGCCTCATCCAATTCTCCCCGAGTTGTAAGGGCAGCGTCTCCATCGACTCGGGGCCTTCTTCCTCGATGCTGGGCTTCAGTAGAACTTCTATTAAGATAGTTTATTCGAGCACTTGGAAGGAGGAGGAAGCTAGCTTTGAGAGGGCGTCTGCCTGTGCATTCTCTTCTCGGGGGATCTGCTGGAGTTGTGCTTCCTCAAAAGAGGCCATTAGGTCTTTGACCTTGGCCAAGTACTTGGCCATACGACCATCTCACGCTTCGTATTTCCCTGATACTTGGTTCACCACCAGGTGTGAGTCGCAAAATATCTTGACATGCTTTGCCCCTGCCTTGCGAGCCATGCACAAGCCTGCTATAAGGGCTTCATACTCAGCCTCGTTGTTGGACGCCCTAAAGTTGATGCGGAGTGAGTACTGGAGGATGAAATCATCTGGGCCTGCTAGGATGACTCCTGCTCCACTCCCATTGCCGCACAAGGATCCATCAACATACACCGTCCAGAAGGGGGTTCCTCCATTGCTTTGCTTGCATCGAAAATTGTACTCTCCACTATAAACTCCGCTAGGGCTTGAGCCTTGATAGCGGTTCGAGGCTGATAGCTGATATCATGCTGGCTTAGCACGATGGACCATTTCATAAGGCGCCCGGAGGTCTCAGGCTTGTGGATGACCTGTTTGAGCGGCTGGTCGTAAAGAACGACCACCGAGTGAGACTGGAAATAGGGGCGGAGCTTTCGGGCCGCTATGACCAAGGCATAGGCCATCTTCTCTAGCTTTGGGTAACGGAGTTCAGCGTCCCTAAGGACTTTACTCACGTAGTAGATAGGCCTCTGCGTCTTGTCTTCTTCTCTTACTAAAAAAGCACTGGGGGTCTGCTCCGAAGCGGTGAGGTATAGGTAGAGGACTTCCCCGGGCCTTGGCTTGCTCAAGAGTAGGGAGTTGACTAAGTAGGCCTTGAGCTGGTCAAAGAAATCTTGTTGTTGTTGCCCCCATTCAAAGACTTTAGCCCCCCTGAGGGCCTTGAAGAACGGGAGGCATTTTCCCCCGGATTTGGAGAGGAAACGCCCTATCGCCGCAAGGCGCCTGGTGAGTCCCTGCCCATCCTTAACACTAGAGAGGGAAGCCATGTTGAGTATGGCCTAGATCTTCTCGGGGTTGGCCTCTATGCCCCTTTGGCTGACCATGAACCCAGGAACTTGCCGGATGAGATGCCGAACGCACACTTGTTCAGGTTCAGTCTCATATTGTGTCTCCTCAACATGTTAAAAACTTCTTAGAGATCACTGACATGATCCGATCTGCTGACGCTCTTCACCAACATGTCATCTACATAGACTTTCATGTTCTGCCCAATCTGCTCCTTAAAGATCTTGTTAATAAGGCATTGGTAGGTAACACCAACGTTCTTAATCCTTAAGGGCATGACCCAATACAGGCCCTGATCAGAGACGAAGGAGGTCTTTAGAATGTCAGGAGGGAACATTCTTAATCTGATTGTACCCAGAGAACGCATCCATGAAGCTTAAGAGTTCATGGCCCGAGGTTGCATCAATCAGAGCGTCGATGCTTGGGAGCGAGAATGGATCTTTGGGGCAGGCTTTGTTTAGATCCGTGAAGTCGATACAGATCCTCCAGCTTCCATTGGCTTTCTTGACCATCACGACATTGGACAGCCACTCCGGATAGTTTACCTCCCGTATAAACCGAGCTCTAAGGAGTTTCTCAACCTCCTCATTGATAGCTTGCTGGCGCTCGCGGGCAAATTTGCACCACTTTTGTTGAACTGGTCTGGCCCCGAAGCAACACTAAGGTGATGCATGAAGAGCTCCTCGGAGATCCCCCGGCATGTTAGTTGCAGTCCAGGCGAAGAGGTCTCGATTTCTCCTTATACACTAGATAATGTCGGAGCAAACGAGAGGGGGAGGACTTTGCTAATCTGAAATTTTCGGGTCGGATCTCCTTCTGAGAAGGCCACCTCTTCCAACTCATTGATCGGCTCCAATATAGGTGGGCTACTCCCTTGGGTGAGTTCAAGAGCTTCAAGGGAGAGGACCGGTCCTCCCACCGAGGTCATGTAGCATTTGCGGGTTGCCTCCTGGCTCCCTCTGACTTCTCCCATGCCCACCATGGTGTGGAATTTCATCTTCATGTGGTGGGGCGAGGGTATGGCCTGGAAAGCTGCTAGGCCTGGTCGGCCCGGGATGACGTTTTGGGCGGCTTTCACATCCACCACCATGAATTCCATCGGCTCGGTTCGGGTGGTGGGAGTTTTGTCAGCAGTTACGTCGAGAGTTATGACACCCTTGATCGTCGCTAGCACTCCTGTGAACCCGTGCAGAGTGTAGCCGGCGGGCTTGAGCCGATCCCTAGATAGCTTGAGCCCCTAGAAGGCATCCAGAAAGAGAATGTTGTTCAAACTGCCGTTGTCAACTAGAACTAGGCGCACGTCAAAGTTGGCCATGTGGAGGTTTATTACCAACGCATCGCAATGGGGGGTTCGGACACCCTCAAGATCCCTATCTGAAAAAGTGACCGGGACCCCCAGACCCTTTGGGGGGGGGGGACGGTTCTACATGGAATTTACTTCCAAGACAAAGGCTTTTCGGGAGGGGTTGGAATCTCCCCCCATTGGGCCTCCGTGGATGAGATGCAGGATGACCTCTGGTTCAGAGTCCGGGGTCTCCACGTGCCGCTCGGGTCGCTTATTAGCCCCCCTGGGGGGCGGAGGAGGATCTGCCCTGTCCTTCCTTACGTACCTGGAAAGCTGCCCTCTCTGAATGAGGGCCTCGATCTCATCTTTTAGGGCCCGACAGTCATCCGTGTCGTGACCGTGGTCCCTGTGGAAGTGGAACCAGTTGTCCCGGTTCCTCTTCTTCCCCGGGGTGTTCATATTCGGAGGTGGTGGGAGAAGACCCTCTTTCCCAACATCCATTAGAATGGCTGAGACACTCGCGTTGAGCAGAGTGAACTTCTCGAAGTGGGGAGGAGGGCGCCGCTAGCCTCCGTTGTCTTTCTGGAGCTTCTTAGCTCCTTCTTCTTCAGTGCCCTTCCGTTTGTTCCCGGAGGACGATCCTTCAAAAGTAGGGAGGGAGAGAGCCTCTTCCGCTTGGATGTATTTCTCACTCCTGAGCAGGAGTTCTGAGAAATCCTGAGAAGGCTTCTTGGCAAGGGACGCTCGAAGGCTGTCGTTAGTGACATTGGATTGGAAGGCGGCGGAGGCTACAGACTAATCTAGGAAGGCGATGGATCTGGCCTCCATGGTGAAACGTTTGACATAGTCTCTCAGCTGCTCGCCCTTCCTTTGATGAAGCAACAACAGAGAGATGCTCGTCTTTTCAGCTCGTTGGCTGCTCACGAAGTGAGTCAAGAAGAGGCCTTCGAGCTGATCGAAGGAGAAGATGGAGGTCGGGGCTAAATGGGAATACCGCTCCCTTGCAGGCCCCTTCATCGTGGTCGGAAAAGTTTTGTAGAGGAGCGCGTCCGATGCCTGGTGTATCATCCTGAGAGTTTTAAAACTCTCGATGTGGTCAGCGGGGTCGGACTCCCCGTTGTATGATTCAAAATGAGAAGGCTTGAAGTTATCTGGGACCGGTGCCTCCATTATAGTCCGGGAGAATGGGGGACTGCTGGGGTGGAAATGCCTCGCCCGTTGCTCTTCCTCTTGTTTAGTCGGCCAAGGCGCCTCTCCATCTCGTGGAGACGGCGGTAGACCGAATATTCCCTCCGTTCATACCTTGCTGAGGCCCGAGATTCGTCCTCGCACGGAAGGGGACTGGGAGTGCGACGATGATAGTTCGGGACAGGTTGAGGACTGGGCGTACGATGCCTATGGTCTTGGGCAGATTGAGGACTGGGCACTCGCTAACCGTGGTCAGGGGCAACATTGAGGGCCCTCAAGACTGCCTCTTGGAATTGCTAGAACTCTGGCCTCGTGATGGGGGCCTCCTACTCTCGGTGGTCCCGAGGGCGGGTCGGCTAACTTGAGAGCAGCTTCTCTTTTGATGGCGCTGGGGCGACTCCCTCCACCTCCTGGGAGAGTTGGACCTTCTGCGATCCGGCCTAGGGGGGACCGGGCTCTAGGGGACCAGATATTTGGACCCCTGTGATGTTCTCGGCGGGGAATCCCGCCATGGGTCTGCCTTTCATCTAAGCTGGTCCGTAGATCCACCCATTCTACCTGTTGACGATGATGTTCCGGAGGTCCTTCGGCGTAGGGGGACTGTGCGAGGCCTTGGAGTCGGACGAGGGGTTGTGTATCGACACATGGTGGCGATGAGGATGTTGCTCTTGCCGACTTCGGCGAGAGGGTCCTGCGGCAGCCTCTTGTGGCCCTTGAGGAGCCTGCTGGGGCTGCGGTTGTTGAGGAAGAGGCCGTTCAGACTGTGGTTGTTAGATAGGTTGAAGGAGAGGCTGTCCAGGTTGCTGGACTTGCTGAGTGGGTTGAAGAGGAACCTCATGGACTGGAGGAGGAGAAGGTGCGGGAGTAGCCCTGTGATTAGAGACCGCTGTCTTCCCCTTGTTGGAAGGCATGGCGTGAAACTGGATTGGCTGATGAGAAAGG
Organism: Hemerocallis citrina; assembly: GCA_017893485.1. NCBI lineage: Eukaryota > Viridiplantae > Streptophyta > Magnoliopsida > Asparagales > Asphodelaceae > Hemerocallis > Hemerocallis citrina. The sequence continues at coordinate 34,705,637 of CM030360.1, forward strand.
ACTGGATCGCTGCTTCTGTTTCCCACAGACGGTGCCAATCTGTTGCTGCTGATTTTAGGTGTGGGAGCAAACAGATAAATTTGTGAGTTCTTTGAGGAAAACAGTAAAGCGAACCTGTTGACTCCACCTGGGTATTGACTTGTTCCTTGTCGCTACCATGAACCTGCACGAAGTTCAATACACCGGGAGGGATCCCGGCGACGAACCCTCCGACGCTTTTGTCAGTAATCTTCAAAGATTAAGAAAGAGCTTTAGGTAGGTAAAGATTCATTATCTTGTTACGATGGGGGGAGAGGGGTATTTATAGTCGCCTTAGGGATCCGTTTTGAGATAAAAACAAGTCTCTACTTCCCGATGTGGATGGATAAGAAGTGGTTAGAACCGCCTCTTAGGGATAATCACGAATCTGAATTCATCTTTATCCTTCTAAACTAGTTTGTAATGGGTTGGTACCCGTATCTAATATGACAGATCCGTTTATAGGTTATTGGGCTTAGAAGAAGAGACCCAATTCCCATTTCGAACCCATTTATAGGTGAAATTACTATTTTACCCCTGAGAGCTTTAAGATTCGTGGTCGATTTGAATGGTCCCGATTTAGTCTTATTTTTAGCCATATCATATATATATATATATATATATATATATAAGATTGAAAATTTTAATTTTTTGGGATGTGAAAAGAAGGAATTTTTCCCTCGTACTATTTTCCTGAGTAAGTTACCCTTCGCCATGTCAGCTTGCAGTTCACAACTGTGGCTTCTTCTTTGATTTTTTTCTCCACACCGCAATTCTTATGTGCGACTATAATAAGAAATCGAAAATACTTGAGACACAGAGAGCCAAATGGTGGAGACTTAAAAAAATTCTATGTTTTTAATGTTAAAGAGAGGCTGCGTCCCAACTGATGCCTCTACTAATGCCGCATTCCCAACTGCAGCCTCAAGCGGGGCCCCACTTCCACCATAGTTAATTTATCGGGCTCATCTCTCTCCCATTCACTTTATCTCTCTTCATTCACTCTCCTCCATTCCGAAACTGAAACCCAAAATCCCTAGATCCCCAATCTCCCCAACTGCAGCCTCTCCTCATCTTTGTCAAATCTCTTCAAAAAAATTCAAGCTTCACATTCCCCTTTCTCCCTCCACTTGGATCTCTGTAACCCCGAAGTTCTATTTCCTTGAGATTTCCCCCGATTTCAACTCTTTATCTCCAAATCAAAACACTAACTCAGGAACTCGAGATAGGTATCCTCCACACTCATCTTCGACTTCATCTATGCCATCAAGTTCCGTAATTTTTCAAGATAATAATAAAACCCTAAATTATAATTTTTGTTATACGTACTCAAATTCATTTATTAAGCTTGTGATGTTGGATAATGACTCGTAAATTTGAGATTGTTGTATACGTATGAATTGATGAGTAGTATTTTCGGATGTTGTGAATGGACAATTCGGTTTTGTTAATACGAGTAGTGTATAAACATAATCTTTGGGATTGGATAATAAGGCGATGATTTTAGAATTGTTGTATACGTATGAATCGATATGAGTGGTGTATTGGGATATTGTGAATGCATAGTTCGGTTTGGTGAATATGGGTAGTGTATGTATGTTGTGTTTGGGATTGGATTAATATGAATAATGTACTGAGAATTGTATGCTGCCACTACCATATACCATATTAATCGACAAATATTTTCAATACTACAATGCAGTGTCATATTCGACATAATGGTACAAACGTGTAGACCCTCGGGGTAGTACCATTATGCCCCGGGTAAGTAAAATATTTTGGATGTTTAAATAACTTGTTTATTTTCATGTATTTTACACAACTTTTTTTTTGTAGGACGATAAGGATAAGGCTCCTGGTACAAGTGGCAGATGACCCTCGACTAGTAACGGTCGGCCATCTACTAGCGGTCGATCATCTACTAGCAGACAAGCACCTACACATGTAAGTTTGCTATGATTCCTTATCAGGTTTTGAATTTTTAGATATAACGTTGTAACTAACTAAACTAATTTTTCATGTTTGTACAGGTTAGTGGACAACCATCTACTTTCGTCAATGTTGGCCAGGCATCTTAGTTGTCCTATGCACCTATAGGTCCAGGACTCATAGACTTTGCACTCCTAATGTTACAACAAAGACATAAGTCTTAGTTTGTCTGGAACGACTCATCAAAGGAGTGCACATTCCGCATACACACGTAGTTACCTATGCATCTGTGTACTTATGGCTTGTTAGTTGATGCGGGATTCTACAAATAGGATCAATGGGCATTATAAAACTCGATTGTGCACTGCTTACGACTCTTTTTTAGAGATGGGGCCCGAGACACATGCATTACATCTTCCTGTAGGTGAGATGACTATGACACTACATGATATTGTCATCATTTTCGGACTTCCGATTGATGGGATGGCTGTGACCGAAAGTGTGGCATTTTATGGAGAGGAGTTGGTCAGAGACTTGCTCAGTGTTGAGGCCGATGAGATGGCATTAGTAGGCCAATCAATACGACTTGCATGGCTAAAGTTGATGTTCTCCACCCCCTTGAACGATGACTCAACCGAATACCAAGTTGAGTGCTACACCAGGGCGTATCTACTTACACTATTTAGAGGAACTATCTTTCCGAACTCCTCGGGTGATGTCGTGCTACTCATGCATCTACCATAGCTCACCGATCTTAGGATGGCTAACCGGTATAGTTAGGGTAGTACGGCATTAGCGTCTTTGTACCGATGTCTGTGTGTAAGGGCATTGAATGTGGTGCAGATATGGTGTTGGGAGTGTATCCATATCGGTCGACCCCAAATAAGTATGCAGTCGTAGTTGTGGTTGGATGCCATAGATAATGAGCATATATTGGCTCCGCTTGGTGTGTACTAGACTTGGGAACACATGTGGGGAGATAGCCCATGTGGTGTTTTGACCTACTACAGAGATGAGCTTGACCATCTTCGAGATGAGTACGTTGTATGGCAGTCGTACACAGATGACAAATTGGACATGCTACCACCAGTGTGCACGATGATGAAACAACTGTGGTTGACGAAAATGCACTCATAAATTTTTATGTAGTAGAATTTTACTTTCCTGATCGAGTCCTTCGAAAGTTTGGGCCGCAACAAAGCATCCCGACACCTCGATCGTAAGACGAGATGAGGAGTGAAAGTTTTATATTATTTTTATTACTCTTTTATGTATTAAAATTGAAATTTCTCGTTTATTTCTTTAGAATTTATCTTATTTCTACTTAATTTTATTTATTTGTTTGTTTTTGTAGGAATGAGAACGATAAGTACAAAATGAGAGTGTTTTTGGTGAAATCAAGGAAGCGTGCAAGGATAAAGATTTCAAAAATTTAAATTGATTTATGTGAAGATTTCTAGAAGATTCAAACACTCTACTGCATGTTTTTACTAATTGGCCCTTTGAAAAACTAATAGAAAATATTATGGCCAACTAGGGGGTGGAATAAAATTTTGTAATAAAAAATCGAAGAAGAAAAAACAACCCGGATTTAAAAATTGAGTGGATTAAAATTAGGGTTATTTAATTAATTAATTTAAACTTAAATAGATTAATCATAATCTATAGATTTTGTCTAATTAATTAATTTTCTAATCAAAATTAACCCTAACTCTATTTAAATTCTTATTAACCCTGTATAAAGAAAGTGGAAGGCGGCTCTGTTTTTAGAGTTGGTGGGCAGTGATGTGTCTAATTTTTATATAAAAATTTGTACTCCTTTACCCATAAAAATTGCTTGTATTCCTCTATCTTGTTAATAAATTATCTTATTTTCATATATTTCAGTTAATTAATTATTTTTGAAGAAATAATATATTTTTAACGCAAAAGGTGAATATTTTTGGTAAAAACCAACAAACAAAACAAACAGAATGATTTATTATTTTTATTGTTTTGTTGAATTTTAAATTTACAATTTTGCCGTATGAAAAGCAAGATAAAATTTTTAATTTTCCAATTGAGCTGAAAGTGCAATAAACAATTTTAAAAGGGTTTAATTGAGCTAATATGATTATTAACTAGTTTAATCAATTTAAACTAATTAATTTTATTTTTATTTTCAAATCCTAATTTCTGATTTATTTTGTGTGTGTGCAGCATGTGTTTCAAGAAAAAGAAAGAGAAGAAAAAGAAGCAAGAAATAATGATGGAGTCAAATAAGGAAAGAAATAAATAAAGATGAGGGGATTTTCTGCAAAAATAAACCTTAAATCTCCCTTCTGTGCTCCTATAAATACAACTCAAAGAGAAGCAACAGGGAGACGCTTAACGAAGGGGAAGAGCGACGGCTAACCTCTATATAAGAAAATTTAAAAAAATTTAAAAAAAACAAAAGAAAGAAACAGAGGGTGCATGCTCCAAGACGAAACACCAACGTTGTGTGCAGCGACTTAGAGACAGGGAAAACGTCAAACAAGACCAGAGAGGCAGTCACGTGGGCTTCTGTCTGGCGGCGCGTGTTCCGAAGCAGGGAAAACGACAAAGGGATGAGTGGCAGGTGTGACGTGGGCTTCGGCGCAGAAAACGACAAAGGAGCAGAGAGAAGAAGCATAGAGAGGCAGCGACATTGTAGCGCTGACGTGGTAGGCACGCGATTCGAGGAATAAACGGGACAGAGAAGGAGAGAGGAAAAGAAGACTGTGTTTGCTGGCTTCGGTTTGCAATTTCTTTTACAATAACGGTTCTTTTTGTTTCTCTTTTCTTTCTCTAATTTTTTATTATGCAATACAAGACAGTATTTCTTAGTTGCAATTTTATTATGAACTAATTTGTTATTTTAGGGTTTTGATGTAGCCTAGTTTTGAGAACACAATTTTTTAATTCCATATTATTTTTCTATTTTTCCATGGTTGTGTGTTTGATTTTTGTTCTTAATGCTTACAATTGTTTGACCGACTTTTGTATGATCTATTAAATCATGGAGAGACTGAACTGGTAATTTGTGATTTTGAATTATAGAATTAAACACCATTGATTGAGCGAAATTAGAAATGATTTACTGCGATTGATGTGACCGTTAAGAAATCCACAGATTTTAATGAGTCTTCAATTAGTTAAACTTGTGGATAAACTATGACAAACTGTTAGTTGGAGATATTTTTGGTGTTGTTCGAGATAAGGCATTGAATACTTAGGGGATTTTCGTCTACAACTTGAAAAAATAATATTTTTAATCACATGGAGTTATAAATTATGTGTGATTAACTAGGTGAAATCAAAAGCCCTAGAATTAATTTTGCCATTAACAAATCACAAAAATTTTAGATTCCGCTCCTTTTAATTAATTTAGTTAGTCCTTTAGATTAATTTAATTTAGTTACTTTCTTTATTAAATTTTGATTTTCCAAATAGTAATTAATCTAGTAAATTTTTGTACTCGATAAAATAATTAGTCCTTGTGGGTTCGACACTCTTTTCACTTAACTACTACTTGTTGCGATTTTGTACACTTGCAAAAATTCACATCAAGTTTTTGGCACCGCTGCCGGGGACTAGTTATTCTTTTATTGATATTGAAAATTGCTAAATTATTACTAGTATGGATTTGTATTTTTTTTATTATTATTTTACCTCTTTATTTTCTTTTGATTTACTTTAATTTTTGTTTATTTTTTATTTTTTTAGTTTTTCTATGTTTTTAATACTTATATTTTAGGACATACAAGTACATTATCATGGCGAACAATGAGAAAAACAGGGCTTTGAGAGATTATGTTATGCCCTCAATTCATGGAGCAACATCAAGCATAAAAAGGCCTGCAATTGAAGCAAACAACTTTGAAATTAAACCAGCAATTATTGAAATGATTCAATAGACTGTTCATTTTTGGGGACTATCGCACGAGAATCCTTATGTTCACAATGCAAACTTTCTGGAAATTTGCGACACTTTTAAGCACAATGGAGTATCAGATGATGCAATCAGGTTGAGATCTTTCCTTTTTCACTAAGAGATAGGGCTTGGCTTGGCTAAATTTTCTACCACCCGGTAGTATTACTACTTGGGAGCGACTTGCACAAAAATTTCTAGCTAAGTTTTTTCCGCCTGCAAAGACAGCGAAGCTAAGAAATGATATTACCACATTCATTCAATTTGAGACTGAGTCTTTATATGATGCATGGAAGAGGTATAAAGAGTTATTGAGAAAGTGTCTTCATCATGAAATACCGAAATGGCTGCAAATTCAAATATTCTATAATGGTTTGGGAGTTACAAATCGATCTATAGTTGACGCAGCAGCTGGAGGTGCACTTATAAGCAAAATTCATGAAGTAGCCTATGAGCTTTTAGAGGAGATGACATCTAATAATTATCAGTGGTTTTCAGATTGTACAATGCCAAGAAAAGTGGTTGGAGTTTTTGAGCTTGATCCTATTACTACTTTAACTGCACAAATTGCTACTTTATCTTAACAATTAGGCAATATGAATTTTAATGCTATTTAATCTAATATGATTTGTGATCTTTGTGCAGGAAATCACTCAAGTACAGATTGCCAAGTGGGGAACCCTTTTGCTCAATCAAATTTCAATCAAGCAAATTACGTGTCCAATTTCCAACATCATAATAATCCTTATCCAAACACGTATCATTAAGAATGGAGAAACACCCTCAATTTTTCTTGGAACAACAATCAAGGAGCTAGACTACAACAAAATTTTCAACAACAAGAAAAGAAGCCGACACTTGAAGATATGTTCATGCAATACATGTAAAAGACAGAACAATACATGCAGAAGACAGATTTGGCGATACAAAATAATACGGCTTCAATTCACAATCTTGAGGCTCAAATTGGTTAGCTTTCAAATATTCTTACAAAGAGAACATAAGGAAACTTACCCTGCAACACCGTGACTAACCCTACAGAGCATGTCAAAGCAATAACACTAAGAAGCGGAAGGAGAATTGAGAAACCACAAGAAGAAAATGGCGAACAAAATGTGGTTGAAAATGAAGAAGAGTACGAACAAATTGTGGAGGAACAAACGCAACATGAGCAAATAACTTTTGATGTCTGTAAATCCATGAAGTTTCCTACCGAAGAACAGTCATCTTTTCAAGCAAGTGAAACAGTTTTAATTGAGGGCGAGAAACATAGTGCTGAAATTGAAAAGTTACCTATAAAAGTATGTCCAACAAATTCAGCAACTCTTGAATCTGAAGAAGAAAATATTTTTGAATATGTTATGTAATTGGATGCTACACCATCTATTCATCCATTTTCTCAGCTGACATTCAAGGAGGTGGGGATATCAAAGACTCCATCTTCAAGAAAGAAACAAATGAAATTCGAGCCGCTACCATCAAGCTTGACGGATGCACAGAAAATATCTAATCCACATATGAAGAGAATTATTGGAAAAGAAGTTCGTATGTTGTTGGATCTTGGCATTTCATAACCATCTCAGCCAAAACGTCTGGCTGAAGACTTAAAACATAGCGCTTCTTGGGAGGCAACCCATGTTTTCTTTTTACTGCATTAGATTTGAATTTTCTTTTAATTTATTATCATTTTAATTTTTGATTTTATTTTGTAGGATTGCATATGTTTGAAAGTCGCCGGAGCAGAGCTGTTTTCTATACCTTTATTGATGGATGTTTTTTAGCAGGATGGAGTCAGAATCTGGAAAAGTGTTTCAAAGAAAGATTGTAGCCAATTGTCTTAGCTTTCCAAAACAAAAGGAATCAGGCTATTTGGACACCTACAACTCCAGATATCGCTGAAACAATGAACATCGCGCGTGCAGAATTTTTACACGAATCAGGGGAGAAATTCTGAACTTTCTGCAATCTTTTTGTTTTTGTTTTTCCTTTCCCATTAAGGACAATGTAATATTCAAGTTAGGGGAAAGGGGTACAATTTTTTTTTAAATTTTTATATATTTGAATAGAAAAACAAAATAAAAGGGATTTCAATTAGGCTCACCATTACACTTTTGAGTTCTTTATTGTGCTAAAGTATTGATTTTCTTTTAAGGATAGACAGTTGCTTATAAATCAAGATTAAGCATACTTATTTAATTTAGGATTATTGAATTTCTAAATTCCTTACAAAATTGTAAGAGTCATGTGATTAGAAAATGTGACAACTTAGAAAAGAGACCCAAAAAATAAAACTCTAGTTTGCTACTCGGTTTGTAGTAGTGAGAAGACACAGATGGAATTGTTACATACTATAATTACATTAATTGCATGACAAATATGATTGAGTTTGGAATTATGAATGAATAATTGCACTGGAGAAAGTGGGTATGCTTGGTTTTCTTTATTTGTTATTGTTTATATATTTAATTACAATTTTGATGCTTGAATGATGAGATCTCTTAATGTGATGAGTTGTGCTATTATTGATTATTATTCTTTTATTCATTATTTTACTTTTTTCTCGAGGACAAGTAAAATCTTAAGTTTGGAGGTATTTGATGTGTCTAATTTTTATATAAATATTTGTACTCCTTTACCCATAAAAATTGCTTGTATTCGTCTATCTTGTTAATAAATTATCTTATTTCTATAGATTTCAGTTAATTAATTATTTTTGAAGGAATAAGATATTTTTGATGCAAAAGGTGAATATTTTTCGTAAAAATTAGCAAACAAAATAAACAGAATGATTTATTAATTTTTATTGTTTTGTTGAGTTTTAAATTTTACAATTTGGCCGTGTGAAAAGCAAGATAACATTTTAATTTGCCAATTGAGCTGAAGGTGCAATAAATAATTTAAAAAGGGTTTAATTGAGCTAATATGATAATTAGCTAGTTTAATTAATTTAAACTAATTAATTTTAATTTTATTTTTAAATCCTAATTTTTGATTTATTTTGTGTGCGTGTAGCACTTGTTTCAAGAAAAAGAAAGAGAAGAAAAAGAAGTAAGAAATAAAGATGGATTCAAATAAGAAAATAAATAAGTAAAGATGAGGGGGTTTTCTGCAAAAATAAATCCTAAATCTCCCTTCCGTGCTCCTATGAATACAACTCAAAGAGAAGCAACAGGAAGACGCTTAACGAAGGGGAAGAGCGACGGCTAACCTCTCTCTCTCTCTCTCTCTCTCTCTCTCTCTCTCTCTCTCTCTCTATATATATATATATATATATATATATATATATATATAAACGAAGAAACAGAGGGCCCGTGCTCCAAGACGAAACACCAACGTTGTGTGCAGCGACTTAGAGACAGGGAAAACGTCAAACAAGACCAGAGAAGTAGTCACGTGGGCTTCTGTCTGGCAGCGCGTCTATATATAAACGAAGAAACAGAGGGCCCGTGCTCCAAGACGAAACACCAACGTTGTGTGCAGCGACTTAGAGACAGGGAAAACGTCAAACAAGACCAGAGAAGTAGTCACGTGGGCTTCTGTCTGGCAGCGCGTGTCCCGAAGCAGGGAAAACGACAGAGGAGTGAGTGGCAGGCGTGACGTGGGCTTCGGCGCGGAAAATGACAAAGAAAGGGCAGAGAGAAGAAGTAGAAGAGAGGCAGCGACACTGTAGCGCTGACGTGGTGGGCACGCGATTTAAGGAATAAACGGGACAGAGAAGGAGAGAGGAAGAGAAGGCTGTGTTTGTTGGCTTCGGTTTGCAATTTCTTTTACAAAAACAGTTCTTTTTGTATCTCTTTTCTTTCTCTGATTTTTTATTATGCAATCCAAGACAGTATTTGTTTGTTGCAATTTTATTGTAAACTAATTTGTTGTTTTAGGGTTTCGATGTAGCGTAGTTTTGATAACGCAATTTTTAATTCCAAATTATTTTTCTATTTTTCTATGGTTGTGTGTTTGATTTTTGTTCTTAATGCTTACAATTGTTTGACCGACTTTTGTATGATCTATTAAATCATGGAGAGACCGAACTGGTAATTTGTGATTTTGAATTATAGAATTAAACACCACTGATTGAGCGAAATTAGAGATGATTTACCGCGATTGATGTGGCCGTTAAGAAATCCAAAGAACTTAATGAGTCTTCAATTAATTAAATTTGTGCATGAACTATGACAAGCTGTTAGTTGGAGATATTTTTGGTGTTGTTCGAGAGAAAGCATTAAATACTTAGGTTATTTTGGTCTACAACTTGGAAAAATAATATTTTTATTCACATGGTGTTATAAATTGTGTGTGATTAAATAGGTGAAATCAAAAGCCCTATAATTAATTTTGTCATTAACAAATCACTAAAATTTCAGATTCCGCTCCTTTTAATTAATTTAGTTAGTTGTTTTGATTAATTTAATTTAGTTGCTTTCTTTATTAAATTTTGATTTTCCAAATAGTAATTAATCTAGTAAATTTCTGTACTCGATAAAATAATTAGTCCTTGTGGGTTCGACACTCTTTTCACTTAACTATACTACTTATTGCGATTTTGTACACTTGCAAAAATTCACATCAGGCAGCACGACACCCAAGGAAACATAGAAAAAGGAGGAGAGAGAACAGGGAAGGGCTCTGAGTTGCAGTTGGAAAAAAAGAGAGTGAGAGAAAAAGATGAGGTTGCTGTGCACGAATTCTGAAGCAGAGAAGAAAAGAAAAGAAGAAAAAAAGAAGCTGCACAGTTTTCGAAATTTCAAGGTTCTTCAATTTCGGCTTCATACAACAATCGAGTTCTTTCTTCTCTCTAATATTTTTTATTATGTAATCTAAAAATATGTGTATTAGTTGCAATATTAGGCTAAATTTGAAAGGAAAAAAAAAGAAAAAAAAAAGAAAAAAACCCTTGAATTATGACCTTTATGCAGAAAACCTCATAACCTTTTTTAATGCAGAAACCTCCCTGAAGTATGGTTGTTGCAAAAAAAAACCCCTGAAGTATTTCAAAAAACCACATCTAACTTTTCTACTTGTATCAGATAACCCCATTCATCTTTGCAAGTTGTTTAAAAAAACATCATACATCTTTCTCATTATTGTCAAAAACCTTCCTCAACTTTAGCAGAAATTTTACGCTGGCGGGGTGGGTTTTTTGCCATAATACTTCAGGGGGGGTTTCTGCATAAAAAAAGTCAGAGGGATTTTCTGCATCAAGGTCATAGTTCAAGGGGTTTTTTTTTTTCAAATTTAGCCGCAATATTATTATAAACTAGTTTTTATTTTCTAGGGCTTCGATGTAGCCTAGTTTTGATAACACAATTCTAATTTCATGTTATTTGATTATTCTACTTTTTCATGGTTGTGTGTTTAATTTTTGTTTTTAATGCTTACACTTGTTTGGCCAACTATTGTTTGATTTATTGAATCATGGAGAGACCGAAAGGTAACTTGTGATTTAGAATTATAGAATTAAACACCATTGATTGAGCGAAATTAGAGATGATTACCGCGATTAATGTGACTGTAAAGAAATCCATAGAACTTAATGAATAAAATGTATATAGAGATATGAAAAACTGTTAGTTGGAGATATGTTTAGTGTTGTTCGAGAGAAAACATTGAATAATTAGGGAATTTTGGTCTACAACCTAGAAAAGTAGAATTTCTAGTTACATGAAATTATGAATTGTGTGGGATTAACTTGGTGAAATCAAAATCCCTAGAATTAGTTTTGCTATTACCAAACCACAAAATTTCAGATTTTGTTTTTTTTAATTAGTTTAGTTCTTTCCTTTAGTTTAATTTAGTTTAGTTTCTATTTTTATCATATTTTCAAATTTTCAAATAGTAGTTAATCAAGTGAATTTCGGTATTCAATAAAATAATTAGTCTTTGTGGGTTCGACATTTTTTTTCTTTCAAAACTATACTACTTATTGCAATTTTGTACACTTGCAAAATATCCCATCAAGTTTTTAGCGCCGTTGTCGGGGACTAATTATTCTTTTATTGATATTGATAATAGCTAGATTGTTACTAATTTGGATTTTTTAAAATTTATTAATTTTTTTTTTAGACAGATAAGTTTGATTAGTTTTTCTATTATTTAATAGCTATATTTCAGGACATAGAAATGTATCACTATGGCGAATGAGGAGAAAAATAAGGCTTTGAGAGACTATGCTATGCCCTCGGTTAATGGAGCAACATCAAGTATAAAAATGCCGACTATATAAGCTAACAATTTTGAGATTAAACCGACGATAATTCAAATGATTCAACAGACTATTCAGTTTGGTGGAATGCCATACGAGGATCCTAATGTTCACATTGCAAACTTTCTAGAAATTTGTGACACTTTCAAGCACAATGGAGTGTTAGATGATGCAATCCGATTGAGACTCTTTCTATTTTCACTAAGAGATAAGGCGAAGACTTAGCTAAATTCTCAACCACCAGGTGTTATCACTACTTGGGAGGGACTTGCACAAAAATCTTTGGCTAAGTATTTTCCGCCGGTAAAGACAGCGAAGCTAAGGACTGACATTACCACATTCACTCAATTTGAGAATGAGTCTTTGTATGATGCATGAAAGATGTATAAAGAGTTATTGAGAAAGTGTCTTCATCATGAACTTCCAAAATTCTATAATGGTTTGAGAGTTACAAATCGGCCTATGGTAGATGCAGTAGCTGGAGATGCTCTTATGAGCAAAAATCATGAAGCGGTCTATGAGCTTTTAGAGGAGATGACATCTAACAGTTACCAATGGTCTTCAGAAATAGCAATGCCAAGAAAAGAGGTTGCAATTTTTTAGCTTGATTCTATTACCACATTGACAGCACAAATTGCTACTTTATCTAAACAATTATGTAATATGAATGTTAATGCTATTCAAACTAATATTATTTGTGACCATTGTGCAGGAAATCACTCAAGTATTGATTTCCAAGTGGGAAATCTTTTTCCTTAACCAAATTCCGAACAAGTAAATTACGTGTCCAACTTTTAAAAGCAAAACAATCCTTATTCGAACATGTGTAATCCAAGATAGAGAAACCACCCCAATTTTTCTTGGAACAACAATCAATGAGCAATTAGACCACCTCGGAATTTTTCATGGCAAGAAAAGAAGTCGACACTTGAAAAGATGTTCATGCAATACATGCAGAACGTAGAGCAATACATGCAGAAGACAGACTTGGTGATACAAAATAATACGACTTCAATTCACAACCTTGAGGCTCAGATTTGTCAATTTTCAAATATTCTTATGGAGAGAACATCAGAAACCTTACTCAGTAACACCGTAACCAATCTCAAAGAGCATGTCAATGCAATATCACTGAGAAGTGGGAGAACAATTGAGCAATTACAAGCACAAACTACAGAACAAAAGCAAGATTGAGTTTGAGCCAATTTTGGAGGAAAAAATGCAGCAGGTAGCCAACAACCATGTTGGGAGTTCTAAGAAGATTAAAGGAATTTCAAACCACACGGTTTTCAGGAAGTTTAATTCTGAAACTTATTCTAATTCACCTTATGATCCACCGATTCTTTTTCCGCAAAGACTAAAAAAGAATAATCTCGAAAATCAATTCTATAAAATTTTAAGTAATTTTAAGAAATTGCATATTAATATTCATCTTATTGAAGGCTTTAAAACATATGACTAAATATGCTAAAATTTTTAAGGATATTTTATCAAACAAGCGGAAGTAGAAGGAGCATGAGACAGTTATGCTAACCGGAGAGAGTAGTGCAATTTTATAAAAGAAGTTACCTCCTAAACTTCAAGATCCAAGGAGTTTTATGATTCCTTGCACTATTAGAAATTCCTATTTCGATAAACCTTTATGTGATTTAGAAGTAAATATTAATCTTATGCTTTTTTTGGTTTTCAGGAAACTTGGTCTTGGAGAAGCAAAGCCCACTACAATTTTTTTTTGCAATTAGCGGATAGATCTATCAAGTACCCAAGAGGGATAATTGAAGATGTTTTGGTAAAGGTAGACAAGTTCATTTTTTCAGCTGATTTCATAGTGCTTGACATGGAGGAAGATGAAAAAATTCTGTTGATTTTGGGGAGACATTTTCTAGCTATGGGAAGAGCTTTGATTAATGTCTAATTAGGAAAACTTATTTTGAGGGTTGAGGATGAGCAAGTAACGTTTGATGTCATTAAATCTATGGAGTTTCCTGCTGAAGTACACTTATATTTTCAGGTAAGTGAAACTGATTTAATTGTGGGCGAGAAACATAATGCTGAAGTTGAAAAGTTACCAATCGAAGTATGTCTAACAAATTCAGCAACTCTTGAATCTGAGAAAGAAAATGTTTTGGAATATGTTATGTATTTGGGTGCTGCACCATATATTTATCCATTTTCTCAGCTGGAATTCAAAGAGGTAGGGATATCAAAGACGCCATCTTCAAGAAAGAAACGATTCAAATTTAAGCTTAAACTGCTGTAATTTAGATTGCAGGATGCACATAAAAAACCCAATCCACACATGAAAAGAATGCACGCGTCCCAAGGAGGAAGAAATATATATATATATATATATATATATATATATATATATATATATATATATATATATATATATAAAGGAGAGGAAGGCTGCTCTGATTGGGAGAAAGAGAGGGCACAGGATTTGAGAAAGAAGGGAGAGGGAGGAGAGATTCCTTGCTATTCCCATAATTTAGGAGGGATTGTGGCGGAAGAAAAACAGAAAAGAAGAAAAAGAAGAAGAAGAAGAAGAAGAGCACGAATTCCGAGGAGTAGAGTTCGGGACTTGATTTTTTCAAGATTCGATTTACGGCTTCAAACAACAACGAGTTCTTCCTTCTCTCTTCTTGTTTTTTTTATTATTATTATGCAATCCAATAAGATATTTATTAATCACCAATTTATCATGAACTAATTTTTATTTTCTAGGGCTTCGATGTAGCCTTGTTTAAACAACATAATTCTAATTTCATGTTATTCGATTCGTCTATTTTTTCACGGCTGTGTGTTTAATTTGTTCTTAATGCTGACAATTGTTTGGCCAACTATTATTTAATTCATTGCATCATGGAGAGACCGAGAGGTAATTTGTAATTTAGAATTATAGAATTAAACACCACTAATTTATTGAATCATGGGGAGACCGAGAGGTAACTTGTGATTTACTGCGATTAATGTGACTATAAAAAAATCCATAGAATTTAACGAGTCTTCAATTAATTAAATTTTCATATAGATATGATGAATTGTTAGATTGGGATATTTTTGGTGTTGTTCGAGAGAGAACATTAAATAATTATGGGATTTTGGTGTATAACTTGGAAAAGTAGAATTTCTAGCTACATGAAATTATGAATTGTGTGTGATTAACTAGGTGAAATCGAAAGTCCTAGAATTAGTTTTGCTATTAATAAACAACAAAATTTCAGATTTCGTTCTTTTTAATTAGTTTAGTTCTTTCCTTTAGTTTGATTTAGTTTAGTTATTATTTTTATCATATTTTGAATTTTTCAAATAGTAGTTAATATAGTAAATTTTGGTACTCAATAAAATAATTAGTCATTGTGGGTTTGACACTCTTTTTATTTAAACTATACAACTTGTTGCGATTTTGTGAGCTTGCAAATTGTCCCATTAAGTTTTTGAGTTCATGATGATTTTGCAACTAACACATATTTTTTCAGATTGCATAATAAAAATTAGATAGAAAAGAGAAGAAAGAACTCGATTGTTGTATGAAGCCGAAATTGAAGAGCCTTGAAATTTCGGAAACTGTAAGCTTTTTTTCTTCTTTTCTTCTCTGCTTCGGAATCTATGCGCAGCAACCTCGTCTTTTTCTCCCTCTCCTTTCTTCAGTTGCAACTCAGTGCCCATCCCTCTTCTTTTTCCTTCCGTTTCTTTCTTTCCTCGAGTCTCGTTCAGCCCACCAACTCCAAAAACAGAGCCGCCCCACACTTTCTTTATATAGGGTTAATATTGATTTAAATAAGGTTAGGGTGAATTAAGATTAAATATTTAATTAATCAGATAAAATCTATAGATTAAGATTAATTAATTAAATAACCATAATTTAAATCCACTCAACTTTTAAATATGGATTGTTTCTTTTCTTCTTGGATTTTTTAATACAAAATTTTATTTCACCCCCTAGTTGACCATAATATTTTCTATTTGTTCTTCAAAGGGTCAATTAGTAAAAACATGCTATAGAGTACTTGAATCTTCCAGAAATCTTCACATAGAATCAATTAAAATTTTGAAATCTTTATCCTTGCACTCTTCCTTGATTTCACAAAAAAACACTCTCATTTTTTACTTATTGTTCTCACTCCTACAAAAACAAACAAATAAATAAAATTAAGTAGAAATAAGATAAATTTTAAAGAAATAAACTTGCAATTTTAATACCTAAAAGAAAGAGTAATAAAAATTATATAAAAAATTTCACTCATCACGAGACCCTGCACAGTGTAAAAGGAGTGGATCGCTTGCCAGATCACAATTGGGACAATCATCATCGGATATGGGTCGATGCATGGAACGCGTGGCGGTATGATATGCTTGTTAAGGGTATTCTTCCTTATGATGGGTTCTTGCATGGTAACTACATATTTTGGTATCAGAGGATTACACGACTATATGTTGCTCCTCTATCCACCTGTATCAGTAGGGATCCAGATTCCGATTTTGAGGAGAGAACATGAACCAGTGCCCCGACATTCCAGCATTCAACCCATGTATCAACCGAGGGCTTCGTTTTCTCATAAAATCGTAAGATATATGTAACACCCCATTTTTTTTCTTCAAATGACTTCTAACATAATCTATTACTGATCTACACCAAGTCTTACTTTGAAAAATACCCATAGATTTTTATTAAAAATTTCGATAGAGTTTCCCATGAAATATTAACCCTTTTACAAATAATCATTACAGAAATCTGCAAACAATTACAAATATCAATGTACCTGTAATATATCTCAATCCTCCCGAAGCCAAGTTATTCAACAACACACAGGCAAAAATATATGGGGCTCTGGAGGCATAATTCCTCATAATTGTAACGCCCCGAATTCCAAATAAGACCGAATTCGAGATTTCACAGGATCTTTACTTCACTTCGTACTATTTTACAAGGAAATTAAAACTTTTCAATAATACATTAGAGTTCATTACATTTCGTTTACACAGCGGAAGAATAAAAGAAATACAACAATGAAATAAAATACAACTTGTACAACTTTAACAATGTAAGTCATCAACTGCATCATAACATCTTTACTTCTTCACAAAAGTCCATTACCTGCACGTTAAGCCGTGGGCACGTCAGTCAATTACAACTGACGAAAATGTTATACTCGGCCATCCTCTCTATGCCGTACATATAACGAGCTCAATACTTTAACCAGGCACAAAAATTGAATGAACAATAAAGTGCTAAATTGTAACTACGCTAAACATGTAAGTATATACCATGCCTTAATGCCTAATGCACACATTTATACTAGGATGACACTAATGCATACTTGTTCGAATTCTATGCATCCCATACTATATAGGTCCGAAGGCAAGCACCTATGTACTCCACAATAAAGGGTTCGATCCCTCGCCATAACAACTACCCAGTAGTAAGACAAGGTTTAGATCATTCCACGAATATGGATCACAGCCTCGGAGTCCACCGCTGACTGTTATAACAGATCCCTCATCGTGCGAATCATCCCGCAAGTGCCCCTCTAGCTCCGGTATACGTATATACATTGGAGTACGGCAAACTATCCGCTTGACTACGCAAAGTCCCGAATTTCAAAATAAAAGCCTGTCTTCCACGGAGCAACCACAGTCCGCCGACTGGGTCTTTAGCCACAGAAATCCACCGCTGACTATATAGAAGCAACCAACTTACGTTTGCCCAGGTTCACTACATCTTCACTTATATGCCTAATTATTAAGTTCAAGACATGAATAAATTTCCAAGCCAAGAATTAGTTTTACCTCCTACCGAACTTAATCAACAAAATACGAGATAGCTCCATGGCCATATCTCAAAATATATCTCAATCTTTTCAATTCAATAGTGCCAGTATCCGAGGTCTCACTAACTCTAAATCACAAACTTTTTCATGTACAAGAAACCATGGGTACACATACCCTTTAATAAACTTGTCTTAAACTTAGATATTTTCATTTTCAACTTATTCATAATTTGATCAATGTCTCATCTTAGTATTATTCATGGTTCATTCATTCATTCATAATTCAAAAATAGAACAACATTTTCTTTCATGAACAAAAGATTCATCACTTAAGTCTCAAATGCAATTCAAGCTCAAATAATATGTCTCGATCCACATCAAGTATTTCTTAAACCAAAACAAGTGTATAATTTCTTCAAATGAAAATTCAACTCACACAATCAATATTTTACTCTTCTAAAAATACTATCATTCTCTTTATTAATTAAATTCTAATCACAAACCAAATTGCTATTTCAATTTCTCTTTTTTAATATCTCAAATATACTTGAAAAATTCTACAACTCTTTTTAATAAACTCTATTTCACTTTATAGAAATCTAGAATTTTTCCCCAAATTTTATTGCATTTAAACTTCCCTTAAAATATTTAAACAAAAAAAATATATCAAAAGGTGGCCATAGGTTTCGAACCCAAGACCTGTAAGCACGCAACCCCCTCCGCAAGCCAATAGTCCATGTGGACTTTGCTATCAATTTTCTTCATCGAAAACCTCTTATTCCCAGTCTCAGGTCTGAATAGTTTTGAAAACAAAATAGAATTTTTTTTTGGGGGTTAACAGGTTTCGAACCCAGGCCGACTAGGAGACAAGCGCAATGCCAAACCACGGGGCCAGGTGCGCCCAACGACATAAAGCCTCCTCTTCGACTTTTGTTCAACTCTCTGTTAACCCCTTTATTTCATAAAGCTCGATTCTTCAATTTGATCTAATCTTTTATTAATTCATATAAACTGAGTTTACTTTCTAACAGTAACTCACTGATTTAAAAATCCATATTTTAGAAAATAAAACTAACTTTCAAATTATCTCTTCTCCTTAACAACATGAATTTGCATTTATTCATTTTAAATCAAAAGTGGCACATTATATCTTTTATAAACAAACAATGAGTCCAGTAGCATCAATTTTACTTTACAAAAATTCATTTGCTTATCCAAAGAAAATTTTCTAACAAATGTTCATATAATCAACTATTCCTTCATTCATGTATACTAATGCATGGGAAAAATAAATTCTTTCCTCATTAACAACTACATGATGAAAATAAACATAACATGATTCAATACTACAACAAACAATAGTATAGATTACTTTATCACATCAAACTTTCTATACGACTCATTCATTATTATTAGCATGCATTGTTCTATAATTAGAAAGTGTGGTGGGGTAAAAATGACTTGGGGCCCAACCAGGACCCAATACAGCTCTCACTCATTAATGGTGGAAACAGCGGTCCAGTTCGGCACCGAGCCACTGCAGGTTCGGCGCCGAACCTCAAGTCCACTCCCACAGATCTGATCTCCTCGTATCCGATGAGCGGCGATGGCCCTCGGCCTCCGATCCACGACAGCCCTCCAGGCCGTCCTCCCATCCTGGTGTAGAAGGGAGATGACTTGGCGCACCCTACGCCGCCAGATTCTCCCAGAAGCACAGAGGCCCCATGATCTGCCATGTCAGCTCCAAATACCACCAAGGGCTTTACCACGTCAGCCCTATACCACTCCTGGTACTGCCACGTCAGCCCTAAACCCCCTGGGCCTTCTGCCACGTCAGGCCCACGGGCTTTCGGGTTCAAACCCGGCCCCCAAGCGGATCCAAACCCAGTTGGAATTCTCTATAAATACTAGACCCTCACCCACCTTTTGAGGTAACCAATCTTTTGCCACTTAAATTCACCTAGTTATTGCTACTCTCTCACAGAGACTGACTAGATCGTCGGAGGGTCCGCCACCGGGATAAACCCCGGTGTTTCAGGACCGTCTGCAGGTACACCAGACCTCGGATCCGAACCCTCTGATCCGAGCCGAGGCATCCACTTCACTCCGAGCCCATCACAGGTGCCGCCCGGTCACTACGAGGGTCGTCTGACAAGCAGCTTTCTCCTTCAATATAAATTGAGTCCGAACTCACACCTGGTGCATCCACACGTCTCCCAGAAATAAACCGCATCAAGTTGGCGCCGTCTGTGGGAACACTGCTTCAGAGGCCGACCCAAGCACGACCGTCAAGGCACCTCGACAGCCGAACTCTCATGGCCTCAAAGGGCAAGGGGGCTGCTTCCTCCGTTAACCGACGGGACTCGCCCCCACCAATCGCTAACGCCGGTCCACATACTTCAAAAGACAGGGCTCCCCATCAGGGATCCCAAGGGAGCGTCGCCCACCAAGCCCAGCCCGACCTCCGGGGAGTAATCGTCAACCGACAGGTTAGCCGCAGCAGGGGAAGGGCCGCTTCCAACCCGGCCCCGAACCATCCGAGACCGCTACCCGAGGTATGGAGGTCAGCACTCAGCCGCATCGGAAGGCAGCCTTCAGACCGACCCAACAGGGTCGAGGGAGCCCCCGTCACTCACAAGGAGTTCCAAGACTTCCGGAGAGAAATTCTCGGGGCCCTCCGACGGGCCCCCAGGGAGGAAACCCTCCACTCCCAAACTGGGTCGGATGCCGATGGCAGCGTGTCGCGCACGTCAACTATCTAGCCGGAAGACGACGGCGTACTCCTGAGGCGCCTCCGAGAAATGGAGGACCGCCTCGATCATATAGGAGACGGCGTCCGACGAGTGGCTCAGGGATACAGACCCATCCGTCCTCCCTTCTCCGCCCCCATCCTTCAAGCGGAAATACCCAGGAATTTCCGACCACCTCAATTCGAGACCTACGACGGCGAGGGAGATCCCGCTGATCACATGGAGGGTTTCAAAACCCTCATGATGATTCACAGCACCTCGGATCCCCTGCTATGCCGGGCCTTCCCCGCCACACTTTGGGGTCCGGCTCGGGAATGGTACTCGAAACTCACCCCCGGCTCCATTTACTCCTTCGACCAACTAGAGGGCAATTTCCTTGCCCACTTCGTCACCAGCCAAAAGGCGGAAAGAACCAGCGCCTCCTTACTTGGGCTCAGACAGATAGAGGGAGAGTCCCTCAGAGTGTTCGTCCGGAGGTTTACCTCGGAGGCATGGTCGGTCTCCTCTCTTGATCCAGGCATCGCCTCTGCGGCCTTTCGGCACAACGTCCGTCATGGACAGCTGAAAGCTTCTCTGGCGAAGAGACCCCTCGTCGACTTTCCCGATCTCCTCAACAGGGTTGAAAAATACATTAGGGCGGAAGAGGCCCTTAGCCCCGAAGATGCCATGGAGGCCACCGGGAAGGGAAAGCGAAAGGCCGAAGAAGTCAAACCATCAAAGAAGGTTCCGAGGGACGCGGGACCCACGAAGAAAGTTCCGCCGGGCCCCCGCTTTGAGAGGTACACCCCCTTGACACATAGCGTATCCGCCATCCTCTTAGAAATCGAAGACAAAGGTCTCGTCCGTCTACCTCCCCGACCTAATAACAACAGGAATCAAGATCAGCGCTTCTACTGCCGCTTCCACAGAGATCGTGGGCACGATATCGACCAATGCCGAGCCCTAAAAGACGAAATTGAGGAACTCGTCTCACGAGGGTTCCTCTGACAGTTCACCCGAGAAGGCCGACGGAATCGACGAGATGATAGGAACCGGAGACTTTCGCCTCCGAACCCTACGTCGACCCACCCCCGTGATTAGGATCTCGGGTCCGAGGGAACCGCAGATACGCCATTCATCTTGCACTGTGTCCACGGGGGGCCGATGGTAGGAGGGTCAAATGCACCCCAAAAAACCTTCATCCATGAGGCGAATGCTGTCCAAAACAATCCCTCGTCTAAGCCACAACCAGGGCCAGTCACCTTCTCAGGAGAAGACCTCGAAGGCGTTCACCTACCCCACTGCGATGCCCTCGTCATCAGCCTCCACATGGCTAACTGTGAGGTTCTCCGAATCCTCGTTGACAACGGTAGCTCAGTTAATATTCTCTTCCTCAAGACCTTCGAGAGCCTCAAGTTACCCGGTGGAAAGCTCAAGCCCGCCGGACACACGCTACATGGATTCTCCGGCGCCCCTGTCGTAATAGAAGGGATTGTTACCCTCGACGTCACCGCAGGATCAACTCCTGTCAAGAGGACCGAATCTATGGATTTCATGATTATCAACATCAAGGCAGCTTACAACGCCATTCTCGGCCGACCCGGACTGAACTCCCTCCAAGCGGTACCTTCAACCTACCATCTGAAACTCAAATTTCCCACCCCCCAAGGGGTCGGTATCGTCCGAGGTAGCCACGAAGCCGCGCGGTCATGCTATATAACCACCGTCGGAGGGGGCGTATCCCCTCTCGACGCCGCTGAACTCGAACCCGAGAAGGATGGCCCAGCTCCCGAGCCTGTCGACGAACTAGAAGAGGTCCTGTTCGACACCGAGGATGAATCAAAGTGGTTCCGGGTAAGCCGCTCGCTCACCCGGGACTTGAAAACAGGCATCATCGCCTGCGTCCGTCGCAATGTTGATCTCTTCGCTTGGAAGCCCTCCGACATGCCCGGGATCTCCGAAGACTTGATTATGCATCGGCTGAGCGTCATCCCTGACTCTAAGCCGGTCGTCCAAAAGAGGCGCAAAGTCGCCCCGGAGAGGCAACAAATTGTGAAGACAGAAGTGGACAAACTTTTGTCCGCTCGATTCATTCAGGAAGTCAGCTACCCCGAGTGGTTGGCCAATGTTGTTATGGTAAAAAAGGCAACGGGGGGTTGGCGGATCTGCATCGACTTCACGGATCTTAACAAAGCCTGCCCAAAAGATCCCTTCCCCCTCCCCCGCATCGACGCTTTAATCGACGCGACCTCAGGGCATGAACTACTGTCCTTCATGGATGCGTTTTCGGGGTACAATCAGATTCGGATGTTTCCACCAGACATCTCCAAAACCTCGTTCGTCACCGACCAGGGTCTTTATTGTTACCGCGTTATGCCCTTCGGGCTGAAAAACGTCGGAGCCACGTACCAACGGCTCGTCAATAGAATCTTCAAAGACCTGATCGGCCGCAACGTGGAAGTCTACGTCGACGACATGCTCGTCAAAAGCCGAGTCGGACCGGACCACGTTGCCGACCTCGAAGAGGCCTTCGGTGTCCTACGACATCATAACATGAGGCTCAACCCGGCTAAATGCGCCTTCGGCGTCTCCACTGGGAAATTCCTGGGGTTCATCGTCAGCCAACGCGGCATTGAGGCAAACCCCCAGAAAATCCAAGCCATTATGGACATGTCCCCCCCTCGGAATGTCAAGGAGGTTCAGAGGCTCACGGGCCGGTTGGCTGCAATCGGCCGTTTCCTCTCCAAGTCAGGGGAGAAGTCTCTCCCCTTCTTCAAGGCCTTACGCGGAAAGGAGGGCTTTGAGTGGGGTACCCATCAACAAGAAGCCTTCGAACAACTGAAGCGATACCTCGCCAACCCCCCTCTCCTCAGCAAACCCGAGCCAGGCGAGCCGCTTTGGCTATACCTATCTGCCTCGGACAGCGCCCTCAGCGCTGTCCTCGTCCGAGAAGAGGAAGGAGTCCAAAGACCATTGTATTATGTGAACAAAGTACTGTTCCCAGCCGAGACGAGGTACGCAAAGATAGAGAAGGTGGCCTATGCCTTAATCATGGCAGCCCGGAAACTCCGCCCTTACTTCCAGGCCCACTCCGTCCAAGTACTGACAGACCAGCCTCTAAAGACTGTCCTTCACAAGCCCGAAAACTCCGGCCGCTTAGTCAAGTGGTCAATTGAGCTGAGTCAGTTTGACATCAGCTATCATCCGAGGGTGGCCATTAAGGGACAGGCCCTCGTTGAATTTATAACTGAATGCACCGCCTCCGAGCAGCCCAGCGTCGAGGGCTCAGATCCGACCTGGGAAATCTATGTCGACGGCTCATCATGCGAAACCGGGAGCGGAGCAGGCATCATCCTTCATGGCCCCGACCAATTCCTACTTCAATACTCCCTTCGCCTCAACTTTCCGGCCTCCAACAACGAGGCAGAGTATGAGGCCATGATCGCCGGATTGACCATCGCCTACCGAGCCGGAGCCAAGCAAATCCGAGCCTTCAGCGATTCTCAGCTTGTGGTCAACCAGATCACCGGAGAATACGAGGCCCGCGATGATCGCATGATAAGATATTTGGCGGCTGTCCGACGACTCCTGGCGTCCTTCAGCTCTCCCACAGTTATCAGAGTCCCCCGGGAACAGAACGCTCAAGCAGACGCGTTATCCAAACTCGCCTCTTCCTCCTTCGAAGGTCTCGATCAGACAGTGCTCATAGAAATCCTCTTAAAACCAAGCATCAGTGACCTAGAGCCGGAGACGATGTGTGTGCGAGAGGATGCCAGCCCGGGCGACTGGACCACTCCCATCCGAAGATTCTTGATCAATGCCGAGCTCCCTGAAGACAGAGCCGAGGCCAGACGAGTCAGAATCCGAGCTGAGAGATTTGTCATGATTGATGACATCCTCTTCAAACGCTCCTACACCTTGGCCGACGGCAAACCATACCTCCGCTGTCTTACTAGCGGTGAGGCCAGCTACGCCCTCAAAGACCTACACGAGGGGATCGGCGGATGCCACATGGGGAGCAGGGCACTTGCTCGGAAGGCCCTGAATCAGGGGTACTATTGGCCGACCATGCTCCAGGACTCGCAAGACTTAGTCAAAAGGTGCGGCCCCTGCCAAAGGTTCTCCCCTATCAAAAGGCTTCCTCAAGCCAATCTCCGATCCCTAGCAAGCCCTACGCCGTTCGCCATGTGGGGCATGGACCTTGTAGGCCCCTTCCCCCCAGCAGTAGGACAAAAGAAATTCCTGATAGTCGCCATCGACTACTTCACCAAATGGCTCGAAGCCGAACCACTATCCAGCATTACCGAGCGCCAAGTACAACAATTCTTCTGGAAAAACATCATTTGCCGGTTCGGCATCCCCCGGATCCTCGTTACAGACAACGGAACCCAATTCCAGGGTCAGAACTTCCAAACTTTCTGCGCGGACATCGGCATCCAGCAACGCTTCTCCGCTATTTGCCACCATCAGTCCAATGGCCAAGCAGAGAACGCGAACAGGCAAATCCTCGACGGCCTCAAGAAGCGCCTCGATAGTTCCCCCAAAGGGCTTTGGGTCGAAGAACTGCCTAGTGTACTATGGGCATACCGAACCACCAAGAGGATCCCCACGGGAGAGACGCCGTTCGCCTTGACCTACGGGACGGAGGCGGTCATCCTCGTCGAGGTCGGCCTGCCTTCTCCCCGTATCATGGCCTTCGACGAAGCTGGCAATTCATCAGGCTTAAGGGCCAACTTGGACCTCGTCGCTGAAGTCAGAGAGAAATCCTCAATCCGAAGAAGCATCTACCAACAACGGATCGAGAAGTTTTACAACAAGAAAGTCCGCCCCACTAACATCAAGGCAGGAGACCTCGTGCTACGGAAACTGTCCGTCTCTGATCCAACCAAGAAGAGGAAATTGGCCCCCAACTGGGAAGGCCCATACCGTGTAGTCGAGGCTGTACGCCCTGGCACGTATCGACTGGCGGATATAGACGGCCGGCTCATCAGCCGACCCTGGAACGCCGAGCATCTAATGAAGTTCTTGGAGGAGCGAACCTAGGTCCTAACTTGGCTAATGAGTATAAAACCCTTTTGTAAACTTTCATGTGTAAAGGGCGGCTTCGACGACCGTCCCTATCTAGTATGAGAGAAATCTCTTTTTTGTCAAAACTCAAATGACTCGGTAGATCGGCACCCGAGTCCTCACTCCGGTATCATTCCCAGCGTCTCGGTAGGCCCAATCCAGGTTCGGACCAGGGGCTCTTACTAAGGCCCCACGTTGATCCCTCGCGGATCGACGGAGCCGAACCACACCTCCGACGTCATTCACCGCACTTCTTAACAGAGCAAAGGAGGAAAAGAATTCTTTATTCATACTCCTTTATTTGGTTAGGGAAAAAACAAACAAAGACCGTTACAGGACCACTCCACTCATCTCAAACGGAAGGAAGCCACCATCTTAGGGCCCCTCGGGTCCAACAAAGGGCGGGACCACCCCGACCGAACGGCTAGGAGCCCTCTCCTCATCATGGCGATCCTTGGGCTCAGCCACGGTCGACACACCAGCCACAGAGCTCTGGGCATCCACTGGTCGCAGGCGCTCCAGCAGGAGCAGCGCAGAAGGAACCCCCTCCGCTCGCCGATCCACGGAGGAAGATGACGAGACGCCCAACATCGTCTTGTAGCGGTGTATCTCCATCTCCTTCTCCACTATGACATCGCGAAGTAGCCTCTCGGAAGGGGGCCTCTGTACCGAAGCGTTCGACATGGTATGTCCTAGCCCGACACCTCCGAGATCCCGGTCCACCATCGCCCTCCTCAGCCGGCTCGCCTCCTCACTTAAGGCCTCAGACTTGTTCCGATAATAGTTAATGGCGCATCAGTGTCGCGAGCCCCCTTTCGGTAGCGAACCAACGTGGCCTCCAGGGCATCAACTTTGCTCCGGAGCCACGCCACGTCGGAACGACGGGGGTCCACCTCGGGAAGAAGAGCCGCAGCCTACAAGAAAACCAGCCAACTCAAAACGCATAAGCAAGGAGAACTGGAAACATCCGGAGTCGGAACACTTGGCCGGTCAAAAAATCCATTTTTATAAATCGAGTCGCTTCTTACAAAAAATGCGGTGGCCAGTCCGCGGGAGGCAAATACAATCGAAAGAAGGAAATAGAAAGACAAAAATTATACAACTTATTTTTCCACCTCAGCATCGGCAGGCGGGTCCACGAGGGGGTCGACGGGCGGATCGGGAGCAGGCCCTTCTTCGCCAGGGGTCTTCGGCGTCCCCTCGACCTCCATGTCATACTCGAAATTGGACAGATCAAGGGTCGGGAAGAAGTGCCTCACGTGGCTGATTGCCTTCGCGTAACACTCATCTTGAGCATTGATCACCAAGAGCTGACTCGTCTCTGTCAGCTCTTTCCTCTCCTTGGCAAACTCCTTCTCCTGAGCCGCCATCCTCTCCGCCCATTCCCCCTTCTCCTTGTCGAAGGCCGTCTTCATCTCTTGCTCCCTCTTCTGAGAGCCTTCGAGCTCTGTCTTCATCTCCTTCGTCTCCTGCTCGGCCTTGTCCGCCCGGTCGCGCTCCCGCTTCAAAGCGGCCTCGTAAAGACCCCTCACGTGGGCCTCCTGCACAGTCGCCTGTAGTCACCGAACACAACTAAGGGAACCTCCTCTACAACGTAATCACGGGACAAAAGAGGTTGACAGACTTACCAGCACATTGGCCTGTGCGAGGCGAGTATACGCCTCATCCAGGGTCTCGTTCTTCATCTCCGAACGATCCCGGGGGGTCGCCAACTTACTCGCCACCTCGACGGCTTGCCGCCCTCGGGTCAAACAGTCTCCCTCACGGATCGACCAACTCGGCACCCACGGTCGCCGAAGCCTCTCCTCTATCTCCGGATCCGCCAGAGGGCCCTTCCCCTTATCAAGATCGGTGACCTTGCCCTGGTCCGGACCGCCCAGAACCACCGCGTCCTTGACCGTCTCCGAACGAGTCCTTTTGGCCCGCGGCTAAACAGGGGCCTCGGAAACCCCCTGGGACGACCCCCCCCATCTTCATCTTCTTCCTGGCCTCCTCCTTCTTCATTTCGAGCCTTTTCGCCTTGATCGACTCAGGATCCATACCTGCAAAAAGATCCAGTAAGGACAATGAGCACAGAGGAACGACGAAGACAAAAAGAAAGAAACAACCACATACGTAGATTGGCCGGGCTCAGTCCGGCATTCACCAAGTGGCCCTCGGTCACCTTCGCCCAGTCAATGCTATATGACAAACGGAGGCGCTCAACAAACCCCCACTCCTCAGCGGTCAGGTCCCTCGGCTTCGGTGTTTTATAGCTCGGCTTGAAGTGGTTCCACCGAGTGGGGATGTCCCAAGGATCCTCACTCCGGATCACCAGATACTTCTTCTTCCACTCCTTGATGGAGTCCGGATGACCGTGGACAACTTTCCCCTTGCCCCGGGGCGAAATGTAGTAGATACCCTCAGCCGACGAGCCAATCATCATCATCGCTCGGAAGATATTCAGTCGTAGAGGTACCCTCTGCTCCTCGCACAGCAACACGAAGCAGGTGATCTGCTTCCAAGAATTGGGTCCGTACTGCATCGGCGCCAAGGTCGCCCAGTTCAACACCTCACGGACGAACGGATGAACGGGCAGCCTCAGACCGGAGATAAAGGCATCCACGGGGAAGACGCAATACCGGTCCGGCAGAGGGTCGGTCGGTCGAAGAGTGGAGCTCGGCAACATGAGCTCATAGCTGGACCCTATATGGTACGCCAACCGCAAAGCCTCCAAGTTACCTGCCTCCAGAACGGTCGGAAGTGCGTCCATTATCACCCTCTTCCGGCTCGGCGACGACGGTTGGACCCCACACGCCTCCTTATCAGAAAGATCGTCGGGGTACCAACGGAACGGCTTAGGTTGTACAGGCGACCCTGTCATCAAGGTAACAGGCGCCTGACTCGAGCCCCCAATCCTCGACCCCTTCTTCTTCGAAGCCCTCTTCTTCTTCTTGGTTCGTTCCGGGGAGGGGGTAGATAATCGCCCCAGACCTGTCGGCATGGAACTCGAACCCACGCCCTGACCTCCTATCTGAGCCCCTTCGACTCCCCCCTCCTCTCCAGAAACCAGCCCTAGAATCTGAACTTCAGCGGAACTACCGCCCCCCTCCTCAGAATCACTACTCTCCACAACAAAAAACCTCCGAGACCGCAGCGGCTTCACATCATACACTGGCTGATCGGCGCCTACAGACTCCCCCTCGAGATCAGACTCCTCCCACGAAGTCGGTCTGGAGGCGGGTTTTGCGTCCCCCCCAGACGTCGATGCCGACGAGCCAGACTGAGCCCTATACATCTGTGCCTAAACTAAAACAAACTTACCAACAAACCGGGGGTCGCTTCGGAAGAACGAGCCTGGTACAGCGAACGGTAGGGACGAAAACTGAGATATTGGGAGATTTTTTAGAAAGAGAAAGAGGCGAATAAGAAGTGGACAATAGGGGGAGAGGGGGGAACATTTATAGAGGGGAGAAACGACTCCTCGATTTCTGCAATCACTGTTCACCGATTGACGTGTAGCGGCCGCCTGGAAAACCGCGCCACGTCCTCGAAACGTGGGCTGCTGACGTCATCCAGTGCCAGGCTGACAACCAGACACAGGGGTCGGGCCGGATAAAGTGCTCGGCGGAAAAAATTTTCTTTTTAAAGATTTAAGGCTACAGGGCTCGGTCGGCTCCCCTCTCACCTGCGAACGACTTGGGGCTTACAGCCTCGGCAGCCGAAAACCCCAAATCGTTCCCGGGTGGCAGGAAAGCCACCACCGCCTGCGCCCCGGGTTCCAAAGATCGGTCGGCCCCTCTCTTGCCCTCGAACAGCTCGGGGCTTAAGGCCTCGTCATCCGAAACCCCGAATTGTTTGCGGGTGGGAGGAAAGCCACCATCAACTAGAACCCTAATAAGAAGGAAGATCGACCCGCATATCCGAGGCTCTTCACCCCCAGATCCAAGACACGGTGGATACCCCTCCCGTCCTGATCTTTCTCGGGCCAGACAACCGTATGGGGGTCGTCTGGCCCGAAAAAGGATCCGGACGGCAGAGTCGCCACCGATTCGAGGCCCCTTGGCGCCACAAAGTTTTTTAGAAGAGAGACGCCCGCCGAAGCAGACACCTCAGGTGGCCATTGGACCACCCTTGCTGTGATCAAACCCGCTAGGGGGGAGAGGTATTTATAGCCTCCCCCGCGGACCAGCCTTTATGACATTGGGAAAGCCAATCGACGGAAGCCCATGCGCCACCTGCGTTCAGATTGGCGGCGTCATTTAATGCCCCTAGAAAATTGGAACATCGCACGGATCCCGGAAGCACCATCAATACTCCTCTAAGACGACAGGCCACGCGGCTCAAACCTTCTTCTCAGGAGGAAACAACGACTCGCCATCACCCTTGCCGACACATAATCCCTCGTCTTCTCGAGGTTCGGTCGAGCACCAGGGCCTTCTTCTCAGGAAGAAACACCGGCTCGCCATCACCCTTGCCGCCACGTAATCCCTCGTCTTCTCGAGGTTCGGTCGAGCACCAGGGTACTCTTCTCAGGAAGAAACAACGGCTAGCCATCACCCTTGCCGACACGTAATCCCTCGTCTTCTCGAGGTTCGGTCGAGCACCAGGGCCTTCTTCTCAGGAAGAAACATCGGCTCGCCATCACCCTTGCCGACACATAATCCCTCGTCTTCTCGAGGTTCGGTCGAGCACCAGGGTACTCTTCTCAGGAAGAAACAACGGCTCGCCATCACCCTTGCCGACACGTAATCCCTCGTCTTCTCGAGGTTCGGTCGAGCACCAGGGCCTTCTTCTCAGGAAGAATCACCGGCTCGCCATCACCCTTGCCGACACATAATCCCTCGTCTTCTCGAGGTTCGGTCGAGCACCAGGGTACTCTTCTCAGGAAGAAACAACGGCTTGCCATCACCCTTGCCGACACGTAATCCCTCGTCATCTCGAGGTTCGGTCGAGCACCAGGGCCTTCTTCTCAGGAAGAATCACCGGCTCGCCATCACCCTTGCCGACACATAATCCCTCGTCTTCTCGAGGTTCGGTCGAGCACCAGGGTACTCTTCTCAGGAAGAAACAACGGCTTGCCATCACCCTTGCCGACACGTAATCCCTCGTCATCTCGAGGTTCGGTCGAGCACCAGGGTACTCTTCTCAGGAAGAAACAACGGCTCGCCACCACCCTTGCCGACACATAATCCCTCGTCATCTCGAGGTTCGGTCGAGCACCAGGGTACTCTTCTCAGGAAGAAATAACGGCTCGACATCACCCTGACCCATAATCCCTCGCCAGCTCGAGGTTAGGTCTGGCACCAAGGTAATCTTCTCAGGAAGTCCCAGACAATCCGCCGTCACCCTTGCCGACCCGTAGACCCTCACCGGCTCAATGATCGCTCTAGATAACCAGGGCCCCCGCAGGAAGGCCCAGGGGTTCGCCATCCCATTTTTACATCCGTAAACACTCCTCCACGGTTAGCTCCTGCACCCCCGCAGGAGTGGGGGGCTTGTGTGGTGGGGTAAAAATGACTTGGGGCCCAACCAGGACCCAATACAGCTTTCACTCATTAATGGTGGAAACAGCGGTCCAGTTCGGCACCGAGCCACTGCAGGTTCGGCGCCGAACCTCAAGTCCACTCCCACAGATCTGATCTCCTCGTATCTGATGAGCGGCGATGGCCCTCGGCCTCCGATCCACGACAGCCCTCCAGGCCGTCCTCCCATCCTGGTGTAGAAGGGAGATGACTTGGCGCAC
Organism: Hemerocallis citrina; assembly: GCA_017893485.1. Lineage (NCBI taxonomy): Eukaryota > Viridiplantae > Streptophyta > Magnoliopsida > Asparagales > Asphodelaceae > Hemerocallis > Hemerocallis citrina. The sequence goes on from CM030360.1 coordinate 34,737,009, forward strand.
CCTACGCCGCCAAATTCTCCCAGAAGCACAGAGGCCCCATGATCTGCCATGTCAGCTCCAAATACCACCAAGGGCTTTACCACGTCAGTCCTATACCACTCCTGGTACTGCCACGTCAGCCCTAAACCCCCTGGGCCTTCTGCCACGTCAGGCCCATGGGCTTTCGGGTTCAAACCCGGCCCCCAAGCGGATCCAAACCCGGTTGGAATTCTCTATAAATACTAGACCCTCACCCACCTTTTGAGGTAACCAATCTTTTGCCACTTAAATTCACCTAGTTATTGCTACTCTCTCACAGAGACTGACTAGATCGTCGGAGGGTCCACCACCGGGATAAACCCGGGTGTTTCAGGACCGTCTGCAGGTACACCAGACCTCGGATCCGAACCCTCTGATCCGAGCCGAGGCATCCACTTCACTCCGAGCCCATCACAGGTGCCGCCCGGTCACTACGAGGGTCGTCTGACAAGCAGCTTTCTCCTTCAATATAAATTGAGTCCGAACTCACACCTGGTGCATCCACACGTCTCCCAGAAATAAACCGCATCAGAAAGCATGAGAACACCCACCTCTAATGAAGATTGAAACAAAAGTGGAAGCACAACTCCTAGCTCCTAGCAATTTCTCCTCCTCCTAGCAAGACTCCTCCAAGCACAAGAACACTCTTACTCTCTTTCTTTTTCTTTCTCTTGTTTTGATTTACTTTTTGGGTGTGTGAAATGAGAATAGAAAGGGTGCTATTTATAGGACAAGTTTAGGGATCAAAGTGCAAAATTACACACCTAATAAATTACTTAATTTAATTGACCAACTCTTCATTTCTTAACTCTCAAAACCCCCAACCTTTTATTTTTCCACTTCTCTAATTCCCTAACTCCCAACCCTTCAATAACCAAACTCCCAACCTTTACTTCCCAAAAACTCCCCTCATCCGACCATCCTTTCAGCACACAGTACACAAGTGTGCTGTTGATTCTCACCGTAGGCCCCCATGAAAACCACTCCTATTACACATATCCACTTCAACCTATACACAATCAGCCCAAGCTGACCAAGTCAACAGCCCAAAGCTTTCCCAAGGCAAAGCTTTGTTGTTTGCCTTTCAAACGTGGGCCCCCCCATCCAAACTAACACATATTTATTTACCAAATTATTACAATATCGTCAACAACATACTGTTACTTTTTGAACATATATTATTATATATATACTTTATACTCTTTTGAAAATTACCGGTGTTATACACACTTCAAAATTTATTTTGAAAATGGATACGCTCAAATACGCGCACTGAAATACGTGCGTCGCACGTAAAACGCTGAAATACAAAAATCGATTTTATCAAATGGAAAATTATTAAAATATAATCGAAAACAATATAACAAAATATATTTACTAATTATATTTATTTTACGACGAAATCACTACGTAGATAGAAAACACGTGTATTACACGCACAAAAATATTTAGATCAAAATGCGAGAAAAATTAATTTTCGTTTTATAAAATGGATTTGAATACATAAAATAAATACTTTAAACACATAGAAAATATTGCATGTAGCGGTAAAAACATATAATCGATACGTGCATCAAAAACACGTAAAGAGCACGTAAAATGCAGAGATTGAAATATTGCATTTGAGTTGACACAAATAATATAAAATCAATACGAGAAATGCATAAAGAGTCGAAAATCAAGATACATAGTGAAAACACATTACAAATACATGTGCGTAACACACGAGGACAAAATTGTCATTTCTAATTTTGCGGGGTGTTACAATAATACACAAGATACAATTTAAAAACCATAAATTCTTTCGAAAACATATAAGATTTTTATAAAAACTATAGAAAAAACCTTTCAAAAACCAACCACAGACTCCGATACTCCACAACGAGGTGGGTACGGGGTTTCATACTCCATCACAACACTATATATATTATTATCTCTTATAGTTGTACACAAATTCCTCCATAATACAAACTATCACCCAGATACTATCTCCATCTCTACATAACTTAGGATAATAAAATATATGATAGATATATATACAACTCATTCAGCTATGGGAAAAGTACAACTGTAATGCCCCTGCCCCTAGCTAAGACAATTTATACAATTTAGAAGACAAATTAGATACTATGTAGTACAACTGCCACTACAACAAAAACAATATTTAGCGGCATTTATACCCCGGTGTTTTTGGAAAACACCGGGGTATAAATGTGTTATTTCGTGGCGAAGCCAAAGCGTTAACATACACCGGCGCTTTTAATAAGCGCCGGGCTATTATGCTATAGGCCGGCGTTTATTAAACAAACGCCGGCCATTCTTAGGAGTTTTTTTTAACCCACGCCACGTCGCCTCTCCTATTTCCCCAAATCCCATTTTTACTAAACCCTTTCGGGTACAGAAATTTCCATCTCTCTCTCTTTCTCCCTCCCTCCCTCCAACGGAGTCCCTTCCCGCCGTCGAACTACGACGTCGTCTCCTCCGCTGTTGTCCCGCCGTCGTCACCACCTTGTTGCTCTCGCCATCCACCTCTCCCGCTATCATCGATCAGGTATTATAATTATTTATAACTTTTGGTAAAAAAAATTTATGCATAAAATTATTTGCAATTGGGATTGTGTAAATGAGTAATTAGGAATTATAGAATCTTGTGGGGGAATTTTGACTGTTTAGGGTTTGCTAAATTTGTGGATTTCTTAATTAGGGTTTGTAGTTTAATTAGGTTATGTTGTTATATTTTTTTTTCTTTTTGATTTATACATAAAGGGTATGTAGGAGTTCTAATATTAGTTGCATTTCATGTTTAGAAATTATTGAATCATGAGGAACTAGTATGTTTAGGAAATTTTTGTTACAAATCTCAACTCTCCCATTAAGACGTTAAAGGTTCTCGACCATGTAAATTATGATGTATGTTTATGTTACTGCTGTTGTGTTCGTCTAGAAACATAGAGAAGCAAGCTTCTGAAAATTGAAAGTGGATGTGAGCTTCAAATTAGTAGTATGTGAATATTTAATATCTGATTTAAAATACCCATAGCTCTCCTTCAAGATTTTCCACAATTAGTTTATCTTGTTGATCCGATGGCCTTATTTCCAACTGCTGATGAGCCCATCGCTCTCATTCATGATTTTCAACTATTCAACTGGCTTCAAGAGGTATTTTCATTTGTTTTCTAGAATCAGTTATCTCAAAATAATAAAAAAATGCTTTAGCTTCCCCTCCCCCTTTAGTACTTCTTACACTTCAGAGCGATCAATTAGTTTCACACCGTCTTAGTTTCATGTTTCTGTAAATGTATTCGGGACTAAGAATATGGGTAGCCACAGGCCAGGTGGATATGGGCAGGTTTTTAGCTGATTGCAAACTACAAGTGGGCTGGTTCTCAAACCTGCCTAATCGGGGACTTAGGGTTCAGGTTGAAGTGTTGAACGTTCCTGAATCGGGTGGGTTTGAGAAGGTTGAAAATGGGGTTTTGTTCCTTTTATTACTGTCTATTGTCTAATCGTTCTAGGATATAGCATTATTATTACCTTTTTTCTTTGGTTGATTGTGTTGGCTTCTTTTATAAATTTCCGGTAGTCAGTACAAGCAAATAACTTGAATTGCAAAAAATATGTATAATTCTATATGTACTAACATATGAATGCAAACAGTTGAAAACCTAAGAACTGATATTAAACGAAGAATTATTTGATTCTATTGGTCTGATTACACGATGAATAATCTATGTTTTTTTTCTGATTTGTTTCTAGGGAAAGCATGAGAGCAGTTTGTAAACTTCCTCGTCTACAGGTAGCTTTTCTAAAACAATCCTATGGTGCGTGCTCGTCTAGATCTACCTATAGGCTGCTCCTTAGCCATAGCTGGAATGGACTGTGCAGTAAGATGTGGGAGCACTTCCTTTTATATTTTCATTTTGTACTCTTGATCTCTCAATTTAACATATTCTCTAATTATTCTTTAGTTACTTACAAGCATATGCACCATATCCATATACTGATCCTTATGCTGGAACAATGACTTCTTATGGACCTCAAGCTCTGGTACGCTAACTGCCTCTTGATATGGCAGAGAAACCGGTTTATGTAAATGCCAAGCACCATGGAATTCTGAGGTGAAGGCAGTCGCGTGCTAAGGCTGAACTTGAGAAGAAAGAGGCTGAACTTGAGAAGAAAGTTGTAAAATCTAGAAAGGTAAATACATGTAAGCTTTAGTGTGTTCTTTGATTATTTAAAACACTAAGAAATTTATACATTAAATGCATGTGGAACGATTTAACTAGAAACATTAGGGAGGGGAGCGGCTTAGAAAATGAATTCTTTCCTCTTTGAAAATTAAGCGGTGGATTACACATTCACAACAGTCAATCTGTTCTGCCATACGGATGAATTGATATTATTGTGGACAGTTCTGATCATAAGTGGTTTCTCTACTTATCTTGCAAAGAGAAATGTCTTTCAATCCAATGGTTTCTTACAGTTGCTATATGCCTCAAGTGACAAATTGCTTCGATGTTAACCTCCCATAATCTTTAGGTATCAAACATATAAGCTTCTATATACCAATAAATTATGCACACTCCGAATATAAATGGCTTCAATGATATATATATATATATATATATATATATATAGTCCATAGTCTCGTAATCCATACAAAATAACAAAAGTAATTCTAGTATTATTATGAAAGTGATCGTTTAAAAATGGTTGATTATGTGTTCAGTATCAGCATTGTGTCTAAGAAGTGTCTGAAAGCTGATGATACACCAACTTGACTGATGCTTTTCTTTTTCCAGCCATATCTTCATGAATCTCGCCACCAACATGCATTGAGGCGAGCAAGGAGCAAGGGGTTGTGGCGGTCGTTTTCTCAACACCAAGAAGACTGACGGAACCGATGGCAATGCTTGTTCTAATCCTAATAGTAATACCGATGAGGGAGCTAATCAATCTCTATATCCTCTGGTTCCGAAGCTCAGAGAAACTGTGAACCAAACCAAAACCAATACAAAAGCAACAACAGTCATGATGTCTACTACCAACAGAAGCAGCACACAAGCTTCCAAAGGGACGGTTGCGTTTCATCATCATATTCGTGATTTGATCATTACCCTAAAATTTCATCAGCCGCTACTATATGTATTTTATGATTAGCAATGTAATAGTCTTTTGTATTTTATGATTAGCAATGTAATCTTGAACTAGCAGAAATAATGTATGTGAAAATGAATTTTTTATATATTCATTCATTAAAAAAAAAATTAAATTTTTTAAAACTTTTTTCATGAGTTAACTCCAAAAATTTTAAACAAAAAAAATTCATGAGTTAAATTCATGAGTCAAATGGGTGTGAAGTGTGAACAACAAAATTAATTGCTCACTACCCATTACTCAATTAATCCACTCCATCCTAGCCATTTATAGCCATTCCACCTCCTCATTTCTCTCATCTCACTAATTTGGAACTAAATGCAATTGGATTTTAAACATTGAAAACTTTTAGTCCCACATTAGTGAGATGAGAGAAGTGAGAATGTAGAGTTGACTTTAAATAGCTAGGGCGGAGGTTGTCCAATTGAGTAATGAGTAGTAATCAATTAATTTTGATATCCACTCTTATTTTTATAAAATTTTGAAATATTTTAGAGTATACACACACACACACAGATATATATATATATATATATATATATATATATATATATATATATTGTAGCAAAAAAAAGATTAAAAAAACAAACAGTAAACTTTTTTTAAAAAAAAGCACCAATGTGTGCAACCCATGAGTTGGCGGTTCAGGTTCGGGCGGGTTGCTATATATATATTGTAGCAAAAAAAAGATTAAAAAAACAAACAGTAAACTTTTTTTAAAAAAAAGCACCAATGTGTGCAACCCATGAGTTGGCGGTTCGGGTTCGGGCGGGTTGCGTTCGGGTTGCAGGTTTTCGGGCCGGTTCGGGCGGGTTTGGTTTGGATTATCACAGACCCGGGTTGACCCAGTAAGGGTTTCGGGTTTGACCTGAACCCGAACCGGGTCAACGCGGGTCAGGTCGAAACGGGTGGGTTGTGGGCAGGTCACAGGTCGACCCGACCCGGATGCCAACCCTAGTTCGGAATAACATACTAAAGCCACTTTTTAATACTATTTTTCATTCTAAGCCAGTTTCTCACTTTTTAAAACTATTTTCATTCTAACCCACTTTTCCTATTTATTTGAGTAAGGCATATTTCACTATCTCAGCTATAGTCACGGTTGGGAATTTTGCCTAAAGCTATTTTAAACCGCAGTTTTCAACTGTGGCTTTTCTTTGATTTTTTTTGTTTTTTTTTTGCACGCTGTAGTTTTCAACTTCGACTATAATAAAAATAGAAAATACTTGGGACACAAAGTGTCAAACGATGAAGACTTCTAAAAAATTTAAAATTTATCTCTATCTCTATTATATATATATATATATATATATATATATATATATATATATATATATATATGTATTACTATAATGGGAGAAGACCTTAGTGTAATTTGTCCATATCCCAACCCGTGCAACGCACGTTTAATTAAACTCTCCAATATAAACCAATAAAATACGTACAGTACACGTTCAAATTTATTACCCTTTCCCTATCTCTCAAAAAAACCAAAAACCCTACCCTCTTCATCTCCTTATCTCTAAAAAATTTGAATGTCAGTCTATTATTTTACGTGTTCCGTACGTACTTCTCCCATTATAATATAGATAAATAGAATATAAACAAATATTGTTCAGACGTGCATTGCACGTGTATTTACTAGTTATGTTAAAGAGAGATCACAGTTCCCAAATGAGTGCGGCATTTCTTTTATGTATACTAGTAGTTTACACGCGCGATGCACGTTTTAATAAATATAGTTTTTTAAAATAAAATTTTAGACGTAGTCTTGATTTGAACCTAGGACCTTCTTTATAATAATTATGCAAGTGTGTTACACGGGTTGGTAGAATGATAAAACATTTACAAATGACACTAAGGCCTTTTCCTATTATAATATTAGAGACTAGTAATTTACACGTGCGTTGCACGGCTTAATAAATACATATTTTTTTAAAAGTAAAAATTCAGGCACGTGTGTTGCACGGGTTGGTAGAAGGACAAATTACACTAAGGCCTTTTCCCATTATAATAGTAGAGATTTCCTATTATAATATTAGAGACTAGTAATTTACACGTGCGTTGCACGGCGTAATAAATACATATTTTTTTAAAAGTAAAAATTCAGACACGTGTGTTGCACGGATTGATAGAAGGACAAATTTTCTCCCATCACAATAGTAGAGATTAGAGATTTTTTCTTTGAGAGAGCAAGAAGTGTCCAAGACCCCCTTTTCAATCGGTACCAGCTAAATCACTTTTTACTCCCGCTACAAAAAAAGAGAGAGAAAGGAATAGAAGAAAGAAGACACCCACGGTTTCCTCTCACTCGTTGAAGCCATCGTCAGTGGTCAGTGGTCACCCACTCTCGTCTGTCAAAACCTGCTCCTTCTCTGCCCTAAACAAACGCACAAATGGGTTCTGATTTCCAAACCATTCCAATAATAGGTAACAAGTCTTCTTCCCTTTCTTATTGATATTACTATTATTCCCACTTCGATTGCTCAATCAATTGATCCTTCCAATTCGAAGATAATTTGTTTCCTAATTCGGCGTCTTTTTTTAAGAGCAATTTCCTCCTGCAGAATGAAGTTAGGGTTGAAACCATCTGGGAATTAATTTTCACCGGGGCCGGTCCTAAGATTTTTAGGGCCTGGTGCACACAAAAAAATTGGGTCTTCTTTACATATTCCAAAACTAATTTTAGTATTAAATTGGTTTCGATGTCATGTATATATATTTATATATATTATACGAATTCAATTGAAAAATATGAGTAGCCTACATTCTATATCAATCATAATTTTATATGAATTCATTTAAAAATACCTTTTAAGTTGCAAAACCTTAGTATCTTCAAAAATCTCCGATCGCTCTAAAATTCCAGCATCTTGTAGGAGTTCCATGAGAAAACCTATGTCAAAAAAAATTATGCGTCTTAGAAAGATTGAATGAAAGAATACATTTTACCGGAAGAGTAAATGGAAAACTGGTAGTGCAACTCATTCACGTATTATTTATTGAAGTATCAAGCAAGAAATTTTAGAAGAAAACATTACGTATAGGAGGATCTGATATATTACTTATTATAGATTGTTGATGATTATATATCTAATCAACAAAGCAACCACACACTTCTAATGGTGTTGGAGTATAAGATATATCCCTATCCCAGAAACAAGATGGGTTAGCAATGTCAAGGGTAATCTTTAATTACAACATAAAACTTTCATGAAAAGTAGAAATATTTCGTAAATCAAAGTAGAGAGATACTTGTGAACAAACAACAAAGAGTATATTCCAAATTGTTCAGTATTGTGTGAAAATGAATCAATCCATGAGGCATACAAATTCTTTGCATACTCTCTTTGCTTCTCTATTTGCTCATGTGCTCCTCTAGAACAAAAAATTGAATTTTTTTAAAATTAAATCTCTTGCCTTCATTTACAAAGTACAAACATTTATGTATTTGAGGTAATTAGTAATTACTATGCATACCAGTTGAAGTAGGGAGAAATTCGGGGCTTCAGCTGCTTCAGTGCTTCTGCCTTTGTAGGCTTGGCTTCAATCCTTATCACTTATCAGTAACTAGCAAAGGAAAGAAAAGGTCCAACTACTTCATAAGGTATTAAGGTTGCATAACAGTCACAACTTTAAGTCTTTACTCTTTAAGCAACTAATCAACACAACAGTGAAGACTTCAAGACTGTCAAGTGAGTGAACGCTGTGAGATAGTGAGAGTGTGAGCAGCAAACCCACTAAGAAAGACCAAGAAAGTTCAAAGATACCTCTTCTTCCTCAATCCTCCACGAATGTGACGGCTCCAGGCTCCACCTCCAGTCCACTTGGAGTCTTGGACCACTTCAACAGACTATAGTAGATTCTACGAGAGAGAGAGAGAGAGAGAGAGAGAGAGAGAGAGAGAGAGAGAGAGAGAGAGAGAGGTGAATTTTCTGATTAGAGGGAGTTGGATTTCTTGGGGACCGGAGTGCTAGGATTTCTAGAAAGATGAAAAGGTTTTTTTTAGAAGATCAAAATGTTATTTCAGTTAAAGCAAAAAATTTTGGGCCTTCATTATAACTGGGCATTTATTATAATTGGGCAATTTTTTTAGATAGAAAAAATGAAAAAATAAAAAAAATTTGGGCCTTCATTTTAACTGGGCCCTGTGCAAGGTTGCACAGGCCCAGGGCTGGCCCTGATTTCCACAGCTGTGATTTGGACGTTCAAGACTTCAATATTAAAAAGAAGGAAAAAAAACATGCGGTTAATTTTATATCACTCCACACCCACGCACCATGCACCACCCACCACGCACCACAGACACAGACACAATCATCCCTTATTGAGGATTGATCCCGTAATTGAGGATTTGTGCAAGCTGGGTTAGCTCTTGTTCACTAGCGAAGAGGCTTACCACTAGATTACTTGGGCCCTTGCCGATCTTAAGGGGTTACCAAAGGCATTTAGTGTTTTGTTCATAAGGCTTTCTCTAAGGCCCTGTTTGGAAACAAAGTTATGCTAACTAAAGTTATCTTAACTTTTCTTAACTTTGGAGGTAAACGTAAGCTAACTTTAGTTACTATACCTTTACCTCTAACCTAAAGTTAACTTTTAACTCCAACATAAACTGGTGTTTGGGAAGGTCCAAAGTTATCTTACCTACAAAATTTAAATTCTCCTTACCATTCCCTTTGTTGCTCACTTAAGGAAAAAGAGGCCAGACTGCAGTTATCTCAACTTTTGGAGTGACTAGGTGAGATAATTGCAATTATCTTAACTCCAAAATGGGTGCCAAACTGGTTAAAGTTAGGATAACATTGGTTTTTTAAAGTTAAGGAAGATAACTCCAGTTATCAAAACTTAACTTTGTTTCCAAATAGGGACTAAGTGAGTTCACCTTTTTATAGTGTATTTTATCGTTGGATGTCCAGAGGCAACATACTCACTCCACCCCTTGATAACTGCCTGCTGCCAGATTTCTCTCCAACCAATTTAGTTAGTGAGATATTCTCTCCTATTTCCGAAAATTTTGCCGTACTGCCCCACTTTTTGAAATTTTTTGGCGCCTTGCCCCACTTCCGAAAACAATTAGCGACATGCCCTTGTTTAGGACACATCAGCAACAAACGTTATTGGAAAAAACGGCATAAGTTATTTCGATGCCGTTCTTTCCAATAACAGCATCTGTTTGGAAAAAAAAGTTTCATGCCGTTATTCCAAATAATGGCATCTGTTACTTTTTGTCTAAAGATCTAACAGTTTCAATTGTGAGCTGAAAGAGAATTGTAAAATAAAAATAACCTATGCCGTTCTCCGGCAACAATTATACTGATGCCGTTATTTTGAATAACGACATCAGTTATATTCGTTTTGCACAGTTACCTATAATTAGATTCCCCCAAACCTTTCTCCTACCCATTGTAATTCGTTTTTTTCTCTCTCTTCACTCCCGTAACTCACAAACCCTAGATCCGTAAATAAAAAAATTCCAACCATTGGAGTGCTCTAAAATTTATTACATCCCACCTCCTTACTCTCACTCTCATTTCATTCTTCATCCACAACGATTTTTCAAGCTAGTGGCGGTACGGTTTAATTTGAAGGTATTATTATCTTAACCGTATGTTTGATATGTATTTCCATATTATGCTTATTGTGAGTAGTGAATGACTTGAATATGTTTGAATTTTTATGCTTAGGTATGGAATTTGATATCCCTATTTGGTTATATTTTGGGGGTGAAGTAATTAAGGATCCCAAGGTTGGATATTCTTATAGTGATGTTGAACCGGTAATTATTTGGGCTCCCCACAACTTTATATACTCAGAATTAATAGATAAGATATATGAAGTCACGAATTGGGATAGAAGTAAAATGAGTCTGAAAATCAGAGCCCGTTATGCTGCTGGTAAAGGGGATGTGCAATATTTCATGTTGGTACCCATAGACAATGACAATTCTCTGAGGTCTATGATGCTTAGGACACTTGATCCAAGTTATAGTTGGAACGCAGTTGAGTTATATATCGATCAAACGAGGCTTCCAAATACTACACGAGTTGTTATTGAAAGTCCAAGGCCCGCACGGACTTTGAAACCATCTGCCGAGTCACATGTTATAATTTCAAATACAAACGAAGATACTCGCACAACTCCAGCGGAATCTGTTTCCTCCGAATACGAGCAGGTACTTCTGCCGTTATTGTCACAAAATATTTTGCTAGTCGGCATGGCAATGGAAGACTTTGACAACGCCGTTGTAAACAACGATTTGGTCGAAGAGGAAGAAGATGAGGAACGCGGTCTCGAAGATGATGAGGAGGAGGTTGCCGTTGAAGCTCCGGTTGTTGATGTCAATGTTGATGTGCCGGTTAACAATGCCCGAGTGTTGCCAAGTCTGGACACAAGTGCAGCAATGCATGGATCTCAATCCAATGAATGGATGTCTCGTGCCACCATACATGAACATGGACAGTCTTCCGTTGGTTCTTCCAACTTGGATGAACTCTTTATAGATCAAAGATTTCCAACCAAAGATGCTCTACAACATCAAGTGAAGATGTACGCCGTGAATAACCACAGAGAATTCGTGATCGTAATTATTTCGTGGTAAAAAAGCTTGAAGGTGCACACACATGTGAATCCTATATTGATTCAGGATCACAGCAAAATTGACTCCACAGTTGTATCGACGGTCATATTGGATGTTGTGAAGGAACAACTCGCAATAACACCAAAAGCCATAATTGGAATAGTGAAGGGTAGGTTCCATTACACAATTTCATATTGGAAAGCTTGGAAGGCTAACATAAAGCAATTGAGCGACTATATGGTTCTTTTGAAAAAGCGTACACTAAATTACCATATCTACTCAATGTAATTCAAGCTTCAAATCTGGGTACGGCTGTACATTGGGCGAAGATTCTGTTTGGTCCGGGCATAAAAACTTTTAAGGGTGTTTTTTTGGGCATTCGGTCCTTCCATCGAAGGATTTAAGGCATGTAGACCAGTTATAAGTGTAGATGACACTCATTTGTACGGAAAATATAAAGGCTGTTTGTTGATTGCTGTTTCACCAGACGCAAACGGTAGGTTGTTTCTGTTTGCGTTTGCACTAGTTGACTGTGAAAGCATAGAAACGTGGACATGGTTCATGAACTGTATTCGGTGCTTCGTCACAGATCGTGCAGGTCGTGTGTCATTTCTGATCGGTATGCCGGTATTTTATCAGCAATGCAAAATGAGTTCGGTACGTGGAGGGAACCATTTGCATATCATCGGTTCTGTATGCAGCATTTTGCTAGCAATTTCCGTAAAAAAATTTGGTTGCAAATTTTTGATGAGTAAGTTGAAGGTAATTGCGTGTCAAAATCAGTGGAAGAAGTTTGAAAAAAAGATGGGACAACTTGAAGCGAGCAATGCTGATGCGGCTAATTGATTGGAGAAAGTGATCGAGAAGTGGGCACTTACTGCCGATGGTGGGCGTAGATATGGTATAATGACAACAAATCTGTCGGAAGTTTTCAACTCGGTTCTAAAAGCTGTTCGTAGCTTGCCTGTCACCGCAATTGTAGAACAGATATTTTTCCGTCTAAACATGTACTTTACTGATCGCCGTGAAGCCGCGCAGACACTTATCAGTGAAGGTAAATTGTGGGCACTACAGATTCAGGATCTTATTGATGTACGCCGTGAAAAATCCAATTTACATGAGGCAATAATGTTTAATAATCGGTCAGGTATTTTTGGGGTGAAAGCGGGCATTAGAATGGATAGTGGATATCAAAAGGGTGGATATTGACACACGGTAGACCTCGAGGGCCGAACTTGTACTTGTGGCAAATTCCAACTATATCACATTCCATGCTCTCATGTGTTAGCGGCATGTGCTTCCCGTGCGCTTGATTATCAACCATACATTGATGCCTTCTACTTAACCGATTCGTTAGCAAAAACGTGGGCACCAACTTTCAATCCTATACCAGACGAATCTTATTGGCCGACACAAAGCGCACCGGTGCTCATAGCCGATTCAAGTCTTCGTCGGGTAAAAGGGCAACCGAGGAGTACTCGCATCCGCAATGACATGGATGCTCGAGAAGGTGGGAGCAGTGGGAAAGTTTGTTCGAAATGCAGAGTGAGTGGACACAATAGACGGAGTTGTAAGAATGTACAAAGTGTGGGGACTTCACAGTCCACCCGCACTTGAACTTTTTCCGGTTATTGTATTTTAGTAATGTATAATCTATCGTTAAGTTTGTATGAATTAATGAGCTGTTGGTTTATGTAGAGTAATTTAAGGTTAAATAGTTAAGAATGAGATTTGTGGAATGAATGGTTGTTGAATATGAGTAAATTTGATTTTAGTAATTTATCTTCACATAACATGCACAAAAAACATGCACAACTATTGAAATAACAGATGCCGTTCTTGCGAATAACGGCATATTAAGAAGATACCATTATTCAGAAGAACAACTGTGAAGACAGAAAGAATGGCAGAAGTCCGCAAAATTCTGATTTTCGACACATAAGAGATGCCGTTATCTTGGAGAACGACATGGTTAGCAGATGCCGTTATCTTGGAGAACGGCATACGTAGCAGAATTCTTAGGAGATGTCGTGATTCAAGATAACAGCATTCTTTGGAGATGCCGGTATTCAAGATAACGGCATTAGTTAAGGATGCCATTATCTTGGAGAACGACTGTGAAGACAGAAAGTTTGACAGCTATACCAACTTTTCAAATTTTGCCTCTTAACTGATGCCGTTAACCGCAAAAGCGTTACAGGATTCAGATGCCGTTATTTGCAGTAACGGAATCTTTTATTCATGTTTTTCAAACAAAACATGCACAGACATGCACATGCCATTTACTCCACTTCGATACATGCACAGACCACATTTCGCCAAAATTTTCGCCACATTTCAATACATCAACTCATCACTTTGCTTCAAGTTTTTCAAACTCATGAACTCATCAACTCATCAATCAAGTTTTTCCATATACTTTAATTGCACCAAAAATTTACTTTAATTCCATTCAACACATGAAAATCAAGTTAATCAAGTTAATTCAATTTAATTCGCTTCGACAAATATCAAGTTAATTCATTTTATTCAAAAACATACATTTACAAAACAGCTAACTATTACTCATAAACATTTTCCCAAAGTTAACATGAACACCTCATCAAAAGTACAATAACCTACGCATAAAGTTCAATATTGGAAAAAACTAACTAGGCGTATATTGTTGGGGTGGTCTCCTCTTTCGAACCGGGACTTTCCTCCTATGCTTCCGGGTCTCTTGAGTTGCAGGTGCACTTGGACCAATATCTCCTTCTTGATCACCTCCACCTACTTCAATCTCGGGATTTGCCAATTCACTTTGTGTAGGAGGGAAGCGAACACTCTTACCCCTTCTCGGATGATGTGAAGGAGTTTGTGGTTGACTTCGAGGTGGGACGGGGTGTTCTGCTTCAACTGTTTGTTGAGGTGAAGGTGGTGCTCGGCTTACGTTTGGTCGGGCCGGTTGAGTTGGTATTTCGGTTGAGCGTAGAAGGTCATCGAAGCACGAACCATCTCCAACTTCTTCAAGAGAAGTACGACATGAAAGTAGGAGTTCTCTTGCCAATTCCTTGCATGCCTTCGAAGCGTTGCTCTTCAAGACATGAGCACATTTCCTCGTAATGTCCCATGTGTTGTCAATCTATATTAGGAATAGAAATTATTAGTAGTAAACCAAACTTTTGTTAAACAAACATAAGCAAAATGATGTGAATAAAATTAATTAACACTCAAATTACTTTACCATTAAACGATAGGAGGAAGCTTTCGGTTGATACATGGGTTGCGATGTGGAATGTGCGGGTGGTGGTTCCACTTGGTGCGCGGGTATCGGTTGTTGGATACCCGTGGGGAGATCCATTCTTGGCGCTACATACAACCGTGTGATACGACGGTACCATGCCATGTACCCGGTTTGCATTGATCCGTCGTACAGCACAATCCCTTCTACAACCAAGTCATATTTTCTCTCATTCCAACATGCTACATGAGCACGGTGGTGATCGGTCCAATCCATATTCGGTAAACGACCTTGGCCCATAATGTTGTGAAGTCTACGGTCGTACATTGAGTTTACGGGGACGGGCTGCTGTGCATTGAATTGGCGGAGGATGCGGTCGGGGTAATAGAACTCCACAATTGAGAAATTTATAAGTGGAGCTAATGTCAACCATAGTTGATTATTGGCGGTGCAAATGGGGGGTAGACGTTGTAGCCTATCCTCTGTATACGGTGTCCAGTGGACGTACTCTTCCCTCAACTGATCGAGTTCGTCCCTGTAATATGTGAGCACACCATGCGGGTTATCCCTCCACGTGAGCTTACCCATCCAGTAGGCACCAAGAGGAGCTCTCAACACGGGATTTTCATGTTGCACTCTCTAACTTTCTGAAAGTACCGTTACCCAGGGTCGGCCGAGGTGTATTCGTTCCCAACACCATATTTGCAATATCGACATCGGTCCGGTCATTTGGATCGATCCCATCGAACAATTGCACAGGGCACGGTAGAGTGAGGCCAGAGCCGCACTTTTCCAACTATATCGACTGGCTGTTTGTAGGTCTGCGATCAATGAAAGGTACATGAGATGCACTACATCACCAGAAGAATTATTAGGAAACAGAATACCTCCAATCATCGACAATAGATAAGCCCGCGTATAACGCTGGAGTTGGATGTCCGTCGGTACATCTGACAGTTGATTATTGAACTCCGTATAAAGCCAAGAACGTCTAAGGGTGTGTTTGGTTGGAGGGAAATGGAGGGGATGGGAGGGGAGGGGTTTTTTAAATATTTCTTGTTTGGTTCAGTTTTTTAGGAGGGGAGGGGAGGGGAATGGAGGGGTGCAGAATCCCTCCTAAGCCACTTTTGGCTCCCCTCCAATATTGGGGGGATTTGGAGGGGAGAGAAATTGATCTAAGTGATTGGACTAAATTGTCCTTATCATATATGCTTATAAATCTATATATACTTGTACAATACTTTCATCATGATACCCGCAGCTTACAATTTCGCATTTTTAACTTGTACTTCATCTGTTCCTTATATACCGTACTCCTTCAGATTGTTTGCAAATGAAACAGGTGATGATCTTAGCCATAGATTTTTCTGAAACCCTAGTGCTCAAGTTTTTTTTTGTTATTTTTTTCGCTTCGTCTCTTTTCATTGTAGCTGTTTGCAGTGTTGGGAAAACCGGGTTCCAAGAAATGGTGCTATCATCACTGTCAATACATGAATAAAATAAAATAGCTGTTTGGTTTTAGTAGAACTATCATCACTGTTAAGAACATTTCAAGAAATGGTGATATCAGCAGTCTATTTCGCAATAGAGTATGCAAAAATAATTCATTTTAATATCATATAAAATAATATATATTTTTTAAAATTTAAAAAAAAATCCTGCAGGAATTTATTATTATAAAATGCTTTGACATGCCCCATTCCACATTCATGCTGATAAAAGGATATAAAAATAATTTTATTAAAAAATCTCTTCCCTCCCCTTGTGAACCAAACAAGAGATAATTATTTTCCCTCCCCTCCCCTCGTTTGAACCAAACAGAGTCTTGATTAAAATTCCTCCCCTCCCTTTCCCTCCCTTCCCCTTCCCTCCATTAAAATCCCTCCCCTCCCCTCCCCTCCTTTGAACCAAACAGACCCTAACTGATTCACCAACGAATACTCCCTTATCATCTTCATCCACCTCGTGTCCAAGGTAATCTCGTCTCAATGCAACTTTATTGAACATCAACTTGCCGGTGACGGCCACCCCATCGATTGGAAGACCCGGAATGACGGCTACATTTTGTAGGGTGACCGTCATCTCCCCAACTGGTAAGTGAAACGTGTGTCTCCGGCCTCCATCGCTCCACAAGAGCGGTAAGTAGTGTGTGGTCACATTTGACTTTCACCAACTTCGACATTCTATAAAATCCGCTGCTTACCAAATAATTTTGAATACGAGGGTGCGTCGCCATGATGGTGTGCATTCGGAAACTCATTTTTTCGACATTTCCTTTCCAAACAGCCTACGACCTGTGATCTTCTTGCAGATAAAGCACGGTAGGATCTATTGGACCCGGATGTCCCCGTGGTCCATGCGAAGTACTAGATGAAGCACCCACATCATGGGAAGAAGATGGTTGTGTAGGATCCATTTGCCTGTCAACATTAAATATAACGTGTCAACTACAATATTAATAGACATTATTACAAGACTAAAGATACTAAAATTTGCACTAAAATTTTACCAAACATTACTAAACATTAACAAACATTCACCACCACAACATCTCCACACAATACAAATAGATGAATCTAATTTCGCAAAGATAGTAATATAGGTAATCCACATCTCAATCTCTTATAAAAATCACTTCACATATCTATTAGTTACGTTGATCTATTCTACATCAATTTTACTATACTACCAATATAGCTCTTGCTAATCAACAACAATTTCACAAACCCTAGATCAACAACTCAACATTTCACATACCCTACATCACCAACAATCCATAAGTACTTTTCCACAATTACTACTTAGATAACACAAATCTACAATAATTGTACTGTACTACCAATGTATACATCTCTTATAGATCAAAATCAACATTGTAAAAAAAAATTTAGGAATTTTCGAAACTTACCACAAATTTGGATTCCGGTTGATTTCGAATAATCAATGAGAGAATCAAAAGTAGAGTCTAGGTATAATTGTTGTTTTGCAACTTACAAATCACTCAAATAGTTGGGATTTTAGGAATTTTTATTTTAGGGATTAGGGTTACGGGAGTGAAGATGAAGATAGAAAAAATCGCAAGGCAAAAGGGGGAAGGAGAAGGGTTATTGATTATTGGTAACTGTGCAAAACGAATATAACTGATGCCGTTATTCAAAATAACGGCATCAGTATAATCGTTGCCGTTCTCTCAGAGAACGGCATAGGTTATTTTTAATTTACAATTCTCTCTCAGCTCACAATTGAGACTGTTAGATCTTTAGACAAAAAGTAACAGATGCCGTTATTTGGAATAACGGCATGAAACTTTTTTTCCAAACAGATGCCGTTATTGGTAAGAATGGCATCGAAATAACCTATGCCGTTTTTCCCAATAACGTTTGTTGCTGACGTGTCCTAAACAAGGGCATATCGCTAATTGTTTTCGGAAGTGGGGCAAGGCGCCAAATATTTTCAAAAGTGGGGCAGTATGGCAAAATTTTCCCTATTTCCTACCTAAGCAAGTATTATCTGTCAACCATCCCCTACAGTCCTCCGGTGGTTATAACAATTATAGATGTGATAAGATCTATCTGTTTATATCGCCATTACAAACATCTCTCAGTTGGCCACTAAATCAAATAGATTCTCAAGTACACTCCCATATTCATGAGGTGTCTCAACCCACTATCAGTTCCACTAGTCTGGATGTTATCACTTACACTACTAGCGAGATGTGATGCAGTGTCTTTCAACTTAGATATCACTAAGTCCCATCAAGCTGACACTTTTCATATATTTCTTTGCTAGTACTCTCTTAGTCAAGGAATTAGCTGGCATATCTTATGTACAAAAATATGTCACTTCGAGTTCTTTCTTTTTTACCACATCATATTGAATATGATAATTTATTTCAATTTGTTTCCCTTATAACTATTGCACCGCTATAGATCAAATTAAGAATCCAAAATTCAACAGAAAATGTCTTGGGAAAACTGCATGCATAGCGCCATACTACATGCTATACATTGTGTGTTTTGTGCTTATCTCGCACACATCCCTGCTTCTTGCTACCTCAAGAAACAGTTGTGCCACCGGTGTGTTGACCACAATTTATTTGGTATCTTCTCACCAAGCTGACCTGATATTCCAAATCAGGTTGGTACAAACATGGCACATCAAGTTCTTGAATGCTTGTGCATATGGAACATCCGAAGACTTTTGCCCCTTCCTGTGACAATATCATGTACTTAATTGTTTTCCCATGAATAATGTGTTGGTGACGGATTGCAATTCTGCTGTCAAAATCTTTTAGGAGCTGCTAGCCGATGCCTTTCTCGATTCAAACTTCATTCATTTTCTCTTGGGTTTTGTATTCCTAGAACATAAGATGTCTCACCCGTCTTCCCTTTCAAACTTTTCACCATGTTCCAATTTAGTTTTATTCAAAGTTTCCATGTCATTTCTAGCAAGTGGAATATACACGTTTATACAATCTGTTTGCACAATCTACTTGGTGAAATTTGAGATACCCTTACCACAACTACGTGACAGGATCTTTCACAGTTTCCTTTCAATGCTGGAACATGGGGATGGTTTTTAGTGTCTTGTAATTGACATTTTCCTCCCTTTAACTGCATGTGTTAGTGGATGTAGTTCTTAATAAATCTTAGCAAATTAATGTCATATGCATGATTCTGTGGAATTAATTTACCTTATCTTGCTCACAGGTGATGAATTTTAGATTTGCCTATCCTGGCTGCTGTTATTTCTCCCCTTATATTTACATATTCATCTCTCATGATTCAGATGTTAGTCCTCTTACGGAGAAGTCCAAGGATCCAAAGATGGCCGAAGATGAAGGAGTAATGGAAGTAGTAAGAAAATTAAATGAGGCTTGTAAAGTGGCTGGTTTCTTCTATGTGGTAAGGCGATTCAATGTGCAATTTTCATACAAAAGATTTGACTGCTATGCTAACTATAGTATATGTAGCAGTGTTGGTATCAGAATAGTGTATATTTCAGGATATTGTTCTTTTTCATGTTTCCTAGAAACAACCATTATTCTGCTTTTATATGATGGTTTATTTGTAATTTAGTTCTGTTGAGTACTATTGAATTACTAATCAGATGTTCTACGACTAGCCAGTACGACAAACTCGTACACAGATTGTTGTCAACTTGATGTTAAAGTTACAAAAGATTTGTCCAATTCTTTTATGGAACTTCTCAAATTTACATTGTAGTTATGTAGTTAGGTCTTTAAAGCATATCCTAATTCATGCTAGATAAGTTGTTTAACAAAAACCTGTTTTAAATCATGTCCTAATTTGTGCTAGATATGTTTAGCGGGTAAACAGTATGGACGTATTATTTTTGGGAGAATTACTAGTTCTTCTGATACAATCACTTATCATCTTTGTTTCTATTTTTTGTGATAAATTTACTTACCATCTTTTGAAATTGATTTCAACTTTGGATTTTATCACTGAAGAAGTCTGTTTGTACAATTGAGAAGTTTAACTATCCTATCTATAGGTTTTTCTTGTGTCCTAATTAAGTTTGCGTTCTAGTTGACTAAACTTAGGTGGAAACCTCTTTCATGAAGGCATAAGAAAAGATGACTCGGTTTTGTACATGTTATCTTGAACAGAAGGGCCATGGTATTCCTGATTCACTGATCAAAGAAGTGAAAGAGTTGACACGCAAATTCTTTTGTCTCCCCTTAGAAGAAAAAGTTAAGATCAAGTTGTCACCAGCAACTGGATTCAGGTATGAATTTGAATTTTGTGGATTCTATATGTGCACTTAAATATTATGCTTCAAATAAATAGTAGACTAAATTGTGGCATTACATATTCCTCCTCGTGCTCATACTATTAATTTTATCTTGTTCAGAGGATATCAGAGAATTGGAGAAAATATAACAAAGGGGATCCCTGATACTCATGAAGCAATTGATGTATGAGTTAACTATGTCCTTGACTTGATATAAAATTTGTTTTTCGCAGAACCAAAAATTTCTTACTAACTTGTGGATGAATGTTTACATTATTAGTGCTATAGTGAGATGGAACATGGAAAATATGGAGATTTTGGTAAACCTTTAGAAGGCTCAAATCTATGGTATGTCTTATTTCCCTAATTCTTTTCTACTTTATTGGATTAACGCACAAATCTTAAATTTAATTTATGTTGGCTTTTCCAGTTATTGCAAGGTTTCTTCAGATATAAGGCTCACCTTTTCTGTTTCTATCTTTCAACTTTATCAATTGAACTATTCTAGAGTAGCCTGTCCTTGATTTGACTGTCCCTTTTAAGTCATTTCCCTGAATGTTGTTGATTCAGTGCTAAAATCTTCTCCAAAATGACAATTCCAACTGACACATAATACCATCTTTTCACTGCACATAAAAATGAAAACATCTCTACTTGCCCAGGTTTGATCACCAGTTAACTAAAGATGTTGAGAATTGAGATGTCGTGGACTGGTTTCACCATGCACGGCTTATCTTCTTGAAATAATTTTTATCTTAGAATATTTTTTCATTTTATTCTCCTCCGTCTTTCTTTTTTTGTTTGTCAAGTTTACTTTCAGAGACATTGTTGATGTGTTTTTATCTCCAGTTTAAATTTTTTTTTTTATTTTATATAAACAAAAGCATTCTTGATAACTTTATCCCTTACTGTCTACCACAGGCCAGATACTCCTCCAAATTTCAAACTAGTGATGGAGAAGTATATCAGTCTTCTAAAAGGTATGTGTATCATGTTTTGGTTATATGTTTCCTACCATGCATGAAGATAATCATAACTTGTTGTACAGAGCTCTCAAGAAAGATAATGCAAGGTATTGCTTTAGCGTTGGGTGCACCAGCTGATGCATTTGAAGGAAAAGTAGCTGGAGATCCCTTCTGGGTAACGCGATTAATTGGTTATCCAGGTTTATCTGATACAGATAGTTCAGCGATTCAATGCAATGATATAGGATGGTAATCAATATTACTGGTTAGGATAACTCATCTTTGAATACACAATTCCTGATCAAAGGTACTGACTTTTTTATTTTTTATTTTTATTGTGTCCTGACATATGTTCTATGAACATATCAGTGGGGCTCACACAGATTATGGTAAGATCAATGAAGTGCATATTTATAGATTATGCGATATTTTTGTGTAGCTGTTTTTTTAACTTGTAAACAATTAATTTTTATTTTCAACTTTGATTCCCTCGTGACTGCAGTTTCATAATGTGAGAATCTTTGATGGGCCTTAGTCAGTTGATTTATGTGCTGTTTGTATACTGTAATTCACAGGGCTCTTGACATTGGTCAACCAAGACGAAGATATTCATGCTCTTCAGGTATTGTTTTAGATATTTCAACCTACTTTTTTTGTAATAAAACATGAATGTCAATTTTAGAATCTTAATCTAATATGCATGATAAAGCTTTGTTGTGAAGCAAATAGCCCAGATCTTTACGGTGGCACCTTTTCGTTGTTTATTGGGTGATCTTGTATTGCTTTCCTTTATATACTTATACTCCTTTTTTTAGTTAGCGACCACGGTATTGTTTTTCACTACTATTTCTGCTCATATTTGTCTACCCTATAATCGTCAAGGTTCCTAAGCAGTCATTTGGGTTGAAGTTGATGGGTGAGAGAATTAGAGAGAGACACAGAATTGGGAGAGAGAAAGAAAGGAAGAAAACCCGTTCTCCCTTTTTGTTTTTTATTAACATTTATTTTTATGACATTCACGAAATGCTGCTTTGATATATGTACATGCCCAGCTTGCTACTCTACTCATTTACTGGACTTGAGACTTCTCCAGTAGCTTAGCGAGCAGGCCTACTAGCAGAAGCAGTCTTACATATCTCATCTCCATGAGCTAGTCTTCCATCACCTTCTGTTAAACTACATGACAATCAACCTCAACATAGTTTCATGAAACTCTCGACTTTAAATTTTTCATGTAGAAATGCTGAAGGATTTCATTGATGCAAGTCTCAAGTTATCTCATTAATTTTCTTCGAGAGAACAGAGGATCTCAAAGAAGGCTTGATTTTGTGAACTGCACCACCTTGAGTCTCGGAAAATCAGAGAACTTTTCTCAGCTTTTTTAATCAATCAAACACCCTTAGTGGTTAATTAGAATATTCGATCATGTTATAACACTAAAAGTAAATCTGTGTCATTTTTTAGCTCGTAGTTTTATCAAGTGATCCTTTGTCTTCACGTGTAAGCTCGTATAATTATCTAAAGTAATCGATAATAACTAAATACTAGAAAAACTTAAATTAGTCCTACAAGAAACTTAACCATCTTGCATGTTATCAAGTAGTAAAAACAATAGCGGCTGATTAATACAGCAACAAAAATTGAGGGCTGATTGATGACAAATAAGCTAAGGAGGGGTTTTCAAAATTGGTAAATTTTCACTCTTCAAGAATTGACTCCTCACCAAGGCCCTTCATCTCAAACATGGAGGGCAACTCTCCTTTGAATTGACTGTCCCTGTTAAGTCCTTCCCATTTATATTAACCTTAGCCAGTGATTTCATGATATGTTCTCGATAGTGCTTGCCTAGATGATTGTTTGATGTGCTGATGGAACATTTAAGGTGGCAAACTTTACGTTAATGTCCTTTGGCCAAAAACTGAATATTTCATCACACTTATCTAGTTCCATTGAAAACTGTCATCTCAACATGCATGTTAAAAGCTTTAAATCCAATAGCACGGCAAGTACTAGGATGAGGCAATTCACTTTGTTTCACTTTGTAGGTGAATGTCTCATCATAATCCTTACCTCCTATTGGATTATGTCACCATATGATCAGCGTTGTATTTATACGGGATTCTTTTTATTTGTTTTCTGCCTTTGTTTCTGTGGGTCAAAGGGTTTTCTTTATACCCAAATTTTGTATTGTAGAGTTCTGCATACCTTAATATGATACATCAGCAACATTACTAAGTTTAACAATGATATGGGTCAGATAACGTAGTCCCTCTTCGGCCATCGGATCTCCTCAAAACCCGCCCTTCCCTGATCATCAAGTCAACAGAAGTCCAACGGGCCGTTACCGCCTCAGGCCCACAGGCAAATGGGTCCGACCCGGCCCGCTCAGGTCCCAAATCCGTTTGCCTCTGCCTATAAATACCAGACCCCCTCCTTACTGTGCCAGGTAATCAAAACTTCCCCCCTGAACCCTAGCTATTGTTGTTTTTCCAAGTAACTGACTAGATCGTCGGAAGGTCTGTCGCCGGGACTTCTCTCGGTGTTTCGAGGCAGTGTGCAGGTACCCAGGACCGAGCCGAGCCCACAAATCCGAGCCGAGCTGCTGGATCCGAGCCGAGCATCCGGTCTCCAACTCACTCCTGCTATTCCCGAGCCGCTCCCGCTACCCAGGGTCAGACCGGAGCCAGTACCGCAACTCTCACTATACAAATTACAAGAACTCACACTTGTTGCAGCCACACCCCAAAAAAGAACTGCATCAGGTTGGCACCGTCTGTGGAAAACTTCCTTCTAAGTACTGTCATCCTTCTGAGTCCTTCCATGGCTCCCAAAGCCTGGAGGGCCGTCACCTCGGCACGACATCCGAACCCCCTACATCATAGCCGTACGAATGACCAGGGTTGCAACCAAGCTCGGGTCAACTCCGCGGCCCGAACTTCAAGTGCGTCTGACTTGCGCCGCGTCATCTCGGATAGGCAGGCCAGCCGAACGAGGGGAGAGGCTGCTTCCAACTCGGTCTCGAACCAATGTCGACAGCCTTCCCAGGTGCGCGATCCCCCGCAGGACCCGGTGGGACAAGCCCCCGTCACAAGGGTCGAATTCCAGAATTTCTGGGACGAGATTTTCCAAGCCATCCGAGGCGGCCAGACTATCGAGATCCGCAACAGTTCCGACCCCTGGTCAGGAACAGGAGCCGGCGAGTCCCGCGGATCAGCTCGTCCCCAGGAACAGGCGGATGCCATCCTTCGTCATTTGGAGGAAATGGAGAACCGCCTCGCCCATCTTGGCGAGGGCGGACCAGTACCGGGTCGCGGTCATCGATAGACCGGACCCCCTTTTCCCCCCCAAATCCTAGAGGCCGAGATCCCTCGGAATTTCAGGCCTTCCCAATTCGAGACCTACAATGGCGAGGGCGATCCTGCTGATCACATGGAGGGGTTTAATACCCTCGTGATGATTCACAGCGCTGCGGATTTCCTCCTTTGCCGTGCCTTCCTTGCTACCCTCCGTGGACCGGCTCGGGAATGGTTCTCCAAACTTACCCCCGGCTCGGTCTTCTCTTTCGAGCAGCTAAAGACGGCTTTCCTAGCCCACTTCGTGACCAGCAGGAAGGTCGAGAAAACAAGCTCTTCCCTTCTGGACCTCAAATAGAAGGACGAGGAATCCCTCCAGGAGTTCGTTCGAAGGTTCACCACTGAGACGAGGTTAGTTTTCTCCCTCGATGCAGGGTCGCCTTCGCAGCCTTTCGACACAACGTCCGCCACGGCCAGCTCAAGGCTTCTTTGGCCAAGAAGCCACCCGTGGACTTCCCCGACCTACTCAACAGGGTCGAGAAGTATATTCGGGCTGAGGAGGCCCTCAATCCCGAGGGCACCAAGGAAGCCAATGCTAAGGGAAAGCGTAAGGTCGATGAAGCTGAGCCCTTCAAGAAGCCCGGGAAGGAAGCAACTGGTCTCAAAAGGGTCCCCCCGTCCCCCGATTCGAGAGAGATACGCTCCTGACACAGAACGTCTCGGCAATCTTGATGGAGATCGAGGATAAAGGGATCGTCCGCTTCCCTCCCTGACAGATGAACAACGACAAGAAGTGAGACCAAAGGTTCTACTGCCGTTTCCACCGAGACACCAAGCACGATACAGATCATTGTCGAGCTCTCAAAGACGAGATCGAAGCCCTCATCCAACGAGGGTATCTGAGGGAGTTCGTCCGGACCAATCCCAAAGATCGAAGAGAAACAAGGAGCCCGAGGCCTTCGCCTCCTCGAGCAAACAGCCGCCGCCCCGAGCGGGACCTCGAACCCGGGGAAGCAGGGGGCCCGGCTATCCTCCACTGCGTCCACGGCAAACCTATGGGAGGGAACTCCAATACCTCCTGCAAGGCCTTCGTCTGAGAGGCCAATTCTGTCCGGGACCGTCCCTCCCCCCGTGTCCAGCAGTTGGCCGTCTCATTCTCTGGAGAAGACCTCGAAGGCGTCCGACTTCCGCACTGCGACGCCTTCGTCATCAGCCTCGTCATTGCCAACTTCGAGGTCCGCCGTATTCCGGGTGGACAATGGCATCTCGGTTAACATCTCGTTCTATGAAGCATTTGAGAACCTCAAGCTCCCCCGAGAAAAGCTCAAGCCCGCCAGTTACACCCTTCACGGTTTCAGGTGTCCCCGTACAAATTGAGGGGATTGTGACACTAGATGTAACTACATGCACGACCGCTATCCTTCGAACCGAGTCGATGAATTTCATGGTGGTTAACGTCAAGGCAGCATACAACGCCATCCTCGGCCGACCCGGGCTCTGTTCGTTCCAGGCCGTCCCCTCGGCCGACCATCTGAAACTCAAGTTCCCCACCGACCTCAGGGTCGGGGTCGTCCGAGGCAACCAGGAGTCGGCACGTTCGTGCTACATGACAGCTGTCGGGGTGGGGTATTTCCCCTCGACGCGGTTGAACTCCCTCCTGAGAAGGACCATCCAGAGTCAGAACCGGCGGATGAGCTGGAGGAAGTCTCGTTCAAGGCAGATGACAAATCCAAACATTTCCGTGTAAGCCGCACTCTGTCCCCGGACTTGAAGCCATGCCTAATCGATTGCGTCATCCGCAACATCGACCTCTTCGCGTGGACCCCATCCGACATGCCTTGGATTTCCGAAGATCTGATCATGCACCGACTGAGCGTCGCCTCGGGCTCCAAGCCCATTCATCAGAAGCGATGCAAGTTCTCTCCAGAGAGGCTCCAAGCCCTAAAGATTGAGGTGGGCGAACTGTTGTCCGCTCGTTTCATCCAGGAAGTTAGCTACCCAGAGTGGCTGACCAACGTCGTTATGGTGAGGAAGGCCAATGGAAGCTAGAGGATCTGCATAGACTTCACAGACCTCAACAAGGTGTGCCCAAAAGACCCCTTCCTCTCCCAAGCATCGACACCCTAATCGATGCGACATCGGGTCACGAGTTGTTGACGTTCATGGACGCCTTTTCAGGCTATAACCAAATCCACATGTTCCCTTCCGACATCGCCAAGATGTCTTTCGTGACCGACCAAGGTCTATATTGCTACCGCGTCATGCCTTTCGGGCTCAAAAACGCCGGAGTCACCTACCAGAGGGTCGTCAACCGGGTCTTCAAAGATCAGATCGCTCGCAACATGAAGGTATACGTCGACGACATGCTCGTCAAAAGCTGGCGAGGTCAGGACCATGTGAACGATCTTGAAGAAGCATTTGGTGTCCTCTGAGCACATGACATGAGGCTCAATCCCGCCAAGTGCGCCTTCGGCATCTCTTCCGGAAAATTTTTCGGGTTCGTCGTCAGCCAGCGTAGCATTGAGGTGAACCCCGAGAAGATACAGGCCATTATAGACATGGCCCCTCCCCGGAATATTAAAGAAGTTCAGCGCCTAATGGGGAGGCTGGTGGCCATCGGCCGCTTCCTCTCGAAATTAGGGGGGCACCCAGCAGCAGGCGTTCGAACAACTGAAGTTCTATCTCGCCAACCCTTCACTCCTGGTAAACCCGAACCGGGCGAACCACTACAACTATCTCTCAACCTCGGAGAGCGCCTTCAGTGCCATTCTCGTTCGGGAAGAAGACGGCGTCCAGAAGCCTCTGTACTACGTGAGCAAAGTCTTGCTCTCGGCAGAGACGTGGTACACAAAAATGGAGAAGATAGCCTACGCACTTGTGATGGCCGCCCAATAGCTTCGTCCTTACTTCCAAGCCCACTCCATTCAGGTCCTCACGGACCAGCCCCTTAAGGCCGTCCTTCACTAGCTCGAGACTTCCGGCCGCTTGGTCAAGTGGTCGATCGAGCTGAGTCAGTACGACATCAGCTATCAACCCAGGACAACTATCAAGGGGCAGACCCTCGCTGAATTCATCACGCAATGCACTATTTTCGACCCATCCGACATCCAGGAAGCCGACCCGATGTGGGAGGTTTATGTCAACGGCTCGTCCTGTGAGGGAGGGAGTGGAGCAGGCGTCATTCTGAAGGCTCCCGATAATTTCGTCCTCCAGTATTCTCTCTGTCTGAATTTTCCGGTCTCGAACAACGAAGCGGAATATGAAGCAATGATCGCTGGGCTCACCCTAGCACACAAGGCCGGATCCAGACACATCAAGGCCTTTAGCGACTCCCAGCTCGTGGTCAACCAGATCACCGGGGAGTACGAAGCTCGTGACACCCGGATGGTACAATACTTGGCGGTGGTCCATTATCTCTTGTCATCCTACCACTCGGTAGAACGAATCCCCAAGGAGCAGAACGCCCAGGCAGATTCATTGTCGAAGCTCGCATCGTCATCCTTCGAAGGGCTCGACCGCACCGTTCTGATCGAGGTCCTCCTCAAGCCCATCATCGACCTCCCTGAAGCCTCCTGCCTTGCCACGGTTCTTCAACCCGACAACTGGATGACGCCCATTCGAAAGTTCATTTCGGAGGCCGAGCTCCCTCAAGACCGGGCCGAAACAAGAAGGATCAGGGTCCGCTCCGAAAGATTCACTCTGATTGAAGGAATGCTCTTCAAGCGCTCATACACATCAGCCGATGGTAGGCCCTGCCTCCGTTGCCTAACTCCAGACGAGGCGAAGTATGCTTTGAAGGAACTGCACGAGGGGATCGGCAGATGCCACATGGGGAGCAGGTCACTCGCTCGAAAGGCCTTAAATCACGGGTACTACTGGCCTACCATGCTGCAAGACTCCTAAGACCTCGTCAGGCGATGTGGCCCGTGCCAAAGATTCTCGTCGGTGAAGAGGCTTCGCCAGGCCAACCTCCGATCCCTATCCAGCCCGACCCCTTTTGCTATGTGGGGGATGGACCTGGTCGGCCCCATCCCACAAGCAACGGGTCAATGAAAATTTCTGGTGGTAGCCATCGACTACTTCACAAAGTAGATCGAGGCCGAACTCCTGGCCACGATTACCGAGCATCAGACTCAACAATTCTTTTGGAGAAACATCATCTGCCGATTCGAGATCCCACAGGTACTCATCACCGACAATGGGACGCAGTTCGCGGGTAAAAACATTTGAAAGTTCTGTAAAGACATCGGCGTTTGCCAATGCTTCTCATCGATGTGCCACCCCCAGTCAAACGGCCAAGCCGAAAATGTGAACCGCCAAATCCTAGTTGGCCTCAAGAAGCGGCTGGATTATTTGCCCAAGGGGCTATGGGTCGACGAGCTACCCAGCGTACTCTGGGCGCACCGAACAACTAAGAGGATCCCAACAGGCGAATCCCCCTTCAGCCTCACCTACGGCGCCGAAGCTGTTATCCCTCTCGAGATCGGCCTCCCTTTGCCCAGGATCATGGCCTTCAGCCAGGAGGACAACTCTTCGGACCTCAGAGCCAATTTGGACCTCATCGATGAGGTCAGGGAAAGATCCGCCCTCCGCAGAAGCATATACCAACAAAGAATTGAGAAGTTCTACAACAAGGTCTGCCTGACGGACATCAAGGAGGGTGATCTCGTGCTCAGAAAGCTCGCAATGTTCGACCCCAGAGGAAAGCAGAAACTCTCGCCTAATTGGGAGGGCCCTTACAAGGTCTCCGAAGTGGTCCGTCCTGGCACGTACCGACTCGCAGACCTGGGGGGCAGGATGATCAAGATGCCCTGGAATGCAGAGCACCTCATTAACTTCCTTGAAGGAGAGGGCTAGACTTATGTAACCGATCTATTGTAATCGGTACTTATGTGCTATTCCTTTTTGTAAATAACAAAGTGTAACTTTATGTTTTCTCTACACTTTTTTATTTTTTCCGTTAATTTTTCCGCCAAGTTAAGGGGGCTCGACCCTCGGTTGTAACCTCGAGGCATACCAAAGCTTTACCAACAAGTTTTGGGGCTCGTTGCTCGGTTGTAACCTCGAGCCATACCCAGGCTTTTCCAACAAGTTTTGGGGCTCGGCGCTCGGTTGTAACCTCGAGCCATACCAAAGCTTTTCCAACAAGTTTTGGGGCTCGTCGCTCGGTTGTAACCTCGAGCCATACCAAAGCTTTACCAACAAGTTTTGGGGCTCGTTACTCGGTTGTAACTTCGAGCCATACCCAGGCTTTTCCAACAAACTCTAGGGGCTCGACGGTCGGCAGTGACCTCGAGCCACCCCCCAGCTTTTCCAACAAGCAGGGGCGCTCGGCGCTCGGCAGTAATCTCAAGCCATACCCAAGCTTTCCCAACAAGCATTGGGGCTCGGCGCTCGGCAGTAACCTTGAGCCATACCCTAGCTTTTTCCAACAAACCCTGGGGGCTCGGCGCTCGGTTGTAACCTGGAGCCATACCAAAACTTTTCCAACAAGTTAAGGGGGCTCGACCTTCGGTACTCACCTCGAGCCACGTCCTAGCTTTCTCGAGCTCATAGGGCCTCGCGCTCGGCAGTGCCTCCGAGCCACAACCGGACAACTCTTCTTTTACGTTAAGGGGGCTCGACCCTCGTCACTGACATCGAGTCACTCCCTAGCATTCTCAAGCTAACAAGGCTTCGCGATCGGCAGTGCCTCCGAGCCACAACACGACAACTCTTCTCTTACGTTAAGGGGGCTCGACCCTCGGCACTCACATCGAGCCACGCCCTAGCTTTCTCAAGCTAACAGGGCTTCACGCTCGGCAATATTTCCGAGCCACAACCCGACAACTCTTCTCTTACGTTAAGGGGGCTTGACCCTCGGCACTCATATCGAGCCATGCCCTAGCTTTCTCAAGCTGACAGGGCTTCGCGCTCGGTAGTACCTCCGAGCCACAACCCGACAACTCTTCTCTTACGTTAAGGGGGCTCGACCTTCGGCACTCACATCGTGCCACGCCTTAGCTTTCTCAAGCTAACAGGGTTTCGCGCTCGGCAGTGCCTCCGAGCAACAACTCGACAACTCTTCTCTTACGTTAAGGGGGCTCGACCCTCGGCACTCACATCAAGCCACGCCCTAGCTTTCTCTAGCTAACAGGGCTTCTCGCTCGGCAGTGCTTCCGAGACACAATCCGACAACTCTTCTCTTACGTTAAGGGGGCTCGACCCTCGACACTCACCTCGACCCACGCCCTAGCTTTCTCAAGCTAACAGGACTTCGCGCTTGGCAGTGCCTCCGAGCCACAACCCGACAACTCTCCCAAGATACGGGGGCTGGGCCTTCGGGATTCCAGCTCTCCTCCCTATCCAAAAGTTTTCAGTAAGATTTAGGGCGGTCGTCTTTGGCAAACGCCCCGAGCCCCGAATCTTGGGTCGACCCTCCTCTCACCCGCTGATAACCCGGGGTAAACGACGCTCGGAGCCGAAATCCCGAATTGTCGAGAGTGGCAGGGGAGCCACCGATCCGGTGCTCTCGGCCAAAAATTCCGTTTTAGGGCGCCTGCCTTCGGCGAGCACCCCGAGTCCCGCCTCTGGGGTCGACCCACCTCTCACCCGCTGACAACTCGGAGTAAACGGTCCTCGGAGCCGCAACCCCGAATTGTCAGAGGGTGGCAGGAAAGTCACCGACGATGGGATTTCACGGTGAAGTGAGACAATTTCTGATGAACTTTTGGTGAAGGGTTGAGGGTTATATAGCTCTCCGGTGAGGCGCATTTATGACATTGGGGAGTCTAAATGACGGAAGATAAAACTTTCCCCATTAAGTGTTACTAGAAGATGAAACGTCCCCCATTAAGTGTTGTCGTAGGACGACACGGCGCGGCTCCCGAGCAAAGCAGGGGGTTCGGAGTCCGGTTCGAGTGGCAGTTAACATCCTATTTTTTCCAAGTCAACAAGAGTCAGACAAATCAAGTCTTATTCATAAACACCTTCAAAGGCTATGGTACAATTAAAAAACTTTACAACATTCTCCCTAAACCTCACATAAGGGTCTCTCCCCAGACCCTCCGAGCTCACAAGAGCCGTCTCGAGCCCGGCGGAATGGCTCCGCTCCACCAATCTCATCCCCACCTTGGGCATAGCCATCGATGTCCTTGCAACCGAGCTCTGCACGTCAGCAGGCATCGCCATCTCCAGATACAGGGTCGGCGAGGAGCCTAAGGCAGAGGGGACTCCTGGCTCCGGACGGCCGAGCCGAGGTCGTCCGATGCCTAGCAACACCTTCAGCCTGTGAATCTCCAGCTCTCTCAACAATGACCTCGCGAAGAACGGATTCGGAGATCTGGTGCCAGGTGGAGGCATCAGATAGAGCCCAGTTCGTCTCGGTACTTCCCCAATCGCGGTTGGCTAGAGCCTTCTTCAGACGAGCCGCCTCTAGACTGAGCTCCTTAGACTTGTTCATAAAATAGTCCACCGCAGCTTCTCGGTCGTGAGCCTACTTACGATAGCGAATCAGCACTATCTCCTTGGACTCTAGCTTATTTCGAAGTCGCCGGACCTCGGCGGAACTGAGGTCGGCCCCGGTAGTCTTGTTCATCTAGCAAAAATAGGGGAGAGACAACAATTCACTAAGAGAGCTTGCAAAAAACAAGAAGTCACAGAGGGTTGGCCAAAATTTTGTTTTTATAGATTCAAAAATTCTGTTACAAAAAACGGTGGCCAGTTTGCACTAGGCAAGTACAAATCGAAAAGAAAGCAAAAATCCTACATTACTTTGGCACCTCTTCGGCAGCCGGTTCACCCTCTGCCTCCTCCAGACAAGGGTCCTTCGGAGCCTCATCTTCTTCTCCCCCGGGGGGTCGGTGGAAGCAGGGGAGGCGCCCACCCATAGTTTAGGTGGTCGATCTTGGCCTCCGGCTAAGGTGCAGGAAGTGCTCCTTGGCCTGGTCGTAGGCGTCGTCTTGAGCTTGGATTAGCTCGTTCGCGGAGGACATCTCCAGCTCGCCATATGCCAACTTCGCCACTGAGCGAACTGCCGCGATCTCGCGCGCATGTTGATCCTGCAGAGTAGCCATCTCTGCTTGGAGGAGCGCATGAGCTCTCTGAGCCGCCGTCAGCTCGTCCTTCAGCTTCTTCCCCTCTCGAATGTACCGCTCGGCATTCCTCTTCTCGAGCTAAACCTCCTTCTCCAGGCACTTCCTTAGATGTGCCCCGTGCAGCAGCGCCTGGCCGAGGAGAATTGAGTTAGACGCAAAATTCACAAATACTAAACACAAAGCGGATAACTAACAAATACTTACCGCGACCTGTGCCTGAGCCCACTTCATGTAGGCCGTCTAGGATGTCTCCGTCGCCAGAGTCATCCGGTTACGCTCCGTGACAAGCTTCTCCGCCACCTCCATCACGAACGGGCCCTCCGTCATGGTGTCGCCCTCCTTCACCGCCCAATCTGGGGCGAACGGCCTTAGACCCCTTCCGCCCACCATCTCCTGGGCGTCGGGGCGAAGTGCTGGGGTCCCTTTCTTCAGAACCTCCGCTACGTTACTACTGGAGCTCGGCTCCGACTCCTTCGGCTCCCTAGACGGGTGGCTTCTCTTCGACTTCGTCGGAGGCCGCTCCGAAGGTCCTTCGGCTGCCACCTGGGTGGACCCTGCCGCCGGGGCAGCCTTCTCCTTGGTAGCCTTCTCCCTGTCAGCCCTCTTCTTTGCGGCCAAGGTCAGGAGGGCATTCCTCGTATCGAGGCTCTTCGCATCCATCGCTAAAGGAAAAGAAAAATGTTTCAACACGAAGGCAGAAAATTAAGTAAAGAAGAAACAAAAACATACAAGGGGGCACTGGGCTCAGTCCGGCTCGGGCCAGATGTAACTCTATGACGCGCGGCCAACCGATGTTGTGCCCCTCTACAATCTTATCCACTTCAGCCCATACTTTCTCTGTCAAGTCCCTCCGCCTCGGGGGTTTATGGTTCAGCTTGTAAAAATTCTAGACTGTGGGAATTTCCCAAGGCATCTCGCTCCGGACAACGAGGTACTTCTCCTTCCACGCCTTTATCGAGTCCGGGTGACCGTGCATCACTCTCTTGTGGGGGCGTGGTGACATGTAGAAGATCCCCTCCATATCTCCGAGCGAGCTCACCCCCATGACGGTGCGGAAATACTTGAGCCTCAGCTTAACCCCCTTCTCCTGGCATTTGAGGATAAAGCAGACCAAATGCTTCAACGAGTCTGGGCCGTACTGCATCGGACTCAGCTCCCCCCACCTCTGCACCCTCTTGATAAACGGGTGCAGCGGCAACCTCAATCCTGAGATGAAAGCATCCTTGGGAAACATACAGAAACTCTTCTCCAACTCAGTAGTTGGACGAAGACTGGGGCTCGGAATTAGCAGCTCAAACTCCCGAGGAATGAAGTAAGCTGCCCTTAATATCTGCAGGTAGTCCACCTTCAGCGCACACTGGACGCTGTCCATCTTTATCATGGTCCGATCTGATGCACGCTCCCCTGCGGTAAACTGGACAAGTTCCTCAATGTCGTCAGGGTACATCCTGATTGACCCTGGGTTCCTATTTGTCACGGGAGGATCTGCAAGCCCTTCTCCGAGCTCGTCTGGCGTACTCGGACTAGCCGGCCGAATCCACTTTCTCTTCCTCCTACGGGGACGAGGCTTCCTCTCCGGAGACAGAGTCGCCAACGGGGGCAGAGGGGGGAGACCTTCCTCCGCTACTACTCCCTCGGCTCCTCCTTCACCCCCCTCCTGGCCGTCCTCTCCCTCGACTCCTCCTTTACCTTCCTCCTGATCACCCTCTTCCTCGACAAACTCCTCCTCGGACCCTTCGTCAGTCTCCTCCCCCGACGTCCCCTCTTCTAGCATACGACTTCGCAAAGGGGCCACAACCAACCACATCGCTCGTTCCCTTGGATTCCGAATCCGACTGTTCTTCCTCCAAAACAGGGTCACCCAGGGACCAAGACGACGACTGTGTCTCGACCACCACCACATCACGACCCGAAGAGCTCACCTCGGAACCAGACTGAGAGCGTGACATAAGAAAACGAAATATTAACCTGATTGACCGAGAAACGGGAGTATCACCGCAAAAGTTATCGCCGACAGCAAAGAGAGAAAATTCCTGTTATGAAGAGAGAGAGAGTGCGAAGTAGAGAAATGAAGGGGGGGGGGGGGGTGGGGGACTTATAGGGGGGAAAGGACTCCTCGAATCCCGCAAAAGGATCCTCACCGTCCAATCTTGATCATCAAGATCTAACGGCCACTAGGATATCAAAAACCTCGATTTCCACCCCCATGACGTCAGACTGACACTTAAAATTCCAATTTTACCCTCGGCCTTGTCAGCTGGTACAGTTGCTCGGCGTCCCGTAGTAACGGCTCAAGTACTACACTTTCTTCGTTACCACTACTCCCCTTTCCTCCCAGGACAAACGAGCAAGTTCAGCTTGTCCGTTACCAGAACTTTTCCAACAAGTTTTGGGGCCCGGAGCTCGGTTGAAACCTCGAGCCATACTAGAACTTTTCCAACAAGTTTTGGGGCTCGGAGCTCGGTTGTAACCTCGAGCCATACCACAGCTTTTCCAACAAGCAGGGGGGCTCGGCTCTCGGTTGTAACCTCGAACCATACCAAAGCTTTTCCAACAAGTTTTGGGGCTCGTCGCTCGGTTGTAACCTCAAGCCATACCAAAGTTTTTCCAACAAGTTTTGGGGCTCGTCGCTCGGTTGTAACCTCGAGCCATATCCTAGCTTTTCCAACAAGGAAATGAGGCTCGGCAGTCGGCAGTGACCTCGAGCCACCCCCGAGCTTTTCCAACAAGCAAGGGGGCTTGTCGCTCGGTTGTAACCTCGAGCCATACCAAAGCTTTTCCAACAAGTTTTGGGGCTCGGAGCTCGGTTGTAACCTCAAGCCATACCACAGCTTTTCCAACAAGCAGGGGGGCTCGGCGCTCGGTTGTAACCTCGAGCCATACCAAAGCTTTTTCAACAAGTTTTGGGGATCGTTGCTCGGTTGTAACCTCAAGCCACACCCAAGCTTTTCCAACAAGTTTTGGGGCTTATTGCTCGGTTGTAACCTTGAGCCATACCAAAACTTTTCCAATAAGTTTTGAGGCTCGTCGCTCGGTTGTAACCTCGAGCCATACCCTAGCTTTTCTAACAGGCAAAGGGGGGCTCGGCGGTCGGCAGTGATCTCGAGCCACTCCCTAGCTTTTCCAACAAGCAGGAGGGCTCGGCGCTCGGCAGTAACCTCCAGCCATACCCAAGCTTTTCCAACAAGCAAGGGGGCTCGGCGCTCGGTTGTAATCTCGAGCCATACCAAAGCTTTTCCAACAAGTTTTGGGGCTCATCGCTCAGTTGTAAGCTCAAGCCATACCAAAGCTTTTCCAACAAGTTTTGGGGCTCGAAGCTCGGTTGTAACCTTGAGCCATACCACAGCTTTTCCCAGGCAGGGGGGTTCGGTGCTCGGTTGTAACCTTGAGCCACCCCCTAGCTTCTCCAATAAGTTTTGGGGCTCGGCGGTCGGCAGTGACCTCGAGCCACCCCCCAGCTTTTCTAACAAGCAGGGGGGCTCGGCGCTCAGCAGGGACCTCGAGCCACCCCCTATATTTTCCAACAAGTATGGGGAACTCGGCGCTCGGTGGTAACCTCGAGTCACCTCTAGCTTCATCACAAGTAGGGGGGCTCGTCCCCCGACCCTCGACGCTCGGCTAAGCAAACCCCTACTTTCGGTCCTCGACGCTCCTTAAGCTTTCACCGCAAGTAGGGGGCTCGTCTCCCGACCCTCGATGCTCGGCTAAGCGAGCCCCTACTTTCGGCTTTCGACGTCCCCATAACTTTTCCAACAAGTATGGGGAGCTCAGCGCTCGGTGGTAACCTCGAGCCACCCCTATCTTTCATCACAAGCATGGGGGCTCGTCTCCCGACCCTCGACGCTCGGCTAAGCGAGCTTCTACTTTCGGCTCTCGACGTCCCCAAAGCTTTTCCAACAAGTATGGGGGCTCGTCTCCCGACCCTCGATGCTCGGCTAAGCGAGCCCCTACTTTCGTCTCTCGACGTCCCCATAGCTTTTCCAACAAGTATAGGGAGCTCGGCACTCGGTGGTAACCTCGAGCCACCCTTAGCTTTCATCACAAGCAGTGGGGCTCGTCTCCCGACCCTCGACGCTCGGTTAAGCGAGCCCCTACTTTCGGCTCTCAACGTCACCATAGCTTTTCCAACAAGTATGGGGGCTCGTCTTCCGACCCTCGACGCTCGGCTAAGCGAGCCCCTACTTTCGTCTTTCGACGCTCCCTAGCTTTCATCACAAGCAGGGGGGCTCGTCTCCCGACCCTCGACGCTCGGCTAAGCGAGCCTCTGTTTTTGGCTCTCAATGCCCCTCATACTTTCAAAGGAATCCTCTTCATCCTACCCCGCTGGCCTATCCAGAAAGATACGAACCACAATTTCACCATACACACTGCTCCGCTCTTCCTACAGAGACAAATCACTCCTCCACGGCTGGATTACCTAGCCCTCCAGGATTGGGGGCTCCTGATATGGGTCAGATGACGTGGCCCCTTCTGGGCCATCGGATCTCCTCAAAATCCGCTCTTCCTTGATCATCAAGTCAACAGAAGTCCAACGGGCCGTTATCACCTCAGGCCCACAGACAAACGGGTCCGACCCGGCTCGCTCAGGTCCCAGACCCGTTTACCTCTGCCTATAAATATCAGACCCCCTCCTCACTGCGCCAGGTAATCAAAACTTCCCCCCTCCAGAACCCTAGCTACTGTTGTTTTTCCAAGTAACTGACTAGATCGCCGGAGGGCCTGTCGCCGGGACTTATCCCGGTGTTTCGAGGCAGTGTGCTGGTACCCAGGACCGAGCCAAGCCCACAAATCCGAGCCGAGCTGCTGGATTCGAGCCGAGGATCCGGTCCCCAACTCACTCCTGCTATTCCCGAACTGCTCCCGCTACCCAGGGTCGGACCGAAGCCAGTACCGCAACTCCCACTATACAAATTACAAGAACTTACACCTGTTGTAGCCACACCCCAAAAAAGAACCACATCAAACAATATTCTATTTTTCGGTATTTTTTTCTACATGATACTTGAGCGACTTCAACCTCCTTGAGCAACTTCTTGTTTGAGCCACAAGAAGAGAGAGATCTAACTTGTAGCCTCTCTTTTGCCTCCATAACAACAGAGTCCAATTTTTTCTCTCTCGTCGATTCATTTCATGATTTCAATGAACAAAAAGAAAAAAAAGAAAAAAGAAAAAAAAAGGAAAAAAAGGTTTTTTGAGCTGAGGTCACTCAAACTAAAATTGAAGATTAATCCCCCACAAATCAGGAAGAGAAGCTACGTATCCCTGGCTTCTACAGGGTGGTGGACATTTGTGTTATTCCCACTCTGTTGGTGAACACCCACCAGGAACTGGCTCTAATATCTTCGAATGTTCAGTAGGAGAAATAAACTCATGGGAACTCCTTACTCATAGCTCTAGTTTGTAGATGCCTTTAGATTGACTGCTTATGCTCGGAGCACTATACTCAATCTTTTCAAAGAAAGTTCTCCCACTAGGACTAGCTTTCCTTCTCAACAATGGTATCTCACTTATGTGAATTTTGGCAACTAGTTGAGAAAATTCTCCACCCTGGCTAAGAAAATACATTGTGATAATTCTTGTTCCAGCTCCCAAATTTGATAAACCTTCCTAGTATTTCCTTTGTTAGGGTAATTTGTTTTAGTTGAATCAACATCATGTGAATCTTACCTCGACAAATCCACCATTTTGTTGTTTTCCCATCACATATCCTTTGTTACAAAGAAACCCATGTAACCCTTGTAATTCTATGGGTAGAATTTACGGCATAAGAAAGTGCACAAACCCAATAAACCCCCAACTAGATAGATTTTCTCAATGAGCTTGTCCATTCTATCTCGTATAACGTTTGGTTCTTCTTAATGGGAGTTCACCCGGCTCCTATTCATACTATTTATCCAATGTATTTCAGTGAAGCATTGTAATTATCCTCACCCTCTTGGGTCTAATACATCATCTTTAGCTCATGAATATGTCTTGCTTTATATCCC
Source organism: Hemerocallis citrina (assembly GCA_017893485.1). Taxonomy (NCBI): domain Eukaryota; kingdom Viridiplantae; phylum Streptophyta; class Magnoliopsida; order Asparagales; family Asphodelaceae; genus Hemerocallis; species Hemerocallis citrina. The sequence goes on from CM030360.1 coordinate 34,776,058, forward strand.
AACTTGACCCATAATTTCTTCACTATTGCACCTGATGGCTGTTCGGTTAAAACTGTGAAGGTATACTGTTGAAGTTAAGAATTTCTCTATGTAGCTTGAATTAAGTAGCATTTTCCTGAATGTTAACATAGTTATTAGTCAATATTCATATATATATATATATATATATATATATATATATAAATCATTGTTTTTTATAGTCACATGATGGATGGGCAAATGAATTTCAAATGATTTGATTTTACATATTTAGACTAATTTAGATGTGTAGATCAATGTGAACGGTTCGGATCGTCGATATGAAGGCGGGAAGGCCGAGTGCACACGAGTGCACACGGAGGGGTAGTGCACAACGGAAGGTTTTCATATATATACACACACACACACACACACACATATCTGTAATACTATAAGACCCTTCACACTAGGTATAACACCAATCTCGTTTGTTTATAGAATAAGTCTTTTTCCTGGTGACTCTATATGCAGGTGAGGAATCGATCAGGAGAGTGGATATTTGCAGCTCCAATACCTGATACTTTTGTCTGTAACATAGGAGACATGCTCAAGGTTCTATCTGAATCATTCATCTTCCATCTTCATACTCAAATGTGAATGAACTATTTCATTAACTATTTCTCTTGGCAATTTCAGATTTTGTCGAATGGAATTTATGAGCCAACTCTACATAGAGTGATTAATAACTCTCCAAAGTATCGTGTCTCTGTTGCATTTTTCTTGGAGGTGTGATCATCTGCCACTTTACTGCTCCCTCTTTCTTCTTTCTTCCTATTCCCCATGAATGATTCTGTGTTCTTCATTTACTATGAACAGACGAACTTTGATGCACGTGTAGAGCCATTGGACGTGTGTCTGCAGAAGACTGGTGGAGTTGCAAAGTATGCGGGAGCTGTATATGGGGAACATTTAACCCAGAAGGTGCTTACCAACTTTGTCATGTAGGAAAAGACTCATTTTACATTCAATGTTCTATGGTTATTTTGCCACTTTTTTCTAGCTTTTAAATAAATAAAGTGCATGTATAACTTTGGTCGTAAGGGGAGAACATCCAGGGGATCCACATATAGGTGGTGTGGATCTCTGGAAATGTATTAAGAAGTATCTCTCTTTAACTTTTAATGAGCAGTGTTAGACACGATTTGTTCTGTGATTGAAAATGATTCAGTGGTTATGTGGTAAGCCTACACTAGTGAGGGAAGAGGTCGAGAGTTTGGATCCTGTTTTCACGGTTAATATCCAATTGATATACAGTAGTAGTTATTAGCATGTGCAATGCATGTGAGAAATTATACATCCTTTGTGTTGAGATTTTAAGCTGTTTGTAGACCCCTCTTTTTGAGGAATTTTCATTGTCAAAGGGTTAGATGAGTTCCTAAAAATATTTGTTAAAAGACTTTGAAAAAGCCCATGACAATGTTTATGACAAAGTTGATTGGAACTTTATGTTTGATATATTGCATAATAGCGGTTTTGGTAGCAAATGAATTTCCTGGTTAAAATTTTAATTGTTGGTACTTCTTTTGTCATTATTAGTGGGGAAAAGGGTACTCAATTGAAAGGCAAAAAGGGTCTTAGACAGGGGATCCGATTTCTTCCTTACGTTTTGTGTTAGTGGCTGATGTGTTTAACACAATGCTTAAAACTGCTCAGAATAATAACATTATTAAAGATCTGTGTGGTTTTGATGGATTTACGGGGTTTTTAAGCTGATGATACTATCATCTTTGTTAAACCTAATGTTTAATCTTTGAGAAAATGAAACTTCTGTTGTATCTTTTTGAGGGAATCTAGTATATATGTCTATTATTATTTTTTAAACTTTAGCAGTTTGATTAGGTGAATCAAATCCTAGACAAGTAGAAATTGCTAAAATTTTAAATTGTAAAACAATCTTTATATAATGTCATATTTTTACATTTCATCTTGAGTCATTAAGAGAATTTAGAAGGTTAGAAGAAGCTTCTTTTGGTATGGAAATACAAATACTACTGGAAAACATTTGTGCAATAGGAAAATTGTGCAAATCTAAACAAGAAGGTGGTAATGCTATCATTAACCTTTGAAATCAAAACTTAGCACTTTACTTCGATGTGGGGAAGCTATTTTTATATTATAGGAGACTTGGACACCACACTTTCCCTTGGGAGCCTGAGCTCCTTTCCTTTGGGCCATCGTATTCTTGGCAGCCAAGTTTGGTCACGAACAGTTGAGTGAGTTTGTGATGGATGCCGACTAATTAACGGCTTGAACAATCGTTGGAGGTAGTATGACTGCTCAAACCTGGCTTCATATAGTCTAGACGAGCCTTTAATTTTAGGTCAGTTTAACTTTGCCGCATGTTGGAGGGAGTAACCACTTTGAATTTTCTGTGGGAGGCAATACTCCTTTTCCATCCGTTGTGATGGCAAGAGTAGCCAATTTTGTTGCATGTCTGATGTAAAGATTTAAATACTGAAGGCTTGTATGCACGGCTAGGCAGGATTGTGCACATAGGGCCTCTTTGTTGTATGGTTCGTGTGCGGGTTGGAATGTCGGATTGGTTTGGATGAGTTGTATTCTAGGTCTTTATCACATGTGTTTCGGTTGAGACTCTTTTTTTAACCTTCAACAATGTAATATCTGGGAAACTTGATATTTGGCTTCAATAATGTGATACTCTGATATCAAATGATAAACTTGATACTTGGCTTCTTTGGTGAAACTTCTCAAGCGAGGAGAATATAGACAAGTGATATGGGTAAAAATAGAAATGAATTAGGATCGTTCAAATCGGACACGAATCTTAAAACTCTTAGGGGTAAAACGGAAAATTTCACAAAAAACCGGCCTGTAAAAGGGAGTTGGGTCCTTTTTAGGCCAAGCTATCCAGAACGGATTTGTCATATTGGGTTGCCACAGCGGCCCAATATGAAGGGACTTCATAATTATTCATTATGATGATTTAAACTCATAATTATGCATAAAAAACGGTAAAATTTTATCTCTTTATCAAGAGAAGCCTATCTATTCATGAAGAAGAAAGTAACAAACTCTATCAAAACACTAGGAAGTAGAGATAAATCAATATCTTGAAACTGACCCCCTAAGTGACTATAAATACTCGATGACATCTACAGAAATCAGGTAATCAGTATTTGGCTACTAAAAACAATCATATATTTCTTAGTTTTCTGAATTGAACATTGGAAGGTCTGTCGCTGGTACTAACCCCGGTGCTTCAAACTTTTGCAGGTCAATCTGAAGTGATCACAACCGTTCAGATCATATTTAAGAATTCAAACGAGTTAGAATTCAGAGTGTTAACATCGGCAAAAACTAAAAGCACTAGTAGAAAATGCTACATTCACAATAGAAATTTTTCTTGTAGAAGAGTGCAATTCCATGATTAGTGTACATTTGTAAGAGATTTTTCTTCATTCCCTTATTGTAAGGCCCCTGCCCCTAGCTCAGACAATTTATAAGACAAATTATTTATAGTATAGTACAACTGCCCACCACAGGCTGCCTCTCAAAAAGTGGTTAACCGGATTGGTGACTCTTGATCATAGGCTATTATATTTATAGTTATTTATTTTATTTCAATTCCCGATGTGGGACTATATTATTCACATCCTCTCATTTCTGTCTTATTCTCCTGCGTGTACACAAAGCACCAAGTAGTGAGCCCCTGAGGCACGTCAGCCTCTCACAAACAGTAGCTGCCTGTTTCTCTCCTCAACGGGTGGCCCCATGGGTGACGTCATCATGACGTCACCTCAAGTCCAACAGCACAACATCTATTGTTTCACAAATGTCCCTCTACTATTCCCTTATTTTACCAAATTGCCATCTACCATTTTTATTTATATGTTTTGCCATCATATATATATACACACACACACACACACACACACACACACACACACACACACTACTATAATTCTTAGAAATTACGGGATGTTACACTTATAATTGTGCTGTTTCACAACGGAATTTTAACTACTCCTTGCGAATATTAGCCACAATAAAATATCTGCAATGGAAGTTGTACCTTACTGTCCCCTTATATAAGAGAATATCTACAACAAATTTGTCCCTTGCAAGTGTGTTTTAACAGGGATTTTTCCTGTTGCTGATGATCTATTGCTATAGAGGTATGCAAGGTGCTCATTAATTTGCAATTGTTACCTCGCAAATGCAATTGCACGTGTTTTCTCCATTACTGTTTACATTCGGATGACTTAATCAACTTTACAAAAACGATGTATCTTTTCAATCAAGAACATATAATTATTTTACATGTTGATTCGCACAATTATATAAGAAAACACAATAATGCAAAATATATAATTTGAACAATCAGTACATATTTAGATAATAGTAAACTTAAGAACACAAAAAATGCTTTAATATTATATAATTCATAACATTCTCATTACAAAATTGTATGTTTATTTCAAGGCGACAAACAACAATACATTCTAGAATAAAATATGAGTTGTCAAACTCCAAGAAACACAATAAATGTTTACAAAAATACCAATAACCTGGTACAACTTCCATATATCCCCAACTTCACTTTTCATGTAAGGTATTCTGCATGTTCCTCATTATCCTCAGCCTCATAGTCATCGGCACTATATACAAACTACATGAAAAAGAAACAACACAAACTAGAATTGGATTTGGTATATATAGGTAATAATATATTATCCAACTGAGGCAATTAAATTTGTGCCTACCTTTTGTCGTATTTGACTATTGCATGAGTCGATAGTAGTATTTTCCAACCTTTGTTTCAGGGCTTCCATCTTGTCAGGATGCTGATGGAAATTTTATATGTAACACTTAAGCAACATGCATAAAACATTGATGTCATCCTTAATCATGTTTTCTACAGATCCAGATCTTAATCATGTTACAAAAGTGCTTTAATATAAAAGATCCTAAATCATGCTTCTATATAGATCCTTTGCTAAATCAAAAGAAGAAGAATATAAAAGAGGAAGCACTAAGCTGAAGCCATTGATGGAGATTGCACAGAGGATTTAGATCTTCCTATATGACACATATCTCTATGAGAGAAAGTCACTCTTTTCTTCTGTTAAGGGGATGATAGATAGAATAGAATGATACATATATATAGGAGAGCACAACCCTAACAGATAAATAGTGATTTCCAATTTTGCCCATCACAAAATTAAAAATTCACTTTCCGGTTTCTACACGTAATATTTCACACTTTATTATTACATGCTTTTAACCCATCACTTTCGGCTAGATCATTTTAATTTGGGTTAAACTTTAGAAGAGCAATTATATATTTAGTCACATATGTGAGCCCACATAGATTATTTTCCAACAATGTCCCACTTGGGCCACATATGTTACACCTTACAAATGTACATACTTCATGAGCTCAAAACTTTGCTATCATAACCAAAAGCATAGCCAAATAATTTCGTCCATTAATCATGTAAATATATGATCAAAGCAAGTTTCGTTACATTTATCGTAACTAAATTCATCAATGGTCACATATATTAACATAACCAAATGACATAGATCAAGTGTGAATGTGTAGCATGAAAATTTCATGCATTGTGATCTATATACATGCCTATTTTCAACTAGTCCTCTTAAACATAAGTGAGGTTAGAGTCAAACATAACAAAAGAGTGAGAAAACTGAACATTTTATTTCTCATCAGAAAATAACCAAATATATAAAAATCTCAGACAAACATAAAGCAAATAAAATACAAACTCCCACTAAATCATGATATCCTGAAATAATACAATACCCATATGAGCAGTCTGCTCATGAAAGACCTTGGGTGGTAATTCTTTTGTGAGCGGATCTGCTATCATGGAGTTTGTCCCAATGTGCTCTATAGATATTTGTCCACTCTGTACTCTTTCTTTCACAACTAGGAACTTTATGTCAATATGCTTCGACTTTGATGAGCTCCTGTTGTTGTTGGAATACATCACTGCTGACTTATTGTCACAAAATAACTTGAGTGGTCTTTCTACATTCTCCAAAATGCGCAGCCCAGTGGCAAAGTTCCGCAACCATATTCCATGATTCGATGCCTCATAGTATGCTACATACTCTGCTGCCAAAGTGGAAGAATCTACAAGTGTCTGTTTGACACTTTTCCAGGATATAGCTACTTCAGCTAACAGGTAAATATTGCATGATGTAGACTTTTTGCTATCTTGGCATCCAGAGAAATCAGAATTAGAATATCCTACGACCTCCAAATGATCTGACTTCCTATATGTGAGCATGTAATCTTTTGTTCTCTGAAGATACCTCATAACCCTCTTGGATGCTATCCAATGGTCCATATCAGGTTTGCTTAAATACCTGCCTAACATCCCAACAATGTACGCAATATTCGGACGTGTAGATACTTGAGCATACATTAGACTCCCAACAGTTGATGCATAAGGGATCTTTTGCATTTCCTGAATTTTAAGGTTACTTTTATGGCACTGACTAAGACTAAATTTGTCTCCTTTAGCAACAGAAGTATCTCATGGTCTACAATCTTGCATGCCAAACCTTTTGAATACTTTATCGATATATCCCTTTTGTGATAATCCAAGAATACCTCGAGAATGATCTCAGTGTATCTGAATTCCTAATACAAAAGAGGCATCCCCAAGATCTTTCATATCAAAATGCTTGGACAGAAACTTTTTGGTTTCGTGCAACAAGTCTATATTATTAGTGCCAAACAATATGTCATCGACATACAGAACTAGGAATATATGCTTACTCCCACTGAACTTGTGATACACACAATCATTAACAACATTCATCTCAAAATTGAATGAGATAATTACTTGATGAGACTTGTGGTACCATTGATGAGACGCCTGCTTGAGTTCATAGATGGATTTCATTAATTTGCAAATCATATTCTCTCTGGTTGCACCATATAAATTGTCTCGTCATTGTTGCCATTGAGAAACACCGTCTTGACATCCATTTGATGTAGCTCAAGGTCAAGATGAGCAGCTAGTGCCATAATTGTCCTGAAGGAGTCTTTCGATGAAACTGGAGAGAAAGACTCTGTAAAATCGATTCCTTCTTTTTGAGTATAGCCTTTAGCTACAAGATGTGCCTTATACCTCTCCACATTACCATTTGCATCCCTCTTGGTCTTAAATATTCATTTACAGCCAATTGGTTTTGCACCTTCTGGTAATGGGACAAGTTCCCAAATTTTGTTGTCTTGCATAGACTTATACTCCTCATTCATGGCACTCATCCACTTTTGAGTGTTATAACTTTTCATGGCCCGATGAAATGTGATTGGATCTTCTTCCATCATTCCATTGTCATCCTCATGTTCTTGGAGAAATACAATATAATCATTCGGAATAGCATTCCTCCTTTCTCTTGTGGATCTCCTTAATGGTACTGGTTCTTGAGGTTGTTGAGTTTGTTCTTCTGGAACAATTACCTCATTTTCAATAGGGTTTCTTTAACATTGTCTTGTTGAGATTCCGGATTCACTTCTTGATCAATGATAGGTGTGAGAACCTGAATATTGTTAAAAGTGATAGTAGGAATTAGGTTTGGAATTGAATACAATTTCTCCTTAAAAGCAATGTTTCTAACCTTATTTCTCTCTCCAAACTCAACTTCCTCAAAAAATGTTGCAGTTCCCGTCAAAAAAATATTCATAAGTGTGGGATCATAAATCTTATAGCCCATAGATCGGTCAGAATAACCAATAAAGTAGTTGCTCACTGTTTTGGAGTCCAATTTCTTTTCATGTGGCCTGTAAGACCTTGCCTCAGCTGGACATCCCCAAATGTGAAAGTGCTTTAGACTAGGCTTTCGACTTGTCCAATGCTCATAAGGTATTTTTGCAGCTGCTTTAGTTGGTACTCTATTGAGAATGTAAGCTGCTGTCTTTAATGCTTCTCCCTAGAGAGACTCAAGTAAGGTGGAATGATCAATCATACTCCTTACCATATCCTTAAGAATCCTATTTCATCTTTCAGGAACACCATTCATGATATATGATCCTGGCATGGTGTACTGTAGGACAATACCGCATTCCTCTAGGAATTTAGCAAACGGTCCTAGATGTTGTTCACTTGAGCCATCATATCTACCATAGGTTTCACTACCACGATCAGCTTTGAACACGTCCAGAGACTGTGATTTTTCATGAATGAGATATAGGTATCCATAACGTGAGTAATCGTCTATGAATGATATAAAATATTGTTGACTATTCCAAGATGCCGTAGGGAATGGCCCACAAATATCTGTATGAATCAGTTCTAAGACGCTTGAAGATCTATTGGCACATAATCTCTTAGCTTTGGTCTGTTTTTCCTTGATGCAGTCTACACAGACATCAAAGTCTGTGAAGTCCAGGGACTCTAAAATGTCATCAGACACAAGACGCTCAACTCTACCTTTTGAGATATGACCTAAGCGCTTATGCCATAATGACGCCGAATTTTCCTTATTTAATTTACGTTTAGTGCCACGTGACTTTACATGCAAGGTTTCATTATAGGATGCAATTGTTTCGAGCAAATAAAGGTTGTCATAAGCATTCAAATAACCAGTTCCAACAACATTCAAATTTAAAGACAAACTAAACTGATTGTTTCCAAATGAACAATAATATCCAAATTTGTCCAACAAAGAAATAGAAATCAAATTTCGTCTAATAGACGGTACAACAAAAGTGTCTTTCAAATCCAAATAAAAACCAGTCCCTAAAAACAACCTGAAGTGCCCAACTGTTTCCACTTCTACCGATTTTCCATCGCCCACGAAGATGTGTATTTCACCATCATTTGGCTTTCGGCAGCTCAGGCAACCCTGCATAGAAACTCTTATGTGAGTAGTAGCACCAGAATCTATCCACGAAGTGTTTCTAGGTATTGAAGATAAATTAACCTCAGAACAGACCAAAGTAACAAACATACCTTTCTTTGCACGCCATGCATGATATTTGGTACATTCCTTCTTCATATGTGCAGGCTTGTTACAAAAGAAATAACTCTCTGTATCCTTCTGTTGTTTCTTTTGAGCTGGACCCTTAGCTTTTTCATTCTCAGATTTTCTTTTCTTGCCATTATCGTTAGAGGCATTGGCCAAGTGAGCACTTTCAGTCTTATCCTGTTTCAACCTTTCTTCCTTCTGTACGCAGTGAGAAATGAGCTCATCTAAAGTCCATTTTTTTTCCTTTTGACAGTTGTAACTGATCTTGAATTGATTCAACTGTGCATGACGCGATACCAAAACCATAATCACAAGCAATTCTTTAGGATACTCAAGCTTAAGTGCCTTAAGTCTTGAAACAATATGGTACATCTCCATAATGTACTCCCTTACATTTTTCCGACCCTTATACTTTATAGACATCAAAGAAGTCAGAAGTGTAGTCATTTCAACCATATCGTTTTTGGCAAAAACGTTTCTCAATTTGTTCGAGAAAATCCTTGGCCTTAGTAATCTCATCGAATTCTGTGCCCCTAAAGGCTTCTGGAATGCTGTGTTTCATAATCATTAAACTCATGCAATTTGAACGATCCCACCTCTCAAAATCCCTTTTATCATCAGGAGTGCTTTCCGCAGTGAGAGGTGGAGGTTGTTCTTTCCTTAATGCATGGTCTAATTCCATACAGCCAAGAGTTATAAGTAAGGTCCCTTTCCAGTCCTTGAAAATGGTCCCATTAAGCATGGGAATAGAGTTGATATTAGCAGTTATTGAGGCAACAGAAGATAAGCTAGCCGAACATAGAACAGAACAAACAAAATAAGTTCACATAAGAATCCATATAAAACAATAAATTAAAATAATGGTTAATCCCATCTCAAGATACCAGGCACAACATTAATATCAAGTCTTTAGACAGTAACATTAACTGTAAGCGGTACTCTTGTTGTAGCAATAAAATATTGACAATAAATCATGTCAAATAATAAGTCATTCTTTGAACTGACATATTGTTCACATGGAATACCTTATAATTGTCACATATTTATCACCACAGATGTGTATGAAATTCGGCAACCTAACAACTTACCTTTTGGTCAGTTAATAAACGCATGAATTACAAACACACAATCATTTTGATATTTTAAATAAATTAATCTACACAAAAGAGGTCACTTTGGTAACATTTTATTTCAATTAATCTATTCAAAATATTAGACATTCATAAGAAAGTCCAAAACCAAAATGTGAATTTAATTGCTTCTCAGAAAAATTATCTTTTCCTTAACTTTAAAAAATTTTTTTAGATAGATGATGTCAAAATAATATCAAATAGATTTTTATTTATCCGATTATAGGATAAATATTTATAACAGAAAGTTAACTTTACTGATAAATATCAAATCAATTTTCATAACAGAAAATATTTATAACAGAATATTAATAACAGAAAATTAACAGAAAATTAATAAGTTTACTGTTAACAGATAATTGACAACAGTAAACAAAATCAAATTGAATCCCATCTGAGACCCCTGACGTCAGCCAGGAGAAAGAAAGGTGAAGCAACCCCACGTGGGCCCCAACCACGTCAGCGCCCAGGACACCTTCTCTCCCTTTTCTCCTGGACGGGCTCGACATTCCCTCCACGTCATCGTGGAGTCTGCAGCAGCTGCATTTCTGCTGCCTGCATTCTCTGCACGTGGGCCCCCTTGATGTTAGCAGCAACAGCCTCTGCTGCTCTCGTGGGCCCCCACCATGCAATTAAATTGTACACTATGATCTTTATGGGGTAAAATGTATTAATTATCCTTAACAGATTCCAATATAAAAGAAAAACCACATCAAAATCTTATCTTAAATAGCTTTATCAAAATCCAAAACCATAACAAACAACACTTACGATTTTAGTTTTTGTTTTTGTTTTTTGTTTATTTTGTTTATTTTTGTTTTTGTTTTGTATGAATGTGAATTTTAGAAGACAATATCATAAAAGGAAGATAAAAAAGAAACCCTAAATTTCTTAAATTTCTTAAACAAGAAACCCTAAATTCTTCAATTAATTCAGTAAAGATTGCTCTGATACCAATTGATGGAAATTTTATATGTAACACTTAAACAACATGCATAAAACATTGATGTCATCCTTAATTATGTTTCTACAGATCCAGATCTTAATCATATTACAAAAGTGCTTTAATATAAAAGATCCTAAATCATGCTTCTATATAGTTCCATTGCTAAATCAAAAGAAGAAGAATATAAAAGCAGAAGTACTAACCTGAAGCCATTGATGGAAATTGCACAGAGAATTTGGATCTTCCTATATGACACATATCTCTATGAGAGAAAGTCTCTTTTTTCTTCTGTTAATGGGATGACAAATAGAATAGGATGATACATATATATAGGAGACCACAACCCTTATAGATAATTAGTGATTTCTAATTTTTCCCATCACAAAATTAAAAATTCACTTTCCGGTTTCTACACATAATATTTCACACTTTATTATTATATGCTTTTAACCCATCACTTAATCTTGGCTAGATCACTTTAATTTGGGTTCAACTTTAGAATAACAATTATACATTTAGTCACATATATGAGCCCACATGGATTATTTTCCAACAGATGCAGCTCACAAAAGAAATCCATAAGCACTTGATTTTGTATTGCCAACTTGTCACACCTTTTGACGAAAAATTAATAGTTGATCCTTGTATCCTTTTACCTATTCTTGATTCCAATGGGAGCAAACCAACACCATCTTCCTTTCTATTTCTCGGAACTTTGGTTCCTTTTAAGTCTACTGCGGTTCTTCTTTGGACTATCTTCTTTTCTCAGAGACAAAATCCATCAAGTCCTGCAAGTCACGCCAAGGAGTGGTCAACACACAAGTGTGAACCATCTCTCAACTGCCAAAGAAAAAGAATCCTATGGTTCTATAGAATCTGAGCTAAGGGAAGACCCTGTTATTCACCGCCTATAAGCAATGGAGGACCGCCTTGCAGGAATCGACAAAGATGAAGTGGGTCATGTCCTAAGCTATCGCCTAGTAGGCCCCTGTTCTCCAAGTCCATCCTTGAAGCTCGCATCCTAGAGAAGTTCAAGTCACCAACCTTCAAATATTACAATGGAGACATATACCAGACTGACCACATTGAGAGTTTTAAAACTCTCATGATGATCCACCAAGCCTATGATGCCCTCCTCTGCAAGTATGAGAGTTGTATTCTTGCCTCTCTTCAGGCACCATCTTCTCGTTTGATCAGTTTGAGGAATTCTCACCCACTTGGTAAGCAGCTGAAAGACTGCAAAGACTATGACCTCCTTGCTCGTGTTAAAGCAAAGAGAGGGAGAACCACTCAAGGACTTTGACAGAAGATTCATCGTCGAATCACGCGCCATCCCTTCTCTCGAATCATCCATTGCACTCGTCACCTTCGAACACAATGTGAGACATGAATCTCTTAAAATATCCCTCGCAAAAAAGCCTCATTGGGATTTATCAGCACTCCTCCAGAGCATCCAGGCCAAAGATGCTCTAGGAGCTCTTCATCCACGGGTTCTAGGGGAGTCTTCCTCCAAGATCAAGCCCAAGAGTGAAATGAAAAGGGACCCAAAAAGTTTTAGAAGCATAACACATGTTAGAATCGCCCCTTTACAGGACCCTGCTTTGAGAATTACACTCCACTCAGTGCAAACATATCCACCGTCCTCATGGAGGTTGACAAGCAAGGACTACTAAGGCCTCCTCCCAAGATGAGCTCCTCAGCCAAGAGAAGGGATAAGAATAAGTGGTGTGCATTTCACAGAGACCATGAGCGCACCACCGATAATTGCAAAGAGAAGGGATAAGAACAAGTGGTGTGCGTTTCACAGAGACCATGAGTGCACCACCGATAATTCCAAAGCTATCAGAGAAGAACTTGAAGGCTTCATTCGACGAGGTTACCTCTCCAAATTCACTCAAAGGAACGACATTGAGCCTCTTCCTACCCGGGGAGCTGACAAGAACCTAGCGAAATCCTCTAAGTCCTAAAACTTGGAACAAAGAGCAATTCTCCACTCCATCCACAGAGGACCAATGGGAGGGAAATCCAACTCCTCCTGCATAGCCTTCACCAGGGAAGAAACTTGGTGCATAACATTCCCCTACTAAAGGCTTAGCAGTCTCAGTGACTTTCTCAGACCAGGACCTTGAAGGTGTCTGAACACCTCATTGCGACTCGCTAGTCATCAACCTAGATATGAAAAATCATGAGGTGCGCCACATCCTGGTCGACAACGGCAGCTCAGTAAACATACTCATCCTAGATGCATTCGAAAAGCTTAAGCTCTCTTGAGACGATCTCGAGCCGCAGGATACACCCTACATGGCTTCTTTGGAGGCTCGGTTCAGATAGATGGAATAGTCACGCTAGATGTAACTGCAGTTAAGGTCCCATCATCTTGAACCAACGCCATGGACTTTATGGACATCGACATGAAGGTCGCTTACAATGCCATCCTCGGCCGTCCCTGCCTTGCAGCTCTCCACGTTGTACCTTTAGCTTTCCACATGAAGATGAAATGTCTAACATCCTCCAGGGTAAGGTAAGTGAAATGAATCCAGGCAGCAGTCTGAGCATGTTCACTGCTACAGTGGGGGGCTCGGTCCTGCCCCTCGACACTGTGGAGCTTCCCCAAGAGAAAAGCCACTACGCCTCTGAGCCAATTGACGACCTCGAAGAGATCCCTTTCTTCAAACAAGATAAGACTAAAAGCTTGAGTGTGAGAAGACTCTCCCCCAACTCAAAGCACCAATTGTCAAGCATATCAGGGAGAACTAGAACCGTACAAATTCTTCAAAGGTTTTCTGTCCAAGTGCCTACCAACTTGAAGACTTAAGGAGGAAGAAGATATTAAGAACTCGGAACGATGAACACCTCATGAAGTTCATCGAGAGTGCTTAATACTTTCCTCCAGGTCTCCTTAGTTCAAATATGTAATAACAATCAATACTTATAACAATTACATCATGTAATAAAGGCTGGCAATTGAAGCAGCCATGTAGTTTAGAATTTGTAATAAAGACGTGAAACCAAAGTAGCCCACTAGTTTGTATTTTAAATAAAAAGTTCAGCATTTTCTTTCAAAAATTCTTGTACCACTCTCCTAAACAAAACAATGAGTCAGGTGCTCAGCTCCCATAAGATACACCAACAACTCATCCACTCTAGACAATGAGTCAGGTGCTCAGCTCTTCCCACCTAACTACGCCAGTGACTCATTAGATTCTGGAGCAAACCCCCTCGACGCCAAGTCAAGAGTCTAATCACTCATCTCACTTGGATAAACGAGGGTACATCTTGTGTAGAGTCCACGCTCTTGGGCCGAACTCTCTCCACCTACTTGCTAAGCAAGCAAGGTGAGAGGTATGATTCACCTTGTGGCCAGCTGTAACTCCCGTTCCTGACTGTATACATTTTTCTATGTATTCTTGGATTTCAATTATTCATAATTTTTCTGTTCCCTTAAACTCATTTTAATATTAAAGCTCAATCCTATCCTATTGTTAATTTCCTATTTGATTTCAAACACAAGCCCATAATTAAATCCTAATTCAAACTCGAAACCCAAATCCTAATCCAATCCAACCCGAAACCCAAATCCTAATTCAAACCCAACCTGAAACTCGGAACCCGAAATCCGAAACCTGAAACCCAATTAATCTAAACCCTAAACCACTACCCCACTCCCTCCACTAACAACATAAACAAAATCTCCTTAGTTATCTCAACTAATCTCTTATCATCCCATAATCTCCTTAATTAACCCACTAATCCACCCGATCTCCTAATCTCCATCTTCTCCATCACCTCATCTTCTCCTTTACCGTAAACAACCACAAAACCCAAACTACAACATCCATTGAAGCTCCATTGCAACCCACCATCTTCAACTCCAAAACCCAACACCCGACCTTATTACCTCGAGGCCCTTACTGTCCCTCATCTCCTCCAACCGAAACACCATACATACCCGACCTCCATTGTATCCCCGAGTCACCCCCGAACAGCAATAGCCAGCTATAACCTGACCAACACCCTGCCATCCCCTACCTCCTTCATCCTCTTCATCTCACCTCACCTCCATTGAAACTGAAACCATCACACATCCAAAGCTCCACATCGATATACCCGACTACCCAACCTTGCTTCCATCTCTTCCTTTACACTCGAACCCCAACTTCCTCACCTCCCGATCTCACCCACCACACCAACAGCCACCGAATCCCTTCTCCACTCCTATCCCGACCCCCCTGTCATCACCTCGAGACTCCATGCCTTCCTGCCTTCAACTAATCCCGACTCCTCCATTGTTGACCTACACCTGCAACACCACCAAACTCCTCTCCATCAATCTCGCAGCCCTCCATCAGCCTCGTTGCTGTTTGTTGTCGATCCTATCATTGCTGCTGTCGTGTTATTGTCATCACCGTCATGTCCTCACAGTGTTGCCGCCATTGTTGTCGTTGTTGTGCTGCCGTTCGTTGTTGACATCACTCCGTCTTCTTCTGTGGTTCTCGACACGTAGTAATCATCAAGTGAAGGCAAGCAGTTTTTGAACTCTCGCAAGTAGCTCATTGAATTTGATTATAACTTCTTATACTGTAGTTATTGTCCATGTTCATGCAAACACTTCTTTGAACTCTCGCAAGTGGCTCTCATTTGTTTGATCCATTGTATTGTCGAATCTCATTTAATTCTTGCATGAGGTATTCGATTTTGAACCATTCGATATATGTCATTCTATTTGATTCCAGGCCAATCTGATACTCGTAGATAGATCATAAAACTCCATTGTCATTGCTTACGCCGCACAAAGATAACTTGGAGATGTATATATATATATATATATTTATTCAAGCTTTATTTTGATTGTGTTGCAATACGGTAGTGTAATTAAATTCTTAGATTCGATATTGTAGAAGTTGTAATTTTCTGTTATGTTAACCGTAGAGGTCTGATCTAATTATTAATGACTGCGAATACATTTCTGGGTATATAATTATATTTTTGTGATTCATAATTCTAAAATAAAGTAATGGAGATTGCTGCCATGTTGTTTGCCCAATTTCATGAAGAGAATTAAGCCCAGTCCTCGTACCCAAAGTTATGATTTTATAGATGTATCGTGTATATTCCAGATTGTCTTACGATTTTGCAAACTGACTTGTAAATTGTGAGTTATTCAAATTTTAGTGTTGGAGCGTCTGATTTTCTAGATTTTCCAATTTAGATGTATCATTCTCGTAAACTATTTGAAATAATGAGTTATTGATGGAATTTCGATTTGAGACAAGCCCGAATATTAATAGATACTATTAGGAATTTAATTATGAATTTTGGAAGATTTATAAATGATTTTACGGTAAAGTTATTAGTATAAGAAGTTGACTCTATATTGCTGTCTGAACATTGTACCTGTAAACATCTGACTTTTATGCCTAGCTACTCTCCTTAAAATGTATTGTATGAATATGCATTGGATCCGGCAGAGAGTCTACTTTATAGAACTCTGATGGAATCGATTTTTCTTTCCTTGAGCAGCGGGAAAGTGAGTTTCTGTACAATAGTGTATTTTTATCCAGAATTGCATTTTTTTGTTCTTAAAATACAAATATATTATTATTCATACTTAATGAATTGAAGTAATACAGAAGATTGATAGAATAACTATATATTATGCATTGCATAGTTCTTTATACTCTGTCGATACTTTCTTGATATATTACTGATACTTGTTCTGATTACTGTCTTGTTTCTATCATATCACACATCGTTATTGTTATAGTCATTGATATTATTTTAGATGACGGAACTAAGTGACACATAGAGCTAATTGCCACATTGAACTAAGTGTCGTATAGAGCTAAGTGCCACATAGAACTAAGTGTCATGTCGTAAGAATCGATGGGGCCACCTCTAGAATCTACGGGGTCACCTCTAGAATCCGTGGGGCTACGTCTAGAATATGCTGGGGCCACTTATAGAATCCATGGGGGCCACCTCTAGAATCTAATATCTTAAGAAGTGAAATGACTGTCTTGATACCGCCGCTTCCACTGATTGCCCAGACTGCATGTTCACGATTAATCATAGTAAAATAATAACAAGCTAGGTTAATAAAGGATATGACTTAGTAGTGGAAAATATTGAAGTGTGTACTTGGAAGGGGTTAGTGTTTCCCATAATAGTGACTTCCTATTTACAAGTTTACATGTTTCCCGTTTACAAGTTTACATGATTCCTATTTACACGTTTACATGTTTTCCGTTTACATGACATGATTCATAATACTATCACTGCAAGATCCGAGTACATAATCCTGTAGAATTCACTACTTGAGTCTAAACGTTCGTTTAATTTTTATGCACTCAAACCTATTGTATGAGACACAAGATTGTGTGCATCGGATAGGTTGATAAAAAGATTGAAAGACTTAAGATTAACACTGTGCATTGACATGTTTCCCGATTACATGATTCCTGATTCTCGATTAATTATGCCCTTGTGAATTATTTCAGTTATCACTTGCATCATACACGATCATGTCATTTTAGTAATTGCATTGCCAGTTCTTGTTTCTTTTCATATTATACTATTATCTCATTATCATATTGCTTGTCACTACTTGCCATCTGTAGCTTGTTCTAATGGACACCTCCGCAACTTTAGATTTTGAGTTTGCAAGTACCGAAGAGGAACCAATAGAAGGGATTGGCGATCAAATATTTTAGAGGATGGAGTTGGATTTCACATGCATTAGTTTATCATGTTTTATGCTTTTCCCCAGTTACTATTGTTAATATTTTGTACATTGTATATCCAGGCATTTTGACCCGAAGGTTATGTTTCCGGATATTGGTTATTTCATGAATTAGTTATGTTTATTCCTTTTTTATGTGATTATCTTATTCCATGCGTGGTTGTAATCGTGATTATATTGTTGAGTTATAACAGTACAACTTATGAATGATGTATATCATTCGTTGTGCTTTAGTTGCGTGCCCGTACTTCCGTATTTTGGGAAGCGGGGCGTGAAACCTACTTTTGAAATAAGCTGGCACTTAAAACGTGTTCGGAGTCCATAACCATAGCTCACATGTCTCTCTAGAAATTTGCACATAAGTAGGTTCAAAGCACGACTCGTCATTTGATCTGCTCCCAAAACACGTTACCCGCAGAGCCAACTTGTTCGGGATCCATAATCGCGGTTGAAACTCATTCCAAGCAAACTTATGGGCAATTAAAGTTCGGAGTTCGATTTGCCGCCGAGGTGACTCTTCGCAAACTCGTTATCTCCCCAAGTAAGGTTGCGAATTAAACCCTCAGTAATGCTTACCAAAAACTCCCTCAATAAGCTGGGTTACATGACTAGATCCCTCTAGATCTATTCCCCTAACTGGGCAAAATGAGGGTACAACCCGTTCGAAGTCCATACCCTCGAAGTCGTAGTCTCTTTATTTACTTGCCCATAGTTAGATAGTAGCGTGACTCGTATGACGGTATGCTCCCACAACTTGCAATGGGTTTGGAGTCAATAACCATGGCTTGTATGTGCTCTAGCAATTTGCACAAAAGTAGATTCAGAGCTTGACTCGCCATTCGATCTGCTCCCATAACTCGCTACCCCCGAAGTCAACCTATTTGGAGTCCATAACCATGACCAGATGTAACACCCCTGCCCCGGGCTCGGACAAGTTATACAATTTAGAAGACAAATTAGATACTATGCAGTACAACTGCCCACCACAGGCTGCCTATCAAAAGGTGGTTAACCGAATTGGTGACTCTTGATCATAGGCAATAGTATTTATATATTATTTATTTATGTACAAATCCCGACATGGGACTAAATCTCTATCTCTTTTTCCCGTGAGCAAATTAGAAGGCCCGTGGGCCCCTCCATTGAAGTGCCACGTTAGTCAAACCAACCAAGGCAACTCTGCCATTCTCAAACCAGCAGGTGAGCCCCGCTTTATAATGCCATGTCACCTTTATGTGTGACGCCAGCACACAAACGGCCGCAACATACAGCTTTCTGCTGTATTATTCACGTGGGCCCCCCCTTAACACCTCTCTCATATATATATATATATATATATATATATATATATATTATTCAGAAATTACGGGGTGTTACACACACCCCCTTCAGAAATCAGTGTCCTCGCTGAGCACGGGGCATGCACAATCTAGTGCAGGATCTCCTTTCTAGCCGATGTGGAATGGCGTACCTTGATTCTGCTAGCTGTACAGTACCCTGATTCTGCGGGTTGTACAGTCCCCTACCTGGGCGACCTATCCCCAACCTCACTCCCTCTCAGGCATACTTACCAGTACATCTGCTAGCTCCATCTCAGGCATAACGACCACTCTGTACCCACACTCGGTGTCGACAGCTCTGATACCATTTGTAACACCCTTGCCTCGGGTTCGGACAATTTATACAATTTAGAAGACAAATAGATACTATGTAGTACAACTGCTCACCACAGGCTGCCTCTCAAAAGGTGTAACGCCCTAAATTTTTATTTATGAAGAAATTGTGATTTTACGTGTTTTGCAAGTATAATTTCATTTGTATAATTTCTTTTATAAAAATATTTCTTATATAGTATTTGTTCTCTTTATTTTCCAAAAAGATTATTTTCTTTAAAAGCCTAATTGTCTCTTTTAAGCCCACTCTATCAATTAATTGATTTAATTATTAGAGTCCATGGTTAAATTGGCCCATTTAGTGAGCCCATTTAACTTAATCCTATTTTAAAATAGCCTAACTTGTAGTGTAGACTCATTCCAAGAACAATTAATTTTTTCACATGAACAAATTTGTAAATGGGGGACACTAGAATGGCACATGCATGCACTAGCATGTGCAATGTGCACACTCTTGTGTAGGCCGGATTTGCATGGGAAGGAGGGAGAGTGGATGAGATAGTGGGGTGGTTACTTTTATCACGGGAAGTTATTACAACTCCCTACTTCATCTTAGCCCTTGATCCTTAACCATATGATCTAATCCTAGCCATTCATTTTCCCTAAAAATTTGTATAAATACACCCCCCCTCTCATACACTAGTTATCCTTGCACCTAAAGTTGAAAAAAAAGAAAGAGAGAATGAAATACAAGTTAGTGAGACAAAAGATTGAGGAGTTTTGTGAGTTGAAAAGATTGAGTGCTAGTGTGTTCTTCATCCAATGAGAGGAGGCCGGAACTTTCAAGGATCAAGAAGGGAGGCTCGGGTTCTATCTAGCACTAGGAGGAGAAGCAATTTGGTGGCTCGATCTAGGAGGCCTTCACTTGTTTATTGTAGGAGATCTCTAGGAATTTATTTGATTTTTTTCTCTCCATTTAAGGTGGGTGGTTCTCTTAAACTTCTAATTAGACATCATTCTAGGGTATGTTTGATAAGATTAAAAAGAAACTATGACTAATCTAGCCATGTGATGTGAGAATGAGACAAATTGATATTTGTAGGATTGTATGTTGAATTATGTTAATTGATTGCAAAAATTGTGATTGTTAGTTTTGAATTTACCATGCTACCATGATTTATTTGTTATATGCTAAATTAAGAAGATATGCTTGCATGTTAAATATTTGAAATAAGAACCATGGGAAAATGTGATTTTGACTACTTGATTGTTAAATGGCATGAAAAAGAAAATTTATTGCTGAAATAAACGTATAACATTAATAAAAATTTGTATAAAAGATTTAGGGAAATTTTAAGTGCATTTTGATAAGAGAATATGCTCATTTTACGAAGTTTCGAAAAATGAAGAACAATATGCAAGTAGGGAGCAAAATTATGTTTTTGTATTAAAATTCAAATTTTATTTTACTGAAATACTGTAATAAGAGAAAGAATAAAATCTGAAGTTTTTGAATAAATTTTGAGAAGAAGAGAACTAAAAAAACATTCATTTTTGTAGAAATTCAAAATAACAGAGACCTAGATTTTAACCCTAAAAACCCCACGTTATGTCAGTTTGGTCACTTAGACCAGTTGGTTGAAGGGTGCTTGGGCGCTCACTGTAGCCGTGGGTTGGCCTTGATGGTCTCGAGTTCGAAACTTGGGCTTTGCCCTTTGTTTCTTTTTTTTTTTATTTAAAAATATCCGAAAACCGAGACCTACTTTATGTTAACTAAAACCCTAGTCTTTATCGCTAGTGTGGCTTGGCTGTTCTGGCTTTCGATGGCTATTGGTTTCTCTCGGGTCGTAGGTTCGACTCTGGGTTTTGGTACTTTAAAACAGATTTTTTTGACTTTGGGTATTTAAATTGGTTTCTTTAGTATTTTAAATCCAAAAAAAAACATTGACAATTATTCTAAAAATATGTAGATCTTATGAGAAATATTTGTGTATTTCTTGACTAAAATAAAAGTGATTTAGAAGTGGAAATTGAGTATAATTCCATGAAAATTTTCATTTGTATAATTATAAAATGTGATCTATTTTTCATGAGAAGATTATATTACGTGATAAAGGAAGATTTGAATGAAAGAAAATTTAAGTGTGCTACCTATGGACTCTTATTTGGTTAATTGAGTATTGTATACAAATGAAAATACGACTTATGGCCTTTTGATTTAAGTGAAGGAAATGAACAATAGTATGAGAAACTAATGGATTTATAGAGATTAATTTTTAATATGAAATGCATGATTGCAATTGAACCTTATGTATGAGATTTGATTTATAGAAAAGGATGGAAATCATGTTAATTGTGAAAAAGAACTTATGAGTATGAAGACTCAAATTTTGTGATTATGAAATGAAATTGAGAACTATAGGGTAGCTAAGCCTCATACCGGCATTGAAAAAAAATATGCTGAAATGAAATTTAAAATGAAAAGACCAAGATTTGGGTCGTGTTATATAAATGGTTAAAACCGATATAGTGGAAAGGTTAACTCTAGAGAATTGATTTTGTTCATGATTCAAATAACTAAGGACTATATACATAGTGGAGATGTGATGAAAATAAGACAAAAACACGAGTATAAGGGCCTCGGAGCTACGGTGTGAGAAATTCACAGGCTGTCTTCACGATGCGTCGTGACATTACGTGGATATGTCTCCAGGAGTCCGTACCATAGGTGACACTTGTGGGGTGTTTGGTGACTGCGGGTGGTTTCATGTCCCATGACGGAGGCTAAATTATCCTTATGTTCTTCACGATGCGTCGTGACATGATGTGGGATTCCTCTCTAGGCTGTCTGGACATGAGCTCGTAACTCATAGAACATCTAGGATACTTATCATAGTTACAGTAGTAGTTTAAGTCTTGACGAGGGATTGAACCCTACAAGATGATGAACGGTTAAGCGCTTGCCCTCAGACCTATGTAGTATGAGATGCATAGAATCTGAACAAGTGCGCATTAGTATCATGTAACATACATAACTGCATTAAGGACTAAGTGCACTGCACAACACGACATCAATAGGATAGTCCCTTGTAATTTTGTTTGTGATCAAGTTTGTGGTTTGTTTAAGTATTTAAGAATCGTTAAACTGTTCGGCATAAAGAGGATAGCCGTGTATAATATTTCGTCGGTTGTATGCAACTAACGTGCCCACAGTTTCTATGCAGGGTAAAGTGATTAACAAGACTAAAGAATGCATGCTGATTAAAGAATGATTCAAGTGTTGTACATTTCTATTCATGTAATTTGTTGTAAATTACTTTCACTGTAAATGTGTAATGTAAATGTAACTCTGATGTAACAAAAGTTTTGATTTCCTTGTAAAATTGTACGAAGAGAAGTGTAAAGATCCTGTGGAACTTTGAATTCAGTCTGTTTTGAAATTCAGGGTGTTACAGAGTGGTATCAGAGCCACGCTTCCATGTAGTACGAATTTATAAGGAACGACACCCTAGAAGTGGACATTAGAGCGTGTGTTAAGTCTAGAGATTTAAATGTAAGTCACTTACATTTGTGTTGCTCTATGATTTATGCTTCTTCTTCTCATTTCTCTAAGATGGCAGACCACTTCGACCAAGCTGGAGATGACGACTGGCACATAGTTGAGGAAGATTACTACCTCGGGCAAGCTGTTTCAGATGAAGAAGATCCTGAAGAATTTGAAGATGAATGGCTTGAGTCCCGAGAGATTACTCCACCTCCGGATTCATCTGATGAGTCCTCCAACGAGGAAGAACCAGTTCCGAGTAGTGTCATTGTGTCTCTTTGGTGGCAAGTAGAGACTCAGAGGGAGAGAGCGGAGATGCTGCAGGCACAATGTGTGAAGTGCAAGGAGAGCATTGCAACTCTTAGTCATCGTGTTTGGGAACTCGAGAAGAGGAAAAACATGTACGATGTACTGTAGGAAGAAGTGGCGGAACTACCGGAAGAGCTTCGAGAAGCCAAGAGGAACCATAGGAACTAGACTGTTGTATCTTCTTACTGCTTTCATTTGATGTCAGAAATGTTTTAAATTCGAATGTACAAAGTTTAGAATTCAATGAAATGAAAAGTTGATTTAAATTCATGTTTTCTACTTTGAATTTAATGGATCTTTTGCATCAGAATATGGTCAGAAGAAGAGCTCGAAGCGGAGAAGGTCTGGACTTGGAAACGGAACTAGCGAGGGTCTATCAGACACTCAATGCCGTCGCCATAAATCAGAACCAAGGGAGAGTGCCTGTGAATCCAGTACCCAAAGCAATCTAACTCGTGGAATCATTCAAGCAGATGAAACCACCTGTATTTGAGGGGAAGTCAGACCTTGACGCGGCTGACAACTGGATTCGACAGGTAGAGACTATCTTCGAAGTCTTGGAGACTCTGGAGGGCAGCAAGGTGAAGTTGGCTGCGCTGCAGTTCGAGAAGGATGCGGCTGTGTGGTGGCAGTCGATGAAGCGGACGATGGAAGGTATTATTCTTGGCTGGGAGGAATTCTTGGAGGAATTCCGCAGTCATTATTTTCCATCAGACATCCAGGAGAAGAAGGCCATGGAGTTTCTGGCACTGCAGCAGGGCGGTATATTGGTTAGGGAGTATGAGACAAGGTTCACTGAGCTCTCTAGGTATGCACCCGAATTGGTGATGAAGAAGAAGGCTCGAAAGTTCGAGCATGGTTTGAGGCCAAGTCTGAGATACAGGATGATACCCCTTGGTATCAGGAGGTTTGACAAGATGGTCAAACGAGCTGCAGCCACTGAGGCAGATATGGAGTAGTTCCATGCTGTTCAGAATCGGAGGACCAATTGGAACGTTGGGAAGAGGTCCGCACTTTCTGGCAATTTCAGGGGACAACCGTCAGCCCAGAGGTTCAAACCAATGGGAGCGAATGCTGTCAGTGTAGCTGGAAGACCCTGGAACAATTAGGAGAGACCTCCTGTGGTGACTTGCTTCAACTATGGTGAGACGGGACAATACAAGCCTCAATGGCCCCAGCTGCAGAATGTCTCCCGTATTGGACCAACGCAGCAGGTTGGGAAGAAGCCGTACTAGCAGGGGCAAGTATTTGCCTTGACTGAAGCTGACGCTGATGAGGTGAATCAGGTCATCACTGGTACGAGGGAGGATGTTTAGGAGTGTTTTCTGTTGTTTCTCTTTTTCCCGCTTTATACTGTGAACTGTTATGTAACGAGTGTATGTTATGTAATAGGAGAACTTATTTTGAATGGAAAGAAAGCTGTTGTTTTGTTTGATACTGGGTCCTCTCACACTTTTGTATCACCTAAGTTTGCTAAAGTTTTGAGAGTCAAACCGAAAGTCTTTCCAGGCAAGGTCTTGGCAGTAGGTACTCCATTAGGGGAGACTTTAACCACTGATCGGTACTATGCGGACTGCGAGATCGAGATTGGGGACAGAATTTTCGGGATTGATCTGATTTAGCTGAATGTCTTGGAAGTCGATGTTAACATTGGCATTGATTGGATGTCGGTGTACTGTGCAAGCATCGAGTGCAAGACCAAGGAAGTAACAGTGAAGTCTGTGGGTGGTCCTGATGTCACTTTCCAAGGGAAGAAGAGATGTTCAGATTTGGTGGCAGCTATCTGCAAGTGGGATGTTCCTGTAGAGGTGTAGAAAATTCCTGTGGTTCGGGATTATCTGACTCTGTTCTTGAAAGATTTGCTTGGGTTACCCCTGCATCGTGATGTGGAGTTCAGCATTACTATTTAGCACCCATTTCCAAGGCACCGTATAGGATGGCACCTGTGGAGCAGGATGAGATCAAACGACAGATTGAGGAACTGTTGGAGAGAGGCTTTATTCAACCGAGTGTGTTGCCCTGGGGAGCACCGGTGCTGTTGGTAAAGAAGAAGGATGGTTCGATGAGGATGTGCATCGATTACCGAGAGATGAATAAGATCACTGTTTAGAATAAGTATCCTATTTCCCAAATTGACGACCTATTCGATCGTCTACAAGGAGCGGCTGTTTTCTCCAAAATAGATCTTCGATCAGGATACCATCAAGTTCGAGTGAAGACTGAAGATGTGCATAAGACTGCATTCAGAACTCGACATGGGCATTACAAATTCTTAGTTATGCCGTTTGGAGTGACGAATGCACTTGCAATCTTCATGGATATGATGAACAGAGTTCTGAGGCCGTTTATCGATTCTTTCGTCGTGGTGTTTATGGACGATATCCTTGTGTACTCCAAGTCGGAGCAGGAGCACATGGAGCATCTGGCAGCAGTTTTGAAGAAGCTTCTGGAGCATGAGTTGTATGCCAAGTTGTCCAAGTGCAATTTCTGAAAATCTGAAGTGGCATTCCTAGGTCACATCCTTTCTAAGGAGGGAGTGGCAACTGATCCTCAGAAGATAGAGGCGGAGAAGGATTGGGCAATGCCTACTACAGTGAAGGAAATCAGGAGTTTCCTTGGGCTAACTGGATACTACAGGCGGTTCATTCAGGGCTATGCTCAGATAGCCGTGCCATTCACTGGTCTGACAAAGAAGAATGTGAACTTCAAGTGGACTGAGCAGTGCAAGGCAAGCTTTTAGGAGTTGAAAGAAAGGCTGACTACTGCCCCCATTTTAGCTTTTCCTAGAGAAGGTGTTGAGTATGATGTCTACAGCGATGCTTCACATCGTGGGCTTGGTTGTGTCTTAATGCAAGAAAGAAAAGTGATCGCTTATGGGTCTAGGCAACTAAGACAGCATGAGAAAAAATATCCGACTCATGATCTGGAGTTGGCTGCGAATATCTTGGCCTTAAAGAAATAGAGACATTATGTGTATGGTGAGAAGCTGAACATGTACATGGACCATAAGAGCTTGAAGTATATCTATCAGCAGAAGGATCTGAATCTGAGGCAAAGGAGATGGCTGGAAGTACTTGAGGACATTCGTCCTGAGATCAAGTATCGTCCTGGGAAGGCTAATGTTGTTGCTGATGCACTTAGCCGCAAGAGCAGTCTGGCTAGTTTGATTATAAGTCAGAGGCAACTTGCGGAGGAGCCGGATCGAGCTGGTATTGAAGTCATTCTGTAAGGCTTGGGATCATCTTTAGCTAAGTTGATGCTTCAACCAACGCTGAATGGAAGGATTATCACAAGTCAGAAGGAAGATATAGAGATTCAGAAGATGAAGGAGCAGGTTGGTGTGTGCAGGTTGTCCGAGTTTCAGATCAGGGATAAAGTGCTGTGGTTTGGAGTGAGGCTGTGTGTTCCAGATCAAGTAGAATTGCGAGAGAGCATTCTTCGGGAGGCACATGCTACTCTTTTATCTGTACATCCTGGGAGTACAAAGATGTATAGAGACATTAAGCAACATTTCTGGTGGTCAGGTCTGAAGCGGGATGTGGCTGAGTTCATGGCAAGGTGTGAGAACTGTCAGTGAGTCAAAACCGAGAATCAGAAACCCGAAGGTCTATTGCAACTGTTACCTTTTTCGGAATGGAAGTGGGATAACATCAGTATGGATTTCATCACGGGTTTGCCTAAGAGTTCAAAGGGCAATGATGCGATTTGGGTCATAGTCGATCGACTAACCAAGTCCGCTCACTTCTTAGCGATGAAACTCACTTCGTCAATGGACAAGTTGGCCGAGCTGTATGTTGGTGAAATCGTCAGGCTTCATGGTGTTCCGTTAACCATTGTGTCTGATCGAGATGCGCGGTTTACTTCGCATTTCTGGAGGAGTCTTTAGACAGCTTTGGGTACCAAGACGGATTTTAGCACTGTTTTTCATCTGCAGACCAATGGGCAGACCGAGAGAGTCAATCGTATTATTGAGGATATGCTTCGGTGTTGTGTACTAGACTTTGGAGGCAGTTGGGGATGACATTTTGCTTTGGTGGAGTTTGCCTACAACAACAGTTTTCAGATTAGTATTGGGATAGCACCGTACGAAGCTCTGTTTGGCAGGAAGTGCAGAACACCTGTCTGTTGGTTCGAAGTTGGGGAGTGGCAGATGTTTGGGCCGGAGATCGTGCAGCAGACCTCTGAAAAGATCGATCTGATCAGGAAGAGGTTGGTGGATGCTCAGAGTAGGCAGAAGAGCTATGCAGACAACCGGAGGAGGGACCTTGAGTTTGAGGTTGGTGACTTTGTCTTTCTGAAGGTTTCACCTAGCAAGGGTGTGATTCGCTTCGGCAAAGGTGGAAAGTTAGCCCCGAGGTTCATAGGCCCGTACAAGATATTAAAGCAGATTGGGAAAACTGCTTATTGTTTAGAGTTGCCGGAAGAGTTGTCTCAGGTGCACAATGTCTTTCATGTGTCTATGCTGAGGGAGTACATTCCAGACCCTAGTCATCATTTGCCCGAAGTGCCGGAGGGTTTACAGTTGGATCTGAGTTACATTGAGCTTCCGGTTGAGATTGTCGATCGTCGGGAGAAAGTCTTGAGGAACAAGATGATACTGATGGTCAAAGTAGTCTGGAGAAACCAGTTGCTTGAAGAGGCTACTTGGGAATCTGATGAGAGGATGATGAAAGATCATCCTGAGCTCTTTGTATGATTTGTATCTTCTTTTCTTTTCTTTTCTGATCTTTTTGTTGTATTCCTGTTTTTTTTCTTTCTCACTCTTTAAGTGTAGTTCCGGGGACGGAACTATTCTAAGGAGGGAGTGTTGTAACACCCTAAATTTTTATTTATGAAGAATTTGTGATTTTACGTGTTTTGCACGTAAAATTTTATTTGTACAATTTCTTTTATAAAATATTTCTTATATAGTATTTGTTCTCTTTATTTTCCAAAAAGATTATTTTCTTTAAAAGCCTAATTAAAATCTAAGCATACTTGTCTCTTTTAAGCCCACTCTATTAATTAACTGATTTAATTATTAGAGTCCATGATTAAATTGTCATGCCCCGCTTCCCAAAAGAGAATACGGAATACGGATACGCGACAAAAGCCCAGCGAATGATTTTCATCATCCATAAGCTGTTCAAGAATCTTTACAACATTCACAAGAATCATCAGAGTCGGAAGCAAAAGAATCAACCACATGCACATATGAACCAAAATATCAACAAGAATACTTGAAATAAAATATATTAATCTCAAATAGTCATGATCTGAATAAGACAAATATCTTGGGTCACATTGCCCAAATACCAGAATAAATTCAAGTAATCAAGTACAATACTGTTCAAGCAAGAAACAAGAGTTAATAATAGCAAAATCTCCAACAACTAGTATCTCATGTCACCGATACAATCTGCAACCTGTTATCCAAAATCTGCAATTTAATAAATTGCAGGAAAGAGGAAAAGAGAAAACAAGTACCCGTCAATTGTAAGTTACGGGACACTTATAATGTAGGATACAAGTATACGGGGAAACTAACTAGCAACATGGTATAAGTATGATGTCAAAATAAACAACTAGCATGGTAAAGTGAACAAGTGTAAATGGCATGAATCAAGTGTCAAGTAATCAAGTATCATGTAATCATGTATCAAGTGTCAAGTATCATGCAATCATGTATCAAGTGTCAAGTATCAAGTTTCAAGTATCATGTAGTCAAGTATCAAGCAAGCATGTATCATGTTCAAGTCTTGTAGTGATTACTATCTAGGTAGCACTCTATGCAGCCCACCTTACATGGTTGCTACAACAAACAGTTTCGCTTTAGATTTCAAAGGGGACCATACCGGGCAGTGTACTCGGGAATTCATAGAATCACAGAACTTGGTCGATAAACTTGATCGGCAACTTGATCGGTAACTTGATCGGTAACAGAATATTAAATTGATCGGTAAACTTGATCGGTAAACTTGATCGGTAACTTAATCGGTAAACTTGATCGGTAACTTGTCATACAGGTAACACAAGTCTCCTTCCGAGTACACGTTTCTGCACTATCCACTACTAGATCTTTCCCATTAAAAACCCTGTGTTGATTATTTATTGTCATTCTTAAACAAGCATGTATATGTGCAAAATATATCAAGAATAACATGGCATGATCATGTAAAAAGTGCAAGTTGCAAGATAAACATGTACGAGTGCAAGATATCTCATAAAAGAGTAAAATAGACAAATCTCAAGTTCAGGATAGCAAGACCATACTGTAGTAAAACAGTGATTCCAAGTGTTACAAACATGCAAATCTAAATCCGTCAAAGCGTATAGAAAGTAGACTTCCAATCGAATCCAGCGAGTATAAATAAGTCATATATTAATTCACAAATACATAGCTCAAAACTAATTTGAATACAGAAAATAAGTTCAGCCAGAAATTAGGAAAACGAATTCAAGAGCAGGAAAACAGCATGAAAACTGATTAAATAAATCCACTAAAAATTTGGGGTATTCCCCTATATATCAATTATCATAATATAAAGTTTCAGAATTTTCCAGAAAAATTAAATCAGTCATCAAAAATAAGAAAACATCGATAACGGTAGTTTGGCAAATCTGGAATTTGCAGTACTGCTGTACGAAAACTATAATATCTCGCAACCAGTTAAACGAAATCCAAATCTGCCAAAGGGAGATGAAAATAGACAAAACATATTAACTTTCATATTTTACAAATATTTTTCATATAGTAAAAGGAATCAGGGTGAAAATATAATTCTTTACAGAGCAGTGAGTAAAATACAGCAAATATAGTTTTCATAAACGAGTATGATATGGCACATAAAACTCACCAATAAAATCCACCAAAATTCTGGGTAATCTCTAAATAAGTATAGAAAAAATGACCAAAGTTCTAGATCAAAATAATATGTGTAGCACAAGTATCAAAATGATTTAGTCATCAAAATCACTAAGAACGAAATCTGGAAAAGATCTATACCTCTATAGTAAAACAGTCATAACTCACACATATGAAAAACGAAATTGAGCAAGGTCTGAGGGTTAGAAAGAAGAAGAATTTCTCTAAAACTCATGTTTTATACTGAAATTAAGATTCTGACCTTAATATGGTCTAAATTACTAATCAAGGCAGAATATCGACAAAACACAGAATTTTCTCAAAAGCCAAAATCAACATAGATTCAACGAAACTTGATCCACACACAACCAAACATGAAATCAAGTCTACCAAGTATCCAAACATCATGAAATAGGGAAATTAACATATCCAAAACAAGCCTATCACATGGTTCTCCACAAATACCAAAATTCTCACAAGATGTCTCTCATACATGATCAAATCAAGAATGGGCAAAACCTAAGTTAATTCATGTCCATATTGTGTCGTGAGGCAACTATGATCAAGTTTTCACAATAGAGACAAAACTCATCAAAGATAACACACAGACGAGTTGTCTCTAGAACCCAACTACACTATATGTAGTATTTTTGACTTGTATCATACAAAGGAATTTGAGTATAAGTTACTTGCCCGAGAGACGACGAAACGACGAACCAACAAGAAAGAATAATGGGAATGGATTCCTGAGGCACAACCAAGATCGAACAAACCCGAACTAAGAACGAGAACCAACGATCAAGAATAACGAACGAACGAATAACCAAAAACATGTGCACGGAGAACACAACTGCACACCACAAACCAACAACCAAACAACGGCAAGAACGGCGAGAGCACACACTCCAACGGCAAGAGCAACACTACACACAATGCACTCGCACACAAGGAGCGTGAGGAAGTGAGAAACGACCACGAAAATGGTGGAGCACGACGGAGAAGTGGCAGCACTTCCGCCGAAGAGCACCACGTACATGGTGGCTACCTGGCTGCGATGCAGGAGGCAGTGGGACCTGCTGAGGTCGAGGGGAGGCCCAGGGGCGGCGTTGGGTACTCTGGCTGATGGACTGCACGGGAGATCGCCGCCGAGGAGGCGCAGCACAGGGATGTTAAGACGCACAGGGGCGCGCTGAGGTGGACACTGCGCTGACTGGTTGTGCGTGGCCCTCGGGAGGAGCACAGTGGGTTGCATCGAGGTAGGGGAGGGTCGCCGTGGTCGGCGTAGGAGGTGCGAGAGACGCAGGGTGGTGGTGTCGGGGTGTCGGGGGATGCAGGGAGAGGGAAAGGGCACCCCAGGGTAGGGGAAAGGTGGAGATGAGAGATCGGGAGATGGGTTTAGAAGGAGGCGGCGGGGTTTTGCATGGAGAAGACGAAGAGGTGGAATAGGGGAATATTAAATACAGTGATATTTATATAAGGGGGAGATGTAGGGTTTGAGTCTGATAGGTTTCGGGTATGGGTAGTTTAGGATGTGGGTTTTCGGGTATTATAAGGGTAAACGGGTCTGTATGGGTCTAAGATAGGGTATTAGGGAATCAAAGGGTGTGGGTAATTAGGTGGGTTAATAACAGGGTACTGGGTTTGGGTAATTGTATTGGGTAAAAAGAGTTAATGGTATTTTGATAAGATATATGTTTTAAAATCGGGTTTAAATAGAAGATCAAATCGAATAGATAAAGTAATAAATAAAAGTAGGATTTTATATGAAAATATATATTGATCTACAAGATAGAAATTATTTGAAATATTACAAATACAAATAACAATAGAAATAGATTTTTAAATCAACAATCAAGAGTAAAAGATAAAATAACACGAATAACAAAAATAACAATAATCATAATATAAAAAAAATCATAAACATAAACATAATAATCCAAAGCATAATAAAAATATTTATATTATAAAAAAATATCATTGGGAACTAGTTATAAATAAACTATTGATTAAAAATAGGTTTTAACAGAAGATCTAACAACACATTTTAACAAAGAATTTGAAAGCAGAAAAATTAATTTACAAAAATTTTAAATATAGAAAAATGCACATAAAATACGAGTTTGGGAAAACAGGGGTTACAAATCCTACCCACCTTACAACAAAATTTCGTCCTCAAAATTTGCTTAGGCGGTACATAGGACAAGGCAAAAGCAAACTGGGGAACGGTAACAAAACAAAGGGCTAAAGGGAAAGGAACAAAACAGGGGCAAAACCAGAAATAGAAGGAAGGGGATAACAATGGGATCAAATGGAACGCAAGAAAAGAAGGAAACGGTATCAAAAAGGAAGAAACCACACAAGATAACAAATCAAGATAAGAGAGTAGACAGAACTGGAATCAAAGAGAGAAATGACAGGGAAGAATTGAATTAAACAATGAATGAGTTCATGATGGCAAAATGGAATGCAAGAAAGAAGTAACCAGTATCAAAAATAAAGAAGAAACAACACAAGAGTTGCGAGATTTCAAAGCAAAGAGGTTAAGAAATAGATAAAGCTGGAATCGAAGAAAGGATGGACAAGAAAGAGATGAACCAAGCAATGAGTCAAGGGATGGGGATGAATACAAGCAATGGGAGGAAGCAAACAACACAGGGAAGAAGAAACAACAAGAGAATTCTGGGACCTGTGGGTTATGGGCCTACAACGCTTCTACTACGCCACTCTGATCGGGGAGACTATCACTAGCATCCAACGATGCCGACCGATGGACTAAGCAAGAAAGAAAACAATGGATGGCACCAGAATTAAGGAATATGGGTACGAAAAGAATGAATTCATACCCAAGAAGAAATCAACAAAGAGAACAACTGAAAAAGATGGAGGAATCAAGGGATTGAATAAGAAGGGATAAAAAACAAAGGAATAAGACTAATATCCAGATCAATGTGGTTATGATTCATTTATGCATGCATGGTTGGTGAAATATTGAGCAGATCCCAGATCAAGCCAAGCTTGTCTAATATATTAGGCAACTAATACATTAGCCAAACTTGGGCTCTGATACCACTAAAAATCCTATCATGGCCTACTTCCTAAAAGAGAAAACGAAATACGGATACGTGACAAAAGTCCAGCGAATGGTTTTCATCATCCATAAGCTATTCAAGAAGCTTTACAACATTCACAAGAATCATCAGAGTCGGAAGCAAAAGAATCAACCACATGCACATATGAACCAAAATATCAACAAGAATACTTGAAATAAAATATATTAATCTCAAATAGTCATGATCTGAATAAAACAAATATCTTGGGTCACATTGCCCAAATACGAGAATAAATCCAAGTAATCAAGTACAATATTGTTCAAGCAAGAAACAAGAATTAATAACAGCAAAATCTCCAGTAACTAGTATTTCATGTCGCCGATACCATCTGGAACCTGTTCTCCAAGATCTGCAATTCAATAAATTGTAGGAAAGAGGAAAAGAAAAAAAAAAGTACCCGTCAATTGCAAGTTACAGGCCACTTATAATGTAGGATATAAGTACATGGGGAAACTAACTAGCAACATGGTATAAGCATGATGTCAAAATAAACAACTAGCATGGTAAAGTGAACAAGTGTAAATGGCATGAATCAAGTGTCAAGTAATCAAGTATCATGTAAACATGCATCAAGTATCATGTAATCATGTATCAAGTGTTAAGTATCATGTAATCATGTATAAAGTGTCAAGTATCAAGTCTCAAGTATCATGTAGTCAAGTATCAAGCAAGCATGTATCATGTTCAAGTCTTGTAGTGATTACTATCTAGGTAGCACTTCATGCAGCCCACCTTACATGGTTGCTACAACAAATAGTTTCGCTTTAGATTTCATAGGGGACCATCCAGGGCAGTGTACTCGGGTATTTGCAGAATCACAGAACTTGGTCGGTAAACTTGATCGGTAACTTGATCGGTAACAGAATATTAACTTGATCGGTAAACTTGATCGGTAAACTTGATCGATAAACTTGATCGGTAACTTAATCGGTAAACTTGATCAGTAACTTGTCATACAGGAAACACAAGTCTCCTTCCGAGTACACGTTTCTGCACTACCCACTACTAGATCTTTCCCATTAAAAACTCCGGCTTGATTATTTATTATTATTCTCAAATAAGCATGTATATGTGCAAAATATATCAAGAATAACATGTCGTGATCATGTAATAAGTGCAAGTTGCAAGATAAACATGTACGAGTGCATGATATCTCATAAAAGACTAAAATAGACAAATCTCAAGTTCAGGACAACAAGACCATACTGTAGTAAAACAGTAATTCCCAGTGTTACAAACATGCAAATCTGAATCCGTAAAAGCATATAAAAAGTAGTCTTCCAACCGAATCTAGAGAGTATAAATAAGTCATATATTAATTCACAAAAATATAGTTCAAAACTGATTTGAATACGGAAAATAAGTTCAGCCAGAAATCAGGAAAACAGCATAAAAAATCATTAAATAAATCCAATAAAAATCTGGGATATTCCGCTATATGTCAAGTATCATAATGTAAAGTTTCAGAATTTTTCAGTAAAATCAGACCAGTCATTAAAAATAAGAAAACATCGATAACGGTAGTTTGGCAAATCTGGAATTTCCAGCACTGCTGTACGAAAACTATAATATCTCGCAACCAGTGAAACAGAATCCAAATCCACCAAAGGGAGATGAAAATAGACAAAATATATTAACTTTCATATTTAACAAATATTTTTCATATAGTAAAAGGAATCAAGGTGAAAATACGATTCTTTACAGAACAGTGAGTAAAATACAGGAAGCATAGTTTTCATAAACGAGCATGAAACGACACATAAAACTCATCAATAAGAAATTGAGCAAGATCAGAGGGGTTAGAAAAAAGACGAATTTCTCTAAAACTCATGTTTTATACTGAAATTAAAATTCTGACCTTAATATGGTCTAAATTACTAATCAAGACAAAATATCGACAAAACACAAAATTTTCTCAAAAACCAAAATCAACATAGATTCAACGAAACTTGATCCACACACAGTCAAACATGAAATCGAGTCTACCAATTGTCCAAACATCATGAAATAGGGAAATTAACATATTAAAACAAGTCTATCACATGGTTCTCCACAAATACCCAAATTCTCACAAGAAGTCTCACATACATGATCAAATCAAGAATGGGCAAAACCTAAGTTAATTCATGTCCATATTGTGTCGTGAGCTAACTATGGTAAGGTTTTCACAATAGAGACAAAACCCATCAAAGATAACACACACACACGAGGTGTCTCTAGAACCCAACTACACTATAGGTGGTATTTTTGACTTGTATCATACAAAAAAATTTGAGTACAAGTTACTTGCCTAGGAGACGACGAAACGAAGAACCAACAAGCAAGAATAACGGGAACAGATTCCGGAGGCACAACCAAGATCGAACAAATACGAACCAAGAACGAGAACCAATGATCAAGAATAACGAACGAACGAATAACCAAAAACATGTGCACAGAGAACACAAGCGCACACCACGAACCAACAACCAAACAACGGTAAGAACGGCGAGAGCACACACTCCAACGGCAAGAGCAACACCACACACAACGCACTCGCACACAAGGAGCATGAGGAAGTGAGAAATGGCCAGGAAAATGGCGGAGCACGATGGAGAAGTGGCAGCACTTCCACCGGAGAGCACCATGCACAGGGTGGCTGCCTGGCTGCGGGGCGGGAGGCAGTGGGACCCACTGAGGTTGAGGGGAGGCCCAGGGGCGGCATCGGGTACTATGGCTGATGGACTGCAGGGGAGATCGCCACCGAGGAGGCGCAACACAGGGACGTCGAGACACACAGGGGTGCGCTGAGGTGGACACTGCGTGACTGGTTGTGCACGGTGCTCGGGAGGAGCACAGGGGGCTACATCGAGGCAGGGGAGGGTCGCCATGGTTGGCGCAGGAGGCGCGGGGGATGCATGGTGGTGGCGTCGGGGTGTCGGGGGATGCAGGGAGAGGGAAAGGGCGCACCTAGGTAGGGGAAAGGGGGAGATGAGAGATCGGGAGATGGGTTTAGAAGGAGGTGGCGGGTTTTTGCATGGAGAAAACGAAGAGGTGGAACAGGGGAATATTAAATACAGGGATATTTATATAAGGGGGATATGTAGGGTTTGAGTCTGATAGGTTTCAGGTATGGGTAGTTTAGGATGTGGGTTTTCGGGTATTATAGGGGTAAACGGGTCTGTATGGGTCTAAGATAGGGTATTAGGGAATAAAAGGGTGTGGGTAATTAGGTGGGTTAATAACAGGGTAATGGGTTTGGGTAATTGTATTGGGTAAAAAGAGTTAATGGTATTTTGATAAGATATATGTTTTAAAATAGGATTTAAATAAAAGATCAAATCGAATAGATAAAGTAATAAATCAAAGTAGGATTATATATCAAAATATATATTGATCCACAAGATAGAAATTATTTGAAATACTACAAATACAAATAATAATAGAAATAGATTTTTAAATCAACAATCAAGAGTAAAAGATAAAATAACATGAATAACAAAAATAACAATAATCATAATAATAATAATAAAAATAATAATAAAAAAAAATCATAAACATAGACATAATAATCCAAAAGCATAATAAAAAAATTTGTATTATAAAAAAAATATCATTGGGAACTAGTTATAAATAAACTATTGATTAAAAATAGGTTTTAACAGAAGATCTAACAACACATTTTAACAAAGAATTTGAAAGCAGAAAAATTAATTTACAAAAATTTTAAATATAGAAAAATACACATAAATAAGGGTTTGGGGAAATAGGGGTTACATAAATTGGCCCATTTTGTGAGCCCATTTAACTTAATCCTCTTTTAAAATAGCCTAACTTGTAGTGTAGACTCATTCCATGAACAATTATTTTTTTCACATGAACAAATTTGTAAATGGAGGACACTAGAATGGCTCGTGCATGCACTAGCATGTGCAATGTGCAGTGTGTTGGCCGGATTGTGCATGGGAAAGAAGGAGAGTGGATGAGATAGTGGGGTGGTTACTTGCATCATGGGAAGTTATTACAACTCCCTACATCATCTTAGCCCTTGATCCTTAACCATAT
This sequence comes from Hemerocallis citrina, assembly GCA_017893485.1. Taxonomy (NCBI): domain Eukaryota; kingdom Viridiplantae; phylum Streptophyta; class Magnoliopsida; order Asparagales; family Asphodelaceae; genus Hemerocallis; species Hemerocallis citrina. Next base: position 34,813,322 of record CM030360.1, read on the forward strand.
GATCTAATCCTAGGCTTTCATTTACCCTAAAAATTTGTATAAATACGCCGCCCCCCTAGTTATCCTTCCACCTAAAGTTGAAAAAAAAGAAAGAGAGAAAGAAATACAAGTTAGTGAGACAAAAGATTGAGGAGTTTTGTGAGTTGAAAAGATTGAGTGCTAGTGTGTTCTTCATCCAAGGAGAGGAGGCTAGAATTTTCAAGAATCAAGAAGGGAGGCTCGGGTTCTACCGAGCACTAGGAGGAGAAGCAATTTGGTGGCTCGATCTAGGAGGAGAAGACTTCACTTGTTCGTTGTAGGAGATCTCTACGAGTTTATTTGATTTTTTTCTCTCCATTTAAGGTGGGTGGTTCTATTGAACTTCTAATTAGACATCATGCTAGGGTATTTTTGATAAGATTAAAAAGAAACTATGACTAATCTAGCCATGTGATGTGAGAATGAGACAAATTGATATTTGTAGGATTGTATGTTGAAGTATGTTAATTGATTGCAAAAATTGTGATTGTTAGTTTAGAATTTATCATGCTACCATGCTTTATTTGTTATATGCTAAATTAAGAAGATATGCTTGCATGTTAAATAGTTGAAATAAGAACCATGGAAAATGTGATTTTGACTACTTGATTGTTAAATGGCATGAAAAAGGAAATTTATTACTTAAATAAACGTATAACATTAATGAAAATTTGTATAAGAGACTTAGGGAAATTTTAAGTGCATTTTGATAAGAGAATATGCTCATTTTATGAAGTTTCGAAAAGTGAAGAACAATATGCAAGTAGGGAGCAAAATTATGTTTTTGTATCAAAAATCAAATTTTATTTTACTGAAATACCGTAATAAGATAAGGAATAAAATCTGGAGTTTTTGAATAAATTTGGAGAAGAAGAGAACTAAAAAACATTCATTTTTGTAGAAATTCGAAATAACAGAGACCTAAATTTTAACTCTAAAAACCCCACCTTATGTCAGTTTGGTCCCTTAGACCAGTTGGTTGAAAGGTGCTTGGGCGCTCACTGTAGCCGTGGGTTGGCCTTGATGGTCTCGAGTTCGAAACTTGGGCTCTGCCCTTTGTTTCTTTTTTTTTAAAAATATCCGAAAACCAAGACCTACTTTATGTTAACTAAAACCCCAGTCTTTATCGCTAGTGTGGCTTGGCTGTTCTGGCTTTCGATGGCTATTGGTTTCTCTCCGGTCGTAGGTTTGACTCTGGGTTTTGGTACTTTAAAACATATTTTTTTGACTTTGGGTATTTAAATTGGTTTCTTTAGTATTTTAAATCCAAAAAAAAATTTGACAATTATTCTAAAAATATTTGTCTATTTCTTGACTAAAATAAAAGTGATTTAGAAGTGGAAATTGAGTATAATTCCATGAAAATTTTCATTTGTAGAATTATAAAACGCGATCTATTTTTCATGAGAAGATTATATTAAGTGATAAAGGAAGATTTGAATGAAAGAAAATTTAAGTGTGCTACCTATGGACTCTTATTTGGTTAATTGAGTATTGTATACAAATGAAAATACGACTTATGGCCTTTTGATTTAAGTGAAGGAAATGAACAATAGTATGAGAAACTAATGGATTTATAGAGATTAATTTTGAATATGAAATGCATGAATTGCAATTGAACCTTATGTATGAGATTTGATTTATAGAAAAGAATGAAAATCATGTTAATTGTGAAAAAGAACTTATGAGTATGGAGACTCAAATTTTGTGATTATGAAATGAAATTGAGAACTATAGGATAACTAAGCCTCAAACCGGCATTGAAAAGAAATATGTTGAAATGAAATTTGAAATGAAAAGACCAAGATTTGGGTCGTGTTATATAAATGGTTAAGACCGGTATAGTAGAAAGACTAACTCTAGATAATTGATTTTGTTGATAATTCAAATAACTACGGACAATATACATAGTGGAGATGTGATGAAAATAAGAGAAAAATACGAGTATGAGGGCCTCGGAGCTACGGTGTGAGAATATTCACAAGCTGTCTTCACGATGCGTTGTGACATGATGTGGATATGTCTCTAGGACTCCGTACTGCAGGCGATATTTGTGACGTGTTTGGTGACTGCGGGTGGTGTCATGTCCCATGACGGAGGCTGAATTGTCCATAGGTTCTTCATGAAGCGTCATGACATGATTTGGGATTCCCCTCCAGGCTGTCTGGACATGAGCTCGTAACTCATAGAATATCTAGGATACTTATCGGAGTTACAATAGTAGTTTAAGTCATGACGAGGGATTGAACCCTACAAGATGAATGGTTAAGGGCTTGCCCTCAGACCTATGTAGTATGAGATGCATAGAATCTGAACAAGTGCGCATTAGTGTCATGTAACATACATAACTGCATTAAGGACTAAGTGCACCGTACAACACAACTTCAATAGGATAGTCCCTTGTAGTATTGTTTGTGATCAAGTTTGTGGTTTGTTTAAGTATTTGAGAATCGTTATACTGTTCAGCATAGATAGCCGTGTATAATATTTCGTCTGTTGTAAGCAAGTGACTTGCCCACAGTTTCTATGCAGGGTAAAGTGATTAACAAGACTAAAGAATTGCTTCCGTTGTAAATATATAATCTAAATGTAACTCTGATGTAACAAAAGTTTTTAATTCCTTGTAAAATTGTACGAAGAGAAGTGTGAAGAGCCTATGGAACTTCGAATTCAGTCTGTTGTGGAATTCGGGGTGTTACAAAAGGTGGTTAACCGAATTGGTGACTCTTGATCATAGGCAATAGTATTTATATATTATTTATTTATGTACAAATCCCAATATGGGACTAAATCTCTCTCTTTTTCCTGTGAGCACATTAGAAGGCCCGTGGGCCCCTCCATTGAAGTTCCACGTCAGCCAAACCAACCAAGGCAACTCTGCCATTCTCAAACCAGTAGGTGGGGCCCGCTTTATATCGCCACATCACCTTTATGTGTGATGCCAGCACACAAACGGCCGCAGCATACAGCTTTCGGCTGTATTACTCACGTGGGCTCCCCTTTAACACCTCTCTCTCCCATATATATATATATATTATTCAGAAATTACGGGTTGTTACACCAGAGAGCCGCTCCAAGAAAACTTGTCAGCAAGCAAAGTTTGGAGTCCGAGCAGCCATTCGATACGACCGCTACAACTCGTTACCTCCCGCAAGCAATGTTACGAGCCTAGCTCATCTTCTAAGCTACTACTCTCACAAATTGCGTAAAATAAGTTTCCTCAACAAGCTACGTTATGGGCCTAACCTCTTTAAAGCTATTCCTCCCACCCTCTGGAATAACGAAGCAACAAGTCTATGGTCCAACTCTTTTCTAGAGTTGGCAACACTCTTCTTCACCCCGCTCGCCTCCCAAACTACCTTCCCTTTCCACCGTGGGCTCAGATTCCAACTCTTCTTTAGAGATGCTCCCAAAGCTTGCAAACTCTAAGCAACAAGTTCGGAGTCCACCACTCCTCTAGAGCTTCTCCCAAAACTCGCCTAACTTTAAGCAAGTTCAGAGTCCACCTTCCTTCTAGAGCTTCTCCCATAACTCACTAACTCTCAAATCGAAAACTCAGAAACCAACGCCTCCGCTAGCTAGGGCTATCCCTACAACTTGTCAACTAGAAAGCACTAAGTCCGAAGTCTTGCTCATTACTAGTGCCGCTCTCCCAACTTACGGAATCATAGCAACGAGCCGCATCACCATGGGAGCAAAAGTCAAGACAAAAATGCTTAAAAATTCATATCAACCCTCCAGCCTAGGCACTTGGCCCATCGGGAGTGAAGCTCCTCTTCGTAGCTCATCGGGGGCGAAGCTCGTCATCTTAGCCCATCTGGAGCGAAGCTTCTGTTCGTAGCTCCTCGATGGCAAAGCTCCCCTTCACATGCAAAGCTCCTCTTCATAGCTCCTTGGTGGCAAAGCCCATCGTCCGAGCTCCTTTCAATAACTCATTCACCATATACAATGAGTCTGGTACTTTGCTCGCCTCCCGAGTAGTCTTTTCTTCCATAACGAGTTCGGAGTTCAACTCATCCCTAGAGAACTGGCCTGTCGAACGGCTCTCTCCTAGAGCCCAGTGATGCTATTCATCTCGCTCATTTCCCGAGCAGTCTTCTTCTTCCACGAGTTCTGAGCTCAACTCACCCCTAGAGTTGCTCCCTAAACTCGCATATCGAACGACTCCCTCCGAGATCCCGGCAATGCTGTTCATTCTGCTCACTTCCCAAGCGGTATTCTTCTATAGTGAGTTCGGAGCTCAACTCATCCCTAGAGTTGCTCCCTAAACTCACCTCCCAAATGGCTCTCTTCTGGAGCCACTTCATACCCTTCATCCCGCTCGCCTCCTAAGCATCCTTCTTCTTTCACAATGAGTTCGGAGCTCAACTCACCCATAGAGCCGCTCCCTAAACTTGCCTCCCGAATGGCTCTCTCCTAGAGCCCGGCGATGCTCTTCTCTCTCCCGCCTCCCGAGCGGCCATCTTCATCTACAGTGTCTTCGTAGCTCAACTCACCCCTAGAACTGCTCCCTAAACTCGCCTCCCGAATAACTCTCCCCAAGAGACTTGCAAAGATTTTCTTCGTAGCTCCTCCGTGGTAGAATTCATCTCCTTAGCCACACCAGTTGGAAATATGCTTGTATCCTGATTGCATAGACAAAGTTATTGCTGGCCAATTTTGACCCTAAAAATAGACGATTCATTACCTGACTTCTAAAAAGAAATTGTAGATCTTCGAGTCACCTTTGAAATGAGGATCACACGCTCCAATCGGACCTTTGTAGCACTCGAAAAGTTCGATATAATACTTCTACATGCAAATATTCGAGGAGAAAAACTGGCTTAAAAAATGCAAAAAAAATGTTAATTGGTCAACGTAAGCCATGTGGGATCGGTGGCAGCCACCGAGCTAGTTTGTCCCGACCAGAATGAAGGAAATTGCCCATTATCAACTGTCTGATCTCCTCCCGATCCACGCTCGCATGATCGACGACCCAGATCGTTCCAGGTATATTTAATTATTTTAATTAATTTATTTAATTGTTAGTTATGATTAGTTAATTAAAACTTATAAAAAATCTTTGTTAATTTGGAAAAGTATTAAAATATTCCAAAAAATAATTATAAAATTAGAATAATTAATTCAAATTTTAGAAAATAATTATAAAAATAGAAAAATTGATTTAAAAATCTGAAAAAATAATAAAAAATTTAAATGTTTTTTTTGGAAAGGTCACAAAAATTCCATAAAAATCTAAAAATAATTGTAGGTATGTTACAAACTCAAAACAACATCATTACACCCCGAGCAAAATTCATGTCTCCAAAAACCCCGATAAGTTCTGTAAACCATTCTAAACGGGCGAGCTACTCCTCAAAGGATGTTAAACTCAGTTTTCAGGAGTGGGGGGCTTGTGATATGGGTAAAAGTAGAAGTGAATCGGGATCGTTCAAATCGGGCACGAATCTTCAAGCTTTCAGGGGTAAAACTGTAAATTCTACCAGAAATGGGTCTGTGAAAGGGTGTTGAACCTCTTTCAAGCCTAGCTACCATAACGGCCTAATATGAAGGAAGTTCATAATTATTTTTTATGATGATTTAAACTCATAATTATGCATAAGAGACGTTTTAAAACCTTATCTCTTCATTAAGAGAAGAGTCCTAACTTTATCTCTTAATGAAGAAGAAAGTAATCAACTTTATCAAAACACCAGAAAGTAGAGATAAATCAATATCTTGAAATTGGCCCCCTAAGTGACTATGAATACCCCATAACCTCTACAGAAATAAGGTAATCAATATTTGACTACTAAAAACACTCATATATTTTTGAGTTTTCTAAGCGTCAAAGGGTCTATCGCCGGGGCCAACTCCGGTGTTTCAGACTTTTGTAGGTCAATCAGGAGAGATCACAACCATTCAGATCAGATCCAGGCTTTCAAATGAGTCAGATTTCAGAGTCGAGTTCAGTTTGAAGTAGTCAACATCTGCGAAAAATAAATAGTCAGGTTTTTTATTATTTCTAAAAAGAATTCACATCATCTGTTTGCTCCCACATGAGAAGTAGTAGCAACAACAAGATAGGAGTTTGCCTTTATCTTAAATGAATAGTTGGCTTCCTCCGAATGTAAATCAAGGAGTGACATTCTATTAGAAACCGATAAATGGTGCTATACGGAAGCCTTGCGCCTAACAAAATGAATTCAAACAATTAGGTATGTGATATTGTAACCCTCAATTTCAACTATACATATCTTTTCTGTGTATTTTCTGTGTTTGGATTCTTTATAAAATTTTCTGTTTTCTTAAATTTATTTTGTTTTAAATTTATTTTGAATCTCGTATTAAAGTCCATTTCTATTCATTAATTGTATTTGTTGATATTTTCAAATAATTTCTATATTGTAATACAAATCCTATTTCGTTATACGATCTCATTATTATTATTATTATTATTATCATTATTATTATATCTTTGATTGTTTATTAATTTGTGAAAGCCTATAGATTTTAATCCATATTTTATTATTATGATTTATTTATATGAAGCCCATTAGGTTAACCCAAGGTTCAATTTTTAAACCACTTTACATATGATTTTGGATTTATTATTTTTAAAACGCTAACCCAAATTCTAAATGGGCTCAAAGAGCTAGAATTCAATGGCTGAAAGAGGGTGATGGTAACATCGCTTTCTTCCACCATTTTGCTTCGCATCGCAGGCGGTGCAACCATATCTCTGTTATTCAAGATCAGGGTGCAGAATTAACCTCTGACCCGGATATCCACCGAGCCTTTCACTCATTCTACAAAAATCTCATTGGATCTACTAAGCCACGGTTGGTATCTCTTGATTGGCAGCAACTATATGGTCCCCCCACCACTGATTTATCCTCCCTCGAGGACCCTTTCTCTATGGAGGAAATCAAGTATGCTGTCTTCGCTTTAAAAAGCGATTCAGCACCAGGGCCAGACGGCTTCCCGGCTTTTTTCTATCAAAAATTCTGGCCTTGGCTTCAGAATGACCTTCTCGACCTCTTCCAAGATTTGCACCGTGGTGCCCTCTCCTTTGATCGCATCAATTATGCCCACATTGTTCTAATCCCTAAAAGGCAGGGTGCCAATACCGTGTCGGACTTTAGACCTATTAGTCTTATAAATACCTCGTTCAAAATTATTATGAAAGTTCTAGCTACTAGACTCAGTTCCATTATCCCTCCCCTTATTGACCCTACCCAATCGGGTTTCATCAAGGATCGTTTCATCCTTGATAGCGTGGCTGCTGCGCAAGAGATCATCACGCTTTGTCACCACCGTAGAATAGAGGGTATTCTTCTTAAGCTAGACTTTCAAAAAGCGTATGACAACGTTCATTGGGACTTTCTCCTCGATATCTTGCTCCACCGTGGCTTCAGCCCAAAATGGATCGGATGGATCAAATCCAGCCTCTTCACTGGTACCTCTTCTATTCTCCTCAACGGCTCGGAGGGCCACAAATTCAAGATCAAACGTGGTTTACGTCAAGGAGACCCGCTATCATCCCTACTATTCTCTCTGGTGGCGGACGTCTTCAGTAGACTTCTCCGCAATGCTCGCGAAGAGCATGTCATCGAGGGTTTAGGTCGTTCCCGTCACTTCGACGGTATCCTTAACTTGCAATATGCAGATGATACTATAATTTTCTCCAAACCTGATCAAGCTTCTTTGCGCAACCTTAAATTGTTACTTTACTGTTTTGAACAGGCTTCTGGCCTTGCCATCAATTTCAACAAATCCTCTGTGTTCTGGCTCGGTGGTGACGACTCTCGTCACGTCCAGATTTCCCAATTTTTTAATTGCCCTATCGCCACCTTCCCCATCTCTTACCTTGGAATCCCTCTGAGATGGGGCCAGCTCCACAGATCTGACTGGTTCCCTATCATCGACAAAATTGAAGCCAGACTGAATGTCTGGACTGGTAAGATTCTCTCCCGATGTGGAAGATTAATTCTTCTTAACTCAGTTCTCTCTGCGATGCCTCTCTATATGATGTCCTTCTATTACCTCCCTTCCTGGGTTCTCAAGAGGATCGATCAAATTCGGTGCAACTTCTTTTGGACTGGTAAAGCACAATATAAGCAGGGTTCACACCTGTGTAATTGGAACATCATCTGTTCTTCCAAAAAGAACGGTGGACTGGGTGTATTGAACCTTCGTGATCATAACATTGCCCTTTTAGGTAAATGGCTGTGGAGATTCCACACATCTCCGCATTTATCTTGGGTTCAATGTATCAAAGAGTTTTACTTCGATTCCACTCCTTGGTGGCGATTCAATTCTCCTACCCATCGTTTGGCCTCTCCTTTTTGGAAAGGTGTCTGGAAAGCTTCCCCGGCCTTCCAGTCGAGTATCTATAGACTGTGTGCTGATGGATCGAGGGCCAAATTCTGGACCGATCTCTGGTTTGGCAACATCGCCATTGCCTCAGCCTATCCTCTCTTTTCAGTCTCGCTGCACTCCCAGAAGCCTCGGTAGGTGAATCTATCACTTGGATCAATGCTAATAGATCTTGGAGCATCCCTTTCATTATTCAGTTACCCCCTCCCCTTATCTCCGACCTTCATCAGCTTATAGCTTCTCTCGATCTTTTTGAGTGGAACCACTCGGAAGACATTTCTTGGCGATGGAATGCCTCTGGTTCTTTCACGGTTAAATCCTTCTATAATTTCCTCAATTTCCGCGGCATCGTATCCCCCGCTGCTAATTTCATCTGGAAATCCTGTGCTCCTCTCAAAGTTAAAATCAACTCGTGGTTAGCCATACACAACAAGCTTCTCACCGTTCAGGTACTCAACAAAAGAAACTTAGCGTGGGGACAACTCTGTCCCTTCTGTTTAGAAGCCCCTGAAGATATTAATCACCTTATCGTTGGTTGCCCGATCATTCAACCCCTTTGGAAAATAGTGGCTCTTGCTTGGGGAAACCCAGCAATTCCAGCTGATCTTGGTGCTTGCTGGTACTCCCACTCCGAACTCCCTAAATATAAAAAGGGATGGAATCTATCTGTTCATATTATTATATGGATCGTCTGGAGGGAGAGGAACCGTAGGGTATTCTCTCTCAAAACTGCCACTATTTCCTCCCTTATTGAAGATCTATTATACCTTTACAAATTTTGGACATCGCATATTAAGGAGGAAAAACGTCAATGCTATTTTGATTTCCGTTTAGAGGAATCTCGGTCGATCCTTAACCGACTTAACGCCATTTGATTAAGGCGGGATTAAATTTCTACTCTTTTTTTAGTCTTAGGCTGACAGTTTTCTCTATCTCTCTGCTTATCTTTTGTTGTTTATGTTTGTATTTCTCTTCTCTGTCTTCTATCATAATTGCTCTTCACTCCATTCTCTCGACTTCACTGATCTTAAGTGTTGCATTTCAGGATTGAAGCACCGGCCTCTGTGCCTATCGGTGGTTCTGCAGTCTATCGACCCTAGTGTTTTGTTGTTGAGTCGCAGGCTCATTTGTTTTGGCTATTTTGCTCTGTTTTGGCAGGGGTTCCTCAGCATAGTATTGCCCCTGATGGCTGAGGGTGCACTACCATTGGCTTCTTCACCCTCTCTGGAACTGCCTAGTTTCTTTTATTTAGATGCTTTATCGGTAATATCAAGTTAGGTGGGTGAGCGCATGTTAAGTTTGTTGTAGCGTTCTAACTCCTGGACTTGTATTCCTGTAACTCTGGTGCATCGATGGACTGTAATATTTTAGACTGTTTTCTATGGAGTAGAGCTTTGCCTCTCCTTTAGTTTGCTATTATGCCTTGTGCTTCTTTATCTGGGTGTTATTTATATCAGTATTTCTGATTTTGCCCTTTTACTGGCCTTTATTTAGTCTATTTTGGCCTCTACTAGCAGCTCTGTTCCTAATTCTAGCGGCATGATTTTTACCCGCCTTCATGCTCACTGTCTAGCCTGGACTAGTGTTTTGCTTCTCATTGCTCTTGGTGGGGTATATGGTGGATCTTATGTGCAGCGATTCCCTGAGTGTTGAGCGGTTGTGCTGCCTCGCCTTTCACCGTCGTCGCTTCTCAGGGGTGTAGATCGCATTCTGCGGGCTTTCGATCCTCCTTTGGTCACGCTACTACTGGAGTCTGGGGTGCTTATCGCAGCCTGAGCACGAGGTGTCTCTTCCTCCTCCATTTCTGCAATGTCCTACGCATCGCTTGCTGATTCCAATGCTCCACCAACGGCCGCTTCAGCGTCTTATCTCTTATTATTGTATTTAGTTCTAGAGTTTTTTTTTAGTTAGCTTCTTTCTGGTTGTAATTATTTGCCTGTTTCTAGCGCTATCTGTCCGTTCTCCTCGTTTTACTTCTTGTAAAACCCACCGCGCATGTTTTGTACAGTTATTATCGTTTTTTTAATATATTTTTTGATCTGGCTGGAGTCTGTTGACTCTATCCGCTTACATCAAAAAACGCTAACCCAAATTATACTTCATTTTATCTTATTACTAATTGGTATTTTGATTTAATGCATAAAAATCCTATCCAATTCTATGATTTTATTTGTTGTCTTACTAGATTATTTTATTATTGAGTGAAGCTCAAACATACTCCATTCTATATGTATTTCATTATTTGATTTAATATATATATTTTATAAACCCTATAATCGTAAACCCAAACCCGTTAACGCAACATCCCATTCTTATTTATTTAATTTAAAACCCGATAGCCTTATTGGATCGTAACCCTATAACCCATTAACCCAACATCCTAAACCCCTATATATATCCTAATTATATTAACCCTAATTACCCCCCCTAGTTACCATCTAATTTCTCTTCATCCTGTTTGCTCCCGAAACCCAACCCCCTCATCTTCCCCATCGTGCCGCCTGCTTCTTTACCACCGCCGCCCCGTCGTCAGCCATCGCCAGCCCTTGCAACTGCAGTCCACTCCGTCGACCACCATAATGCCACCACCGCGCCCATATCCTCCTCATCTTACCCGTTGCACTCGTCCCCATCGCTCCGACCACTGCAGCACCACCCTCATCGCCATCCCCGCCGCCTACACCATCCACCTCGACACCCCCGACCCAACCCTCTCGTCTTCTTCTTCCCTGTCGAGTCGCTTGCACCCACCACCATCGAGCACCATTGCCGCTGCTACCATCGACCACCATCCTGCTTGTCGGCCGTCGCTACCTTCTTGTCACCTCTCCTCCGTCCTCAATCTGCACCCATCGACCACCGCAGTCCTCTTCGTGACCTGTGCACTGATGCCCTGTGCCCCCTTACTGCCGCCGTCGTTGCCGCCCGTTGCTGCCTGCCTCCACCACAGCAAAACGAACACCACCCCCACAGCTGCCGATGCCGTCGCCTTTGCTGTTCTTGCTGTTGCTGTCTCTCGCCGTAGTTTGCACGTGATTACTGTGTACGTAGTTTGCACGTGTTGCCGCTGTTGGATCTTTTCGTATCATCTTCATTAATATTCAGGATAATCATCTAAAATGCATGTTTCCTCTTGAACTAGTTTTATTTGTCTTGTTCAAGATTTTCTTTTATCTCCGCAAGTAGTTCCTTTTTCGTTTATCATATTTTATTTGTTTGATACCCTTCAAAAAGACTATTACGGATTCATCAGCAAAACCAAGTAGTTAGTCATCTCCTCGTGCCATTTTCCTTGATTCAAACCCAAGCCTTGTTATACATTGTCATATGCATACACTACACGAACACATAGATTAGAAACATGTATATAGAAAATGATGATGTAAATGTTTTTCCGATTGAATGTGATTTTATTCGTGAAATGACTATAATATTCTTGCCTTGTAATGGTAAAATTTCATCCTGATAATTAAGTAGAATTTTCCTGTTGATTAATTTTCATGAAATTATACGATTTTTTTATTTATTTTGTTGTCAAATTATAATAATCTAGCTACTGGCCTACTGTCTATTTTATTTTGTTTTGAGTTTTCGACTCAGTTTCTGCCATAATTTAAAATAACTTTGTAAACATCATTTATAGCTCTTTGAATCTATTTTCCAGAACTTTTTACTGATCTAAATTCCGATTTTTAAACTGAAAGTTATTATATTTTTAACATTGCTAGCTTTTTAATTTCCAGAATCGAGCCTGTACATGTAATCAGTAAAGAAGAGATTATTTGCCTAGTTTCTGTATTTATTATATATCATATGAATATGCATTGGAACCAGCGGAGAGTCTATTTTTCAGAATCTCTGACGGAACCTGATTTTTTTTCCTTTATCAATGGAAAAGTTGCTTTTGTACAACAATGTCTTGCTGTCCAAATGTGTGTTTTGTGTGTTTTTAGTATATGCATGTTTGATTTTGCATGTAGTTAAGAGAATTAGTTATACTATGTATTGCATAACCTTGTCATATCCTTGACATCACTTCGAAACTTCTTCACCCACTGCATGTCCATATATGTGTGTAATAAAATATTAACAAGCCGGGGTATTAAGGGTCGACTTAGTAGTGAACAATTGGTGATTGTACTCAGAATGAGTCCCTTGTTTTCGATTATTTATTGTCATTGATTATGGATAAAGTCTTGTTATGGATCGTGGATTCTCGTTATTATTATCGAGCCGAGTACATGACCTATCGAGTTCGCCACAATAGTCTAAACGGTCACTGTTTGCATGCACCGAATTTGTGGTATGCAACTAGCGATCCGAGCCGATAGTTCGGCCGTCGAACTATACGCTCGGTCTCGAGCTCACAGTTCGGTCATCGAGCTATATGCTCGGCCACCGAGCTAACAGTTCAGCCACCGAGCTATACGATCGGCTACCGAGCTACATCGCTCGGATTCCGAGCAAGTGCCAATCCGAGCTGCGAATTGGAGAAAAATGACTTTTCCCTCAAAATTTGTGCAAGATTTCGATCGGACAGCCCAGATCATGCCAGCACCACTACACGACAAGATAGTGTTTTCTTGGGAACTGTGTCCGCCTCGAGATTCGCGCCAAGATCCGACATCTCAGGTCGCTCCACGACGTTCAGCAGTCCGAGCCGAGTAACTAGAGACCCGAGCCACTCGCGCGAGGAAAAAACCGAGCCACTTCGCTCGGATTCCGAGCAAGTGCCAATCCGACCCTCGAAAGTGAAGAAAAATGCTACCGAGCGTCTCCAACCGTTGGATCACTGCGAAAATCACGCCTGAGATGATGGACGGTCCAGATTACGCCACGTCCACTAAACGACAAGATAGTATTTTCTTGGGAACTGTGCCCGCCTCGAGATCCACACTGAGATCCGACGGCACAGATCGCTCCACGTCGCTCGGAATTCTGAGCCGAGCAACTAGCGATCCGAGCCACTCGCGCGAGGGAAAAACCGAGCCACTTCGTTCGGATTCCGAGCAAGTGCCCATCCGACTCGCAAAAGCAGAGAAATTGCCGCCGAGCGACCCTATCCATCCGATCTTTTAGAAATTCGCGCCTGCGCAGGATCAACGGACCAGATAGTGCCACGCCATAATTCAGTATTTTATTTATTAAAATCATTTTATTTATTTAAAAATTCCAAAAAATAATTAAAAATTCGGGAAAATTAATTTAAAATCCTAGAAAATAATTATAAAGTCGAGGAAATATTTTTGAGCCCCCGAGTAAATAATTATTGCTTAGGACCATTTATTAAGACCCCCGAACGACGAATCGACACTTCGCTAAATTAGGTAAATATTCCGAAAAAATAGATAAAAATCACCAAATGTCCAGAAGAGTTCAAGAATGACTCAGAGCACGCAACTAACTTAGAAAATCACCATACTACCTCCTGCGAAGATTCCAAACCTTCCATTTGGACTCCGATACAACTCCGCCAGCCATTAAAACAGTAAAACTACTCCTCAAAGGTTGGTCAAGCTCAGTCTTCGAGAGTGGGGGGCTCGTGATATGACTAAAAATGGGGTTAAATCAGAACCGTCCAAATCAGGAGCAAATCTTAAAGCCTAGGGGTAAAATGGTAATTTTGCCTACGAATGGGTCCGAAGCGGGTACTGGTTCTCCTCCTCAAAGACCCATTAACCCGCGAACGGGTCCATCTCCAACCGGGTACGGGTTTTTAACCCGCGGCAAACCCGGTCCAGCAGGACCAAATCAAGGTCTCTGATTAATCCTAATCAATGGCCCTGATTCACATCTATCCTTTCACAGGGAATTAGGGATTACATTCCTTATCTGATTACGGGGATTATATTCCTTATCAGATCATAGGAATTACATTCCTAATCTGATCCCCAAGGCGGCTATAAATACCCCCCATCCACTACCATTAAGAGGTAATCAATCTTTTGCCAATTTACGCTCTCTCATAATCATTCCTGATTACTGACTTGAGTATTGGAGGGTGCGTCGCCGGGATCAACCCCGGTGTCTCGCACTATTTGCAGGTGAACGGCAGGAGTCAGCGGTCAAACTCCAGTGGAACAGGTTCAGGTTTGCTATTCAGGTTTTCCAAGAATCCACAAATACTATCTGTTTGCCCCCACACTAGATTTAGCGGTAACAGGCTGTTTGCACGGTGTTGCAATGAAAGATGGCCAGAATTGCCGTTTGCATGGTGTTGCAATGAAAGATCTTATATATATATATATATATATATATATATATATATATATATATATATATATATATATATATATATAAGGGGCTTTCCATTGCAAACGGGTTTGTTTGCATAGACTTATTGCAAACACCCCCTTGGGCCGTCGGATCAACTTGATCATGATCCAACAGCCATGATTGTCCCCACTCATCATCCCTTCCATTGCAAACGAATCTGTTTGCACAGACTCATTGCAAACACCCCCTTGGGCTGTTGGATCAACTTGATCATGATCCAACAGCCATGATTGTCCCCACCCATCATCCCTCTCTCTCACTTAAACCCCAAGCCCTTCACCCTCTCTCTCTCTCTCTCTCTCTCTCTCTCTAACTCCCGACCAAAAAACAAAAAACAAAAACAAAAACAAAAAAAAACTCCAAACTGGATGCCGTCCATCGACTGTCGGCACCTCCACATCCTCCAAACCGCCCTCCTCCTTCCCTCTCTCTCTCTCTCTCTCTCTCTCTCTCTCTCTCTCTCTCTCTCTCTTGTTGCTCTCTTTTTCTTCCCCGAAACCCAACCACCCAACACCGAAACCCCTCCTCCTCCTCCTCCTCCCAACCGATAGCCCAAGCCGGCTCGCACTCCTCCTCGTCCTTCTCTCTCCCGACAGCCAAATGACTCCCCCAACAACCCACTCCTCCTCCACCTCCAATCTTCGAAACCCAATTGGGAACTTGAAACCCTACATCGTCGTTTAAATCTGTACACATCGCCAATAATATTTACAGCGTACAACTCTGCATTGTGCAAGGTAATAGAAAACTCCCTCTTTGTATAATTGACCCTAACTACTTGCTATTCATAATCAATTATGGAACAAGTTATTTTTTAATTTATTTTTGTGGTGTATAGTTATATAGATGTAGTTGTTTGATGTGTATAAAATATAGTTGTTTGATATTTGTAGATGGTAGAATTGTAGATGTAGTTGTTATTATTCGCTCAATTTATAAAAGTAGTTGTAGTTGTTGTTTGATAATTGGAAAACTTCACAACTGACAACCAAAAAATCTGAAACTTTGCGAGTAGGTCGAATTCACCACACACAAGCTAACGCAACTTGTAGAAGTGAGTTTCAACTCATGGTGTAAGAGATACGGCCATGTATCACTTTCATACAAACAAAACAAATTAAAGTGATACATGGCCGTATTTCGCAAACCGTGAGTCGAAACTCACTTCTACAAGTTGTATTACCTTGTGTGGTGAATCCGAACTACTCGCAAAGTTTTGGAATTTTTGGATGTCGGTTAAGCGGTTTTTCATGTTTTCCTCTCAAAAAATCCAAAATTTTAGTTGTAGTTGTCGTTGTTTGATCTATGCAAATTTGCACAAACGAAAACCAAAAATTATGAAACTTTGCGAGGTCGGATTCACCGCACACAAGCTAACACAACTTCTAGAAGTGAGTTTCGATTCACAGTTTTGCAAGATATGGCAATGTACCACTAGCATAGAAGAAAAGAAAAATATGAAAGTGATACATGGCCATATCTCGCAAACCGTGAGTCTAAACTCACTTTTAGAAGTTGTGTTAGCTTGTGTATAGTGAATCCGACCTACTCACAAAGTTTCGTAATTTTTTTGCTATCATTTGTACGGTTTTACATAGATCAAACGTCAACAACTATAATTTTAGAATTTTTGAGTACGAAAACATAGAAAACTGAACAAACGACCACAAAAAAAATTAAACTTTGCGAGTATGTCGGATTCACCATACACAAGCTAACACAACATGTAGATGTGAGCTTCAACTCACGGTTTGCAAGATACGGTCATGTATCACTTTATTTTTGTTTCGCTAGTATGAAATTGATACATGGCCGTATCTCGCAAACCGTGAGTCGAAACTCACTTTTACAAGTTGTGTTAGCTTGTGTTGATAAATCCGACCTACTCGCAAAGTTTCATAATTTTTTGTTGTTGTTTGTGCTATTTTCTAGTGTATGTTGTTTCATATGTATATTAAGAATTGAGTGATTCAGTGTGCGTATGTTGTGTTTGTGATTTGGTTTATATGAATAGTGTATTTAGAATTTTTGTATTACTTTTTATGTTAGATTTGGAGAATGATGAAGGAAATTTTGTTGTCGGCGATAATTTTTTGTCTCCACAAAAAGGTGAATCTAGACCGCAAGTTGACTAGTACCTTAAACTAGAGATAAGTATGACGCTTCATACTTTAGACTAAGCAAAGAACTTTTATAAGAGTTACGCCAGATGTGCAGATTTTCAAATTTGTAAGGGTGGGAATAAATTAAAGGGAACCGAGGTAATGGATAAGTCATATCTATGTAATAAAGTCAGGGTGTCACCGAGTCAGCCTAATGATATTAGACGGGGAACTACTTCTAGAATGGGTTGCAAAGTTTTCGTTCGTGTGAAACTAAACGAAGAAAGTAATATATGGTTCTTAATTCATTTTGTGAACCACACAATCATGAATTACTTCACCGATAGACGAAATTTGTTGTCCCAAAACCGTAGTGTGTCAAAATCTGATAAAAGAATAATGGATCAACTTTCCCAAGCTAGTATTCCTACGTGCACATAAATGTTTTTCTTTGAAAGTGCTAGTGGAAGTCACGTTAAAATAGGATTCATCGAAACCGAGACTAGAAAACATGAGAAAGACTCGAGGGAAGCTACGAAAGGACATGATGGTCAAATACTGAATGAATTTTTTGAATCAAAAAAAAGAAGGATCTGTTACTTTTTTATGATTTCCAACTAGAAGCCTAGGCCGATTGTCTCATTGTATCTGGGTGGATGGTACTGCTAGGTTGAATTTTGAAAAATTTGGTGATGATGTGTACTTTGATGTCATACACAACACGAACCGATATGTAATGTTATTTGTTCCATTTGTTGGAATAAATCATTATTGGCAAACAACTTTCGTAAAGTCCTAGGGGTATTTTGGAGATTTCACCCTAAAATATCCGTCACTCTGCTTCCATGTTCTTTCTCTCACCCTTTCACTCTCACTACTCTCTCTCTCTCTCTCTCTCTCTCTCTCTCTCTCTCTCTCTATTGTTCCAGATGCCAGCGAAACCCCCAAACCCAAAATCCCAACTTCCTCTCCTCCACTCCTCCTCCTCCTCCTCCTCCTCCTCCTCCTCCTCCTCCTTCCCCCAATACCCAAACTAATATGCCCCCTTCTCCTCCCAATACCCGGCCTCTCCCTCCCAAACCCCAACCTCTCCCGAGCTTCCTCCTCCTCCCGGAACCTGATGCCTCTTTCTCTCTCACCAGAACACGCTACGTTAATCTCTGACACCCCTCTCATCCTCAAGCTCCAATCCCGTGCCTCCCAGATCATGAAGCTCCCCCAAAAAATCCTTTAACCCATCTCCTCCCCCTCCTCCAATCTTTGAAACCCACTCGGGAACTCGAAACCCTACTTCGCCGTTTAAATTAGTACACATCGCCGATAATATCTACGCCGTACAACTCCGGATTGTGCAAGAAATTTGAAAACCCTAGCTTTTAATACTTTGTACTCATTATTTTCTATTCATAATCAATGAAGGCATAACTTTTTTTAAATGATTTTTGCGATATGCAGTTATATAGATGTAGTTGTTTGATGTGTATCGAATGTAGTTGTTTGGTATTTGTAGATAATAGAATTATAGATTTAGGTGTTTTTGATTTCTTAATTTGAAAAAAAATATATATATATATGTATTTTTTGTTTAGGGAATATATATATATATATATATATATATATATACTAGGTTTGCCCATTAACACGTGCCTACAGCACGTCTTCAGGACGGTGCACCTGGTTTGATTATATAAAATAGATTTAGAGGTCCAGCAAATTAATTGAAGTAGGAAACATATTATATGAGGAAGTAGCATATTTACCTTTAAGCTCAACCATCGCCTTCTTGATCATTAGTTTGAACTTACCTAGAATGCATATAGTTTGTAAGAAACACTGCATAGAGTTTTTTTTAACTTCAGCACCACTTTAGATGCTTGTAATAGTTATGCAAGGACATGATCATATAGGTTTTATAGAACTTACTCTAATTCCATAACCACTATGAGCATGTCTAAATACAATGGTAACCCAAGTGCAGGTGTGAAGGTAATACCAATAATCTAAACATTTGTTTGTCTGAGATTTAGTTTGTAATTGAAATACCTCTTATTATTATTTCAACCAAAATATAACATGAAGTTCTCAAAACTCTAATCCAAGCCAATCATTTCTTTTATCCCCACTTTATCTCCCCATTACACCTTTATAAAAAAAATCAAAATGGATCAATAACAAATTTACTTTAGCTGTCTTTCTTGAGTGAAGAGTTTGCACCCTTCAATGGTAAACTCCAGTCATCCCAATCTTATATATCCGAACATACACTACAAGTTCTTATATGTTATGTTATCTATGGTTTCTAATAACCAGTGAAGAGAACACTTCATGATAGTATATTCTCTTGTAGCAATGAAATTAATGTTGCATATTTGCCAAGTTATTTTAGGTTGTTGATCAGCTTACCTGTCCTGCTATGGTTTGAAAGCCCAAATTGAGGCCACTAAATAATCCATCTCTCACTTGCGTACACCTTAAATAAAAACCAATAAAAAACTCATAAAATAAATCACCAAATTAAAAATTTTTAAACCCTAAAATAAAACAATCATACCTCTTTGAACTTAGATCCCATGCACACACACAAAATTCGAGTCAGCAAAAAACTGAGTAATCCCCTATACACAAAATTAAAAATTAGAATGAGAATTTAGTTAATGATATAAAATTAGAGTCGTCACATCGCATGTAGAGGCTCTCGAATCGGTGGAGGGGGGTCGCCGATACGGAGTCGCTTGATATTCACGCTCGAATTGGTGGAGGGGAGTCGCCGATACGAAATCAGCAGCGGATCAGATATTGGTGATGACCTCTTGATTGAGGTTCGACATTGGATTTGAATTTGGACTTGCTTAGAGATTCGTGCTTGAGAGGATGATGGAGGCATCTCCACTGGATTGGAAGCGAAGATTTAAGAAAATGGTTTTAAGGATTTGGAGTTAGCAGCTTAAAAACCCTAGGGGAGAGAGAAAGAAAAATTGGAGCTTTCTGGTTTGGGAAATAAAGGGAGCAAACTGATCTGAATAGGAGAGAGAGAGAGAGAGAAAAAGAGAGAAAGAAATAACTAGATAAATAAAGGAGTTGTTTTGGAGGGGAGGGGGATTTGAATTTGAGTTTTGGGGGGAAACTTTTTTTTTAGGGGGGGGGGAATGTCTTTTGAAAGCTTAGATCTGGACCATTGATTTTCTAACTATTGAAGGAGAGCCACTTGATAGCTTTTCTTTGTGTTTTATGGCGCGCGCGCGCACATATATATATATATATATATATATATATATATATATATAGAGAGAGAGAGAGAGAGAGAGAGAGAGAGAGAGAGAGCGAGAACTGATCAGGTGTGAACTGATTCACACCTGATCAGTAGCGAACTTCTTGGTGAGCCGTTGGATCTGCTATTTGATCATGGAAGAGATCCAATGGCCTGTTAAGTCATTTACGTCAGGGGTAGTTAAGTCATTTACACTACTGTCTTTCTCTCAATCCTTTCTCTATACTTCTTCTGTTCTTTCTTTCTCCTACTCTCTCTCTCTCTCATCGAAGCATCCCGAACCCCACTCCAAATTGTGCCCCAAACCCTATGCCTCTCTCTCATCGAAATACCCTTTCTCCATCTCTCTCTCTCACCGAAGCCCCCGGACCTTTGAAATCTCCTAGATGCCTCGCTCTCTCCACCCCCACTCGACCTTCGAATCCCTAACCCTAGCTTTCCATCTCCTACCTCTGAGCTCCAGCTTCCGATTCCCGACACCCCGACGCTCCTCTTTCTTGCCACCACAGTTTGAAATCCCCTAGACGCCTCGCTCTCTCTACCCCCACTCGACCTTCGAAACCCTAACCGATCTCTATCTCCATCTATAACTTGGATAGAGGTAAAATTTCAATATTAAGTTTTTTTTAAAAATTGTTTATATACATCCAAAATCAGTAAGGTTTACATCTTTATGAGAATTACCCCCATTATCAAATAGCAGTTAATTTAGGGTTCTTCATTCATGATGCTGATTTAATTGACTTTGCACTCGATCTCAGAAGGACAATTGCTCCATCTTAATTTTGTGAATTATTTTTTATTTTTTTGAATCTTTTTAGAATCCTAATTAGAAATAAATATTGTTTACATCTTTATTTATATAATTTTATGTTGTCTGTAGGTATGGAAGGCCAAGAAGGAAGTGCTAGTGACATGGATAATCCTATAATCGAGCCGCAAAGTTCCCTTGTCCCAATTGTTGATTACCATGTGAAGCCCTACGTTGGTATGACTTTCAACTCTTTAGAAGAGGCTGAGAAATTTTATAAAACTTATGGGAGGGCTGGACTATTTGAGGTCCGTAATAGCTCAACAAAATATGTGAAAGGAGTGCTTGTTAGCAAATGCTTTGTTTGTTCAAAAGCGGCGGAGCAAAAGAAGCAGTTAGATGAAGTTGAAGAAGTTAGCGAATTTAAGAAGGTTAGGAGGGGAGGTAGTGTTAGAACAAATTGCAATGCATTAATTTGGTTGAAATTACACAAAGAAAGAGGTGTATGGGTTTTTTCAAAATTTAATGATGTTCATAATCATGGACTTACTTCACCAAGAAGGATGCACTTGTTGCCGGGAAATCGTATTGTTTCTAAATCAAAGAAGGTACTAATAAATCAATTTAACAATATAAATATTCCAACACATAAGCAAATGACATTCTTTGAAAGTTGTAGTGGATGGTTTAATAAAACTGGATGCACAGAAAGGGATATTCGTAATGTTGAAAGAGACTTGAGGGAAGAGTTGCGGGGTTTTGATGCACAAATGTTGATAGAGTATTTTGCATTGTAGCAATACAAAAATCCTTCGTTCTTCTATAAATATGAGACCGATGAGAATGATCGTTTAACTCATTACTTTTGGTTGGATGGCATTGGTAGGCTAAATGCTAAACACTTTGGTGATGTGTGTCTTTTGATGCAACACACAATACAAATCGTCATGGGTTGGTATTTGTAGCTTTTGTCGGAAATAATTATCATTGGCAATCGGTTTTTCTTGGATGTGGGTTGATTCCTAATGAAGAAATAAAGTCTTTTGTATGGATATTTGAGAGATGGTTAGAAGTAACTGGTCATCCCCCATTAGGTATGGTGACAGATCAAGATCTTGGAATTGATGGTGCAATCAAAATTGTTTTCCCTCAAATGCATCATAGATATTGCATTTGGCACATTTTAGATAAGGTACCGAAGAAATTGAAGGGAAAGTCCTTTGACAAAGAATTTAATAGATCTTTCTACGGAAATATTTATTATGCCGAAAGTATTAATGATTTTGAGGCAAAGTGGAAAGCAATCCTTAATAAGTATGATTTAGGAGATGATAAATGGTTGAATGAAATTTATGGCTTGCATGAAAAATGGGTTCCTATTTATAATAATACTCATTTTTTGGCGGGTATGTCAAGTAGCCAAAGAAGTGAGGCATGAATTCTTTTCTAAAGAAGCATACGAAAAAAAAAAACTTATTTGCATGAGTTTGTCTTTCAATTTGAAAGAGTATTGGCAAGACAATGAGAGGAGGAACTCAAAGAAGATCATCGAACTCTAGAGTTGCAACCAAAATTGAAGACCTTATTTCCAATGGAAAAGCAAATGTCCCAAGTGTACACATTGAAAATTTTCTTCTTATTTCAAAAGGAACTTTGCTCAAAGTATGTTATACAACGTAGTGTTGGTTGAAGATAATGGTAGTGAAGAAATTTATTGTGTTAAACTGTGTGGAAAGGCCGAATCAAATAAATTTGTTAAGTATTGCAAACTTAATCAAATGACAAGTTCCTTGTGCCTTATGTTTGAGTTCAAAGGGATTCCTTGTAAACATCTTCTAGCATTTCTTAAATACCTTGATCAAAGTAAGTTTTCGGAGCAATGTGTTGTAAGGCGATGGTGCCGAGATGTGAAAAGAAAATGTGTTGTTGAAGGTGGAAAATGTAATGACGACATTCCTATCTTAGAGTTTGCTTCTCGCTTTTCCAAGTTAACTCATTTAGCCAATCAAGTTGCCGATGAAGGAGTCACTAATGATAAAATTTATGAATTGACCCGCAATAACTTGTGCAAGACTATTCAAGAGATACATTGTTTGAAACGCAAGCAAAGTGAAGAGTTAAATGAAAAAATTTCGGAAGAAGGTGAGAAAGGGATGAGATCGTCCAAAATCATGGTGCTAGAGTCTCTTCATGCTAAAACTAAAGGAAGACCTAGTGGAAAGAGATGGAAGCCAATACGAGAACAATACAAAGGTCGACCAAGAACATGTAATGTGTGCGGCATGAAAAAAGTTGTGCATGATTCGAAAAATTGCCCAAAAAGAGTAGAAATGTTATTTATCAACCAATTTTATTGCCAACCAATTTTATGTTCTCATTTATTGTCATTTGTTTTAAATATTGATCTTCACTAATTTCATCTTTATCGTTATTTGTTTAGTGAAACTTATGCTCAAGCGGTGGATTGCTCCACTGGAGACAGTGAGGATGATATTTCCGATAATATGAATTGAGGGAAGTATTTGGTTTTGTCTGAATTTTTTGAGTTTTGCATCCCTTTGAAAGAGGTGGAGGTTCACTATGCTTTTATGTCTAAATTTTTTGTCTGAATCTGGCTGAAGATGAATTTGTTTTAATGCTCATGCTTTGTTTGAACTCAATATTTGGGTTATGGATGAAGATGAACTTCTTTTAATGCTCATGCTTTGAACACAATACTTTGGTTATGGCTATGATGATATTCACACTATTATGCTTTGAACTCATTATTAAGATATTCACACTATTATGAATGTGATGATATTGAGACTCAATCTGTTAAAGATGAACTCATTCATATTTTAGTGATTGAATAATTTCTGAAACTAGGCAATGATGAACTTAATTTAGGAATATATATTTATAGAGAACTGATCAAGTACGAACTAGTTCGCACCTGATCAGTAGCTAACTTCTCAGCCATCTGTTGGATCTGCAATTTGATTATGGGAGTGATCCAATTGCCTGCAATTGTTCTGCTCATCTTACTTAACATTGGGGTTTTTACATCTACAAAT
Source organism: Hemerocallis citrina (assembly GCA_017893485.1). Taxonomy (NCBI): domain Eukaryota; kingdom Viridiplantae; phylum Streptophyta; class Magnoliopsida; order Asparagales; family Asphodelaceae; genus Hemerocallis; species Hemerocallis citrina. The sequence goes on from CM030360.1 coordinate 34,837,151, forward strand.
ATACTTCTGCTGCTTCTTTGGTTATAGCATTGGTTTTGACATTGCTTCTCTGAATATGAGATTGGTTTTGACATGGTATATTACACTATTGGTGATGCATTCATTATGCTTCCTCAGAGAATTTTCTAAAATTCATGAAATGTGATATTCAAAAAGTTCTGAGCCTAGACAGTGAAGAAATTAGTGTGATGCTGAGCCACATATATATATATTCAGATTTTTGTTTCTTGCATCTTTGATAATTTAAATTTATCCCCTATCAAAACATCACACTTTTAACTGTTTATGCCTTTGAAAGTTTTGAGTTTCAGCTTCAAGAGATAAGCTTTTGATGAATTTGATATGTGCTACAACAACTGAGAAGAGGCAGAGCATAAACAGCAGACATCAGCAGTAGAGGATCAGCTTCAGTAGCAGACATGATATTTTTTCATTTTTGGTTTCTCTGAACTTGGTGGCTTTTGTGATGAACTAAATGTTTAATTCATACCAGATTTTCAAACAGCCAATTGACTACAATGTTTATTGTTTTTCAGGGGAAGGATGATCTCTTCCCAGGGACGTCGTGACCTCGATCAAGTAGCTGGCTGAACTGCAATTGGAGTTTAAATGTGATTTTAGACAGCCAACCAGTCTTCTCTTCCTGTTTCTGCTGAACCTATTTTGTCATAGAATTTGGAAATTTTGACATGATATTGGTTCTTATAATTATCATTTAGAAGAAATTTTTGCTTTAAAATGCACATTTGTCACAATTTGACATTTTACCCCTATCATTTTCTATGTGGAATGTAAGAACTTGTCTGATTGGAGGATGCTACAAGCTATTTCGATTTGGACTGTTTTTAAATCTATGTAGTGATAAGATTTGGGTGCAGTGCATTTTGCAATGTGAGTAGCATTAAAGTCAAATAGTGGTTAGGTGTACTGTTATATATAAATAATACTGGTATGTAGGTGGTGCGAAGACTATTTCCTTTTTACTAAGCTGGCCTCCTAACATGTTGTGAGCAAGGCTAAGCTGGCCTCTTAACATAACATGCTGTGAGCAAGGTTAAAGATCGAGCTTTTTTTCTATTCCTTAGAGCATCCACAGTCGTTTTTCTCATTTGGTATAATATGGCAGCTACAGTAATAGCAAATACAATCGTTCACTGCAGTCGTCGTTTGCTATATTTTTTCTATTTTTTAGAGAGACGGGGTATCATACCCCGTCAGATCGTTTCAAATAAATTAAAAAAAGTTAATTACTTATTAACTATTAAACTATATTAATTAACTAAATTAAATAATATAAAACTAACTAAACCTAATTAATATACTAACTTAACCTATTAATATACTAACCAATCCTAATATACTAACTAAAAGTACCCTGCCCATTAAATGCTCTCCTGAAAATCTGGACGGGGTATCATACCCTGGACGGGGTATGTGTCCCCGTCCCACACTATTTATTTATTTATTTTTTTTTTCCTATCGCTTACATCGTGGCCGTTCGTTTTATTAAAAAAAAAAAAAACAAATAAAAAAAAAGGGAGAGACGGGGTTTGATACCCCGTCCGGGATATCATTCCCCGTCCGACCTTTTAAAAAAAATAAAAAATTAATAAAATAGGAGAGACGGTATATGATCATCCGTCTGATACGATTAAAAAAATATTATATAGAAGAGACGGGGTATCATACCCCGTCCTTTATAATTTGAGAAAGCTCAGATCGTTTCTCATATTTGAGAAATGAAAATAGCAAGTTTGCCATAATATGGACATTTGAGAAACGACTGCAGCGTCTCTTTTGTATTCGTTTGCTATAATTTGGAAATATGGGAATTTTAGAAAACGACTGTGGATGCTCTTAGCTATGAGCATGGTTACCCTCAAAGAAGATCCTCTAGATTGATACCTAGATGACTCTTTTTTGACATTTTTGTCCTTGTAACCTGATCAGTTCTCTATATAAGATGACACAAGAACAAAACCAACTGAAAATATCTGAATTATCGGTTGGATCTTATTATGGGCGTTAACCATGATAGGGTTAACTTCTAGGAACCTGTAGTGTATCAAATTATGTTGTCGCTGTGGTGAGACAAATTTTTTGTTTAGGAACATGCTTTAACTGAAAGAAATGCATCTACAAGAATATTTCTATTTTTTTCTACTATTATTTTCCCTTTACTCTTTTAAATATCAAGTACACATCTGCCTGTACGCATGACCGAATTGGCAGTGGATTTCATTTTTTACCTCCGCAGGTGCATTAATGGCGACGTTTCGCCTTCCCATGAGCATTAATGGCGACGTTTCGCCTTCCGCCGTTTCGCATTCCCAGACGTAATAACTGTCCCCCTCAGGGGGTTATATAATCCCCACTTCCGCCCAACTATTTGTTAAGAAATGAAAGTTGCTTGGCTTGGGTGCCTGCCGGAGGCGAGCGCCCAGAAACAAAATATTCTCCGAACGCTCCGAATCGGGGGCACACCAATCACCCTCGGACTATTCGGGGTTCGGGCCTGCAGAGCCGCGAGACCCCGGGTTGTTCGTTGGTGAGTGGTGGGCCGGCTGATCAGCTCTGGGGTTCGGGTAGAGCCGAGGCTCAGTGGCTCTCCTGCCGTCCTCGAACAATTCGGGGTTTCGGGCTCGCAAGAGCAGGAAACCCCGGGTTGTTCGTGGGCGAGAGGAGGGTCGATTGAAAGCAGAGGGTCGGTCCGGGACGGAGAGAGCAGAGGGTCGGGGGCTCCCCTGCCGTCCTCGAACAATTCGGGGTTTGGGGCTTGCGAAAGCCATAAATCCCGAGTTGTTCGCGGGTGAGAGGGTGGTCAACCAAACGACTCGAAGCTCGGGGTGTCTGCCGAAGGCGAGCGCTCTAAACCTTGATATAAAATTTTGATGAATCTTGGCACTAGGCCGTAGCTGTGCGGATTGGTCGGTGGCTTCGAAGGAAGCCGCGGCCTTGCTCTGGGCTGACGACGCACCGCTATCTCTTGGGGATGGCGGGGCTGGCGGTTGTCGCCTCGGGCATCGGTTGAGCGTCAAGGCCGAGGGGCTTTGAAGAAAGCCCCTGCCATGCTCGTGGTTGACGTCGAGCTTCCGCACTTATTCTCAGGAAAGACGGTGCGGGCGTGGCTGGCGGTTGTCGCCTCGTGCATCGGTTGATGGGCTTGAAGAAGCCCAAACCGAGCGAGGGACTGGTGCCGAGCTCCCACACCGGGGAGAAAGCCAGTAGCAGGCGTAGCAGAGGGTCGCCGCCGAGCGTCATAGCCGAGGAGCTTTGAAGAAAGCCCATGCCTTGCTTGAGGTCGATGCCGAGCTCCCGCACTTGTTCTCAGAAAAGACAGTGCAGACGTGGCTGGCGGTTGTCGCCTCGTGCATCGGTTGATGGGCTTGAAGAAGCCCAAACCGAGCGAGGGACGGGTGCCGAGCCCCCACACCGGGGAGAAAGCCAGTAGCGGGCGTAGCAGAGGGTCGCCGCCGAGCATCAAGGCCGAGAAGCTTTTGAAGAAAGCCCCTGCCTTGCTCGAGGTCAACGCAGAGCTCCTGCACTTGTTCTCAGGAAAGACGGTGCAGGCGTGGGTGGCGGTTGTCGCCTCGTGCGTCGGTTGATGGGCTTGAAAATGCCCAAACCGAGCGAGGGACGGGTGCCGAGCCTCCACACCGGGGAGAAAGCCAGTAGTGGGCGTAACAGAGGGTCGCCGCCGAGCGTCAAGGGCGAGGAGCTTTTGAAGAAAGCCCCTGCCCTGCTCGAGGTCAATGCTGAGCTCCTGCACTTGTTCTCAGGAAAGAAGGTGCGGACGTGGCTGGCGGTTGTCGCCTCGTGCATCGGTTGATGGGCTTGAAGAAGCCCAAATCGAGCAAGGGACGGGTGCCGAGCTCCCACACCGGGGAGAAAGCCAGTAGCGAGCGTAGCAGAGGGTCGCCGCCGAGCGTCAAGGCCGAGGGGCTTTGAAGAAAGTCCCTGCCTTGCTCGAGGTCGACGTCGAGCTCCTGCACTTGTTCTCAGGAAAGACGGTGTGGGCGTGACTGGCGGTTGTCGCCTCGTGCATCGGTAGATGGGCTTGAAAAAGCCCAAACCGAGCGAGGGACGGGTGCCGAGCCCCCACACCGGGGAGAAAGCCAGTAGCAGGCGTAGCAGAGGGTCGCCGCCAAGCGTCAAGGCCGAGGAGCTTTTGAAGAAAGCCCCTACCTTGCTCGAGGTCAACGCCGAGCTCCCGTACTTGTTCTCAGGAAAGACGGTGCGGGCATGGCGTAGCGAGCCCCAAGCTTGTAAGAGAAGCTTTTCTGACTCGTGGTGCCATCCGAGGGCCGATCCTCAAGCTTATAAGGGAAGCTTTTCTGGCTCGCGATGCCATCCGAGGGCCGAGTCCCAAGCTTGTAAGGAAAGCTTTTCCGGCTCGCGACGCCATCCGAGGGCCGAACCTCAAGCTTGTAAGGAAAGCTTTTCTGGCTCGTGATGCCATCCGAGGGCCGAGCCCCAAGCTTGTAAGGGAAGCTTTTCCAGCTCGCGAAGCCATCCGAGGGCCGAACCTCAAGCTTGTAAGGGAAGCTTTTCGGGCTCGCGATGCCATCCGAGGGCCGAGCCCAATACATGTTCTTTATTTGTAACAAATTGTGTAGCCAAAAGCTTGTTTTAAGAAAGCTGGTATATTTACAACACTTGAATTTTACAAAAGACAAGGCACGACGTGCCGATTACAATCTTGATAATTTACATGGAGGTTAATCTCCTCCCAGGAATTTGAGGAGGTGCTCCGCATTCCAGGGCCTTTTGATTGCCTTGCCCTTTGGGTTGGTCAGGCGGTACGTCCCTGGGCGCACGACCTCCGATACTTTGTAAGGGCCCTCCCAGTTCGGGGCCAATTTCCTTTTCTGACCGGGATTGGATACCGCCAGTTTTCGGAGAACGAGGTCTCCGAGTTTGATGTCGGTGGGACGCACCTTCTTGTTTTAGAACTTCTCAATTCTTTGTTGGTAGATGCTTCTTCTAATGGCGGACTTCTCCTTAATCTCGTCTATGAGGTCCAGGTCGGCTCGCAGCTGTTCGGAGTTAGCTGTTTCGTCGAAAGCCATGATTCGAGGTGAAGGGATCCCGATTTCCAAGGGAATGACGGCCTCCGCGTCGTAAGTCAGATTGAAAGGGGATTCCCCCGTGGGGATTCTCTTTGTTGTTCGGTGGGCCCAGAGAATGCTGGGTAACTCGTCGACCCATAACCCCTTAGAAGAGTTATCGAGTCGTTTCTTGAGGCCGTCAAGGATTTGGCAGTTCGCGTTCTTGGCCTGACTGTTAGAATAGGGGTGGCATACTGAGGAGAAGCGTTGCTGGATCCCGAGATCTTCGCAGAACTTGCAGAAATGCTTACCCGCGAATTGAGTCCTGTTGTCCGTGACGAGCACCTGCGGAATCCCGAACCGGCAGACGATGTGTTTCCAGAAAAATTGCTGGGTCTGTCGCTCGGTGATCGTTGCTAATGGCTCGGCCTCGATCTACTTAGTGAAGTAGTCGATCGCCACAATGAGGAACTTTCGCTGGCCCGTTGCTCTTGGAAATGGGCCCACCAAATCCATCCCCCACATTGCAAAGGGGGTCGGACTGGCCATTGACCGGAGGTTCGCCTGAGGGGCCCTCTTTATGGGGGAGAACCGTTGGCAGGGGCCGCACTTCTTCACTAGGGGGAAGGCATCTTGCAGCATAGTGAGCCAGTAGTACCCGTGATTTAATGCCTTCCGTGCTAGCGAACGGCTTCCTATGTGGCATCCACCGATCCCCTCGTGCAACTCCTTGAGGGCGTACTTGGCTTCGTCTGGGGTCAGGCAGCGGAGATAGGGTCTGCCATCCATTGTTGTATAGGACCTTTTGAAGAGGGTGGCATTGATGACCGCGAATCTTTCCGATCGGACCCTGATCCGCCTCGCTTCAGCCCAGTCTTCAAGGAGCTCTCCTTTGACTAGAAATTTTTTGATAAGAGTGGTCCAGTCGTCGGGAAGTTGGTACTTGGCTTCAGCAGGACTTCAATTAGGACCGTGCGGTCGAGGCCTTCAAAGGATGAGGAAGCCAACTTTGACAGGGCGTCGGCCTGGGCATTCAGCTCCCGGAGGATCCTCAAGACAGCCGATTCGTCGAAGGACGTTAATAGGCGTTAGACCACGGCCAGGTACCTGATCATCCGATCGTCACAGGCCTCGTACTCCCTGGTGATCTGGTTGACCACCAGCTGAGAGTCGCTAAAGGCCCTGATCTGTCTGGCGCCGGCTTGATGAGCCAGGTTGAGCCCGGCGATCATGGCCTCATATTCAGCCTCGTCGTTAGAGGCGGGGAAGTTGAGGCAGAGACAATATTGAAGAAGGAAACCATCCGGGCCCCGAAGAATGATGCCTGCACCACTCCCCGTTTTGCAAAAGGAGCCGTCGACGTAAACTTCCCACGTCTGGTAGGCTTTCTTGCTCGCGGGTTGCTCGGAGATGGTGCATTCTGTGATGAATTCGGCGAGGGCCTGCCCTTTGATGGCCGTCCTTGGTTGATAGCCGATGTCGTACTGGCTGAGTTCGATCGACCATTTGACTAGTAGACCAGAGCTCTCGGGTTTGTAGAGTACGACTTTCAGGGGTTGATCCATGAGTACCTGGATCGAATGCGCCTGAAAGTAAGGACGGAGTTTCCATGCGGCCATGACCAAGGCGTACGCCACCTTCTCCATCCTGGAATACCAGGTCTCGGCGTCGAGCAGGACCTTGCTTACATAGTACAGGGGCTTTTGAACCCCTTCCTCTTATCGAACGAGGACGGCACTGAGCACGTTCTCCGAAGCGGAAAGGTAGAGCCAGAGTGGCTCCCCTGGTTTGGGCTTGCTGAGGAGAGGAGGATTGGCGAGGTACTCCTTTAACTGTGCGAAGGCCTCTTGCTGTTGAGTACCCCACTCGAACCCTCCGGTGCCGCGCAACGCTTTGAAGAACGGAAGGGACTTCTCTCCAGATTTGGAGAGGAAACAGCCAATGGCCGCCAGTCTCCCCGTTAGTCTATGGACTTCTTTGACGTTCCTAGGAGGGGCCATGTCTATTATGACCTGGATCTTTTCGGGGTTGGCCTCGATGCCGTGCTGGCTGACGATGAACCCTAAGAACTTCCCCGAGGAGACGCCGAAGGCACACTTCGTCAGGTTGAGCCTTATGTTGTGGGTTCGAAGAACCCCAAAGGCCTCTTCCAGGTCGGCGACGTGGTCCTGTCCTTGCTGACTCTTGACGAGCATGTCGTCGGCATATACCTCTATGTTACGTCCGATTTGATCTTTGAAGACTCGGTTGACGAGTCTCTGGTAGGTGGCACCGGCGTTCTTCAGTCCGAATGGCATAATCCGGTAGCAGTACAGTCCCCGGACTGTGACGAAGGACGTCTTGGCGATGTCCGAAGGAAACATCCGGATCTGGTTATAGCCCGAGAAGGCATCCATGAAGGATAAGAGCTCGTGGCCCGAAGTAGCATCGATCAGGGCATCAATGTGGGGAGGGGGAACGGATCCTTGGGGCATGCCTTGTTGAGGTCAGTAAAATCTATGTAGATCCTCCAACTCCCGCTTGCCTTCTTGACCATGACGATGTTCGCCAGCCACTCGGGGTAGCTGACCTCTTGTACGAATCGTGCAGACAAGAGCTTGTTTACTTCCGCGTTCACTGCCAGTTGTCGCTCTGGGGCGAACTTGAGCCGCTTTTGGACAACTGGTTTCGACCTGGGGATCACGCTGAGTTTGTGCATGATGAGATCCTCGGAGATGCCTGGCATGTCAGAGGGCTTCCAGGCAAAGAGGTCGACATTGCGGCGAATACAGGCGATTAGGGCGGACATGAGGTCGGGCGCAAGGGAGCAGCTTACTTGGAAGTGCTTCGACGCATCCCCTATCTCGAACGAGACATTTTCTAGCTCGTCCGCCGGCTCTGGTTCGGGCTGGGTCCTTTCGGGCTCCAGCTCGATTGCATCGAGGGAAAATACACCGCTTCCGATTGCCGTCATGTAGCATGAACGTGCTGCTTCTTGATTATCTCGGACAACTCCGACGCCAGTGTTAGTAGGGAATTTCATCTTCTGATGGTAGTCCGAGGGACCGCCTGGAGGGAGCAGAGCCCCGGACGGCCGAGGATAGCATTGTAGGCTGCCTTGACATTCACAACCATGAAGTCCATGGACTCGGTCCTTCTGTTCGGGGTCGTGCCTGTCATGACGTCTAGGGTGACGATCCCCTCTATAGTCACGGGATTGCCGGAGAATCCGTGCAGGGTGTATCTGGCCAGCTTTAGTTTCTCACGGGAGAGTTTCAAGTTCTCGAATGCTCCCAGGAACAGGATGTTGACCGAGCTTCCGTTGTCCACGAGGATTCGCTGGACCTCGAAGTTCGCCATACTAAGGCTGATGACAAGTGCATCACAGTGAGGGAGCCGAACTCCCTCCAGATCCTCTCCTGAGAAGGAGACAGGAAGTTGCTGGACCTGGGGGGAGAGAGGGCCCTAGACGGTGTTGACATCTCGGACGAAGGCTTTGCGGGAAGTGTTGGATTCCCCTTCCATGGGCCCTCCGTGGACGCAATGCAGGATGGCCTGACCCTCAGGCTCTTCGGGCTGCGAATCCCGCTCGGGGCACCGTCGGTGCGCTCGAGGAGGAGGGGAATCCCTCCTGTTTCTGGTGTCCCTCTGTTCTCGGGCGCCTTCCCTTTTGAATTCTCGAAGGTACCCTCGTTGAATGAGGGCCTCAATTTCGTCCTTCAGGGTACGGCAGTGATCTGTGTCGTGCCCGTTGTCCCGGTGGAAACGGCAGTAGAACCGCTGATCCCTCTTCTTGCTGGTGTTGTTGGACGGTCGAGGAGGGTACTGGACGAGGTCGCTGTCTTCAATCGCTAAGAGGATTGTCGACACATTCTGCATCAGCGGAGTGTACCTTTCAAAGCGGGGGATCGGCGGAACCTTCTTCGCGGCGCCCCCGTCTCTCGGTGCTTTCTTCGCCAGCTCAACCTCGTCGGCCTTGCACTTTCCTTTCCGGGGAACCTCCTTCTGGTCCTCTGGATTAAGGGCTTCTTCGGCTCGGATGTACTTTCGACCCGGTTGAGGAGGTCAGGGAAGTCCATCGGGGGTTTCTTTGCCAGGGAGGCCTTCAGCTGTCCGTGTAGGACGTTGTGCCAGAAGGCGGCCGAGGCAACCCCAGGGTCGAGGGAGGAGACCGACCTCACCTCGGCAGTGAACCTCCGGACGAACACCCGGAGTGACTCCCCTTCCTTCTGCCGGAGGCCGAGTAGGGACGCACTTGTTCTTTCGGCTTTTCGGCTCATTACGAAGTGGGCAAGGAAGTTGCACTCTAGCTGGTCGAAAGAATAGATGGAGTTGGGGGTGAGTTTGGAGAACCATTCTCGAGCCGGGCCTCGGAGTGTGGCAGGGAAGGCTCGACACAAGAGGGGATCCGATGCGCTGTGAATCATCATGAGAGTTTTGAAGCCCTCCATGTGATCAGCAGGATCGCCCTCGCCATCGTAGGTCTCGAATTGAGGCGGGCGGAAATTCCGGGGTATCTCCGCCTGCAAGATGAGGGCGGAGAAAGGAGGTCGAACCGGCCTGTACCCCTGAGCTGTCCTTGGGCCGTCGTCGCCAAAGTGGTCGAGCCGATCCTCCATTTCTTGGAGGCGCATCAAAATGTCGTTGTCACACTCCTGAAGGATTGTTGAGGGGCGAGACACGCTGGCCTCGGCATCCGACCGTGTGTGGGAGCGACGGATGTTCTCATCAATGGGTATCCCTCGGATGGCCCCCATGATTTCCCTCCGGAAGTCCTGGAACTCCTTGTGAGCGACCAGGGCTCGCTCGGCCCGGTTTGGTTGAGCTGGAGGTTGTCGCCCGACACGGCTGAGCGCCGGCCCCCGTCCTTGGGACGGAGGCTTTGGATGGTTCGAGGCCAAGTTGGAAGCGGCCCTTCCCCTACTGCGGCTTACCTGTCGACCCAAGATTATCCCCCGGAGATCTGGTTGGATCGGATGGGAGGCACCCGGTTGGATCCTGTGGCTGATCGCCGGTTGGTTGGATGCTTGAGCGCCAGCGCCGACGCCCTGTGAAGGCACGTCCTGCCGACGCGCTGAGGTAACAGCTCTCGTGGTTTTGGGTATTATGTGAGCTCGGGTCGATTTCCGATTAGTTGGTGGCTGAGCTCGGACCGGTGTCCGCAATAGAGAATTTCCCACAGACGGCGCCAACCTGATGCGGTTTGTTTTTGGGAGGCGTGTGGATGCACCAGGTGCGAGTTCTTACTCAATTTGTATTGGAGGAGGAAGCTCATATGCGGGCGGTCTTCGGCTGGCCGAACGGTACGGAAGTGGGCTGGAGTAGGGTGGAGGCTGGATGCTCGGCTCGGATCGGGGGGCTCGGATCCGAGGTCTCGGTACCTGCAGACGGTGTAGGAACACCGGAGTTGTTCCCGGTGGCAGACCCTCCGACGATCTAGTTAGGCTACTGTGAGAGAGTAACAGTAACTAGGGTTTGAGTGGGCAGAGATTCATTACCTGGAGAAGGAGTAGGGGTCTGCTATTTATAGAAGATGCCAACCGGGTTTGGACCCGTTTGGGGCCGGGTCTGGACCCGGTTGCCCGTGAGGCTGAAGCGGTGGAAACTCGGGCGGTATAGGGCTGACGTGGCAGATGCCGGGGCGGTTTCCGGGCTGACGTGGCAGCGGCCCGGGCGGTTTTCCGATGCTGACGTGGCGGATCCGGGGGATCAGAAGGTGCGCGTATCCTGAGGGGATCCCGTGGTCCAGGATGGGCCACGTCATTTCTAACCCATATCAGTATATTACACTATTGGTGATGCATTTATTATGCTTCCTCAGAGAATTTTCTAAAATTCATGAAATGTGATATTCAAAAGGTTCTGAGCCTAGATAGTGAAGAAATTAGTGTGATGCTGAGCCACATATATATATTTAGATTTGTGTTTCTTGCATCTTTGATAATTTAAATTTATCCCCTATCAAAACATCACACTTTTAACTGTTTATGCCTTTGAAAGTTTTGAGTTTCAGCTTCAAGAGATAAGCTTTTGATGAATTTGATATGTGCTACAACAACTGAGAAGAGGCAGAGCATCAACAGCAGACATCAGCAGCAGAGGATCAGCTTCAGTAGCAGACATGATATTTTTTCGTTTTTGGTTTATTTGTATATCTTCTCTGAACTTAGTGACTTTTGTGATGAACTAAATGTTTAATTCGTACCAGATTTTCAAGCAGCCAATTGACTACAATGTTTATTGTTTTCCAGGGGAAGGATGATCTCTTCCCAGGGACGTCGTGACCTCGATCAAGTTGCTGGCCGAACTGCAATTGGAGTTTAAATGTGATTTTAGACAGCCAACCAGTCTTCTCATCCTATTTTTGCTTAACCTATTTTGTCATAGAATTTGGAAATTTTGACATGATATTGGTTCTTATAATTATCATTTAGAAGAATTTTTTGCTTTAAAATGCACATTTGTCACAATTTGACATTTTACCCCTATCATTTTCTATGTGGGATGTAAGAACTTATGTCTGATTGGAGGATGCTACAAGCTATTTCGATTTGGACTGTTTTTAAATCTGTGTAGTGATAAGATTTGGGTGCAGTGCATTTTGCAAAGTGAGTAGCATTAAAGTCAAATAGTGGTTAGGTGTACTGTTATATATAAATAATACTGGTATGTAGGTGGTGCGAAGACTATTTCCTTTTTACTAAGCTGGCCTCCTAATATAACATGTTGTGAGCAAGGCTAAGCTGGCCTCTTAACATAACATGCTGTGAGCAAGGTTAAAGATCGAGCTTTTTTTCTATTCCTTAGCTATGAACATGGTTATCCCCAAAGAAGATCCTCTAGATTGATACCTAGTTTTTGACATTTTTGTCCTTGTAACCTGATCAGTTCTCTATATAAGATTACACAAGAACAAAACCAACTGAAAATATCTGAATTATCGGTTGGATCTGATTATAGGCGTTAACCATGATAGGGTTAACTTCTAGGAACCTGTAGTATATCAAATTATGTTGTCGCTGTGGTGAGACAATTTTTTTGTTTAGGAACATGCTTTAACTGAAAGAAATGCATCTACAAGAATATTTCTATTTTTTTCTCCTATTATTTTCCCTTTACTCTTTTAAATAACAAGTACACATCTGCCTGTACGCATGACCGAATTGGCAGTGGATTTCATTTTTTTACCTCCGCATCTGCAAGGCACCTGTGTAGAGAAGTACGACATTGAAGAAATCTTCTACAATTAGCTCCAGTCTTCACACTAGGTACTTCTTAGAGAAATCTTCTACTGTTGTTTATTTTATCTGATAACCCAAATTCACCCATTCAATTTATACACTTATTCATATGCAAATACATGCAAATGTCATCTACATCGTAGTGAATCTCTCTGTTACAAATATTATGATCTAATACAGCAAAAGAGTCAATTCTCTTTGAGCAGGATTTCTTTTTCTTCTGTTGTATGCATTTTATCCATGACATTAACACTTCCTTCTTAACCTTCCATACCTACAAACAACATACAATTATATAAATTAGTCGAAAACAACATATATTTCTAATTAAGATTCTAGAAAGATTCAAAACAATAAACAATAATTCACAAAATTAAGATGGAGCAATTAGAATTAAAATTCAAAAACAGTAAACAATGATTTTGGATCTATCCAAGTTACAGATGGAGATGGAGATCGGTTAGGATTTCGAAGGTCGAGTGGGGTGGAGAGAGCGAGGCGTCTAGGGGATTTCGAACTGCAGTGGCAAGAAAGAGGAGCGTCGGGGCGTCGGGGCGTCGGGAATCAGAAGCTGGAGCTCGGAGGTAGGAGATGGAAAGCTAGGGTTAGGGTTTCGAATGTTGAGTGGGGGGGGGGAGAGAGCGAGGCGTCTAGGAGATTTCGAAGGTCGGGGGGCTACGATGAGAGAGAGAGAAGGAGAAAGGGGTTTTCGATGAGAGAGAGGCATAAGGTTTGGGGCACAATTTGGAGTGGGGTTCGGGATGCTTCGATGAGAGAGAGAGAGAGTAGGAGAAAGAAAGAACTGAAGAGGAACAGAGAAAGGGTTGAGAGAAAGACAGTAGTGTAAATGACTTAACTACCCCCGACGAAATGACTTAACAGGCCATTGGATCTCTTCCATGATCAAATAGCAGATCCAACGGCTCACCAAGAAGTTCGCTACTGATCAAGTGCGAACCAGTTTGCACCAGATCAGCTCTCTCTCTCTCTCTCTCTCTCTCTATATATATATATATACTAGTATTATACACGTGTTGTGCACGTGGGGGAAATTGGAGGGGGATGAAAAGGGTAAAATAAAAAAATCTACCAACACGTGCGTTGCACGGGTTGGGATATAGACAAATTACACTAAGGCCTTCTCCCATTATAGTAGTAGATATATGTATATATATATATATATATATATATATATATATATATATATATATATATATATATATATATATATATATATATGGAAGTTGTTTTAGTTGTTGTTGTTTGCTCTTTGTAAAACCACACAAACAACAACAAAAATTACCGAACATTGTGAGCAGGTCGGATTCACTACACACAAGCTAACGCAACTTCTAGAAGTGGGTTTCGACTCACTATTTGCAAGATCCGGCAATGTCTCACTTTATTTCAAGCCAAAAATAAATTAAAGTGATACAAGGCCGTATCTCACAAATTGTTGGTCGAAACTTACTTTTACAGGTTGCGTTAGCTTGTGTGCATTGAATCCGACTTACTCGCACAGTTTCTTAATTTTTAGTTTTCGTTTTCCGTGCATTCTGACTCAAAAAAAAATCAAAATTTTAGTTGTAGTTGTTGTTGCTGCTGTTGTTGTTGTTGTTGTTCGATCTATATAACACCAAACAAACAACTACCAAAAATTATGAAACATTGCAAGTAGGTCGGATTCATCACTCACAAACCAATGCAACTTTTAGAAGTGAGTTTTGATTCACGGTTTGCAAGATACGGCAATGTATACTAGCATAGAAGAAAAATATATATATAGTGATACATGGCCGTATCTCACAAACCGTGAGTCAAAAATCACTTCTAGTAGTTGAGTTACCTTGTGTCTGGTGAATCTGACCTACTCGCAATGTTTCATAATTGTTTGTTGTCATTTGTGCGATCAAACAACAACAACTACAACTACAACTAAAATTTTGGGTTTTTTTAGTCAGAAAGCATGGAAAATTGTACAAACGTCAACCAAAATTACAAAACTTTGCGAGTATGTTAGATTTATAACACACAATCTAACGCAACTTGTAGAAGTGAGTTTCGACTAATGGTTTGCGAGATACGGCAATGTATCACATTATTTTATTTTTTCTTGTATGCAAGTGATACATGGCTGTATCTCGCAAACCATGAATCGAAACCCACTTCTACAAGTTGTGTTAGCTTGTATGTAGTGAATCCGACCTAGAAGCAGAGTTTCATAATTTTTTGTTGTCATTTGTACAGTTTTCTCACATTTTTGCACACTTTTTACAATATCGGTGACTTAACATAAATTGAAACTCTTATTAATTAACCTTGGTATTATTGTTGATAGGAAAATGGGAAGAACGTGGGGATCACCAGGGCCGTCTGGTAGCTGTAGTGGTGAAAAATTTACAGAAGTAAGATTTTCTGTTAGTGTTAGTTTGGAATATGAATATGTAACATTGTATAAATAATAACAAGATTTTTATACATTCGTGTAGGTTGGTGGTCATCATTCGTCTTCTGCCGAGGCCAGTCCATCGTCATCGGTTGGACGTACACCTCTAGGACCGGAAGATCTAAGCGTAATCGCGTTGCAACACATATACAGATCTCAAGCCGTGTGGGATGGGTCCAGAAAGAAGTGTAACTTCCGAATGCACGCGACTCTTTCCATGGAACCCCATACCCATGCATACTAGGTCCAAGCCAGGTTTTACAGAGTCAGACTGGTGAGGGGGGTGAAGCTCGATCGGTACTTACTTACGGCTCTTGTTAAGGGATGGAGGACAGAGACATACACATTCTATCTACCGGTAGGAGAGATGGCGGTCACTCTCCAAGATGTACCACTGATTTCCAAGCTTCCTATAGATTTGGTGGCCATGACGGGGAACATGGACTTCAACCGAGTGAAAGTTGTGTAACCCCTGTTTCTGACGTTTCGGATTTTCTTTTGTATTTCTTTCTTTTTTCTCATTCCTGCAATCTATTATGTCAATAATAAACTTTTGTTATTCACCTTCTCTCAATCAATTTTATTTTCATTGTTGAACCGAAGATTCTTGTATTATATGAGGTGTTTGATCTATCTATTGCATTATTTCATTTGAATTCCTTCAATTTAACCCATTAATTAATCTATTATTTCTTGTTAGATTCTAACCCTTTAACCCAAACCCGTTAACCCAAACCTGCTAGCCCACATTTCCTAATTCCCACTAACAGCCCAATCCCCAGATTATCTCTCCATGATCCCTAGTTAAACACCCTCACCAGTCAAATCCCTAATATCTGCTAACCACACCCCCCCTATATCTCCTGGTTCTTCTCTCAAGCTCATCTTCCTCTTCTTCTTCTTCTTCTTATTCTTCTCCCGCTTACCAAAACTCTAAACTCTTATTAATTAACCTAACCCTTCATCTTCCACCCTCTTCTTCCCCTATTTCACGCTCAGAACCCAACGACTCAACCCTCAGCCCCTCATCGCCACCTGCGCCTCGCCACAACCGAACCCCAAGCTATCCTTGGCTGCACCCCAAGCCACCCTCGCCAGCCCCAGTTGCCACCGCAACCCCAATCGCCACTCCTAGTACCTCATCCTCCTTCTCCTCGCCTACATCCTGCAACCACCAACACATCATCCCACAACCCACTGCACATCCTCCTCATCGAGCCATCCTTAACGAACCCTGCCTCCGTCAACCACTGCCTTGTCCCCCAGTCCCTACCCTCATCATCGCCATCATCCTCAACCCCTACATCAACGCCCACATGCCCACAGCCACCACCTCTCCCCAGTCATCGCCCCTGCCACCATCGACCACCGGCTGCATCCCCTTCATCGCCAAGGCACCCCACCGTCCTCCTCTCTGCCGTACATCACCATCGAACCCCTGCATCCTGACGCCCCTCTCTTACTGCTCTCGACCACGCCCCTGCACCGCCATTGCCGCCGAGCTCCCTGCTGCTGAACCCGCCGACCACAACAACCTCAGCAGCACCTCCATCGCAGGTAGCCGCCCTACCTTGCTAACGCCTGCACCTCGTCGCTACCGAGCCACCTCTTGCTGTTGTAGCAGAGTTTTTGTCTTGCTGCCCTTCGTGTGCACGTGTTATAGTGTAAATAGTTTGCACGTGTGTCGTCGACGTGATGCTCGTCCCGTTATTCTCTTATTATCGAAATCGTCGCGTGAAAGGCAAGTTTCCTCTTGAACTAGTTTTCTATATTCTTGTTCATGGAATTATATTGATCTCCGCAAGTAGTTCCACTTGATTATCGTATATTGATTGTTTGATACCCTTCAAGAGACTACTACGGATTCATCGGCGAAACCAAGTAGTAGTTCGCTTCTCGTGCCATCCCTTTGATTCAAACCCAAACCTTGTTATATATCGTCATATGCATACACCATACGAATACATAGATTAGAAATATACATACAAAGAATGATGATTGAATGTTTGTTTCGATTAGATGTGATATTCATGCTATTATGTCTTGTTAAATAGTAGAATTCCACCACAATGACTGACATTAATTCCATGTTAAATGTTGCCATATAGTTATATGCATGTGTACAACGTTGTCGCTAATTAATGATTAATCGACTTTGCTGGCCTACTGGTTACTCCTTGTTGTTTTAAAATTTTGACCCGATTACTGTTGAAATTAGATTAAACCTTGTAAATGAAAGTCATAGTCCCTCAAATCTAGTTTCTAGAACATTCGACGGATCTGGATTGCGAGTTGTAAAAAATAAGTCTAGAACATTTTTTGTATCACTGGGTTTTAAATTCCAGACTATTGTTCATGAGCACGTCGACAGATTTATACCAATCGAAACACCATGTTAATAGAAAATTCAAACTTGAAATTTACTGTCACTGGACACGATTGAGAGTCTTAAAATAAATTTTATGAAATCTTTAGATAGATTTTTCGACCCATCATCTATATGCTAACTTGACCCTAAACTGCTGTAAGATCACTAGACCAGTAAAGACCTAAACTTTTAACCCAGTTGCAGTTAGAAACAATTAGGAAATTCTGAATAAAAGTGGTAGCCCTTTGAGTTAGGAATTCAGACCATTTGACGGATTCTCAATTCGACTTATAGAATACAAAATATTCAAGTTTTTCTACTAAATTGTCAAAATTCCAGATTTGTTGTTTATGATTACATTGCCATGTTAAATTAATTGGAACGGTAGGATGACTTAATAAATTAGACCTGATAAATTTAAAAATGTTAATTAACAATGTCAGGTACTTAATTATAATTTTTGTGAGAATTCTAGTTAAGTTTTAGTGGAATTACATGTATAATAACGTGATGCTGAGTTGCTGCCTGAACAGTAAACTCGCAAAGAACCAACTAGTAGACACATTTACTGTAGTCGTATGTATCGTGTGAATATGCATCGGAGCCGGAAGAAAGTCTAGTTTCTAGAACCTATGACGGAGTCTGATTTGCTTCCTCGTAGCAGCGGGAAAGTCGACTTTTGTACAGCAACGTCTTGCTGTCCAGAAATTACATTCTTCATGCTGATTGTAAATTTTTTAAACCTTGCATTACATTGCATATCGTCCATTGTACAATCCTTGATACATCGTTCATATCGTTCTTGAGACTATTCCATTGATTGCACATTCATGTTTCATGTTAATAAATTAATAATAAGCCAGGGTACAAGGGTCGACTCGGTAGTGAAGGCTGTACTCGAATGAGGGGCCCGTGTTTTCCTATATTGTTATCTTGTTATCTTGTTATCTTGTGGACAAAGGCTTGTTATGGATCGTGGATTATGAATTCTTGTTATTGTTATTGTTATTGTTATCGTGCAAAGTACATGATCTGTAGAGTTCATCACTATAGTCTAAACGTTCACTGCTTGTATGCACCAAACCTGTGGGATGGGACACATTACTAGGTGCATTAGATAAGATAATAAAATATTATAAACCACGGATTGACACTGCATTGATCTCGATTATTGTTACTAACTTGAAATTTTGTTTTATTGTATTGTTATTCTTTAAATTATTGACTATAAATCCTGCCTCTTTATCAATAATTTCATTATCACTTGATATAGTACTTGTTCCTCGTTCATTGGTATTTACATGTTATGCTTATTATTCCTTGCTTGTACTACTTGCTGTCCGTGACTTGTTTTAATGGACATTTCCCCCACTCTAGACTATGAGCTCGCATACACAAGAAGATTTTCCCGAAGGACTTGGTGAACAGACCTTCTAGGGATTGGAGCCAAATTGCTGGCCACAATAATTATCATGTCCTTGTCATTTAAATTCCAGTACTATTGTTGTTATCACATTTTGTATTTTGAGTTTTGTTAACCCGAAGTATGTTCTTTCTAGTTGTTGGTTATTGTTGAGACATTTCATGTAATATATATGTTGTGATTTTCCTTGAGCATGTGTGGTTGAATTTGTATTGCATATTGTTGAGTTAAATATTACTGCTTATGAATTATGCAAATCATTCGTTGGGCCTTCGTTACATGATCATATTCCTATATTTGGGAAGCAAAGCATGACAGATTTTTAGTGACATCAGAGCCAGGTTATGCTACAGCCAGGTTTGGCCCTAATCAGATTTGGTTAGCCAATTTTAACTCAACAATATGTACACCACGTTATCACATGAACATGTAGTAACCAACTTATAATCTGGATACTAGTCTCATTCAATCCACTTTTTGATCCCTTCATATTCAGTTCCTTCATTCTTATTCCTTGATCATCTTTTGGGCATCATCTTAGTCCACTCTCTTCCTACCCATGTTCTGTTTGATTCCGGTGCAACTCACTCCTTTGTTTCTTCCTGCTTTGTGGATCGGCATCGGTTGACAAGCAATGTCCTGCCTACAGCCTGGAATATTTCCACAGGAGGTGGCATCACCATCTCTTCCAAGGTGTGCAAAAGAGCCCTTTGTTGATTAGGAACGTGGAATTCAAGGCCGACCTTATTGTGATCCCCAACTCCGGCTTTGATGTTATCCTTTGGATGGGTTGGCTAGGAATTACCCATGCTGTGATTGATTACCAGGAGAAGGTCATATTCAGGCTCCCAAGTAACCAGGAGTTTGAGTTCCTCGCAGGTGAAACACTGTCAGATCAGAAGGCTTGTGTGCTGGAGTCAATGCACATTGATGGTGAAGTTGCACCCATGCTTGTGCGGGATTTTTTGGATGCCTTTCCGAAAGAATTGCCCGGATTGCCGCCAGACCACGATTGAGTTCGACATTGAAGTTCAACCGGGAACAGCACCAAAAGTCCATACTGGATGGCACCAGTTGGGTTAGCAGAACTGAAGGTGCAAGTCCAGGAGTTATTGGACAAGGATTTCATCTGGCCAAGTGTTTCACCTTGGGAAGCCCCGGTGTTGTTCATCAACTAGAAGGATGGAAGTTGTAGGCTCTGCATTGACTATCGGGAGTTGAACAGTGTCATGGTGAAGAACTAATATCCGCTGTCGAGTACCAATGATCTATTTGATCGGTTGGGAGGTGCTTCAGTTTTCTCAAAGCTGGACTGAGGATATAAAGACGGCGTTCTGCACGAGATATGGACATTATGAGTTCTTGGTATTGCCTTTTGGATTCACTAAGGCACCGACATTATTCATGAGTCTGATGAACAAGGTTTTCTCGCAGTTCTTAGACAAGTTTGTGGTGGTCTTCATCGATGATATTCTGGTGTACTCTTGGAACAAGGAAGACCATGTAGACCATTTGAGGGTTGTCTTGCAGACTTTGAGGAAGAATCAACTCTATGAGAAGCTCATTAAGTGTGAGCTCTAGCTTGACCTAATTGCTTTTCTAGGCCAAATTGTCTCAGGTGATGGAATCTCAGTTGATTCGTCGAAGGTTACTACAGTCAATGATTGGCCAGTACCAAAGATTGCATCGAAAGTGCGGAGTTTCCTTTGATTGGTAGGGTATTAACGGAAGTTCATCTAGGATTTCTCAAAGATTGCTGGATCCCTAACTAATTTGACGAGGAAGGATCAGAAGTTTTTATGGAATGAGGCTTGTGATGAAGCCTTCGTGGAACTGAAGAATTGGTTGACGTCAGTGATGGAACTGCGATGAGTCCCAGGAACACGGATTGGTGTGCGTATCGATCATAAAAGCTTAACAGATTTAATACGTGATCTAACCCTTTATAGCGGAATCTAGGGTTCACGAATTATACCTGTGATGAGAAGAAGACGATAGTTTCTAGCAACCTCGAGTCGTCTGCGACCCCAAGATCTTCTGCACGTATTCCTTCCTCGGGTTGGACGTCGTGTGGGCGACGATCTACCAACCTTTCTTCTCCTTGGCTGACCTCTCTTTCTCTCCTTACGTGAATCACGAATTTAGAGAAAACTTCTTATCTATGATAATGATCATGACGGCCAGAGAATAGAGGATATATATAAGGCTCCTAACGAATCTGGCCATGAGGAGAAATTAGGATTAGGTCTCCTAACGAATCTGGGTATCCCGTGTTCAGCCCGAACACACAACTCAGGCCCATTAACAATAGCTCGGTCCACTAAGGAGCTATTGTTGCACTACCTTCCTAATCCCAAATTATATTTATGGGCTCCTTTTATTATATGCTCATTCAGCTCCCCATGTTAAGATATCGAATGTCCGTCAATCAAATTAAGTTACTGACAACTATATTGATCAACATCTTTTATCCTTAAGTAGTACCACTTAACTTTATTTGTCATGTCGGATGTAATCCACCTGCAGGGTTTACATGACAATCCTTATGAGCTCCTTAAGGGGACATCATCAACCCGACGTATCGGGACATGGATTCCTTTTACAATCAACAACCCATCATACATACAATGCTATTACCCAATTCATAGAGGTTGTTGATCCATAATGAATCTCACTCTTTTATGAGTCAAAGTAATGCACACTACATATACATGTCTGTTATTATATCTGGATTAAGAGCATAAATCCATAATAACAGAGGTGTTTGTTCTCTTTTGTAGTCAGTACAAAGAGAACAACCTCAAGTGGTCCTGTTCAACACACACAAAGTGTACTAGTGTAAACCTATAGTCAAGATAGACTAATATCAGATTACACTACAACCTTTCCAATGGATTATCCAAGTCCGTCTAGGTTGTGAACTATTTATATATTCCATAGGGAACTGATAATATGATCTTCTGTGTGTCACCTCACACCATATTATCAACCTTATAGAATATCAGATACTTGCATTAATATTATAATAAACACAATATGCAAACATATGCCCATATGATTCTCATAAAAAAATAAGGAAATAAAGTTAATACAAAAGTGATGCTTTCAGTATATAACCCTAACAGTCAGCACTTGTGCTGGCTATACCAGAAAGTTCAGGAGGTTTTGCAGTTTGCTATGATGCTTCGGGCAGAGGGTTAGGAGCAGTGCTGATGCAGTATGGCAGGGTTTTCGCATATGTATCCAGGCAGTTGAAGCTTCACGAGAAGAACTACCCTACGCATGACCTGGAACTTGCAGCCGTAATCTTCACCTTGAAGTTATGGGGGCATTACTTGTTTGGGGATAGAATTGAGATCTTCACGGATCACAAGAGTCTCAAGTATGTGTTCACGTAGAAGGAGCTGAACATGAGGCAAAGGAGATGGTTAGAGCTGATGGCAGATTATGATATCAATTTGCAGTACCACCCTGGTAAGGTGAACTTGGTACCCAACACCTTGAGCAGGAGGCCTACCGCTATGATCTCACCCAACAGATAGATATATTGGAAGATATGCGAAGACTGGAATTGGATGTAGTACCCCGTATTTTTAAAATATTATTTTAAATTTTTATAAAGGAATTAAAATGAATTTTGGAGATTTAATAAATATTTTTCTGGAAATCTATCTTTTTACACGTGCAAAACACGGGCAAATATTTTCTTGAGATGTTCAAAAACCAAAATTTCTTCATGGAAAATCATCATTTATTATTTGGGATTTATTTTTAATTTTTCCAGATTTTTCTGACATTTATTGGATCTATTTGCAAATTTTATGAAAAAGATGGATCTTTTTGCAAAATTTTCATTTTGAGGGGTGAAAGTGCAAAACTATTTTCTGGACTTTTCAACAGTGCCGGTTGGAGTTAAGGAGTCTATGTTGCTTTTAAATCTCAATTTAAATGATCTTATCGAGTTTCCAAATATAGGGATCTATTTATGTAAAGTTGTATTTTCAATGGGTTATTTTGCAAAAGTGTCTAGAAACCCTAAAACTTCTTTCTGGGTATTTAAAAAGAAATGCAGCCATCTTTCGCTGCACAACATTGAGTTTTCTTATTTTTGGAGAATTTGGGAGAAGATTTTGGATCTCGAGAAGGAAAGGCTTCTTATCAAGGGATTTCTTCATTTAATGTGAGTGATATAATTGTTTTGTTTGTTCTATGAATGTTGTATGTGAGTGACATGTTTGTTTTTTTTCCCCTTATATTTTGTGTATGTTGTATGTGAGTAATTGACCGGTTGATTGTTTATTTATATGAGTGGTAAAATTGGTTGTTTGATCTATGAATGTTTAATGGATCTTGGAAATTGAACTTTATTGCTTGAAAGCATGACTAGGGTGTTTGAGTATGACTATGAAAATAATGGATTGGATGGATGAACGATTTGATCTTGAGAAACCCTAGTGGTATGTGATTACAAATTTGATTATGGCGATGAGTTGTGGTAGAAATTCAGTTTTTGAGAAATTTGAATAGAAGAGTTATGAATCAAGAGATCATGTCATGAAAAATTTAAATTTGAGAAATTAGTTGAGTTGAGGAGATATACCCAAATTGGGGATTCTTTGAGATTTTGATATTTGTATGTGATGTGTCTAATTTTTATATAAATATTTATATTCAATTACCCATTAAAAATTGCTTGTTTTCGATTATATTGTTTATAATTCATTTTATTTCTATAAGATTCCAATTAATTATTTATTTATGTAGAAATAATATTTTTGATGCAAAAAGTGATTATTTTTTGATAAAAATCAACAAAACAAAGAAAAACTATTGATTTATTATTTTTAATGATTTGTTGAATTTTATATTTTACAAATTGACAATATAGGAGCAAAATACAATTTTAATTGTTAATAGGGTGTAAAAAGAATAAACAAATTTAAATGGATTTTGATAAGGCAAAAATAAAAATTAGTTATTTGTTTAAGTTTATCTAATTAATTTAAATTTAAATATTTATTTTAATTTCTGATTTTTTATTTTGCAGATATATCCTAATCTTAGTCTACAACTCCTATAAAATCAAACCCAAGATCTGACGTGGCGGCGTTCAGAACAGGAAAAAGGTGACGTGGCGTGCGCTGTGGCGGCTCGGGTTTCAACGCAGACAGAGAAGAGAGAGAATACTTGGTTTATTGTTTGGGCACAATTTTCGAGACTGTTCGGTTTGCATTTTTTATTACAAAACAGTCTATTTTTGTATCTATTTTTTCTCTCTAATTTTATAATGCAATCCTTGAACAATTTTGTTAATTGCAATATTTTTATTATGAAGTAAATTTATTTTTCTAGGGTTTCGATGTAGCCTAGTTTTGAGAACACAATTCCATATTTTTTCTATTTTTCCTTGGTTGTGTGTTTGGTTTTTGTGCTTAATGCTTACAATTATTTGGCCGATTTTTGTATGATTATTGGATCATGGAGAGACCGAGAGGTAATTTGTGATTTAGAACAATAAAAATTGAACACCATTGATTGAGCGAAATTAGAGATAATTTACCGCGATTAATGTGGCCGTTAAGAAATCCACAGAACTTAATGAGTCTTCGATTAATTAAATTTACATAGAGATATGTCAAACTGTTAGTTGGAGATATTTTTGGTGTTGTTCGAGAGAAAGCATCGAATAATTTGGGGATTTTGGTCTACAACTTGGAAAAATAATATTTTTAGGAATTATAAATTGTGTGGGATAAACTAGGTGAAGTCTAAAGCCCTAGAATTAATTTTGCCATTAACAAATTACAATTTTCAGACTCCGCTCCCTCTCCATTAATTTAGTTAGTTAGATTTTTCTTTTAATTGTTTTCTTTATTTATTAAATTTTGATCTTCCAAATAGTAGTTAATCTAGTGATATCGGTACTCAATAAAATATCTAGTCTCTGTGGGTTCGACACTCTATTCACTACTATATTACTTGTTGCGATTTTGTACACTTGCAAATATTCACATCAAGTTTTTGGCGCCATTGCCGGGGACTAGTTATTCTTTTATTGATATTGAAAATTGCTAGATTATTACTAGTTTGGATTTTTTGTATTTTATTATTATTTTACCTCTTTTGACTTACTTTTACTTTCATTTATTTTTCTTATTTTATTTTTTTAGTTTTTCTATTACTTTTTTTAGTACTTACATTTCAGGACATACAAGGAAATTATCATGGCAAACGATGAAAACAGGCCTTTGAGAGACTATGCTATGCCCTCAATTTATGAATCAAGCATAAAGAAGCCGGTTATTGAAGTTGACGATTTTGAGATTGAACCGGAGATGATTATATTGATTCAACAGACTGTTCAATTTTGGGGATTACCGCACGAGGATCCTTATGCTCACATTGCAAACTTTTTAGAAATTTGTGACACTTTCAAGCACAACGGTGTATCAGACGATGCAATTAGACTGAGACTCTTTTCTTTTTCCCTACGAGATAAGGCAAAGGCTTAGCTACATTATCTGCCACCCGGTAGTATTACTACTTGGGAGGGACTTGCACAAAAGTTTTTAGCCAAGTATTTTCCATCAGCAAAGACCGCAAAGCTAAGAAATGATATTTGCACATTTACTCAATTTGAGACCGAGTCTTTGTATGATGCATGGGAAAGGTTTAAAGAGTTATTGAGAAAGTGTCCTAATCATGAACTACCGAAATGGCTGCAAATGCAAACATTCTATAATGGTTTGGGAGTTATACATAGATCTATGGTTGACGCAACAGCTGATGGTGCACTCATGAGCAGAACTTACGAAGCAGCCTATGAGATTTTAGAGGAGATGGCATCAAATGATTACCAGTGGTTTTCAGAGAGAGCAATGCCAAGAAAAGTGGCTGGAGTTTTTGAACTTGATCATTTTTCTACTTTAAATGCAAAAAATGATATTTTATATAAAGAAGTAGAAAATACAAATTTTAATTCTATTCAATCTAATATCATTTGTAATCTTTGTGCAGGAAACCATTCAAGTATAGATTGCCAAGTGGGGAACCCTTTTGCTCCATCAAATGCCGAACATGAAAATTTTGTGTCAAAATTTCAAATACAAAACAATCATTATGCAAACACATACAATCAAGACTGGAGAAACACCCCCAATTTTTTTTGGAACAACAATCAAGGAGCAGTTATACCACCTCAAAATTTTCCACAGCAAGAAAAGAAGCCGACATTGGAAGAGATGTTCATAAAATACATACAAAAGACAGATCAAGCAATTCAAAATATTGCAAATTCAACTTCGGCTTCCATCCACAATCTTGAGGTACAAATTGGTCAAATTTCAAATATTTTAAATGAAAGAACTGCAGGAATATTACCAAGCAACACAGTTGTCAACCCCACGGAAGATGTCAAAGCAATACCACTAAGTAGCGGGAGGACAATTGAGCAACCACAAGAAGAAAATGGCGAACAGAATGTGGTTGAAAAGCAAAGTGAGATCGAACAAATTATGGAGGAACAAATTCAGCACGAGCAAGTAACGTATTATGATTTTAATTTCATAAAGTTTCCTCCTGAAGAACAGTCATGCTTTCAAGTAAGTAAAATTGATATAATTGTGGGCGAGAAACCAAAGGTCGAAATTGAAAAGTTGCCAATGGAAGTATGTCCAACAAATGCAGCAACATTTGAAACTGTTAAAGAAAATATTTTTGAAAATGTTATGTATTTGGATGCTGCACCCTCTATTTATTCATTTTTGCAGCATACATTCAAAGAGGTGGGGGAATCAAAGACATCATCATCATGCAGGAAACGCCTCAAACTTGAGCTTGAACCTGATCCACATCTGAAGAGAAAAATTAGAAAAGATGTGCTAATGTTGTTGGATCTTGACGTTACATAACCATCTCACCCCCACGTCTGGCTGAAGACTTAAAACTTAGCGCTTCTTGGGAGGCAACCCATGTTTTTCTTTTACTGCATTTAGGTTAGATTTTTCTTTTAGTTTATTTTTATTTTTAATTTTTGATTTTATTTTGTAGGATTGCATAATTTTGAAGTCGCCGGGGCGGAGCTGTTTTGTACGCTTTTATTGATGGCTGTTTTTGAGCAGTATGGATTCAGAATCTGGAAAACTGATGCAAAGAGCAATTGTAGCCTATCTTCTTAGCTTTCCAGCAAAAAAAAAATTCAGCCCATTTGGACACCTACAGCTCCAGATATCGCAAACATACTCAACACCGCGCATGCAGAATTTTCAAGACGAATCAGGGGAGAAATTCTGAACTTTTTCCATTCATTTTGTTTTTCTGTTTCCTTTCCCATTGAGGACAATGTGGTATTCAAGTTTGGGGGGAAGGTTTACAAATTATTATAATTATTTTTTAGAAAAGAAAAACAAAAATTTAAAAGGATTTCAATTTGATTCACCATTACACTTTTGAGTTCTTTATTGTGATAAGCATTGAAATAATTTTTTGGGATAAACAATTGCATATAAAGTAAGAGTAAGTATACTTATTTACTTTAGAATTATTGAGTTTCAAAATTCCTTACAAAATTGTGTGAGTCATGCGATTATACATAAAAAATCAATGTGATAGTTTTTCTTGTGATTATACCCTTTGATCTAGTCCTAAACAGAGTTTAAGTAAATAGAGTAATAATGAAAAAAAAAATGAATAAAGTTAATCTACTCCAATGTTTTGAGTTGCTTAGTAACTAGGGGTATTCATCACCAATGTTTACTTTTACGTAAAACGGCAACTTGAAATATGAGTATGCAAAGCACTCTAAGTTTGTGACTTGTTAAGTAACCGGGTGAATTCATCACAAATGTTTTGCATTCGCGTCAAAAGGCAAGTGACAACTTAGAGAAGAGACTAATAAAAAAAAAAAAAAAAAAAAAAAAACTCTAGTTTGCTACTCGGTTTGTAGTAGAGAGAAGGGATAATCACAGATTGAGTTGTTACATACTATAATTATATCAATTGCATGACAAATGCGATTGGGTTGGAAATTATGAATAAATAATTGCACTAGAGAAAGTGGGTATGCTTGATTTTACTTTATTTGCAATTGTTTATATTTTTAATTGCAATTTTAATGCTTACATGATGAGAATTCTTAGTTTGGTGAGATGAGTCTACTCTTGATTATTTTTTCCCTATTATTGATTCTACTTTTTGCTTGAGGACAAGCAAAATCTTAAGTTTGGGGGTATTTGATGTGTCTAATTTTTATATAAATATTTATATTCAATTACCCATTAAAAGTTGCTTGTTTTCGATTATATTGTTTATAATTCATTTTATTTCTATAAGATTCCAATTAATTATTTATTTATGTAGAAATAATATTTTTGATGCAAAAGTGATTATTTTTTGATAAAAATCAACAAAACAAAGAAAAACTATTGATTTATTATTTTTAATGATTTGTTGAATTTTATATTTTACAAATTGACAATATAGGAGCAAAATACAATTTTAATTGTTAATAGGGTGTAAAAAGAATAAACAAATTTAAATGGATTTTGATAAGGCAAAAATAAAAATTAGTTATTTGTTTAAGTTTATCTAATTAATTTAAATTTAAATGTTTATTTTAATTTCTGATTTTTTATTTTGCAGATATATCCTAATCTTAGTCTACAACTCCTATAAAATCAAACCCAAGATCTGACGTGGCGGCGTTCAGAACAGGAAAAAGGTGACGTGGCGTGCGCTGTGGCGGCTCGGGTTTCAACGCAGACAGAGAAGAGAGAGAATACTTGGTTTATTGTTTGGGCACAATTTTCGAGACTGTTCGGTTTGCATTTTTTATTACAAAACAGTCTATTTTTGTATCTATTTTTTCTCTCTAATTTTATAATGCAATCCTTGAACAATTTTGTTAATTGCAATATTTTTATTATGAAGTAAATTTATTTTTCTAGGGTTTCGATGTAGCCTAGTTTTGAGAACACAATTCCATATTTTTTCTATTTTTCCTTGGTTGTGTGTTTGGTTTTTGTGCTTAATGCTTACAATTATTTGGCCGATTTTTGTATGATTATTGGATCATGGAGAGACCGAGAGGTAATTTGTGATTTAGAACAATAAAAATTGAACACCATTGATTGAGCGAAATTAGAGATAATTTACCGCAATTAATGTGGCCGTTAAGAAATCCACAGAACTTAATGAGTCTTCGATTAATTAAATTTACATAGAGATATGTCAAACTGTTAGTTGGAGATATTTTTGGTGTTGTTCGAGAGAAAGCATCGAATAATTTGGGGATTTTGGTCTACAACTTGGAAAAATAATATTTTTAGGAATTATAAATTGTGTGGGATAAACTAGGTGAAGTCTAAAGCCCTAGAATTAATTTTGCCATTAACAAATTACAATTTTCAGACTCCGCTCCCTCTCCATTAATTTAGTTAGTTAGATTTTTCTTTTAATTGTTTTCTTTATTTATTAAATTTTGATCTTCCAAATAGTAGTTAATCTAGTGATATCGGTACTCAATAAAATATCTAGTCTCTGTGGGTTCGACACTCTATTCACTACTATATTACTTGTTGCGATTTTGTACACTTGCAAATATTCACATCAAGTTTTTGGCGCCATTGCCGGGGACTAGTTATTCTTTTATTGATATTGAAAATTGCTAGATTATTACTAGTTTGGATTTTTTGTATTTTATTATTATTTTACCTCTTTTGACTTACTTTTACTTTCATTTATTTTTCTTATTTTATTTTTTTAGTTTTTCTATTACTTTTTTTAGTACTTACATTTCAGGACATACAAGGAAATTATCATGGCAAACGATGAAAACAGGCCTTTGAGAGACTATGCTATGCCCTCAATTTATGAATCAAGCATAAAGAAGCCGGTTATTGAAGTTGACGATTTTGAGATTGAACCGGAGATGATTATATTGATTCAACAGACTGTTCAATTTTGGGGATTACCGCACGAGGATCCTTATGCTCACATTGCAAACTTTTTAGAAATTTGTGACACTTTCAAGCACAACGGTGTATCAGACGATGCAATTAGACTGAGACTCTTTTCTTTTTCCCTACGAGATAAGGCAAAGGCTTAGCTACATTATCTGCCACCCGGTAGTATTACTACTTGGGAGGGACTTGCACAAAAGTTTTTAGCCAAGTATTTTCCATCAGCAAAGACCGCAAAGCTAAGAAATGATATTTGCACATTTACTCAATTTGAGACCGAGTCTTTGTATGATGCATGGGAAAGGTTTAAAGAGTTATTGAGAAAGTGTCCTAATCATGAACTACCGAAATGGCTGCAAATGCAAACATTCTATAATGGTTTGGGAGTTATACATAGATCTATGGTTGACGCAACAGCTGATGGTGCACTCATGAGCAGAACTTACGAAGCAGCCTATGAGATTTTAGAGGAGATGGCATCAAATGATTACCAGTGGTTTTCAGAGAGAGCAATGCCAAGAAAAGTGGCTGGAGTTTTTGAACTTGATCATTTTTCTACTTTAAATGCAAAAAATGATATTTTATATAAAGAAGTAGAAAATACAAATTTTAATTCTATTCAATCTAATATCATTTGTAATCTTTGTGCAGGAAACCATTCAAGTATAGATTGCCAAGTGGGGAACCCTTTTGCTCCATCAAATGCCGAACATGAAAATTTTGTGTCAAAATTTCAAATACAAAACAATCATTATGCAAACACATACAATCAAGAATGGAGAAACACCCCCAAATTTTTTTGGAACAACAATCAAGGAGCAGTTATACCACCTCAAAATTTTCCACAGCAAGAAAAGAAGCCGACATTGGAAGAGATGTTCATGCAATACATACAAAAGACAGATCAAGCAATTCAAAATATTGCAAATTCAACTTCAGTATGATGAACGAGAACATGGGTTATGGACCTCAGTATGGCTTGCAGTGTGAGATAATCCCCGGAATTATCCAAGTGTGAGTGAAATAGTCTCCGGAATTACCTGTGGTGTGGGATTGATCTCCGGAATTATCGAAGTCGAGGGGACGCACATGTGGTATTCGTGTGATGAGGTGCCATTACTTGCGGTGTGGGGTATTCTCGAAGATTCCCAGGTGTGAGTGAAATAGTCTCCGGAATTATCTGTGGATAGAGTTTGACCTCCGGAATTATCTGGGCATGGGCTAATACTCACAGTTTATCTTTATCTCGTAGTAGTCATCGTATTAGGATTAGTGCATAGCGGGGATTGAACCCTACAATGTGGAGACATTAAGGGCTTGCACCGGACCTATGTAGAGTGGGATGCATAGACTCCGGCAAGTACGCATTAGAGAGTCAGCATATAGACTTGTGTTTTCTTGACTTGGTTTCATGCATGTGGTTTTTCCTGTTTCCTACACTTGACACTTAGTTTAGTTTCACTTGATGTTTACATGTTTCCTTGCTACGTCATATTTTATATATTCTTGTTATTACATGTTGGTTATGAATCCATGCTTAATGTTTATTTATGTTGTTTGTTTTCTTTATGTCACTCACACCTTTATGGCTGACCCCTTTAGTTTTGGAGGTTAGGGTTATCTCTAGCCTCATATTTTACAGGTGATTTCTTATAGCTCGGATTTCGATGCTTGAGTTCAAGTGATGTAATGACTTATGTAATTGTAAAGAAAGTGTTGTAAAGAAAAGAGAATTATGATTTGAGATGTATTGTATTCTGTTGTGCTATGTAATTGATTATTGTAATGAAAGTTGGAAAAATTTTATTGGTGTTAAATTGTGTTTAATATTACATTGAAGTTGATGCTGGAAGTTGTGCCACGTATTTTCTAAGATATCATATTAGAAATTCGGGGCGCTACATTGGATGTGATTCTTTCTGATTCAGCAGAACAGTGTATGGTGCTGCAGTTGTAGTCTTTGTTGGTGGAGAAGATCAAGGAAGCCCAAGCAGGTGATCCGCAATTCCAGTAATTCCAAAGCGAAGTTGAAGCAGTCCTAAGGACAGACTTGGTCATTCATTCAGACGGGTCGCTTCATTTTGGCGCCAGATTGTGTGTACCGAAGGGGGAAGTTAGGCAGAAGCTACTGGAAGAAGCCCATAGCTCGCCCTACTCTATCCATCCTGGAGGTACAAAGACATACAGGGACCTGAAATAGAACTTTTGGTGGCACAGTATGAAGAGATCAGTGGCAAGATTTGTGTCCCAGTATTTGGTCTATCAACAAGTGAAGGCAGAACATCAGAGGACTGCTGGACTCCTTCAGCATCTTCCAATTTTAGAATGGAAATAGGAGAACATTTCCATGGATTTTGTGATGGCATTGCCAAGGAGTCCCAAGGGCCATAATGCCATATGGGTAATTGTGGACCGGTTGACGAAGAGTGCTCATTTCATTCCGTCCCGAGTTGGTCAGTATACGGAGAGCCTGGCTGAGAAGTACATGCAGGAAGTTATGAGATTGCATGGAGTGTCTGTCAGCATCGTATCGGATAGAGATGCGAGGTTCAAATCTCATTTTTTGTGAGAGTATTCAGAATAGTCTGGGGAGTAAGTTGAACTTCAGTACTACATTCCACCCACAGACCGACGGGCAGTCTGAGAGGACGATCCAAACACTGGAGGACATGTTAAGGTCTTGTGTTCTTCAGTTTGGAGGTTTGTGGGAGGATCGTATGCACTTGGTTGAGTTCTCGTACAACAACAGCTACCAAGCAATTCTCAACGCAGCCCCGTACGAGGCACTCTATGGTCACTAATGTCGATCTCCAGTCTGTTGGGAAGACATTGGCGAGAGAAAACTTTTGGGACCTAAATTGATCACCAGGATAGTTGATGCAGTGGCTCAGATCAGGAAACACTTGCAGGCAGCTCAAGATAGGCAGAGGAAGTGGGTTGATTGTCACTGGAGGCCGTTAGAGTTTGTGTTTGGCGACCATGTTTTCCTCAAAATGTCACCATGGCGGGGTGTTATCCGCTTTGGTGGTGGGGGAAGGCTACGTCCCCGATTCATTGGTCCATCTGATATTATGGAACGAGTTGGCAAGGTAGCTTACAGGCTCGCATTGCCACCGGCCTTGTCTGGAGTCCATGATGTTTTCCATGTCTCCCATCTCACTAACAGCCCAATCCCCAAATTATCTCTCCATGATCCCCAGTCAAACCCCCTTGCCAGTCAAATCTCCAATATCTGCTAACCACCCCCCTATATCTCCTGATTCTTCTCTCACGCTCATTTTATTCCCTTCTTCTTCTTCTTCTTCTCCCGCTCACCAAAACTCTAAACTCTAATTAATTAACCTAACCCTTCATCTTCCACCCCTTTCTTCCCCTGTTTCATGTTCAGAACCCAACGACTCAACCCTCAGCCCCTCATCGCCACATGCGCCTTGCCACAATTGAACCCCGAGCTCTCCTTGGCTGCACCCCAAGCCACCCTCGCCAGCCCCAATTGCCACCGCAACCCCGATTGCCGCTCCCAGTACCTTATCCTCCTTCTCCTCGCCTGCATCCCGTAACCACCACCACTTCATCGCGCAACCCACTACACCTCCTCCTTGTTGAGCCACCCTTAACGCACCGTCCCTTCGTCGACCACTGCCCTATTGCCGCCCTCATCATCGCCATCATCCTCATCCCTTGCGTGGATGCCCACAGCCACCACCTCACCTCGTCGATCCCTCGCCTTCCACCTCTCCCCAGTCATCACCCCTGCCACCATCGAACCACTGACTGCATCCCCTTCAACGCCACAGCACCCCCACCGTCCTTCTATCTGTCGCACACCGCCGTCGAACCCCTGCATCCTGATGCCCCTCTCTTGCTTCTCTCGACCACCTGCCTCGACCACGCCCCCGCACCACCATTGTTGCCAAGGTCCCCCACTGCCGAACCCACCGACCACAACAACCTCAACAGCACCTCCACCACAGGTCGCAGCCCTGCCTTGCCGATGCTTGCACCTCATCGCTGCCATGCCGAATCCCACGTCATGGCATGACGCATCATGCAGACATCCTATGGACAATTCACCTCCGCCATGGAATGATGGCACTACGTAGTCACCGAGCACCCCACAAGCGTCGCCACGGTCCCGATATCCTGGAGAAGTATCCACGTCCTGACATGACGCATCATGTAGACATCCTGTGAACACTCTCACACCGTAGATCTGAGGCCCTCATACTTGTATTTTTCTCTCACTTTCATCACATCTTTACTATGTGTCTAATCCTTAGATAATTGAATCATGAGTAAAAATTTACACTTTAGAATTAGTGTTACCTCTACATCGGTCTTAAACATCAATCGTTAATCATGACCCAATCTTGGTCTTTATTATCACATTAGGTTTTCCCATTGACACGTGCCTACGGCACGTCTTCGGAACGGTGCACCTTGTTTGATCATAGAAAATAGTTTTGGAGGTCAAGCAAATTAATTGAAGTAGCAAACATATTATATGAGAAACTTTCGGGGGTCCAGAAAAAAACATATTATATGATTTTTTTTTTGAATTATTTTTAAAGTTTTTAAAATTTTAATTTTTTTAGTTTTTTTGTTTTTAATATTTTTTTAAAATTTTAAAATTTTTTATTTTTTTAATTTTTTGAATAGAAAAGAGAGAGAGAGAGAGAGAGAGAGAGAGAGAGAGAGATAATTAAATAAATATAGAAGTTGTTTTGAGTGGGGGATTTGAATTTGAGTTTTGGGGGAAAACTTTTTGGGAGGGAAAATATGTTTTGTGAGGTTAGATCTAGGCCTTTAATTTTTTGGGGATTGAAGGAGAGCCACTTGATAGCTTTCTTTGTGTTTTATTATATAGATTTCTATTTCAAATTTTCATTCATGCCGATGTAAGGACTTAGCTAAAACTCTAGTTTCAATTCTCTTTTCATGTTCATCAAAATAAGTGTTTATACTCACAAAATTTCTACATTTCATCATGATTCTTTTTGTTTCATTTTCCATACACATTTGCATAATTTAACAACAATTTCCATTTATTATCTTACTCAATTTTCCCATCTCAAAATCTCAATTTTAAATCTCTACACAAGATTTCTTCACATTCAAACATATTCCGCTCTTTAATTAATTAATTCATAATCTAAGAATATTTATCAAGTTCTTCTTCTCAAAATTACTTCTAATTCCCATTATAATAAGTCAAATATTGTAGAAATAATTTTCATGAAGTCAAGATATTTTTAGAAGAATTCTAAATTTTTTTTTTCCTTAATTTTTATACCCTTAAAACTCCAAAAGAAATCCAATAAGTACAAAAAAAATCAAAAACTCAACAAAAGGCCAGAGGCTGGATTCGAACCCAGAGCCAAACCCCCCGCTTGTGAATGGTAACCGACCCAAATCGCACCCGAGGACCAGTAAGTCCATGAATGACTAACTGTTATAAGGAGAACTTAAATTATACTTAAGGTCTAGTTTTCGGATTTGAATTAAAATCGAATTTGCAGAAAAATAGAGTCTCTTAAGAGACTCGAACCCAAGACCATTAGCTCCGCTCAGCTACAATAACGCACCCAAAAAACACCCGAAGACCAGTAGGTCTTGAGTGACTAACAGGTATAAGACTCGATTAAATTACTTTTGTATGGATTGCACTGTGTCTAGTTCTTCCTTTAATAAACTCAATTTTTCTCAATTAATTTGTACTTATAAAAATCTATATCTTCTCCAGAATATATTTCTTTGAAAAACAATAACTTCTATTTTCTTAGATCGTCAAAATCTCATTTTTAAACACATAGTAGACTATTCTTTTTAATTCCTTGAAAGAGTGGGACATTAGTACATTTTCGACATAGATTAATTCCTTTTTAGATGAATCTTTTTATCAACCTATTTCCCTTTTGTTCATAATGTGCTTATACATTTTTTCATTCTTTAACACAATCCAAGCTCTTAAGTTAGTCTTATGTTTACAAAACTAATCATTTTCTTATATTTCAAGGAGACAACATGAATAACAATCTAGAGAATAATATTACTCATACAATACAATTAAAATCAACAATTAATGCAGCTAATCAATTTATTTCACAATCCATAGATATTATTATTGCATTCTACCATTCATTCATAAGCACAATTTTCATATAATCATGATTTATCAATTCATATGTATTTTAGCATGCAAACATATTAACAAAGCATCATAACAAATCTCAATTAACACAATCCCATTCATTTTACTAACTTTTTCATGTAGATAAATTAGAGTTTCCTTTCTTTCTTACTAGTCTCTTCAAACTAGTATAATGCAATTTCTCTACTTGTTTCAACCATTTTCACAAATCAAAATCCTAGCATGGCATCTATATTAGAAGTTTGAGAAATCACCCACCTTATTGAAGAAACAATTAAGAAACTCCTCGAGAACTCCTTGAATGCACGATTGTCTCCCTTCTCCTCCTAGTTTGAATGCGAATTTCGAGCTCCTCCTCCTTGCTAGGGTGAACCTGAGCCTCCTCCTTGCTAGTGTTAGTCGGCCACCCAAGTACAAGAGCACACAACACACTAACTCTCAATCTTTTTCTCACACAACTCTTTCTTTTCCTCACAATTTTTTTTTCTTTTCGTTTCTCTTCTCTTGAAATATTTCTAATGCAAGTAATGAAGAAGACAAGGGAGGGGTATTTATACATAACTCAAGCTCAAATGGAGGGTTGAGATGAATTTAGATGAAAGGCTAGGATGCATTTGGGAGTTAGAAGAACTACCCACCATCAGATAACCACCCCTCCACTCTCTCCATCTCTCCCACTCCAAGACCAAGGCCGGCCACCCCCCTTCTCACTCAAATCCACGTGCTTGTGCAATGCACGTGCCTTATTATGCATACTACAAATTAGTTTGTACATTAAAGTGTTAATTTAATTGTTACTTGATCAAGTTTACCCTACAAGTTGTATTAATTTATATTAGAAATAACTAGTGGGCTAATTAGGTGGGCTAAAAACCATGGGTTCTCTAATTAAATTTAGGCTAGAATTAGACTATTATGCCTAAAGATTAAAAATAGACTTTAAATAAACGGAAAAAAAATATTTATTCATGACATAGGAATAATTTTAAAGCTAAATACATATATTAAATTGCACGTGCAAAACACGTGAAAACAAATGAAAAACTTTACATTAATTATTTGAAAAATCAGGATGTTACAGAAAGTCGCTAGACACGATTGAGAATCTTAAAATAAATTTTATGAAATTTTTAGATAGATTTCTAGATCCATCATCTATATGCTAACTTGACCCTAAACTGTTGTTAGACCACTAGACCAGTAAACACCTGAAATTTTGACTCAATTGCAGTTAGAAACACTTAGGAAATTCTGAATAAAAGTGGAGCCCTCTGTGTTAGGAATTCAGACCATTTGACAGATTCTCAATCCGACTTGTAGAATATAAAATATTCAAGTTTTGCTACTGTACTGTTGAAATTCCAAATTTGTTGTTTATGATTACATCGCTGAACAGTAGGATGACTTAAGAAATTAGATCTGAATAATTTAAGAATGTTAATTAACCATATCACGAACTTAATTATAATTTTTGTGAGAATTTTAGTTAAGTTTTAGTGGATTTACACATATAATAACGTAATGCTGAGTTGCTGCATGAACACTAAACTCGTGAAGAACCAACTAATAGACACATTTACTATAGTCGTAATGTATCGTGTGAATATGCGTCGGAACCCGCAGAGAGTCTAGTTTCTAGAACCTCTAACGGAATCTGATTTGCTTCCCCGTAGCAGCAGAAAAGTCGACTTTTGTACAGCCACGTCTTGCTGTCCAGACTTTTCATTCTTCATGTTGATTGTAAATTGTTTAAACCTTGCATTAAATTGCATGTCATCCATTGTACAATCCTTGATACATCGTTCACACCGTTCTTGACACTATTCCATTGATAGCACATTCATATTTCATGTTAATAAATTAATAATAAGCCTGGATATAAGGGTCGACTTGGTAGTGAATAATCAGTGACTGTACTCGGATGAGAGGCCCGTGTTTTCCTATCTTGTTATCTTGTTATCTTGTTATCTTGTTATCTTGTAATCTTGCTATCCTGTGGACAAAGGCTTTTTATGGATCATGGATTGTGGATTCCTGTTATTGTTATCTTGCCGAGTACATGATCTTTACAGTACCACTACAGTCTAAACGTTCATTGCTTGTATGCACTGAATCTATGGTATGGGACACAGTACTATGTGCATTAGATAAGATAATAAAATCTGATGGACCAAGGATTGACACTGCATTGATCTCGATTATTGTTACCAACTTGAAATCTTGTTTTATTGTATTGTTACTCGTTAAATTGTTGACTATAGATCTTGCCTCGTTATCGATAATTTCATTGTCACTTGATATAGTACTTGTTCCTCGTTCATTGGTATTTATATGTCTTGCTTATTGTTCCTTGCTTGTACTACTTGTTGTCCATGACTTGCTCTAACGGACATTTTTCCCGCTCTAGACTATGAGCTCGCAGGTACACAGGAAGATTCGCCCGTAGGACTTAGTGAACCTTCTAGGGGTTGGAGCCGAATTGCTGGCCACAATAATTATCTTGCCCTTGTCATTTAAATTCCAGTACTATTGTTGTTATCATATTTTGTATTTTGGGCTTTGTTGACCCGAAGTTTGTTCTTTCCAGTTGTTGGTTATTGTTGAGACATTTCATGTAATATCTATGTTATGTGATTTCCCTTTAGCATGTGTGTTGAATTTGTATTGCATATTGTTGAGTTAAATATTACAGCTTATGAATGATGCAAATTATTCGGTGGGCTTACGTTACGTACTCATATTCCTGTATTTTGGGAAACGGGTCGTAAAAAGTTGTACATGATTACCTCGGTGTTGATTTAGAAGCTGAATGAGCAGCAAACAAAGAGAAAGTTGCAGCTGAAGTTGGGGCAGTATATGAAGATGAAGTCGTAGCGCAAGCTGTAGCTATAGCTCAAGTTGAAGAAGAATAAAAATATTTTAAGGAAGTTTTCGAAGGTAAATATCTCCGACGCACATAATTGAAGAGAAGGTTTACACGGTATTTGAATGAAGACTTCACTAACGAAGATGTCCACTACTACACATATGCGTACATTATAAGTTTGATTGGAGGTGTGTTTCCTCAAACTCCTCCAGTGATCTTGTGTCACTTATGTATGTATGGTTGTTAGGCAATATCACTATGGTCAGCCGATATAAATGGGGAAGTGCGGCGTTAGCCTTATTGTACAAATAGTTATGCGCATGTGCACTGAATTCCTGGCAGATGGTGGGGCCAATGGTTTTGTTGTAGATTTAGAGTTGGGAGCATACACACATCGGTCGTCCCCGTATTATTGAGCCATCACTGGCTTGGTTGGTCATTCCGCTAATTCCAGAGATGTTGTCTCCTTTAGGAGTGTATTGGGCAGGACAACACACGTGGATCGAGAACCCCACGCACATCTCTGGGTACTATAAGGATGGGTTGGATGCGTTGCGTAACAAGTGTGTCAATTGGGTGTCATACACCCCCGACAGATTGCAACGACTTCCACCCACTTGTATGGACGCTAGTGAGCTTTGGTTGACGACAGCTCTAATGAGTGGAATTTTTATATAATTTTTATTACTCTTTAATGCATTAAAATTTCAAGTTCTCGTCTATTTATTTAACATTTATCTTATTTTTATATTTATTTGTTTGTTTGATTTTGTAGGAATGAGATGGATAAGTGCAAAAAGTGGACATTTTGTGTGAAATCAAGGAAAAAAATAAGGATAAAGATTTTAAAATTTGAGCACTCGAATGCGCGGTTTTACAAATTGGCTCATAGAAGAATCAATAAAAAAATAATTCGGTCAACTATGGGGTGGAATAAAATTTTGTAATAGAATTCAAAGTTAAGTGGATTTAAATTAGGGTTAGTTAATTTAATTAGTTTAAAATTTTAATAGATTAATTTTAATCTATTAATTTTTAAATTAATTAATTAATTATCTAATAATATTAACTAATCCCAATTAACTATCCTAATCCTATTCTAATTTAATTAAACCCTAATACTACCTACCCAAATATATAATACTACCTACTCCTGTATATATAGAAGGAGGAAGTGCTGTCTTTGGGGGGCGACTACAGGGCGTGAAGGAAAAAAAATCAAGGGAGGTAGGTGGCTATAAGGAGGCATACAAAACGAGAGGCCAAGAAAAAAAAAGGAAGAAAGAAAAGTGGTTGGCGGCGTGGACACCCAGGGAAGAAAGAAGAAAAAAAAAGAAATAAAAAGAAATAAAAGGATTGCGGCTGGACTCGGAGGAGAGAGAAGAAGAAGAAAAAGAATGTGCTGATTTCGAGGCTTGGATCTTCAATCAAAAATGAGTTTTTTTTTCTTCTCTCCTAACTTTTATTATGCAATCCAATACAGTATTTGTTAGTTGCAAATTTATTATGAACTAAATTTTATTTTTCTAGGGCTTTGATGTAGCCTAGTTTTGATAACACAATTTTTAATTTCATATTATTTTTCTATTTTTTCATGGTTGTGTTTGATTTTTGATCTTAATGATTACAATTGGTTGACCGACTTTTGTATGATCTATTAAATCATGGAGAGACCAAACTGGTAATTTGTGATTTTGAATTATAAAATTAAACACCATTGATTGAGTGAAATCAGAGATAATTTACCGTGATTAATGTGACCGTTAAGAAATCCATAGATCTTAATGAATTTTCAATTCAATTGATATTGCTTAAGAGAGAATATTGAATAAATTTGGAATTTTGGTCTACAACTA
Organism: Hemerocallis citrina; assembly: GCA_017893485.1. Classification (NCBI taxonomy): domain Eukaryota; kingdom Viridiplantae; phylum Streptophyta; class Magnoliopsida; order Asparagales; family Asphodelaceae; genus Hemerocallis; species Hemerocallis citrina. The sequence continues at coordinate 34,877,487 of CM030360.1, forward strand.
GGAAAAATAATCTTTTTATTCACATGGAAGTATGAATTGTGTGGGATAAACTATGTGAAATCGAAAGCCCAAGAATTAATTTTGAAATTAATAAATAACAAATTTTCAGATTCCGCTCCTTTTTAATTAATTTAGTTAAGCCTTTAGATTAATTTAATTTAGTTGCTTTCTTTATTAATTTCAATTTTCCAAATAGTAGTTAATCTAGTAATTTCGGTACTCGATAAAATAATTAGTCCTTGTAGGCTCGACACTCTTTTCACTTATCTATACTACTTGTTGCGATTTTGTACACTTACAAATAATTCTCATCAAGTTTTTGGTACTGTTGCCTGTGACTAGTTATTCTTTTATTGATATTGAAAATTGCTAGATTATTACTAGTTTGGATTTTTTTTATTTTGTTTTATTAATATTTTACCTCTTTATTTTCTTTTGACTTACTTTTATTTTTATTTATTTTATTTATTTATTTATTTTTTAGTTTTTCTATTTTTTTAATGCTTATATTTCATGACATACAAGTAAATTATCATGGCAAACAATGAGGAAAACAGGACTTTGAGATACTATGTTATGTCCTCAATTAATGGAGCAACATCAAGCATAAAGAGACCGGTTATTGAAGCTAACAATTTTGAGATTAAACCAGTGATTATTCAAATGATTCAACAGACTGTTCAAAATGGAGTACTATCGCACGATGATCCTTATGTTCACATTGCAAACTTTCTAGAAATTTGCGACACTTTTAAGCACAATGGAGTATCAGATGATGCAATCAGATTGAGACTCTTTTCTTTTTCACTAAGAGATAAGTCGAAGGCTTGGCTAAATTTTCTACCACCCGGTAGTATTTCTACTTGGGCGGGACTGGCATAAAAATTTCTTGCTAAGTATTTTCTGCCGACAAAGACAGCGAAGCTAAGAAATGATATTACCACATTCATTCAGTTTGAGACTGAGTCTTTGTATGATGCATGGGAGACGTATAAAGAGTTATTCAGAAAGTGTCCTCATCATGAATTACCGAAATGGCTACAAATTCAAATATTCTATAATGGTTTGGGAGTTACTAATCGATCTATGGTTGACGCAGCAGCTGGAGGTGCCCTTATGAGCAAAAATCATGAAGCAGCCTATGAGCTTTTAGAGAAGATGGCATCTAATAGTTACCAGTGGTCTTCAGAGATAACAATGCCAAGAAAAGTGGCTGAAGTTTTTGAACTTGATCCTATTACTACTTTAACTGCACAATTTGCTACTTTATCTAAACAATTAGGCAATATGAATTTTAATGTTATTCAATCTAATATAATTTGTGATCTTTGTACGGGAAATCACTCAAGTACAGATTGCCAAGTGGGAAACCCTTTCGCTTAATCAAATTTCAATCAAGCAAATTACGTGTCCAATTTCCAACATCAAAACAATCCTTATTCGAACACGTATTATCAAGAATGGAGAAACACCCCATTTTTTCTTGGAACAACAATCAATGAGCAATTAGACCACCTCAAAATTTTTTACAGCAAGAAAAGAAGCTGACACTTGAAGATATGTTTATGCAATACATGCAAAAGACAGAATAATACATGCAGAAGACAGATTTGGCGATACAAAATAATACAGCTTCAATTCACAATCTTGAGGCTCAAATTGGTCAGCTTTCAAATATTCTTACAGAGAGAACGATAAGAAACTTACCCCGCAACACCTTGACCAACCCCACGGAGCATGTCAAAACAATAACACTAAGAAGCGGGAGGAAAATTAAGCAGCCACAAGAAGAAAAATACGAACAAAATGTGGTTGAAAATAAAGAAGAGTACGAAACAATTGTGGAGAAACAAACGCAGCATGAGCAAGTAACTTTTGATGTCTTTAAATCCATGAAGTTTTCTGTCGGAGAACAACAATATTTTCAAGTAAGTAAAACTGATTTAATTGTGGGCGAGAAACATAAGGCTGAAGTTGAAAGTTACCAATCGAAGTATGTCCAACAAATTCAGCAAGTCTTGAATCTGAAAAAGAAAATATTTTTGAATATGTTATGTATTTGGATGCTGCACCATCTATTCATCCATTTTCTTAGCTGACAATCAAGGAGGTGGGGATATCAAAGACTCCATCTTCAAGAAAGAAATGACTGAAATTCGAGCCGCTAATATCAAGCTTGACGGATGCACAGTAAAAATCTAATCCACATATGAAGAGAATTATTACAAAAGAGGCTCGTATGCTGCTGGATCTTTGCATTACATAACCATCTCCCTATCAAGTCTGGCTGAAGACTTAAAACTTAGCGCTTCTTGGGAGGCAACCCATATTTTCTTTTACTGCATTTAGATTTTATTTTTCTTTTAGTTTATTTTAATTTTAATTTTTGATTTTATTTTACAGGATTGCATGAGTTTGGAAGTCACCGGGCGGAGCTGTTTTCTACACCTACATTGATGGCTGTTTTTTAGCAGGATGGGGTCAGAATCTGGAAAAGTGTTTTAAACAGAAATTGTAGGAAATTGTCTTAGCTTTCCAGAACAAAAAGAATAAGGTCATTTGGACATCTACAGCTCCAGATATCGCTGAAATACTGAACATCGTGCGTGCAGAATTTTAACACGAATCAGGGGAGAAATTCTGAATTTTTTGCATTCTTTTTGTTTTTGTTTCTCCTTTCCCGTTGAGGACAATGTGATATTCAATGTTAGGGGAAGGGTTACAAATTTATTTTTTATTTTATATATATTTGAAAAGAAAAAAAACAAAACAAAAGAGATTTCAATTAGGCTCACCATTACACTTTTGAGTTCTTTATTGTGCTAAAGCATTGAAATGATTTTTTTTAGGATAGAAAAGTGCTTATAACGCAAGACTAAGCATACTTATTTACTTTAGAATTATTGAATTTCAAAATTCCTTACAAAATTGTAATAGTCATGTGATTATAGATAAAAAAAAATGTGATGTTTTTTTTGTGATTATCCTTTTTGATCTAGTCCTAAACAGAGTTTAAGTAAATAGAGTAATAATAGAAAAAAAAATTAAATTCTATCTGTTCCAATGTTTTGAGTTGCTTAGTAACTAGGGGTACTGATCACAATTGTTTACTTTTACGTCAAACGACAACTTAAAATATGAGTATGCAAAGCACTCTAAGTTTGTGAATTGTTGAGTAACTGGGTGAATTCATCAGAAATGTTTGCATTCGCGTCAAAAGGCAAGTGGCAAGTTAAAGAAGAGACAAAAAAAACAACTTTAGTTTGCTACTCGGTTTGTAGTAGTGAGAAGGAAAAATCACACATGAAGTTGTTACATACTATAATTATATTAATTGCATGAAAAATATAATTGAGTTTAGAATTATGAATGAATAATTGCACTGGAGAAAGTGAGTATGCTTGATTTTACTTTATTTGCTATTGTTTATATTTTTAATTGAAATTTTGATACTTGCATGATGAGATCTCTTGGTGTGATGAGTTGAGCTTATTATTGATTATTATTCCTTTATTCATAGTTCTACTTTTTGCTCGAGGACAAGCAAAATCTCAAGTTTGGGGGTATTTGGTGAGTGGAATTTTTATATAATTTTTATTACTCTTAAATACATTAAAATTGCAAGTTCTCAACTATTTATTTAATATTTATCTTATTTCTACTTATATTTATTTGTTTGTTTGATTTTGTAGGAATGAGATGGATAAGTGCAAAAAGTGAGAATTTTGTGTTAAATCAAGGAAGAAAATAAGGATGAAGATTTTAAAATTTGAGCACTCGAATATGCGGCTTTACAAATTGGCTCATAGAAGAATCAATAAAAAAATATTTCAGTCAACTAGGGGTGGAATGAAATTTTGTAATAGAATTCAAAGTTGAGTGGATTTAAATTAGGGTTAGTTAATTTAATTAGTTTAAAATTTTAATAGAATAATTTTAATCTATTAATTTTTAAATTAATTAATTAATTATCTAATAATATTAATTAATCTAAATTAACTATCCTAATCCTATTCTAATTTAATTAAACCCTAATACTACCTACCCCTATATATAATACTACGTACTCCTATATATATAGAAGAAGGAGGAAGTGCTGCTTTGGGGGCGACTACAGGACGTGAAGGAAAAAAAATCAAGGGAGGTAGGTGGCTATAAGGGGGCACGCAAAATGAGAGGCCAAGAAAAAAAGAAAGAAATAAAAGTGGTTGGCGGCGTGGACACCTAGGGAAGAAAGAAGAAAAAAAATAGAAAAAGAAATAAAAGGATTGTCGCTGGACTCAGAGGAGAGAGAAGAAGAAGAATAATGTGCAGATTTCGAGGCTTGGATTTTCAATCAAAAATGAGTTTTTTTTCTTCTCTCCTAATTTTTATTATGCAATCCAAGACAGTATTTGTTAGTTGCAAATTTATTATGAACTAATTTTTATTTTTCTAGGGCTTTGATGTAGCATAGTTTTGAGAACACAATTTTTAATTTCATATTATTTTCTATTTTTTCATGGTTGTGTTTGATTTTTTATCTTAATGATTATAATTGGTTGACCGACTTTTGTATGATCTATTAAATCATGGAGAGACCGAACTAGTAATTTGTGATTTTGAATTATAAAATTAAACACCATTGATTGAGCGAAATCAGAGATGATTTACCGTGATTAATGTAACCGTTAAGAAATCCATAGATCTTAATAAATTTTCAATTGATAATTTGTGCATGAACTATAAAAAATAATTAGTTGAGAATATTTTTTATATTGCTTGAGACAGAATATTGAATAAATTTAGGATTTTGGTCTACAACTAGGAAATATAATCTTTTTATTCACATGAAAGTATGAATTGTGTGGGATAAACTATGTGAAATCGAAAGCCCTAGAATTAATTTTGAAATTAATAAATAACAAATTTTCAGGTTCTGCTCCTTTTTAATTAATTAATTTAGTTAAGTCTTTAGATTAATTTAATTTAGTTACTTTCTTTATTAATTTCAATTTTCCAAATAGTAGTTAATCTAGTAATTTCAGTACTCGATAAAATAATTAGTCCTTGGGGGTTCGACACACCTTTCACTTATCTATACTACTTGATGCGATTTTGTACACTTGTAAATAATTCACATCAAGCTCCACCATCAACTTTGGCATTGTGGAGTTCTGTTATCCGGATAGAGTACTCCAGCAGTTCAAATTGCAGTAGAATATTCCCAAAGCCCACTCGTACAACAAAAAATTACATGAAGTGAAAGGGATGGGTCAAATGAACAAATTCGACTGGGTTGATGTTCATCGAGTGCATGTGGTAAATTTAAATAAGAGATTTCATATGGTACCTAGACGTCAAATACCTTATGATAGCTCGAGGCAAGATGTATATATGACATGGTACAAGCACATCACAAGATTGTATCTATCTCTGCATATCGTTCTATCAGTGGGGATCCAGATATCGATTCCCCGATAGAGGAGGAAGCACTACTAGCGTATTCCTTTTCTCAACCGATGTATCAGCGGAATGCGTTGACGTATCGAGCCATAGTTAGTATACTTTATATATTTATATATTTATATATTTATCGTAGAAATGTATTGTTATGTTAACATTTGATGTTTATATGATTTTCTAACAATGTTATTTATTCATATATTTATTATCGTTGTAGATTGATAATGCATACGAGACAGTATGGATAGTTGCTCGTATGTTAAAAAGTGTCTTGCCGGAGAGCGTCAAGGAGGTAATGCGAGAAATCCTGAAACCATGTCATCGCAGTCTTGAAGAGGCAGGTGATGAGGCAAAACTTGGTGCTTATCTAAATTCAACGGTACGTGTACCAAAACATAAGAGCGTGATAAGGGGGGAATTCACATTGCCGAACCAAAACAACCACCACAACAAGAACCGGAGGTGTCAGAGGAAGAAGAGCAAGATCCGGTTGAGCCGGTATCATAAGTGACACAAGGTCTCGGTAGATGCCGAAATACCCCTCGGAAGAGGAACAAGCCCGAGCAACTCTCACCGAGTGGACGCAAACTGCCCCGTCGGAAGAGGTAGTAGCTAATACTTTATTAATTTTGTTTGAAGTTCACTTTATCCGAATTTTGTAGTAGTTAAGTTGAAGGTTGTATATATTATTTCATTTCTTTATTGACTAATACATCTTGTTTTCGAACTTAACAAATTTTGAAGTTGAGTGAAGGTCATGGAGGAAGACGGTGTGGTTGTGTGAATTAGAAGCGATGTATGTAATTTTTGTTCAAATTTGAAATCTATGTATTTGGGAAGAAGTTTCTTGAAGTTTAGGTATTTATGTATTGATTTTGTTTATGTTGGGATATTGTTTATGTTGAATTTTTTGTTTATGAAGTTTATGTATGTATGTTGGGATTGGTTTGTGTTAGTTGATTGAAGATTATTTGTATATTGTTGTTGTTGTAAAGTATTATAGTTGTTATTGTTGTTTAGGTTGTTATTGTTGTTTAGGTTGTTATTGTTCTTATTGTTGTTGTGATGATTGAATGAGATGAGGGGTGTGAATGTAAAATTATATTATTATTGTTTTCATGTTGTTATATGAAGATTGAATGAGATGAGAATTTGGATGGATGAAGTTAATTTCTCCAAAAAATGTTTGTTGTTGTTGTCAATGTATGCAGCTGAATGTTGTTGTGTGTTTGTATTTTTTTGAGTTGGGACTCAACCTAACCTGCTATTGGCGATAACAGATTAATTTCACTTAACTCGTTATCACCAATAACGGATTAAGTTGGAGAATTCAAATAGAGAACTTGCAATTCTTCAAAAAAAAATCCACATTACCTAAACTGTTATTGGCGATAACGGGTTAAGTTAAATAAACTCGTTATCACCAACAATTGGTTAGTTGAAGAATTCAAACAGAGAATTTGAATTTCTTCAAAAAATATCTTCAACCTAACCCGTTATTAGCGATAACGGATTAAACCCGTTATCATCAACAACCGGTTAGATTGAAGAATTCCAACAGATAAATTGATTTTCTTGAAAAATCTCTTCAACTTAATCCGTTATTGGCGATAACGGGTTAAGTTAAATAAACTTGTTATCACCAACAACGACTTAGGTTGAAGAATTCAAAAATAGAACTAGATTCTTTTCAAAAAAAAAAATATCTCCAACTTAACCCGCTATTGGAGATAACAGGTTACGTTATCTAAACCCGTTATCTTCAACAATGGGTTAAGTTGAATGTAACCCTATTTCGTTTTTCTCTTTATTTGCAATTTCTTCCTTCTAAATTTTTGTATCCATATTTATATTAATAATATTTTGCTATTTCTTGGACTCAATTGCACTCTTTTGATCATCTGTATTCATTTGGCCTCAACCCTGAATTTATTTTGGTGCAATGCTAAGTTTATTCTTTTGTGTTTTGGGTTCATTTTGATCCATTATATTCATATCCTATTTATTTCTATCTATTTTTCTCTTTTCAGATCCTAAACCCATACCCGTTAACCCTCAACCCAAACCCAATATCTTAATTACCCTATAAATACCCATTAACCCTAATTTTATCTTAATTACCCTATAAATACCCATTAACCCTAATTAATCTCTCTCTCTCTCTCACTCTCTCTCTCTCTCTCCCCCCGATCCTCTGTTTTCTCAAACCCATCCCGCACCACCTCGACTACCACCCATCCTCGTCACTCCAACCTCCAAAGCCACCCATCACCCCCACCGTTTTCAGCACCCTCGTCCATCCCTGCCAACCGAAGCACCCTCTTCCTCCTCCGTCGCTCCGACCGTCAACCAAAACACTATCATCCATCGTCGCCACCCTCCTGCCACCGTTGCAACCTCGTCAACCCCTAAACCTTCCCTACCCTTGAACCCCCCTACTTCCATTGACCGAGACCTTCCATCCATCGACTGCCAGTTCCATCCTCGCTGCTCCCACCCGGTCGACCACCTCCGAGCACCGTCGACCCCTAGCCCAGCAACCCCGTCAACTGTGCCTCGAGTGTTGCCGCTATCGCTTTGGGTTGCAATCGTTCTTGCTATCTTTGATTTTATGTGCATCGCACATATTTTTGCTGCCCATTTTGCACGTGTTGGTTGCTATGTGTTTTACACGTGTTTCGTTGCTGTCGAGATCCTTATTTTGTTTTTCCTTCGTGTTCGGATTAACTGTCTAAAAGGCAAGTCTCTCCTGAACTAGCTTTATTTTTCTTGTTCAAGAATTCTTTGATCTCCGCAAGTAGCTCCTATTTCTATTATCATATTTATCTGTTTTGATACCGTCAAAGAGACTGTTGTGGATTCATCGGCGAAACCAAGTAGTAGTCCTCTTTTCATGCCTTTTTCCTTTATTCAAACCCAAGCCTGTATTTTCACATGCATTCACGACATGAATACTTAGATTAGAACATGTATATAGGCATTGATAATTTAATGTTTTTCGTTTGAATGTGATGATCATGCTATATTGAAAATAATTTCTCATCTATAGTAGAATTCAACCCTAGAGATTGACTATGAGTTTTTGTAATTTTTACTTCGAATCATATGCATGCTTGGTTGTTCCGTTGTCTTTTAATAATAACCTACTTGCTGGTCTGTTGTTTACTCTGTGTTGATTTGAGTTTTCTACCCAGTTGCTATCATAATTTGATAAAACTTTGTAAACATCATTTGTAGCTTTTTGAATCTATTTTCAGGACTTTTTACAGAACTAGATTCTGATTTACGAAATGAAAGATATCATATTTTTAGTACTACTGTGTTTTTAATTTCCAGATTTACGAAATGAGAGATATACATCAACTTGATTTTCTATTAAAATAAAATGCTAACAACATACTTAGAACTTGAAATTTTCTATTTTGTTACTATACATGACTGGAAATCACCTTATTATTTTTGTGATATTATTTGATAATTTTTCAGACCTTTTATAAATATGAAAACTTGACTCTAGGCTGTTGTTAGAACATAAGTCCAGTAAAGAACATGATATTTGACCTATCTATAGATAATATCAATTAGAACTCATTAAATAAAGATTATAGCCATGTGTGTCTGGAATCCAGGTCATCTGATGGTTTTGCAATCCGACCTACCGATTGCAAGATATCTATATTTTTGTTCAGTGACGTCTGAATTACAGAATGCAGTTTAAATGTGCATCACCCTGCTTAATTAATTAAAACAGTATATCAAATTTGAGAAATAAAATCTTTGATAAATTTTGTTGTCACGAAACACTGTTAGGGATTGAAATATGAATTTTATGATGTTTTTAAATGATTTTTCAGTCTACTTTTATACACAAGTATTTTGACTCGGTTATGCTTCCTGAACCTGTAATCAGTAAAGAATTAACTTATAGACCTAGTTTCTGTATTTATTATACGTTGTATGTATATTCGCTAGAACCGGCAGAGAGTCTACTTTCCAGAATCTCTGACAGAATCAGTTTTGCTTTTCTGTAGCAACGGAAATCTCTATTTTGTACAGCAACGTCTTGCTGTCGAGAATGTGTGCTTTGTGTTTTGCTTATATATCCATGATTGATTTTTGCATCTAGGGAATAGAAATAGTTATATCATGCATTGCATAACTTTGCCATCTCTTTGACATCATTTCTAATCTTCTTTTACCCATTGCATGTTTACATTTAAGTATAATAAAATACTAGCAAGCCGGGGTAAATAAGGGTCGACTTGGTAGTGAACAATCAGAAACTGTACTCAGTAGGGCCCTTTGTTCTTGTTGTCATAGAAGGTGGAGTGTTGATCGTGGAATTCCCGTTGGATTAAATTCTTGTCATCGTGCTGAGTACATGATCTGTTGCGTTCACCATCATAGTCTAAGTGTTCATTGTTTGCAGGTACCAAACCTATAGAATGGGACGCAGTATTACGTGCATTAGATAAGATAATAAAACACTAATGAACCTAGGAATGACACTTGTATTCTTGATCATGATTACTATTATTTTTCTTGCATCATTGATTACAATTACTGTTTATTGCATCATGAATTCTAGACTTTGATTCTATTATCAACTTTTGTTATTGTCTTTGATCTTTAACTTTGTTTGAGCCTTTTAGTTATTGACATTCCATATTTTCCTTGCTTCTTTGCTTTCACTACTTTCTGTCTGTGACTTTCTCTAAGGACATTATTTTCTCTATTTTTAGATCACGAGTTTACAGGTACCGAAAAAAATACGGCTCAAAGACTTGGTAAGCAAACTTTTTGAAGATCGAAGCTAGACTATTAGACTATTATAGTTTTCTCATGTTATTTGTTTATTTCATTTCTTTTATCATACTTTGTATTCTGGGCTTGTGAGTCCCGAAGTTTAATTTTTCCCAGATGTCGGATATTTTTAGTGAATTTATTTCATAATCATTTTGGAGTTTATTCTTTGTTTATGTGGTTACTCTTTTCTTGCATGGTTGTATTCTCTTATATATTGTTGAGTTAATCTGTTACAGCTATGGATGGTATTCTTATCATTAGCTGGACCTTTGTTACATGCTCGTGTTCTCGTATCTTGGGAAGCGGGGCGTGACCGGTTTTGAGTGGTATCAGAGCCCAGGTTTGGCTAATGTGTTAGTCATGTTTGGCTGATATGTTAGTCAAGTTTGGCTCTAGTCAGGTTAACTCAATAATATGTGCACCAAGTTGATCACATGAACATATAATAATCATCCAACAATCTGAGTACTATCTTATTCATCCCTTCATATTCAGTTCCTTCATTTCTTATTTCCTGTCGTCCCTTTCGTTCATCCACATTCCTTGATTCCTTGTTGAGTAAAATTTCATTCTTTTCGTACCCACATTCTTTTGTTTTAGGTGTCATCCATTTCTATTTCTGTTCTATTTATTTCTTTCTATTCAATTATCCTTACTTTTGTCCTGCATTCACTTTCATTCTTATTCTTTGATCATCTTCTAGGTGTCATCTTAGTATTTCCTACCTATGTTCTTTTTGATTCTGTAACCCCTGTTTTCCCAAATACGTATTTTCTGTATTTTCTATTTTTGTAAATTATATTTTTTTCGCTTTCGAATTCTTTTGTCAAAATGTAATAATAATAATAATATTATTATTATTATTATTATTATTATTATTATTATTATTATTATTATTGTTGGAGTAAAATTTTATGTATACTATCTGATTTAATTAAGTAATATGTGCTACTATATTGTCATTTATTATATTTTTCCCTAATCTTATTATTATTATTCTTTTAACTCGATTAAAGCAAAATGTATCTTGCAATTTATATATAGTCATTTATTTTGAAAGTCACTCTATTTTATTATTATTTTTATTATTATGTTGAGTGTTAACAAATTTATTATTTTATTATTTAATTTCATATTGGATTTTTATAACCCTATAACCCATTCTCTACCATGTTTTCATACCCACACCTGTTTAGCCCTATACCCTGTTTTAACCGGTTACCAATACTAACCCAATAACCCGTCAGCATACACCTAACCTTAAATCTTCACCCCTATATATATTCTAAACCTTATAATACCCAAACCTTATAATCTTCCCCTACCCCTTCATCTCCCCTGCTCTCCCCCCGTCCTCCTGCCTCCTCTCATCTTCTTCGCCTTGTGCTCAACCTCGACCACCGGCGTCCCCTGCTCCGCCTTGCATCCCTCTTGCTACTCCCATTCATCTCTTTCACACCCTCTCCTGTGTACACATCCTCTACCTCTCCCCTCCCGATCTCTAACCCATCGTCCCCACCTCGTGTCCCTGTTGCACTGCCCTCGCACGGCCTCGCGACCCCCTGGCTGCGTCGCCTCCTGCATCGCCGGCCAGCCAGTGCACCCATCCCCAGTCACGCCACCATCCGCCGTCCAATACAGCACCGTCCTCCCCTGTGCACGCCCTGCATCCTGACAGCAGTAACCACAGCAGACAGCACTTTCCCCCTCCCTATCGCGATCAGCATGCTGCCACTTCCTGGTGTCGTCGTCCACTGCCGTTGTTGTGCATGCCTCCCCGTGATGCACCTAGTCTCTCTCGGTTCCTCGCGCTCTCTTGTGTGCGAATGTGTTGCAATGCGTGTGTTCTCGTGGTTCATTTTGAGTTCGTGTGTTCGTTGAGTTCGTTGCTCGGGAATCTGTTCCCGTTATTCTTGTGCTTGCTTACCGTTTTCATCAACATCTTCCAGGCAAGTAACTTGTATTCTTTTCTTTGTGTAATACAAGTACTAAATATCTCCTGTAGTGTAGTTGTGTTCTAGAGACAATTCTTGTGTGAAACCCCTTGTTGATCTTGTCTCTGTTGTGTTGACTCGCCCGTAGTTACCCCATGACACCCATGACATGAAATAACTTAGGGATGACCACTTCTTGTTGTATATGTGCATGTTGTTCATCACAGATTGTATGATCTCATATGCTTGATGTGTTATTCATAGTACAACTCGTTATAGACTTGTGAAATATCCTATACCATGTTGCTTGGACATCTAGTACACCATATTTCATGTTTGGTTGTGTTTTGGATGAGTTCCGTATGAACTAGTTGATTTTGTGCATGAAGGATATTTTCTGTTTTTCCGGTTTTCCGTTTTGATCAGCATTTTAGACCCTATTAAGGTCAGTATATGAATTTTATTTGTGAATAAGATTTGTAGAGAATTCTACCTATTTTCCAACTCTTCTGACAGATCTCAGTTTCGTTTTACGAGTTGTGAGTTATGTCTATTTTACTACAGATGTGTAGAGAGATTTCCAGATTTTGTTTTCTATAAATTCTGAAGAGTAATCTATTTTTATCATGATGTTAAAAGTATTATTTTGATCCAATATTTTTCAAAATACAACTAGACCTGATTGGGATTAACCCTGAATTTTTGTGAATTTATTGATGAGTTTTACAAACCATTCTATGTTTCCAAACAATTACTATACATGCAGAACTTTCATGATGTTCTGTAAAGAACCTTAATTTCGACCTGATTCAATTTTCTTTCTATAAAAATTTTGTGAATATGAATTATATCCTACTGTATCTACTTTATCACCTTTTTGACGAATCTGGATTTCAATTTATAGTTTGTGAGATATTACTATTTTCGTACTGCAGTGTTTATAATTCCAGATTTACAAAACTACTGCATCTTGATATTTTCTGATTTTTGTTGACTAAACTATTTAAATTGAAAATTTATGAAAATTTATATTCTGATAATGTACATATAGGAGAATACCCCAGATTTCTCTTGGATTTAATTAGTAATCTTCATGTTGTTTTCATGTTGATAAATACGAACTTCTGATTTCTGGCTAAATACGTTTTCTGGATTCAAATCTGTTTTAAGACTTAATTTTTTGAAATACCATATGACTTATATATATTTGCTGGATTCGACCGGGAGTCTATTTTCCATATTCTTTGACGGATCCAGGTTTCCATGTTTGTGGCAACGGAAGTCTTAGATTTAGTGCAGTACTACCTTGCTGTCCTGAACTAAAATTTTTGTTGTCCTACTCTTTTATGTGTTGTCTTTCACCCGTGCATATTTATCTTCCAACCTGAACTTGTTATTTGATCATACCATGTATTTTGGGGCATGGAGTTACTTGAACAGGTGGAGGCATCATCATATGTTCTAAGGTGTGCAAGCAGAGCCATTTGTTAATTGGGGGCATGGAGTTCAAGGCTGATTTGATTGTGATCCCAACTCTAGCTTTGATGTTATCCCTGGGATGGATTGGCTCAAAGTTACCCATGTTGTGATTGATTTCCGTGCAAAGAAGGTAATATTCAGGCTCCTGGGTCATGAGGAGTTTGTGCTTCATGTAGGTGAGACACCATCCGAGTGTGTCAAGAACTTGGTGAACCAGGAGGCTCGTGCACTTGAGTCGTTGTGCACGGATGGTGCAGTTGCACCCGTTGTTGTTCGGGATTTCCTCGATTTTTTTAGAAGAGTTGCTTGGATTACCACAAGACCGAAATGTGGTATTCGGTATCGAAGTTCAACCAGGAACGACACCAATCTCAAAGAGTCCGTACCGGATGGTACCAGTTGAGTTGGCTGAACTGATGGTGCAAGTTCAGAAGTTGCTGGATAAGGGTTTTATCAAGCCTAGTGTTTCGCCTTGGGGTGTCCCAGTGTTGTTCGTCAATAAGAAGGATGGTAGTTGCAGGCTCTGTATTGACTATCGTGAGCTGAACAATATCACTGTGAAGAATCGATACCCTCTGCCGAGGATCGATGATCTGTTTGATCAGCTGGGAGGTGCTTCAGTTTTCTCGAAGTTGGATCTCCGTTCTAGCTATCATCAAGTGAAAGTGAAGGGTGACGATATTCAAAAAATGGCTTTCTGCACGAGATACGGGCATTACAAGTTCTTAGTAATGCCATTTGGAGTTACCAATGCACCAACTGTGTTCATGAGTTTGATGAACTAGGTGTTCTCTCCGTTCTTGGATAAGTTCGTTTTCGTATTCATCGATGATGTTTTGGTGTATTCTCGAAGCAGAGAAGATCATGCTGAGCATTTGAAGGTTGTCCTACAGACTTTGAGGGAGAATCAGCTCTATGGGAAGCTAAGTAAGTGTGAGTTCTGGCTTGATCGGGTTGCATTTCTGGGCCATATTATCTTCGGCGATGGTGTATCTGTTGATCCGTCAAAGATTTATGCTGTTAGGGATTGGCCGGTACCGAAGTCAGCATATGAAGTGCGGAGTTTCCTCGGATTGGCGGGGTATTATCGGAAGTTTGCCCAAGACTTCTCGAAGATTGCTAAACCCCTAACCAATTTAACAAGGAAGAAGCAGAAGTTTGTTTGGGATGGGGCTTGTGAGGAAGCTTTTACAGAGTTGAAGGGTCGGTTGACGTCAGCTCCAGTGCTGACTATTCCTGATAGTTCTGGGGACTTTGTGATTCACTGTGATGCTTCGGGCAGAGTTTTGGGAGCAATGCTGATGTAGCAAGGAAGGGTTGTCGCTTATGCATCTAGGCAGTTGAGGCCTCATGAGAAGAATTATCCCACGCATGATCTTGAGTTTGAAACTATAGTCTTTACCTTGAAGTTATGGAAGCATTATCTACTTGGAGATAGAGTTGAGATTTTCACTGACCACAAGAGTATCAAGTATATGTTCACTCAACCTGCAGTATCACCCTGAGAAAGTGAACCTTGTGTCCAATGCCTTGAGTAGGCTGCTTACTTCTATGTTCCTGTAACCCCTGTTTTTCATTTTATGTATTTTGGAATGTATTTTTCATCTTTTTGTATTTTTATATCTCTTGTATTTTTTGGATCCGTATATTGGATTTATTTTCAATATATATTCTTTTTCTTTTCATTTGAGCTCCTTATGTCGTTTGTTCGTCGTTTTTGTTCATTTTCGCCATTTTGAGTTCTTTTTCTCTTTTTCTTGGCCTCGTTCATCATTATTATTTATTTTGGTGATGTGATGGATTTTTTGTGGTGTTTTTCCAAAATTATGATTTTTTACCCTTAAAAAAAATTTTAGGAGCCATAGAATTCACTATAAATTGTATTCCCAATTGGAATCTACCCAACACCCATTACCCATTTGTATACATATTACTACATACCCATACCCACAACCCATTAGCCCACATTTAACCCATATATAATACCCTTAACCCCCAAAACCCTAACACTAAACATAATTAATCTCTAATCTCTCTCCCTCTCATCCAAAGCATCCCGGCTCCTTATTCTCCTACCCCCTCTCTCATCCCGGCATGCATATTTCCCCCCACAACCGAACACCCCCCTCTCCATCCAATGCAACAATCCATCCACCATACAAACAACCCTTCTCCATACATCAACCCTACAACTCCCTTCTCCTTCCTTGTGTGGCCGGCCCCATCCAAACAGCACCACCACCATCAAAAGCATCACAAAAACTCTTCTTTTGGTGTTCCTTGAAATGGGTATTCGCCCCTTCGTTCGTTGCATCAAGGAGATCGTTCGTAGGGCATTTTTGGTTCGTGGGTTCGCTTGAAATTGCGTTGGAAGGAATTTCGTTCATGGGTTTTGCACTTAGGCTATTTGGCATCGTGTTTCACTCCATTAAGAGGCAAGTAATTTGTACAAAATTTTATTAGGTTGATACAAGTCAAAAAGTTCACACTTAGAGTAGTTGGGTCTAGAGACAACCAAAATTTGTATTTTTCTTAATGGGTTTGTGTAAAATTAGCCATAGATGACTTATGACATGAAGCTTGATAGGTTAATCCCCTAGGATTACCCAAAACTTAATTTTGTTCGTGTATGTGATAAATTGCATGCTACGTATTTGATTGATTGCCCATATAAAAAATAATAGGTTAGGACATGTTAGAATTCTTAAAACATGATGTTTAGATGATTGGTAGGCTGTGTTTCAAGTTTGGTTAAGTTTGGATCAAAATTGTGCAAGTTATGATGCTTTTGTCTAGAGATGTGAAATCTGTATGTGCAGCTTGTTCTGTTTGGTTTGCTATTTTCACCCATGCTACAGTCCGAATTTGAACTTCAAAATTAAAAGTGAATTGTAGGTAATTGTGTCTATTTTCCAACCCCATTGGTTTTACCTGATTTGGAGTTCGTATGACTGAGATATGATAGTTTTGGTACAGGTGTGTAGATAGATTTCAGATTCTGTTTTGGGTAAATTTTGTTAACAATTTATTTTCAAGAACTAGACTATACATAATATCTTGGTATAATATTTTGCTCAGTGTTTCCCCATGATACTAGGGACTTCTCAGATTTTTTTTGTATTTTAAAGATGAGTTTTGTGTAGTGTTTCATGTTCTTTTCTAAATTCACCTTGTGCTGTAATTTGTGTGCTGTTCTATATTGAATGTTGTTTTCACCCTAATTCTTTATACTGTATGAAAATTATTTGTGAAATATGAAAGTTAGTAAATTTCATCTATTTTCATGTCGTTTTGGCATAATTGGATTTCGATTCACTGATTGCGAGATATCCTTGTTTTCGTACAGCAGTGTTGAGAAATTTCAGATTCGTCAAACTATGATTTTGTGTTACTTCTTATTTTGATGACTTATCTATACTTACTGGAATATTATGAAACTTGTTATTTTGAGTCTGTATCTATAGAGGATTACCCCAGATTTTTCGTGGAATTATTTGATATGTTTTCATTCTGTTTTCATGCTTTTGAAGTCGTTCCCCTGTTTTCTGGCTGAACATATAATCTGCATTCAAATCAGTTTTGAGTTGAGATGTTGTGAACTAGTATATGACTTAACTATACTCGTTGGATGCGTGTGGATGTCTAGTTTCCAGATCCATCGACGGATCTTGGTTTGCATGCCTGTAGCTCTTGGAATCACTGTTTTAGTACTGTTTGGTCTTGCTGTCCTGATTGTGAACATAGACTATTTTGCTCGTATATGTGAATGTATACTATCTATACATGCTGATGTGATTCCCTGAACCTAAAACTGATTATATCATGTTAGTTTGACATTATTTTGCACACATTCATGTCTATTTAATAACCATAATAAAAGTAATCAAGTCGAGGTTTAAGGAAAAGATCTAGTAGTGGGAAAGCATAGAAATGTGTACTTAGAAGGGGACCTGTGTTTCCCATATGATTATCTGTTTCTGACTCTGTCTACATTGCTTCTTATGTAAGAAGGTGTAGAGTAGAAGAGAACCACTGGGTTCTATCTGTCTGTTTCTGACCCTGTCTACATTACTTCTTACAGGAAGGTGTAGAGTAGAAGAGAACCACTAGGTTCTATCTGCCTATTCTGATATCTGTCTGACCCAGAGTACACGGCCCTATATGATCCCCTACGAAATCTACAAACGAAACTATTTTGAATGTAGCAACCATGTGATAAAAGGATGGCACATGAAATGCTACCTAGATAGTGATCACCCAAGACTTACATAAATCTGAATCTGAAATCTGAATCTGAATCTGTTTCTGAAGTCTGAATCTGAATCTGTTATATGGAAATCTGAATCTGAATCTGAATATGTGACTATTTGAAATCTATTATCTGATTACCTGACATATCTGTTATCTGACATTTGACACTTAACACTTGAGCCATATGCTAGGATACCATACTAGTTGATTCTGCTATACCATACTAAGTCTATTTCTGCTAGTAATTAGATCTGTTTAGTTCTCCATGTGCTTGTATCCTACATTATTTGTGACCCACGACTTGCAATTGACGGATACTTATTTTCTCTCTTCTCCTTTTTCCTGCAAATTTACTTATTGCAGATCAGGTTGGACAACTGCTTGATGGTAATGGCGAAAGGATGTATTAAGTTGGATATTTCTGCTTTATTATTATTATTAGTTGTTGCTTGAGCATTGGACAAGTTGTATTTATTTTTATTTGGATATTATTTGTATTTGGGCGATGTGACCCAGGATATTTGTTTTTCTCCAGACTCTGATTTATTTGAGAATATTGTATTTGGATTCAAGTAAATTTCTGTTGGTAAATTTGTTTCAATGTTGCATTTTGGTTCCACCTTTTTTGCTTCCAACTCTGATATATTCTGTGATGTGTTGTAAAGATTTCTTGAAACAGCTTAAAGATGATAATAATCATTCGCTGAGCTTTTGTTACGTGCTCGTATTTCGTATTTTTGGGAAGTGGGGCATGACAGTTCCTCACCCAGCAGAAGGAAGTGTTGGAGGATATGAGGAGGCTGGAACTGGATGTGATTCTCCACGGTTCAGCACATCACTGTATGGTGTTGCAGTTGCTGTCTTCACTGATAGAGCAGATCAAGGATGCTCAGAGTGGTGTCCAGCAGTTGCAGGAGTTCCGGAGTGAAGTGGAAGCTGGATTGAGAACTGACTTGGTCATTCATTCTGACGGGTCGCTTCGTTTTGGAGCTAGGTTATGTGTACCGAGGGGTGAAGTTAGGCAAAAGCTCATCATTCGACCTACTCTATTCATCCTAGAGGCACGAAGATTACAGGATCTGAAGCAACATTTTTGGTGGCATGGTATGAAGAGAGTTGTAGCGAGATTTGTTTTTCAATGCCTGATCTTTCAACAAGTGAAGGCAGTGCATCAGAGGACCACTGGACTTCTTCAACCTCTTTCGATCCCATAATGGAATGTGAGAACATCACTATGGATTTCGTGACGGCACTTCCAAGGAGTCCTAAAGGTCACAATGCTATTTGGGTAATAGTAGACCATTGAACGAAGAGTGCTCGTTTCATCCCTTTTCGAGTGGGTCAGTCCACCGACGGTCTGGCAGAGAAATACATACAGGAAGCTGTGAGACTGCATGGTGTTCCTATCATTATCGTATCAAATAGAGATACGAGATTCAGATCTCAGTTTTGGGAGAGTCTTCAAAAGAGCTTGGGTACTAAGTTGAGCTACAGCACTGCATTTCATCCACAGACAGATGGGCAATCCAAGAAAACGATCCAGACATTGGAGGAGATGTTGAGGTCTTGTGTTCTTCAATCTGGAGGTTCTTGGGAGGATCACCTACACTTGGTTGAGTTCTCATACAACAACAGCTACTAGGTGAGTCTCAAGGCAGCTCTGTATGAGGCGCTTTATGGTCAGAAGTGTAGACCGTCGATCTGTTGGGATGATATCGGCGAAAGGAAGCTTTTGGGTCCTGAGTTGATTACTAAGACTGTGGATGCAGCGGCTCAGATCATGAAGCACTTGTAAGCAGCTCAGGACATGCAGAAAAAATGGGCTAACTGTCGTCGAAGACCTTTAGATTTTGTGGCAGGAAATCATGTGTTCCTCAAGGTATTATCATGGAGAGGTGTTATACGATTTGGAGGAGGGGGCAAGCTGAGTCTCCGGTACATCGGTCCGTTCGATATTGTGGAACGAGTGGGCAAGGTAGACTACAGGCTTGCACTTCCGCTGACTTTATCATGTGTCCATGATGTATTCCATGTCTCTCAGCTCAGGAAGTACATCAGGGATGACAGTCATGTATTTAACTACTCAGAGTTGTCCGTGAGACCAGACTTATCATGTAAAGTCCAACCAATTTCTATCTTGGACAGGCGTGAGAAAGTCCTGAAGAATAAAGTTATCAAGCCGGTTCATGTCTCTTGGAATCCTCACTTGCCCGGTGAGTCGACTTGGAAACTTAAGCAGGAATTTCAAAAGAAGTTCCTTCATCTCTTTGGATAGTTGCTTGGTTTTTGTTTTTTTGTTTCTTGGGGTTGTCCTATGTACTACTTGAATGAATTTCGATGACGAAATTCTTCTTCTAAGGTGGGTAGGAATTGTAACCCCTATTTCTGTTTTTCTCTTTATTTGTAATTTCTTCCTTTTAAATTTTTGTATCTGGATTTATTTTAATAATATTTTGTCATTCCTTGAACTCATTTGTTCTCTTTTGATCATCTGTATTCATTTGGCCTGAATCCTAAATCTATTTTGGTGCACTGCTAATTTTATTCTTTCGTATTTTGGGTTCATTTTGATCCATTATATTAATATCCTATTTATTTCTATCTATTTTTCTCTTTTCGGATCCTTAACCCATACCCGTTAACCCGCAACCCAAACCCAATATCTTAATTACCCTATAAATACCCATTACCCCTAATTTTTTTAATTAACCCTAATTAATCTCTCTCTCTCTCCTCCCGCCACTCTCTTTCCCCGGTCCTCTGTTTTCTCAAACCCATCCCACACCACCTTGACTGCCACCCGTCCTCGTCGCTCCAACCTCCGAAGCCACCCATCACCCCCGCCGTCGTCAGCACCCTTGTCCATCCCCGCCAACCGAAGCACCTTCTTCCTCCTCCTTCGCTCCAACCGTCAACGAAAGCACCATCACCCATCGTCACCAATTAAATAAGGATTATAGTCTTGTATGTCTGGAATCCAGGTCATCAAACAGTTTTGCAATCTGACCTACCGATTGCAAGATATCTATATTTTCGTTCAGTGACGTCTGAATTCTAGAATGCAGTTTAAATGTGCATTACCCTGCATAATTAATTAAAATAGTCGATCAAATTTGAGAAATAAAATTTTAGATAAATTTTGTTGTTACTAAACACTGTTAGGGATTGAAATATGAATTATATGATATTTTTAAATGATTTTTCAATCTACTTTTATACACAAGTATTGTGACTCTATTATGCTGCCTGAACCTATAATTAGTAAAGAATTAACTTATAGACCTAGTTTCTGTATTTATTATATGTCGTATATATATTTGCTGGAACCGGCAGAGAGTCTACTTTCTAGAATCTCTGACGAAACCAGTTTTGCTTTCCTGTAACAACAGGAATCTCTGTTTTTATACAGCAACGTCTTGCTGTCCAGAATGTGTGCTTTGTGTTTTGCTTATATATCCATGATTGATTTTGCATCTAGAGAATAGAAATAGTCATATCATGCATTGCATAACTTTGCCATCTCTTTGACATTATTTCAAATCTTCTTTTATTCATTGCATGTTCACATTTAAGTATAATAAAATACTAGTAAGTTGTGGTAAATAAGGGTCGACTTGGTAGTGAACAATCGGAGACTGTACTCAGTAGGGCCCCTTGTTCTTATGGTCATGGAAGGTGGAGTGTTGATCGTGGAATCCCGCTTGATTAAATTCTCATCATCGTGCTGAGTACACGATCTGTTGAGTTCACCATCATAGTATAAACGTTCACTGTTTGCATGCACCGAATCTGTGAAATGGGATACAGTATTACGTGCATTAGATAGGATAATAAAACACTAATGAATCTTATAAAAAAAAACACTAATGAACCTAGGATTGACACCTTTATTATCTTGCGTCATTGATTACAATTATTGTTTATTGCATCATGAATTCTAGATTTTGATTCTATTATCAACTTTTGTTATTATCTTTGATCTTTGACTTTGTTCTCGCCTATTATTTCTTGACATACCATATTTTCCTCGCTTCTTTGCTTTTGCTACATGCTATCCGTGACTTGCTTTAAGGACATTATTTTCTCTATTTTTGGATCACGAGTTTACAGGTACCGAAGGAAATACGACTCAAGGACATGGTGAGCAAACTTTTTGAAGATCAAAGATAGACTATTAGACTATTATAGTTTTCTCATGTTATTTGTTTATTTCATTGCTTTTATCATACTTTGTATTCCGGGCTTGTATGTCCCGAAGTTTAATTTTTCCCAGATGTTGGATATTTTTAGTGAATTTATTTCGTGATTATTTTGCAGTTTATTCTTTGTTTATGTGATTACTCTTTTCTTACGTAATTGTATTCTCTTATATATTATTGAGTTAATCTGTTACAGATATGGATGGTATTCTTATCATTCGTTGGGCCTTTGTTACATGCTTTTGTTCTTGTATCTTGGAAAGCGAGGCGTGACATTGAAGAATTCAAATGGAGAACTTGATTTTCTGCAAAAAATCTCTTCAACTTAACCCGCTATTGAGGATATTGGGTTAGGTTATCTAAACATGTTATCTTCAACAACGGGTTAAGTTGGAGATAGAACTTGATTTTTTTTTACTCGCTCTGTTGACTACTTAACATGTCGGCCCAAGATAATGATCTTGTATAGAAGGGGGCCCATTTCTCACGAATTTCAAATAGATTGTTCAACCATTCATTATTCTCAACTTCGTATTGCAAAATCAATCATTTCCATTACTCATCAAAATTATCTATAAATTCAGAATTATAGATTATAATTTTTAAAACTTCCCTAAACTTATCAATATCATTCGTTATATGCACCTTCTGCGGTAACTTATCCAAAATATGCCAAATGCAATACCTATGCCGAGTCTCAAGGAAAATTTTCTTTATTGCAGCACCGATCTCACGATCATGATCCATCACCATGCCAGATGGAGCACGTTTAATTGCTCCTAACCACTTTTCAACAAATGAAGAGGCCTTCTCATTTGGAATGAACCCACAATCTAAGAAAGTTGATTGCCAATAATGATTTATTCCAACAAATGGATAATAACATTCCATATTGGTTCATGTTGTATGTGGCATCAAAGGAAACTATATCACCAAATTCTTCATATTTCATCCTAACAGTATCATCCACCCAGATACAATGAGACCATCGGCCTTCAGCATCTAGTTAAAAATCATAAAAAAATAACGGATCTTTCTGTTTTTACGTTTCAAAAAATTCAATCAGCATTTAACCAATGGTACATGTATAACGTAGATGTTGTTGGCGATATGTACGGATTTAAACGGCGAAGTAGGGTTTCGAGTTCTCGAGTGGGTTTCAAAGGTTGGAGGAGGAGGTGATGAGTTAGGAGGGTTTTTTAGGGAGCTTTACGATCGGGGAGGCGCAGGATAGGAGCTTGAGGAGGAGAGGGGTGTCGGAGATCGGTGTCGGGCGTTCGGGTGAGAGAGAGAGGCGTCGGGTTTCGGGAGGAGGAGGCTCGGGAGAGGTCAGGAGGAGGGTGGGAGAGGTCGGGTTTTGGGAGTTTGGGAGGAGAAAGCGGATTAGTTTGGGTATGGGGGGGGAGGGGATTTTGGGTATAGGGGTTTCGTTGGCGTCAGGAACAAGAGAAAGAGTAGGTAGAGTGAGAGAGTAAGGGAAAGAATAGGGAAGGAATGTGAACGGAGATTTTGGGGGTGAAATCTCCAAAATACCACTGGGGCTTTAAGTGAGTGTGAGAGGGTTTGGGCGGGGAAGATCTTGGTCGTTGGATCAAGATGAGGCTTGATCCAACGGCCAAGGGGGAGTTCGCAATGGGTCTGCACAAATATATTCGTTTGCAATGGAATGAGCCTATATATATATATATATATATATATATATATATATATATATATATAGGCTATCTTCCATTGCAAACGCAAATGTCGTGCGAACTCGTGCGAACCACTTAACCCGTCATCCACAATGACGGGTTAAGGCAAAATACATAACCCGTCATCACCAATGACGGGTTATGTGTTTTGCCTTAACCCGTCATTATGGATGACGGGTTAAGTGGATGACGGGTTAAGTGGTTCGCACGTTCGCAACTGCTACAGTAGCGTTTGCAACGGAAGAAGCCTATGTAGCAGTAGCGTTTGCAACGGAAGAAGCCTATATATATATATATATATATATATATATATATATATATATATATATATATATATATATATATATATAGGGAAAGCTTCGGTTGAGCACTACTCTAGTGCTCACCGTGTGAACACTAGGCCTTCGGGCGTTCATATCGAAAATCCGAACCGTTCACATTGATCTACACATCTAAATTAGTCTAAATATCTAAAATCAAATCATTTGAAATTCATTTGCCCATCCATCATGTGACTATAAAAACAATGATTTTCAGCCATACAATTTTGTAACACTTCAATGAATGGGCAAATGAATTTCAAATGATTTGATTTTACATATTTAGACTAATTTAGATGTGTAGATCAATGTGAACAGTTCGGATTTTCGATATGAACGCCCGAAGGCCTAGTGTTCACGCGGTGAGCACTAGAGTAGTGCTCAACCGAAGCTTTCCCTATATATATATATATATATATATATATATATATATATATATATATATATATATATATATATATATATATATATCATGAAGCAAAAATATATATATATATATCATGAAGCAAAAAAACAAAGTACTAGACAATAATATATGGTCAAAGTCGTAAACAAAGTACTAGACAATAATATATGGTCAAAGTCGTAAATGCTGCATGCATTTGAATCATCTACATTATGAAAGATAAATAAAATTAGGAGAAGAAACATATAAATAATTAAAAGTATCTAAAACAACATAGTACTGATTTGCTGATATAAGAGATAGTATGACTCATGAATTCCTCATCATTGCTAACTCTCTTTTTCTCCATACTGTACTTGATTTCTTGGCTGATATTGGTGTATATTTGTTATACAACAGAAGTACACTTAAAATTTGTGTGTTAATATAAATAAATATAAAGATCTAAAATAACGTAGTACTGAACTACTGATATAATAGATTGTATGAGTCATGAATTCATCATTGAATCTCTATTTCTCCATACAATACTGATAAAGTTTTCTTGGCTTAGATGGATTCTTTTTGGAAATGTTTACTTTGATGTTCGGAATATAATGTGCACTTTGATTGTTCACCTTTCCTTCTCCTGTTTTCTTGGGAAATCCATTATTCGCACTGTAGTCTCTGCAGATCTTAATGCGGGTGTCTTATAGGCAGAACCATGGATTAATTAGCTTTGTTATTTTAGTTGACATCAATCTATCGGTATTCTATATCATCCAATCCAAATTTAAAACTGTCGTTATAATATTCGGGTGACTAATATGTATCATAGAACTGTCATATAGATCCTAAAAGTTGTTGGATATATAGGTATATTCTCAATATAATAGAATATTATTATGTATAATGTTCTATGGGGCAACATGTGTTTTGCACGTATTATCTGTTTAATTGTGGGACCGGGTTGAGTGGGTATAAAGCCCAGTACCCTAAACCCAGTTCTTCTCATATAAAAACTGGTCTAGAGGTAGTGCGCTGTGATATTCCAATACTGATAAGTAGGGTATAATATCTTAAGCGGCTATGAGATAAACCCTAACCCTAATTACTCATCTTGATCTCTAACAATCTTAAGATTTTAAAATTAATTTTGAGATTAAGAGAAATTGAGTCGGAGTTTACCGTTCGTCGGAATCCATCCTTGTCGTCGGTAGCAGCCATTGCCGTTGCCTTCACCGACGTCGGTACAAGCCTCCGCCTCGGCCGCCACCAGCCGTCGCGTCTACCGCGAACCCTTTCTCCCCTACTCCGATCGCGATCTGTTTGACTCAGTCGCTGGGGACGCTGCAAGACGTCAGGGTCGGAATCTTCGGTCGCCGCCGCCCAGGTCAGCCGCCCCGCCACTGCTGGCATCGATGCAGGCCGCCACCACATTTGGGTTGGCATCGACATAGCTGTGGCGTCGCTGGGGATCGCCTTGCTGAGCACCACTGCCGCTGGGCGTCGCCGACGCTGAGCGTCGCCGCCGCTGGGCATCGCCTCTGCCAGGCCTTCTCTGACCACCGGTAACCCCTTCTCACTTCTCCTCCACTTTGATCGTTTGAGGGGATCAGGAGATGAACAGTGAGATCCGAATTTTCTATTGGCTGATTTGGGTGTTTCGTGTTCGTTTTGTGGAGGGGATCACATATGAACCTACTCAGATCTAACTCCAAATCAGTGATCTCATTGGTTGAGATCCGGTGTTGTGTGTTCGGGTGGTTGGAGCAGATCCAGTCCAACAGCTGCTCTATTGGTTGGAGATTGTTGTTTGGTGTTTGGACTGTCGGAGCAAATCTAGATTCAGATCCAGTCCAATAACTACTCTATTGGTTGGAGATTTGTTGTTTGGTGTTTGGACTGTTGAATCAGATCTATATCCAGTCAAAAGGAATCAAATCTGGATCTAACCAGTGGAGACAATCCATTGTGTATTATTTTGTATTCCGTGTTTAGGGAGAAGACTGGATCTACTGCAATATACTTCCAATTCAGATCTAAATTAAAGATAAGTTCCTCACCCAATTTAAACTGTTACTTAATTATTTATTTGAATTTTGTTGCTGAGTGCTAAAGTTCAAAACCGTATTAAGCATTATTTAATTAAATACAAATCTGAATAACTGCTTTGGCTACGTGCTATGGATCAAATACTTATTTTGATAAATCATAGGCTTTGACTATAAAATTGAATCTCCAATTAAATTGTTGTGAATTAAATTGTGCTAATAATTTGCTTAATTGACTAATCTTTAATGATTTGATGAAGGTAGAAACTTCAAAGTTACTTACAAACTGTGTGTATTTGAGACGATGGATTTACATCACGGTATGATAAGTCTGCACCATGCAGGCTTCTCCATCGAATTTGGAAAATGCTTCTAACTTGAAGTATCGGCCTGATCTACTCTAATCTTTCTTAGTATTTTTCATGTGATGAATGTGTTAACGTTTTGTGTGTTTGATCATATGATTGAGAGTTTTAGATCATAGTTATTCTCGCTTTGAAAAACTAGCATGTTTTGTGCTGTTAAATGTTTTATCATACTATGTATATAGATATTTTGACAAATCCATTGTCTGCAGTTTGTGTGAGATTATATATTTGCTTCTCTCATTAAAATAAATAAATGATGCATAAGATCTGTAACAAATGTCCGTAACTTAGATAAAAGCATTTTGTAATGCAGTATATGACTCCATTAGTTACGTTTTGTTCTTTCCCGTTCATTATACTGTGTGTGCAAAATTGAATTATAAAATATTGGTCATTATCTCGTTTAGTGTTTCGAAGATGATGAATAACAAATAAAGAAAAATATAGCTCAATGTGTTTGAGCAAGTGGACATTGTTAGAATCACTAAGGAAAGCAAACAAATTTGTAAAACGTGGTAGAGTAATTTTGTTTTAACTCTTATAATGTGTATATATTATCAATCACATGTATAAGTTGAGTTTAACAAATGAGACAATTAATAATAATAGTTCTAATTGTGTATTGTTCATGAACATAGCAAATTGGCTAGGATTTGAGAACTATATATTAAATTTGTTTGTTCTTGTTAAAACTCACGACTCTGCTAAATGACACTCTATTAAATATGACAAATATGAAAGTTATGCTCAGATTATGATCCCTAGAAAATCATTTAGTATGGTATTTAGGAGCACACAATTTTTTGAGTCAATATATTCTGATATTTGTGATCTCAGTAGCTTTGTGACTATATGAGACGATAATTGGTCAGAAGTATTTAATCACCTATGTAGATGATTATTGAATGTTTGTCATACATATATGGAGGATGTAGCACTCATTATTTTGATGAATTAAAATCTAGTTAAATGCTAAAAATCAAGGGTTCAGAATCGATGAAGGTGGTGAATATGTTTAATAATTTTAGAGTAATTTGCATTTGGCATAATCTATAGTGCACTATGTTTACTATTGTCAAACAGTATTGATAAAGTTAGAATCAAATACTCAGTGAAATGTTGAATTCTATGTTATTGACTGTTAGTTTGATTTTGAGTAATTATGAGTGATGTTACATTATCAATCATATTTCTAATTTGTTACCACACTCTAAGTTACTTACACCTTGTAGATTAACGGTATAAAAATACAAATAATTTTGTCAAACTGAAAAATGTGGTATGATACATTTGTTAAAGTACATGATACTAAAAGGCCTAAAGTAGGACCTATAACAAATATTTGTATATGCTTAGAAAGTGCAGAATGTGGTTCTATGAACAGTTTTGGATCTATCTAATTTAAGTTAGTAGAATCTGGACTTGCAAAGTTCTTTGACAATGTGTTCATCAAAGACAAATCTATGAAATTATCAGTCCTACTGTCACGGTCAACGATTCACAGTTTGAATCAAGAACCAGTCTTACTGACACTTAAACTTGAATGATAAATGAGCTAAGAAGAGTCTTTAGTAGACAATGAGATAATTTTGCGTCATACAATAATACTTTAAATTAGTTGATTTGTCAAAATGGGCTGAAACTATAGTAAGTAAGTAGGGTTTTGTAGAAGAAACTTAATTTTGATTGTTCAGTAGCAATTTTAATGCTTTTTAGTAGCTAACAGATTGACTGAGAAAAATGGGATAGATTTATTTGATGTCTACTCACATGTTTGTCATATTGCTACAATAAGTATTCTTCTTACCCTTACATCTATTAAAAATTTTGTTATTCATAAAGGATATTTAAAAAGTTTTGTACTTGATATTTTGTACTGGAAAGTTTTGAACTAATATGTTTAGTGAACAAGATTTACAATTTAGTAAAATCATCGTATGCTTTAAAACATGTAATATAGCTAACGTATAAATAATTTGATAAATTTCTCAAAGATCCTAGTATATGAATTAAGTAATTCAGATCAGTGCCTTTAACTTTGTGGTGTGTCAAATATAATAGCTATTATTTACTTGGTTTTATTGACATGCTTGTTGATTGAAGTGACATCTCTATTATAAATGGAGTTAAAATTGTGTTATCTAAATAAATTTAGCACCTAAGTGGTGTGTACACCATATTATGTATAAGGGTGAGATTGGCAAGAGATAACCCTTAGTCAAACTCGATAAATCAATGATGTGTTTGAAAAGTGGGGATATAGTGATTGAAAGTATGTTTTGAAACACCTTATAATTATGATAAAAGGTTGACACCTTATGATAGTGCAACTATGAGATAGGTCGATCATTCTAAAAGAATTGAAAGTCTCGTGTATACAAAGATCTGCACTAAAATAGACATAGCCTTTGAGGTAGGTATGATCTGCAGATTCACTAATAATCTCATACACATTTGAGTGCCCTTAAGAGGCTAATGAGATACGTAAGTGGTACTCAAGAGTTTGCTTTGTGCTACTCAAAGTTTAGTGGAAGTCGACAACTAGTTAATATATGTTCACACTAGGAGGAGCAGAAAAAATTATGGAGATTAAAAGGCAAACAAGCATTGCATTTTCATCCAGGAAATTAGACCTCTATGTGTTATCCTCTGCAAGGAAAGAGGCTGAGTGGATTGAATGACTTATTGCTAATCATCCATTTGAGAAGTTTAATGTAAATTCTCTAATTCTATTATGCGACTATCAAGCTATAATACATTGTAGCTCATAACTCACTCTATAATAGTAAGAGGAGTATATTAAGGCTGAAAGAAGCCTAGTTGAACTTTCTCATAGATAAAGTGTAATTGTGACAAGTATGGCCAGTGCTCTTGCTAAGAGACTTGAAAGTGATCTAATTATCAAAACTGTGGGGGAAATGGAGTGAAAAACTATTGAGTCAAAAGCTTTAACATCCAAGTTGTTTTGAGATTTAGAATCCAGTTGGAGCCATAGAGAAGTTCAAACTGAAGCATCAATTTTAGGCAGTTGACATGCTTTAGATAATTTGAAAAGTTCTATGTAAATTTTGTTAATATATAATTTCATTCCAATTTTGATGAAGCTATATATTTTCATAATTTACTTAGAATCATCTCATTATTCCAAAAAGAGAGCATGAAAACTTGTCGATGTGTTTCCGATGTTTAGAATGGTTGTTATATCATTCCAATTTGATGATATAACTCTTTTATGGATTCATGTTTCATTTCAATTTTGATGATTCAAAATTAACCATAATTGATTTGACTGTTCTATCATTCTAATATAAAACATAGTATAGTTCTTGTGTAGAAACTATAATAGTTCTTGTTCTTTATTTTATTAAAGAAACTTGATTGTGATGCTTACGTTACATTTTTCTAAGCTATCGCTGAATTGTACTAAGTTCTTTAGCAGAACTAGATACTTTATGAAATTTGCTAGAATTCTTAGAGATGTGTCTCTTGATATTCTTGTTTTCAATAAGCTAGCAACGATGGAGGAGTTAAATCTGTCAACATTGATTTCAGAATAATGATTTACTCAGAATGGAGGAGTAAACATAAAGCAGTTTGCAAGAATATAGTTTTGGTTTATTTATCGAAAGAATAAATTTGTCACTTTCTTGATAAAACTTCTGTTGAGTTTAAGACTCTTGTGTTCATGAACTTAAAACTCATATTTTGTTCTTGAAGTTTATTTGGTTTGGTTGATTTTGAAACTATGACAGGTTTCTCTAGTTGGTTTAGTCATTGCGAACTATTCTGTTTTGATATGGTCTATGAACTATTTGATTATTTTGGTTTAGTCTCATTTGAACTATTCGGGTGATAATTGATTTAGTCTATGAACTATATTATTTTTGTGAGCCAATGATTTAACGGGGCATTGCCTAATATATTGAGAATATAGGAGGAGATTGTTGGATATATAGGTATATTCTCAATATAATAGAATATTATTGTGTATAATGTTCTATAGGGCAACATATGTTTTGCACGTGTTATCTATTTAATTGTTGGACCGGGTTTAGTGGGCATAAAGCCTAGTACCCTAAATCCATTTCATCTCATATAAAAGCTGGTCTAGAGATAGTGCTCTGTGATATTCCCATACTGATAAGCAGGGTATAATATCTTAAGCGGCTATGAGATAAACCCTAACCCTAATTACTCATCTTGATCTCTAACAAAAGTCCTATATATGTTATACGAGAAATGGTAGCATGTAACTTCATTTGCCACTCTCACATAATTGATCCATACATAAATTTTATATAAAAAAATAAAAAGTGTGGTTAATTGGAATAGCTTACTTTTTGAAATTTGACCAATCATAGAGAGTGGTAAATGGAATTGCACATTTGACATGCTATCATTTCATATTTTAAATTTTATATATGGAAGGGTTGTTATTGTACACTACAAGATAAAGGGGAATATCTGGCGTAAACTCCCCGGCATTTGGGGTGTTTCGCCGGGGGATTCCCCGGCGTTTATTAAAAAGCGCCGGGAATTTCACACATCCCCGGCGCTGGAAAATGCCAGGAAAACCCCCCACCCGCGCACTAAATTCCCCACTTCCCTCTCTCTTTTTCACTCGCCCCTAATTACTCGTGCGCCCTAAATCGATAAATCACCCGCGCCCTAAACCCTATCTCTCCGAAAACCCTACCTCTGATTTCGTTCCTCTTCGATTTCGTTCCTCTTCGATTTCGACGAAACCCTACCTCTTTCTTTCTTTCTTCGATTTCGATGCCCCAATCTCCACTTCGTTCATCTTTCTTTCTTCGATTTCGATATCGTTGCCTGCTCAATCTCGATCTCGTCGCCTGCTTGCGTTCAATCTCATCGCCTGCCGCCGTTGCCGTTGGATTGGTGAAGATGGTGAGTTAGTTACTATGCAATCTGCGGATTTGGGTTTCTTGAATTTTGTTGGTTTATGGTGTGGATTTTGGTTGATTATATAATAGGTAGGAGTTTAATTAGTGAATGACGACGAGACTCTGAGGGATTGTGCGCAAGGGTTCCAAACAAGTTGCAAGATTGGGAAAGGTGGATTTGGGTCTGTTTATAAGGTGACTTTCTTACCCTTAGTATTGTTCAAAATTTTGACAAGGAAGCTGAAACATTGGTTGAATAAGATGCGAATGAATGTTTATTTTTTTGCCCATGTCTTTACAATATCTAGAAAGGCAGTATATTCACTATGGAGGAATAGGGCTCTTTAGGATGTGGAAGGGTTTATTTGGTTCTGAATATTTATTGTTAAGTAACCAATAGTTGTGCTAAATTAATTTATTGGTTTTAGTTTGATGTGTTGTTGAGGCAAGAGATTTGTTTTTGACGTGTTAAGTTATTTTTTTTCTGAAATAGATGAACTGCGTTGCCTTAATTTTTAAATGAATTTTATTACCATCTTTTTAAATTTGAAACAATTTGAAACCACGACGTACACGATGACCTACTTAAATATTGAATTCATTTGCAGTATTGTTTAAGTTGAAATTGATATATAGCAATCTATGTTCATCTCTATTCATACAGGACTACAGTTATTAAATGTTTTGGTTGATGATATCTTGGCAGAAGGTCTTCATTTTGTTCTTATTTCATTATTATTGTCTAAGATTAGTGACCCGAAACAATGAGTCATTCTGTATTTTTCATGAACAATGAGCAGAAAATGACTAGCTTAAAGCAAATCAATCTTTTACAATTAAGCTATTGAAATGATACAAATTTCAGTATGCCATGTAAAAAACAAACCCCAATCAGATACATTCAAGAAGTTCTATAAAGGGAATTAGTTGGCAACAAAGACTCTTAACATGAAATTTGCAATCGTCAATGAGCTATGCCCGACAATTTAGTTATACAACCAGATGAATCTGTTTATAGTTTTATAGGTTTGATAACTCAAATCTCTATCCACTTAGATATAAGTTGGGTAAACTAAATAATTCCATTTAATCTACTAATATTTTATTTTATAAACATCTAACCTACCAATACATGTACTACATTTTAGTAAGGCTTTTAATGTTTTGATGACAAGCCGTATGGATTTTAGAGAAAAAAGACAATAAGATCTTCCACTTTATTAAATTTAAGGACAGAATTTCATGAGTAAAATGAACTAGGAAGTGAAGAGATGACTTCAAAAAGAGTGAGGAAAGTGAATTCAACTGATGAGGGGTTCTAGAAGTATGCTAATGTCAATGCTAATCAAAATTTTCTTTGGTAACTGAACTCATGTTGAAACTTTTAAGGAGAATAAATAATAGAATGAGAGGATTTCTTCTTTTGGAAGATGACTACATATCTGAGAGATCGTTTCAACTCTTTTAGCGCAGGGCTGATGCTTATGCCATTTAATATGCTTAGCTATATATTTGCACATGTTTTTTCTTCTTAAATGCAGAATGACTCATTTACTGTTTTTTTCTTAAATGCAAAATTAACTGTTTTTTTTGCAATGAATAGATTGTTCATCATTCCATTTTGATGATATTGTGTATGTAATCGTTTCATTTTGATGTTACCGTGTACATATATAGTAGTGTAGAACTAAATTTGAACAATATATGAATGATACTTCAAACTCGGACATAGTGATTTAAACTGCTAAATAGCTAGCTAGGTTAGTTAATGCAATTGAGGATTGAGGGTTACTCAAAGATAGATTTAATTGAGGATTAAATGAAGAATTGTAGAAGTGTACAGTAACATCATCGAAATATGCTTTTATACTATTAGAAGAGAACTAATTGCAAGACTACAAAAACTAGTGTAGAACAAAGTTTTAGGATGAACACTCAAATCAAGTTTTGTATTACATCTATGTCAGTTTCTATTTCACTCTTAGTTCACCATCATACCTAGAATGCGAAGTATGAATTTGATTGTTTTCAAAAGCATACCAAACCTTCATCCACTCCAAACAACCCAGCGTTCATTAAAAAAGAATATTTTAATTTGTGAGGGTCTCAATCTCTCTTTCTAAAAAACTATTTTTTATGAAATTTAATTTTCAGATTGAGTAATATTATTGAAATGGATAAAAGTTGGATGAGTAAGTCACGATTATACAAAGAGTATCGAGATAGTGTTAGAGATTTCATTATCTTTGCCAAGCAACATTCTCATGATCCCAACTTTATCCTTTGTCCATGTCGCCAATGCGTAAACTGTCATTTGCTTCCATGCTACGAAGTACAAACACATTTGGTGATTAATGGTTTTCTGCAAGGGTACACACTGTGGTTCTGCCATGGAGAGCGCGACACATCGGTTCCGGTTGGACAAGATTTGATGGAAGAGGAAAATGAACCCTTAGTGAATGACGATGACAGTCTTGCCGATGAGATGCAAAATTTAGTGCGGGATGCTTTTAGGATTCACAACAATCCAATGCACACAAATAGTTCAACAACCCAAGTCCATGATGAACCGACCGAAACCTCGCACATTGATGGAGACGAGGGTGGAGTGGAGGAGGAAAGGCAAAACTCTGAATTTAACAAAAAATTTGAAGCATTCAGTAAGTTGTTGGAGGATACTAGTACACCCTTGTATCGTGATTGCATCAAATTTTTAAAGTTCTCATTCATCATGAGGTTATTTCAGATCAAATGTTTGAATAGTTGGTCTGCCAAATCCTTTACAATGTTACTTAAATTGTTGAATGAATCATTTTCTGAAATTTGTCTCCCAAATTCAGCATATGGAATAAAACAATTCCTTAAATATTTTGATCTGGGGTATGAGAAGATAGTTGCATGTCGATATGATTGTATGTTATTTAGGGGGGATAAGGAGAGTCTGGAGAACTGTGAAATTTTTGGTACTTCAAAATGGAAAGGTGTTCCGAATGAAGAACAAGATGCAAGTGGGATAATTAAATCAAGGTGGAAAAAGAAGCCAGCAAAACAGATGCGCTACTTTCCTTTGATTCCTAGGCTACAAAGGTTGTTTATGTCATCTAAGACTTCTTCTGATATTGGATGGCATGCTGAAGGGCAGAAGAATGATGGAATTCTCAGACATCCGGCGGATTCTGCTACATGGAAAAGTTTTGATGAAAGATATTCTGATTTTGCTGAAGATACTCACAACGTGCGACTTGGATTAGCCAGTGATGGTTTTAACCCATTTCGGCAAACGAGTAGTGCATATAGCATATGGCCTATAGTGTTGATACCGTATAATCTACCACCTTGGAAATGTATGAAGCCATCGTCATTTATTTTGTCTACAATAGTTCCTGGACCGAAAAGCCCTGGAAATGATATAGATGTCTATCTTCAGCCTTTAATCGATGAGCTCCAACAGTTGTGGGAGGGTGTTCCAATATATGATATAACAACTAAGAAATCATTCCGTCTTCAAGTTGCATTGACTTGGACAATCAATGATTTTTCTGCGTACGCAAATTTATCCGGTTATAGCACCAAAGGACGTAATGTATGTCCTTGTTTTGCTGATAAAACTACTTCACGATGGCTATATAATGGGAGAAAGTTCTGCTACATGGGTCATAGAAGATTGTTGCCCGACACACACAATTTCAGGACGGAAACTACGACTTTTGATGGGGTGGAGGAGTGGGAACATTCACCTGAAATATCGTCTGGGTCTGATGTGTTAAAGTGGCTACATGGTCATCATTTCAATTATGGTAAGGAAGTAGAAGCCATAAAAAAGGGCAAGAAAAGGGCAAGGGATGACGACAACGATGAAGATGAATGTGATGACATTGTTGAGTTAGGGTCCGGGAAGAAGAAGAGCATTTTCTTTACACTGTCGTACTGGAAATTCAATTTATTACGCCATAATTTAGATGTGATGCATATTGGAAAAAATAATGGTGAAAATTGTATACGGACTATCATGGGAGATGATCGGAAGACAAAAGACAATCTTAAGTGTCGTCTTGATTTAGCTGCGTTAGACATACGACACGAGTTGCACCCCGAATATTTATAAAATGGCAGAGTGCGCCTTCCTCCAGCAATGTACTGCATGTCTAAAAAGGAGTTGGAATTGTTCTACAAAGTTCTACAGGAGCTTAAAGTTCCCGATGGCTATTCATCTAACATAGCAAGGTGCGTCAATGATAAGGAGAAGAGGCTTCAGGGTCTAAAGTCACACGACTACCACATCTTGATGCAGAATCTCCTTCCTGTGGCTTTAAGGTTCTCAATGTGCGACCAAGTCACTGTCGTCATCAAGGATCTGTGTAGCATTTATAAAGGACTTTGCTCAAGGGTTCTACGTGTTGAAGACATTAACCTGTTAGAGTAACGTGCTGCTTTGGTACTTTGTCAAATGGAGAGAATGTTTTCCCCTTCGTTCTTCACTATAATGATTCACTTGGTCATTCATCTTGCAGGCGAAGCAAGACTTGGTGGGTCGGTACATTATCGGTGGATGTATCCTATTGAGAGGTAGTTATTCATATTTGTTAATTATATACCTCAAATTTGGATAATGTGCATACTTTTTTTGATCTAACCATTTACATGTATAAGTATCTTTATTGACTTAAGGGATATATTAAAAATAGATCACATCCAGAAGGCTCAATAGCAGAAGGTTATCTCTCGGAAAAGTGCTCCAATTTTTGTTTCCGATATCTTCAGGGTGTCGAGACATGTCTTACTAGACCAAGGAGAAACCCAGTTGGGTCAAACCTTGGTGAGGCACATTATCTCTTTCAAACTGTTGGAAATACCATTGGTAAAGTTGATGCAGTTGAGTTAGATAACTTAACATGGGAATAAGCACATCGATATGTGCTAGATCATCATGCAACAGTTGAGCCATTCCGAGAGTAAGTCATAATTGGGTTGGTTTATATTTAATTAAACTCGATTTGAACAATGTACATCTAATTATATTTCGTTCTTTTAAATATTTACAGAGAATTTATCCGTGAAATGAAAAGGAATTCTAGAACAAGGAAATTAAGACCACGTGACCAAAATAAGATGATGAATGAAAGATTTCATATGTGGCTTAAAGACTATGTAAGAGTGTTCCAAATTATCAAGTACTGTCTTTTTTGTTAGAATATTCTTAATTTTACTAATACGGTTTATCATCACATCCTATAGGTTCCGAAGTTGCATGATGATTTGGTATCACCTGAAATCAAGATTCTTGCTACTGGTCCCCATAAGATGGTTAGAAGATTTAAGGGATATATATATAACGGATTCAGATTTCATACTAAGGATCGTGAACGTTATTTAAAGTTCCAGAATAGTGGAATTGTAGTGACGTCAAAGACAAGAAGTTATGCTTCTAAGAATGACACAAATCCAGTTGATGAAGATGTTCACTATTATGGGGTGCTCACGGATATCATCGAGTTAAACTGTTTTGGTTATTTTCGAGTTGTCTTATTTCCCGCGGACTGGGCTGGTATGGATAAGAATTATCCCCAAAACAAGGATATTTTAGATTTCACAATTGTAAACTTTTCAAATTTGATTCATACTAGCACACACATCAGCCATGAACCATTTGTATTCCCATCTCAAGTCCTCCAAGTGTTCTATGTTGAAGATCCAGCTTCGCCTAAATCTTACATGGCTCTTATTATGCAACCAAGAGATGTATATCAGTTGGGAGAGACATCTGATGATGAGGACGAAGATGTCACTAACATTTTTATTGCTGCTGAATTTCCTATGTTTGATGTAAACATATCAGATGACAACAGTAAACCTAATTGGCTACGCACGGATGGAAAGCCAGGGGATGTATTGGATAGTATTGAATAACAATAACTTTTGAAACATATTTGAATTGTTAATTATGTGTTTACAAGATTGCATTGTATTGTCTCGGTTGATACCTATTTGAAGATTGCATTGTATGTTTTCGAATTCTATTTTGTCTTATTATGTGCCAACTTATATCTATTTTGTCTTATAGCTTCTTGTTTTTGTGCCAATGACCAAGCTATGGTTTTTGATCACTGTGTTTATGGTTATTTGAAGCATCAATGCGTAGCTTTGTTGTTATTATACGTACACGAACATCATACGTGCCCCTTATTTGTAGATGTATAATTAATGTAAGTTCATTTTTGAGCTATTAAGGGAGCTCATTTTTTGTGGTTGCTGAATAGAGATTAGAGATTAAGCCCTATTATTGATGTTGTTTTATTCTGCTGCTTATCAAATGTGAAGTTGATACTTGATACTCTAGAGTCGGGTGTTGACATAAGGAATTTGTGTCGTAGGATTGAAGCAAGAGGTTATTGCACCAGTATTTTTTGATGTCTCGGGGGTCTTAGAGACCTGTAGTTGCTCAAGATATTATCTTGCCACATTTGTTGGGAAGTTTATAAAAACTTGGGGGGTTGATTCCAAAGTGAAATAGGAAAGTGAGGTAAACTACCCAACTTGGATTTGACTTCAAACATGATATAGGAAAGTGAGGTAAACTACCCAACTTGGATTTTTCACTGCTTGTCTTTTGCTTGTAGCACACCAGTAGATTCCTTTTCACTGCTTGTCTTTTGCTTTACAGAAGAATGTTTTGTTCAGTTTGGTTTATTTTATCATAATTTTAGTCTGTTGCCAAGTTGTCTGCGGGAGCTTATGTGCACATTTCATTGATATCTGAAGAAGGTAAAAGCTTTGAAAATTTGAACATTAATAATTTTAGATATTGCAGTAGTTTTTTTGTGAGTTTTTTTTCCTGTTCAAGTGATTGGTTAAAATTATTGGCATCATTTTCTAGTCCACAGTTTGTAATCAATCTCAATAATGTAGCATGTTGTGGTCATTGGCCTGCTGGGTTATTGGACAAGTACAATTTCAAATTATAGTTATGATAATTGTTATTTCTTTGTTGCATTGTTGTTAAATAAAAATATGTGGCTAGCTAATTACAAGCTGGTCCTGTAAACTGCAATTTGCACAAGAAGATTAGCATGTCCCTTTCTATTTGGTATCTAAACTGCAATTATTATATTTTATTGCTTTTGTCAATAAGTCTGAATTATGCCGCGACGGAATACGGTACATAAAGGAAGGGGTAAGGAGCCTCTAAACGAGGAGGATACCCACTTAGAGGTAGGTGAGGGGAGCACCCAGCCACCCCCCCAAAAAAGACCCGGGGAGTAACGAAGTTAACTGATGTATGGAAGCTACCTGCGGGTCAAAAAATACTAGTGGAGATAAACGGGGATCATCAGCCCATAGGCAAAAATGCAGTGACCTTCGCATCGTTCATTAGGTTGATTGCTCGGAATTCAGAGTATCTTCCACTATCTTACGATAGATGGACAAAGATCCTCATAGCAACAAGGGCTAGAGCTGTTGAAGTTCTTAAAGTACCATTCATTTCTACAGTATTTCTTATTTTCTTTTGGTTTCAATATATAAGTTACATCATCTTCACCAGCAACATAATCAAGTTTACATCCAGTGACCAAGTTTGCACCTAAGCAAAGTCAGTTGCCACTTAAGGTTTGTGAAAACATGAGGAGGGTACACAACTGATTTCCTTGTATTGAAATAAAAATCACATGATGAGCAATAAAAATCACAGATGACCATGTCCTAGAGAGTTGTCACTGTCAGTAATGTGTTTTTATTTCACAAATTTGCTCCAAATAATAAAGTTAATTTTTAGGTCTCAGGTATCATTTCCCTTCATCTTTCATTAGATCCTTTTCTAGTTTATAAGAGATTTCAAAGATTGTCCTACAGATCCATGAGTTCACTGTGTAACTTAGAAGTCTTGTTCATTGCCATCTAATTACTGTTCCACAAACTCTACTTTGCCATGACCTTTATGTGTATGTGTGTGTGACTGGGGGGTTGGCAGCGGGTAAGAAACTCCTGCAACTAAAATCCAGAAAGTCAACCTGGGGAATCTGGAGACTACATATCAAATTCTTAATTTCCTTAAAATTTTAGAGCTAACCAGAATTATCAACATCTTAGTAATAAAGCCACTTTCAATTCTCATGGAAATGTTTAGTTATCAATAATGTGGCATGGCGGTGAACCGGTACTATGTCTATTTAAAAAAATTTTAAAAAAAAACATTTCATTTTCTGTTGAACTTTTTCATTTCACAAACTGAAATTATTATGATCTCAAACATGCACCTGCATTCTCAAAGTAGCTAGTCATCTCTAAGACTATAACTCTTACTACATTATATGTATCTACCTTGTTGTCAATTTAATCATGCATGAATGTTTGTTTAGTTACACAAATATTTTCATATTAGACTTATTACCAGCTAGCAAGTATTGATTAGGTCTTAAGTAGCAAATAGTATTGATCAGGACTTACACAAATATTTTGTATTCATGACTGTTTGTACCATTATTGCAGCAAAAATTTGATTACCCGGCGGTTCTTGATGCCGACTGGGTAAATAAATCTATGTCCAAAAAATGGAGAGACTATAAGGTTGAGCTTAAGGCAGAATATTATGACGAGAACTGAACAATGGTTGAGAACACAAGAGTACTCCCGAGAGGTGTCGTGCGTTCTGATTGGGAATTTCTTTGTCATTTTTGGAGTACACCTGAAGGGAAGGTAATCAAAAAAATGTAGATTATGATGTAATATATTTTGATATGACATTTGGCTTATTAAATATTATTGTGATTGTAATAATTTTATTTATGTGCAGAAGATAGCTGAAAGAGGTCGTGCAAGTAGGGATACACAGGCCGTGTTGCACACTTCAGGAGGTACAAGCTTTGCAAGGCGACGCGCAATAATAGTATATCTAAGTGTTTTGATCTTCATTTGAATAGTATACGTAATTGATTTTATAATTCCCTATGTATTCTAATATATGTAGGATGTGGAGCAAGGAGGTGCGGATCAGTACGGTGATTTAGATTTCTTCGACACAACCCACATGAACTCACAAGGCGTATTTCCGTCCTCAAAGGCAGCGACGATATCGGTAATAGTTTTTCTATCTTAAATGTGCTTATTTGATGTGTAATATGCTTTAACAATGAATCACATATCACATGTTTTTGGAATTTGTTTTTTTTAAAACAGACAACTGCTCGAAATAGGTATGCCGAACTATCATCCGCTTCCACCGCCGGCTTTCTCACAACACCGGTTGATATAGTGCAGCTTCAACAGCAGGCGTTGGTCGAAAACATGGGTCCAGAGCGCCATGGTCGTGTGCATGGGAAGGGGTTAGGACCAACACCCTCTCGAACTTGTGCTTCTTCATCAACACAGCCGGATCCTAGAGATAAGATATTTATTCTAGAGACGCAAGTCGCAGAGCTTAAGGCAACAGTTGCACATATAGCACAGATAATGAGGGAAACAAATGTTCAAAACCCCTCTAACATACCAAAACAGGTTTATACAGTATTGTTCTTATCTAATTGTGTGTATCAATTGTTTATGCATTTTATTTGCATTAATATTTTATACCAATCTGACTAATTGTGTGTACCAATCTGACTCAAAGCATCTTTCATACTTATTTCTTATACAGCAAGGTGATAGAGACCCGACATCATCCAGTCGTCCGAATGAAGAGGAAGCCGACGATCGTGATCCCGTCAACGGCATCACTAGATGTACACTGTGTTGGCTGTTTTGCTTCAAAACCCAAGATTCCTTCTTTTTCCTTTAGTCCCACATCGGTGGGAATGACCACCATGTGAGTGTATATAATACAAACCACTCTTTATCCCATTGTAGTCTAGTATGGTGTGGAGAGAACCCGTGGGCCACACGCGCGCGCCGCCGCCGCCCGGCCCGGTTCGGTTCGGCACGCGTAGTGGGCACGGGTGTGCGCGCCCGCATCTGCGGACACGAATGCCGATCCGAAATTGCTCTTCGGGTTCGGGTTGAGATCCAAAACTTCTTTTGTTGTTTTTTTTTCTTTTGACTAATTCCACTTAAACGTTGGATTAGTTTTCAGATTCGATTTTTCTGGCCTCCTTCTCTCCCAACGTTCACACGTTCTTGTGTATTTATATTCCAAACCCTCTTCCGTTTTCCTACTACTAAAAACTCGAAATCGCACCACAAAGATAAACTCCTTCGCTGCTTTAGCAATCCGCAGGCCATTTCCTTCGCTGCTTCCGCTCCTTTTTCATTTTCACCTTCGTTCTGGGTAAGGCTAAGTTCGGGTCATCTCTCGACGTTGTGTGCGATAGTGAGACGCCGGTGATACCGGGGGTTTTACCACTAGGAGCATCTGCGAAGCGTCTGCACATAAGACCGCGGATCAACTCTTAGGGCAGTGCGTACCGCGCGACTTCCCCATAGGCCGGTAAATCCATTTTATTTATTTTGTTCCAACAGACTAAAAAGATTAGAGACAATTTTATACAACAATCTAAGAGTTGAATCGTACTATTAATCTGATTAATTTAGCGTATCTTGTTAATTAAGAACAGCCTGATTATTAATCTAATTAAATTAGTATTTATTCGTAATTAAACACACACATATTATCAATCTGATTAAGGAGCACATATAAACAGAACTGCCTTTTGTTAATCTGTTAATTAAGCATATACATATTCTTAATCTGATTAACTAGCACATATAAGCAGAAGTGCTTATTGTAAATCTTTTAATTTCGCACGCTCTGTTTGATTATTATAACCTAGTAAAAAAACATTCATAGCATAAAAGGAAACCACCAAGTAATACATAGGATGTCACAAGACAACAGATCAATGGAGTAGAAGGCGTTATTAGCTTCTTACTTGAAAACGTTTAGCAGAGTCTATAGCAATTCTTTTTATAGCGGGATTCCTTTCGAGTAGTTGTCATCACATGCATAATGCCAATAATAAAACATAATTGAAAGCTATAATTAATTATTAACACCCTACTCGCTTCAAAGTAGTTACTGTTTGACACCCACCTGTGATATAAAGGCTGTGAAGCACATATAGTTATATTTGGAAGCTTTCTGCCTAGTACTACAAGTATATGGCAATTTAATTCATTTGTCAACCTACTGCATCATACTCCTACTGTATTTTCTGACACTGAGTTCTTAGGTAAGTATCAGATTGAGCAGTCCAGAAGCTTTAAAATCCTTACATTATTAATTTATTGTTAAATCACAAATTTGTTGGCACCAATTTGTGGTATTAGATTCACTTTAATATTCCCAAAGCCTTTGAATACTTCTCGCTGTACATTTGTTTTATCAGCTTGCAATTTGCTAGTATAATTGAGTGTATTGTTATATTGTGAATAGAATTACTACTTGCATAACAATATCAAGATTATTATTAGTCTGTGGTGCTAGATATTTCTCGGTATCCTTTAAACACTTAGATAAAGTAATAGTTATTGATTTTGCAAATTCCTTAAAAGAAATCTAAAGTTCTAACAAGCAAAGATAAATTTGGGAACAAGCCAAAAGGATCCTTCTATCAACCGGGTGTAAACAACCCTAAGCGACATGGTATTTAAGCGTCTTCGGACCACCGCTAGCTGGGAACCGACTCCTACAGCTAACCCAAGTTAATCTGAACTTGATAGACTAAAGATTTGTTTAGGTTGATTAGCAAGATCATTAAACTATTGTCTAGAACCCGCGACACCTTTATTGAGTAGCTACAGTATTATTTCTGCAGCCTCTAGACTGTTATACTATTAAATCATGACTGAGAAAGAAGAGACTGCTTCAGCAAAGCCGGCCAAGTTTGATGGCACCCACTTCAAAAGGTGGCAGAGTCAGATGAAATTCTGGCTCACCACCTTAGGACTCCTTTCAGCAATTGATGGATCCACACCCAACACGACTGAGTCTGACAAATTTGAGTCCACCAAAGAAGTTTCTGAATCCACTTTTTCATCTCCAACTCCTAAGGAATCTGCTAGTTCCCAAAAACCAAAAACTCCTAAGGAAATAGACTTCCACTGTTTTCATCGAATTCTAAGCTCTCCCTTTATGACATATTCTTTGAATATAAAAATGCTAAAGAACTTTGGGACGCTTTAGACGATGAATATGGTTGTGATGATTCTGGAATTGAAAGATTCAATTCTTCAGCTTTCAATAGGTATTTCATGGTAGATAACAAACCTATGAATGACCAAATCCATGAATTCCAAGAATATGTGAGGCATATTCAAGCAAAAGGTACAACCTTTTCTACTGAATATAAGATAGCTTGCCTAATAGATAAACTCCCTCCTTCTTGGTCTGATGTCAAGAAGGAACTCACTCATACTCAAGGTGAGCTTACCTTTGCCCAAGTCCTAAAGAAGATTAGAACAGAAGAACAACTTAGGCTTAGGTCAAACCCTAAAAGTGAGTCTAAAGCAAAGGTAAACCTTGTAGTGTCTACCCAAGGCATATCCAAACCTAATAATCCTCACAAACCTAAGAAAACCTCCTTCAAGAAAAAGAACTTTCAGCCTCATCACCAGAATTACCAAAACCACCAAAACCGCCAACACCAGCAAAACCACAGGACTAGAAACTTCGGTCAGACTCAGGACCAACAAAAGTTTTGTTTGGTGTGTGGAAGAACAAATCATCTATCCTTCAATTGCTTTCATAGGAAGAAGGAACCAATGAAGACTCCTTATAAGGAAAAAGGCCCTACCAAACCAGAAGCCAACATGATTCTAAATGGATCTTCTAGTTCCTTCAGGTCTGTGACTTACCAACCTTCTGTTAATATTTTTTACCATTCTGATGACTGGTGGTTGGATTCTGGAGCTAATGTTCATGTTTCATTTGATTGCTCCTGTTTTTCAAACTATCAGGAATCATGTGGAGGAGGCATAACCCTAGGAGATGGATCAACGGCACAGATTGTAGGAAGAGGACGAATAGA
Organism: Hemerocallis citrina; assembly: GCA_017893485.1. Taxonomy (NCBI): domain Eukaryota; kingdom Viridiplantae; phylum Streptophyta; class Magnoliopsida; order Asparagales; family Asphodelaceae; genus Hemerocallis; species Hemerocallis citrina. The sequence goes on from CM030360.1 coordinate 34,922,279, forward strand.
TCTAAAGATGACATCAGGGAAAAATCTACCTCTTCATGATGTACTTCATGTGCCGTCAGTTAGAAGAAACTTAGTTAGTGATTCCCTTCTTGTAGCATCAGGTTTCAAAATTGTAATGGAAGCAAATAAAATTGTATTTTCTAAGAATGAATCTTTTGTTGGAAAAGGATATGTAAAGGATGGTCTTTCAATTCTCAGCACTATAAATAAAATGTCAGATCCTTCTCCTGTTGTTTCAAATATAGAATCTTCCAATGTTTGGCATGGTAGACTAGGTCATGTGAATCTGGGTTCTCTTAGAAGGATGATGAACTTAGATCTTATTCCCAAGTCTCCTGTAGATAATAAACACAAATGTGAAATTTGTGTTCAAGCCAAACATTCTAGATTGCCTTTCAAATCTATAGAGAGGAATTCTGATCCTCTAGAACTAGTTCATAGTGATGTTTGTGACTCAAATAGGGTTTTGACCCGAGGCGGTAGGAAATACTTTGTCACTTTTATAGATGACTGTTCTAAGTATTGCTATACCTACCTTCTCAAAACCAAAGATGAAGTTCTAGATAGATTTAAGGTTTTCAAATCCGAAGCCGAGAACCAATTAGAGAAAAAGATTAAGACCCTTAGATCTAATCGTGGCGGAGAGTATACCTCAAACGAAATGACTAACTTCTGTGAAGAACACGGAATAATTCATGAGGTGACTGCTCCTTACTCACCACAGTCTAACGGAGTTGCTGAAAGAAAGAATCGAACTCTGTTAGACATGGTGAATGCCATGCTTCTCAGCTCAGGAGCTCCTGATAACTTGTGGGGAGAAGCCTTATTGACAGTCTGTTACATCATAAACAGGATCCCTAGTAAGTCAAAGGATAAGACTCCCTATGAATTATGGAAAGGTAGAACTCCTAGAGTCCATTACCTTAAGGTCTGGGGATGTCTAGCAAAAGTAGGAATCCTTGAACCTAAAAAGAGAAAGATTGGACCTAAGACTGTAGATGTTGTATTCGTAGGATATGCCCTAGATAGCAATGCCAATAGATTTTTAGTGACTCATTCTGAAGTAAATGAAATCTCTAATAATACCATCATAGAAGCTAGAGATGCAATTTACTTTGAGAATATATTTCCTTTTAAAGATAGAATTTCTTCCAACGCCTCCAGTCATTCCCTGCCTCCTACCAGTTCTCATACTCAACCTTCTAGCTCTCAACCTGATTAAGACTCAGAACCTAGAAGAAGCAAAAGAGGTAGGATTGAAAGAAATTTATGAGAAGATTTCTTCACTTATTTGATAGAGGGTGATCCCTCAACTTACGAAGAAGCAATATCTTCTCCTGATGCACCTTTCTGGAAAGAAGCCATCAACAATGAGTACAACTCCATTCTGGAGAACAGTACTTGGCATTTAGCAGACCTGCCTTTAGGTAGTAAACCCATAGGCTGCAAGTGGATCTTCAAAAAGAAACTTAGAGCTGACGGTTCAATAGAAAAATACAAAGCTAGATTAGTAGCCAAAGGGTTCACCCAGAAAAAGGGATTAGATTATTTTGACACGTACTCTCCTGTAGCTAGGATTGCCTCTATTAGAACTCTTCTAGTTTTAGCATCCATTCATGACTTGATAATTCATCAAATGGATGTAAAGACAGCCTTTTTGATTGGAGACCTAGAGGAAGAAATTTACATGGAGCAACCTGAAGGTTTTATTGCTAAGGGTCAAGAAAAGAAAGTTTGCAGGTTAGTAAAATCTCTTTATGGCCTAAAGCAAGCTCCCAAGCAATGGCACAGCAAATTTGATAAAGTAATTTTAGAATATGGCTTCTTACCAAATGAGTATGATAAATGTATATACTCTAAAAATACTGATAAAAGTTGTGTCATTATATGCTTATATGTAGATGACATCCTTATTTTAGGATCAACACTTGAGTTAATAAATAACACTAAAGATTATTTATCTAGCGTGTTTGATATGAAAGATCTAGGAGTAGCTAACTGTCGTTTGGAGAAGCGTAGTGACGAGCAATGGTCGATCCCACAGAGATTGTAGAAATTAACTTACTAATCAATAAAATAAAAAATAGAATCTTAAAGTGTTGATCTAAAAGTCTAAGGAAATGAAAGGATAAAAATCTAAATTAAATAGCATCACAAATTGAGTCACAAATATCTATTAAAGTAGTTGGGCATTGATTTCCACCTGTAGTCAGTAATGCTAAATCATATACTACTCAAATTGCTCATGTTTGTTCCTTTAAGGGCATGGTATCTACTCCTTAAAGTTAATGTTTTCCTAGGCCAAGAATTAGGCATGGTATCTACTCTAATTCGTTTCTTTCATTAAGTATTTAGTATGGTATCTACTAAGTTGCACTTAAAGAAAGCATAGGAACAATGGAAACGAACAAACACTTGAAGTTCTAGAAATTGGTATCAGATCTAGATCCTTCAAGTTGATTAAACCAAGAACCCTTAAAGATTCTTGTGTTACAAATTATGAACACGAGATACGGGTCGTCTCAATATGCTCATATAACAGATTCAGATCTATACTGCACAAACTTGATAATCTCAAGTTCTGTATGGCAGTCGACTGGCTGTCACCCTAAGTCGACTGTTCTTAGAACTTCTGAACAAGTTCGATTATTATAAATCTATTCCAATTCACTCAGGTTTAATCAATAAGTAATAGAGTAGTATTCAGAAGAATATAAGCATTACATAACTACGGTTTCAATCTACCCAACTATGAAAGTTAGTTCCACATAATAAAACTTTTATTGATTGATAAAATAGAGTTCATGACTACAATAAAAATAAGATTCAAAGGAAGAACAGAAGAACACTGATTTGTATGGTGTTGAAATTGAGCCCAATCAGCAATCGACTAGTTCTCCTTCTTGATGCTTGCTGTCGATGGCCTTCCTGGCCGCTCTTAAGATAGTTCGAGAGATAGATCCCCCCTTCCGCTTCTTTCTTGGTTGGTATTTATAGAACAAGAGAAGAGAATTAGGGTTTGCACTTTTTCAGAAAAGTCCTCTTCCTTTTATTTCTTTCCTTTCTTATATGATCTGCGTTTTATTTCTTTCTCTCTTCTTCTTTTCTTCCTTTTCTGCTTTGGTTTGTATTTGGATTTGGCCGAATCTTTAACTATATTATCTTTTAACTGTGCCGCCTACCAGTCGACTGGTTTTGGTGATCAGTCGACTGTGTCGAGACATCTGGAGATTAGTGATTCCTCAGTCAAGTCGACTATCTTTGGAGTAAGTCGACTGTTCCGAGCAGCTGCTTCCTCTCTGTCCAATCGCCTGTTGGAAGAATAAGTCGACTGATGATCTGCAGTTCTGTGTTTCATCCTTAAAATTCTGATTCTGCTTCGTTTAGCTGTTTTTATGTTGTTTCCTACAGAAAAGAGAAAAAAAGAGTTAAATACCACATATGGAGCTTTTAAATGTCTAATTGCATTACGATTATTGCTCCTAAATGTGAATAATATTGTGTTCATCACTAACCTGATTCTAGGAATGCAAGTATCCAAATCCAAGGAGGGTTATACTCTCTCCTTAGTACATTCTATTGAGAAAATGCTAAGAAAATTTGAGTACTTTGATAAGACACCTGCTCGTACTCCTTTTGACAGTAGTATCATTCTCACGAAGAATGAAGGTTCACCTGTAGAACAACATAGATACTCTCAAATGATAGGTTCTCTTATGTATATATCAAATAGAACTAAACCTGATATTGCATTTGCTGTTGGGAGACTTAGTAGATATACTAGTAACCCACACCGGTCACATTGGTCAGCATTAGAAAGAGTATTTAGATATCTTAAGGGTACTATAGATTACAAACTTCATTATTCTAGACACCCTGATATCATAGAAGGTTACTCAGATGCAAACTGGGTAACTGACTCACATGATGTGAAATCCATAACTGGATATGTCTTTACCTTTGGAGGTGCTGCAATCTCCTGGGGTTCATGTAAACAAACCATCATAGCTAGAAGTACTATGGATTCTGAAATAATAGCTTTGGATACTACTTGTACAGAAGCTGAATGGCTAAGAAATTTGATTATGCATATACCTGTTACTAATATTCCTGTTCATCCTATTTCCATAAACTGTGATAAAAAATCTGTTATAGAACTACTAAAGCATGATTCTGTGAATGCTAAGATGAACAGGCACCTGCAGCTGCGCTTCAAGATAATCAAGAGCCTATTAGGCAAATAAGTGGTTCTTGACTATATAAAGTCAAAAAAGAACCTTGCAGACCACTTAACAAAGGGTCTGTCTAGGACGTTGATCCTAGAATCATCAAGGGGGATGGGGTTAAGCCCATAAGTAAGTCACCAGCAGTGGCAACCCAACCGAGTCTGACTGGAGATCCCAAGAAGCCGGTTCAATGGGTAGAAACAAGCTGGACTTCGGTGACTATTATGGAACACTGACTCAGAGATTAAATTCTCATAAATTAATGCCCAGGTGGCTGTACGAGGTTGTACAATGATATCCCATCCCTATGGTGACAGTGTTCATGTGTGATCTGGTTAGGATGAGTTCTAAACTCTTAATAGGTCCAAACATTATTATGTAAGGTTGACTCTGATCACCAACCCTTTGAGGACGTACCTATATGAGAGGTCGTGAAGGCTGCGACTATGGGACAGGGCGATCCCAGACAACTCTCATGAATATGGAAAAGTGCGCATGGCCATTCAAAAGCGCCACCCGATAGACCCAAGAACCTCTAGCGTACTATGTGTGCTATTTTCTGAATCTGAGTCAAGAAGTCTGATTCAAGGCGTAGTCCATCAAGCACTTCTTCAGACAAAGACAATAGTCACTACGTGAGATTCAAGGCTGTAGTCCATCTCATCTATGCATAGTATACTCTTGCCCAGAACTTCTATATCATTACTCTTTTGTTATCACTGCCTTTGAATCTTGGTTTTGGGGGGGGGGGGGGGGATTGTTGGCTGTTTTGCTTCAAAACCCAAGATTCCTTCTTTTTCCTTTAGTCCCACATCGGTGGGAATGACCACCATGTGAGTGTATATAATACAAACCACTCTTTATCCCATTGTAGTCTAGTGTGGTGTGGAGAGAACCCGTGGGCCACACGCGCGTGCCGCCGCCGCCTGGCCCGGTTCGGTTCGGCGCGCGTAGTGGGCACGGGTGTGCGCGCCCGCATCTGCGGACACGAATGCCGATCCGAAATTGCTCTTCGGGTTCGGGTTGAGATCCAAAACTTCTTTTGCTGTTTTTTTTTTCTTTTGACTAATTCCACTTAAACGTTGGATTAGTTTTCAGATCCGATTTTTCTGGCCTCCTTCTCTCCTAACATTCACACGTTCTTGTGTATTTATATTCCAAACCCTCTTCCGTTTTCCTACTACTAAAAACTCGAAATCGCACCACAAAGATAAACTCCTTCGCTGCTTTAGCAATCTGCAGGCCATTTCCTTCGCTGCTTCCGCTCCTTTTTCATTATCACCTTCGTTCTGGGCAAGGCTAAGTTCGGGTCATCTCTCGACGTTGTGTGCGACAGCGAGACGCCGGTGATACCGGGGATTTTACCACTAGGAGCATCTGCGAAGCGTCTGCACATAAGACCGCGGATCAACTCTTAGGGCAGTGCGTACCGCGTGACTTCGCCATAGGCCGGTAAATCCGTTTTATTTATTTTGTTCCAACGGACTAAAAAGATTAGAGACAATTTTATACAACACACTGTACGTGGGATTTTCTCATCTTTCAGGTATTACAACCTTATTAACTTCACTTTATTGTTAGATATCTACTTGCTCCAATGGAGAATGGTCCTGGTTATGAATTAAATATATTTAGTTTATGTGATAAACTTACTGCATGTGTTCATCAAAAAGCACTTAATTTTAATTTGAAACGCACTTAATTTATTTGCCTAAATTCAAGGGTTTAATCATGAATGAGGCCATTAGAATAGTGCCTTAAGAACTTGCAGAATAATCAGACTCAACAGATGCATCCATAGTGGATAGAAAGCATTTTCAAATTTGAAATCTAGCTGAAAGGGGCTATAAGTCTACTGCCAATTCTGCACTGTAGATCAAAGAGAAACTCCGATCCTGGGATTGCCACAAGCAATTAAGGTTTGTTTTTTCCATGTGAAAAAGATTTTTGGGGTTGATCACAGCTAAACATAAAATATAATTGGACTAAATTAATATGTTTAGGACATTTTAAAAAAAAAACCTATTACATGTTAAATGGCTACTTACCTTTGGAGTGGACTCATCGTTGCTCCTAGAGAAGTTAAATTTGGGTTTGTAGTCAGTGAGGATATTGTTCCTGGTTTCTGATAATTGATGGAAGTAATGAAAATTTTATGGTAATATGGATTTGTTAGGTGTTTGGCACCTGAGTACTTCATCCATGGAATTGTCGATGAGATGACTAATGTATTTGCATTAAGAGTGTTCCTTTTGAATGATGTATTGTCAAAGATGGAGGGAATTACTATAAGAAGTGAATGAGTTAACCTTTTGAATGTTGTGGGATGAATTAAGATTACTGGATAAGACTTTGTACATAAAAGGGTTGTAGTAGTCATAAGAGCCAGCAGACCTTGAATGAACTCTGATATAAAAGGGTCGTAGTAGTCTAATCAGTAGGTTTTGTCATCTCTTCCTGTCTTAAGAAATGGATATCTTTGTATACACAATGCTTCAAGCCTTCAATCATGTTTTTATGAAGTTCACTATATTTGCCAGATGATTCTGAATGTTGTACATACCTGAATATCTTGTTAGGATCGAGAGAAAAACAACAGAGATAAATCTGAGAAGAAAAACAACACAAATATTATTTCTCAATCTCAAAAGATTTACAATAAAACTCTCAATACTTTATAAGCTCTCTGTGGCTATCAATCTCTATTTTTCTCTTCAGTTGAGTGTATCTTCAAATGAAGAAAATAGTAAGAATTTATAGGAGGGGAAGAGACACCATGCTTTCGAAGAGACACCATGCTTCAGAAAAGACATCATGCTTTCGAAGAGACACCATGCTTCGGAAAAGACACCATGCTTCGGAAGAGACACCATGCTTGCATCAAACGTTGTCATGCATCAGCATGCACCAAAACGTTGCATGCATGAGTGCATGCACTTTTGTGGCGGGACCTACAATTCTCCCCCTCACGCCACATCTGCACCAATCGTCATCTCTCATCCATTCCAGTTATGTCTCTGCATAACTCTAATTTCTCCCGAGACACAATCTTTGTCAACATGTCTGCTGGATTCTCCTTCGTGTGGATCTTCATCAGTTTCAACAATTGTTGATCCATCACCTCGCGTATCCAGTGATAGCGAATATCAATATGTTTTGTTCGGGAATGGTACATTGAATTCTTGCTCAAATCCAGAGCACTCTGACTGTCACAATGTACCTTGTAGTCATTCTGCTTGATCCCGAGTTCTTGTAGAAATCGCTTTAACCACAACATCTCCTTGCCAGCTTCAGCAGCAGCAATGTACTCTGCTTCTGTCGTAGATAGTGCAACGCACTTCTGCAACCTTGACTGCCATGACACAGCTCCCCCTGCAAAAGTGTAGATAAAACCAGAAGTCGATTTTCTACCATCAAGATCTCCGGCCATATCTTCATCTGTATAGCCTTCCAAAACCGGATCAGCTCTCCCGTAACACAAACATATCTTTGAAGTACCCTTAAGATACCTGAGAATCCACTTCACAGCCTCCCAATGCTCATTTCCTGAATTGGAGAGAAATCTGCTTGCCACACCCACTGCATGTGCAATATCTGGCCTTGTACACACCATTGCATACATCAGACTTCCAACCGCTGAAGAATAAGGCACAACTTCCATTTCCTCGATCTCTTTCCTAGATGAGGGACACGAACTCTTGCTTAACTTGAAATGATTAGCCAGTGGGATGCTAACTGGCTTGGCACCCTCCATGTTGAATCGCTTGATCACCCGTTCAACATATTTCTCTTGAGATAACCACAATCTTCGGGCCTTTCTGTCTCGAGAGATGTTCATACCTAAAATCTGCTGAGCTGGCCCAAGGTCCTTCATATCAAAGACCTTAGAGAGTTCTATCTTCAGCTGTCTGATCTTCACTGCATCTTGTCCGACGATCAACATGTCATCGACATATAGTAACAGTGCAATGAAATTTCCATCAGGGGACCTTTGAATGTAGACGCATTGATCTGCAGCAGTCCTCTTGTAGCCTTGACTCACCATGAATGAATCAAACTTCTTGTACCATTGCCTTGGTGCTTGCTTGAGGCCATACAAACTCTTCTTCAGCTTACATACGAGATTCTCTTTCCCTGGAACCTCGTATCCCTCTGGCTGCTCCATGTAAATTTCTTCATGCAGATCACCGTGAAGAAATGCAGTCTTCACATCCATTTGTTCAAGCTCCAAGTCTAGGCTAGCTGCTAATCCGAGCATGACTCGGATTGAAGTCATCTTTACAACTGGAGAAAAAATCTCACCAAAATCGATGCCTTTCTTCTGAAGGAATCCTTTGACTACTAGCCGAGCTTTGTGCTTCACCACCTTTCCGCTGCCATCTTTCTTGAGCTTGAATACCCACTTGTTCTTTAGTGCCTTCTTCCCTCCTGGAAGCTTAACAAAATCGTAGGTTTGGTTCTTCTCTAAAGAGTCCATCTCATCCTGCATAGCGTGCAGCCAGTTGTCTTTGTCTGGATGAGACAATGCTTCCTGGAAATTCTCTGGCTCCCCTTCATCAGTAAGAAGAATGTACTCTGATTCTGGATATTTAGTAGACGGAACATGGCCTCTTTCAGATCTACGTAGCTGAGGCTCACTCGTCTCAGGCAGTGAATCATTATCTTGTACTGGTTCTGCAGCTGTGAAAGGTTGCGACTCCCGAGGCTCATCAATCCCTTCTTCCTCCTCCTCTGGTTCTGCTTCTAGTTCTTGATCAGACACATCATCATCTGTGGCAGCTTGTACTGGTACTGTATCTGGAACAAAGTCCTGAGTACTGACAGGTCTTTCAGCAATTGTAGATTTTTCAGTGTCCCCATATGTCTGATTTTCATGGAACACCACGTCTCTACTTCTGATGGGCTTCTTCGTCTTTAGATCTCATAGCCTGTATCCAAACTCCTCGTCTCCATAGCCTATGAAAATGCATGGAGTGGTTCTCGCATCGAGCTTCTGCCTGAGCTCCTTTGAGACATGTGCATAAGCCAGACATCCAAATGTCCTCAGGTGAGAGTAGGAGGGGTTTTTGCCGGTCCATTTCTTCTCCGGGATGTTGAAATTCAGCGGGACTGATGGAGATCGATTGATCAAGTAGCAGGCGGTGCGAACAGCTTCTCCCCAAAATGGCTTTGGCAGCTTTGCTGTGCTGAGCATACTTCTGACTCTTTCCATGATTGTTCGGTTCATTCTTTCTGCTACCCCATTGTGTTGCGGGGTACGTGGAACCGTCTTCTCGTGCCGAATGCCCTGACTCTTGCAATAGGCATCAAAACTCCTGGATGTATACTCGCCTTCGTTATCTGAGCGGAGGCACTTCAGCTTCTTCCCCGTTTCACGCTCTACCATGGCATGAAATGTTTTGAAGCTTTCCAAGACCTGATCTTTTGTCTTCAGAAAATACACCCACACCTTCCGAGAAGCATCATCAATAAATGTCAGAAAGTATTTGTTACCGCCTAGCGACTCCACCTCCATGGGACCGCAAACATCAGAATGTATCAGACTGAGCAACTCTGATCTCCTTGTCGAAGAGGAACTAAAAGAGACTCTTCGCTGCTTGCTAAATAAACAGTTGCTGCAAGGTTGAAGCTCTGCATTCTTGGTAATGGAGATAAGATTTTCCTTCATCAAGGTTGATAAATCTTTCTCACTCATGTGACCGAGTCTCTGGTGCCAAAGTTTCTACGAAGCTTCATGTTCAACAATATTGAGACTCTCCACATTGATCTTCACATGAGTCTTGTACAAAGTGCTGCAGAGATGTCCACGAGCGATCACCATTACACCTTTCAGCATCCTCCACGAGCCATTGCAAAAACGGTTATCATAGCCCTTTTCATCTAGGGCTCTCACCGAAAGAAGATTTTGTCGAAGTTCAGGTACATGGCGAACATCCTGCAGTGTGATTGTGCACCCGGCATCAGTCTGCATCCGAACGTCACCAATTCCGACAATCTTAGCAAAGCTAGAATTGCCCATCCTCACCGAGCCAAAGTTTCCAGCTTTGTACGTCGTGAAGATGTCCTTTCGAGGAGTGGCATGGCAAGATACTGCAGTATCTACCACTCATTCTACGCCCTGATTAGACACATGGAGGCATGTCTCATCCTCATGAGAGCAAAGAGCCACATCTTCTAGTACTGTGACTTGTGCATCTCCTTCCTTCTTTGGTTGTGACCTTCCCTGACCGCCTTGCTTTTGTAACTTCCAACAATTTCTTTTCATGTGGCCTGGTTTGCCACAGTGATGGCAGTTGTATGCAGGCCTCCTCCCATCACTTGATTTGCCTCTCGATCTGCCTCTGCTTTGGCTCCTGCCTCTCCACCTGCCTCGATCTTCCTCTCGCTGTCTCCCACGGACTTCTGTGACGCAGGCTTGTGCTTCTGTGCCAACGTCCTTTCTTCGAGCTTCCTCATTGAATAGGGCATCCTTAACCATAGACATGGTAAGATTGCCAGTCGAAGCCGAGTTGCTGAGGGAGACCACCAATGTCTCCCAACTGTCTGGAAGAGAGCTGAGAAGTAGAAGTGCCTGTAACTCATCTTCAAGTGGTAACTCCACTGAAGATAGCTGATTCACCAGGCTCTGAAACTCGCTGGTGTGTTCTGCTACAGAAGTTCCTCCCTGTAGCTTCAGGTTCACCAACCGTTTCATCAGCAGGGCCTTATTTCGAGCTGTCTTGGCCTGGTACATATCCGCCAGCTTCTTCCAAAGGGCAAAAGCATCCGTCTCCTGGGCAACATGATGGAAGACACTGTGATCGATCCACTGTCGAATCTGACCGATCGTTTTCCTGTTCATCTTCTTCCAGTCCGCCTCATTGGTAGCTTCAGGTCTTTCTCCCTTCTCCTCAATAGGATCAAAGAGATCTTTACAACTTAGGAGATCTTTCATCCGAGGTCTCCAAAGTGTATAGTTGGTGGCAGTAAGCTTGATCATGGCTCCAAATGATGATGATGATATTGATTCCTCCATAGACATCTTGATCTGCAAAGGCTTTTGGCACTCAACAACTCAACCTTGCTCTGATACCACTTGTTAGGATCGAGAGAAAAACAACAGAGATAAATTTGAGAAGAAAAACAACACAAATATTATTTCTCAATCTCAAAAGATTTACAATAAAACTCTCAATACTTTATAAGCTCTCTGTGGCTATCAATCTCTATTTTTCTCTTCAGTTGAGTGTATCTTCAAATGAAGAAAATAGTGAGAATTTGTAGGAGGGGAAGAGACACCATGCTTTCGAAGAGACACCATGCTTCAGAAAAGACATCATGCTTTCGAAGAGACACCATGCTTCGGAAAAGACACCATGCTTCGGAAGAGACACCATGCTTGCATCAAACGTTGTCATGCATCAGCATGCACCAAAACGTTGCATGCATGAGTGCATGCACTTTTGTGGCGGGACCTACATATCTTATCATTGCCTTAAGAATGATTAGAATGTCTACCTAAGTACTCACCAACTCATTTAGTATGATTGAATATTTGAGAATGCAATGCCTTGTTACTATCTTCTCATTGCTTAGTTTTGTGGGATACAACTTGTTCTGAAAAATGCTAGCATCCTTTCAAAACTTCTATGAGATATGGGTATCAATGAAGGGAAAGGTTCTGTCCTTGATGAAGGAAAGTCCTTTTTGAGATGCAGGAAAGGGAATGGAGACTCCTGCTTAGTGAGGAAATCGAGGATCAGGTATGATGGTAGTGGTATCCCGTTATCGACGTGAGTCAGTCTGATGAGCAAAAACCCTTTGTTTGGCCAAAGTCTGAGAGCCCGCAAATTTTGTGGGTTTATGTGAAATATAGGACAAGAAAAGGGATAGTGTAGTCGAGAATTTGGAATTAAGGATGCACTCATCTATCATGAAGAGAGTTTTACTCTCTTTGATGAGAGGGGGAACCCCAGCCAAATATCCAGAGAATGCTACAAATTTAATTTCAGCGGCGAAAATTAACAATCTTATAACCAGCTACCTAATTAAATGGGGAACACATTACACACCCTAACTTCTATACATGTATAGTTTGTATCAGAATGTGAAAACTATATCCTGAAATCTTCTCAGTAGCTGCTTGTCTCTATCAAATTTGGAAATCTATAACACAGCCTGAAGTCTTCTCTGCAGCTTCAATATCACTTTATCAATTCTGCAAATGAGTGAACTCTGATTGTGCACTCTGATATAGGAATAACTGAGTGCACTCTGATTGTGCAGTTTATTTTTTTTGCTTGTCAAATTTGTTTAACTGACTAAAGTATTGCGGATCAGTGCGGATCAGTACTGAGGACTCTATTTTAACTGACTAAAGTATTGTTGCTGAAGAAAATTGGACAAATACAACTTAGACAAGTGATGACCAACTGAATGATATGACGTTCATGTAAATGCTCATTTATGTTCTTGGATTTTAATTGTTCCATCCTAAAATGAACTTGTTTACTACAGGAACTGCTACAAAAAGAACTATATCCTGAAATCTATATCCTAGAATGTGAAAACTATATCCTGAAACCTTCTCAGTAGCTGCTAGTCTCTATTAAATTTGGAAATCTATAACACAGCCTATCACTTTATCAATTCTGCATATGAGTGCACTCTGATTGTGCACTCTGATATAGGAATAACTGAGTGCACTCTGATTGTGCAGTTTATTTTTTTTTGCTTGTCAAATTTGTTTAACAATTCTGCAAATGGACTAATGCTATAAATTTCTGTTTTTGCAGAGGGGTGTTTCGTAGTGCGGCAACTGAATTTCCTACAAATTGAGGTAATGGTGGTGGTTGACAAGAACCTCAGGAGTATTGAATGAGGAGAGAATCTGATGGTTGGATTTCCAAGTGTTAATTTGGGTGAACAGATGACTTTTGTAATATTTGTAGTGTTACTAACTGCTGAAAAACAATAGGGAGCTTCTCGTGTTTCTGAATAGTGCTTTATGTGATGTATATTTTGAAGTTGAAAAAACTTTATGTGATGTATATATAGTACTATGAAAGTTGAAATATTTTTGTTTTATTAAAGTTTCAAGGAGTGTTTGTTTGATAATTTGTGAGTTTCATAATTTGTGGAGTTGTGGAGTTTGTGATAATTTGTGCAGTAGTGGAGTTTGTGATAATTTGTGATAATTTGTGGAGTAGTGGAGTTTGTGATAATTTGTGAGTTTTAACAATATGGTTATCATTCTCTGGGTTTCATAATTTGTGGAGGAGTGGAAATATTGATTCAGCAAAAATAAAACAATTCCCGGCATTGGTTTACCAATGCCGGGGTATATTAAATAACGGTAAGAAATTTTAAAAATTCAAAACCAAATCGCCGGCGTTTATCAAACGCCGGAGGCTTTTCAAAACTTCCCCGGCGTTTCATTTGTGCCAGGGAACGTAATAGTTTCCCCGGCAGCGGCAAGGACGGCGTTTGTGGTGGCGTTTCACTAAACGCCAAACAACCAATTCCCGGCGTTTTAAAATGCCGGCCATTATGAAAAAAAACGCCGTCGATTATGCTACTGTTTGTAGTGGTAGTTCGGTATTAGCCTATTAATACTGTAGTGGATTGGATTTGTAATAAATCCTACATGATCCATTTGTGGATCCACTAAGCTTTATTGGACCGAATCTAAATGTTCAGGTTTGATTCCGTTCTGTTTAATTTTTCTCATTGTTATCCCAGGGTTAGAGTATTAGTTAGTAGACGCTCAATGCAAATGGTGTAACGGAATTGACATAAGGTAAATTGTTTCAGCTATCTCTAGCTGTTGCAAATTCATTCCCTACCTTCAATCAAAACTTAGGATTTCATTATAGCTACAGCTTTTAAGACAAAAAAAAAAAACTTAACTGAGTTGGATCTCTTCTCATGATCCTCTGGGCCTTCAAAACATGCAAGACTTAAACGCACTTTCCTTATTGTTTGAAAACTTTTTTTTTTTTTTGACTGAAAAAGGTAGGACAAGCCTACCTCAAGATAATATATATATATAAGCCAAAGTATATAATACAAAAAACTGCTGTAGGGAGATGCTCAGGAAATGAGAGGAGTTGAGTTCGAGATGGCATGGCAGTGGACCGTAGAGAGGGCAGCGGACGTCTGTCGTACACCTCAACTAGGGCCACCACCATGATCTCATCCCCCTTCCCCTCCCTTACAGTCATCCGAGACATTCAAACCCCGAGCAGTAAAACAGGTCATGAGATAAAGCTAAAAAGATTACAAGTCTACAAACTGGATCAGTCCCAAAATACAGTTAAAACACAAAAACTGAAAGCAAGTGCAACCGAAGACTTTAAGGTGCATTTCCGCCGGATGTACCCCCTTGAGCAGGCCGCATAAGATCACTGTCACCTGTTCGTCCCAACTCCTCCATGATTCTGGTCTTCTTCTTTGAAGCATCACTCGAATCTAGCCATTGAGAAAACCAGAATTTAGTATTAGCAATCAACTTAATCACCGATGTTTGCTTGTTGGAAAAAATTCTATCATTTCTAGCATTCCAGATTGACCAACAGATAGCAATAGTAATGAGATGCCATGCATGAGAGAATTTGTGCTTCGTGTTGTCAAAACACCATGTGGAAAAACATTCTGCAATAGTTGTAGGCAGTGTGTGTATGTCAAAGGCTCTGGAAAAGTGAAGCCATGTCTGAGTAGCCTTTGGGCACTCAAAGAAGATATGGTAGGTGGTCTCTGTGTGAAAATCACATTCGCTACAAGCTGTATCTCCATTCCATCCTTTGGAATGAAGTCTGTCTCTGGAGTTGAGTTTCTCCCCACTCAACATCCAGATGAATATCTTGCATTTGAGGGGCGCGCAGTTACTCCAGCAAGCTCGATAGAAGGGAGAAAGTAAGCCAGAGTTGGAGTAGAAGCGGTAGGCTGATTTGACTGAGAAGCACCCAGAGAAGTCGTGGTTCCATATGGCTCTGTCAGGTTGAAGAGTAGATGGCTGGAGGGAAGAGATGTTTTGAAGCAACTGTCACTTTTCAGCTAGGATGATACTGTTGGAAGATGTATGAAGACTTGGCCGCCAAGTCCATTGCCCCTGATGAAAGCACCCTTGTGAGCTTAGGGAGGCTGCCTTGTTCCAAGCGGCGTCATAAAGGTTAGGGTAGAGAGTAGCAATGCAGCTCTTGTTAATCCACTTCGATGTCCAGAATTTGAGGAGAGCCCCGTCACCAAGCTCCCATGAGACCCCTTGATCAAATTGCTCTTTGAGCTTGCATAAGTTTTTCCAAAAGTCAGAAGAGTTGGCCGAACATATAAAACTGTTGTTGTCACTTTGAAAGTACAGAGATTTTAAAGTTTGCGTGCAAAGGGAGTTATCGGTGTATATCTTCCACCACCATTTCATCAAGAGTGCATGGTTGAAAAGCTGAAGGTCAAGCACCCCAAGCCCTCCTTGCTGTTTGGGTTGGCAGACACGCTTCCAACTAGTGCAAGATATCCCCGATACTTGCTTGTCGCTACCAACCCAAAAGAATCGACTTCTCATTTGGTCAATGCGATTAATTACCCATCGCGGCAACATAAAGAAGGATGCAAAGTAGGTTGGAAGTGCGCTAAGCACTGAGTTAATCAGAATGAGTCTTCCCCCACGTGATAGCATTTTGCCTTTCCATGTTGAGAGCCTGCGCTCAATTTTGAGCAATAAGGGCTACCAGTCCCTCTTCTTAAGCCTGCCTTTCGCAAGAGGCATTCCTAGGTATTTGGATGGCAAAGTGTCTTGCTTACAGCCAAGGATGTGAGAAAAGGCGTGAAGCTTAGCTTGAGAGCGCCCGAAGTAGGTGATGGCTGTTTTGGACAAGTTGATATGAAGTCCCGAGATATTTGCAAACAGATGCAAAAGAACCTTCAGATGCAACACTTCTTGCTCATTTCCTTTGCAGAATAGCAAAGTATCATCTGCAAATTGTAAAATAGAGAGGTCTGCAAGGGAACCTCTAAGGTCTAACCTTGAGAAGGTGTCATTGTTCCTGCCGACTCGAAGCATTTGCGCAAGGACATCCACAGCAAGGATAAAAAGCATCGGAGAGAGAGGGTCTCCTTGCTTAAGTCCCCTCTTGGAGTTTATAGTCTTCCCCCCAACTCCATTGACTAAGATGTTAGACTTGGTGGAGTGCAGCATTGCCTTTATCCAAGAGCACCAACGTGGCCCGAACCCTCTAGCAATCAGTAGCTGATCCAAGAAGTCCCAATTTAGCATGTCGAAGGCTTTGCGAAAGTCAATCTTTAACATAATAGTGTCTGATTTCTTTGAGCAGCATAAATTGATGGCTTCATGTGCGACTAGAAAGCAGTCTACTGTAGATTTGCCCCTGAGGAATGCACTTTGGGATGAGGAAACAAGAGAGTGAAGGAGTGGGCTCAGTCGATTAGCAAGGATCTTAGTGAAGATCTTCATCGAACAGTTTAACAGACTGATTGGACGAAAATCAGACACAGTGGAGGCTCCATCACACTTGGGAATGAGCACAATTGTTGAATAGTTTAACCTATCCAACGAGGCTTCACCATGCTGAATGGCTAAGAGCATGTTGCAAAGATCTTCCTGGATAGTATCCCAGTGTTGCTGATAGAAATACATAGGAAAGCCATCGGGGCCCGGTGCTTTATCCCCATTCATGTCAAAAACAGCCTTCTTGATTTCCTCTCTACTGAAGTCGGCATCTAGAGCAGAGAGGTCCACATTAGTAGAAGGATACAGAGTCGACCACTCAATTCTGAAGTCAGGGTCAGAGTTGGAGCCACAAATTTCCTGAAAATGTGCGTCAAAGCAGGATCGGATGGCCGATTGATCTATGATCAGATCTCCATCTTGGAGAAGTAAGAAGATGAAGTTCCTCTGCCGTCGCCCATTAGCCATTGAGTGGAAGAACTTGGTATTGGCGTCCCCCTCTTTGAGCCAAGTGATGCGTGAACGCTGTCTCCAATAAATAGTCTCAGCTTGAATGAGTTTGTGATATTCCGAGCGAGCAGAGTTGAGCTCAACTTCTTGGGAAGTGCTAAGAGTTTATGAGTCAGCAATCACGTCCAAGTTATGGATAGTTTGTAGCAGAGAGTCTTTGCGCATAGGAATATGGCCAAAGACCTCGTATCTCCACCTTTTTAATCTCCTCTTAAGGAGGTTAAGTTTGTTTGCAAGAATGTCTACTTTGGAACCTGTACAAACAAAGCTATTCCACCAATGTATAACATTGTGATTGAAATCTTCATAAGATGCCCAGGCCTTTTCGAATTTAAAGTAATGAACTTTGTGTTGCATCGCCTGAAAGTCTAGAATTAGAGGACAATGGTCCGAAGCGATACGGGGCAGGGAATGTTGGATGCATGAGGGGAATGCTTGATCAAACTGGCTAGTGATAAGAAATTTGTCTAGTCTTGCACAAGAAGCATTTTGGCGAAGGTTGGACCATGTAAATTTCCTCCCTGCAAGTGGCAAATCAATAAGCTGCAGTTGTTGTATCCAATTACGGAAGTTCTTCATGTCTCTGCTAGAGCCAGAGCCACGGTTTCGTTCCTGATTGGATAAGGTCACGTTAAAATCTTCACATATAACCCATGTATCACTGAGAAGCTTGCTCCGCTGTACTATTTCATGGAAACATAGCTCCCTATCATCAAGCTCAAAGGGAGCGTAAACTGAGGTAAGTGACCATTGAACTCCTGAAGCCTTGGTGCGGAAGGAAACGGAGATAGAAAAAATGTCAATAGCACAATAAGTACAATCAAAAAGATTGTCATTCCATCCAATAAGAATGCCCCCACGACTATCTATCGCATCGAGGGATCTCCAGGAATTAATATAATTGCCTCCAATTGAGGACAGCTTTCTAGGGGTAGGAGCAGAGAGTTTGGTCTCTTGGAGACATACCACATTTATCTTAGCATTTCGCAGACCGTCTTTAACTAAGGCACACTTATAGGGGTTGCCTAATCCTCTTACATTCCAGCTTCCTATCTTCATTGAAAGTGATAAAGCACAGCAAAAAGCACAATAAAATCATAAACATGCATCAGCCTCAAGCCCTAGTTGAGATGTTGCTGTTGATCAGGGTGATCAACTGCAATCTCTGCAACTTGCTTGAGTTTGGTGAGCGAATGTGGCCCTGCAGCCGCCACTCCCACCGATTCCGCAACTTCAAGAAGATCATCATTCGAGAGCAAAGCGAAAGGATTTTGACAGACTGAATTAAAAGAGTTCTTCGAAGAGGATGTACCTGACGCTTTGCGGAGGGACGCACTCTTAGAAGAGGCGCGCAGATGCTGAAGAAATGGTCTGGTGGTTGGCAGCCTAGTAGCAGAGCGGATACGTTTACGACGCTTGCTAGTGCCTTCATCAAAGCCCGGCAGAACAGAATCTGTGGAGGAGGTGGCGGCTTAGCGCCGAGGAATGAGTGACCTGGTACGGAAGGTAGAAGTTGCGGCACCAACTGCCCTGGAACTGAAGTGTAACGGCTGAGTACTCTCGGACTTGGAGTCATGCTTCCCTACCGCCGCATCAATGGCCTGCTCAATTGTTGGCTTGATTTGATCAAAGAGAGATTGGGGGATACTAACAGGCTTGCCTTCCCAGGTCAAATGGCAGAGCTGCTCATCCGCAGCGATGTCATGAGAATTCGCAGAGCTGTGGGGTTGAATCTGGGAGGCTTCAGAGGGTATATTCAAGTTGTCTTTAGGTGAATCTGAGTTGATTACAATAATAGGTGGCGGAATTGTTGGCAAAGTCGGGACCACAGGAATCGCAGCATCCGGGACCACAGGAATCGCAGCATTTGGAATCTTAAGACTCGAATCAGCCATACCTGAGATATTTAAAAATTGCTTGGCAAATAAAGAAGGATTTGGTGGGGCCTGAAACTGCGCCGCCATATCTTGAACTGTATCAACTTCTTCCATGATCTTAGCTTTCCCCTAGGGGTCTCCAATCACGCCCTGATTAGGCAGCGAGATTTGCGGCTGAGGTTGAACAGGATTGCTCGCCGGCGGATCAGGATTACGCACCGGCGGTGAATCTCTCCGGCGCCAGAAACTAGTGGAGGACCCCTGTTGTTCCGAAAAGAGCTTGGTCTTACCACTGGCCACGTCAGCGGTAGGGATGGGACTGCCATAGATGAGGACTGGAACTTCATGTATCTGTAGCTCTTTGGTCCAAGGCACTTGGTAGTGGATCATCAAATTTTTGGGAATGTGGGCGACGTCCTCGACTTCGATTAAGACCAGAGCTTGGTCCCTCAAAGCTGCTGCCTTCATATCCCCGCTCAAAGTAATGAGCTTGCCAAAGGGGCGGATAATTTGCTCTACTGAAGTATGGTTCCACATGTGATACGGCAAGAGAGGGACGTTGATCCAGATGAAGCAAGGCTGAGGCTTCATCTTCGCCCCAAAGTCCATTGACCATGGTGAAAATGTCGCATTAAACCCTGAGAAGCTGAACATCCCTTCCGAGATGGCACGCGTTGCATCTTCTTCCGAAGGGAAGTGCACATGGAACACCCCCTCAGAGACTTTCTTTACTACCCACCACCCCCCTTGTCTTCGCCAGGCGAAGTTCAGGGCACTCTCCACCGTTGCAGCATCAGGCTTAGATCTGGGGTTGATGAGGTGGAGAAAGGCGCTTGCATGTAGCGCCGGGAGTGCGGCTGCGATCTCGGAGTTGTGTTGGAGTTCAACGGCCATGGAATCTCTCCTATTGAAGAGGGGGCAGTCTCTGGCCCGGTGACCCACCTTTGTACAGTTGAAGCAATGTATGCCGCTCTTCCGGCAGTCCGCCGCATGATGACCCGAATCGCCGCACCGCATGCATCTGACTTCCATCCTGTTCCGGCGATTATTCTGGTGTGGCTTCGAGGTAGGGGTGGAGCGGTAATGGTATGAGAAGTGGCGGTTTGGGAAGGGTTTTGGTGGAATTTTTGGTAGAGAAGGGGAAGGGGCAGGGTGTAAATGGCATGGGCGTGGGATTCGAGGGGGGTAATGATGGGGGGTAGCCGCCATGAGAACCTGAGCATAAGATCTGCTCTTGTTCCAAGGCGTCCATGCTCTCTCCTCTCTCCTCTCTCCATTCTCTCCCCTTTTGTTCAAGATTATACAATATTAATCTTGAGCGTGGGCGTGGCTTCTCTTATTAAGATATGCATTGTCCATGCATAACTAATATAAAAGAGATTTGAACCCCTTTTTTCACCTTGAATTGGCCAAAAACGCGAAATTTTTATTTTTTATTGTTTGTTTGAAAACTTGAAGGCCATTTACCTTAAAATTGAATAGCTTACTGATGAACTAGTTTAAACCCTATTTTTAGTAATTTGTAACTAACAATGATGGATGAACCATGAACTCAATATCCCATTTCCTCTCTAGATATCCACATATTTAGCTTTGTTCTGGATGTTTCAGAAAAAAAAAAAACAAGTGTTTTCCCATTGTTAGTGCATTTTAAAAAAAAAGTTTCGATCTTCATGCCTGTTTCTTTTCTTTTCTTTATCATGCATAGGATGATACAACTGCCTACCTTATTTCTCCACTCGTAGATCATGACTTCCCGCATAAACCCTATCTAGTTCTACGGTACACTTATTGAGTCCGCACCCACCAATTGAAAATTATGAACAAAGCCCGGCTCCTTCTTTGTCTGTTACTGTTATAAACCAATGCTTATATGCAATACCACTTCAATTGGAAATGCATCAAGGAATCAAACTAAATATATAAATGAAGTAAACAATAGGTTTACATAAATGTTAATGCCATTTCGAATTGATTTTTACTTCCTGAACTCTCCGAAAGATATTTTGTGTGTCCGATAAAGTGAATATGTAGAGTGAGTATCTGCTGTAGTATGCGTCTATCTGCAACTTTGTGGTGCGAGCACCCGCAGAAAAGACACTGAGTATGACAAAATAAGCAATAAATTAACAAAATTATATGGAGAAAATCATTGGAAGAATGATACAAAGAAGACCAATGCAAGGATGATATGAAAACCTTTCAAGTTTTGCAAAAGTTACATAATATTAATGATAATGGTAAAAATCGCGGCAAATCAGGGTCTTACAATTCTGGCACAGATCCTAAAGCTTCTACATGCAGATAGTCACAACGGACCTTTTTAACAGGTCCATGCCTTCTTCAAACTCATCTACAAAACATGAACCGCTTTCAAGCTCATTAATAGCGACTGAGCTACTAGGAGAGACACCCAGCCCATGAAAGTAAGTCAAATCTCTTATCCTCAAACAAGAGAGTCTATCTTTTAAGGGGGAGAATCAACAAAAGATAAGGAATTCATATCAATCTAACGGATCCATATCAATCTCCTAAACTGTTTTTCGGCCTATAAATACCCCCCCCCCCCCTCTTCCTCAGTCAGAAGTAATCAATGAATTCGCAATTTTTCTCTCAAACTCTCTTTCTTTCTCTGATTCTGACTTGAGCGTCGAATGGTCTATCGTCGGGGTCACCCCCGGTGTTTTAGGCTTTTTGTAGGTCCATCGGCCGCATCAGTAACCATCAGATTCATATCATAATGTTCGTTCAACGATCCAGATCTACTCTCGGATGCTATAACCATTTTTATGGCGACGATCAATAGTTAGATCTTCAGTAGTTTTCTTCAAATATAAACTTACTATCTGTTTGCTCCCACACCAAAATAAGCAACAACAATTAACAAAATCTAAATATGGAAAAAAAATTACCTTGCCATTTGAAGATGTGAAAAATGATTTTTGTTGTTGCTATTTTCTGTGTGAGAGCAAACATATAGTATAAATTCTTCATGGAAAACAATAAAAGATCTTACATTTAGTTTTCACCGATGTTGGTTGCCGCAAACTGTTATTGATTATGAAATCTGACTACTGTGGACGATTTGATCTGATCTGAACAGATGTAATCGCTCTGATTCACCTACAAAATAGTCTGAAACATCAGGGTTGGCCCCGGCGACAGAACCTCCGATGCTAAGTCAGAAAACTCAGAAGATATTGGGAAGTTTATGAGCGAAAATTGCAATTACCTTGTTTCTGAAGTGGTCATGGGGTATTTATAGTCACTAGGAGAACCAGTTTCAAGATATGGATTTATCTATATTTCTCGGTGTTTTGATAAGGTTGGTTATTCTCTTTTTCATGAAGAGATAGAGGTTGTTATTGAGATAGAGTTATTACTCTTCTCTTGATATGGATAAAGATATAGAGTTTTAAATATTCTCTTATGGATGGTGAGATAGAAATGGTTACCCTTTAGAAATAGAGACTTTAAAATGGCAGGTTTTGATAAACATGACCTCCTCCATGTTGGCAACCCAGTATGATAAGACAATTCAGAGTTGCTTGGCCTAAAAGATGCCCAACTTCCTATTATGGATCTGTATCTGCTGAAATTTATCATTGTACCCTTAAGAGCTTTATGATTTGCGCCCGATTCGAACGGTCCCGATTTGTTTGTATTCTTACCCGTATCAATTTTAGTGAAACTGAAGATGAGTGAACTGAAACTGCTATACAACTGCAAGCAAGAAGACGCTGGTATGGATTTAGAATACAACTGAAGTACATATAGAATTGCATGTGTGGATGCAGATTAGTGTGAGACTATTAACTTTATATTACCGATATGATAGTGTAATTGTATATGACTCGTTAATTCATTGAAAAACCTATGTAAAGTTGCCTTTGTATTAATATTGAAGTAATCTAAAGCAGTTGTTACAAACATCATTTAATCTTCTTAGCAATAAAAACTTCTGAATTTCAGAAAGATGTACGGATCACATGACATAATAGAAAAACCTTAATTTTATCTCATTAAAAGCATTATTTATTTTTTTTTTAGTCCTTTTCTTTCGTCTAGTAATTTGAATTTAATTGTTATTATATCTATATCTTATACTAATTGGAAAGGTAGAGATTCTTATTTAACTAGCACATACACTACGTACAATTTTATTAAAAAATCAAAACAAAATAAAAACATCAATCCCTCAAACATAGTCTATTCCCCTCCTACATTCTAAATCTCACAAAATCTCACGTCTCTTTCCAAACCCACCCCATCCCCTAACTTAGAATTAGATTTTTAAGCAAACACAATTCATAAAATTATTTTTATATGATTTTCTTAGTCTATTATCTTTACCCTAACACGTGTTATAATGCATGGTTTATAATATATAACTTATTTAGTGAATGTTAATGGTGTTATAATATACATGTTAACATAAATTAGTTGAATAGGCGACATCTTTTCATTGCATGCATTTTTTAGCTTTAGTATTATTCAGTTAGATAACATTATGATTTGACAGTGATTCTTTAAACCTTCTACTTAAATGAGGAAGATAATGAAGATTTCACTAATTACGGTAGGAATGTGTTGCTGCTAATTTTGGTGTAGCACCCCGAATTTTCAATATAATATCTTAGAAATACGTAGCACAATTCCCAGCATCAACTTCAATGGCAACCAAATACAGGGAAAATTAAAACTTTTATTTACATTAATTGTTTACAAAGCACAGCGGGATACAAAACACCTTGATTTACAAATTTCTATCTTTACAACACTTTCTTTTACAAATATTAGACAAAGCTCTATTACATCAATTTATCTCAAACGTCCAAACCTCCAAGCTCTAAGCAACAACCTGTAACACATGAGGCTAGAGATGATCCTTAATACCCAAAACTAAAGGGGTCAGCCATAACGGTGTGAGTGACATAAACAAGCAACATAAGTAAAGCATAGATTTACCAACAACAGAACATAACAAGAGTAGATGAAATTAGAGAAATCACGAAATGCAAAAAACCATACAAGTGAAACTAGACTAAGTATTAAGTGTAGAAAACAGAAAAAAAAAAAAGCACATGCATAAAACCAAGTCAAGAAACACAATTCTATATGCTGACTCTCTAATGCATACTTGTCGGAGTCTATGCATCTCATTCTACATAGGTCCGGTGCAAGCCCTTAACGTCTCCACATTATAGGGTTCAATCCGCACTATGCAACTAATCCTATCACGATGACTACTACGAGATAAAGATAAACGGTGAGTATTAGCCCATGCCCCGATAATTTCGGAGATAAATCCCACATCGCAGGTAATTCCGGAGACTATTTCACTCGCACCTGGATAATTCCGAGGATTATCTCACACCGTAAGCAATTACCTCATCACACGAATACCACATGTGCGTCGCCTCGACCCCGATAATTCCGGAGATCAATCCCACACCACAGGTAATTCCGGAGACTATTTCACTCACACCTGGATAATTCCGGGGATCAATCTCACACCGAAAGCCATACTGAGGTCCATAACCCATGTTCCCGTTCATCATATCACCACTAGTGTCTGTCCTTATCATTTAGGTTATTCAATTACTTAACGAATCTCCTAGAGTTGGTGTACCCTACCGGACTTAACTCAATAACAGAACAACTAAAATGCCTCAACAGGCCCAAACTTAATGAACTCAACCGCCGGTATACTAGGGTCACACACACCCTCTAGAGACCCAAACTCAAATATCTAAACCAATCTTCCAACATAAATTGTTCAACTCAACTTATCATCTTGAAAACATATGTTCAATAGAAGATAAAGTATAAAATAATAAATTATAGCTTAGATATTTAGAGAATAAATCATTTGAAAGAACATTCAAAATTATAAGAATACATCAGTATAAGTCGACTATAGAAAGCATAAGTCGACTGTCCAGAAAGAAAATTCCATGATTTTAAGAAAATAAGCTAAGTGTTATAAGTTGACTTATAAAAGTCATAAGTCGACTTACCAGAGTGTTATAAGTTAACTTATAAAAGTCATAAGTCGACTTACCAGAGAGAAATTCCAGAAATCTTTAAGAAAATATTCTAAGTGTTATAAGTCGACTTGTAAAAGTCATAAGTCGACTTACCAGAGAGAAATTTCAATACAACTAAAGAACATAGCAGTCGGGTCGTGCTAGTCGACTGAGAATTCACAACAGTCGACTGTCGGCCTATAGTCTGCAGAATTTAGATTGTGCGTATGTTAAAACTAGGATTTTTAAGAATCAGTCATATATCAGATAACTTAATTTGTTTTATTTTCCAAATCTTATTAATATCAAAATAATTAGATTTAAACTTAGCATTTGAGAAATCCAAATTTAGACAACATCTTTCACAAAATCACAAATCCCCAATTTAAATCCTCATAACTCAAATCTTCAAAACATGGTCCTCTAAACCATTAATCATTCACAAAATTCCTCAACTAAATCTCCACTATTCTCTATAGTTGATTCATAAACAAACTAAATTCATCCTCAACATGGCCAAGTTGTTTTTATCCAACTCACCAATAGTCCAAAAATCTCATCTTTACTTTAATTAATGCATAACATTTGTCAAACTCAATCAAATCAATAATCCAAAAGAAAAGTCTACTCAAAATTTATATTAGGTTTCCAACAATCTAAAATCATTCACATACAAATATCTAGGGTTTTTCTCAAAGATCCAATTTTTTTCATCCATCCAACATATTCAACATCCAAATCAGTCTAAACATTCATATCATTCTCATACGACACACACAAATCAAAGAGAAACAAACAAAACAACCAAACAGTTATATCACTCACCTACAACATACACAAAACAAAATAAAACAAAACAATGTCACTCACATAGTTGGAGAGATCAAGCGAATATCACGAAGCAAAATGAAGAATCCCCTCTTTGCAAAGTATCCAAGATCTCCTCTTCAATCACCAAGAAAATAAAAATATAATAAAACTTGTGTTGTGCAGCGAATGACGGCTGCACAGCCTCTTTTATACAGGCCGGGATTGAAAGGAATAGGGTTTTGAAACACTTTTGCAAAAGAATCCTTCCAAAATATAACTTTACATATATAACCCCCTTCTTAGTTAAAATAGGTTAACTAAATCAAAACCAAATTAAATCTTTTTATTACTGAGTTTTCCAGCAATCCAGTACAGTCCAGTAAATAAGAAAAATTCAGATTTACAACTCAGGGTGGCGATTTTGCACAAAAGCCCTCCCTTTTGTAATATTTGCAAATACATCATAAAATATTCATAAAAAACCAGAAAAATCAGAAATAATATCTAATAATACATATTATATTTTCCAATCAAAATATTTGACTTTTACTTTCCAGAAAAACATTTGCACAAGATTCTACATAAATTCCATATTTGCAAAAATACCATATTTGTATAAATCTTTACCAAATCGACTCCAAATAAAATTTAAATATACTTTAATTTAAATTATGATCATGGGAAGCCCAAAAATTAGTAAAAAAGAATTTTCATTATTTATTTGAGATCAAAACAGCTTTTTACATAAAAGCCCCTCTCTTTCGAGGTATTTATAAAAATAGTTTCTTTATTCAGAAAAATCCCAAAATTTAGGATAGAATCAATTATAATTAGGAGAATTTAATAAAATTATAAAATTGGACATTTGCACCAAAAATATTTGCACGTGTTTTACACGTGTAAAATTGACAAATTTGTAAAAATAGTCAAATTAATTTAAATAAATCTAAAAATTAAAATATCATAAATAAATAAGGAAAAATCAATTATTAACCATAACATTTTAAGAATTAAAAATTCATAACTTTGCACGTGTGTTGCACGTGCAAAATTGCAATTTCAAGAAAATAGTCAAAATAGTCAACTTTACAAATTTAATATTAATTACTAATGCAAAATAAATCATTTTATTTTGCGGGGTATTACATCACTCCTCCCTTAAAAAAGTCCTGTCCTCAGAACTTCTCTAAGCCAAGAAACAAAAATACAAAACTTATAAGATAGTTTCGAAAACTTACTCCATCATTATTTTTATAATTGGATTTAATTACTAAGCAAAAACAAAAATAACATATAATTATATCTCAAAGAGAAAAGGTGAAAACTAACATGGCAAAGGATCGGAAATCCAATAGAATGCACAATAAATCCCAAAACGCAAAAAAATAGTAAGACTATTCTCATAGAATAAGAAGTCAAAAGTGAAGAGATAAAACTCGAATATAAAAAGGTTGATAATCACACAAACAACCCAGGAACACATACTTAAAAATAAAAATATTTTCTTTACCATTAGTCTCATTATATAAGTAAAATTCTTGAAATATCAATTAGCAATAAGTAAAAGAAATAGTCAAAAGCAAGAATTGATCGCTCAGAAAAACTTGTTAAACACATAATACTTGGATAAAAATGGACATAACGAAGTAAAAATCCCAAAAGGACAATATTAAGAAAGAATAAAATAAAGACGTACAAAATAATTTGGGTAGTATGCAGATTTAAAGAATCTAATGAAAATTAAGTGAAAATTAAAATATTATTATGAATAGAGGAAATGCGAAGGAGAGCAGAAATTGTACCAAAAAATCAGAAGGACCAAATTCCAAAAATAATACAAGTGAGCAAGATAAGATATGAGAGTGTATCAAACGGATTTAAAGAAATATAGAGTAACAATGGTTAAAGAAAATTGAGTAAAACAAATCAGTAATGGGTTAAGTTTGAAAATCTCATAAAATGGTATGAACCAGTACAAAAGAATAAGACATTGATAAGTAATATACACATAAAACACTAGTGGGATTATTATAGTAGAAATTCTTTAATGTGGGTTTGCCTCATTGATGTCCAACTGTAGACTTGCCTTCTCGACATCAAGTTGCATGTTTGCCTCCCTGACATCATGTTGCAGGTTGCCGTCTGGATATTCGGTTGCACATTTTGCCTCCCCGATA
The DNA here is from genome assembly GCA_017893485.1 of Hemerocallis citrina. Classification (NCBI taxonomy): domain Eukaryota; kingdom Viridiplantae; phylum Streptophyta; class Magnoliopsida; order Asparagales; family Asphodelaceae; genus Hemerocallis; species Hemerocallis citrina. The sequence goes on from CM030360.1 coordinate 34,950,350, forward strand.
TCCAGTTGCAATTTGCCTCCATTGACGTCTAGTTGCATGTTTGCCTTCTCGACATCCAGTTGCAACAAAACGATGAACAAGATGATACACGCACTTGGATATTGATTGCTTAATTTAAGTACGAAAATACGTTTTGAAATTCGTGATATAAAAAAAAATAGTAGCAAAAGTAAGAAATGGAGTTGAAAGTCATCTGATGGAATACTAAAATAGAAGCATGGATTATAAATCACAATAGTACAAAATAATAGTGGTGAAAGAAATTTATAAAAGTAAGAAGAAACGGAATGAAATACATGCCTAAACACAAATACAAATGTGAATGAGAAAATACCTATGTAGTGTAGCAAATTTACACAATAAATACTTCATAAAATATACAATAATGTAGGAATTAAACAAATGTAAAATGATATGCATAGTAAGTATGTTGAAATATGTGGTACATATATAGAAATTTGTAGGAAGTACATGTAGAAATCAAGAATGTAATGATAATAAAATTTAAGTAAAATATAAGTAGTGGGTGCACATAGTACATCCGAAAAGTATGAAGCAACAAATTTAATAAGTAGCTTTTAAATAGTGGAAAGAAATTATAACAAAAACGGTCAACTATAAGTAATAATAAGGGTATCGAATATAAGGTGCAAAAACCTATTTAATAATAAAGATTTAAATGTGCAGAAACATATCATATTTATATGAGTAAAATATTGCAATCAAATTTAAATACTCCAAAATAAATTAGACAATACAAAATAATGAAAGATATAGTATCGGAAAAAAAATCCAAGTATATATAATAAAATGAAAGTAAATATGCAAAACAAAATTTATAGTATAGCAAAACAATAATGAAAGGAAATAGAAGTAGCAATAATAACTTAACACGTAGTAATTCAAAACTTTAATATAATATGTAAAAGTAATATCTAAGTATACGAGTAACGAAAAAGCACATGAAAGTAAGATAAATAAGACGTCAAGAAAAAAATGGGTAAGAGTCACAAAATAAAATGAGCTTGCGAAATGCTAAAAGATGCACTATTGAATTACAGCATAAGTTGTCAAATAATAACTTGGACAAAAGAAATAAAAAGTAAAAACCAATAGTAAAGTCAAAGAAACAGTTTTAAAAGAAAAACAAGACAATTAGTGAAAGTTTAATGTTTGCACTAATGTATAGAAATAATATAAACTCAGTTGGAGATATAGAAACAAAAAAATAAATTCAATTGCTGACAATAAAAGAAACCGAATAAAAGTAAAATAAGTTAATTACACAAAATTTATTTAGTAAGCAAACAAATATAAAACAGTAAAAGTGATAGGATACAAGAGTGATCAAAAAAAATTGAGGTGCACAAAATATACAAGAGAGCAAATAATTAAAAGAATCTAGCGGAAGATAATTAAATTTTATAACTAGGAATAAATAAATAAATGAAAATTAACCTTGGCGAAAATTATATACAGTGGGTAAGATAGCAGAACATATAGTAGATCATTAATAAGTAAAATAGAAATTATATAAGTTAAAAGGGTAATACCTTACATAAATAAATATCAAATACACAAAGCGAACAAAAGATGTCAAAAATAGCTAGTGAGAAAATATTTGCTTTATGCAAAAATAATCAATACACTTGCAATAAAGAGATTTCATTCAAGGCTAAGCATACAAACAGCCTAAATCTCATTACAGGTCTTCATGACCAAACAATCAAATCACTCACATCAGATGTCCACCAGGGTACTCACACTTCTAATGTCCACCTAGGTTGTATTTAATGTCCACTTGTGTACTCACACTTCTAATGTCCACCTAGGTTCTCACACATCAAATGTCATTTTATGTTTATTCCCCGTACTATGTTTAAAATTACTAATTGAAGCATGCTCTGATACCAATCTCTGTAGCGCCCCGAATTTCCAATATAATATCTTAGAAATACGTGACACAATTTCCAGCATCAACTTCAATGTAATCGTAAACATAGCAACCAAATACAGGAAAAATTAAAACTTTTATTTACATTAATTGTTTACAAAGCACAGCGGAATACAAAACACTTTGATTTACAAATTTCTATCGTTACAACACTTTCTTTTACAAATATTAGACAAAGCTTTATTACATCAATTTATCTCAAACGTCCAAACCTCCAAGATCTAAGCAACAACCTGTAACACATGAGGCTAGAGATGATCCTTAACCCCCAAAACTAAAGGGGTCAGCCATAACGGTGTGAGTGACATAAACAAGCAATATAAGTAAAGCATAGATTTACCAACAACAGAACATAACAAGAGTAGATGAAATTAGAGAAATCACGAAATACAAAAAACCATACAAGTGAAACTAGACTAAGTGTTAAGTGTAGAAAACAGAAAAAAAAGCACATGCATAAAACCAAGTCAAGAAACACAATTCTATATGCTGACTCTCTAATGCATACTTGTCGGAGTCTATGCATCTCATTCTACATAGGTCCGATGCAAGCCCTTAACGTCTCCACATTATAGGGTTCAATCCGCGCTATGCAACAAATCCTATCACGATGACTACTACGAGATAAAGATAAACGGTGAGTATTAGCCCATGCCCCGATAATGTCGGAGATAAATCCCACACCACAGGTAATTCCGGAGACTATTTCACTCGCACCTGGATAATTCCGGGGATTATCTCACACCGTAAGCAATGACCTCATTACACGAATACCACATGTGCGTCTCCTCGACCCCGATAATTCCGGAGATCAATCCCACACCACAGGTAATTCCGGAGACTATTTCACTTACACCTAGATAATTCTGGGGATCAGTCTCACACCGAAAGCCATACTGAGGTCCATAACCCATGTTCCCGTTCATCATATCACCACTAGTGCCTGTCCTTATCATTTAGGTTATTCAATTACTTAACGAATCTCCTAGAGTTGGTGTACCCTATCGGACTTAACTCAATAACAGAACAACTAAAATGCCTCAGCAGGCCCAAACTTAATGAACTCAACCGCCGGTATACTAGGATCACACACACCTTCTAGAGACCCAAACTCAAATATCTAAACCAATCTAGCAACATAAATTGTTCAACTCAACTTATCATCTTGAAAACATATGTTCAATAGAAGATAAAGTATAAAATAATAAATTATAGCTTAAACATTTAGAGAATAAATCATTTGAAAGAACATTCAACATTATAAGAATACATCAGTATAAGTCGACTATAGAAAGCATAAGTCGACTATCCAGAAAGAAAATTCCATGATTTTAAGAAAATAAGCTAAGTGTTATAAGTTGACTTATAAAAGTCATAAGTCGACTTACCAGAGTGTTATAAGTTGACTTATAAAAGTCATAAGTCGACTTACCAGTGAGAAATTCCAGAAATCTTTAAGAAAATATTCTAAGTGTTATAAGTCGACTTGTAAAAGTCATAAGTCGACTTACCAGAGAGAAATTTCAATACAACTAAAGAACATGGCAGCCGGGTCGTGCCAGTCGACTGAGAATTCACAACAGTCGACTGTCGGCCTATAGTCTGCAGAATTTAGATTGTGGGTATGTTAAAACTAGGATTTTTAAGAATCAGTCATATATCAGATAACTTTGTTTTGTTTTCCAAATCTTATTAATACCAAAATAATTAGATTTAAACTTAGCATTTGAGAAATCCAAATTTAGACAACATCTTTCACAAAATCACAAATCCCCAATTTAAATCCTCATAACTCAAATTCTCAAAACATGGTCCTCTAAACCATTAATCATTCACAAAATTTCTCAACTAAATCTCAACTATTCTCTATAGTTGATTCATAAACAAACTAAATTTATCCTCAACATGGACAAGTTGTTTTTATCCAACTCACCAATAGTCCAAAAATCTCATCTTTACTTTAATTAATGCATAACATCTGTCAAACTCAATCAAATCAATAATCCAAAAGAAAAGTCTACTCACAATTTATATTAGGTTTCCAACAATCTAAAATCATTCACATACAAATATCTAGGGTTCTTCTCAAAGATCCAATTTTTTTCATCCATCCAACATATTCAACATCCAAATCAGTCTAAACATTCATATCATTCTCATACGACACACACAAATCAAAAAGAAACAAACAAAACAACCAAACAGTTATATCACTCACCTACAACATACACACAACAAAATAAAACAAAACAATGTCACTCACATAGTTGGAGAGATCAAGCGAATATCACGAAGCAAAATGAAGAATCCCCTCTTTGCAAAGAATCCAAGATCTCCTCTTCAATCACCAAGAAAATAAAAATATAATAAAACTTGTGTTGTACAACGAATGACGGCTGCACACCCTCTTTTATACAGGTCGGGATTGAAAGGAATAGGGTTTTGAAACACTTTTGCAAAAGAATCCTTCCAAAATATAACTTTACATATATAACCCCTTTCTTAGTTAAAATAGGTTAACTAAATCTAAACCAAATCAAATATTTTTATCACTGAGTTGTCCAGCAATCCAGTACAGCCCAGTAAATAAGAAAAATTCGGATTTACAACTCAGGGTGGCAATTTTGCACAAAAGCCCTCCCTTTTGTAATATTTGCAAATACATCATAAAATACTCTTAAAAAATTTGAAAAATCAGAAATAATATCTAATAATACATATTATATTTTTCAATCAAAATATTTGACTTTTACTTTCAAGAAAAATATTTGCACAAGATTCTACATAAATTCCATATTTGCAAAAACACCATATTTGTATAAATCTTTACCAAATCGACTCCAAATAAAATTTAAATATACTTTAATTTAAATGATGATCATGGAAAGCCCAAAAATTAGTAAAAATGAATTTTTATTATTTATTTGAGATCAAAACGGCTTTTTACATAAAAGCCCCTCTCTTTCGAGGTATTTATAAAAATAGTTTCTTTATTCAAAAAATCCCAAAATTTAGGATAGACTCAATTATAATTAGAAAAATTTAATAAAAATATAAAATTGAATATTTTCACCAAAAATATTTGCACGTGTTTTGCACGTGTAAAATTGACAAATTTGTAAAAATAGTCAAATTAATTTAGATAAATCTAAAAATTAAAATATCATAAATAAATAAGGAAAAATTAATTATTAACCATAATATTTTAAGAATTAAAAATTCATAACTTTGCACGTGTGTTGCACGTGCAAAATTGCAATTTCAAGAAAATAGTCAAAATAGTCAACTTTACAAATTTAATATTAATTACTAATGCAAAATAAATCATTTTATTTTGCGGGGTATTACATCTGGTGTGGGAGTAAACAGATGAATTTGTGGATTCTTTTGGAAACAATAAAAGCAAACCTGTTGACCTTCACCAACGTGTCGATTTGTTTCTCATAGCTGTCGCGAACCTGCACAAAGTTCGATACACCGGGATGAATTCCGGCGACGAACCCTCTGACGCTCTTGTCAATAGTCAGAAAGATTAAGAAAGAGCTTTTGGTAGAAAAAGTTTGATTACCTTGTTATGGTGGGGGGGAGAGGGATATTTATAGTCGACTTAGGGACTCATTTCGAGATAAAGATAAATCTCTACTTTCCGGTGTTTTTAGATAAGATGTAGAGTTTAAATCGTTTCATGGAGATAACCATGAATTTGAATTACTCTTTATCCATCTGGATTGGTTTGTAACGGGTTGCTACCCACACCCAGTAGGACGGATCCGTTTATGGGTTATTGGGCTTTGAAGAAAGGCCCAGTTCCTATTTCAGACCCGTTTGTAGGTAAAATTACCGTTTTACCCCGAAAAGCTTTAAGATTCGTGCCCAATTTGAACGATCCCAATTTAATACTATTTTTAGCCATATCACGAGCCCTCCACTCCCGAAGACTGAGTTTAACAGCTTTTGAGGAGTAGTTTTGTTGTTCTAATGGCGTATGGGATTTTATCGGAGTTCTTTACGAGAGTTTGGATCTTGCTCGAGGTGTAACGGTGTCAATCTGAGCTTGTAAAATGGCCAAAATTATTCTCAGATTTTTGTGATTTTTCCAAATTTTTCTGAATTTTTTCCATTTTTTAATCATTTTTTTGAATTTTTTATTCAATTTCTGAATTTAAATAATTAATTATCAAAAAATTTAATTAATTATTCTAATATAAAAATTATTATTTTCAGAATTTAAAATTATTTTCCAAATTAATAATTATATTTTAGAATTTTTTAATTAATTTTTTGATTTTTAATTGATTTTTCAGAAATTTTTTGAATAATTAATTCAATTAATTAAATAAATTAATTAATTAATTAATTAATACTTGATGATGTGGTGCAGTCATGTGCGTTGATCACGATCATGTGGCGCGCATCTCAAAGCGGGGTGTTTTTCTCCCATTTCACGCTCAGAACACACTTTGCTCGGAGCCTTGCCGCCGACCCACGAGAAGGCACCACGTGGCCGGTCAACGTTGACCGTTGACCGCAACGTGGCATTTTTTTTTCTTTTTCCGTCTTCGTCTTCCCGCCCTTCTTCTCTCTTCTTCCGCTGTCGACTTTCTCCTTCGCATCGAGCTTCGTTGAGGGCGTCCATGGAGCTCGAAGGGAGGAGCTCGGCGAGCGACGCTCCTCGAAGGTGAGACTCATCGAGGGCGGTGGAGCCGGAGCTTGGCACGGAGGCTGCGACGGGGAGCTCGGAGCTCGGTCGTGGAGCTCACTTGCTTGAGCCCGTCGGGGTAGAAGCATGGCGAGGGGAAGAGTTCGGCATTGGATACGAGAGGAGGGAGCTCGACGACGATGGAAGGGTCGAGTTTGGCAGAGCTTCATCGCAGGTGATGGTGAAGCTCGTGAAGAGAGCTCGGGATGGAGGAGTTCGGCGCAGCTTCATCGAAGGTGATGGTGAAGCTCGTGAAGAGAGCTCGGGGATGGAGGAGTTCGGCAGAGCTTCGTCGAAGGTGATGGGTTCGAGCTCGACATGGGCTCTCGGGGTAGGGCGGAGGCTTCGAACCTTGGCGAGGAGGAGCATGGCGACGGAGGTGGTGAGTCGGCGAAGGAGCTGAAGTTGGGTTCTGTTTTTGGCGCCAAAGTTCGAGAAGAAGAAGAGGAGGTCAGAGGTTTGGGTTTGGGTCTCTACAGGTTCAGACCCGACCCTGTAGCTTATTGCCCCCTCCCCCCCCCCCCCTCTTTTTGTTTTGTTTATTTGTTCGGCGAATCCGAGCCGTTGATCTTGATTGAACACGAATTTTGGGGCGGAATTTTTCTCCAATTTGAGCTCCGGTGGCACGCTTTCTCGGAGTTCAAATCCGAGCGACATGGCAAGATTTGAGCTATCGATCTGGATTAAACTCACATCTGGAGGCAGATCTGATCAGTTTTGTATCTAAACGATGTGGCAAGATCTGAGTCATCGGATCTTGATCAAGCGCGATTTTTGAGGCAACGTTTTCCCCAATTGCACGCTCGGAGCCGTGTTTGCTCAGATTTAACTCTGAGGGACGTGGCCTAATCTAAGCCGTTGGATCTTGATGAAGCGCGATTTTTTAGGAGACATTTTTTCCCAAGTGCACGCTCGGAGCCGCGTTTGCTCGGATTTGACTCCGAGGGACGTGGCTTAATCTGAGCTGTTGGATCTTGATGAAGCACGATTTTTGAGGCGACGTTTTCCCCAATTGCACGCTCGGAGCTGCGTTTGCTTATATTTGACTCCGAGGGACGAAGCTTATTCTGAGCCGTTAGATCTTGATGAAGCACGATTTTTTAGGCGACGTTTTCCCCAATTGCATGCTCGGATCCTCATTTGCTCGGATTTGACTCCGAGGGACATGGCTTAATCTAGTCGTTGGATCTTGATCGAGCGCGCTTTTTGAGGCAACATTTTCCTCATTTGCGCGCTAGGGGCTGCTACACTGTAATCAACTTTTCTGGTGCTACAGAGGTCGGATTGGAGCGTGTGACCCCTTGTTTCGAAGCTGACTCAAAGATCTATAATTTCTCTTTAGAAGTCAATTGAAGAATTATCCCTTTTCGTGGTCAAAATAATCCTGCAACATCTTTGTCTTCATGAAGTTGATAAGTGCTTTGTATGGCTCTTGGGAAGATCCATTCTTGGAGGCGAGTGCGGGGAGCAACTCTAGGAGAGAGCCATTCGGGAGACAAGCTTAAGGAGCAACTCTAGGAGAGAGCTGTGCTCCGAACTCGTAGAGAAGAAGGTCACTCGGGAGGCGAGCGGAGTGAAGAGCATCACCAGGCTCTAGAAGAGAGTCGTTTGGGAGACAAGTTTGAGGAGCAACTCTAGGGAAAAGTTGTTCTTCGAACTTGTTGTTTAAGAGAGTCTCAACAGTTGTGGGAGCAATTTCGAATGGTAAGCTACTTCGTACTCGCTCGTTCGCAGGTAGCTAAAGCGGCATCAAACCAAGTGTTGGACTCTAAACTTGTTGTTTGAGGGGGTTAACGAGTTATAGGAGCAATTATGAATGGTGAGCTGCCCCGCACTTGCTTGTTTGCAAGCGGCTAAAGTAACGTCAAACCAAGTGTTGGACTCCGAACTCGTTTTTTGAGCCAAGTAAGTTGTGGGAGCAGCCCTGTAGGACAAGCTGGACTCCGAAATTACCATTTAGCGAGTCGTAGACGTGACTCAGGGAGATAGAAATGAGGCAAACGCAATAATTTTCATTCGAAAAAAGCTAAGTTTTATTGAAACAAACTAAGTGGCTGCTTCAATAGGGCGAGCTATTATTACATGCTTTTGGTCGTGTTACAAGCATCGGTCTTATTGAAAACTGAACCTACTTATACGATAGGGTGAAGGCTTCTTGAGAGGAGTTTGGTTCTCCCCCCATTGGACCTCCGTGGATCAGGTGGAGGACGGCCCCAGGTTCAGAATCTTGGAGCTCGTTGGGCCTCTCGGTTCGAGTGTTGGCTCCTCGGGGTGGAAGATCGGCCCCGTCTTATCGGACGAACTTGGCCAGGTATCCCCGCTGTATGAGTTCTTCGATCTCCTCTTTGAGTGCCCGACATTCATCCATGTCGTGGTCGTGGTCTCTATGAAAGCGGCACCACTTATTCCTGTTCCTTTTCTTTCTTGGGTTATTCATTCTAGGGGGACCATGGAGTAGCCCTTCCTTGTCCACCTCCATAAGAACTGCTGATATATTAGCATTGAGATGGGTGAACTTCTCAAAACGAGGAGCTGGGTGGCGTTGACCATTGTCGTCCCTCTAAAATTTTTGAGACCCTTCTTTGCTCGTATTCTTCCTTTTGTTCCCGGAAGATGATTCCTCAAGAGTAAGGGGGGTGAGAGCATCTTCTACTCGGATGTACTTTTCACTCCTAAGCAAGAGTTCTGAGAAGTCCTGATGAGGCTTCTTGGAAAGGGACGCCTTGAGGTCAGCGTTAGTGACGTTGTGCCCGAATGACGCCGAGGCTACTGATTGATTGAGGGAGGCAATAGACCGGGCTTCAGCGGTGAAGCGCCGAACGTAATCTCTTAGGTGTTCACCCTTTCTTTGGCTGAGGGTCACCAAAGATGCACTTGTTTTCTCGTCCCGGAGGCTACTCACGAAATGAGTAAGGAAGAGCTCTTCAAACTGATTGAAGGATAATATGGAGACAGGGGCGAGACGAGAGTACCATTCTCTCGCAGACCCCTTCAGCGTGGCAGGGAAGGTTTTGCAAAGGAGCACATCTGGAGCCTGGTGGATCATCATGAGAGTTTTAAAACTCTTGATGTGGTCGGCGGGGTTCGACTCCCCGTTGTATGACTCAAAGTTAGGGGGCTTGAAGTTTTTTCGAGACCGGGGCTTCCATGATGGTCCGGGAGAACGGAAGCCTGCTCGGGCAGAAATTTCGGCCTGCTCAAGCGGAAATTCCTCGCCCGTTGTTCCTCTTCTCTGTCAAGTCGGCCAAGGTGCCTCTCCATCTCGTGGAGACGACGGTAGACAGAGTCTTCCCTTCGGTTATATCTTGCTGAGCCCCGAGACTCTTTTCCATGCGGAAGGGGACTAGGAGTGCGGTGGTGATGGCTTGGGGCAGGTTGAGGACTGGGCGCCCGTTGCTCGTGGGTTGGGAGCGACATTGAGGGCCCACAGAACGGTTTCTTGAAAATCCTGGAACTCCGTTCTTGTGACTGGTGCCCCTCCAGCTTTGCGGTCCCTATGTGTGGCTCGGCTTACTGGAGTATGCCTTCTCCGCCTGTAATATCCCAGTCAGATATTATATTGTATAAATTATTATTTTTCAAATTAAATATTTTTTATGAAAATTACTTGGTTTTTCTAATAAAAAGTTATTTGGATATATATACTAGTAAGTATATATATATGTATTGTATCAATTTTGTGCACTTGTACAAAATCTTGAAAAATGCATTTTTGAGAAAATGTCTGTAAAATCCCGGACTGATATTAGAAATTATTATTTTATTATTATTTTATTTTTATTTTCAGAATTGAAATATTTTTTGTGGATATCACCCGGTTTTGTTAATAAACATTATCTATGCATATATACTAGTCTGTATGTATCTGTTTTGTATCAAATTGATACCGGAATCTTCCGAGCCGGCAATAAAATTATTTTATTTTTATTTCTCGGAATTAAATTATTTTTTGTATAGATTTATTCGTTTTAACTAATAAAAATTATCTGTGTAGACAGATATATGTACGTATGTGTACTGTATCGATTTCGTACGTTTGTACGAAATCATGTAGTATGTGAATTTTGGATAATGTCTCTTATTTTTTATCCATCATGATCAAATGAAGGGTGGGAATTAGATTGGGTGTTGATTGCGAATTTATTGGGTTTGATTGCAATTTTAATTTGCAAATTGATTTCCAATTGTTTTAACCACAAAAAGTGAGACAAGTGACTTCTTCTCACCCACAAGTCCACACCCCCTTCACCTACCAAACCCCCCAACCCTCCATGGCCAGCCAAAACTCTAAAGGGCCAGAAAACCCTTCATTTTTCTTGTGTTTCCACCTCCTTCTCATCTCATTCTTTCTCTTTTTGTTTGGTTTTAAAGCTTAGAAAAAGATTGAGAAGAAAGGAAAAGAAAGAGAGATTAAATTAAAAGAAAAGAGAGGGTTTCATGGTTTCATCTCTTGATTTGTTCTCGAGGAGGAGCAAGGAGAAGGAAACTAGCAAGTTCTTCCAATCGATTTGGGTAAGGGTTTCTTAATCTTTTGTTATTATTATTGTTTTAATTGCTTATTATGTGAAGAACATGAAATAATTTATTGTTCATATGAGTATCATGGATTAGAATTGTAACACCTCGTGTTAAAAAATAATATATATATATTGAAAAGTATATGAAATAGTTGTCTATAAAAAGTAAAAAGGATCTGATGTGGCACTTTGGTAATTAAAATGGTTAAATAAATTGATTTTGAATGGGTCCCACGGGAGATAAGTACCCAGACTTATGTGTGCTTTCCATGGTGAGTAACGTCACCATTCATAAGTGGGGCCCACTCCTATGGCTATTTGAAGCTTTCAGTTGTCCATTGGAGCATATGCAGTGGTTTGCCATATTTTCAAATTTTTCAAAATTTGAAAAAAAAATATCCTTGTAGACGTTAGCCAAATACCCAAAAAATAACTTCATTCGCTACAGTACCCGGCTATATTTAGCAATCGAAATGGCAATTGTCAAAATATAGCCGGACGATAGGTTATCCATTGTCGTTTAAAATTTTCTAATCGGACGAAAGATTATATTCCGTCGCTTTAAATTTTTTTTGTATCAGACGATAGATAAAGAGTCGTCCAGTAGATTAAAAATAAAAAAAAAATAAAAGAAAGTGTCGAACGATGTATTATACACCGTCCTACGTCCTAACACTTTCGCTAAAGACAAAAGTGTTGGACGGTGTATAATACACCGTCCTTCACATTGGGAGGTTTGTTTTTGTTTTTTTTTTTTTTTGTTAAGTTTGAGACGAAAGATAATACCTCGTCTGACCAAATTTTAACTTTGGACCACTGCAGCGCGCCGTCATATTTCCTATTTCCATTTGCCAAATACCCAAAAAATAGAAACAACGACTACAGATGCTCTTATTTGAGAAAGAGAGTGTTAAAAATAGTACCACATCGGACAAATACTTGAAATAAATATAATATATATAATAATATCAAGGATCAAGAGTTACCTAATCAGGTTAACCAATTTTTGAGAGGCAGTCTTTGGTGTAAATTATCTGAGCTAGGGGTAGGAACGTTACAAATGGTATCAGAGCCGGGGCATGTCTTATAGTCGGGCAGTGGGTTGACTGGCTCGGCAGCGATTCACCGGAACTATAGACCCAATTGTCGGACTGTGATTGCTTGTTATAACTAGATTGTACATGTCATGTCTCATCAGGGGGGTGTCTGTAACATCCCGTGTTAAAAAATAATCTATAAAATAAATTACAAAGAAAGCTATCAAGTTCAATCTTTCCTTAAACCAATGGACTAGATTGATTCTTACAAACCATATTTTCCCACCCAAAAATTAAATTTTTTTCCCCAAAGCTAAAAAACTCATTATATAATAAATTACAAAGAAAGCTATCAAGTTCAATCTTCCCTAAAACCAATGGCCTAGATTGATTCTTACAAACCATATTTTCCCGCCAAAAATTTCAAACCCAAAAATTAAAATTTTCCCCCCAAAGCTAAAAAACTCATTACTTTATTACTATGTCTCTCTTCTCTCTTTAATTTTTCATGTTTTTCTCTTTCTCTCTCTCCCTCTCTCTCCCATTCTTTCTTTATTTACTTACTAACTTACAAATTTAGATTTTAAGATTTCAGGTTTGTAAAATTTTTAGAATTTTTATATTTTTTTATTACACATGTTATATTGAAAATAGCAAATATCTTTTCAACAGTTAAATTTCATTATTTTTCATCCTTAAAATTCTAAAAAGTTGGATTTTACACCCACATTTATAATTATTTTTCAACATATACTAATAGAAACATGGACTTTTATTTACAACTAATTATCATACTATTCAAAATTGAACTACATAATTGTTGTTTCACTATCTACAGGGCTTTTCATCAAGGCCGGCCCAATACTTGTTGAGGCCTAAAGCTAACTCCGAAATGAGGCCTTTTAAAAGCTTATAATAATATTTTGTTAAAATTAATATATTTTTATTTAAATGTAATCTTTCGGAATTGTTTAGATGCAAAATCATTTATTATATTATTGTAATCAATTTTGGGCTTTTTGGTATGTGAGGAGACCTATTTCGGACTTTTTGGTATATGAAGAGGCCTTTATTATTATATTATTATAATCAATTTTGGGCTTTTTGGTATGTGGGGAGGTCTATTTCGGGCTTTTTGGTATGTGAGGAGGCATTTATTATTTAGATAAAAAAAAATTTTGAGACCTGAAGCCCTAACTTTGGTTGCTTTACCCTTAGGCTGGCCCTGCTTTTCGTGTGTTGTATCGTTTCGAAGACGTGCCGTAGGCATGTGTCCATGGGCAAATCTAATATAAATATATATATATATATATATATATATATATATATATATATATATATATATATATATATATATATTGAAAAGTATTTGAAATAGTTGTTCATAAAAAGTAAAAAGGATCTGATGTGGCACTTTGGTACTTAAAACGGTAAATAAATTGTGATTTGGGAATGGGTCCCACGGGAGATAGGTACCCAGACTCGATGTGTGCTTTCCATGGTGAGTAACGTCACCATTCATAAGTGGGGCCCACTCCTGTGGCTATTTGAAGCTTTCGGCTGTACATAATTTGAGAAAGAGTGTTAAAAATAGTACACATCGGACAAATACTTGAAATAATATAATATATATAATAATGTCAAGGGTCAAGAATTACCTAATCCGGTTAACCAACTTTTGAGAGGCAGTGTGTGGTTAGCAGTTGTATTACACAGTATCTAATTTGTCTTATAGATTGTATAAATTGTCTGAGCTAGTGGCAGGGGCGTTATAAGAATAGAATGGCATATAAGATTTGGAGTAGTGGAACACAAAATAAAACCCTAAAGATTCAATCTTTTAGGTTGATTGTTAGAATTAATTTGTTATGCTAAAGTTGAAATCTTGAGCCCAAATTAGTTTTAGGGATTCTCATGTGTCCTTACCATACTCTAATTTTCTAGAATTTTGGGGTTAATTTGATAGGTCAAATTAATATTTCTCCCATAATAGCGAGTTTTCAAGCGAAAACAGCAAACCGCTGTTTTGGGGTTAACATTGAGTATGTTCAAGGGGTTGTATCTTGATGTTCTTTGCGGAATTTAGAAAAGTGATCAACTAGGAAGTTGTAGCAGACGTTTTCATCTTTCCAAAATGCTCTGTTTGGTTAGATTTCGATAAGTGGTACAAAAGTTATGACCGTTACAAAAACACAGCAGCCAGCTTTGGCTGAATGCTTGCTGTTTTGTTTGCTTGAAGTTTTTGTACCTATTATTGATTGAATCTGAAAAAATATTCAATTAGAGAGTTGTAGTAGAGTCTCTCACCTTTACAAAATGTTCTATTTGGTTATATTCCGATAAGCGGAGTAAAAGTTATGACCTTTACAAAATCACAGCAGCTAGCCTTTTGGCCGAAAGCTCGCTATTTGCATTGTTCGAAGTTTTTGCACCTCCTATTGATTGATTATTAAAAAGTTTCCAACTAGTGAGTTGTAGTAGAGTCTCTCACCTTTGAAAAATTCCCTATTTGGTTAGATTTCGATAAGCAGAGCAAAAGTTATGAGTTTTACAAAATCTCAGCAGCTGGCCTTTTAGCTAAAAGCTCGCTGTTTGAGTTGTTCGGAGTTTTTGCACCTCTTATTGATTGAATCTGGAAAAGTGATAAACTAGATAGTTGTATTATCTCTCACTTTTCAAAATGTTCTATTTGGTTAGTGATATGGCTAAAAATGGGGTTAAATCGGAACCGTCCAGATTGGGAACGAATCTTGAAGCTCAGGGGTAAAACGGTAATTTCGCATATAGATGGGCCCAAAGCGGGCACTGGATCTCCCCTTCACAGATCCAATAACCCGCGAAACAATTCCACTCCAGCTGGGTACGGGTCCCGACCCAAGACAAACCCAGACCAGCAAGAGGAAATCAGGGTCACTGATTTGACTAAATCAACGGGCCTGATTTGCAGTTATCCTCTCACCGGGAATCAGAGATCAGTTTCCTAAACTAATTATGAGGATTTTACTCCTAACGGTATCACAGGAAATCAAGTCCCTAATCAGACTCCCATGGCGGCTATAAATACCTCCTACCTACCACTGTTACCAGGTAATCACTCTTTTTCCAATTAAAACTCTTTCTTAATCATAGCACTGGTTACTGACAAGAGCGTCGGAGGGTGCGTCGCCGGGATCAACCTCGGTGTATCGCACTTCCTTGCAGGTGAACGGCGGGAGTCAGCAACCCAATTCCGACGAACAGGTTTGGATTCGCTATTTAGGTTTTTCCACGAACCCACAAATTCTATCTGTTTACCCCCACACCAGAATCAGCGGTAACAGATTGGCGCCATCTGTGGAAAACCATACGAATAGCAGCCTCTCCTCTTCCCGTCGACTAGCTCTTCGCCAGACATGCCTCCCAGAAAGGTCAGGTCTAGGGGATCCAACCGTGGACCCAACCCCATCGATCAACAAGAAGAAGTCCCCGTGCATCCTGCTCCGCAGCCCGAACAACTTCCTCCCCCGGTCCAAGACCATTTCCAACAGGGCCAGCCCCCTCTTCTGAATCAACAACCCCCTAATGGTCCCACTGGTCAGAACCAGCGGAGGCAGAAGCAACCTCTCCACCCAGACCATGTCTCAGTACACAATGCCTCCTCAGATTCTATGGCCTCCCATAATCCCCGAGCTTCCGACCTCCGCAACACCGTTCTAAATCGACAGAAGGATGAGGACCTTCGCAACCGCCTAGATGAGAAGCGGGCCCGAGAGGGAGTCTCCCGCCAACATCAAGGTGAGCGATCTCCTCATCGCCGAGATGGAAGGAGGTCTCCGGACCGAAGAGGACGGGGGGAATCTCCCGAGAGTCGTAGGAGGAGGCCACATTCCCCTGCTGGTCGACATCATCCGAGGAACGATGAGGCACCCATCACTCGTGCCGAGTTCCAACAATTCCAGGCAACGGTGTTGCAGGCCCTCAACCTTTGCCCCGACAACAATAATGCCCAAAGGGTTCCAACACCCCCACGGGTCCCAAGTCCTCGCCACCGATCCATAAGTCCTCCCCCGGCTCCTAGCCACCAGCAACACCATCATAGTCCTCGCCGATCCCAGGACTATCGACGCCGCAGTCCCCGCTCCCCTTCCTATGAAGACGAGTCCAGGGGATCGTTTGACTACCACCGGAGGGACGATGCCCTCTACCGCCGTCTCCACGAAATGGAGAGGCGCCTCGGTCGAATGGACAAGGAGGAGGAGTCGAGAGGAAGGACCGTCCGCCCCAGCAGACCCCCCTTCTCTCGGACTATCATGGAAGCTCCCATCCCGAGGGGTTTCAAGCCTCCGCAGTTTGAAACGTACTCGGGGGAGTCGGACCCTGTTGATCATGTCGAGAGCTTCAAGACCTTGATGCTAATCCACCAAGCTTCCGACGCCATGCTTTGCAAAATTTTCCCGCCACTCTCAAGGGTTCGGCGCGGGAATGGTACTCCCGGCTCGCTCCCTCTTCCATCTTTTCTTTTGAGCAGTTCAAAACGCTTTTCATAACCCACTTTGTGAGCAGCAGACGAACGGAGAAGACCAGCCTCTCTCTACTCCACCTCCGACATGAGAGGGGAGAAAAGTTGAGGGACTATGTGAGGAGATTTACTGCGGAGGTCAGGTCCATCGCCTCCCTCGACCAGTCTATGGCGACCGTCGCTTTCCAATCCAACGTCCTCAATTCTAACCTTCGGTCGTCCCTCGCCAAAAAGCCCCCGCGCAACTTCGCCGACCTTCTCCTTAGATGCGAGAAATATATTCGGGCGGGGGAAGCCGAGTGCTTCCCGGGCTTCGGAGGATCCGCTTCCGGGTCGAAGAGAAAGACAACGGAAGAGGAAGGGGCCAAGAAGCTACAGAAGGATAATAGCGGTCAGCACCGTCCTCCTCCCAGGTTCGAGAAATTTACTCCTCTCACTACCAACATCTCCACCATCCTGATGGAAGTCGAGAAGGAGGGAGTTATACCTCCCGCTCCGAGGATGAACACCCCGGCCAAGAGGAGGAACAAGGAGAAGTGGTGCCGTTACCACCGGGATCATGGCCACGACACCAACGACTGCCGGGCGCTGAAGAACGAAATAGAGGCCCTCATCCAGAGCAGGAAGTTGGCTAAGTTTGTGAAGACAAATGATCGGGGAGATCGCACCACTCCTCTGTCTCGGGGGGCTAACAAGCGCTCCGAGCGACGAGATGAAACCCCCGAGTTCGAGGAGGAACGTGTTCTGCACCTTATCCACGGGGGTCCAATGGGGGGCTCTTCCAACTCCTCTCGGAAGGCCTTCGTCCGAGAGGTCAATTCAGTTCACGGCGCCCCTCCCCCGAAAGGCCTCGGCATCCCAGTAACTTTCTCTGATGAAGACCTCGAGGGGGTCCGAACTCTCCACTGCGACGCACTTGTTATCGACCTCCGCATGGCGAACTTCAAAGTGCAGAGGATCCTGGTAGACAACGGGAGCTCCGTGAACATCCTCTTCCTCTCGGCCTTCTGAGGGCTGCAACTATCTCGGGATCGCCTCAAACCGGCCGGCTACACGCTCCACGGGTTCACGGGGGTACCAATAACTGTCGAAGGGGTTATCACCCTGGACGTAACTGCTGGGAAGACCCCTACCATCCGAACAGAGCCGATGGACTTTATGGTCGTCGATGTCCCGGCTGCATACAATGTCATCTTGGGCCGACCTGGCCTAGCTGCCCTAGAAGCCGTTCCTTCGACGTACCACCTCAAGATGAAGTTCCCCACCCGGGCGGGAGTGGGAGAAGTCAAGGGCAGCCAAGAGACGGCTCGGAAGTGCTACATGACTTCCACTGGGGGTCCGGTGCTCTCCCTCGAGACTTTAGAGATCCCCGAGCCGAACGTCCGACCCACGTCCGAGCCGGCGGACGAATTGGAAGAGCTCTTCTCGGACGAGGACCCGAGTCGAAAGTTCCTCATCAGCAAGTCCCTGCCGACTGCCCTATGTTTCGACTTGGTGCAGTGCATCCGAGAGAACCGCGACCTATTTGCTTGGTCCGCCACGGATATGCCCGAAATTTCTGAGGAGCTTCTAGTGCACCGCCTTAGCGTCGAACCGGGGTGCAGACCGGTTCAGCAGAAGAGGCGTAAATTCGCTCCTGAGCAACAACAAGCCATCAAGGAAGAGGTGGACAAGCTCCTAAAAGCTCGGTTCATACAGGAGGTGAACTACCTCGAGTGGTTAAGAAGTCCAATGGTTCCTGGAGGATATGCATCGACTTCACAGACTTAAATAAGGCGTGTCCGAAGGATCCGTTCCCTCTCCCGAATATCGACACCCTCATCGACGCCACCTCAGGCCATGAGCTCTTCAGCTTCATGGACGCCTTCTCCGGCTACAACCAGATCCGAATGTTTCCCCCGGACATTCCGAAGACTTCCTTCATTACCGACCAGGGCCTCTACTGTTATAGAGTTATGCCGTTCGGATTGAAGAATGCTGGAGCCACCTACCAGCGCCTCGTCAATAAAGTCTTCCAAAGCCAGATAGGCCGCAACATGGAAGTATACGTCGACGACATGCTCGTGAAGAGCATCCGAGGTATCGACCACGTGGCCGACCTCCAGGAGGCATTCGGCGTACTGAGAAGGCACAACATGAGGCTTAATCTGAACAAGTGTGCGTTCGGGGTCTCGTCAGGAAAGTTCCTCGGCTTCATGGTCAGCCAGCGAGGGATCGAAGCAAATCCTGAAAAAATTAAAGCCATACTGGACATGGCCCCACCCCGAAACGTCAAGGAAGTGCAGAGGCTTACGGGTCACCTCGCCGCTATTGGGCGATTCCTTTCGAAGTCTGGGGAAAAGTGCCTCCCTTTCTTCAAGGCTCTCAGGGGAGCCAAGGGTTTCGAGTGGGGCGAACTGCAACAGGAATCATTCAACCAGCTGAAAGCCTACTTGGTCAATCCTCCCCTTCTCAGCAAGCCCGTTCCAGGGGAAACCCTCTTCATCTACTTAGCTGCTTCTGAGCAGACCCTAAGTGCTGTTTTGGTGAGGGAAGAAGACCGGGCTCAGAGGCCCATCTACTATGTGAGCAAGGTGCTTCGGGACGCCGAGCTCCGCTACCCGAAGATAGAAAAGATGGCCTACGCCCTGATCATGGCGGCAAGGAAGCTCCGCCCATACTTTCAGTCCCACTCGGTTGTGGTCCTCACCGACCAACTGCTGAAGCAGATCCTCCACAAGCCGAAAATCTCAGGCTGGCTCATGAAATGGTCCATCGAGCTGAACCAACACGACATCTCCTACCAGCCCCGGACTGCGATCAAAGCTCAAGCCCTCGCGGACTTCATCGTCGAGACCACCATTCCCGAGGTCAGCCATGTCCCGAACGGACCCCCTATTTGGACGGTTTTTGTGGACGATTCCTCTTGCAACGAGGGAAGCGGCACCGGTATCATCCTGACGGGTCCAGATGACTTCGTCCTCCAGTATGCCCTCCGCATGAATTTCAAGACCTCAAACAACGAAGCAGAGTATGAGGCACTAATCGCCGGCCTCGGACTTGCCCGAAGAGCCAGGGCGCAGCGCCTCCGAATCCATAGTGACTCTCAGCTGGTTGTGAACCAAGTCTTGGGCGATTACGAGGCACGAGACGAATGGATGGCGAAGTACCTCGCCAAAGTCCGAACCCTCATGGCCCGGTTCGAAGAGGCACACATCCGACGAGTCCCTCGAGAAAAGAATTCACAGGCCGACGCCCTCTCCAAGTTGGCCTCATCCTCCCTCCAAGGTCTCGAGCAGACCGTCTTGATCGAGGTCCTCTTGAAACCGAGTATAGAAGACGAGACCATTGACTCAGTGGAGTCATTGCCGGTCCTACTGCAAGATAATTGGATGAAACCGTTAGTGGAAGTCCTAAGGGACGGACTCCTCCCCGAGGACCCCAAGGAAGCATGCCGAATAAGAACCAGGGCTGAGCGGTACATCCTGATCGAGGGGATCTTGTACAAGCGCTCCTTCTCGCAGATAGACGGCCGACCGTACCTGAGATGCCTTTCCCCAGAACAGGCCGACTACGCCTTACAGGAGCTCCACGAAGGCATCAGCAGGGCACATTCAGGGTCTAGGTCTTTGGCTCGAAAAGCTCTGAATTACGGATACTTCTGGCCAACTCTCCTCCAAGACGCCGAGCGACACGTTCGGCAATGTGGCTCTTGTCAGAGACATTCCAACATTCGTCGCCTCCCCCAAGCTAACCTCGCCTCCCTATCAAGTCCTATCCCCTTCGCAATGTGGGGAATGGATTTACTAGGGCCATTCCCTCCAGCTCCGGGCCAGTTCAAGTTCTTGGTCGTAGCCATCGACTACTTTTCGAAGTGGATTGAGGCCGATCCCCTAGCCACTCACCGAGAACAAGGTGCTTTAATTCTTTTGGAAGAACGTCATCTGCCGATTCGGCATCCCCTGTGTCCTCGTAACAGACAACGGAACTCAGTTTACCGGGACCGCGTTCCGAGCTCTATGTGAAGACCTTGCCATCCAACAGCGCTTCTACTCCGTCTCCCACCCACAGTCGAATGGCCAGGCAGAGAACGCTAACCGGCAGATCCTTTCTGGTATCAAGAAGAGACTGGACAGGTGTACTAAAGGCTTATGGGTCGACCAACTCCCCAACTTGTTGTGGAACTACCGCACCAACAAACAGACCACCACGGGAGAGTCTCCGTTCAACCTCACCTACGGGTCCGAGGCAGTGACACCCCTCGAAGTCAGAATACCTTCTCCTCGCCTCGCAGCCTACAACGAGGAACAGAACGCCAGGGAACTCCGGGCGAACTTAGACCTGGTGGACGAACTGAGGGAAAGAGCGCCAATCCGCCAACAGAACTACCGGAGGAGGATCGAGTTGGCATACAATAAGAGAGTCCAACCCACCGATCTCAAGGAGGGGGACTTGGTCCTCAAAAAACTAGCCATCTCCTTCCCCAATCAGAAGAGCAAACTAGCTCCGAATTGGGAAGGACCTTACAAGATCGCGAAAGTAGTTCGGCCCGGAGCCTATCGTCTAGAAGACCTGGAAGGCAGGGAGATTCCGAGGACCTGGAATGCCGACCACCTTTTAAAATACCAAGAAAGCCCCCCGGCGCCTCTCTGAGTATCCCAGGGTGTCGAACCGTTCCTCTCCTCTAACTTGTAATTCCTCTCATAAGTTGTCATATGTAAAAACGGCTCGCCATCAGTTATCAATAAAGAATGCTTTTTCGTACTTATAAAATTGCTTGCATCTCTCCGTCTTTATTCTTAATTCAATCAATGGTTCGGAGTCCAATACCCGGCTCGACTCTACTTCGCAAGCTCGCTCTTAAGCGAGCCAGAAGTAGTTCGCCACTCGAAATTGCTCCCACAATCATTGAACAATCCTAACGATGGTCCCGGAGTCCAACACTTGGCTCGATTCTACTCCGCAAGCTCGCTTCTAAGCGGGCTAGGAGTGGGTCGCCATTCGGAATTGCTCCTACGACCGTTAAACTCTAACGATGGTTCCGGAGTCCAACACTTGGTTCGATTCTACTCCGCAAGCTTGCTTCTAAGCGGGCTAGGAGTGGGTCGCCATTCGGAATTGCTCCCACGACCGTTGAACTCTAACGATGGTTCTGAAGTCCAACACTTGGTTCGATTCTACTCCGCAAGCTCGCTTCTAAGCGGGCTAGGTGTGGGTCGTCATTCAGAATTGCTCCCACGACCGTTGAACTCTAACGATGGTTCCGGAGTCCAACACTTGGCTCGATTCTGCTCCGCAAGCTCGCTTCTAAGCGGGCTAGGAGTGGGTCGCCATTCGGAATTGCTCTCACGACCGTGGAACTCTAACGATGGTTCCGGAGTCCAACACTTGGTTTGATTCTACTCCGCAAGCTTGCTTCTAAGCGGGCTAGGAGTGTGTCGCCATTCGGAATTGTTCCCACGACCGTTGAACTCTAACGATGGTTCCGGAGTCCAACACTTGGCTCGATTCTGCTCCGCAAGCTCACTTCTAAGCGGGCTAGGAGTGGGTCGCCATTCGGAATTGCTCCCACGACCGTTGAACTCTCACGATGATCGGCAAGCCCACCATTGGGTAAGGCTCGACTCATCTCGCAACTTCGCAAGAAGAGGAGACCGAAGCGCTGCTCGGCACCACTGGCCGAATGCTCATGTCGCCAAACCGCGAACGAGCAAGAGGCAGGCTCGGAGCGCGCCACGTCGCTCGAACAGCCGAGCTCCTAGACCTCCGGTCGGCTAACCGAGCAAGTGCCCATCCGAGCCCAAAAACGGAGAAAAGTCACTTTTCCCTCAACATTCGTGTAAGATCTCGATCAGACGGCCCAGATCTTGCCAGCGTCGCTAAACGACAAGATAGCGTTTTCTTGGGAATTGAGCCGTCTCGAGATTCGTGCCATCATCCAACGGCCCAGATCTTGCCAGCATCGCTAAACGATAAGATAGCATTTTCTCGGGAACTGAGTCGTCTCGAGATTCGTGCCAAAATCCAACGGCCCAGATCTTGCCAGCATCGCTAAACGACAAGATAGCATTTTCTTGGGAACTGAGCCGTCTCGAGATTCGTGCTAAAATCCAACAGCTCAGATCGCGCCACGGTGCCGAACCGCGAACGAGCAAGGGGCCGGCTCGGGGACCTCGGCACGATGAACACAGTCACAAACGAAACAACTACACGAGGCTACAAAGGACGTGCTAGTTCGAGAAAGAAATGTTATTAATAATTGGGATACCGTACAAAGCGACTCTTCCATACAACAAGGTTACAAGGCCTTAAAGAACAAAAGTTACAATGCCGACCCACTACACTTGGTTTTTTAAAAAAATCATCAATGTCCCGTTCGGTCGTCAGTTTGGCAACCTCGGCCGCCAGTCCCTCTCCCTCCGTCCGAAGCTCCGCCTCTACAGTCTGCAAGTGACGGATCTCAGAGAGCAGATCGTCCCTTTCGGCTATTATTTTCGACAAATTGTGCCGAACGCACTGGATCCGAAGGGCGTTGCTAAAGGCGGTCGGCAAATTTTCGTCCTCTCCTATAGGGGTCATCTCGGCGATCCTGCTCTCCAGACGCCGGATCTCGACGTATCGCTGACCTAGGATGAGCTGAAGGTGGTCCCGCTCGCTTTCGGCTCGGCGCAATCCCAGCTCGACTTCATAGAGCCGCTCTCGGCACCTCGCCGAGCACAACCTCGTCACCCCCGAGCCAGCCTCGGTTCGAGCGTGGTCATCCGAACGATTGGGGTCGGCATCTTGAGCAACCACCACGAGCTGAAAAGAGGAAGAGACGAACAACAAAATTTCAAACATTGCCGAAGTCCGACACTTCAAGAATTTTCAAAACAAACTTTCAGAATTTTATTCAAATAAAGTAGCTCTACATACAACTAGACCGACGCTACAACAGAGTTTTACAATAACTTAAAGGAACATAAGACAACTTGTTTAGTGCCTCTTCGGAAGGGGTACGCTTCGGTTCAAGGAAACGCGGGGGCGGAGACGCCTAACCTCTGAGCTCGATTCCAAACCAGCGAAGCGAGATCCCCCTTCGCCGCTAACTCCAACTGTGGCACCGACCGAGGCACCGCTAGACGAGACAGCTACACTACTCTGAGCGTCAGCAGGACTCTGCCTCGCCGCAGACAAACGAGTCACAAGTTCGTAGAAAGTAATCCCTCTCTCGCTCTCTTTGCGAGTACACGACGTACTACGAACGTTGGCCCTCTCAGGCAGAGGCTTGAGCGACGCGACCTCTTCCTCCAGCTCGATAATCCTATCTCTCAGAGCATCATCCTTTGTCGACATCTTCAAACGAGGAGGTCTTGATGAGCCCGCGACATTGGCACTATCGGTCGCAAGTCGTCGATAATGGGTGACCTCGATCCCCCTGTCTATCGTAATCCTCCTAAGCTTGTCGACCTCGGCCAACAACTTTTGGCGCTCGGATGACAACTTCTCCAACTCGGAAGCTAGCATCTCTTCTTCCGCTGAGTGTTCTTTCTCTGTTAACTCCAAGTGACGGATCTCGGCCAAGAGCTCGTTATTCTTTTGCTCGACAACGGAAATCTCCCTACGAAGCCGCTCAATCTCACCTTTGGGACAAGGAGCTTGGGGTTGCTTCCGTAGTTGCTTCAACTCGCGACAATACCCCCTCACAGCTGCTTTTATCTCCTCCAGCTTCAAGAACATATAAAACTGCCTCTCTCGGCTATGGTAAAGCTCTCGCTTCGTTTTGGTCAGCTCCTTACGAAGGTACGAAACCTCCGTGATCGGACCAAACTTCACCTGAAAAGCAGAGATAAATCCGACGCCCAACACTTGGAGAAATTTTACGACTAATCAAACACAAAATCTGGGGCCTAACACTTGGAGAATTTTTGGCCAAACAAAAAGCGTTTTCATTCAAAACTCAAAAAGCGTTACAAAAGCGGTGGCCAGTCCGCGGTCAGGCCTTACAAAAAAAAAGAGACCAAAGACGCAACCAAGTCAGGGGTCGACCTTTTTGTCGCTCGGGTCTGCCGACCCCTCGGCCTTGTGCTCGCCCTCGGCCTCGTCCTCGTCCTCGTCCTCGCCCTCGCCCTCACCCTCCTCCTCGGAGTCGTCCTCCTCCTCACCCTCGGCCTCTGTCTCGCCCGTGCCTTCGACACCGTCGGTCTGTCCCTCAGGGCTAAGCATTGTCGAGGGAAGCTCCTCCTCCCCCTCCACGGGGTCGTAGAAGTGGTAGGAGGATGTGTCGAACCCCGGGTTCCGAGCGGCGATACGAAGCAGGGCTCGGCCGTACGCGTCCTCCATGTTCTTAAACATGTGCTGCTCGGCCTCTTGCTGGACAGCCCTCTTCGCCTTCGCCACCTTCGATTGGTGCTTGGCCATGATCTTCTCGGTCTTCTTCCGAGCTTTCTCCGCCTCCAACCGAGCTTTCTCCGCCTCCGACCGAGCCTTGGCCAGCTCCTCCTTAAGCTCGGCATTCTCCTTCTCCGAGGCCTCGAGCTTGGCTGCCTCGTCCTTCGACCGCTGAATGGCTTCGGCCAGCTGCGCCTCCAACCCGGCCACTTCGGCATCGCGTTTTGCCAAGAGGAGTTGCTCAGCATCGAGCAGCTTCACATCTTTTGCACGCTCCGACCTCTCCCGGTCGTACCGCGCCATCAGCTCTTGTTCTTTGCTCGCGAACTCTTCGAGCAAGAAGTTGAAGTGGTAGAGGGTCTGAAAAGAGAACAAACCGTTAAGGTCCGGACCTAGAAACTTAGAAAATTTCGGAAAAATGCTTCAAGAAGAAAGTGTTCGGTCCACTTACCGACATCGTGTTTCGAGCAATCTGCATTGTGGCGTCCCCGACCTCCCTGGACTTAAGGGCCGCTCGGTCCTTTGGGGTTGGCAGGTGCTTCACCGCCTACATACAAATATTGCCGTCACCCAAAAAACCGTCGACCTTCATTACTTGCCAGTTGGGGACGAAGATCTGCTTGTGCCCCTCGGTCAGAATCTTCTCCGCTTCAGCAGTGAGGGGCGGAACTTGGAGGGCTAACACCTTGCTCACGTTGAACGCGCCGCTCGACGAGCCGGGAGCATCCGTCTTCGCCGGTTGGGTCGGCGCATCCGAGACAGGAGGATCGGAGCCCGCGACCTTGTCTTGCTCGGGATCGGCATCCGAAGCACGACCACCTGCAGGTTGGCGGTCTTTGGGACCGAAGGTATCTTCGGCGCTCGGCCGCCCTGAGGCCCTGTCGCGGGTCTCTTCTTCTTCGCCTCCCGCTCCCTATCCGCCTTGGCCTTCGCCATCAACGCCCTATAGTCCATCTTGGAAGACTCTGCGCAAACCGAATGAAAAAACTTAGAAAAATTTTCAAGAACTTCAAGCAAAAAGTAAAAACACCAGAGGCGTACTGGGGTCGATCGGACTGAGACCCCCTCGGAAAAGAGCCTCCTCGGTGATATCCTTCCAACTAAGCATCGGCAGGCCGAGGAGTTTCTTGAGGACTTCCGTCTCCCCGTCACTAAGCACTGGCTCCTTCTTCGCTCGCTTGGGCAGGCCCTCTCTCGACCAAGCTCTCAGAATTGCCCAGGGTTCGGGAGCTCGGACAATGAAGTACTTCTCCTTCCAATGCTTGATCGAGTCCGGGTTCTCGATCAGCATCACGCCTGTCCGTGGCAAAAGGTAGAACCTCTGCTCGTTCCTGTTCGGCTGGCAAGGACGATAGAGGCTCTGAAGGAGAAACAGACTTGGCTCGGCGCCGATCTCTTGACACTGAAGAACAAACGCCAAAACATGCCTCCAAGTGTTCGGCATCAGTTGGGCGGGGCACAGGCCGTACCAATTGAGGACCTCGACAATGAACGGATGCAGCGGAAAGCGAAGCTCGGTGGCCAAGGAGTCGACCGGAAAAATGCACGTGTCAGCCGAAGACAACGTGCAGGCTCGGAAACCAGGCCCCGGGAGAAGCAGCCCATATTCGGTAGGGATCTGGAATCCAGTTCGGATCCATTGCAAATCAGCCTCCGTAAGAACCGAAGTGATATGGTCCACCTCAGACAACTCTCTTGGCTCGTTCTCCTCTACCGACTTGGCGGTGCCCTGGGTCACCTTCTCCAGCATCTCTTCGGAATAGCTCCGAACACCCCCCACGCTCGACAGAACGATCGGCTGCCGACCGAACTCCCCTGCCGTCTTTGGCTGCTCTATGATCGTAACCACTCCCTTATCCTTCTGGGACTTCGCCACAACCTCCTGGAGTGGCTCGGCGACCTCGCCACTCTTGCTCGGCTGAACAACGGTCTGCTTGGTCAGCTCTACCACCTCCTTTCCTTTACCCGCTCGGCTGACGACTTGGTCCGAGGCGGGGGTCTCATCCGAAGAAGTAATCTTAACCATTTTTTCTAAAGAGAAAGGAAAGAGACTGACCTTGAAATGACTTTTACGGTCGGAAAAGTTCGCCTGAGCAAAGAAATGCCTTGCCGCGACAGCTAGCAGCACCACCCAGGAGCTAAAAACTTCGATGGTGAAAAGTAAAAACTTGAGAGAGAAAGTAAAAGTGAATAATGAGATTTGGGGTGGGGGAGTGAAGATTTATAGTAAAAGAAAAAGTCTCTTGGGCCTCCTAACTAAAGGGCGCGACTCTTGAGCGGCTTTTGAAGCGTTACGAAAGCCCAAACGACTTTGTGACCGAGCAGCAACTGTTGGCGAAAAGTCAAGTAGCTCGGCACACACGGGACCAAAATCCGAGCGACGTGCGATCCGACCCTAACATCAAAGGGCCCGGTCGGCTAACCGAGCAAGTGCCCATCCGAGCCCCAAAACGGAGAAAATTCACTTTTCCCTCAACATTCGTGTAAGATCTCGATCAGATGGCCAAGATATTGCCAGCGTCGCTAAACGACAAGATAGTGTTTTCTTGGGAACTGAGCCGTCTCGAGATTCGTGCCACCATCCAACGGGTCAGATCGCGCCACGTCGCCCGGATGAAGCACTTCGGACCCGAACATCCCACATCTATCCCAGGAAGCAAGAAAAAAAATTGGATCGAAAGTTTTAAGGCACTCGCCCTCGGCGAGTGCCCCGAGCCCCAGGACTCGGTCGGTTCCCCTCTCGCTCGTGAGCAACTCGAGGCTTACGGCCTCGGGAGCCGAAACCACGAATCGTTCAAAGGTGAGAGAAAAACCATCATCGCGCGAGGCCCAGTCAGAAGGCGGATCAGCCCACCTCCCATCTCTAGCTCCTTCGGGCTGACAACCATCTGAAGCCGTCAGCCTAGAAGGAAGACAGAGATCGAAGAAGACCCATCCGTCCGAGGCACCTTGTCCCCCGGGTCCGGACTCCGGTCGTCACCTCTTCTGCCCTGATCTCCCCTGACCCTGACATCCGCATCGGGGCCGTCAGAATCAGGAGAAGATCATGGTGGAAGAATGACCTTCCATTCGACGCTCCCAGGGTTAGAATTTTTCAAAAAACAGGCATCCGCCCAAGGCAGACACCTCTGATGGTCGATGAACAACCAATGCTGTGATCGAACTACAGGGGGAGTGGGGTATTTATAACCTCCCCCCAAGGACCAGCCATTATGGCCCTCGGGAGGCCAAGCGACGTAAGCCCAGCAGTCACGCCTAGGGAGCTGAAACGCCACGCATTAATTAGAGGACACCATTCTTAATGATCACGGGAGGTTGGAACGCTGCACAAATCCTGGAGCGCCATTAATGCTCCCTGAGGGCAGCCTGTAGCTCAGCTCGGCCTTCCCACGAAGGCCCAACGGCTCGCCATCGCCCTTGCCGACCCATTAACCCTCGGACTCCCGGTCGGCTAACCGAGCGACGTACGATCCGACCCCAACATCAAAGGGCCCGGTCGGCTAACCGAGCAAGTGCCCATCCGATCCCTAAAACAGAGAAAATTCACTTTCTCCTCAACATTCGTGTAAGATCTCGATCAGACGGCCCAGATCTTACCAGCATCGCTAAATGACAAGATAGCGTTTTCTTGGGAACTGGTCCCGTCTCGAGATTCGTGCCACCATCCAATGGCTCAGATATTGCCAGCGTCGCTAAACGACAAGATAGCATTTTCTTGGGAACTGGGCCCGTCTCGAGATTCGTACCATCATCCAACGGCTCAGATCGCGCCACGCCGCTCGAACAGCCGAACCCTTAGACCTCCGGTCGGCTAACCGAGCAAGTGCCCATCCGAGCCCCAAAATGGAGAAAATTCACTTTCTCCTCAACTTTCGTGTAAGATCTCGATCCGACGGTCCAGACCTAGCCAGCGTCGCTAAATGACATGTAACGCCCCTGCCCCTAGCTCAGACAATTTATACAATTTATAAGACAAATTAGATACTATGTAGTACAACTGCCCACCCCAGGCTGCCTCTCAAAAGTTGGTTAACCGATTAGGTGACTCTTGATCCTTGGCATTATTATTTATATTATATTTTATTCAACTATTTAACCGATATGGGATCTTTATCAATTCACAACTCTCAGACCATACAACAAGGCATGCATGCAGCACTTACACTCACGTGGGACCCCCAATATAAACCATACATTAATCATCAATCCAGCATGCATTAATCTTTTCAAAGCTGACATCCACTGTATATATTCAAAGTATATATACATTATCATATATAATAATATATATATATACTTATATATATCTCTTTGAAAATTTTACGGGGTGTTACACACACCCCCCCTTCAGAAATCAGCGTCCTCGCTGAGCACAGGGCATGCACAATCTAGTGCAGGATCTACTTTCTAGCCGATGTGGAGTGGAGTACCCTGATTCTGCGTGTTGTCCAGACCCCTAGCCCACCCCCGTGGATTTACCGGGCGTCCTGGCCACAACCCCGCTCCCTCTCAGGCATACATCTCACCCACTCTT
The DNA here is from genome assembly GCA_017893485.1 of Hemerocallis citrina. Classification (NCBI taxonomy): domain Eukaryota; kingdom Viridiplantae; phylum Streptophyta; class Magnoliopsida; order Asparagales; family Asphodelaceae; genus Hemerocallis; species Hemerocallis citrina. The sequence continues at coordinate 34,979,938 of CM030360.1, forward strand.
ACCCACACTCGGTGTCGAAAGTCGGCTCTGATACCATTTGTAATGCCCCTGCCCCGAGCTCGGACAATTTATACAATTTAGACGACAAATTAGATACTATGTAATACAACTGCCCACCACAGGCTGCCTCTCAAAAGTTGGTTAACCGATTAGGTGACTCTTGATCCTTGGCATTATTATTTATATTATATTTTATTCAACTATTTAACCGATATGGGATCTTTATCAATTCACAACTCTCAGACCATACAACAAGGCATGCATGCAGCACTTACACTCACGTGGGACCCCCAATATAAACCATACATTAATCATCAATCCAGCATGCATTAATCTTTTCAAAGCTAACATCCACTGTATATATTCAAAGTATATATACATTATCATATATAATAATATATATATATACTTATATATATCTCTTTGAAAATTTTACGGGGTGTTACACGATAAGATAGCATTTTCTTGGGAGCTGAGCCGTCTCGAGATTCGTGCCATCATCCAACGGCTCAGATTGCGCCACGCCGCTCGGACAGCCAAACCCTTAGACCTCCGGTCGGCCAACTGAGCAAGTGCCCATCTGAGCTCCAAAACAGAGAAAAAAGCCGCCGAGCGACCACGACCGTTGGATCTTTCAGAAATTCGCGCTTCTGATGATGAACGGTCCAGATCGTGCCAAGTGCGCTAAACGACAAGATAGCATTTTCTTGGGGACTGAGCTCGTCTCAAAATTCGCGCCACCATCCAACGGCTCAGATTGCGCCACGTCGCCCGGACAGCCGAACCCTTAGACCTCCGGTCGGCCAACCGAGCAAGTGCCCATCCGAGCTCCAAAACAGAGAAAAAAGCCGCCGAGCGACCATGGCCGTTGGATCTTCCAGAAATTCGCGCTTCTGATGATGGACGGTCCAGATCGTGCCACGTGCGCTAGACGACAAGATAGCATTTTCTTGGGAACTGAGTCCGTCTCGAGATTCGCGCCACCATCCAACAGCTCAGATCGCACCACGTCGCTCGGACAGCCGAACCCTTATACCCCCGGTCGGCTAACCGAGCAAGTGCCCATCCGAGCTCCAAAAGCGAGAAAATGACCACCGAGCGACTACAACCGCCTGATCTTTCAGATTTTCGCGCTCGCGCGAGATCAAGAGTCCAGATCAAGCCACGCCATAAATAGGTATTAAAAATCAGTTTTTATTTATTTTAATCGTTTTATTTATTTAAAAATTGCGAAAAATTGCTAAAAATTTGGGAAAATTAACTAAAAATTCTAGAAAATAATTATAAATTTGGGAAAATATTTTTGAGCCCCTGAACGAACAATTATTGCCTAGAATGTACTGTTAAGGCCCCCGAACGATTGGTTAACACATCGCAAAATTAAATAAATAATCCGAAAAAATAGATAAAAATCGTCGAATATTCAACAAGGCTTCGGAACAGCTTACAGCTTCAAAAATCACCTCACTACCCCCTTCGAGATTCAAAACCCTCCATTCGGACTCCGATACAACTCCACTAGCCACTGAAACAGTTAAACTACTCCTCAAAGGCTGATCACACTCAGTCTTTAGAAGTGGGGGGCTCGTGATATGGCTAAAAATGGGGTTAAATCGGAACCGTCCAGATTGGGAACGAATCTTGAAGCTCAGGGGTAAAACGGTAATTTTGCATATAGATGGGCCCGAAGCGGGCACTGGATCTCCCCTTCACAGATCCAATAACCCGCAAAACGGATCCACTTCAGCTGGGTACGGGTCCCGACCCAAGATAAACCCAGACCAGCAAGAGGAAATCAGGATCACTGATTTGACTAAATCAACGGGCCTGATTTGCAGTTATCCTCTCACCGGGAATCAGGGATCAGTTTCCTAAACTAATTATGAGGATTTTACTCCTAACGGTATCACAGGAAATCAGGTCCCTAATCAGACTCCCATGGCGGCTATAAATACCTCCTACCTACCACTGTTACCAGGTAATCACTCTTTTTCCAATTAAAGCTCTTTCTTAATCATATCACTGGTTACTGATAAGAGCATCGGAGGGTGCATCGCCGGGTGCGTCGCCGGGATCAACCCCGGTGTATCGCACTTCCTTGCAGGTGAACGGCGGGAGTCAGCAGCCCAATTCCGACGAACAGGCTTGGATTCGCTATTCAGGTTTTTCCACGAACCTACAAATTCTATCTGTTTACCCCCACATCAGAATCAGCGGTAACATACACGTTTCTCTTTACATCAATCTGTTTGTTTAAAGTTGAGAATCGCTGCTAGTCATTAGCCTTAAAGTGTCAGTATATGTACTGACATTCTCACTTCAATAGGTACTAGATTGCAGAACTACAGGTACAGAATTCATGAGGACTCAAGGCAAAAGAAGTAAGTGTTGATTTATTTCAATTGTAATATATATTGTAATTTATTTTATGTTTGGAAGCATCCAAGTGAAATACCAAGTGTTGTTCTTTATTCATTGTACTCTGATGTAAATTTGTTGAAAGTTGTAACACTTGGGCTTGTAAAGGTATTATCGTAATGCGGATATAATGTATTGCAGTTTTATAACATTCGGACTTGTAATACATTTATGTTGAATAAAAAGTTTTAAATTTTCATGTTTTTCTGTGTATTGTGGCTAATTGAAAGAAAAAAATTTCAGATTATGTCACGGTTTTCCATTGTATGAAAATCGGGGCATTACACCGCCGACAACGTGGAGGGGACTCTCTCCGCCTCCTCGGGGGAGGGGATCTTCTGGTCCTCGGTCTGCGGGGGGTCCGAACTCTCGAGACCTCTGGGTGCTCAGGTTGATGGACTCCCTCAAGGGCTCGCCATCAATTCAAGCGAGTTCGGAGGTCGACCCCCTGTTGGAGGTTGACAGTCACTTGAAGGAGATCCTGCTCGAGAGGGCTTTGAGAAGCCACAGAGTCAGCTGAAGGATTGTGCACCGCGACATGGTCATAAAGAGGATGTTGCTTTGGACGACTCCGACGAGAGCCCCCCTAGGCATCCCTCCGAGACCCTGGAGGGGCCTGTTGAGGAGGAGGCTATTGAGGAAGAACATCTTGGACTAGACGAGGAGGAGGAAGAAGAGGAGTGGCTCTTCGGCTGGAGACCGCTGCCTTCCTCTTCTCTCGCGGATGCATAGTTTGAAACTACTTCTGCTGATGAAGTAAGGTTAGATTGCTTTTTCGTTTCCCACAGACGGTGCCAATTTGTTGCTGCTAATTTTGGGGTGGGAGCAAACAGATGAATTTGTGGATTCTTTTGAAAACAATAAAAGCAAACATGTTGATCTTCACCAACGTGTCGACTTGTTTCTCGCTGCTGCCGCAAACCTGCACAATGTTCGATACACCGGGATGGATCCCAGCGAAGAACCCTCCAACGCTCTTGTCAATAATCAGAAAGATTAAGAAAGAGCTTTTGGTTAAAAAAAAATATTGATTACCTTGTTATGGTTGGGGGAGTGGGGTATTTATAGTCACCTTAGGGACCTGTTTCGAGATAAGGATAAATCTTTACTTCCCGGTATTTTTGGATAAGATGTACAGTTTAAATCATTTCATGGAGATAACCATGAATTTGAATTACTCTTTATCCATCTGGGTTGGTTTGTGATGGGTTACTACCCATACCCAGTAGGACAGATCTGTTTGTAGGTGAAATTACCGTTTTACCCCTGAGAGCTTTAAGATTCGTGCCTGATTTGAACGATCCCAATTTAATCCTATTTTTAGCCATATCAGAATGATATTCCTAAGTTTCTCTCAATTCTCTCATATTTTTTTTGAGTTATATATAATTTTATGAATCTCTCAAAACTACTTTAAGTTATACAATTGTCTAAATATAAAAAAAGTACACAAAATTTTGGGTCAGTTTAAAAAAAAGTACACTAAGGATTTTTTGTTTAAAAAAAGGACACAATGTTTCAAAAAATTCCACTGGGTTAGGGTTAGGATTAGTTCGGGGGGGGGGGGGGGGGGGGGGGGGTATTTAAACATCTGATTAGTTATGTGATGTTTAAACACAAATAAAAGATGAATGTAATTTTTTTTAAACACAAATGGAAGATAAAAGTGGTTTTTTTAAATCCTACCCTAACCCAACCCTAACCCAACCCTAACCCTAACCCTAATCCTAACTAACACAATGGAGTTTTTTGAAACATTGTGTCCTTTTTTTAAGCAAAAAAACCTTAGTGTACTTTTTTTAAACTGGCCCAAAACTTTGTGTACTTTTTTTATATTTAGCCTATACAATTTACACAGGGTAACTCTACTATCTTGTAAAGAGTCACATAATAGCTCACTTGAAAAGGTGCTAGCGGTGTCCAAGTCTATGCAATCAACCTGTACTTTATCTGCAACCTTATCCAACCATGCATGCATATAAGAGATTTGTTAAGTCGTGATGAGAACCGAATTTTTTCCCAAACTGTCCCACTTTTTGAAACTTTTTCCCAAACCGCCGTAGTTTTTTTTAATTCCCAAAAAATCCCACTCGGTCTTTCAAAGACAAAGTGGATCGTTTTGGTAAATAATTTCAAAAGTGGGTCAGTTTGGTAAATACTTTCAAAAAGTGGGTCATTTTGGTAACAAGTTCTAGGAAGAGTAATAATAACACATCTACATCAGCACTTTTGAGATGGCTTGGACCATCAAGAATTACAATTTTAAGCCACTCTTCTTCCTTCTGTGGAGTATCTGAAAGATTTCAAAATAGGTTTGGACAAATAATCCGATGAACCATGATCAAGTAATGTCTCTCCACGTATTATCTCCTTGAAATTCATGATTGTATGACTCACTTGTTCCCTATAATGTTACTTCATTTGTTAGTGGAGGTTTGCCTCTAAACAATATAGATGTTAAAAGCAATAATACAAAAGTAGAAGCCATCCTTACACAATATAAATAAATAAATAATAATGATACAATGAATAGGATATATGTTTCGTTGCTTGACCAAAAAATCCACGTTCTCAGCATTGCCATTGCAATTGCCTTCTTTGGAGTGATAGCCGTCACATCATAGCTCGTCAACAGATCCACGAAACTGTTTAAATTTTGTATTATATATGACAATATGACATTATCATTCAATTTGGTCATGCATGCAGAGCTTCTCATAATCTCTTTATGGCCTTCGGGATTATCATGAAATCCATGTATTCTTCAAGGATGTTCCCTTTTATTTATAGCTGCGTTTGTCACTTTTTGTTGTTTTTCTAAATCCAGTTAACACGACAATAACCTTAAGATAGATAATATTGTTTGGATATCAGACACTGGAAAACTATTGTTTAGGATTCTCTTTCATACGATCAATCTTATCAAATATGCATCAAAAATGGAAGTCTATGATCAATCTTATCAAAGCAAAATTCATTACGATCAAGCCACAATCCCCACAAGATTGTAGCTACAGTAATATCCCACGATTCTCTATTCTCTTTCTTAATTTTATTTATTCTGTAAACTCCCCAGACATCTGAACACGACCTAGGACAGTCTGAACTCCCCAGACACCCCAGAAAACTATATTAGTAGATCGCGATCTTTAGGATGCAACTCTAATCTTAATATTTTCACCAAAAAAAAAAACTAGAATCTTACATTTTGCTATAGGTTATTCATGGAATTGGATTTTACCGGAACCTAACTCGTAAATATAGAGTTAATAACTCACTAAAATCCTTTCAGACCTGCCTCATCATGACCCAAAATTTTTCTAAAAATCCAATTCTTCAATGTGATATGCTCCGCAAAATCTATTTCCATATAAAAATTTAAGAATTTTATACAAGTGGTAGCAAATTATGTAATTTTGGATCGATTTATATGTTGAGCGTTGAATTTATGGTTTGACAAAGCTATGAAAATTTATTTTTGATTAATTCTCTTGACATTGATAACATCTAAGGTTGAATTTTCAATTTTAATGTTCAATTAGTCATTTTCATTTTCGTTACCAAAATGACCCACTTTTTGAAAGTATTACTGACCCATTTTCGAAAGTATTTACCAAAATGACCTACACGGTCTTTGAAAGACGAGTTTAGTTAAAACTAACTCAGTATTTGAAAGACCGAGTGTTAGACTTCGAAAAATCAAAGACTAACACTCGGTTTTCGAAAAACCGTGTTAGTTTTACCTAAACTCGGTCTTTCAAAGACCGAGTGAGGCAGTTTGGGAATTTTTAAAAAAAAGTATGGCAGTTTGGAAAAAACTTTCAAAAAGTGGGACAGTTTGTAAAAACATTCTTTCAGAAGTGCACATGCAAAATTTGTATGCAAGTTTCTTTTAGCATATAGTTTACTATATTTATTAAGAGTAATGCTACATCCACTACCAATTTCACTACATTTCTCTTTATTACCTTAGGTGGCACACTCCAATAGGTAGGGAAAGATAGAGTAGGTGGGAGAACTCTCCAATAGGAGTATGCCACCTAAGGTAGTGAAGAGAATGGTAGTGAAATTGGTAGTGGCTCAAGCATTACTCATTTATTAAGTGTATCAGCAGTATATAATATGCATATACGCGAGTATGCTTATTTGTTTTGGTAAGTGTGTCTACTATATTAAAGTATTATTTTAAATTTAGGTTCATGATCCATGATGATTCAACCAATAAGAGCATCTCCAATGCTTCCTTCATTTTGAAGGCCTTCAATCCTTTTTGAAGGGTCATCAACTCCAACCATTCTTGTTCAAAATTGGTATCTTCAAATTTTATTCAATTTTTTTAATTAAACTATACATTAATTGTAATTCTAATAAAATGTAAAACTACTTTGATATCCACATAAATATTTTTAATTATAAGATTATTAGATTTATTTTATTTTAATCGATTATTAATGACTTATAAATTTTCTAATTAAATGAGTAATTTTATTTAGTTATCACTTTGCCTAGATTATGAATGAAATAGTAAATTGACATTAATCAAATAAATTTTCAAATTTAGTATATTTTATATTAAATTACCTATTTCCAATTAATGATCATATTGTATGAGTGGGTAGTCTTTTGAAAATATGTTAAGCTAATACAAAATAACTAAATAATCTTGACTATAAATATTGTATCAATTATTTTTTTCAAACAATAAAAAAAATATTCAAATTTGGTCTCATTTTAAAGGTATCATCGAGACATTTCCAACAGTACCAAAATAATAAAATTTGGATTAATATTTTATAAGATACATTCATGAAATATATAGCTACACATTTTAATTAAAGGATATGGAAGGAATTCTTAAAAAGATAATAAGGTAAAAAAAGGGTAAAATGGACATTTTAAAAAGTGAATAGTGTTTTGAAGGAGCTCAATAATGCCTTCAAATTTGGAGTCAGATTTGAAGCTCCTTCAAAATGAAACCAACTTTGAAACACCATTGGAGCATCCCGTGCCTTCATTTCTTCAAAATGAAAGCCCGTTGGAGTTGCTCTAAGAGGGATGGATATCAAAGTTTAAAGTAGGGCAATGGTCATTTCTTGATGGTATATTACAAATTTTGCTTCGATATTTGACCTGCAGGCTAGTGCCACGCATTGGAAAATGTGATTCAGATGGATGACACTTGCATCCACTTATAATTTGTAAGAGCATCTACAATCGTTAGAGCAAAATATGCATATATGCATACTATGCATATAGTATTCGTTTGTTTACTACAGTCGGTAAAAGGCAAAACATAGCAAAGTTGTAAAAGGATGAAACACCGTCAAAAAAAAATTTTGGATTTTTTAAAAGATTTTTCTTTTTTTAATATTTTTTAAATGGTGGGACCCATAGTGAAACGAAACATGATGTTTCGTCCCACCGTGTGCCCAATTAATTAAGAAATTAATTAAGTTATTTGTTAACTAAACTTAATAAATTAACTAATTATTTAACTAAAAATCTAACTAAAATATTATTTAAACTAATTAACTAACTAATTAAGAGCATGAGATTTTAGTTTAATTAAAAAATTCGGGACTTCATCAAACGAAGCATGTTTCGTCTGATCCAAAAAAAATTATAAAATATTTGGGATTGTTTCGTCCGATCATTTAAAATATTATAAATATTGCAGACGAAACATGATGTTTCGTCATTTATATTATGCATATTGCTATGTCGATTCTCAAATATACCATTCTACTATTTCAAAAAAGGTAAAATATGCATAAATGCCAAACGACTGCAACTCGATTTGGACGAAAATATGCATAATATGCATAAATGCATGACGACTGTGGATGCTCTAACGGTTCAAGTGACAGACGAACAACATCATGGAGGATTGAAAAACAGCATTATCATGTTATTGTTAGGGTCGAACAGTGAACCAGAAAAAAGAGAGAACAAATAAGGTAGACATAAAGAAAATAATGGACACCAAGGAATTAACGATTTTCAACAGTTTACGCCTACGTCCACGAGGCAGCGGCATTCTTCCACTATATAAAATAATGGGTACAACAAGAGAATACAAGAACTCGCACTCTCACTGTAACCCCCTTCCCGCAAATACATTTTTTTCTGAATATTTTCTGTATTTTGATTATTTATAATTTTTTTTTATTCGTTTTGGATCTTCTATTAAAATCTTTTCTAATTGAAAATTATATTTATTTCGAATAATGGTGTATTTAACTTTATTTTCAATTCTTAAATGATCGACTATTTATATTTGAACCCAAATCAAATATATTGTTACTATTTGGATGTTAATAAATTTGTTAAACTCAAAACTCATTTTAATATATATATATATATATATATATATATATATATATATATATATATATATATATATATATATATATATTATCATTATTGTTATTATTATTACTTCTGAATGTTTATTAAAATTCATCTTTTGTTATTTATTAATTTGTGAAAATCTATTGATCTCAATCTATATTTTATGATTATTGGAATATGGATTCTGTATACTATTTCATTAATTAATTAATTGCTATTTATTATATTTTAGCTCAAATCAAATTCAGACTCATCTACTTTGTGAGGTCCTACATTCTATCGCATTTATTAGTATTTGAGTATTTACTTAATGCATACTATTTGATTTATTTGTACTATGGTATTATTATTGACTTATTATTTATTATTTTAATCTAAACTCGCATTTTACCCTATCTTCTATTGGTTTCCGACCCGAAATCCAATAACCCTTTAACTTATTCTACCATATTTAAACCCAACCAACTCTACCCTAACCCTAATTCACTGCATAACCCTAGCAAACCCAGCCACCTAATCTCTCTCCCTCTCCTCTGTTTTATTGCAAACCCAATGCCAGTCCTCCCTGTCCCTGTTCACCTTCCTCCCGACTGCTCACCCCCTACCTCACATCTTCTTCCCCTGTTCCCCTTCTCCTTTGTTTCGTGCTCTGGAGAACCCATCCCGCTCACCTCTGATCCTCCGTCCTCGTCCTCTAACCGTCAACTGACCCAACATCTCCTCGCCCCTGCACCTCGATGAGCACCATCGACCCCGTCTCGTCACCCTCCTGTCACCATATCACCTCCACTATCTCATCCCCAGCACCGAAGCTCCGTCACCCTCCTGCCATTGCTGGTGTTGCTGCTATTTCTTCGATTGCTCCTCTAGCAGCCAGTCGCAACCACCTCACATATCCCCTGCAGCCTCCTTCGAACCACCTCACCGCTGCCTTGTCGCCTGCCTACTACCACCGCCTCACCGGTATCCAGTCGTCGTTCCCTTGCTGATCTTGTTGTTCTTGCGCCATTGCTGTTTGTTGTGATGGGTAGAACCGTCGTTTACTATTGTGTGTGGCTCTTGCTGAGTTGTTGCTGTGTATGATCGCACGTGTTGTGGTTACACATAAGTCGCACATGTCGTCGTCGGGGATCCTCATCCCATTATTCTTGTATTCGGAATTGCCGTTCATCGTCTAACAGACAAGTATTTTGTACGAATCTTTTGTTTCCCCGTACAAGCACTTTTTTTGAAATACCGCAAGTAGATCTTCGTTGTGACTCATTCTTCATGTTTTACCCATTGATGATCTTGGCCCTACCCGTTGATTGTTTCTATCAATCCCACAATCGTAAAAGGTCACAAACATTTTGTTGTCACACCCATTACACAAACATGAATTAGATATAGGTATTTGTCTATATGAATGCATGTCCATGAATCACTAGGAGTTATAGATATTTTGTTGTATGCTAAACATGTTAATAATATTTCCCCTCTTGATGAGTTTGAGAATAGACATGGTTTGCTAATTGAATACCTGTTATATTCTGACTTACATTATACACAATCTTGGATCCATCGTAATTACTATTGATGTTATAATTCAAGCAAAAGTGATTTCATTTACTGTTGTTCTGATTTGGCACGACATATTAAACCATGTTAATGTCAGAATAATAACTAAGTTTGTGAATATGAAGTGTAGGCCCCTATTTCTAGTTTCCAGAATTTTTGACAGATCTGAAATTCGATCTGTGATGTGCGAGATATTTTATTTTTACTGCTGCTAACTTTAGATTTTTAGATTTCAGATTTATGACGTATTGACATGTTTATCAATTTTGAAAGTCAGATTAATAGAGTAACTATACCATGATAAATCCCATTATGTTGCCCAACATGTTTAAGAACCTGATTTTAATTTTTATAGAATTTTAAAATGAATTTCTTACTGTTTTATGAATATAAGAATTGAACCCTAAGTTTCTGCCTAAACATAAAAACTGTGAAGAATGAGAAATTGAACCTAGTTTCTGTGACTTTTATATATCGTGTGTATATGCAATGGAACCGGCAGAGAGTCTAGTTTCTAGAACTTCTGTTGGATTCATATTTTTTTTTCTGTAGCAGCGGGAATTCCAATTTTGGTGCAGCAACGTCCTGCTGTACAAAATTGGAGTTCTTATTGTTTCAATGTTTATAATTTTGTTTATGGCACCCGAAAGTGTTTTTCTGCCCAGTTTGAACCTATTTTTTGTCCCTCTCATGTTTACCGTCCCTGATTATTCACATTCATGTCTGTGTTTGTAAAAAGAATAAGTAATCAAGCCGGGGTTAAAGAAAAGATCTAGTAGTGGACAATACAGAAAAGTGTACTCGGAAGGGGGCCCGTGTTTCCCGACTGTTTACTGTTTTACCTGACTACATACTTTCCTATAGGAAGATGTACTCGGAAGGGAGCCCATAGGTCCCAACTATTTACTGTTTTACCTGACTACATACTTCCCTATAGGAAGGTGTACTCGGAAAGGAAACCATAGGTCTCAGCTGTTTACATGAATATATGATTCATGATCCTATTTACTATTTATTGTTTACCTGATGCCTGAGTACACGGCCTTATAGAATCCACCACAAAATCTAAACGTAACTTGTTTGTATGCAGCAATCATGTGGTATGGGATGCATGGGTGGTGCATTAGATAGGATTAAATAAAAGATCTAAGAATAACATGTTTCACCTGCACATTACTGTTACCTGGTACTGTTACCTGTTACCTGTTACTATTACTTGTTACCTGATACCTGTTACTGTTACTGCTACCTATTTCCTGTTACTATTACTTGTTACATGTTACCTGTTACCTATTACCTGATACCGTTACCAGTTTACATGTTTATCTGATTATGTTTCTTACTTCCGATTTATTTGATTACATTTTCCCATTGCATTCCTTCCATGCTATGTTCCATGCTATTTGATTACCTGGTACTGTCACCTGTTACCTGTTACTGTTTCCTGTTTCCTGTTTCCTGCTTCCTGTTTCCTGTTTCCTGCTTCCTGTTTCCTGCTCTATGTTCTTATTTACCATGTTCCTGTACCCTTTTTGCTTGTACTAATTGCGGCCCGTAGCTTGCACTAACGGGCATACTATTTTCCTGTTTCTCTGTTTCTTCCAATGGCTAAATTTGCAGGCTTTGAAGACCAGTTGCCTGCAGGAGTGAGTGATCAAGTGTTCTAAGCTTGACTAGAACCTTTCAAGCTTTAGTTTATTTCTGTATTGAGTTATCAGTTTCCTTGTTGCAACTTGATACTTTGTATTGGGCATGTTGTCCAGAAATTTTATTGTTTTTCCAGATCATGTTTTATTTGAGGATTATGTATTGCTTTCATATAATTCTTTTGATTATGAGATTTGTTTCATGCATGCGTGGTTGTATCTTTCTGTTTATTGTTGTGTTGATCCTTACAGTTTATGAATGATAAAAATCATTCGCTGGGCTTTGACACGTACTCGTATTCCTTATCCTTTTGGAAAGCAGGGCATGACACTCACACACTTTAAAGTGGTATATAAAGACTAGAAATTCTCACTCTCAACTTAGAGTGGAACACCTCAATCTCTTCATTTTAAAATGGAACTCACACAATTTAACTTGCTTACAATGTGAGGTAAATCACCTTCTTATGTAGATACGGGTGAAACATTGGAGAAACATTGGAAATGCAAAAGACAATTTCAAAATTATGTGCTTTAATTAATTCACTTGCATGCACCATTTCATCTTCCAATTTCACTGTCTCTACCATTATTCAATGTAGAAAACTTTAGCACATTTTTCAATATTATAGCAATTAATTCTCTAGATAATTCTAGCACTACAAAATGAAACACCTATCCCGGCATTTTTTTCCCGACGTTTATAAGAAACATCGGGATAAAATAATTCTATTTCTGACACACTCTATTGCGGTGTTTTGGGCCGGCGTTTATATAAAACGTCGGTATAGGGTGGTCTATCCCGGCGTTTTTACAGAAAATGCCGAGATAGAAACCCCAAATCTCTAACTCCCCCCCCCCCCCCAACTATTTAATTTCCCTCTCACCCAAATATTTCATTTATCCCTCTAAATCTCATAAATCCCTCCCCAATCTCTAAATCCTCATCCTCCCGAGTCGTCGCCCATCGTTCCCCTCCTCCTGTCGTCGTCGCCCCGCTCCTCCTACCGCTGCCGTCACTCTGTAAACCTCATTTCATAAACCTCCTCATTTCCCAAGCGATTTTGACCAGTGATCCAAAGTCCACGACGACTTTCACCGGTGATTCCCGAGGTATGCTTCTTCTTTCTCGGTGACATCTCTCGATTTCATATTTACATTTATTATTATTATTATTATTATTATTATTATTATTATTATTATTGTTGTTGTTGTTGTTGTTGTTATAGTTATAAATAGGCCCTAATTTTCGAGGAAATTGTCAGATTCATGCTTAATGATGAAAATTTTGTGTAATTGTGAACTGTAGTAGTAGGATTAAAATGGAAAAGATAATAATTTTGAAGTTTTTTGTTTGTCCCTATGTTATCTTGCCAGTCATGAAAATTTCAAATCCAGTTTTGTTTGGCTGAGCTTTCTTTATCTTCACTTGCCACTTTTTTCAGCTCAAACTAATTTTTTGATGGTTTGATTATTTGCTAGTTCAGGCTCTTTCTATATTTCATCCTATCGTTGTTGTTGTCTTGTCCGTAACATTCGTTCTGGCCTTTGGAGAGGTATGCTTATTCAATTTATTGCATTAGAGCATGTGAAAGTGGTTAACTAGTGTTGTGCGGAATACAAACTAAGCAACAATCAAACGAGAGAAACAGCGAGAAAAACAGAAAAACAAGCAACACAAGAACACAAGATTTAATGTGGTTCGGCAAAACACATGCCTACATCCACGGGTCGGTTGGGGTTTCTTCTTGCTATAATCAACGATGGGCAAAACAAAGTTTACAAGAGATGACGGCTGCAAAATCCGAAAAGAGGTCTCTAATTTCGTCTCTCATTACAAAACCCTAACGGGTCGTATTTATAGGGAAACTATTGGGCCTTTCGAAATGGGCCTATTCTGGATCCAAAACCCGCCGACAGTCGACTGGTCGAATTACCAGTCGACTGGTACTTCCTTCGGGACAGTCGACTGATCAGTCGACTGCTGCTGCTATATCTTTAGTCTTTGAAACTTCTCTCTGGACAGTCGCCTGATCCTCTAACCCAGTCGACTGATATACTGGAACTTTCATTTGCTGCAGATACTCCAAAACAATCTGAACCAGAATCGAGCTATTATCCTACAATCTCCACCTTGGCGAGATCTTCCAAGTATCCAACAATCTCCACCTTGGCGAGGTCTTCCATGTAGCCCGAGCAATCTCCAATAAATACTCCAAAACAAATGCTCATCACCAAATGTAACAAAACAAACTCCACCTTAGTATGATATCACATACTAACCAAACAAATAGCGAAGCACCATTCCAACCGCCCATGCCAAATCATCAAGCATGCAAAATATTAGCCAGGTTCATGCAATGCTTGAACTTGGCTGCCCCAATAACTTTGGTCAACATATCAGCAGGATTATCAGCTGTTCCAATCTTCACCAAATGAATATCACCATCCTTTATCAAATCACGCACAAAATGATAACGGACATCAATATGTTTGGTCCTCGAATGATGAACTTGGTTCTTCGCTAAATGAATAGCACTCTGACTGTCACAGTGTACCTCCACCTTCTCCCGATGAATTCCCAAGCTCTTCAAAAGTCCATGAATCCAAATAGCTTCCTTCATGGCCTCAGCAACCGCCATGTATTCAGCCTCAGTAGTAGACAACGCTACAGTGGACTGCAAATTGGACCTCCAACTTATAGGTGCTCTAGCCATAGTAAACAAATAGCCTGTAGTAGACCGCCTCTTATCTAGATCACCTGCATAGTCCGAATCAACATAACCCACCAATAACCTGTTAATATTGTCATCCCTTTCAAACTTCAAACCCACATTGTGGTGCCACTTATGTACCTCAAAATCCATTTAGCTGCTTGCCAATGCTCTTTGCCTGGATCATGCATATATCGACTAACCATACTCACCGCCTAAGAGATGTCTGGTCGAGTACACACCATGGCATACATCAAACTGCCAACCACACTAGTGTAAGGTACATTAGCCATATGCTGTCTCTCTTCATCTGTACTTGGAGACTGAGAAGCACTAATTCTGAAATGAGTGGCTAAGGGTGTACTGACTGCTTTAGTTTTTTCATCTATACCAAACCGTTTTAGCACCTTCAAAAGATATTGCTTCTGTGTCAAACTCACTATGCCCTTTGCTTTGTCTCTAGCTATCTCCATCCCAAGTATCTTCTTGGCTTCACCAAGATCCTTCATCTCGAATTCAGAACTCAGCTGATTCTTCAAATTTTGAATCTCCTTAGCATTTTTTGAGGCAATCAACATGTCATCAACATATAATAACAGATATATGAACGAACCATCCTGCAATTTTCTGAAATAAACACAATGATCATACTCACTTCTGGAATATCCCTGCACTTTCATAAACTGATCAAACCTCAAATACCACTGCCTTGGAGATTGCTTCAACCCATAGAGAGACTTCTTCAACCTGCAAACACAATTTTCCTTCCCAGCTGTCTTAAACCCATCTGGCTGCAACATATAAATTTCTTCATCTAGATCCCCATGTAAGAACGCAGTCTTCACATCCATCTGTGTCAATTCAAGATCAAACTGTGCTACCAATGCCAACAAAATCCGAATAGAAGGATGCTTCACAACTGGAGAGAACACTTCATTATAGTCAATACCTTCCTGTTGAGCATACCCCTTTGCAACTAGTCTAGCCTTGAACCGAACACTGCCTTTTGGACCTTCTTTCTTCGTATACACCCACTTGCAACCGATAGCTTTCTTCCCCTTTGGCAACTGCACTAGATCCCAAGTCTTATTCTTATGAAGAGAGTTCATCTCTTCATCCATAGCAACTTTCCAATCTGCATTTTCAGAACTTCTAGTGGCTTCTTTGAAGTTGGAGGGAACTTCATCATCCACAATGGGAAGAGCAAATGCAACTGTATCTGTAAAACGAGATGGTCGTTTGATATCTCGTCTTTGCATTCTTGCTGCAATTGATTCTTCGTGCTGGGGAGGGTTAGGAACTTCTTCCTCATCCTCAGTATTAACCACATCATCTTTATTTTGGGCAGGATTTTCAACTAAAAGCTTTTCTAATTCCACCTGTTGGAGAACTCTCCCATTCTGCTGCTGCTGTCGATCACCAGTCGACTGATCCTGTACACCAGTCGACTGTCCCGAGCTTCTGCTGTTCACCTGTTGGAGAACTGTCCCACTCTTCTGCTGCTCACCAGTCGACTGTTCTCTTCCACCAGTCGACTGTCCCGAGCTGATCATACTGGTCTCATCAAAGGTGACATCCCTGCTGATTACTAACTTTTTCTGTTCTGGACACCACAACCTGTAACCTTTGACACCAGTACTAAAGCCAACAAATATAGCCTTTTTGGCTCTTGCATCAAGTTTAGTTTCAGTTACATGAAAATAAGCAGGACAACCAAATATATGCAAAAAACTATAATCAGATGCAGGTTTACCACTCCATACCTCAATAGGCGTTTTGCCTTCAAGTGCTGCTGATGGTAAACGGTTGACAATGTGGCTTGCATATATAACAGCTTCTGCCCAAAATGTCTTCTTCAATCCAGACTGTGCTAGCATACATCTCACCTTCTCAAGTAAGGTTCTGTTCATCCTTTCTGCAACCCCATTTTGCTGTGGAGTCTTCCTAACTGTGAAGTGCCTCTGGATCCCTTCATCTTCACACAATTTCAGAAACGGATCATTCTTGTATTCCCCTCCATTATCTGACCTCAGAACCTTAATCTTCCTACCAGTCTGATTTTCAACTTTCTTCTTCCAACTTGTGAACAATGTCAAAACTTCATCTTTGTGCTTCATGGTATATACCCAAACTCGTCTGGAGTAATCATCAACAAAAGTAACAAACCAGTGTCTACCACTCATAGAAGGTGTCTGAGTAGGGCCCCAAACATCTGTGTGCACATAATCGAGGATACCCTTTGTCTGATGTACAGCTGTACCAAATTTCACCCTAGTTTGCTTACCCAAAACACAATGTTCACAAAATTCCAACTTGCACCCTTTAGCATCTTTAAGCAATCCTTGCTTCACAAGCCCCTGCAAGGCCTTTTCTCCTGCATGCCCGAGTCGCATATGCCACAACCTAGTAGAGTCGGGAACAACCTGTTTAGGCCTTTCAGTTACACTGGCAGCCTGACCCAAATA